>JAWWNH010000126.1:1646250-2935000 GCA_034641385.1 Darevskia mixta
TGATTTGGGTAGGATCTGATGACCCCATACATAAACTGATTCTGAGGCTCAATAATGACAAGGTAAGTGCAAAAAAGTTAAGGGCGTTCTTTCATGGTAAAGTTGCAATGCAGTAGATGCAAACTTCTACCACATATTGAGGAGCTACTTCCAAAAATAAAGCAAAGATATTAATATGAGATTCAATGTTTCTAGAGATCTACATTCGCTGACTGTATATGCATTTTTAATACCCGTCTGTTGAGAAGATTGTGCTGATGTTAATTATTCCGGTATGAAAACAGCTCTATCCTCATGTTTATTTCCAGATTTTTCTCTCACACAACTAGAGCTGACGCCTATTCTCTTTTTTCCAATGGGTGGTTCATAACTGTTCTCATCAATTATTTACCACTAATTCATATTTCATTGTTGAGTAATGAATATCAACTACTTGTTTAGAAAATTTTAAAAAAAAGTGCTGTGTGGTCATATATGTCAAAGAGTTTAATTGGGAACAATGCAAGTCAAACCATTTTTAATAATTTACTCAAGTGGGACTGCTAGAAGATATGGGTATAATCACCTTTTCCTCAAATCGTCCCTCAAAATAGTCAAAGGAAGGAAGGGCGAAGACTGTGGCAGCTTTTCCACTGTGAAAACTTGCACAAAACTCTGATCAGAGATGTAGCAAGAAGAACAATGATGACTTGGGAACCCAGGAGATCCTCCTCCACTGCCTTGTACTTTTCATATGTAAACAGTCAGCGCAGATAGTTCAAAAGTTGTTCAAGGAAGTAAGTCCTAATTGCAGTGATGACACACAGTGATGGACCACCACTTTAGGACATAACTGACCAGTGATCAAAGGACTAGCCTGCTCTCACCTTTCTGAAAAAGAAAGAGAAAACTGGTATGGAGGCACTTTAGGGCCTTGGGACTTCAAAATCCTCCACCCAATAAAGAGAATGTGACCTAGATCAGATTAGACTTCTGTGACCAGAGAAAAAAAGCCATGGGGCTAAGCTTTCCACAAAGACCTTCAACACATTGGTTTTTCATATTAAAGCTCCACGTTTCCAGCCAAGGGAAGAGGAGGAGGTATTTGAATGAAGAAGTGTGGAAGAAAGTGTGAAACTGCCAGGAAGATGGAGAAGGGAATAGGTAAGGTTGGAGTGAAGGTTTGTAAAAGTCATAGGGAGTGATTCAACTAAGAAGCCCTGCTAGTGGAAGACCACGCAAGGACTTCAGCTACCGTTATGGGGCTCCCCACCTTCCCCTTCAACTGACGGACTAGCAATGTGGGTTGAACGGAATTGGCCACAACAGAGCAATTGTACGGCTGTTTTCTGTTTACTCAATCCCAACTGAGTAAACCACAATCCATGCCACAGTGGAACTGTAAACATCAGTTGAGGGAACTGCAGTGCCCATGTGAGGCACTTGGTGGTTCCCAGTAAAGATCAGGTTCTTCTGCATCACATTTTCCGCGCTTTTGCAAAGACCACTTCTCATCCATCTGCTTTAGGTGCAGCAGCTAAACCTCAACCATCTCACGTGTAGACACACTCAAAGAGAAGTAGCATATTTTAACCTTGGAGTTAGGGGGTCTGATTGTGGGCTGCATTTCTTCAGCTGTATTAGCTAGTTACAGAATGCTTGTAGTACAGGGTTTAGGTTTCAACATTACAGTTATCAGACATCGACACACAGTGAATGATGGAGGTCACAGGTAGCTTTTAACATGAGGATCTGAGTTGAGGGAAATAGCCATGGAACTGTGGAACCAAGAATTCAACGTAGCCAAGGACTGCATCAACCGTGTGCTCAAAAGTCACAGCAAGTCAAGAGCCACTGTGTTATTTTTAAATAAGCAAATCAAACAGAAGATGTAGCAATGTGCGTAAGTGAGTAAGGCAGTAAGCAAGGCTTGAATATCAACAGAAAGACTAAGAAGCAGGAACAGGTTTGGGGAAAGAGGCAGAACCGGCAGCAAAACAAGCAACCAGGGCGGGAACGGGAATCGACGGGAGGTATTGATGTAGACCACAGACAGTTAACACTATGCCCTTCAGATCCTGCAGACTGCAGTTCCATCATCCTTAACCAGTGGCTATACTGGTTGGAGCTGATGGGAGTTGTAGCCCACAACACCTGTAGGGCACCATGTTGGCTCACCTGGGTGTAGACAAACTTTGGGGGAATTCTGCAAGGCACATACAAATGATTAGGTGGAATAAAGAGAACAAGAATGAGAGGGTTTGCTGTCCCTGAGCATCTTCAGTGTGCTTCTCTTGACCTCTCATAGAACACCTGAGTGTGCTAAGAAACAAGACAAAATTCAGAAAATGCTTTCCCATAACCATTGTATTTCAGGCGAGGAAATTTGATGGAAGAGCAGATGACACATTACATGGAAATGAGTGCTATGAAACCCAGATTTGTTCTTTTCATGGAAAGCAGTCCCAGGAGACCAGCAGCAGAGGAAGAGGTGGGGTGGAGCAGCACCAGCATCTTCTTGGCAGCAGAGCAGCCACACCCTAAGATACTGCAGAGGTGAGGTGGTTGCGAGGTTGAGGGAGCTCCAGGTTGGTGCTGGTGGCTCCTAAGGTGCCAACGCCACCAACACAGAGCTCCTGTAACCTCACCGCCGCATCACCCTGGCAAACACAGCGCCACCAATGGGTGGGAGGGCTGCTCTACTCCTCCCCCAGGGCACTTTGCTGCAGGAGGCCACAGTTTTGAGCAGAGAAGCAGTGGGGTGGGAAGGGGAGCTTAAAGTCTTTGTATCAGGCATCCCCCCCCATCTTCAAAATTGGTCCTAAGCTGCCGCATGGTTTAGCCTAATAAACACCTGGTACACCGTGGATGAAAAATTAGGTGGGAGCAATTTTGAGCAGAAAACCACCAGCAGGAAATGGTTTAAGAGCACGCACACACTTCCCTACTCCTCCACTTAAGCTTTTCATTCTAAAGTCTTGGGCTTCATTGCATGCATTTGCCTGTAATGTGTAAGTTAACCCCTTAGTGGGCTGGTGTTCAGGCTCGTGGCAGTTGTGCACTTGACAGTTGAGTGCTGCTGCATGACTCTGTCAGTTCTTCGTCTTCTTCCTCCTCCTCCTCCGCCGCCTCCTCCTCCTCCTCTCCTTGTTTATGAGGAAGCTCATAGGGCTTAGTTGTCTTATGCAGCTTTTCTAATCGCCATTTCATTATTTTCTTGAAGCGTTCTTCTTCCAACTTCTGTTTTTCTTTAAGCTCCAGCGCCAGGAGTTTTTGTTCAAGTTTCAGCCTCATCTCCAATTCCCTCTCCCACTGTTGCAAAGGAAAGAAAAAGGGGCTTTAGTAGTGATATTGGTACGTGTGAAAACAAAACACTTCAATTCATGACAGGAAATGCGGATAATTTAAAGGCAGGAATTTAGGAACTGGGCATTGGGAGAGTCAAGTGATGGATCATGCAACTTCATTCGAAGGAGTAGCAGGCACTGGGTTGGTGCTTTCAGATGTTGGACTGCAATTCCCATCAGCCCCTGCCAGTATGATTGTAGTCCAACAACATCTGGGGGGGCACTGGTCTGGCCAAGGTATACCCTACAAAGTGTATTCATTTCCTATGGTGCTGTTGTGGGGTCTGCAGGTTCATGACAGGATCTTCAGGAGCTCAGAATGGCAAGCTTCAATGTCCGTCTCAAGCAAATTGCAGAATTCACTGACAATGTGAAGATCAAATATTTTAAAAGTAGGTGTGAGAACTACACGTCTTCAAATATAATTTCATATCATTTTTTTGTAATATGAAAAAATGCACACACATGGAATGCATATGGCTAGCAATATCAGGGACTTGGTAAAACCAGCTAGCAGGAGCCTCAGCTGATACAGAGGAATGGCCACGCTTTCCAACATGCCAGGATCTGTTACCTGAAAGTGAAATGCCAAAAGGCACCACATCAAAAGGCACACAACGTGGGTGCTATCAATGTCACAAATGCTGGCAAGCACCATAGATACCGGTATGCATATCGCATGGAAGTTGTACATTAATTTTATGCACATTAAAATGTGTAAATCATCCGCCATGCTCCAGTTCAGAATGCATCTCCCAAAAGGCAAACTCCTGCCCTGCTCAATTCTTATTGTTTTCCAAGCAAGAAATATGTTACTTTTCTGAAAGAAAAGGAATTGTTCGCCTATACAGACTTTGATTTGACATTACCCTGCTTAAATCTCAAATAGCAGAAACTACGACTTGAGAATCCCATCCAACTCTTAACCATATTAATAAATGAGAAGTTCAGCATGGGGTCTTATTAACAGTGCCAGCATTAGGGGGGAAATTGAGGTTGGGGTATGGAGAAAAAGCAGTGTGAATTCTGGGGGAGGGCAAGCTTTGTCCCACATTTTAAAATTAATAATAGTATATTCCACATGTTCTGGACATAACAGTACATTGCATTTTAACCTCTCATCCCTTCTCTAATAACCTCTTGCATTATTTCATATGTTGAAAGCATGTTTTCCATTCTTTTCTCGTTTGTCCTCACAACAGTTGTGTGAGGCAGATTGCACTGAGAGCTATTGACTTGCCCAAATTCTCCACAGTAATCTCAAGTGTTGTAGAATTCCCTTGTAGAAATTTACACACAACATTAACACTGTATGTGTTAATTTTATATATGATGATCTCATCTGTGAGTTTTTCAATGTTTGTATGTATGTACAATCAACATAAACACGTGTATATTCACAGCTTGCCAGTGAAAAACCTGAACATCACATGATAATCTCTAAGCAGGTTCCATATTAATTCCCCCCCCCCAAAAAAAAATCATGTAGGAATTTTTGTAATGTGAGAAGTGGCTCTGAGCAGAGATAGACAACTTACACCACAAACCCACCAGCACCCTACTTGGTGCACCATATTGGCCTTTGGGCTTCCATCGCCTGCCTCCTGTTCCCTTCTGTCATCCTCACTTCATGAGGTGATCTTGAGGTGATCACATAGTGAATTGTAGTACATATAAAGCGAAGGAAAGCTATGAACACGAGACATTCCCCTCGTGTAGAAAAAAAGCCATGCCTCTCTAGTACCTGAAAAAAGCTGCATTCATATGACATGGTGACCACATAGAAATAGTGTGGTAAAATCACCTCACAAAAAGTAGCCCACTCGAAAAAATGATATGAGAATTAATCTTCCTCACAAGAGACAGAAAGATGGATGCAGCAGTGTATCTGAAGGCCAAAGAAATATGAAAAGGGATAGAAATGATTTTATCAAGAGTGTGAGAGATGAAATAGCAGGAGGGAAGAAAAAGAAGCAACGACAATGGACAGGGGAAAGTTGGACGGGAAAGGCAGGAGAATTGCACTAGCTGTGTGAAGAAGCTGTTGTGTTGGAAGATGGATCAGTGGCAAGACCTTAGCCTAGCTAAGTTTTTATCATGAAGCTCTTCGCATTGAAGACAGCCTCTGTAAAGGAGCAATATTTGCATTGATCTTCTCGGCCTACGCTCACTGTTTGACCATGTGTCCAGCACAAGAAAATGGGTGCGTGTACAGAACAAAGTACAACCTCTACAAAGGAAAATAGACAATGTCAGGGGCACAAAAGACTAAAACTGTTTGTGACTGTAGTCAAGGAAAAGTTCGCATCTTGTTTTGAGCCTCGATGATAACATCCTTACTGCATTAATGGAGGCCCTGAAGGTATGATCTTATGCGTAGAAACTGCAGCTTAGAATAAAACAGCAATAAAAATGTGTCGTTTATTAAAGAGAAGGGCAGTTTGGATTTTAAAAAGGGGAAAGGAGAAAGGGTTTAGAGAATAATCACTGCATTAAAAGGAAGTGATAAGACTTTTAAACATGGGGGGGAGATTTCAGAGTCTGAGAAAACTGTGTTTTTTGGGGGGATGATTGCTTTTATGGGATGCCCCCAATTACATTATGGGCTGGCTAACCTTAAATAATAAAATGTCTTCCTTCTAACAGAGTATTGTAAGCAAACTAGTAGCTTGTGGGCATTTTTGCTATGGTTACCATTATTATCAGCTGGCAGAACTGCTCTGAGTTATAAAATATATTTCAGTGCACTTAGTATTTTCACTGCCTCCAGAGTCAGAACTCAATGGTGAATTAACTCTAAAAGCTTGTTTAATGTATCAGAAAACGTATATTCCTTTCCTTTCATTCCCCAAACTGGCTTAATAATAGCAGATTTTAAACACTTTCAGAAAGAATGTTCCAGACAGTTATGCAAAAGATAGGAAGAAGAAAACCTCAAGACCCAAGTGTTTATGGAACGCCTCCAAGTTCTGCAGGACTCTAATCATTAATGATAATGTTGATTACTCTTTCCCCACCACAGTGCTAGGATGTTGGTAAGGCGGAAATTGAGCAACTTGCTCTAGACAAACCAGTGAGCTAGATTCAAAGCTGAAAGGGGAATTGAACGTTTTTGGCTTCACAATAAAATTGGACTCTTTTCTCCATCCAACATCCTATTCCCATAAGATTAGAGTCAGAAAGAGAAATGGCTTAACGTAATACTTATAAAGAAGCAGCACTACTACCTTCTACCCCAATTGCTTCGAGGGCTGCCAGATTAAAATTTAAAAAATAAAATATGATGTGGAAATCTCCAATACTTTGAACCGAAGGAACTCTGAAATAGAGGGTGGCAGCTGCAGGCTCTGGAGCAGGGAGTTCAGACGTGCCTCTTAAAATAAGCGGCACCAGGAAACCCTAAGTGCTTCAGATAGTGGCAAATGTTCTGGGGCAAAGTGAGGCTACGCATACAGTAGGGAACCTATTTAAACTGCAGAATATATAATATCAATATTTAATACAGATCTCATATTTGCACGTGCCGGTTATGAAATTTGTAGTGGAAATTAACAAGCATGGTTTCAAAATCCAATGAAATTGATGCTGAAATTTGACCTCATATGTGTGTGTGTGTGTGTGTGTGTGTGTGTGTGTGTGTGTGTGTGTGTTTAATGGTTGAAATTGAAATTTAATGGCAAAATTCAAATTGTTTTATGGGTTACATGAATGAATGTCGTTCATATAAAATTTTCTGAATTCTGTTGCAAGTCATCTGTCAAACACTGCCATATACTGCAACCCCATAGCAGCCGACTGCTTCCAGGTGTCAACTGTCAGTAGTTCTGTAATGCTGATTGTTAACACGTCAGCTGTGAAAGACTGTCAAGTACTGATTTTTCCAACAATGATGGCTATTTCTCCATGCCAGTTGTCAGATACTTCAAAATGTTGAGCCCAGCTACAAAATATTTGGCTGTCAGATGATAGTGCTGAATATACACATCTGGAGAATATTTGGCAAGTACCCTGAGAATATTCACCAATAAAATTTACAGAGGGCACTTTTGAGGATAGTTTTGTGAGAATTTCTTTTTAGCTCTAAGTGCAAATGTGCAGAAAACTGTGATTAGCAAATCACTTAATTGGTTGACCCTTTTAACAACTTGTGTGAAAGTAATAAGGGCATGTTGCTTATTTTTCACTTCTAAGAATGCGAACTCTACTAGTGTATTTTTAGCAAATGGCTGCGGTACCTGAATACCGTGAACCAGATTTTTTCATTCTTCCTCTACATAGGAAATGCTGGCACTCTTATTAATATTTTTTAGGATACCCTTTATAGCCCCAAGTGGCTCCCAGGGTACTTCGAGACCATCATTATTTTCAGGTGGGATTTAATCACATATTGGCAAATTCAGGTTGTGCAATTAAAGTTGGAGCTCTCAGCACAACAAACCCACTCCCCCTACCACACACACATAATTGGACTTGTAGCAATAAGGAAAGGGATGGGGAAATGCACTGAAAACAGCTCCTTGCACACAAATTGGAACGAATGCTCATAGCCAATGTCATCTAACCCCTCTGCAAACATATCAAGATAAACGTTCAATAAGCACGTCTTCAGGAAGCATCCTTAAAGTGGCTTGCAAAATATCCTCATTATAGAATCATGTGGATCAGAAATTACATGGCGGCCATGCAGAACCAGGATTATTTAAGCTGTGCTTCCTGCTCTTGTTCTGTGTGGTCAAACCACACGGCAGCTCCCCCGCCAAGTGCTCTGAATCAAGAGTGTGGGGTTGAGCAGATAGAAGTTACTCAGTCAGTGATGGAAGCAATATTCCCTAGGAGAAGGGCTTTTTTTCCAGCCAGAACTCACCGGAACTCAGTTCCGGCACCTCTCGAGTGGGCACCATTGCCATTATAAGAGAACAAAGGATGGTGAGTTCCGGCACCTCTTTTTCTAGAAAAATAGCACTGCCCAGGAGGTAGTTGTTCTAGTGGCTAGGACCATATTAAAGCTTTAAACTGGCTAATAAAAGGTAAAGGGACCCCTGACCATTAGGTCCATTCGTGTCTGACTCTGGGGTTGCGGCGCTCATCTCGTGTTACTGGCCGAGGGAGCCAGCGTACAGCTTGCGGGTCATGTGGCCAGCATGACAAAGCCGCTTCTGGCGAACCAGAGCAGCACACGGAAACGTCGTTTACCTTCCCGCTGCAGTGGTACCTATTTATCTGCTTGCACTTTGACGTGCTTTCGAACTGCTAGGTTGGCAGGAGCTGGGACCGAGCAACGGGAGCTCACCCCGTCGTGGGGATTCGAACCGTCGACCTTCTGATCAGCAAGCCCTAGGCTCTGTGGTATAACCCACAGTGCCACCTGGGTCCCGTCAAAACTGGCTAATAGACAGTCTCTAAAAGACAAGCATGCATTCAAGCAAGCTATTTCAGGGAGCGAAACACTATTGGTGATGGAGAAGATGAGATCACAGCTAGCAGTCATGTTTGGAGAAGGCTTACATGACAAGAAGGGTTGATTCTTGTTATTGTTTTAGTGACTTGCTATGAGCTACCTTGAAGACCCACATGGATATTAGAAAGATGGGATGCAAATATGTTCAATAAATAAATATGGGACAATCCAAGGGCCTGGATCCAGTTCTTAGAAATATACATAAAATAAATTAGGACTTCACAGGTACATCAGATCTTTATCAAAGGGCATCATGCCTTGGTTAGAGTATTAATTAAAAATAACAGGTTATTATAATGAATGTAATTAAGGTCTATAACAGCAAATGCTGGGTGTGTTGTACACAGAATTATACTTAAGCAAATACTCATTTTAATAACTGTTCTTACCTGAGTCTCAATTATACTCCTTAGTGCTATGTCTCCGCGGGTCAAGTAATCTGGATATGGATATTTTGGTACACCAGCTAGCAAAAGCTCTTCCCTTTAGGAAAGAAATGAGAAAACTGTTAGATTTTAGTTTTGTAACTTTGTAGGAATGCTCCCCCTTCATGGATCACTGCCTTGTCGTGGCGAAGGGGCTTGAATTACTCAGGGAAGCTATGGACAGGTCAAGATGGACAGGTCGTAGTGGAGAGTTTGGACCAAACGTGATCCACCTGGAGAAGGAACTGGCAAGCCACTCCAGTATCCCTGCCAAGAAAACTCCATGGACAAAGACAACAGGCATATAAAAGATATGACGCTGGAAGATGAGCCCCTCAGGTCGGAAGGCGTCCAACATGCTACTGGGGAAGAGCGGAGGACAAGTACAAGTAGATTCAGAGCTGATGAAGCGGCTGGGCCAAACCCGAAAGGACGCTGAACTATTTAAAATTTTAAAAGATGATGCTGTTAAGGTGCTACACTCAATATGCCAGCAAGTTTGGAAAACTCAGCAGTGGCCAGAGGATTGGAGAAGATCAGTCTACATCCCAATCCCAAAGAAGGGCAGTGCCAAAGAATGCTCCAACTACCGCACAATTGCGCTCATTTCACACGCTAGCAAGGTTTTGCTAAAAATTCTACAAGGCAGGCTTAAGCAGTATGTGGACCGAGAACTCCCAGAAGTGCAAGCTGGATTTCGAAGGGGCAGAGGAACCAGAGACCAAATTGCAAACATGCGCTGGATTATGGAGAAAGCTAGAGAGTTCCAGAAAAACATTTACTTCTGCTTCATTGACTACGCAAAAGCTTTTGACTGTGTCGACCACAGCAAACTATGGCAAGTTCTTAAAGAAATGGGAGTGCCTGATCACCTCATCCGTCTCCTGAGAAATCTCTATGTGGGACAAGAAGCTACAGTTAGAACTGGATATGGAGTAACTGATTGGTTCAAAATTGGGAAAGGAGTACGACAAGGCTGTATATTGTCTCCCTGCTTATTTAACTTATATGCAGAATTCATCATGCGAAAGGCTGGACTGGATGAAGCCCAAACCGGAATTAAGATTGCCGGAAGAAATATCAACAACCTCAGATATGCTGATGATACAACCTTGATGGCAGAAAGTGAGGAGGAATTAAAGAACCTTTTAATGAGGGTGAAAGAGGAGAGCGCAAAATATGGTCTGAAGCTCAACATCAAAAAAACTAAGATCATGGCCACTGGTCCCATCACCTCCTGGCAAATAGAAGGGGAAGAAATGGAGGCAGTGAGAGATTTCACTTTCTTGGGTTCCATGATCACTGCAGACGGTGACAGCACTCACGAAATTAGAAGACGCCTGCTTCTTGGGAGAAAAGCAATGACAAACCTAGACAGCATCTTAAAAAGCAAAGACATCACCTTGCCAACAAAGGTCCGTATAGTTAAAGCTATGGTTTTCCCAGTAGTAATGTACGGAAGTGAGAGCTGGACCATAAAGAAGGCTGATCGCCGAAGAATTGATGCTTTTGAATTATGGTGCTGGAGGAGACTCTTGAGAGTCCCATGGACTGCAAGAAGAACAAACCTATCCATTCTTAAAGAAATCAGCCCTGAGTGCTCACTAGAAGGACAGATCCTGAAGTTGAGGCTCCAGTACTTTGGCCACCTCATGAGAAGAGAAGACTCCCTAGAAAAGACCCTGATGTTGGGAAAGATTGAGGGCACAAGGAGAAGGGGACAACAGAAGATGAGATGGTTGGACAGTGTTCTCGAAGCTACTAACATGAGTTTGGCCAAACTGCGAGAGGCAGTGAAGGATAGGCGTGCCTGGCGTGCTCTGGTCCATGGGGTCACGAAGAGTCGGACACGACTGAACGACTGAACAACAACAACAACAGGAATGCTCACCCTACAAAAGGACCCTTATTGAAATAATGAATGATGCCAAGTCCCCCACTGGCTTGAAAAATCCTGACGACAACAGGTTAGGCTTATTTAAGGCCTTTCCGGAAGGCCAGCTTTTATACTTCTGAGTGAAAACTGCTTAGAGTTGTCCTGCAAAAGATTTAAATCTGACTTAGGTTTCCACAGTTTTACACTGTTCCATGTAGTTCTTGGTTGCTATGTTCAGTTTTTTAAAAAGCCGTTCTACTCTATTATCACTTATTTATTTCAGCAGTTATGCTTGGCTCTATAATTACGCTGAGTGCAGGTTATAATTATAATCATAAAGATCATTAGATGCTGCAGCTTTGTGACTAAAATAAATCACATGTGCATGGTAGATGTATTTCGGAGGTCTTCTCCCGCCAAACATGTGCAAGGTGTTTAATTTTCAAAGGGTAAAGGGGGGGAAACCCTAAATTGTATCTCTGACCGTTTGATCATATGCATTTCTACTCTGAAGTAAGCTCAGTGGGGCTTACTCCCATGAAAGTGCTTACAGGACTACAAACTTAAAACATTAAAACCAGAAAAACTAAAGAAGAGATTCAGACAAATAAACCAACATGCAGGGCAAGCAAAAAGGTTTTGTGCCATCATATGGACCTCCTCAGGCAGGAATGTCCAGAAAGCGGGTGCCATCACTGAGAAAGCCCTCTCATCTGTTCCCACCAGCCATGCCTCTGATTGGAGCTCAGCACACTATAGGTCTCTCTTTATTTTCTCAGTGGACAAGCACAATAATATGGGAGGAGACCATGCTTCAGCTCAGGAGTTGGGAACCTTTTTCATCTTAAGGACTGCAATCCTTCCTGGAGAAACCTGGGCCGCATAATGGTGGTGGGTCATACCAGAAGCAAAAGCAAGCAGTGCAACCAACATGCCTCTTACCATTGTATAGTAAGCTACATGCCAGTCACACACAAACACACACACACACACACACACACACACACACATACACACACAGCCAGACGTTTCTGCACACACACACCATCTAGGCAAGCAAGCAACATCACCACACATTCCAGCCGGCCAAAAGCTTAATAATAATAATAATAATAATAATAATAATAATAATAATAATAATTTATTTATACCCCGCCCATCTGGCTGGGTTTCCCCAGCCACTCTGGGCAGCTTCCAACCAAATATTAAAAACACAATACAGCATTAAACATTAAAAACATCCCTAAACAGGACTGCCTTCAGATGTCTTTTAAAAGTAAGATAATTGCTTATTGCCTTGACATCTGACGGGAGGGCATTCCACACGGCCGGTGCCACTACTGAGAAGGCCCTCTGCCTGGTTCCCTGTAACCTCACTTCTCGCAGTGATTTATATCCCACCTTTGCTCCAAGGTGGCATATATAGTTCTCTTTCTCCTTATTTTATCCTCACAACAACCCCATGAGGTATGTTAAGCAGAGAGGCAGTGACAGGCCCAAGGCCACCCAGGGAGCTTCATCATTGAGCAGGGATTTGACCCCTGGTCTCCCAGGTCCTACTCCAATACACTAACCAGTACACTATACTAGAGATAGTAAGGGGCATGGCCAGAGAAGCGGGATAGGTTGGTCCTAAGGGCCTGAGAGAATGGATTGGGGGATTCCCCACCCCTGCTTTAGGCATCCTAGCCCCAGGTTGTTTGGGGCTTTAAAGGTAGGCCTTGATCATCCTAGGGTTTTGTGCACAGATTACTTGTTTAATCTGCATGCAGAGCCCTGGGGAGAGGCATCGCCACTCTTCCCCCAACTGCAAGATGTCTTTGACAAAAGTGTCTCTCACTATATATAAACAGACTGTGAAAAAGGCTGTGAATTAAAAGTGGAGACAATAGATTACCTTTCCCTGTTTATCCGTTTGTTTTGTAACACAAAACAGTTTAATAAAAACTATTTAACACACACACAAAAGAAAAGAAACCCAAAAGGCTCTGCAGCAAAAAGCTTTTGAATTTTGTCTATTTTCTTCAACATTCCAGTAAAACCTTTCTTACAGAAGGAGAAGCACTGGAATGAAAACCTAACCCAACACTTGTGTCATGTATGGCATCTGATCTTGCCAGCGTTTCAGAGTTTTTGACTACTTGGTTGGTTAAATTCCTTTCAGCCTCTTAGTTCGTGTCAGCTCCCTCTGAATTTTGTGCAATATCGTTTCGGCAGAAGAAGCCATCTAAATCGCTTAGCTTTTCCTTGGCATTGATTTTGCGGCACCTGGAGTGCAATCGGTAGTTTGCTAAGTGTGCACACAAAAATAGCTTCGAATTGATTTAAAGTGAGACTGGCAAGCACAAACTGATCCAGTGCATCACGACCCATGCATGGAACTAGGGGAGAACCGCAATATTTCAAGTGGGGGGGGGGGAAGAGTCTTTGTGTCTCCAATCAAATCCTCTTCTGGAGTTTCATATGGGAGTTGCATTTTTAAACAATTAAACCATAAACTTTTGCTTGGGGTTGTAAGTGTAAGTGCACTACTATCACGGATCAACACGAGGGATTAAGAACTTCCATTTCTATGCTACATTTTCTGCGCCTTCCTTATGGAGGGCTTTTCTCCTATCCAAGGCTTAGAATAGGCGGAGCCAAGCTGGTGCTGACCTACAACCCCATTATCCTTGACCACTGGGGCTGGGTCCTATGATGGCTATCCCTGACCTAGAAGAAGGTGCTACATCTTCTTCTCATTGCTCACTAAACCTCCAGCTTCCTCTCATTCCTCTATCCAGTTCATGTACCTTTTATTTTGTGTATGTGTGTGTGTGTATATATATATATATATATATATTATGCAGGCTAAATCTGGTATTGTTTCTCAATGCTGAAAAAGTAGGAAAGCAGTGCAATATTCAAGAAAATCCAGTCAATACCATATAATTTGTTTTAGGATAATAGTATAATATAGAAATTGAAACTATATTCATAATCATTCTAAATACTGGTTACTGTCATGCCAGGGCTAACCTAGGGGCACCTCAACATTGTAGGCTCCATGTTTCAGTCTCCTGTCCAAACAAACACAGTAGCACTAGGTCTGAACTGAAACAGTCCCTTTGTTTACTCAGCTGGGTTACTTTCTCAGGTCTCAATGGATGACTTTATCCCACCAGCCAAACCACCTCTTTACCTTACATTTCCTTAAACCGTGGGTTTCGCAGCATCTGATCTCTTGTAACTCTGAATCCTTTCTTCCTGCTAATGGTTCACACTGGGGATTTAACCACTGCTGTGAGTCGCCTTGCTACCTTCAACTCTTGGCTTGGGCCCCAAAAGCTGATGCCTTCACATTCCTCCTCAGAAGATTTCCATTCTTCTTCCTTCTTCCCCACGAACCCCAGCTGCCTTATATCCGAGACCCATAGACTCCCCTTCTCCCTAGCACTTTCTCCTTCTGTGGTTCCACTTCCTCATCTGGTCTGAGTCCACCAGAGCTTCTTGTTGTCTACCAACTTTCCCCTGGTTTAAATGCATTCCAAGGCTGCTATGTTAAATAAAGAAGTTTAATAAAAATAAACCATTATGCTTGAATGTATTGTACTAAAAATGCTATGCAGAGAGCTTTGCATCGGACAGGAGGTCTGTCTATGGCAATTGCAGCAAGAAGAAGTTGGATGTTTATGTTCAGGTGAACTGACTTCTCCCAGAAACCCAAGCAGAGATCTCTCTTGGCATGAAATGAAACCTGAGGAGAACTCATTGTCTTTGTTGGTCATCAAAACCAGCATGATGATGAACAAGCAAGATGCTTGCATAGGATTTCTCTCTAGACCCAGAGAGAAAAGTCACTGAATTGTATTATTGAACTTAAAGAAGAGGAGACTGCACTACTTGTTGTTTAAGAGCAATGTGTTACTTAGTATTTTGTAACCTTCACTTGTTACTGTTTTAAGACTGTTCTGCAGTAAAGCTTCGAAACTCGATTCTTGTGGTGGAGCTCAAATTCATTTCTGCTCTGCACAAAGTCTAGATCAGGGATTCCTTTCGCAGCAACTGTTAACATCAGCAAAAGACTCTTGGATATCCCTATCATTTGCAACTAGTTCTGTTGCCTTTCTGTTCCTTGTTACACTTTGTTTTCTTAGATAGGCTTTGAGATTTGTTTTTGTCAAATATATTTGTTGTTTTTTCATGCTGGAATCTTTCTAATGATCTCAATTCCACACCATCAACTAGTATATTTTATGCTTCTAGTTTCTGGATTCAGATACATGATTGTTTCATCTGGGCTTGTGCCTGCAGATTAATGCTTCCCTGAGCCCCTCGTGATTGCTTGTTGTAGCTGAATTTCACTGTATGAGAGGGGTTTTTTTCTCTTCTTAATACCAAGAGATGTGCTGAATTGTAATTTTTTTAATTTCAAGGAAGGGACTTGATATTGACTTCCTGCTAGGCTGGTAATTGAAGTCATTTTATTTATGTTGAAAGTGTCAGATAATAACTCCTTCAATCTGTACTACGGCATACACAGTATGAGGCTAATGTACATTAAACAATATGGGGGTGATGAGGCTTGACATCGCCTAATGTAAAGTGATGCATGGCCTCACTACTAATATTGCATTTTTAAAATAAATAAATAAATTACAGTTTGCTTTTAATGGCCAGGAGCAGATAGCTGTAACCCATGGCATTTTTGTCACTAAACCTTGCATAAAACAGCCCATAAGTAATAAGCTGCCGAAGCATTGCCAACTTTCCTGCAATTTCCACATGGTCTACCACTGGGAAATGTTATTTAGGTCACAATACCTGATATCAGCACTGTCATGTTTACCTCAGCCTTAATTGCAGGTTCAATTGTTTCCCAGCTGCATCTTAGCTATTATGGGAATCTGGTTAGCTGAAGGCTTTCTCTATACAGAAGTGCCTTGCAGAGGTTTCTGCCTATTTGAGAATGTGCTGTCAGTGAAAGACATTTACAAACGTATATTGCTCTTTTCCTATTAAGTCCTTGTTATCCAGTATCTTGCAACCAGGGGTGGAGTAAGGGGTGTTTGGTGTGTGCAGGCACCCGAGCGGCTTCCTCCACCGCTGTTTGCAACCCTTCCTTCTAATATAGTAGCTTCTATTATTTATTTGTCATCTAGACAGCCTAGGGACCCTCCATACACATTGCCCAGGCTTGCTCCCCAGGGAGGTTACTTAGGTGCTGCTAACACAGCGACTTCACCCCCAGAAGCACACTCCATTGTGTCTTGAGACAGGACAGGTGCCAACACTTTTATATTTGTTACAGACTGTGAAAAAAACAGGACAGTAACTTCAATGGAAAGCATCAGAACAACTTTAAAATATTTATTGTATTCACAGTGTGATCTCTATTCAGCCAACCTATTTCAACTTCTTAGTTATATATAACTATGTTTAAATTCAAATGGATTTTTAGTGTCCTAAATCTTTAAGTGCACTTACCTGAACTTTTGTGCTGACTCATGGCAGGTTTGGACCTTTTCAGCCTGAATTTTCTATATGTGTGGCACTAAGCAATTCCCTATGTACAGCCTGGTCCAGAAAAAGCTACAGTGTGATTATTCTGAACACGTACCTCAATTCTTAAATGTACCAAATCCATTTAGTTCAATGGAACTAAAACTGAACTGCTACATTTTCCAAGTTTCAAATGTATTGATTTCAATGGGACTTCAGTGCATTTTCACAGGATTTTTCCCATTTGACAAATGCCGATACCCCATACTCCCACAGCATTCATTTCCTACTTTCTTAGTACAAATATAAAGGATTTTCAAGGGCATGCAGATATTGTAGACAAACAGTTTTCAGCCCCTTAGAAGAAAATTGTTCTGATATGACTTTGTCTATTCAGGTTTAGCCAGTAGAATACAGGATCCTCCCCATTCCTTTGCAAACTGTGAGTAGCTGCTGCTACAGAGAATGTGAAATACAGGAATTTGTATTTTCAATTGTTGTTTCATAGATCAAGAAGCTCCCATTATCAATTTAGGGATATGCGATCTGTTTTGTTCTTACAGGTATTTCCCCTGAGCAGCAGGTTGGTGATTTACTGATGGCTGGAGAGAATCAATTCTCAGGGTCTTGCACTCACTTTAGAGAAGACCGCCCTTATCAAAATGGTATTCTCCCTTTCTGCAAAACCATTTAATCTTTCTTGACATGAAAACATGGATATTTAGCCTTCCGTGGCCCCTAACAAGTGTATTCACTTCTTACGGTACAGTGCTATCCTCACATTACACTAGCTAGACAAGTTCAAGGATAGGGCTGCAGCTAACATATGTCCAAATAATATTGGGGTTGTGAAGTTAAGACTACAACGGTTTCATTATACCAATAAAACTTTAAGTCAACTGCTAACACTATGGTGGCATCGATTATAACAATTGCACTCATGTTGCCATAACTGATAAGGCTATCAATGGAAATGTAGCAGGTTGGCGGAGAATGGTGAGCTTTCAATGCTGAGGCCTAGACTTTGGAATGCCCTTCCCAGAAAAGCTCACATGGCATCTTCCTTGATGCCATTTCTGTGGCAGGCAAAGACCTGTTTGTTTTCTCAGTTTTATCTCTGCTATGCTGTTTTACATTTTAGGACATTCAGCATTTCCCAGTTGGGTGTCGGTTGCAGATCATGGCTGTCCGCCTCCTTCCTGGCAGCCGGACCCCCCTAGTTGCCGGCTGATGGGGAATTCCCCAGCTGTCACAGCCATGGGGGTGTGACTGCCTGGGCAGTAAGCAGGGTTAAAATGGGCCAATCAGGGCCCAAGTTATGGGGGAAATTTCTTGCTGGTCAACCAGGCAAGAACACATAAAAGACCGACTGCATGTGGCCTTTGCAGCGCAGTCAGCCGAAGATCAACAATTTTGTTGGTATTTTTCTAGTTAAAGAACAAACTCACTCTCTCTTATGCTAAAATAAAAAAAAATACAGAATTGCAATGCATTTCAATGAAGAACAAATGGATTTGCCCCTTAAATATAAAGCATTGAAAGTGAAACACAAATAATTAGGTATCAAATTAAGTAGGTGGGGATGATGAAGAAACTCATACTTAAAAACATGATGAATGGTTCGTCACTAAGGAATACAATTAGCTGATGCAGATTTTATTCCAAGCATTGTTCCGATTAATGGGCTAAACTGTGATAAACAAATGCTTATACAATAACCACATTTTCGGCTTTGTTGGGCAGGAATAATAAGTAATCATGCTGCATAATAACAAAAGGTGCAGATCAAGAAACACTGGCACTCTTTAACCTCCTCTGATGCAAACGGGGCTTGCAATGAACAGGGACTGGGCTATATCATGCCTTGATAGGTTGTAACTTCCTGCTGCAATCCTTTGCTTGTGAGTAGAAGTTAGGTGCGTATTCTCTCCAAATTCTAAAAATATACCTGCATGTATGTTGTAGAAAATGTAAGAAAAATCACATATGAAAAAGAGAGGGGCTTCTCTCTTCTGCAGTGTCTTCAACATTGAAAACCCTCATAAAAATTTAAATGTTTTCACTTCTATCTACACATCTGTGCTTATTTCAGGATATAATTTAGCTTTATATCGCAGCAAACTGGGATTCACCATACGTGATTTGTACTTTTTGCTTTTCTGCTGAAAACTTCCACAGGCATGACAGATTGGCCAGGGTGAAGTCCTATTGTATCCCCAATGCTATTTAATATGTACATGAATGAAGCTGCCGGAAATGATCATTAGGAGTTTTGGGATAAGATGCCACCAGCTCTGTTTCTCCATAGCACCTGAGTCAGGAGAAGCTGGGCAGACCCTGGACTGTTGCCTGGGCACAGCGGTGGGATGGATGAGGGAAAGTACTCTGAGCTTGAATCTTGGCAAGACAGAGGCACTGTGAGAGAGTGGTCCCCATGTCCAAGAAATTAGACACTGGAGACTCAGGTAGCCTCAGGTGCTAGAATTGCCTTTTACCTGCTTATCTGCTTGCTTTGATTAAAGGATATGGAAACCAAGCCTTATGAGGAATGGTTGAGAGAACTGGGTATGTTTAGCCTGGAAAAGAGGAGACTGAGAGGAGATATGATAGGCATCTTCAAATATCTCAAGGACATGGAGGATGGAGCTAGCTTGTTTTCTTCTGCTCCAATGGGTAGGATCCGAAATAATGATCTCAAGTTACACGAAAGGAGATTCTGACTAAACATCAGGAAGAACTTTCCGACAGTGAGAGTTGATTGACAGTGGAACAGCCTCCCACTAGATATGATGGACTCTCCTTCCTCGGAAGTTTTTAAGCAGAGGTTGGATGGCCACCTGTCATGCATGATCCAGTTGAGCTTCCTGCATTGCGGGCGTTTGGACTCAACAATTCTATGCTTCTAGGATTCTAAGCTGAAAGAGTCACTTAAAACCTGCAAATGTTCCAGGGCGAAACCCGGATTTGGGAGCCAAGCTAGCACATGCTATGGTCGTTCCATTCCATTTTCCCTGGCACAGTTGATGCCTCGAGGTAAAGGTTCTTCTTCACAATTCAAGAGCAGTACAAATATTGCCACTATCTTCCAAGGAGCAAAGAATAAAGAAGCAGGGACCCATTTGCAAGTCTAAAGAGATCCGAACAGCAATTGCTACCCGCTTTATATTGCTTTTGGACATCTTCCTTTCGAAAACTTCTTGAAAAATGGATATATGAGTTTTTCTACATTAACGTCATTGTCATGCACTATTCACTTAAGTATGCATTTGCATCTAAATCCTATGACTACTCACGAGCAGCCTCACTAGTATCCAAGGGATTATTTGCAAATGAGTAATTTCTGGCTTGCTTTAAACAGTATGTGCTTTTCTCTTTTAGAGACAGAATAATCTTTTTTTGGGGGGTAGGGGGGTGTCACAGAAACTGGTTAAAAAACAAGCATACCAAAAAGCATGCTTTCATTTCCTTGGGGATAGATTTTCCAACGCAAAAATGACACTTTAGGCTGCAATTCTTTAACCATTTACATGGGAGTAAGCAGCAGTGAACACACTGAAGGATTGCACTGTTAAAACGACTAGCTCTATTTGTAAATCGATGGAAATTGCTGCATAAGCTGTCCCCATTCCACCCCCATTTCTTTCAAAGCCAGCCTTTGTATCAATGGACATTTATATAACTCCCACTGAACTTTACACAGACTGCAGTCACTGAGATAATGTTTGGACCCTTGAATTAAAATCTAGAGCACCTTAACATGGTGCCATCCAGATGTTTTGGACTACAACTCCCATCAAGCCCAGACAGCATCACTGTGCCTATAAAGCTGGCATCTGACACCCACTTACCTAGGATAAAGGTCCACTGAACTCAATAGGCCTTACTTCTGAGTGTGTATGTATAGAATCCCGCTAAAAACCTCTGAAGGCAGATGAAGGTAAATGCAAATACATTTACACAGAATGGGGACACGCCAAACAAATGACAGAGATCGACACTGTCTGCTGTGCTGGTTTTTACTCGTCTCCCCCACAACCACCTGTCCAGATAATGAACATTCACAAAAGCCCAATAAGTCCCGGAATACAATCACATAAGAGCTGAGTTGGAAGGGACCGAGAATCATCTAGTCTAACCCAACGTGGGACTCGAACACACGACTCTGAGATTAAGAGTCTCATGTTCTGCTATCTGAGCTATCCCTGAACATGCTGAAGCTGCAACTATTATATAATACGTAAAATCAGAATGAGTTTAAACATTCTATTAAGAATTCTTAAATTCTACAGTTGGGGTGGGGGTGGGCAAGTCAGGCAGTATTTTGTGGTGTGAAGACAGGAATATTACTGGGGATGCTTCAGGATAGTGGGAGGAATTCAGCGTTGCACTAGGGCAATTGCCAATTCAGCTTGCCAGGTGGAATGATCCCCCTTCTCCTCCCGCAGGGGTTTCCCCAACCCTTCTTCAATTTCAGGAGCAGGAAGAAAGTCCCATTGCAGAAGCCCCTTTCCAGGGCTTCCGCTAACAAGATTCATTTGTTGAATCCTGCCCAGTGTTTCTTGTGGGATGGGGACTCCGTATGCTTGCAAATTAGCTGAAGCATCCACACCATGTTGGCATCAAAATGCCATCCCTTATAAATGCCATCCAGATTTATCCTTTTCTGGGGGGGAATCTGGTAAGTTGAAGGGGGGGGGGACTGTTGCCAACGATCTGTTTGCAATATCTGGAAAACCTATTTACAACCTTCAACCTCTATCTGGGACCTTCTGAAGATTGTCCTTCTGTGAAATGTTGAGGTCATAGAACCATTTGTTTGTTACTTTACCTTTTTCTTGAAGGGTCAAAACTTATACTAAATTAAGTGTGAGCACATTTAATGTTTCTGGGTAATTCGTTCTCCCCCCCCTCCAAAAAGAGAGAGGCAGCAATGAGGGGGAACAGGACTGGGAATGTGGTGTTTGTGGTAGGGCCACAACCATTTCCTCCCACACCACAGCCCCAGTGCTATTTTTCTAGAAAAAGAGGTGCCGGAACTCACCATGAGCCCCCTGTCATGTCATTCTCTTATAATGGCAATGGCACCCACCTGAGAGGTGCTGGAACTGATTTCCAGTGAGTTCCAGTGGGGGGGGGGGGGAACCTGCACAGCCCCATCAAAAAATCCCCTCAAAACTGCTCCTTGCCCCAGGTGAAAGCAGCCAGGATTCCATGTCTTGTTGGCCACTAGAATGCCAAGCAAAGTAGGAAGAGATAGTGCCAATACACCTATGCAACCTTGGGCTTGCAGGACCTCTTAGCCAAAAGGCTGCCTAGATGCCTGAAAAACAGCACCAGCACAGTTTTCAGAGTTGAACCAAGCCACCAGTGCAAAATCAGCAGCTGTTGTACTGCATTGGTACAGACAGAATCCTTGCACCTGATCCACAGTGCTTCATCAATGAATCACAAAGGATAGATAGATGATAGGTAGAAATAGATCTAGATAGTTTAGCCTGGAGAAGAGAAGGTTAAGGGGTGATATGATAGCCATGTTCAAATATATAAAAGGATGTCACATAGAGGAAGGAGAAAAGTTGTTTTCTGCTGCTCCTGAGAAGAGGACACGGAGCAATGGATTCAAACTACAAGAAAGAAGATTCCACCTAAACATTAGAAAGAACTTCCTGACAGTAAGAGCTGTTCGACAGTGGAATTTGCTGCCAAGGAGTGTGGTGGAGTCTCCTTCTTTGGAGGTCTTTAAGCAGAGGCTTGACAGCCACCTGTCAGGAATGCTTTGATGGTGTTTCCTGCTTGGCAGGGGGTTGGACTGGATGGCCCTTGTGGTCTCTTCCAACTCTACGATTCTATGATTCTATGATTCTAAGATAGATAGATAGATAGATAGATAGATAGATAGATAGATAGATGATAGATAGATGATAGATAGACAGACAGACAGACAAGATAGATGATAGATAGATAGATAGAGATAGATATGATAGATAGATATAGTTATAAATATGTATAGATAGATGATTGATTGATTGATTGATATAGATATTTATAGATAGATGATTGATAGATAGATGATAATAAGATACTATTCTATAGGCAATTAAATTACACATGATACACAAATGAGCCAACAGATAATTTGTCACGTTTGGGGAGGGTATGTCTGTAATAACTCCATTCTACCCATTTCTCCCCCCTTTGATGCCTTTAACATTCCCTTCATGAACTGTTTTCAAACTTTTCTATAATAGAATTTGCTTTTCCTCTACCAGGTAGGTGCTAACATGGTCTTCAAAAATGCCATTAAACAGATACAATTGAAATTCACAGTCTCGCTTTCAAACAACCCTATTTGAATGCAGCACCCACCCTTTCCTCTTCCTCCTTAGACAAATCTTCCTATTGCTGTAATTTAAAAAGTCTCCTTGCAGACACAAAAATGGAATTTTGCATTCTGTTTTGAAGCAAGGCACAGAATTAATTATTCTGAGCTCAGATTAAAATGTCTTTATTTACACAATTTATGGGACGTGGCGGAGACTATAAAGATCTTGGCGTAATGTAAGATTTGGAGAACACATTTCACACTGTGTTGTTTATTCATGCTACACTTCCACCGAATGTGAAATAAAACACCATTCAAACTGGCAAAAACAACAACACCCCTAATGCTAGATTATCTCTCCCCCCCTCCCAATGTAAGTAACTTACTTTATAAAACTCCATCACAGGCTGTATCCAAATGAATTATTATTATTATTATTATTATTATTATTATTATTATTATTATTTTCTCACCTTACAAAGCAGGAAGAAATAATATTTTCTAACTATAACATTTTCACACATTTGATTAAGAAATTATTTTTAGCAGAAGTATGTATTTTTTTTGAGGGGGGGGAAGGTTGGCAATGATCTTATATTACAGGCATGTCCAACAGGTAGATCGTGATCTACCGGTAGATCACTGGACGTCTGTGGTAGATCACCGGTAGATCAGTGGCTCCCTCCAAAGAAGCTAAATTTTTTTGGCTCCCCTAAAAAGAGCTCAACATCTTTGCCCTGCACCCCTAAAATGACCTGAATCACCCAAAACAGGGCTCTCCTTCATAAAAAAAAAAAAAAAGCTCAACGTCACTTTCCTCTTCCCTAAAGAAGCTCAACAACTTTTACGTGAACCCCCAAAAAGGGGGTAGATCACTGCCAGTTTAAAACTCTGTGAGTAGATCACAGTCTCTTGGAAGCTGGCCACCCCTGTTATATTGAACTTCCTTTGGTATGCAAACACATTTGATTACAGAAACTTGAACACTTGTCCATCTCTACCAACAGAACCAGGACTATTAAAGATCATCGTCAGCAACTGCTTTGTTTCACATGCTTTTGAAGCAGAACATGCATTTCTCTGCTGCATGTAAATGATCTTTCAGAAGCGTGCAACAGAATAAATAGCATGAATTGCTATGGATCACCTGGTATCTTGTAAATAAACAGAATAACCTGCGAAAGAGTATCTGTTAAAACTGTAATTTGTGAATATGAATGTATTGGAAGCAATATCTGAGCCCCTATTCTGTAAAATAGCTGTGAAACTATACAAACAATAGCCGCTGCCATGCATATAAAAAAAAAACCAGGATAGGCAGCTCTCTCCCTTGAACTGAGATCAAAAAGACTAAAATATACCTGGCAGTTTCTGAGATCTTTTGAGCACAGTTCTTTTAAGGAAAGTTATACTTTTATTAACTTGTTCATTAACAGCAAGAAGGTATACAATGACGGACAGTACACCCACAAAAGCTAGCGGGCAGAGCAAGTAATCTGGTGTTTCTGCATACAATCTTGCACAAATAAGTCTCTCCACTCTCCATCAAGGCAATAAAAGAGAGAGATGTTAGCACAACTCAAGGACACATGCCACCCAAACCCGAGGACAGCACAGAGCAGGACCAGTGAAGGCGGTGGCCTAGGAAGGTGAGAGGCTCATGTGAGATTCCTACAGATAAAACAAAGACACCTACAGGCCGCATTAGTCCCCACCCAAACCCAACCCTGCTCTAGACCATCAAGCAACAAAAAGAGTACTGTGGCACCTTAAAGTCTAACCAATTTAATATGGCGTTTCCTTTCATGGATTATGCTCCACTTCATCAGATGCATGAATGTAACTCCAAATTGTAAGACATATTTTACACATGGTTGGGTAGTAGAATTGAAGGGGAGTTAGGCCAGTGAGTAGATTTTGTTGTACCTGTCATGGATTATGACACTGCTTTGCAAACAAGAATTTACAAAAGCAAATAGTTAATACAATGTTTTCCTTCCAAAAAAAGTTAATGCCAAAATGGTTTTCTCTCTTTTCTCTCTCTGTGAAACAGCAGATTAGGGAGTCCTCGTTAGGCATATAATTTTACCACCACTACAACACAGTTTTGCTTCTTAGCTATCTATTAATATACACCTATTGTCTATTATAAGCACTGTTATTGAATAGTTCGTTATGATTAACTAAGACAGGTGCTTTAATTTTGTATGTAAGAAACCAGACAAATGCATTTAATACACCACCTTAGATCTCAGTTCCATGAGAAGATGGTTGTGCAATGCTTTCAGTTTGAACTAGAGACATAGCCTGAATTACCTTAATTGCACTGGCCTTCTAAGACGTTTCTATTTGTGGTATATTGTGGTATTGTCACGTCCATTCATGAATCTCCTATTTCAAAATATTCCAACACTATAGATCGTAGGTTTATTTTACCTGAAGTGGTCTTTGAGGAAGAGTCGTGACTTCAGATGATAAACTGGATTCCTAACTCGTTTGGGTAAAGGCAGTGCTTTTTTTTCTAAAAAAAATATTTAGGGGTACTGTCATTTTCCTACTCATATTGAAATACTGCCCCTCAATGAGGCCAAACTTAGATTCACAGAACGTTTAGGGGTATGCGTACCCCAACGTCCCCTCAGAAAAAAAAGCACTGGGTAAAGGTATTTATCGTCATTTGAATTTATTAACAGCCAACTAGGGTTTAAATTTCTACTCAGCCATGAAGCTCACTCAGCCAATCTAGGTGAGTCATGATCTCTCGACCGGGTTGCTGTGATGGAGGGGCCAGCCTGAGCTCTTTAGATGAAGGATGGAACAAAATGAATTAAATCATATCAACATGCTGGCTTTCTAACAATGTATAGTTTAGATTATAAGACAGCCATGTTAAGAATGTTAGGATCGTCCTACTCGCATGTAGGACCCTGGCAGAGACACATGCCCAACTGGCATGTTCTCTCCCTCCTGGTCGGTCGGGAGCTTCAAAAGCTTTCTCCAACCCGAACATCACAGTGACTAATACCAAGAGGCATTAGCACACTTAGGAACCTGCAGAGTATTGGCAGTTCACGTAACAAACTCAATAGCACAGCATTTTGGCAAATCTACTTTATTTACATATAATACACTCGGAGCATTCTGACTCAGCTCCTTCTTTCTCATCGGACTGCAAAGAGAAAGGACAAAGGACAATAGTCCCACATCACGGAACACAGTAACACAAACATCCTGTCTCCGTCATTTCCCACTACGTGGAATGAAAACATACACTGTCATGTGACAGAAAACAATCCCATGATTGCAAGCACGGAGCAAGAATCCTAACAAAGAATTTATCATTAAAAGCAACTGTTAGTGTCAAGAATCTTCACAACTGTGTATGGATTGTATCCAAAGAGCCACAGAATTAATTCCTTGAGTGACGGGCATTTTGGACACATGCTTCTCAAACAGTAACCCTCCATATAAATTTAACAGCCCCATAACTGTCATATGATGTTGGAAAGTCCTGGCTGCCATGCTACTGCTGAAGACACAGTCAGGAACCCTGACAGAAGAAAAGGTGACAGCTCTATTCATAGGAGAATGAAGATGGGAAACTGACGTTCTCTGGGACAACAGAATGTGCAGGAGGAAAGAGACAGAAAAGTCTTCTAGCATTTCAACAATGTTAACAGTGGCAATAGGAATTTTCCTAGGGTATCCATGGCCTTTTTAGGGAGGCTGCAAACAAGTATTTCATTCTGTGTATGATGTACTCAGAGCACACACAAAACTGATTTTGCAACTCTAATTTGGTTAGGAGAAATTTTTACAGTGAAGTCATTTGTTACACTGTGAAAAACAATAGTGGCATATGGTGAATTATTGACTTTGATATGACAAAACAAGATGTGATCTGCAGTTCTCAAGGTAATTAACATGGCTAAACAAAAAATCAGTAAAAATTGCTAAGCAGGGGGTTAAATTAATGACAATGGTGCCTTTGTAATTCAGCTCAACAGATCTGACCTTAGAGAAATAATTTAATTTCTTTTTATCCAATTCATATCATCTGCAAATGAGACTTGCAGTATTTACCCATTCTATAAAGATATTCATAGGATTAATTCGAAGAGCTGAACCTCATTTATTGGGAGGGGTTCCATTAAGAATTGCTTGTTCTGACATGTATGTACTAATCACAATTATTCTCTTTACTCTTGTTGGCAAATAATCTTTAATAGTCTTGGATATCTTGCACCACAATCTTAAACATATTTACCTGGAGGTAAATCTCATTATTCCAATGGCACCACTTCCAGTTAACTTTGTTTAGGATGGTTGCCATGCAGCACAATTTTAAGCAAGTTTACTCAGAAATTAGTTCCACTAATTTAATCCTAGGTAAGTGTGCACAGAACTGCCCCCCTAGGCTACGATAACACACACACACACACACACACACACACACACACACACACCACACACCCCTCTGGGTAAATAAAAAGATACCAAAGTCAACAGCTAAGCTTCTCTAGATAATATGATTTTGGCATCACTTTTATCTTTAGTGCAAACATGCATAAGATTCACCCTTGATGATTAATTCACGAATATTTCTGCACATTTCTCTGTTTCTTAAGAGAGGGGGATTTCATGCAGCCACATAAGCATAAAGACTCACGATTTATTTTTTTCAATTAATATTGTGGAAGGTTACTGAGGTAAATTCACTGTGGGAATAAGGAACTTTGAAAAATTCAGCACCCTGCCATTGATTAAAATATACCTCTCATGAAAGTGAGAACTTTCATGATTACAGCATTTGAATCTGTCAGGATGAAGATGGGAAAAGTTACAGAACTATCTGTGGAGAATGTGGAAAGGAGGGACTGCTGTATACACACCATAAAGCATATTCAAAACACATCGTTTACCTCAAAGAATTCTGGGCGCTGTGGTTTACCCCTCACAGAGTTACGACATCCCAGCAAACCTTAACAAGCTACCATGCTTTGTTGCAAGTATTTCTGCTTGCCTGGTGAAACAATCTCCTCTCTCATCTGCCCACATGCTATTCTGGGGTTTTTTCCTGCTCTCCCCCATCCCACAACCAATTTAGGAGGTGTGAGGGTGGGGGATGCCTGTTGTGATAGTGGAAGTCTTTGTGCAGGCTTCCACAAGTGGGACCAGTTAGTTGAATCCAGCCCTCAGAGGCAAAAGGTAAAGGACCCCTGGACAGTTAAGTCCAGTCAAAGGCAACTATAGGGCTGTGGTGCTCATCTGCTTTCAGGCCGAGGGAGCCGGCGTTTGTCCACAGAAAGCTTTCCGGGTCATGTGGCCAGCATGACTAAACCACTTCTGGAGCAACGGGACACCATGACGGAAGCCAGAACGCACGGAAACGCCGTTTACCTTCCCACCGGAGCGGTACCTATTTATCTATTTGCACTGGCGTGCTTTTGAACTGCTAGGTTGGCAGGAGCTGGGACAGAGCAACGGGAGCTTACCCCATCGCGGGGATTCAAATCGCCAACCTTCCGATCAGTAAGCCCAAGAGGCTCAGTGGTTTAGACCACAGCACCACCCGCGTCCCATAGCCCAGCCCTCAGAGGAAGTATGCCCCTGAATACCAGAATCAAAAGTCAGTCCAGTGTTGTTGCACTCAGATCCTGTTTTGGGGTCACCCACAAGCATCTGGGTGGCCCCTGTGAGAACAAGACACTGGACTAGATGAGCAACTGCCCTGATCCGGCTCCAAGTTGCAGAACAGCTACAGACAGCGTAAGAAAGGAATCCTCCCACATGCTTTATTATTGGAAATTTGCACTAAGAACTTTATAGCTATCAGTGTATCTGTTTGGATTCCTTTGAGTTTCTTTCTTGTGAAGGCTGCTGGAAATAAGTGCACCCCCCTCCTAAAAAAAGAAAGCACTTCAAACAGACAGCGGCCTTTCTTGTGTTTTGGGTAGAGTTGCCGTTGCCATCAGTCCATCAGTCATCAGTCTTGGGAGACAATGGAAGGGTGCACCTTTGAGAGTGAAGTCAAACCATTGGAGAGTTACAGTGCCTGCTGTGGCTGTAGAGACCGATACAGAAGAGACGCTTTGTTGAAGCTGGGGCAGATGAAGGCATATGGTTGGGCATGCTATAGGTGCACCATGGTGATTCTTCTCTCCGTGCTCCTCCCAATGGTCATTCCTCCTATGGTCACTGCTGTGGACACACAACCTAACTGTCTCCATGCACTGCATTTATCTGCAAGGGATTCCCACATGGCAGGGTTGATATTGCCAACCTTCATGTCTTGTTTGCAGACATATTTGAAGCACAGAGTTGGTCTGCCAACAGCCTTGTGCCTGAAGTCCGCTCCCTATAGAGCATGTCCTTGGGGATCCTGCCATCTTCCATTCTACGGTCATGACCAAGCTAGTGTAGACATCACCGAGAAAGGAGTGTGAACATGCTGGGAATGTGGGCTTAGGACAGCACATATGTATTTCAGACTCTGTCCTGCTGTCAGGGTTGCACCAGATGAGCAGGAGTGGTGGCAAGCCCCCCTAGGAAGAGTCCAGAGAAATGGAGGGATTCTTACCTGAAGAAGACTGGTGGTGACACTCCTCAGAAGAGGAAGAAGCAGATGGGGAAGAGGGAAGGCCAGAACAGGAGGGGGAAGAAGTCGAGCCAGAATCAGGGCCTTGTGAGGAGAGGAGCCGGAGGGCCCCCTCCCCTCCTCCCATCTCAGCTGTAGAGCATAGAGCTGAGAAATGGAGGGAGCAATTGGAGGCAGTTGCAGCTCGTAAAAGGCGTGGTGATGAGCTGGCTACTTAAGGAAGGCCGGCTGCTTCCCTCACCAGCACCTGCAACTGCTGTGCTGAAGCATGTAGTTGTGCCTGCTCATCCTGTTCCTGGTCCCTGTGTTCCTGACTTCGGCTTCCTGACTCCTGGCTTCCTCCTGACCTCGGCTTTGTGACTTCGGCTTCCTGACTCCTGACTTAATCCTGACCTCGGCTTCATGACTTAGGTTTTCCGACTCCTGGCTTAATCCTGACCTCGGCTTCCTGACTTCTGGCTTGAACTGACTTTGGCTGGCTTCTGACCCGGACTGTTTAACCTGGGCTTTATCAGACTGACTGCTGCTCTTCAGCGCGCCAACTTGTTGGCGTCCTAACACCTGCCATATGATGCCCAAAATCTTTCTGATGCAGCTCCTGGGGAAGGCATTGAGGCATTGCTCCTGGTGGATGGAAGTTGTTCACGATTCATTTCCATAAAACAGCATGTTCATCACACAAGCCTGGTAGACCTTCATCTTGGTATTGGTCATTGGCATCACATTCTCCCCATACCTTTTGGAGAGGTGAGCCATTGATGGAGCTGCCTTGCCAATACATTTGTTCAGCTCAGCATCAGTGGAGAGGTTGCTGATTATGGTGGAACCCAGGTAGATGAGTCTTTACAGAGTTTCCCTGGAGTGCACCGTCAAGGCTGCATCATCTCTAAGTAGGGTACTTGCTATTGATCCTGAACCCTTTTAAAGAGAGTCATTTTAGCTAAGCATGGACTCTCTCTTCCTCTCTTTATTTTCTTTTACACCACCATTCAGCTCCTTTCCTCTCATATGTATCAGTGGATTAGCATTGGAAGGATTGTAAATAATACAACTATGCTAGCTATTATTGTTACTGCTACCCCGCTACTATGATAAATGAATATGTAGATTAGACAACATTTAGGCAAAGCTTGTTGCGAGATCAACTGTGTTTTGAGCTTTCCTGATGCAGGTTCTGATGTGAACTTAATTTGCTTCCACTGTGCTCTCTGTAATTGATCTGCCATAAGATACAAGACTCATAATCTTTCAGGGAGATTAAGATAAATGTAAATCACTAAAATATTCTTCTGCAAAAATATGAAATGTCAACTCTAGCTGTATCTGTTGAGGATTAGCTCTAGCTCAGAATAAACAAAATATTATGGCCCTGGTTTAATTGATAGAGGAGTGTTCATTACTGAATGTGAATTTATAGCTAGTGGCAAGCATCCATCTCCCTAATATTCATTTAAAAAAAACAAAAACCTGTCCCCTAATTACAGGTGGAATCCCAATCATACTGAAGTACATGGGAATGAGTAATTGATTCCAGTGGATTTAAGATATCACCTGGGGGGGGTAAACCGTTGTTGTTGTTGTTGTTGTTGTTGTTGTTGTTGTTGTTGTTGTTTGTTTAAGAATTTACCCTGATCAGAGAAACTTACAAAGATCAGTCGGACAGTTCCCTGCCCTCAGGATTACAAACCTAAGACCCAACACAAAATGAAAGGGACTAGGAAGAAGGAAAGAACCCAAAGCACTAGCTGCAAGGTTCTTGTAACAACCAGAATCTTGTAGCAAATACCCACTTTTTTGAAGAACAAAACACAGGCAACGGGGAATCTTACTACTGACAATGTCACTCATACTGAAAGAATATCCTCCCTGAGGAAGTATACTAGAATACTTCCCTGTGGATGTTTAGAAAATGGTTTTGTTTTTTAAGATAAGCAGCCTTTGGAGCCCAAAGATGTTTGTGTTTTGTAAAGATTTTTGTTGGGATCTGTGTGTTTGGTTTCTTTAAATCTACTTTAGGTGAAGATGTTGATGATCTACTTTGTACAGTCAGTATCTTTTATTATTTTATGTATAAACAATCTGTTTCTCATTCATTATCTGTCTTGGACAGAAGGAATATTGCTTGAATGGAATAGGTGCCATTAACAATCTTGGGAGACTATATCAAAGCTGGAGCAAAGGAAATTATTAGATGACCAATGGTGGACACCCAATGCTAAATAAACACTAAAATCCTACATCTCTCTACTGAAAATAAAATTCCATTGAGTTCAATGGGGTTTACTTTCAGTCCTAAATGAATATAGGACTGCAGCCTAAATGGACAATTAACAGGTTGCTTCCACATTTTAAATATTTTTTTTTAAAGCACAGCAAACTGCCACCAGGCATCTTTTCTCCCCTCAGCAGCTCCTTGGCATCAGCAAAAGTTTGCTGAGAAGTAAGGCAGGAAGGAACTATGAAATGCCACGGAATGTCCTGCAATCCAGAAATGACAGAACACCATCGAGCATGTCCTCAACAGGCCATTCCTACCGCATGGTCTCTCAACATCTCGACACCTTTCCACTCCAGGCAGAGCCGCATCCCAATTGTGTTTAAAAGCCAAAGAATCAGGTGTCTGTTTCTTTTAGAAAGAAGGTGAAGGCAGAATGCAGTGGACTGGCTGCAATAAAGTCTGGATTCTCAATAACAGGTGAGGGAATAAAGGGTAGCAATTGGGGTGGGGGAGAGTCAGTGTGAAAGCAATCAAACCAGGAAGGTGGTTTTTTATATATATATTCTTAAATAATTCCTTTTTTGATAGTTGAAGAAAGGAGGGTACATTAACATGAAATGCATCTTACCCTTTAGCTGTGAGCTAATTTGCCCTTTCAGAGGATTTACTGCAATGTGTATATAATGCTCTTTTTCATTCTCTCGTTATTTTCTCACTGGTCTTCTGCAATTAAGCACCACCTACATCCTATAGTTCATAGCTCATACTTAATTTTATTGGGTCAGAGAAACATTACACATACAGTATATAAATGGGTGGGTGGGTGGGTGGGTGGGTGGGTGGGTGTGAGAGAGAGAGCGTATTAGTTTGAAAACCAGGTTTAGAACTATTCTACACAATGGCTCAGGCAATCTATAATAAAGGTTTATGATTCACTAAGCACTGTCTTCAGAGGTGCATTCATAGAGCCTCACACATAAAATGTTCCCTTAGCTAGGCACTGAGAACTGGTTGTGAATGATAGAGAGGAGGCGACAGCAACAGTAGAATTTCTTCAAAAAGCAATATACTTTCACAGTAAGCAAGTATACCGCCAACAATTCAACAGAATTATTAAATTCCAAGGTGGGGAAAGCTTTATATAGTATTGGCTTAACATACTAGTTGTGTATCACACAGTGTTCATTTTTTAAAGCAAGGGTAAAGTGATGAGTTTGTAGGAAGGATGGGAATATCCAGAGGTGATCACTGTAATGAAAATACTTAGTAGATGATACAGCCTGATCTATGAAACAAAAAACAACTATAGCCTTAAGAGCTCTCACTGGTCCACATTCAAAGTGAATGTGAGCCTCGCCATAGACTCAGTTATCTGGATTCTCTGAGCTTAGCATTAGGGTTCAAATACAAACTCAACTATAGCTCGAAAGGGTAGCTTTGAGCAATTTAATAGTCCACTTGTAAAGAGGAAATCACAAACCATACATCTAAAGCACATGGCCTCACCCAGAGAATCCTGGGAATTGTAGTTCACTTCCCAGAAAGCTAAAATTCCAAGCACCTTAAATAAACTACAGTACCCAGGACACTTTATGGGAAACAATGTGCTTTTTAATATATGGTGTGGATTTGACCACAAAGCCAGGATTTGCATCATATGCTGTGAGCTTTAAAGATAGGTGAGCTAAACTTCTAAAATTAATTTGGTTGCAAAAATGTTGAGAAAGGGTGACTGTTACCTCCAGCATTTCTACATGCTTGCTTTATAGGAGTGTTAGACATTCAAAATTCATGGTATGCAATATTACACAGTTTCAGCATAAAACTAAGACTGCAATCCTAACCCTATTTACCTAGGATAAAGCCCCACTGAATTCAATAGGACATTATTTCTGAGAAGACATGGTTAAGATTGCACTGTTAAGGTAGTATGCAACTAAGTTTTACTCAAAGTAGACCTGATTAATGAATACAATCAAGTTAAGCCCATCACTTTCAATAGGTCTACTCTGAATACAGATTAGTTGAATACCAGCAATAGTCATTAAGAAATGCTGGAATGACAGTGTTTCTGAAAGTATGGAAGTAGGGTGAGAAACAATAATCACCTATCAATAAAATTAGGGTGCTGAGCTGGATGTTATTTTCAATGGGAAGTTTCAAAGGACTTCTTCACTTGTTGTGCCACAGAATTCTATTATTCAAAGTTAAATTCAGAACAGTATTAACGATTTCTCACCCACAGTCCTCCTAGAACAAATGGATCTTGCTGAAAGATCAATGCCATTGCATATTATTTTAAGAGATTCAGAAGCATGAAAAGTGATTCATGTGCCTGAATCAGCCTATGTCATTTGAAACAGCGTCCTTTATTAAATGGCTGCTGTATTAAATGTTCCCTGCATTTTGAACAGAGCAAATGAAGTGAAGGAAGGTTAGAAATACCCTAAAAGATTTCAACGGGGGGAATGCATGAAAGTAGTGAGCAGTTGCTTAATGGTAAGCCTCAGGAACTCTTCTTCCCCTGTTAAAAGTCCACCAGTATTCAAGGACAGACAATCATTAAGGCTTCGTATTTTATCATGTCATTGGCTCTAACTAGCAGAATCATTTGCAGGGAAAGCCTAAACATGTATACACTGAAGCAAGTTCCAGTAGAAGAAGAAGAAGAGGAGTTTGAATTTGATATCCCGCTTTATCACTACCCAAAGAAGTCTCAAAGCGGCTAATATTCTCCTTTCCCTCCCTTCCTCACAACAAACACTCTGTGAGGTGAGTGAGGCTGAAAGACTTCAAAGAAGTGTGACTAGCCCAAGGTCACCCAGCAGCTGCATGTGGAGGAGTGGAGACGCGAACCCGGTTCACCAGATTACGAGTCTACCACTCTTAACCACTACACCACACTGGCTCCCATTCAATAGGACTTAAACTCTTCCAATGATTACAGCCTGAATGCGCAGATCCAAAGAATGTGCATGGAATGCATTTATTACGTTGTGTGGTAGAGAGCCAATGCCTCTTGGCAGTTTTTTTCTTTTCTTTTTTCATTTCTAAGACTCCCAGTGGCAGGGAGGAAATGTCAGTGGAAAGATTAGAATCGTTTTATGAATGGTGCTCTCCGAAGCCGCGAAGGAAAGAGAAGTATCACACTAGGGTATGTGCTTTTCTGCCAATGGAAGAGGAAGAGGAATCTCCCCTACAGAACATTCTAAGATGAGTCAGGATGAGGGGAAATCTATGTAAATGATCATGTAAACACCACAAATCCAGATTAATGGGGTGGGGGCTGAAGGAAGCCTATTCCAATTCATCACATAATGTCATAGCGAATCAAGGCCTGGGGGGGGGGAGTACTGATTACTTAAGAAAGCAATAATATTCCATTTGAGCCATTAAGACTGTACTCCTATGAATTTTTAGTAGGGGGTTATACCGTTTTAATTCAGTTGGACTTTATTTTGAGTAACCATGCTTAGAATTGCCCTGCAAATGTGCAGAAAAGTGGAGCTCTTACAGAATGAGGACAGAGTAAAAGGTGCAGTTTAAAAGCTGGTGCCCCTTTATCCTTTCCGTGCTTTTATTATGTACATTGGATGGTTATCATGTACTTCCTAACCCTCTTGACCAACGAAAGAGAACATTCACAACAGGGAAGTCTCAATAAATCTGCAGTTGTCCGTATCTTTGAAAGCTTTTGCATATCAGGGGCTCCGACACTTGATGATGACACACTGGCATGGAGAATGGTAATACATGACCCAGCGTGTCAGAAACAAACACAGCTATCAGGAAGGAAGCAGTTGCTTCTGCGTGTCCACGTGTTGCAGATAATACATTGGCTGCTGCATTGCTTTGTACTTCTTCTGACACTTAACCTAATCACGCCTCCTCTTGGACTCTTTTCTAGCTTGAATCTTAACACCACCAATCCTTTCTGAGGACAGGCATACCAGAGTATTCCTGTTTCATCATGCAATGGTTGCTGATCACATTAAAAAATAAATCGGGTTTTCCATTTTCTCTCTATATAATGAATTAACAGATCAGGATTACTTTTTGTGTTCTTACCAAAGGCTGAAATGTAGGTTCTATCTTACCATCTTCTCAATAGGAAATCTACCGTTCCCCCCCCCCCCTATTTTATTTTTTAGTGATTCCAGAGCCACCTGAGCAAGGTCTTATGTTTCTATTTTTCCACTCCTGTTATCAGCTCACGTGGTCAACTCCATGACAGATTGATGTCTTGGCTCACATACAGACAGATTTAAACCAGCACCTAAATTAATCGACAAGTCATTTTCTACTGTCAAGCGTCCTTCACTTGGAAGGGAGCGCAGAAACCAATGGCTTTCCCTTGATGGACATGCCTGGGCCTGCTGTTGGATACTGACATCCCGAAATCCCACATGCAAACCAGATTCTGCTCTGCCTTAATAGCTATTAAGTGATTTATCATGCTGGGCTCCCCTATGGCTGGTGTAACAAATTAAATTCCATGTCATGTAAATCATTTTTTTTAAAAATGCAGCAGAGAAAAAAATACACAACTATTAGAGAAACATTTAAGTGTCCTCCTAAATTAATACTGTCAAGACTGTCAAACTCAAATGTTAACCCCTCATAAACAAGATGCCACATGGACTGAAGGGAGCTGCTGACATAGGTGACGCGAACAACTCTGGCACTGTTGCTGTTCTAGATCAAGGCTGGGAAAACTTTTTGGCTCTGCAGGCCAGATTTGACAGGTGGGCAGGGCTGCTAATGAGCAGAGATTAAACCCTGCTACCTAGGCTGCGTGGTCCTGTTCCCTCCTGGGAACCGATTGGTGCAGTCAATGCAGGATTAACCCACCAGCTGATATCACCATCGAAAAACATACTGGGAACCAACGTAGATCTTTCAGGACTTGGTGGGGCCCACCTCTTTTGTTGAATTTATACTGCTCTGTTTTGGTTGAATGCGTTGATTTGTTTTTTTAATTGTATAAACCAGTAGTTCCCAGTTAGCTAAGTACTTCGGAAACCCTGTTTTTCAAATGCCAAGCCATGGACCCTTTACTTTTGAAAATCTTGATATCTCCATGGTAGTTTTTGTTATTTGAATGCTGCCATGGGCTCCCTGGACGGGTTCCACAGACCCCATGAGGTCCACAGACCACCAGTTGGGAACCACTAGTATAAACCATTGTTTTAATAACTGTATAATATATTATTGTAACCCACCCTGGAACTTTAGGATGAAGGACAGGTAAGAAATCATATGAATAAATAAATATCCACAGGGCACAACCTTGAAAGATTTCAAAAGATAGAATATGTGCCACAAAAAGAGATCAAACATTTATTATTTGGATCATGGAGCCTGGATATGACTTTGATCTTCCTTTTCTTCAGGACTTATGCCTGGAACTTCCTCTGTAGAAAAACATGACTTCATTTTAATTAAAACTATCCCTTGAAATCTGCTCGCCATCTTGAGTTATTAAAAGAGGGGTGCCTTGTTATTTCAGGATTGCTGCATCCTGCAATTCTTTCCTCCTCTCCAAATACTGCTCCAGCATTAACATTACAAAACAAAAAGCAATTCAGATCAAAATGTTCTCAGTCAACCAAGGAGCTGGCTTAGATCACCCAATGAATGCTTGCTTTACTCAGCCCCTTCCCCCTTCCGTCTAAGCTGTTTTTATTACATGTTTATTCCCCCCCCCCCCGTGCCAAAGATAAATGTAAATGGAATAAGAAACATTAAGTGCATAGGAGAAATGTACCTGACTTAAACTAAAAATGAAATATCAGTTACTAAGCTGTTATTGACGTAATGGAAAGAAGAAAAAGTAATCATCTCAAATTGCTTCTAATGGCTATATATTCTTAAGGCTCAAAAAGTGCTGCATGAATGTAACTGAAAATGCTGTGAAATGAAAGCACAACCAATCTCTTTTCCCGAGAACAAGTTTCATATACCATGTTTTCAGCCTGCAGTAAATGTTATCACCTCCTAACATTAGCAGCTTTATAGCTGGTATGCTGACAGACCCCAGGTTACTGTGAGCGAAATGAATACAACTGTGGAAGTGAGAAAATAATTTGGTCCTGCGCAATGCTAACTCCTCTCAGATTGTGTAAAGTCTTATAGCAGAAGGGGGCATAGCTGTCAACCCTCCCTTTTTTTTGCGGGAAACTCCCTTATTCCAATGCCGTTTCCCGCTGCTATCCTGGATTGTTGATGTCCCTTAAATTTCCCGGATTGCAAAGGAAGCAGCTCCTCTCCCTCCCTGCTGGCCAGGGAGGCTCTTCAGCTGCGTTGCTCGGCTGCCAAAAAGGAGTCTGAGACCGACTGGGGGCGGAGCTTGCATGCCTTGTGCAGCCAGACCCTCATGCCCAACCAGACCGCCCTAGCGGCATCCCTTATTTTCAAATCCGAAAGTTTGGAAAAATCCCTTATTTTCAAATCCGAAAGTTGACAGCTATGGAAGGGGGTGCGGGAGAGAATATCGTGATTGGTTTTACTGAATCCAGCCTTTCCTCATTATTAGCCCCTCATATTCTTGGCCCTGATGAACACAGAATGGTTGTTTGGTTTCCTGCTGCCAATTAAAATAACTTCTTCATAAGACTCCCGTCACTGGCATCTTGGTTTTGAGGTTCGGAAAGTAACATACTGACAGCATGCCTCCTTTCGTTACAGAGCTGGAGGTGCACAAATAGACAATATACCCACATTCTATTCTTCAGCTTACTCCTGCACAATGAACACCTTGTGACTTCTCTGCCATGACAACTAACCTGGCTGGATTTTAGGTAGTTATAGAACTGAAACCTCATTACCACAGTATGGAAGGTGGCAAGATCCCCAAGGATGTGCTCTACAGAGAGCTGGTTTCTGGCACCAGGCCGGTTGGCAGACCATCCCTGCGTTACAAAGATGTCTGCAAATGGGACATAGAGGCTGGCAACATCAATTCTGCCATGTGGGAACCCTTTGCAGAAGACTGCAGTGCCTGGAGACAGGCAGTCAAGTCGTGTATCCACAGCAGTGACCGGAGGAGCATCTGCAGTAGCACAACAGGACACCTTCATCTGCCCCAGCTGCAACAAAACATGTCTCTCCTGCATCAGTCTCTATAGCCACTGAAGGCGCTGTAACCTTGACCTCCACCCCAAAGGAGCACTCCTCCATTGTCTCCTGAGACAGATGGATGCCAACCAATCTCATTAACTCTTGTTTAACACTTTTTAGTTTCTATACTGACTGGTTGAGCAGCTCTACTGCCCAATTTCTTATAGCAGGATGTGATTCCAGGTAGCTAAACAAAACCTACATTGCTGTATTTAAACTGGTCCCCACTTAATATTTTCGCTAAGTTCAGGAGCCCTAGTTGCTTCTTCCTTTTCTGTTCGAAACCATTATTCATATTTCTTTTCCTTATTGTTCTCATGCAAATGTTAATTACGGAGCACAAACCTTTGTGCCTAACTGAGCACAAAACTTTAGTGGCAGTCCTACCCAAGTTGGATAGCAATGTCCTATCGCTGCATGTGGTTTATAGAGAATTGCCTGGTGAGCTCTGAGAGGAGTCTGCAGTCACATTTCTCCTTCCTCCTCAGCCGATTTGCTGTTCCAATGAGCTAAGCTATAGGTTGGCTTAGCATGCTGTCCAAACCCAAGCTTGTGGTTTTGCTCTCTCCAGACAAACCATGAGCTGTAGCCAAGATTTGACCTATGGCATGCAGCTTGTGGTTTGTCCAGCAGAACAACATACCACGACGTAGCTCAGTTTAGTGCAGCAGCATAACAACTTTGGGGTGGGGAGGGACATACATGATCTCTCTGGGAGCCTGCATTCTCATGTTTGCACATGTTTGTTCGTATAAGAAGCATTTCTCCTTCTCTCCAATCTCCTGCCATCTGCGCCCCTGAAAGCTTCATTGGTGGAGGGAGAAGGTCCTGAACTTTGTGCAGTAGGGCTCTTGGAAGAGGGTGGAATTGGGTTTAATGATCCCTAGGACTCAGTTTAATGATCCCAGTGCAAATGAGCCACAACTGGTGCACTTCCACCAGCATCACAAGTCAATCTCAACTGCACTGCAGAACAGCTATGCCAAAGGCTATTTGATAGCATTATCCTCTTGTAGAATCAGTGAAAGCCAGTGTTTTTTCATGCAATGATCTACAAATGTATACTGAAAACAATAATGTCAGAGGCAAGAATGAGAAGCAATGTTTCTTGACTCATCATAATGGAGGCGGAGGGATGCACCAACCGTAAGACATGAAACACAATCTCTGTGCTGTTCCTGATAGTCCAAAGTGTTGTCTCGGCGCTATTAGGATCAGCACTGGGGGGGAGGATATAAAACAGCAACTGCTGCCTTCATACTCCATGCTGGTTGCTGTCTCTCTGTATGAGAGAGATGGAGAGAGAGAAAAACAGCCATGAGCAAAACTACCATCTGGCCAAATCCTGGCTTTCACAGAAAGCAAGCATCGGGAGTGGGGGGCTAGCTGACACTAATATTAATCTGTGAAAGAAACAGGATAAAGTACAAATTGCATCAATCGCACCCACTGCAAAAGTGAGCTGGTGCAGAACACAATCCGATTATTATTATTTTCCTATTTTGACACTGCAGTGATTAACAGCCAGCTTATTTAACTGGATAGCCATGATTAGAATAACAAGGGGGGTTGTGTGCACTTCCACCTGTGTTGTACCTAGAAAGCAAGGGTCTGAGCGGTTTCCCCCTTGTCCCACTCCTTTCCAAAGGAAAACCTGCTCTTTAGCGAGAGATTGGAACAAATGGCAATCCGTGCAAAACCCCCATTGCTGTTTACTCCGACTGAGCCTAAAGAGCGGTTTCCCCCAGGGAAAAGCAGTGGGACAAGAGGAAGGGTGGATAACCTCAAAGTCATGAGACACCTTATAGACGAATGAACTGATTATGACATAAGCTTTCAAGACTACAGTCCACTTCATCAGATTTATGAGGTGTTATCCTGAGTTTCAGATGCACATGAAATGGAAGACAGAGATTATAAACACTGAGAGCAGAAGAAAATGCTGTTTATTATTATTATTTTATTAATTTTCTTTACCGCCCTTAATCTGAAGACCACAGGGCAGTTAACAATATAAAATTCTCTCTCTCTCTCTCTCTCTCTCTCTCTCTCTCTCTCTCTCTCTCTCTCCTGCTTCTCAAGATAGCACCTCATACATCTGATGAGGTGGACTATAGTCCTCAAAAACATGCCATGATCAACTGGTTAGGTCTTTAAGGTGCCACAGAGGGTACCTCTCTGGAAATCATTTTTTCTGGAGTTCCAGGATCATCAACCAAATAGATTATTGTGGAAGAAGTACGGAGTTGGAAAGAACTCAGTGGATCTGACCTTCTACTGAAGGATAGCATCCCATATCATTTGAAGCATTTTCAGCAGATACTTGCCCAACCTTTTCTTGAAATCACCCACAGCCAACCGAGGGGCTGGCAGCTTTCCTAGCTGGTGAACAACACCATCTCTTTACAGCCTTTTTCCACCTTGCTGATAGTTATTCAGACTACAAGTCTTTCTAGGCCTCCTCAGAGAAGACCAGGATTGAGTAGACCAGAGTTATTTGTGCCATATGCTCCATTGGTCACGAGATATGAACTCAGTAAGCTGCAATGTTACCATAAGAAGATGTCAGGGCCTGGCTGGATGAAAAGTGGTGTGAGCCTCCTGCCCAAGAGCCCCAAGGGAGAACACAGAAGATGACAACTTAGATCTCGGATCCTGGTGGTGGGACACTGAAGAGCAGTGTGCAGAAGGGATGAGCTGGGAGGTGCTAGAAGCAAGGGGGTTGAGTGATCAAGGAGGGTCAGGAGAAGGAGGTTAGAGGCTGAGAATCACAGTGTGAGCGCAGACTCAGACAGAGAGGAGTCAGAGGTTGGCCCTGCTATGCATCAGTAGGACAGTCCCAGTCCTGCTGGTTCGCCTCCCCCTCTGACACCTCCATCGAGGAGAGTCCAGCACGTTGCTAAGCAACAGGCCAGACAGGCCCAGAGGAGGAGCTCGCCCCCTCGACACAGCCTTTGTTTGCTTGGGAGGGATCCAGAGTGAAAGGCCAGAAGGGGGAAAGCGGAGCTAGTGGTCAGTTTCAGCAACGTCTTAATTGTATTAAGGCAAACCAGAGGACTCTGCTGTGCTGTTGTTTTCTGTTAATAAAGAGCTAAGTGCATTCTGTGTGTGTGCCTGCCCTGTGGTTGACCTGGCGCGCTGACAACTCCTTGACAGAATACAAGAAGGGCCTTGCTGGATCAGACCAAAGGCCTGTCGAGTCCAGTGTCCTGTTTCCTACAGTGGCCAACGAGATGCTTTTAAGAAGTCCACAACTGGAAAACAAAAGCAGCAGGCCTCTCCCACCATTGTTCCCCAGCAATATGCTCAATATAGGGATAATATACTGGCCTACATTTCTTACAATGTTCTTGTAAGAATTACTAAGAATGTAGTATACATGAAGCATTTATGAGAAGTACTACATCAATTTATTAAGAACTGAACAGACAGCAAAATGATGCTGAGCAGTGTAAATTAACAAGGCCGCCCAGTGAAACAGCAGATAAGCAATTTAGGACTCTTCAATCCATTTCTGACACTGTGCATGCTTTGGATTTCCTTATCTCTGTGCCTAGCTTGTTTCTGTCTGTATATTTGACTAGGTACTATCAGGTATGGCTTGCTTCCTTCGTTAAAAAAAAGAAAGAAAGGAGGTCCTCTGCCTGAACATTCTTTATCTGCTCTCACACATCCACAAAACATCGACTGAAACACAAAGAAAGTGACAAGCCCTGGCTACTACTCTCTGGTCAAGAGTTAAGTGCGTAAAAACAATTCTCTTTACATATGATGGATGTTAAACAATTACTAATCTTAAATTGCAGCTGCACAGCTGGAGAGGGATGTGGAGGCTGCTCGAGAAGATAAATGAATATGACAATTTATTAAAGATACATGGTTAGTGCTTGATGCCGCGGTGCTCTCTAAGCAAGAAGCAATGGATTAGCGTGACTTTGAAAAGAGGAGACAAGTAATAGAGTGCCAAAGTGCAGGAGGGGAGCTACAATATACAGAACATTTTAGCTGGAAATGGGTAATGCTGGCATGTCATTGGAATGAAGAACTGCTTTGAAAAGATGCTTCGCTTTAGAGGTAAGGAAGGTGACACTTGATGTTGCTATTTAAAAAAACAACTTGGTTTCATAGAGAGGACAAGGGGGAAAGTTCTGCAAAGGACACAGGCAAAGTCTGGAGATATTTAGGGGTCATTCACACGTTCTTTTGTGCCATGCTTTCTGGAACAGGTCCAGGATTTCTAAGTCCGTGTTCAGGATGGTGGTGGGTTTTTTTGTGTGTGTGCGTGTACTGGCACCTTCCCAGGGAAAACCTGTGTTTTACTGCTGAATCAGAGCAAATGGCAATCCAGTGAAAATCCACTTGCCATTTGCTCTGATTCATCAGTAAAATTTGGGTTTTCCCCGGGGGAAGGGCTAGGGAAAAAACCAAATAAACCAGAACAAAATAAACCCTGCTAGGACACAGACCTGGAAATCCCAGACCTGTGCCTAGAATGCATGGCACAAAAGAAGTGTGGGTGAGCCCTTAGGCTGCAATCTATACTTAAAGGGTAAAGGGACCCCTGACCATTAGGTCCAGTCGCGGACGACTCTGGGGTTGTGGCGGTCATCTCGCTTTACTGGCTGAGGGAGCCGGCATACAGCTTCCGGGTCATGTGGCCAGCATGACTAAGCATGTGGCCAGCATGACGGAAATGCCTTCCCGCTGGAGCGGTACCTATTTATCTACTTGCACTTTGACGTGCTTTCGAACTGCTAGGTTGGCAGGTGCTGGGACCGAGCAATGGGAGCTCACCCCGTCACAAGGATTCGAACCGCCGACTTCCGATCGGCAAGCCCTAGGCTCAGTGCTTCAGACCACAGCACCACCCGCATCCCTATACTTAGACGTGCAATCTATACTTACTTCTGAGTAAACGTGCATAGGACTTTGCATGTATTACACCAGTGTTGAAAAATCTGCATTGGCTGCTAATGAGCTACTAAACGAAAGAGTGGTTTTTTTTGGTTTTTTGCTGACATTTAAAGTCCTAAACAACTTGAGATCAGGATTCTTAGCAAAATGCCTCTCCAACTACAGGCCAAGTGGATCTCTTCTTTGAAGGCCTTGTTGGTCATGCCATGACTAGTAGATTGTCACTTGGCAACAATGCAGAAATGGGCCTTTTCGGTCATAGCAGCCACCCTCTGGAATGGTCTCTCCAGGTAATATGTGATGCAGAGACAGCAATGACCTTTAAACACCTCTTACAAACTTTTATGTTTACCAAAGCTTTCCTGGACTCTGGTTCTTAATTTTTAATTTTCCGGTTTTGTATATTGCTCAGTTTTATTGGTGTTCTGTTTTTATCTTGCTTTTAGAATTTTTTAATTGAATGTTATTAGTTTGTTTTTATGTAAACCAAGGTTTTTTATTATATTAAGTGTTATTAAAATGTTATAAATAAATATCAATTAGGGCTGCACTGTTCAGAGGATATATTGTAGACAACACTGGGGTTAGCAGTGAAGTCTGTGGAAGGCAAATAATGTGTGTATGGCAAGGTGGGGCGGGCTTATGGGGCAACATCAATGAAAGAAGCCCTCTTGGTTTCGGTGAAAGGTATTCCAAAAGTGTAGCTTTCCTTTCAGAACTTTGGGCAATGGCCACAGACCAGAGAGCTCCCTATGAGATGCGCCACACAATGCAGAGAAGCTGCTGTTTATAAAGATGTCAAAAGCTCCCTGGGTATGTAGAGTTAGTCATGCAGTTCTCTGGATTGAGGCCCGTGTTTGAAAAGGACTGAGCATCCAGAATTTCAAATGGTTTCAACTTACAGCCAGATTTTCTGAAGAGCAGTTTACCAGGCATAATGGAAGCTGAACATCTTTGAAAATGCAGGCTTTGGGTATATCACTTTGACAGAGTGCCTGGGTGCATTAACAATTGAAAAATATGATTAAAATATCAGACGGAGAGGGGAAAGGGAGTTTATGGAAATCATCTTTTTCTATTTAGGGGAAGTAACGTAGCACTGTATTCCTAAATTCCTATTGTGGTTTATCTCCAGAAGACATATTCAATTACTGTATCTGTATTTCAAGGGGAAAGTGTTCCAAGCACAGCGATCCAATTAAACAAATTGACTATTTAAGGATTCTAATGTCAGGAAAAGGAAGCCAGATTCTGTAAAGGCAGGATGTGCAGCAAAATGTGCCATTTGAGCAATTGTCTCCTGTCATCTCCTTCCTTCACCAATCTTGTGTTTTCCTGAGACTTGCAGGGGCTATAAACTGAACTGATGTTTCCCTCCAGTCAATTGAGCAGTATGTTGGGTGAGAAGACAAGTAGTGAGGAGGCGAGGTTGAAACCAAGTTCCTTCCCTTGTGATCTCCTCCACTGCACAGCTCAGCTGGTTGGCTGGGAGTTAGCGAAACAGTAGGAAGATGCGGGTGGCGCTGTGGTATAAACCACAGAGCCTAGGGCTTGCCGATCGGAAGGTCGGCAGTTCGTTTCCCCGCGACGGGATGAGCTCCCGTTGTTCGTTCCCAGCTCCAGCCCACCTAGCAGTTCGAAAGCACGTCAAGTGCAAGTAGATAAATAGGTACCGCTCCAGTGGGAAGGTAAACAGCGTTTCCGTGCGCTGCTCTGGTTTGCCAGAAGCAGCTTAGTCATGCTGGCCACATGACCCAGAAGCTGTCTGTGGACAAACGCCGGCTCCCTCAGCCTATAGAGCGAGATGAGCGCGCAACCCCAGAGTCGTCCGCGACTGGACCTAACGGTCAGGGGTACCTTTACCTTTTCATTTTAGGAAGAAATGGGGATATGGAAGGGCTCAGGATATTGGGCAAGGCTTGGAAGAAGATGCCCTGTAGGCTGATGGATCCCCATCCCTGCATTAGAGGCATAGGATCATCTCAGAAGACAATTGGTGCACAACCATGTCTCCATCAGCAAGTTTTGAATTGTACTTGGTTTTTGTTCTGATTAGAGCTCTGGCATTAGGGTGTGTCAGTTTAGGAGGTGAACCTTATATATTCTTTATTGAAAAATACAAAGTACAAAACTACAAGTGCACAGAGTAAGAGGCAAAAAGAAGAAACAAGAAATAGTACCCATGTAGAAAACAAAACAGAAAAAAATATTGTGTACATTACAAAAAAGGGGGGGACTTGTTATTGTAGTTAATCAGACCTTAATCTGTTATTCATAAAAATGAATTCCAAATATCTTTAAATTTTAGGGGGTGAAACTTAACTTTTGTGAATTTCTTCAGTAAGGAGTCTTAAAAATATGTTTTTTGGGTGTGAGGAATTCAAATCTGCTATTATTTTTGTGATTAGACAACATTTAGCTTGGTAAATCATTGAGCTTGGTAAATCCTACAGGTTAGGATGTTGGTAGTCATAGCACATTTATGCACACTTTTTTTAATTAGACAAGTTTAAAATTACTGAACAATAATAAAGGAAACCATTATTTGCATGTACTTATTTACCAAGCAAAACTAAATTATATAAATTTGACCAAAATATATTCTGAATTCCCAAGTCATGTCGCAACTTTTTTTGCACCCCTCAGTTTTTGAATCTGAAAGCAGAAAAATTTAACAAGCCCTACTCTAGCGCGCAGCACGTGTCTGGCTTCAAATAGTTTCCTTTTGTGAATAATGTTCTTACATGAAGCTTTAGCAAACACACAAAGCATTTCATCAATGACTGAATCCAAGAAGTGTTTTCTCTGGATAGCCATACATCTCCATTTGATTTAGAAACAATGAATAAGTGAATGGGAGGAAATTGGATGCTAAAAGCTCTTACATAATGGAAGGGATAACAAGAACATCTTTCAGCCTCAACATTTCATTTGCTCGTTCTTTGTCTGCTTAGGGCCAAAGCATATGCAATGATGACCACTGATAAAAGTACTTGCCTATATAATAATGTAAACCCCAAAACTCCCTTTTTTACTGCTAGAGCTGATGAACCAGCAACACACCTATGAAGTCCACTGATCACTGGCATGCTAACTCTATTGTAATGCTCTCAGGCAGTCAAGCAAGCCCCGATAAGAATTAGTGACTCTCTGGCAGTTTTATGGTTCGTTTATTTACAAATTACATCCGGGCCTGCTGCCCTTTGCTACGAGTTGGTCACTCTGAGTCTCAGCCCCTATCGCAACACGTAGGGCACCAAAGTCCAGTCCTTCCTCTCTTGCACTTCCGTAGCATCTTAACCCTTTCAGCTCTCCTGGTTCAGGGAAAAGGTGGGTGAACTCCCCCCCCTCCCGCTTTCAAACGACACTTCCTCTGAACGCTGTCTCCCTCCTGGTTGCATAGCAACCCCCTCAATGTCTTCTATCTCCTCCCCTCCCTCTTGCCTGTGAGCTCTCTGAGTCTGGGAACTCTTGATAAAGGGGGGGCGTTCTAACCCCCTCCTGCACTTTCTGTGGCTGCGATGTCTCGCTTCCAGAGTCAGACTCTTCCCAGGCGTTCAACTCAGCCACATCCCTGACACCTATGCGGAAAGAGGCCAACTCACATGAGACATAACTGCTATTATTATCATTATTATTCTATATTGCCTTTCATCCGAATATCATAGGGCAGTTTACAATATAAAAACGCAAACATACATATCATAATAACAAACACAAACAATACCGCCCCACCCCCCACTTAAAAGGCCATAGATTGTTTAATTAACCAAAGGAATGTTTTTACCTGGCACCTAAAGATATGTAACGAAGGTGCCAGGCAAGCCTCCCTGGGGAGAGCATTCCGCAATCAGGGAGCCACCACAGATATGAGATTTGTATGTGCCTGAGGACTACATATCTGAGCAAGCCCTCTTATGGCATGCCTGTTTTGGCCCTATATGCCAACTGGCCAACATCAGGTAGAAACATCGCGCACAATGCACCTCTACCTAATTGTGGCAAATCCCCCTTGGCCTACTGCAGTTCCTAACCCCCTGGGAAGGCTTTGGGGGATGCAGGAGTCAAAGGGGAACAGGAAAAGGCCCTTTCAGAAGTTCCTTCCAGAAGCATTCTTCCCATCGCAGTTATCAGGATCTACGTTTTTTCCAAGTGCTGAGAAAATGTGACATCCCAGCCACAGGAGAGGCTCTAGAGTGAAGATGTCTAGATCCTGATATCTAGAGACTGACTGAATAACCTCTGCACAGTTCTTATATTAAAAGAACCTCGTTATCTAGAACAGGCTTCCTCAACCTTGGCCCTCCAGATGTTTTTGGCCTACAACTCCCATGATCCCTAGCTAGCAGGTTCAGTGGTCAGGGATGATGGGAATGGAAGTCTCAAAACATCTGTAGGGCCAAGTTTGGGGAAGCCTGATCTAGAAGGTTGGAAGGAAGGGAAAATCTGGAGCAAATGAGAATTCAAAGAGGCTTGAATCTGTGATAGTATAGCTGGCACCAAATTGTACTTGCACAGACACGTACCATGCCAGAAGTGAGTGCATGAAATTGGATTTCAAGAGTCATGATGTAATGGAGGGCATAAGCCAAATTATGGTCAGAAATGAAAGAATTAGCAAACAGTTTTTTAAAAAGGCTGTAGACTGTAGGGTTGATGTATACATACTGCAGTATTTTGCCATTTTGGGGGTGTGCCATGAAGAGAATGTCTCACTACCGTTCATTGGCAGAGACTTATTGTTTTACTTAGGCATAATTCGTTGGGTAGGAGAAGAGATCAGGAAGTTAATATGCCTTTCACTTCACTGAGAAGCCAGTCAAAGACCATGACATGCAGCAATTGCATCTCAAACTTCATACATACATCAGCATACAATATTGTCACGTATTCCCAGCATTGTATCTGAAGTATATTTTACCATGCATGCTAGTTCTTCATTAAGTCATTATTGGAGTGCTTATGATACCTAGGCCACTGGGCCAGATCTTCATTTACTGTAAATAAGTATAAATCTATTTGTTTCTCCTGGGTTTTCTCTGATATCATTTATCTGCACAGTTGGCAGAATCTCAGGTTGGCATATAAAAATTGCTATGTCCAAAAGAAGACAGAGCCAGTGTGTGTGTGTGTGTGTGTGTGTGTGTGTGTGAGAGAGAGAGAGAGAGAGAGAGAGAGAGAGAGAGAGAGAGAGAGATGCTTCAAAGGGCAGTATTAGAGAAACCAAAATAACACTCTTTAGAAGCTGTCGTATATATGTGCGCACAAACATGTTCTGCCTGTTGACATACATCAATATTTTTAATATGACTCCAGGATATTAGATTTATTTTATGTTTAACTATCTCATCTCCTTCCCTTTTCTTCCCTCCCATTATCCCCTGTTGGTCAATCATACATTTCCTGGGGGGAAAGCAGAGGCTGTCAAGAATATTTATAGCTTTGAGAATGTTTTCTGAAGTCCTCAAGAATATATTGCACTATTCTATCTGATGTTAACATTGTAATCCATCTTTCATTCAATTGTTTCATAAGCCAAAGGCCATAATGCAGCAAGAGGTGCAATGTGCAAAGTTGTTGGTTCAAATCTTGCTTCTGACTAGTGCTCGCTATGTGGCCCTAAGCAGGCCATTATGTCTCAGCCTCAACTTTCCACCTGCAACATGGACATAATAATACTGATCAACCTTACAGAATGTCATGAGCCAAGGCTCTGACTTCTCAGCCTCAAAGGAAGAGGCCACAGACTCTGAGAACATCACAAACCATGAGGATGATTAGCCAGAACCAGCCTTCAATATGTCTGCTCCCTCGGGAATCCCAGCACCAGAAGACTCTCCGGCATGAAAATGTTGCATTGCCACCCTTTTATGAGTAAGAGGCTCCATTCATCCAGGATAGGGCTAGTTGCTCAGTTGAAGCTGCAGTCATACTGAAAACTCATCCTGGGCTAGTTTGCTGTTAGACAAACATTCAAACCTGTCTTATCTCACTCTCAGCAGGGCCAGCTTGGTAGGATTGGTTGCTTGAGGCAAAAACCCCGCCGCTGCCTGCCACTGCCACACCACCTCCTCCTCTGCAGGCATGCCACGATGCTGCCACATCCCCTCCCACTCTACGGCCACATCTTCGCTGTCACCTCCACGGGCATGCTCCCACTGCCGCGGGGGCATGGGTGTGGCAGCAGGGGCGTCCATGGCAGTGCGGCCACACCTGCAGTGGAAGAGACAGTGGGAGTGTTGGGCACAATGCAGAGTTCCCCAAAAAATAGACCAGAGGCAATTGTACTTCATCCAGCAGAGCTTTACTGCTACTGGAGGCAAATGAACATAATGGTCACAAATCCAATACATTCAGGATTGGTAGAGTCCATGAAAAATCCAGTTGCAGCACTTACAATAAAACCTACAGTAACTTATAATAAGACTAAACCTTAACACCACATACGAACAGAACACCACACCAGAACAAAGAGATAGAAAGAGAAACTAAGTGAAGCTCAGGCTCCTTCTGGCCTCTTATTATAGTCAGCATGACCTTGACAGAAAGATAACAGAACCAGTTTAAACCAGCTGTACTCAGCTTCTCAGAAGGAATAATCCAAACAAGAACCTTCTTTCACACAGAGAAGAAACCTTCTAGAACCCTCTTGAATTAAGCAGAACAGGAAAGCTCTCTACACATCAGACCAATACTTTCTGTACTAAGAAATGCCAACTGACAGGTGCCTCATGGCGTCCTCTGAGAGCCCAGATCTGCTGCTTCAACTTGCCTCATGATTCTCAGCCTAGGTTCCACATGGATCTATCCAGGACCCTCCTTGCTTTCTTGTCATTTGAACCTTAACCTCTACTTTGCTTGGCCTCAGTTAGCAGCACCTGTTCTCAGCTTTACCTGATCTTGCCTTGCTGGAACATGATTTTACGCCTACACTCAACTTGGACCTGCTGGGACAACAAATCTTGGCTGGGACTACTGTCTGGGACAGAACATGATTGAATTTCCCACTGTATCCTCCCCATCCTCTTTCACATGTGCTGCTCCACACACATGCCTAATGTATGATCAGTTAGGTTGGTTCATTTAGCTATTTGTAGGCTACACTTTGCTTCTAGAATGTGTGGTTCCCTCCGACTAGGATGGAGACTAAAGCCTGCCCTATCAGGAGAGCTTTTAGGGATCAGTTTTTACAGTTGAAAGGGAGGGAGTGGAGGTATTTTTAAGAATCTGGAGCTAGGTGAAGATGCTGGGAGGTTTCTGGTGGAATCCTTTGGCTCCAGGAGTTCTGTAATATTTTGGATTACTACTTGCGGTGTGCCTGTTTCTGCATTGCTGTAATACTTGTTGAGTTGCACAACTGTAAATGAAAAGATATTACAAAAAAATGCCTATCTACAATACTTTTCCCTCCAAATGCTCAGGAACATATAGCCAAACTACAAGTTGTAGTCAAACTACAACTACACATTCCCCCCTTAATTTTCCACTCGCGTCAACAAAATGCAGCCACAGTGGCAGAAATTTGAAGCAGAAGACTTGTATCTTTTCCCCACTAGAGTAATAGCAGCGGGGGGGGGGGGGTTGATACTTAGTGGAGGTAACAAAGCAGCAGGAATATAAGAGGCAATTTGAACAAATGAGTTTGATTTTGATTGGAGATGGTGCTAAATAGTTAAAAGTTTTTAGAGAAGTTTTTGGCATGTGATGTTGTATTGTGCTTTTACTAACTTTTGTTGGGAGCCGCCCAGAGTGGCTGGGGCAACCCAGTCAGATGGGCAGCATATAAATAATATTTTTATATTATTATTACAGTGGTACCTCGGGTTAAGAACTTAATTCATTCTGGAGGTCTGTTCTTATTAAAGAACACTGTATTAAAGCCTGAGAGAGTAAGGGACCTTTGTTCTACTAGAAGTTACTGAACATCATCATCCCTGGCCATTGGCTATGCTTGCTGGGGTTGAAGGGGGTTTATAATTCATCCACATCTGGAGGACTAAAAATTAAACACACTTGCTTTACAGAAAGGGTGGGTTTTGAACCGGTTAGAGATGGGGGAAAAATAAGGAGTACTATGAAGATGATCTGGGAGTTCCAAGGCTAATGGACAGCTAGGGAGAATGGGTGCAGTCATTAACAAAGTCATTTTATCCTCATAATTCCTGGGATTAAAACACACAGTGGTACGTTTGAACCTCGTTTGGGGGCCAGAGCTGAGTTGTGAATGTGTCATTAACACCCAGTGTACACTATTGAGTCATCTCATTTCCCTTTGATTAACACCTTTTCTGGGAGCTGGGCTAGCTATAGCACCCGACTCAAAAGAAAGTTCAAAAGTTTTAATCTTATGACATTGCTGTGCAAGGTATTTCCTTATCAAAAGGCTTATTTTTAACTCGGTAATAATAATGTAGCCAGGTGAAATCACAGAGAGAAAGAGGGCATGAAAGAAGGAGGGAGGGAGAAACAGAGAGGAATATTGATGCAGAGCGAAGATTTCATCCCGAAGATTAGAATTCAGATAAATTAAATCATTTCCAAATATTTTGTGTGCGCACCAAACTTTATCAGACATGGGAATGATGGAAGGAGAAAGGGTTATAAGCCTTATAAGAACATTAAAGCAAATCGCACTAAACAACATGCAGACCTAGGAAACGAGTACCTTAAAGTCAGGCGTTTGGCTTTCTTCTCCTTAACAGACAGCTCCGATTCTCGACGCGGGATCAACGGTGGCTTTTGTACAGGCGGACGTGGCAAGGGGATGTCTGGACCAATAGGTGGCAAGAAGTGATGGCACATGGAAGTGGCGACTCTCCACCCAATGCTCTGAGCAAAAGGCGCTTCACTGGGATTTGTTGAAGCTTTTTCTTTGGATGCAATGAATGGGTCTTTGGGGCCTTTGGACTCAGCCTAAGAAATGAATGGAAAAGGGGGGAGGGGGGACAAAGGCCAAGTATGCATGATCTACTACCTGAAACAAGGCAATGACAAAACCAATCTACAAAACTTCAACAGAGGAAATTATAAATAAGACACTCTCGTGCTTATTTCTGCTCTCCACAATCCACTTTGATTCATTAATCCTTCTGTAGTCAGGAAATCTGCAAACAAGGTTGTGAATGAAATGCTGAAAGAAGGTGGCTTTGGCACAGTTTCCCTTCTTTGGAACACAAACAAGATTTCAAGGGCTAATAATTGAAATGCCCATTGAAATATTAACGGATAGAAACATTAAGGAGCTTGGGAAAAAATCAGCATTTTCACAAGCAGGCGTTCTCAAAGCCTTCAGTCCACACTTGACCCACATGCCTCAAAACTGTGCGACACAAGGTCACAATCAACCACCTTTATGTTTGTAAGACAATTGTTCTTTCTTGGAAGTGAAGAGGATATTGAATCCTTTCGATTTGGCTTTAAAATATCAATGGCAACTTGTGAATACAGTTAATCTTCAAGCAACCCTTTACTAGTCCAACTACATTTTATAAGCCCATTAGTGCTTGTAACAGCACACAGATGGAACAGGAGATGCTTAAATAAAGGGGGAGAAACCTGAATGTCAAATGTATCTTCCAGTATTAATGAGATCTGAATATGTGCAGCATGTTTATTAATGACACCAGGCAGATAACACTGTGTAGCTATATCCCCTGTTTTAATTGGCCAGATGTAGTAACATTTTTAATCTTTGCTGTTGCAGCTTCTGCTTGTGTCATTGCTCAGCGATGGCTTTGTTCCATTCCCTTTAAAACCTGCTTTTCAGAGGTTTAAGTGAGATGGCGGGGGAACACCCTCCTGGCTTAGCCTTGTACCTTTTCATCTCCACAGCAAAATGCATGTGCTTTTCAAAAACGGAAGGAAAACTCCACGTACTCCACATACATAACGCTCAAAACATTTCAGATTTCATCTTATTATAGAACGTACCTCAAACTTTAAAATGGTGAAGGCCTGTCACATGGGTTTGGATGCAAAACTAAGATCCGGCAGGGAAGCAGGAGGTGGTTGTTTGGGATGAGAAGAGGCCTTGTCATATACAAATCTGTGTTAAAGGTAAAAGGTGAAGGACCCCTGGACGGTTAAGTCCAGTCAAAGGCAACTATGGGGTAATAATAATGTAGCCAGGTGAAATCACAGAGAGAAAGGGGGCATTCTCTCAAAGAATTCTGGGCGCTGTGGTTTACCCCTCACAGAGTTACGACATCCCAGCTTAACCTTAACAAGCTACCATGCTTTGTTGCAAGTATTTCTGCTTGCCTGGTGAAACAATCTCCTCTCTCATCTACCCCACATGCTATTCTGGGTTTTTTTTCCTGCCCTCCCCCATCCCACAACCAATTTAGGAGGTGTGAAGGTGGGGGATGTCTGTTGTGATAGTGGAAGTCTTTGTGCAGGCTTCCACAAGTGGGACTAGTTAGTTGAATCCAGCCCTCAGAGGCAAAAGGTAAAAGGTAAAGGACCCCTGGACAGTTAAGTCCAGTCAAAGGCGACTATAGGGTTGTGGCGCTCATCTGCTTTCAGGCCGAGGGAGCTGGCGTTTGTCCACAGACAGCTTTCCGGGTCATGTGGCCAGCATAACTAAACCGCTTCTGGTGCAACGGGACACCGTGACAGAAGCCAGAGCGTATGGAAACGCCGTTTACTTTCCCGACGCAGCAGTACCTATTTATCTACTTGCACTGGTGTGCTTTCGAACTGCTAGGTTGGCAGGAGCTGGGACAGAGCAACGGGAGCTCACTCCATCGTGGGGATTCAAACCACCAACCTTCCAATCAGCAAGCCCAAGAGGCTCAGTGGTTTAGACCACAGCGCCACCCGCGTCCCTTCAAATTTGTGTTATACAGAAGCAGACCCCTGGTCCCATCTAGCTCAGTACTGTCTACACAGACTGGCAGTAACTCACCAAGGTTTTAGACGGGATATAATCCCAGCCCTACTTGGAGAGGTGAGGGATTGAAACCTGGGACCTTCTGCATGCAAGGGAAATGCTCCAGCACTGAACTACGTTCCCTTCCCATAAAAAGGCAATGGTGTGGAGTTAAGGAGGGTGACTAAATCTTCTGATAGATCAGGGGAGGATCAAGAACTGTACCAGATCTGAGACTGTTTGGAGTTGTGGACCTGAAGGACATAAGAGTGTTTGGGTGCAGCTCCATGAATTAGAATGGTTTATCAAGACATTAATTTCAGCCTTAATTCAGCCTCTGAAGAGAGGAAATTACAAAAAGTAAAAGGATAGCTCACATGTTTTATTTTTCCAACCCAAGTCCAGAAAAGAGTTTCAAATGTAAGGTCGGTTTCCCCTCCTAAAGATATGGCAACAGCTATCAAAAACATACATTAGAGAACAAGATAGATGCGCAGCAGACAAAATGGATTTTTACATAATTTTCCGGGCATGAACATTATCTCTGCTAGATAAAATAGCATGTGAATGAAGTCCAAAAGTCACTTTGCTCACAAGGACTCAGTGGCTCACTGTGCTACTTTCCCAGAATTTCCTGTTGCAGAAGCTTAAATTTCACATACTGACTCCTCCAGTAGCAGCTTAAATTGGTGCAAGCATTCCCTTATATAAGAAAATGCCTTTGGCTCAATGCCCGGCAACCTATGCCATCAAAGCTATTCACACCTACGTTGCCACCGGCTCCCCAGTATAAAGAGGTTATGCTGCCATCCTTGGAAACCACAGCAGGGCTACAGTCTGGTCAATACAGTTAAGATCCAGGTACGGCTAAAACTGGTAAGGGTTCCCGCAGCTAAAAGTGGAGTTACCTAGGCAAACTGAGCTGCAGCCCTATTTAAGTCTCCGCCTAAGGCTGTCTGCTGCTGAACTAACATATGAACCCGCTTGCATAAATCTCCAGCCTCTGCGTCACTTGGAACTGTTTGGGATGCTGCCTTGAACTCATGCCTTGAACCAGGATTCCTGGTGAAACTTCTGTTTGGGCTGGAACAACCATCTGGCTGCAACCCCCACCAGGAACAGAACAGTTTCCAGCCAGTGGTCCACATCAATGGTGTTTTTTTACCCATGAAGAATGGGGTAAGTCAACACATGAAAGCCTCATCAGCATCACATGATGAATTGTTATCAGCTGTGTGGCTGGGAGTGCTAGGATGCTGGGCCACATGTTGAGTGTAACATCTGGACCAGCTCTCCTGCTATTCCATCTATGCCAAATATGAATGCAGTGCTCCTTCTTGTTGTTATGTCCACAACGCAGGCACACACCAATTCTTGAATGTGGATCTCACACACCAGAAGACAGCATTTTGTATCTTTTCTGTACATAGAAGTAAATGGGAAATGTTCCCAATATGGCAAGCTCACCAATGGTGGCCTGTACAGAAGTAGACAACAACGTGGCAAGCAGGCATATTCCTTATCGAAATAAAGCACACTAGAAAGCTGCTACGCTCTGCTTCACGTTCAAAACAATCTGAGCTGTAGCATACAGCCAGTCCAAGTGTTCCAACACTAGCAAGGTTAAGAAATCTGTAGCAGAGCTACATGCTACTGCAGACTTTGTTATATTAAGACAGAATATGGCTACCTTTCTTTCAATTAAAAAAAATATGACTACCAAAATATATTTCAGCAGTGACCGTGGGCAGGGTGGAAGGATGAAAGAGTGAAAGGGTTTGCTTGAAAAGAAGCTCTACACAATAAGAAAAGCAGGAGGTCAAATACGCAAAGAATGAACTCTTACAATGAAGCAAAAATCTTTCATGTTTTGCAAGGCAGATGGCAGAAAGCACTTAAAATGAAGCTTCTCCTTCAGTTTGCCAGCATATACATTAGGGCAGCCAAAAGGGAGTCATTCTTGTTGACAATCTCCAAGGAACCATCACTAACTAATAATGTTTATTAGACTATTATGACTAGGTGGCAAATGTAGGGGTGTGGGTTCTTATTGCACCTAAAGAGATAGGGATCTTTTCCATGTAAAATGGCTAGCCTACTTATGCCAGGGTTCATTTCCTCACTCTCAGCTCAGTTCAGCTTCTGGTCACCTCCAGAAACATACTTGAGCAGAGGTGGCTAACCTGTGGCCCTCCAGTTGTTGCTCCCAGCACCCTTGAATTTTGGCAACACTGGCTGGGGCTAATGGGAACTGGAGCCCAAGAACATTTGGAGAATTACAAGTTAGCCACTTATGCTTCAGAGACTGCACTGAGTTAACTCAAGCTACCAATTCAGCACCTGAACTTTGGCAAAGACATCAAACTCATATATTCAAGTGTGCATGACTAAATGAAGAACCTTCCGCAGATAACCACAAGGTAGATATACTTAAACCCTGGTTCCACTGCATGCAAAACTGCATGAGAACAAAAAAAACCTAGGGTTGGATACAGATGCAAGCTACTTCCACCTAGTTCCCATTAACTCAATGGGACTTAAGTAATCTTTCATATACTGTAGATTTAAATTGGGCCCAATTGTGACTACCCACAGCAAAGAGGATATTGTCATCATCAGATGATCTTTCTGTTCATGATGTGGCCTAGATGATGAGGATAGATGAACATATATGGCTTGTGTTTTTCAGGACTTTATAGATCAAAGGAAATACCCAGTCTGGAAGATTATAGGAAAACATTGCAAATTGTATTGCTACAATGTGCTCCCAGTTCTGCCAGTGCATTCTGTACCAGCTTCAGATTCCATCAGCATACAAAAAACACAGTGGCATATAGGCAGCATTTCAGCAGATGATGACGATGACGATTACTTGAATTAATAGAGCCACACATTAATTAATAAATAATTTAGGGAGGCTGTAAACAAACAAAAAATGGTGCTAAAATATACTATCTCTTGAAAATGTTTACAATCCAAAAAGGAGACACATTTAGTAGTTGTGATGAAAAGTCAGTTCTTTAATGTTGCTTTTGTGTCCTATATGAAAAGTCAACAGGAATCTAAAAGCCTGTTTCTTACTGTTTTGTCATTTGCTGTCTCTTTTGTGTACCTGGGCATTGGGTCTTTGCTGCCTCTGTGCCTCAATAACAACAGCCCTGCTGTTTTTCTCAATGAGAATGTGGCAGAGCATATTTCAGTTGCTTTGTAGCTCTTATTTACCACACTATGCAGGGATTTTAGGTGTCATCCTGTGGCATTCTGGATCACTCACAGCTCTGTAATACAAATCAGTGCTCTTCTTTATATGGCGAGGATATTAAAGTGGGTTATAGCACATAAGTACTGAGAAGATAGCTGGACAGACATTTTCATCTGAAGCCCACATTGTTTAGACCACATTATTTCACCTTAAAGAATTAATGGGTTCTATCAGTCAGAGGTCCTTTTAATGATTGACTCAAAACCATTTCTTACAGAATATTTTGTTCTGCCCCAGTAACAAAATACAATATGCGCCTGTCTCACCCCAGTTGTGAATAGTGTACATGCATTTAAATCATCGCTCTTTGGAGGCCAAGGTACATGACAGCGATATCCTTTCCTTAATCAGAGACTGTGTCAATTCTTATTAGAGGAAAAATGGAGCTTTAAACTGACATGGAAGTGCAAAATTTTCCATGACAAATGAGCCCTGCAATTTTGTTTTGTTTTTTATTCTACTGAACGACAAAAACAGACAATGCACACAAAGAGAAAAACAGACATTAACAAAAAAATAAGATAAGTTTAATAGCAGGAGCTTTTGATAATAAAGTCAAAAGGAAATTTAAAAATCAGGAATGAATGTAATGGATACAATTATAAAATTATAAATGGGGTATAAAAAGACAATTTGCATCGTACAATGAAGTAGAGAAAAAGAAAAAAGTCTTCCCTGTAGATGCCGTCAAATAAAATCATTATTTCGAAGGGATTTGCCACCTGTGTGGCTGCAATGTCATATATCTAATAAATAAACCCCAAATGGAGGTGAAATCAGAAAGATCAATGTCACCCCAGCTACTCAAATATTACACGTCAATTTCTCTGAAATAGCATTAACCATAACTTCCTTGAACCACTTACATAGGATATAAAATGCAGAGTCTTTCTATCCCTCAATGATTAAAGGTAAAGCGACCCCTGACCGTTAGGTCCAGTCGTGAACAACTCTGGGGTTGTGGTGCTCATCTCGCTTTACTGGCCAAGGGAGCCAGCGTACAGCTTCCGGGTCATGTGGCCAGCATGACTAAGCCGTTTGTGGCGAACCAGAGCAGCACACGTAAACACCGTTTACCTTCCCGCCGGAGCGGTACCTATTTATCTACTTGCACTTTGACGTGATTTTGAACTGCTAGGTTGGCAGGAGCAGGGACCAAGCAACGGGAGCTCACCCCATCACGGGGATTCGAACCGCCAACCTTCTGATCGGCAAGCCCTAGGCTCTGTGGTTTAGACCACAACGCCACCCACGTCCCTATTTATCCCTCAATGATTACCAACCAGAAAATAAACAGTTAACTGTTTACATATAAAACCTGAATTTATCAAAAATAGACAAAATGCATGATTTACAGTCCAGGGTCACATTTTTACCTATAACTGTACTATTTATGTAATCACTTGTTTCCAAAATTTATGAACTTCAGCACAACTCCACCAATAAGATCCCCACTCCCCACAGTCCTGCCTGCAGAAGAGAGATCCTGATCATGTAACTTGAGATCAGGGTAAAATACTATTGAGGGGTGACTTTTAAAGAATTCTCCCTTATGCTGGTAGAGACTGATCAAAAAGGGTGCAATTTTCCATATACAATTGACTGGCATCTTGTGCGTGTTTAACTTGCACAATTTGAACTTTTCGCACTTGGTGGCTGACCGGTTGAAATCATACAAATTAAAAGTGGAGAGCTTAAAAGCTCTTTTTGTGCAGGGTTTTCCACCTTACTTACCAGGCTCTGGGAGGCTCTGGCGAGATCTCGCAAAAACTTGGAAAGCCCTGCGAGATCCTTCCAGAGTCCGGTAAGCAAGGCGGAGGAGAGGTTAAAAGCTATCTGCCTTGCTTGGGGACCAAGGCTCTAGAAAGGTAAGCCTGCTCATGCAGGGGTGGTTGCAAGTGTGTGTGTCTGGAGTGTTTGTGTTGATTATACATGGTTTTGTGTATATGCGTCATTTCCGGAATGTAACCTTTGCACAAGAGGCAAGTCGACTGCACTTGCTTGGAAGTATCCCAGCCATGACTGGAGCCACTGTTCCAGTGAATCAGGCATTGATATATCAGAACAATAATCTTCAACAGAGATGAAAAATAAATCATAAAAATATGCAGCCTCCAGAGAAATTAGTTGGGGAGGAAATAAGCCTTCAGTCTCATTAACCAAATTAAGTCTGAAATGCTGTATTATCACAGCTTAATATCCACAAAATTTAATTACTTAGAGCAGCTTAATTTCACTGCACAATTCTGAAGACTATGCAGACCTGATTTCAAACCTTTGCAAGTGCCTGAGGTGCACTGACCAGTAAACAGTGGGATTTCTGATAGAGGTTCCCTAACTTGCTAAGGAAAGTCTTATTAAAATGCTGGAATCAACTATGTTGTGAGACAGTAAAGAGCATTCTAACACAGTTCTTTGCTCAGAGACCCTTTCCAGAGACAGTCGTACCTTGGAAGTCGAACGGAATCCGTTCCAGAAGTCCGTTCAACTTCCAAAATGTTTGGAAACCAAAGCGCGGCTTCCAATTGGCTGCAGGAAGCTCCTGCAGCCAATCGGAAGCCGCGCCGGATGTTTGTCTTCTGAAAATCATTTGAAAACCAGAACACTCACTTCCAGTTTTCAACTGTTTGGGATCTGAAACGTTCAGCGACTAAGCCGTTTGTCAACCAGGGTATGACTGTACTGTATTTTGAATGCTGGATAGATGATGCTCCTGCAACAAAAAACCACTTCCTTGACAAAAGATATTCCTGCATTGCTTGCACAAAACGAGTCACAAATGCTCTTTTATCACACCATGAATGTTTTGTATTTGTTTGTTTTTTAGAAAGGTCATAAGTTAAGTAGTTTCCAGTCCAGCTTTTTTACTTTGACGAATTATTGCTATTCGTTTTGTGCTTCTGGTCAGATAGGTTTAATCAGGCAGCCAACATGTAGCAAAGTTATGCACAGCATACAATGTGAGTAGACACATGGCTATATGTAAATTTGAAGAGATTATGACCAACCTTACCATATCTTTGAAATGTCAGGCTAATTGCTTTCCCCCACCCCCCCACCCCAGACTTTGGGTTTGAATTGGATGCCACTTTGCTGATCACAGGCTGAAAACCTAAGCTTGTTAAAATAGAAAATCTAGTTAAACAGGTGAGACTTACCTGCAAGCAAATACATTAAGGATTAGAGCCAGAGCTTATTTATTATTAATTGAATTTATATAGCCTGGAATGTCTCCCTTTCACTTAGGATACATTATAGGACATACTGATGATAAGAGTACTGATAATAAGAGTAACCCCATATCTTCTCTCCTAGGGATACTCAGTGCCCTTGTTTTCACGTAACACTAAACCAAAACTTGGCTTACCATGAGCAAGCAAACAATCTCCAGTACAGAAGATCGCACCCACTTTGCTTCTTCGTGATCATTTTGCTGCTGTGTTGCACTGAGCTAAGCCATGGTTCAAACCCAGGCTTGTGGCCCAGCAATCCCAGACAAACCACAAGCCATAAAAGCATAGGACAAACCTTGGTTACAGATCCTGGTTTGTCTGGAGAGAGCTAAACAGTGAGCCCAAGATTGGACGAACTTGTAAGAGCAGCAAAATGATCAGGGAGGAGCAAAGCAATCAGGATCACTCCGGGAGCTCATTCATGTAAGCCAGTGATGGCCAAACTTGGCCCTCCAGCTGTTTTGGGACTACAACTCTCATCATCCCAAGCTAACAGGGCCAGTGGTCAGGGATGATGGGAACTGTAGTCACAAAACAGCTGGAGGTTTGGCCATCACTGATGTAAGCTATGATTTGGTTTAGCAAGATGTGTCAATCAGGTCATTGTGTGGCATGTTCTCTGCCTACAGCAGCCACATCAGTGGAGTGAGATTGGGGATCTTGCAGTACAATAATGTCTTATTAGTTGTTGAGTTCCCCAGATGTGACAGTAGGAGAAGAAGAGGTTTCATGAGAAAGGTGCTTTCAGAAGCACCACCATAACTGCTACAATATCTTGTTCAAATCTTAAAGATTGGCACTAATGTGAACTTTCTCTTCATATTAGACATGTTCCCAGTTTCCATGAAGAGATAAAACAGCTGTCAATAACAGTGATGCTTTCTTGCCCAAGGCACTTCCATGTTTATGCTGGAATTCACTTAACATATCTCATCTTACATATATATAGGATATATATAATCTGGCATATTATACAGAATAGCTACAAAAGCAATGAAAAAGAGAGGGTGGAAATAAAATTCCCATTCTCACATTATCAAATTGTGTGTAAAAATATCTTGTTGCATCTTCTCTATTAATTCAGAATTATATATATATTCTAATGGTTAGCAGCAGACTGTCTCCTTTCTACATTACAAAATATGCCAGAATGTGCTCAGCTGGAATCTGCTGCTTTAAAACCTCCAAAGTATTATGAAATTTATGGCATAAAATGCAAACAATTCAGAATGGGTGTGCTTGCCCTCTTTCCTCAGGAGGATCTTATGTATTTAGGAGCTACACAGTCCCTGATATGTTGAAGTATTTCAAAGTGGCTTTTAAATGTTAAATATACATGAATATTCACTAGTGCTGCTAAGATACAAGATTTCCGTGTACCAGAATAAGACATTTGTTAGAGATGCATGCCATTTTTAACCTCTGAGTTCTTGAAAAACTGTGTGTGTGTGTGTGTGTGTGTGTGTGTATAAATTTGTGTAAATGTATAAATGTATTCGGTGCAGCAGTAAAGGAAAGGAACCAGAAAAAATAAGACTCAAAACTAGTAAGAAAGAATTGCACCCATGTCTAAATTAGGTTGAATTGTTATCACATTTAAAGGGCTTGTGTGGGGAAATTGATTTGAATCACACTGACTTGACCAATTGGACCCAACACAGATAGACAACACAAGGGCTCCCATATTCATAGCTGTCAACTTTCGGATTTGAAAATAAGGGATGCCGCGAGGGCGGTGCAATGGCACCAAGTAGCCTTGCCACCCTGCGCTCCAGAGGCTGCGCGCGAACGAGTGAGCGAAAGAGCAAGTGCGTAGACAGCAGGCAGGCTGCCTGTCTGGTTGGGCGTGAGGGTCTGGCTGCACAAGGCATGCAAGCTCCGCCCCCAGTCAGTCTCAGACTCCTTATTGGCAGCCGAGCAACGCAGCTGAGGAGCCTCCCTGACCGGCAGGGAGGGAGAGGAGCTGCTTCCTTTGAAATCCAGGAAATTTAAGGGATATCAACAATCCGGGATAGCAGCGGGAAACAGCATTGGAATAAGGGAGTTTCCCGCAAAAAAAGGGAGGGTTGACAGCTATGCCCATATTACATGGACTGGCAGAGAGAAGACAGGGTCCTTCTTTGCAGCCTAATAAAGGCATTCATTAAGAAGAGTCATGGGAAAACCTTGAAACTCCCTGGACAACTGCATACACTTTCTAACAATATAAAAATTGGATATTTATTGTGTAATAATATGGTAGAGGTAGAAGTTTGGTTTTTTCCTTTACGCTGGCCTTCCATCCCTTTCAATGCTTTATTCAAAATCTTGCTAAAGCGCCTGACACCTCAAACAGAACTATTAACACACCATAAAATGTCCCTTTTTGGTGGCATGATAATTTATATCTTATTGCCTTACTCAAGAGGCAGACAGCCACTTAAAAAGCATCACCATAGGATACACTATGTACATGAAATAACTCCACATGTGGTTATGACAATTTTCAAAACACTATCACAAACCCAAGAAAGAAGAATTTATACCCATATATTTTTCTGCAGATGCTTTGCGAAAACCACCAGACAGGACCTGGGGAGCCTGCTAATGAGATCTGTGAAGTGTTATGATTCCCATGTAACATCCAAATGAGTAGGCATTCATGAGATTGCTTCAGGAAGTAAATCCATGAACACAAAATAGGATTCCTTTTAATATCCCACCTTTTCCTCTTGGCTTTCTTGGGTGGATGAAGTTCTCAGATGGTGTCCCACCCAGGGAGTGACCAAGACCATGCCACGTTAGGTTAACTGAGAGTAACCTATCTCCTAGACCAGGGGTGGGGAACCTCTGCTTCATGGGTCAAATTTGACCCACAAAGCCATTTCCCCCAACTTTGTCGGTCATATGCTCGGAGCTTGAGAAGCACTCTGCAAGGGACTTGGGCAGGGCATGTGGACAGGAAAACACACCTGTCAATAATCTGGCACCAGGTGACTGACAGGTAGGTTGTCCCATGGGGTGGGCACCAGTGACAATCTGATCCATTGGGCCAAAAAGGTTCCCCACCCCTGCTCTAGAGCCTATTATGTCTCAACTGACTCCTCGGTAGTACTGTTCCCTTGAAACTGCGTAGGCAAAACCCCTAGTAGCTTCTCAACATTTTCTCTCTCTCCTTCTCTCATCGAGACCTATATAGCATAAGCTGTGGTTCAGCTCTTGATCTGCACTTATTCAATTGGCCAAAGGCAAACAACCAGGGATATTTAGACAAGAATACCTACTATGCTCACCGGCTAAATTCCACCCTGTTCCCTAGGCTATCACAGAACTGTATTTTATATCTCCTAAGCTTATTTCCAACTCAGTTAAATAAATCAGGCATTCTTATCTAATTTCCTAAGATAATAAGAATGGACAGAGTGTTTAATGTATAATTTAACTTTGCTGCAGACACTGCTTATACCAAATTCATCTTCCTTACCTGTCTGAATTCTAAAGCCTATTTCTGTAATCCTGTTCTGCACTATGAAGAATGGAATCTAATTTCAAAGAATATTTATATGCTTTCAAAATGCCAGACATTTAAAACCCAGAGACACTACCCAGCTCTGGGGGAGAAAATGTAGCCCCTCTATCAACTATGCACTGTTTCCCCTTGCTGTTACATTATTAGTCATGTATCCATTGATGACTCTTTATGTAGAATAAATCTAGCATTAAAATAATCAGAATGGCATCCATAACTCTTTCTCAAAATTCAAAATTTACCCACTGGTCCAAAAAGTGGGCAACCCCTGTCTTATCTTATATGCTGCACTTGATGCAGATGTGGTGTGGGTGGGTGGGTGGGGGTGTTAGGGTTGCCATATTTTGAAGAGCAAAAAAGAGGACACATTTGCCGACTTCTACTTTTAACTATAGACACAGGTGGCGCTGTGGGTTAAACCACAGAGCCTAGGGCTTGCCGATCAGAAGGTCGGCGGTTTGAATCCCCACGACAGGGTGAGTTCCCATTGCTTGGTCCCTGCTCCTGCCCACCTAGCAGTTCAAAAGCACATCAAAGTGCAAGTAGATAAATAGGTACCGCTACAGTGGGAAGCTAAACGGCATTTCCGTGCGCTGCTCTGGTTCGCCAGAAGCGGCTTAGTCATGCTGGCCACATGACCCGGAAGCTGTACGCCGGCTCCCTCGGCCAATAAAGCGAGATGAGCGCCGCAACCCCAGAGTGGGTCACGACAGGACCTAATGGTCAGGGGTCCCTTTATCTTTACCTTTACTTTTAACTATGGATCGTTGTGAAGACTCTCATTTTACACATCCATGAAATAGAGGACATGTCCTGGAAAAATAAGGCATATGGCAACCCTAGTTTTGTGTGTCTATATGTATACGTATACGTTTCTACACACACACACACACACACCCCAAAAATGTAAGTGATTTACACTAGGTTGTAATCAATGTAGCACAAGGATTTCTCTTTGTACAATGGAGTGTTCTCCATCCCCACCCCATGCTCCCCCTAAATCTGTACTTGGGGTTCCCTCAACCATTCCAAGCAGATTTGGGGATGATGCAGAGAGAGGAGAAGGGAGGACGTCCATGTGCTTGAGCAATTATTTAGCTGCATCTCACCCAATGTAAGCCATTTGCAAGACATAATGTGTCATAGTATACGAGCTATGACATGTACCAATGTGCTCTCATTGTACCACTTTGGCTTTTATATAACCCAGATCTACTGAAATCAGTGGAGACTTTGTTACTGACTTCACTGACAAATGGAATTACCCCCTACGTTATTTGAAATCCAAACTCTGAACATTCAGTCAACGGGCTGGAATATTGTTGTAGGGTTGGGGGTCAACTCAATTTAAATTACAGTTTATCACTATTATCCTGCTGAAGAAAGGAAACTTCAGTATTGATAGCTGATGGAGATTGGAGAGGCTCTCAAGGAAACAAAATGCTTTTTGGAAAAGTCAAAGCATTCTTTAGGATGTTTTTTCATGAAAAAATCAAGGTATGCACAAACAGCAATTTTATTAATATTTATGTGCTTTCATCTATCATTATAAAGGTAAAAGGTAAAGGGACCCCTGACCATTAGGTCCAGTCATGAACGTTACCCCGTCGCAGAGATTCAAACCGCCGACCTTCTGATCGGCAAGCCCTAGGCTCTGTGGTTTAACCCACAGCGCCACCCGCGTCCCTATCATTATAGACAAATCTAAATAATGCCAACTTCTGAAAATACTAAATATTCTAACTTCAAGGAAATAGCAGCAGATTTGCATTCCTGAACATATTCTTTCTTTTCATAAGATTTTATTAAAGCTTTTTCACAATGAAATAGAACAAAATAGAACAAAATAAAAACAAACTACAGTGGGACCTCGACTTACGAGCGATTCGACTTATGTGTTTTTCGACTTACGGATGACTTCCGGGAGAAACAAAATGGCCGCCGCAACCGAATTTTTCGACTTACGAATGGAAGTCGCGGCCGCTTTAATAGGATTTTTTCGACTTATGAATTTTCGACTTACGAATTTTCGACTTACGGATTTTTTTCACTCAATGCATTCCTATGGGGATTCGACTTACGGATGTTTTTGACTTACGAAAATTGCGTCGGAACGCATTATCGCCGTAAGTCGAGGTCCCACTGTAAATAAAAACAAAAACAGAGAAAGAAAGAAAATGCAGAGGCCTCTTTATCTTTGTCACCCACAGAAAGTGTTGGACCCTCCCAGCTCTCACCTGTGAGCTTTTTCTTCTCTCTGTCTCGGTGACTTACAAATAACAGTAAACTATATAATACATCATATGAAAAGTTGTTGTTGTTGTTTTAAAAGAAATTTATTATGAAAATTTATAATAATAATAATAATATAAAAATAATAAAGTGCAGTACAAGCCTATATATTTCCACTCAGAAGTCCCACTGAGTTCAGCAAGACCTTCTCTCCTGTATGTATGCAAAGGAGCCTAAGTCAATAATATTTTGTTCAAAATGCTACGCTTTAAAATGGTATATTTTATGTTTTGACAGATTGTTCTTATTCTCATTTATTAATCTCCTTCCATGACATACATCCCAAGGTGATGTAAAAAAAAATACAATATAAACAGCTCAAAAGCAGTTACCAAAATAACAGAAGGCAAGTTTTAAAATAACACAAAATGTCCACAAAGGAAGAGACCTATTCTGCCAGCGGGGCAAGTGTGAAGGAAAGAAATATATTCAATTGTTTCAAGTAACTTCAAGCAATGGGAGCCTGTCGTATCTTGACAGGAATGCTGGTCTAGTGAACAGGGGTAGTCACACTAAAAGTGCTTCTCTGAGTTACTGTGGAGTAGGCTTCCATTATCTTAGAACTCTTACCAAACAAAGTGACCTACTGGGGGTATAAGAGATGAAGCAATCTCTCAAGAAGCCTGGTCCCAAACTGTATGAGACCTTCTGTGTTAGTACCAAACCTAAAATTTGGCCCCGTCTCAGTGGCAGCCCGTGCAAAATGCACAAGCAAGGTGTTATTTGCTGGCAGCGGTTTGCTCCAGCAGGCAACCTGGCCACCACATTCTGCACTAGCTGCTGCCTCCAAACTAACCTCAAGGGTGGTCCCACACAGAATACAAGCCAAGCTAGAAGAGTATTGGAAAATGCCAATATTAACCAGGGTCCTTGCCTAATTAATGATATTATGGTAATAATCTCGTTTGAGCAATGGCATATACTGACTACTAGGTTCCATACCTACCTCTGCTATTCTTAGAGCATCCAGGACATGGCTGTCCTTTTCAATGTCCTTTTGTTTCTGTAAAGATCTCCACACAGCATTCCTTAATCCTTCTCGAGTCACATCCCCAGCGAGTTCACTACGCAGTACAACTAGATTGTAGACCACACCATAACGAATAACCCAGAATGGATCTTCACCTGCAAAAAGTATTTCAGTGTCCCATGAGCATTCTATGCCTTGGCTAACAGAACATAAGGAATGCTTTGCTGGATCACAACCAGATCTATGTAGTCTTTATCATAGATATATTTCCAAATAAAGGTAAACGTAAAGGGACCCCTGACCGTTAGGTCCAGTCACGGACGACTCTGGGGTTGCGGCGCTCATCTTGCTTTATTGGCTGAGGGAGCCAGCGTATAGCTTCCAGGTCATGTGGCCAGCATGACTAAGCCGCTTCTGGCGAACCAGAGCAGCGCAGGAAAACGCCATTTACCTTCCCGCCATAGGACATGCTTTTGAACTGCTTTTGAACTGCTAGGTTGGCAGGAGCTGGGACCGAGCAATGGGAGCTCACCCCATCGTGGGGATTCGAACCGCCGACCTTCCGATTGGCAAGCCCAAGAGGCTCTGTGGTTTAGACCTATTAGACCCATTCTCCTGGACCATACACTGTTGGGGTGTCACTGCTATCGCTGAACCAAATGGCCCTGTGTATATAATATGTGGCTTTTTATCCATCCAAGTTCTGGGGAACAAATCATCCTGCAGGCGCACTTTTCATTGCACAATTGACACATAAGTACACCCACAGGGTAGTCCATCAATGACGTTGTTACAAATTGTCGCCTGTACCACATCCCCAAATTCCAGCCAGTTACCACTTACCATTTTGATTCGGGGTTGGAAACGAGACATAAAATGCCCCCAGAAATGCCTTTGTGGTATACTATTGAACCCAACCAATGTTAGCAGATTGTGGTAGTAAAAAAATCCATAGATTTCTCACAGACAAGTGGTAAAGGAACGTCAAAGAAGTGTGAGTAGGTTGGCACAATCCATGTAACGTTTTGGGACATTTTTATAATTATGGACAGTGTTCTTGCAATCTTTTTGATGGGGTAAGAAAAACATGCCATAAACCATTAACATTAGTTTTTAGTTGTATAATTTAAAGTTAATGGTGTCGAGGGAGAGCACCTTTTTCTCAATATTTATTTCTACAAGATTTTAACAAGATTTTTACTTTTAAATATAATTTTATTGTTTCTCATTGAAAATAAAAATCATAGCTTGTTATTACTGTTATTACCACCACCACCAAAACCATCATCAATATGCAGGCCGAAAGGTTTACTGAACAGCAAAAAATACTACGTCCTCTGAATAAGTGCTTTTTGATTCTGTGTGATTGGGTTTTCTGAAGCACACTTCATGTGACACCACAGAAAAACAAGAAAAGTGACACACTTGAGTGGCACACTTGACACATGTCCACTGGGAGAAGCATTGCTGGACTAAAGTATTCTAATCAGTTCTGTTTGGGACCACTCTTTTAATTTTCAGCTGACTGTGAGCAAGCAATGCCTCAGCAGCGCTAAAAGGCAATAGTGTGGAAGAAACTTGTTTGTCCCCAGAATTTGGTACTGAGTAGTAGACTGGTTCTGTACATGCTCATCGGCTTTATGAGGTGACCCAGGTCACATCTAAAGCACATGGCTTCCCCCAAAGAGCTTGGAAACTGTAGCTTCCCCCTCACAAAACAACAATTCCCAGCTGCCTTAACAAACAACTCCCAGGATTCTTTGGGGAAAGCCATGTGCTTTATCTATGTATTGTGGATGTGATGTCAAAACAGACATCAGGGATGGGGAACCTTAGTCCTCCAGATGTTGTTGAGCTCCAGCTCTGATCATCCATGACAATTGGTCATGCTTGCTGCGGTTCATGGAACCTAGAACCCAACAACATCTTGAGGTTCACAGGTTCCCCCTCCAAGGCTTAGGTCTTCACATAGACAGAGAAGGGCCAGCCTAATATATTTTGCTGCCTGAAGCAGACCAACAAATGGCTTCTCCATTTTCAAGCCAAGGTGAACAGTCCTTAAAGCTGGTCATGTTGACACCTGAGACAGAAAATTCCACAAGTCCCTCTCTCCCTGAGACTAAAAACGTAAGGACCCTATATTAAATAACTACCGTATTTTCCGGCATATAAGACGACTGGGCGTATAAGACGACCCCCAACTTTTCCAGTTAAAATATAGAGTTTGGGATATACTCGCCGTATAAGAAATACAACCCGGCATATAAGACGACCCCCGACTTTTGAGAAGATTTTCCTGGGTTAAAAAGTAGTCTTATACGCAGGAAAATACTGTAATCATTAACTGCCTTTTCATAATACCCAAAATCAAGCGACTAAGGCGGTTGCTTCACACTGCCTAATGGTAGAGCCAGCCCTGGATACAGAGAACAGAGGCTTATTGAATTCATGCCACCAGGTGTTTAATTCTGAAACATAATAATAAAATCTTTCAATTCGTGGATTTTGTTTGCTGAAGGTGGCACAAAGGAATTGTCAAAGATAAATAAGTAGCTGAAGGAGAAAGAAGATTAGGAGGATATCAAAAGAAACTGCCTTGGCTTATTTTTTTCATGAAAAGATGCTTGTACACAATATTTATGTTTATGCAGCTATTATATTAGGTGTGAAGAATATGCTAGGCTTGTGAAAGTGGTTTGATCCCAGGCCTTCTCAGCATGCAATTGTTCCGTTTGTAGAGGAAAATATAGCTCTTCCTTTTCCAGATGAAAACAGAAATGCTACAAACACACACACACAAATGTAACAATATTTGAAGTGTCAAAAAGATGAGAGTATGTTAAATGACTGTGCTCATCCTTAAAATATTTTCTCCTCCTGCCTTATATCATGTTACCTTGTCATTAGCAGTATTCCCGACATGCCCTCCTAATTAGAACAGGGAATATAACAAATGTTGAGGAAACATCAGTCATCTCTTTAGAGGCCTGCTACTCTAATGTGCTGACTGTCTCCAGAAATGGAACTCCACATCTTTCATTCTTATGAATGTCAATGGCAATTTAAAGCATGCCCCTTCGCTAAGAGGAAGTTCTCCTCACCATATTGAATCAGGCGGTTAGATACTTTCTAAAACGTATACAGACAATGCTGGCTGCAAGCCCGCCTGGAAGTAAGCAGCTAAATTCATAGAATCGTAGAGTTGGAAGGGGCTCTGAGGATCATCTAGTCCAATCCCCTGAAATGCAGGAATATGCAGCTGTCCCATACAGGGACTGAACCTGAAAACGTGGCATAATTCAATGTGGATTACTTCTGCACAGACATGTATAGGGTTGACCTGCACTCAGTTCAGGTGAGAGAAATGTAGAGCATTGTGGCATTTTGTTTTTGCTTCTTTTGGTACAGCATCTACACCCAGAAGATACAAAAACATAATAACCGCTCTATGCAACAAATATGTACCATAATGGGCCCTGTTATCACTTAAAAGATGCCTTCTCCTGTTGGTTATGACTGAATAGTAATAACCCATCTTTGGAAATCCTATCCACAGATACAAAGAATATTTCAGTAAAATAACACCAATCTAGGACCATTAAAAATTTGCAACATTTTGCTTGCATTATAAATATGATAAATGAAAAATTGCACAGTCTTAAATTCCTAACTACTAGGCTGCAGTGGGTGCAATCCAGTTGCTCTGATGTACATGCAATACTCCAGGTGCATGCAGGGAATCCTTTTCTCGCAGGAAGCGAATGTCCTGTATTTCCAAAGAAGTCACACGCATGCATGCATGCATGCATGCAGCAAAACCCCTTCATAGGAACGAAAAGGAAGTCTGCCTTCGTTGCAGCAATTAACTACTCCTTAAACGCATCCTTCATGTAAATATATTTCAGCTAGAAGTACTCCAAAGGAGAAGGGGGCTGCCCGGTCAACAGCTGATCAGGAGATATGAATTCTTGCTCGATCAAGCCAACATCCAGGAAGCAGGTTTTTGGCCCATTGCTGCCCAAGGCAACATATGAGGCACCACCACTTCTGCCAAAAGTGGGATTTTATTGGGCCACCATCTTTCTTTCTTTTTGAAACAAGCCTTTTAGAACTCCCCCTTCAGGACTGTTGATCTTTTCATGAGGCATACTTGACCATAGCTTGAGGATGAGAATAAAGGCAGGAAGGTAAAACGTGTTTAAAATAAGGACATAAATGAATCCATAGTCAGCCAAGTGCCTACCGAGTCCACCCCGCTATTTTCCAAATGGCCAACCTGATGACCAAGCAGGAGCGACTTTCCCAGTGAGGCAGAGCCACAACAATAGCATCACTGCAACTGCGGCCTGTAAGCTGGAGCAACTCTGCTGCTGGAAGACTATTGTGACTCTGCTCCAGTGGGCAAGTCACTCCTGTGACCACAAGAAACCCAGAAACAAGGTGTGAAAGCAATTGACAGGCAGCTGTTAATGCATATGTTCTCAGACAAAAAGCCCAAAGAATATCACCTTCAGCTTCTTTTTTCAATTTCTTACCCACTGTAAACACAATAATTACATTGTGAACTGAGAGCTAATAAAACTTGGAGGGGAAACTGCATTAATAACTTGCACAATTGACATGTGAATCTTTAGACATTAACTACATTAGCTGGCTGCTTCAGAAATGAATGAAGCCTGTGTGTTACCGTAAAAAGCCACTGGTCATGATCACCACAAACTCATCTTCCATAGCAGGAATTCTCAGTAATGGTTCTCTCAGTTATCTTTCAGGAATGAAAATCCTGAGAAAGCTTGAAAGGAACAGGTATTTTTTCTTATAGGAAAAGATTGTAGGTCATACCCAAAGATGTCAAGGCTGCCATTCTAAGCACTACTAGGGAGTAAATCCAGTTAGAATCCATGGGATTTGCTTCCTAGTAAACTTGCTCTGTGGCTGCAACCGTGTGTACACTTACTTAGGAGTAAGCCTAATTGAATGCAATGTGAATTACTTCCAAGTAAACGTGCACAGAATCAAAATTTAAGGCTTCCGTTATATGCAATGCATATAATGCATAATTATTTGGAGACATATTGAACTCAGTGGGACTGAGTGAAAATGGATAGGTTTAAGCTGTACAGCAGCTTACTTTCCTGAAAATCTTCACTCAACTTGTTCGCAGATCACAGCCCTAATAGGGAACTATTAAGAGATGGCATTTAATCAGTCTTTTGGCTGAGGAGGTGATATTTTACTTTTAAGATAATATACAGAGAACAAGGAAGCATAGAAATACTGACAATCATAGGCAGATAAAAAAAATTGTGGAAGATTAATTAGACAAGAATGGATGAGTTCATGCTGAGCATATGAATGAGGAAATGGCGCCACACAGGCCTGGCAGGCAATCCAAATTACTTTCATCCAGACTGAATCTTGAAATGCTTTTGGACATTGTGATACAAGCATTGAAGTCCTAAAATTGCATCTAAAGAGTGAGTACAGCAAGATGATGAATCAAAGCAGAAGGAACCGTATGTTTGTTTGGATACAGTTTTCACAGAAGTGAAGCCAAGATTGTCCAGGTTTCAAATAAGAATTACTGTACATACCGGAGGTAGCCAGGTTACATCAATGAATGGGCAGAAATGGGGCTACGTTTATACCTGGAATGTAATGGGAATTCATAAGCAAGATGCTGATGCAGATATGAAGTGAAGTCTATTTGAGAAACTTGGTTTTTTTAAAAAAAAAAAAAAAAAAACTCAAGTAAGGACGTTTTTAAAACTCTGGGCCAAGTTAGTTACAGGATGAAACCATCATGTTCATAACATAGAATGGAATATGTAAACTCTGAGATGTGATAAAGTCTGAAGGCTTCAGCACCTGCCTACCTTGTAAGTTGATTCACATTCTCAACATGATTTGTCCTAGTAACACAGAGAAGATCACCTTCTATTCCCTTTCCCCAATCAGAAGTGCAAAGCAACAGTTGCCTATAAACATATATTCTTTTTTTTTCTTTTTTTTAATAATCTTTATTGGTTTTACAATTTTTTAGGCCTCTTGTCATACATCTAAGTCAGGTAACATTCCTGACCATACATATTACCCTTTACATTGCCAATGCCTGGCCCCGATTCAGGCCAGATCACTTCCAATCTAAACAATATCAGATGACTTCCTCACACCTTCCCCCATTGTTTTCATCTGTTTGCATATATCAATCTTAACAGGTTCCAAATTCAATAACAAATGTATCATCCTCAATTTTAAATCATATTTCCATCTTCTCACATTTACGGCACACTTATATTCTGTTTCAAATACATCCCTCTTCCCTCCCCTGGTCCCGGGGTATGTAGCTTTGATAGTAGCTTCACTTATCATTCATAATACACATAAAACATCAAAAACTTATCCTTCATCATGCATAACTTATTATTTCACAATGTCATTAACCAATCCTTAACAAGTCCGTAAGTCAGAAACCTGAAAGTCAAAAATTATTACTTCTATTATAATACATCATCCTATTCCTATTGGGTCTGGAATCCAGACCCAAAGTCCTTCTTGCAAAGTGGCATCCAAAACAACAGTCCTCCAGTTCTCTGGCCAGTCTTTCCATTGCAGGTTCAAGTCGTCTCGGCTTCTTTTCCTCTTCTTATCCTTAATTTTGGGTCTGCTGATTTTTCGCATGTTCCTTTTCTTGCTTTTTAGAGTAGCAGCACCCTTTGTCTTGCATTTGAAAAGTTTCTGTATGCAGCTGGCTGTAACAGAAGCAGTCTTTTGCAGTTCGGCCTTGACGAGAACTCTTTCCTCCGAAGTTGTTTGTATGTCCAGACCAGTCAGAGCATTGTTGAGGCTTTGCCTTATCTCATTCGCAGTATTTCTCATAACAGCTCTCAGGTCTCTCATTTCTGCTGTACATTCTGCTCTGAATTCCTCCAGCTTTTCCAACAAACACCACAAGTCTATTTCCTGTTCCATCGCCATTTTTAAAATACAGTCCAATAAATTAAAATTATATTCCTTTTAAATCTTCTCCTTATTCATATAATTTCAAAATCCAGGCTCCAATCAATTCCACAATTAGATTGTTCTTATTGCTACCCCCCCAGACCAGGGGAGGCGCAAGGGTTAAATTCTTCAATCACCAAACTCCATTCAACTTTTCAATGCCTCTGTAACAGTTTCCTGTTACATTGTTACAATGGTAGGGGATGGACCTCCGTGTTTTCATCCCAAACCAAATCCACATTGAGTCCAAATGAAAATTAATCAAGTCCTAATTGGTCCAAATAACTCACGGTTTCTTTAATCATTTTGCTTCATTTTGACAGAAGAAGTTCAGCGCTCTGGAACAGCCCGCTCTGCCGCTTCGCTGAAGTGGCCGCTCTCCGGAGCCGCAGTGCCCTGACTCTCAACCCGCTCTACCTTCTCCGACCCCTGACGGGGTCTTTAAAGGAGGGGGGAGGTCGCAATGGGCACCCGCCGGTTCCCCAAGCCTTCTGGCTGCCCCGCCAGAAGTTTTAACGGGGGTCCGTGACACGGAACGGAACCCCCAAGCCGATCTTCAGCCGCTCCCCCCGCAGCGCGAAGGGAACGCAGCCGGCTGCTCAGGCGCCAAACCCGGAAGCCTATATAAACATATATTCTTAGTCCGTTTAAGCAAATATGGTGCAGAAGAGGAGATGCTTGCATGTAATCTTAAGTGAATGGAAGCAGCAGCAGAATTGAAGCTCTAAAGCAGGCACCCCCAAACTCGGCCCTCCAGATGTTTTGGGACTACAACTCCCATCATCCCTAGCTAACAGGACCAGTGGTCAGGGATGATGGGAATTGTAGTCCCAAAACATCTGGAGGGCCGAGTTTGGGGATGCCTGCTCTAAAGCCTTTGTTGGAGTCATAGGGTAGCTCAAGATGTGGCAATTTTTTTATGAACAATACACAAACTTAAGAAAGGGTAGGGAATTTCAAGAGAGATCTTGACTGGGCTGTTCAAAGAGTTGAGCTCCCAATACAGTGGTACCTTGGTAGTCGAATGGCTTGGCTCCCGAACAAATCGACTCCCTAATGCCGCAAACCCAGAAGTGAGTGTTCCCGTTTGCAAACGTTTTTCGGAAGCCCAACATCCAACGTGGCTCCCGATTGAGTGCAGGAAGCTCCTGCAGCCAATCGGAAGCCACACCTTGGTTTTCAAACAGATTCCCGGAACGGATTAAGTTCAAGAACCAAGGTACCACTGTATTGACAACCATAAGTTTTCATCTGTACATTTAACATCTTCCCGGCATTGGCAATCACCCATCAAAATTCACAAGTAAAAGAGAGAGAGAGATCAGTCAGTAGAATATGAGACTCTTAATCTCATGGTCATGGGTTCGAGCCCCACAATTGGCAAAAGATTCCTGCATTGCAGGGAGTTGGACTAGATGACATTTGTGGTCCCTTCCAATTCTATAATTCTAAAATGATTCCAAAGGTCAAAAGGGGCTGGAATTTTCATCAGTGCCTCTCCTTTGTTACCACATGTCCATGACTGCACATTTATAGTGTGCATATGTGCATTCAAGGGCACATCCACACTGGAGTTCAATATGAACTTGGAGCTGCTTGTGTCTCTCCTGATTGATTGATTGATCCACGTGATGCTTTCAAAACGCCAGTCATGGCTGGAGGGTGGTAGAGGGGTTTGTGAGTAGTAGTGGTTGAATAAAGCAGACTAAATCCCGAAAGGGGGATAGCTTGGCAACTTTGCAGAGTTATTAAGAGGTAAGCGGAACAAAACTGCAGCAGGAAGGCTGCTGTAAATAACACTGTACACACAAGAGTCCTCTGATTAAGCAATCAGACAGCGGAGTAGGTCAGGCCAGGCTTCTAACAAGAACAAAACTACTACAGTACTGTAATTAAGACATCCTGAACATGGTAGACTTTTTAAGACACAAGCAGCCAGCGGTGAAGGAAACGTCTTTGGCATTATCCAACACCTCTCCCTCTAGAAAGACCAGTTTGCGGCCAGGACTCTCTGGGTATCACAAGAGCTCTGCACCCTTGCTATGACACCCACCAACTGCTTAAAAACACTAACGGCATTTTTGTTCTGCGGCAGCCAGAACAAGAAGGGAGATCCCCCGGCCGCGCGGCTGCTTAAAAGGGGTAAGCCACCCCCCCCCCGCCAACCGGATTGGCCGGCCAAGGGTTGTGATGCGGCTGGGGACTGCAACACCACCCTACCTGGACGTGGAGCAGCCTTCACATACACCCATTGAGAGAAACCTTAATTGGTGCTAATACATTTTTACCCATTAGCTTCCTGTATGTTGTTTCCCCTCTTTAGGGCCCAGGAAGCTCAGCTTAGAATGCCTCTTACAGGCAAAATGGAGATTTGGTGAATCAATGGCAGGTTATTGCAAGCACAACAGAGACATCATCAGCCTACATACAGTACAGCCTGTCTCGAAATCCATGCAATGAAATTACAAGTATCGCAGACCAAACCTACTATGTTCTAGCCACTCATAAATGAATTTATAAATCCACTCATCATTAGCCATACGGCTCTTTTCCCGTTTGAATTAAGCTATATTACTTATTCCTGAATAGAAAAAATTGACAAAGAGGGCCTATACTATAGAAGTGCTTGTACTTATTGCAATAAATAAATAAATCAATAATATCTATTCCTGCTTACAGAGACAAACAGAAGGCAATATGTTAGGACTGTCATAAAGGGGGGGGCTGCAATCTAATAATGTCTAGACATTGAGAGAAATCTGTTATAAAACTAGTCATCCAGGGTCCCCAGCAGTATTGCAAGGCTCTCTCTTCAGTTCTGCTTTGCATGACCTAGTGGCAGCTATCAAAAATGTTGCTTTATATATTGGAAGACATATATGCCCTTGACAGCTCAGCGAGGTGAATATGCTGGGGGTGGAGGGTAGGGTATAAAAAGCCTCCGCAACAAAAGCTCTTTGAAAAGAAAGAAAGTTAAAGAAGAAAGATCCATTAGGTATTCAAGGAATATGAAAAGGAAAATGATTCCTTTCATATTCTAATTCAAGTTTTCTGCTCACTGCTAATAGAGTAACCACTGAGAAACAAGAATGTATTTAGTAATTCTGCAGGTGTTGCACCTCTCCCATACCTCTCCAACACCAGCGTCAGGACTAAGATGTTTTGAACATAAAGCATTCCTTCCATGCATTGACCCAACTTAAAACAAAAAGGATGAATTTGTTGCTGCGGTGTAACCATCTTCAACAGGCAATAGGACCTCTAGCAGAAACATATGGCCTCTTCTGTAGGAGCTAACTTTATCACTCCTGTCCTGTCACAAAAATATTTGTATTGATATCAGTCCACAGCTTCAATAATCTTTATCGAAAACAGAAAGGGGGGGCAAAAAGGATCCTAGATAGTAAAATTAGATCAAGGAAATATTCCATCATACCTTATTTGGCTCAACAGAAACAGGCTTTAATTATGAGAATACTTATTGGAATAAACTGTCAGAGATTTTTCTTTTTTAAAAAAATATATAGGTCACTTATTTAGGCATTCCTTAGATACAGTACAAGACCTTAGGGCAAGGTGTCATCAATATGCAGATGGGACCCAGCTCTATTCCTCTGTAACATCTGAAATCATGCAAGCTCCGATACCTGGATTCGGTCGTGGGCTGGGTGAGGGCTAACAAGCTGACTCTGAATCATGGCAAGATAGAGGAGCTGTGTGTGATTGGTCCCGAAGTGCAGATAATTGGATAATTGCAATTATGAGATCATACACTCCCAGAAGGAGCAGGGTCCTCATCAGGAAGTGCTCCTGGATCCATCTCTGTCACTAAAGGCCCTGGTGATCTTGGTGGCTAGGAGTGTCTTTTATCGGCTGTGGCTGGTACAACAGCTGTGGCCATTTCTGGACTGGAACAGCCTATTCACTCTCATCCATGGGCTGGTAACCTCCAGTCTGGATCACGGTAATGCACTCTGTGTGGGACTGACTTTGAAGGTGACCCAGAAGCTTCAGCTAGTGCAAAATGTGGTTAGTTGATTTCTCACCAAGGCAGAATACGGTCATCGCCCCGCTGAAAGAATGGTAGAGTCTGTCAATTAGCTATTAGGTTGAGTTCTAGGTGCTGGTTGTGGCGTACACAGACTTATAAAACTTGCAGCCAGGATATCTAAAAGATCTTCTCAACCCTTATACACCTAATCAATCACTACATTCTGCAGGACAGGACAGCATGTAGGGTTGACAATGACAAAACTGGGCTGTGATTGTGGCAGCCCCTGCCCTCTGAAACTGTCTCCCATTACCTATCACAGACACTGTCTTTATTGTCTTCTGGGCATCTGTTGAAGAATTTTCTCTTTCAGCAAGCGGAATCTTTTCTTCTAGTCATTACCTGAATTTATTTGAAATTGTTTTTATATGTACAGTTGTTTTGTATGTGGCTTTTAGTGTATTGCAAAATTGCTTCGAGATGCTTCATGGCAATTCATAAATGAAATAAATAGTAATAATACCTTCAAGACACCAATAGGAGCTCCCATTTGTGTAACATTCTACATTAAAGTTTAATATGTTCATTTTATGTGAATAGCTTTCAGTGGGTAAAGCATAAATTGGAAGCACAGCGACATTTATTATCTGCTTTGCAAATGCTTTCCTTCCTATTTTCATATATACACATACGGACACACACATGTACGTGTACACTCTTCCCCACACACATACATACATATACACATACACTTGCCCATGTACATGTGTATATATCTTTAACATAAATGCAGAAGAAATATATTAAACCTAGACTTTAATAAGCTCTCCATGGGAGCCCAGCTTTTGTTGATGTGATTGATGAGACAGTGATAATGGCAGAGAGACCTGTCGTTTTTAGCAAAATTTGAAAACTGAACACTTCAAAGTAGTAGCAAGACAAGCATTCTGTGGAGTGATGGGAATTCTGACAGGCTTTATTTGGTCCCACTGCATACAGTGGCATGACCATAGGTAAACAGACAACCAAAAAAGATCTATGTCGCAATGAGCCACAGACAGAGTATCCTGGGCTGTGATCTTGTCAGATCTAATTAGCTAAGCAAGGTCAGAAGTGGTCAATAATTTGACAGCATCTGTTTAGGGAAAACCAAGCACATACTGGTGAGTCAGTTTCTTTCCTTTATGAATCACTACTGAAGGTAAGCATAAGCGCTATTGGAGTGCTCTTGGGGACCTTCATGCATGTCATTGCACAGATAAGATGTAAAGCGGTTGTTGTATTAAAGTTATTTGGCTCAGCGATGTCTACGCTGGCTTGGACGTTTCCACAGAATGGAAGATGGCGGGATCCCCAAGGATGTGCTCTACAGGGCGTTGGCTTCAGGCAACCAGGCCTGTTGGCAGACCCACTCTGCCTTACAAAGATGCCTGCAAATGTGACATTAAGGGCTGGCAGTATTAAATCTGCCATATGGGAATTCCTTGCAGATGACCACAGAACCTGGAGACAGGCCGTGTATCCACAGCAGTGACCAGAAGAGCAATGACCGCTGGGAGGAGCACAGAAAGAAGAAACACCATGGTACTCCTGCATCAGCAGAAGTGGATGCCTTTATCTGTCCCAGCTGCAGCAAAACACATCCATATCCATCTCTAGTCACAGCCGCCACCGCAACTCTCCAATGGTTTGACTTCACCCACAAAGGTGCACTCTTCCATTGTATCCTGAGACAGACAGATGCCAACCAAACATCTTGCCACTAGGGATGGGTAATTCATTTCATTTTGAATTTTAATGTGAATCTATCATTCTCATTTTCTGAAACAATTTATGAACCAAACCCCAGCTGTCCTTCGAAATTCATGCTTCTCCAAATTTTGTGGTGCAAATGATGTGTACCGAAATGCACACATTAGGAGGAAGTATGCACTGAAATGCATATATTTGTTCAATGTAACATATATAAATTATTATCATTATTGATTAAATTTGTCGGTCATTTTTTTTTTTTTGCCACGGCAATTCAAAGTGACTTATAGTATTTTAAGCAAAAACAAACACACACATACATATATTAAAGCCAGCGTAAAGGGTGGGTGGAGGATCTAAACCAGGGGTAGTCAACCTTTTTATACCTATCACCCACTAATGCATCTTTCTTGATGGTAAAATTTCCTTACCACCCACCAATGCTCGATGGAAGGAGGATTCAGCTTGTGCTGTAGAACCCCCTACCGCCCACTTAGAATCCTGAAACGCCCACTAGTGGGCGGTAGGGACCAGGTTGACAACCCCTGAGCTAAACAATCATTCTGTGTGTTGTTTTTTTAATTACATTAAAACATTGCACCCATGTGAAAAGGCCATAGATAGTTTAAAGCCAAAAGCATGATTATAAAGGAATGTTTTTGCCAGGCACCTAAAGATACGTAACAATGTGTTGAATTAGGCGGATTTTCAGGCAGAAATGTGTATATCCGGCAAAACAGCATTCAAAAATCTGTTTATTAGGAGAAATTCACACTAAAATGCTGACGAATTTTCATTAGGATTTAAAACAAAAATGCAAATAAATGAGATGAATAAATGAATAAATGAAACTGACAGAAAGTGAAAGATGCAACCATCCCTATTCACCACCCCCCACAACTTATCTCAAGTGCATAATTCATAACTTAATGGCTTAGTCCAAGTTGATTAACAATCTCTAACGAAGAAGGAAAAATAGTTCTACAGCTGTTTCTTAATTCCCTTGAACTTTCCCCCATTCCCTTTAATGAAGTTCTAGCTGCAGCCTCAAAGGCATTTAAATTAGAAAGACGGATATAACACATTAGAACATTCCCAACACTAATCAAAGATGCTCTGTTTTAAACTACACCCTAAGATAGCCTTGCAAAGGAGTCTGATCTAATAGTCTTTAGACGAATGACAACAACTATAGTGAGAAACAGCAGAGCTACAGCAGAACCTCACAATTTTATGAAACCACTCCAGTCTTTCTTCCTCACTTGTAAGCTTGATGACTTTTCTGTTCCCTGTTGCAGCCCTCCGAGCGAGTTCTGTCGATTTCACTTCCTTGCATTTGATAGTGCTAGTGAAAGGGACAAAGTTCTTACCCAGCTCTCTGATTACTTTCGGCACAGCAGGGAATGAGAAAATGTACTCTCCCTTTGCAGTAGGCAAACACACACCAGGCACAATTTTTTAAAGCGGGCAGGAGCACACACAGCACAGCCCTATTCTCCCTCCAAAAGCTGGGCTGCCTACAGGCATATCTTCATCTGTGTCTACTAGGGAGGGGAAACATCACAGCTGTCACTGCCAAATGATTTGGCAGGATCATTCAATCAAGGGGAATGCAGATGGGACGTGTTTAGTAGGATTGTTTGGATAAGCTCCCAAACCCCTGCTCCCCTTCAACTCAGACTTAAGTTTCCTGGCTGCCTCAAAAAGATAAACATGAAAATTGTATGTATCGAGGTCAGATGCACTGCAAAGACATTGATTTTTTCCCCATAACATTTCTGAAGTTTGACAGTGGCGGCGGCAATGCTTTTTAGAAGCAGCCTTTAAAATCAAGCATACATATATTTGTCTCAGCTTTTATGACAGATGTCATCGACATTGCTATGTGGGAAGATCATTTAAGATGCACACAACTATTAGAGGGAAAAGGAAGGTTAATAATAGGCTTTTCGTGCAGTATGTATCTTGTTAAGATGCAGAGAAAAAGGATGAAAAGTTCATCTCAGCATTGACAAGGAGAGCAAGGGGCCTGTTACCTTACCAAAAATGAAAGACAAAGAGCATGTAAAGGGCATTTTGACTGACTTATCCATGGACTATATGTACACAAGCAAAATATTAAGATGGACTGGGAAAAACAATAATGATCTTTCACTTGCAATGACTGTATTATGCATAAAATCAAGATCAACACATAAAAATAAATGTGCGCTCTGGACTACATATGGGAAGAATTAACAAGATTAATTGTCTCTTCGTAGACTTCATTTGAACTATCCCAAACAAAAACTGACCCCAAATCTATTTAGGACAAAAATGAGATTTAATGTTTTCTACTGACCTGGACATATATCCAGATTATTGCAGCGAAGCCTGGTCTAAGGGTCAAACAACACTATGCAGGAGATCCATAATTGGATCTCCTGCTCCATTTCTTTATTTTAAATAAAATGCAGCTGCAAGGGGATCCCAATTAGATGAGAGCACTGATTCTCAACCCTAATGTTTGGTCCAAAATTCTGCCTAACCAGAAAGGCAAAAGGAGCCGTCCAAGATTCAGAGATCAAGAGGTCCTGGATAGCAGGGGAACTATCCAGCAAAGAGTTGCAAGCAGCATAACACGAGATGTTGTTTTAGCACTGGCTTGCTTGGCATCAATTGAGATTTATAACTGGTTCTGCTATCCAAACCATTCCTGGAATGTCATCGGAGCACATGAGGAATCTGCCATCCTCTGAATTAAGCCTTATGGACGAGAGCTGCCAGATAGGAATGGTGCTGCCTCTGTTCCTAGGCATCTTGGCATGCCTGGAGCCATGAGTGCATGGGTTCCATTGAATCAATGATATCCTTGAGATCAGCCTCTTCTTAGCTGATGTGGAGTATGTGTGCTTGTAACCTCTGTGAACTCCTCTCGAACCCCATAAGTACTTGCGCTGACAACAGCTCTTTTTCCTCAGAGGTTTCATTTACTTCTGGACTGAATTTTGCCAGGAAGGTTGTGATACACAAAAGGGAAGGAGGTATTCAACTCTTTTACCCTACACCAGTTTCCTGAGCAAAATCATTCCTTTTCCCCCAAAGTTGCTATTTACCCCCAAAGGAAAGGGTTGACCAACATGATCTTCCTGCACAACAAGCCAAAGATCTAGCGAACAGGGTTTTTACCAGTATAGCCTGACTTGCAAATAACTAAACTGCACATATCAGCAAGAATAACTTTGCTAAATCAATCCCAGTGTTTGCCATGGCTACAGCAGAGTGGGTGTTCATAGAGCAGGGTTGGGAAATATTTAGTGCTATGGCAGTCTGAATGTACCTAAATGAGGTTTGTGAGGTAGTCACTGCACTCTTATTGACTACAGTGTAGGTAACAAGGAGCTGATAATTTATCCTAGATTGATTTTCTCAGGTGAGCTTGGCTTCCAAGTTCTTGTTGCAATGCTATCCAGGTCACAGAAAATGTCTATACCTTACCACAGGGGTGGCAGATTTCTAGTACGATTACTGCACTTTTCATGTTCACGGTCCACAAAGATATTGTAGCATTTATCTATGCAAATGAGTATTTTCTGATTAAAAGGAGAATGCCTGGGAAGATATCAGGAAATGTGCGCTTTGGAGAAAAGGTGCTTAAGTACACTGAGGTCCAGCTCCGAGGGCCTTCTGGCGGTTCCCTCACTGTGAAAAGTGAGGTTACAGGGAACCAGGCAGAGGGCCTTCTCGGTAGTGGCGCCCGCCCTGTGGAATGCCTTGCCATCAGATGTCAAGGAAATAAACAACTATCTGACTTTTAGAAGACACCTGAAGGCAGCCCTGTTTAGGGAAGTTTTTAATGTATGATGTTTTATCTTATTATTATTATTATCATCATCATCATCATCATCATCATCATCATTAATTCTGTTGGGAGCATTCCAGAGTGGCTGGGGAAACCCGGCCAGATGGGCAGGTTATAGATAATAAATTATTATTACTACTACTACTACTACTACTACTACTACTATGTCAAACCACACATTATAGAGTTCATTTAGGATATGATGGACTCAGTTTCAGCACATGCTACTTAAAACCAGTTTTTGTCAGTTGATCAGCTATTAGAATGGCTGTGTTGAAGTGATGGGAAATGATAGATGAGTTCTGGGGTTCTCCTTCTTTAATTTACTCTGCCCATTGCCCTTTCTGCTTCATAACCCAGAAAGTCCTTCTCATCTGTGTGGTGCCACCTCTCTCTCCCTCCCCGTTCCCCAGCTACCTCTTCCATGTAACTCAACAATCCACACCAACAACTGAAAGAAGTCTAAAATATAACTGCATTCACTTGTATTTATTTATTCCTTCCTTGTTAGCCTGACTTTTCCCATTCCTCCTCTATCCTGGTTGCTCTGCTACCCTAATCTATCCCTTCCACTCCTTGTTCCTCTTTTGTCTCCCTGCATAGACAAAATTTAAATTGTAGTTTCCTTGTGATACTGGCTTTGGGGGATGGCTATGCCATGTTGTATTCCTGCATGTTTACTGCAGGTGCTAAATAAATAAATTATCCATAAAAGGAAGGGGTGGAGAACTTCCCTAAAGCACTGTTATTGGCCTGCACTTCAGGATACCAAAAGGCTTTGAATAGCCAAAAGAAATATAGCATTACAGAGTTATCCAAGAAGTGGGCTTCCATGGAAGATTTCAAGCTGTGACTGCTAAATCACAACATAATCCTACATAGAGTTAGCTGGTTATTAAACAGTCTATGGGTAATCTCACCTTTCCTTCTTACCATAGTCAAATTGCAAGAACCCTTAATGACGCAAACAGCACCACTTGACATGGCCACTCTACCACTTCCCCTCATTCAACAGGTTTCAAGCATGCATTCCTTTCATTTCCATTGCTCATTATGCTTTCAAGTGCCATCATATCACTTAACATATGTGAACAAAGTAAATGGCCAAACTTGGCTTAGTGCTTCGGTAATGAATGGCTCTTTACTGCCAGGTTACCGAATGAATCGAATTTTGTCGTTCCACAGCTAGTATTACTGACTTTAAGACATGCACATTTCCACACTATATAGAAGTTGCAGATAACATAATTGTGCATCTGAACTTCAGCTTCAGTCCAGATGTCAATGTTACTGCAATCCTAAAAATAAAAATAGAGACAAGTAATATCAAAAGTGATCCTTTGCATTGAAATCACAGGTGTTGAAGTCCCTATATTTTAGCCTTCCATAAGCTAAAATGTCTTTCCGAATATCACAACTTCTTTATCAATAATGTGCCATGGATATTACAGGAAAATAGATTGATTGTGATCCCAGATGACTCTGCGCCAGTGCTCATCTAGTTTAAAATGAACTTTCTTATGGCTTAAACCAATTTTTTCCCCTCAGTAGTAAACTTTACTTCAAGATTGGATTGTTGTCTGTGATCTTGTACAAATCTCACAGGATATTTGAGAAGCTGCTCCTTCCCCTACCCACCCACCCCATCCCAGTAACTTAAGATATGTAGCTGAATATTTTTTCACAGTGCCACACGCCCCTGCAGTAACTCATAGTTTGCTTAGTCAGATGGCACCCAAGGGAGAACTGCAAGTTGACAGCCAGACCAGTTCCACAGCTAAAGTTGACTAGAGGCAAATAATATCGTCTTGAAAACATACTGATCCCAACTGATCATCTAACAAATGCTTTAACTTTATCTTGTAAAATAAAATATACCATCAGCTATGACTTCTTGTCAGCTGTGCATTAAAATGCTTGGACTTTTCTTTCTGTCTAGTAGCACTAGTAAACATTGTAAATTTCCTGTTCAATTAATCCGTACTTGAGATTTGTTAAGTATGTACCAGCATGGAGAGGATTTTCTGTTGTTCCAGAAGACATGACACACCAACTTTTCATGTTACTTAAGGGCACATTTTAAAGTGGTTAATTAGAAGTTATTATGTTCATACTGAAAGTAGCATGGGCTGTAATTTGAATATTCCTTTGATCATAAGTATATTTATTTAGGAACAAGCCCCATTAAATCCCTAGTAAGTGTGTTCAATATTGTAATATTAATTTCTGACAAGGCCAATACCTTTTTACTATAATCTTGAAATCTGGAGCATTTTTAAAAAAATGTATTTTTATCATTATAATTACAAGTAACATGTAGGCCAAAGGTATATATATACAACACAGTATTTACATTTAACAGACGAAAAATGAAAGCCATTGTTCATAATTCGTGTGATGTGATACATCAGGAAATTTCTCAGCTTCTTCTGGTTTAAAAGTTCTATAGTCAGCCTTTCTTATAGTAAGACATTGTTCTGGAATTTCTGAAGGAGGAACTATCATTCATATATGCATTAGGTGTTTCAGTGCAAATGCAGTAACTGTGCTTATTTATATGAGATCATTTGAAACTTGATGCTTTACGGATACGGCTCCATATGTCTACATACACTCAACATGAAGGAGGAAATTTGCATCTTTGGTACTTACGTTCATCAGGTGAAGAGCGGTAGCTCAAGAGATCTAGTAAACCTGCCCCTCTTAATCTTTTGTCACCTTTACGTTCCTTCACACAATCACAGAATCCAAGAAAAGCCGTTTTTTGCAAATCTGCACTAATGCCATGTAAACAGATATCTTTGAGTAGATTGGTATATATGTATCCCACCGGCCAAAGCCAGCATGAGTAGTTTCCCTTGTAGATCTTTTTCTGTAGAAGGAAATGTGAAATTTCTATCATGTACCAACTCAGTGACACCAAGATTACATTTCTAAAAGAAGAAAGGAACTACATATATCCAGGAACATGGCTGAACAGTGGTAGATAGACATTTAAACAACCAAATACATTTTATGCATCAGGCAGATAGATGCATTGCAATTTTTACAGTGCACTCTCAGCTGAGTTCTATACATGCTTACTCAGATAACCCTATCGTGTTCAATGGGGCTTATTCCCAAGTATGTATTACAAGTGGCTTCCTCTGTTGAACATATCAGACACTGCTGGTGTTTTGGGCTACAGATTTCAGGTTTATTCGACTAGAACAGCTGGTTGCTTAGTCAGTTGCCCAACCGGGAATACTGGCGCCAACATAAACTTCACAGACAAACAGTAAAGAAAATAAATGCTTTGCTTCTATTCCATTTAGGGTTTTCAACACATTCCCTCCCTGCATCTAAATTAGCTTGGGCGTTACCTGCTTCTGAAGAGGCAGAGAGCTCGAAATAAAATCTCTCACTAGGTCCATTAAAACTCTCAGGCAGGACATGTTTAATTTGGCAGTCTCTCCAAGGACGATCAGGCCCAAAACTGATTCCAACCTAGATGTTTTGGGATAGGAAAGAAAAGCATTGGTCCAAATTAAAAGAATAAATTGATATTTTTTCCCCAACGGGAAAACTATACTGGCATTAGGATCAATTGTTTTCAGTGTTTACTCCCAACTACTTTCTATTCATAAATGCTAACTTCTTTCGGACAGGTTACATGAACATATAGAGCAGGCATGGCCAAACTTGGCCCTCCAGATGTTTTGGGACTACAACTCCCATCATCCCTAGCTAGCAGGACCAGTGGTCAGGGTTGATGGGAATTGTAATCTCAAAACATATTGAGGGCCAAGTTTGGCCATGCCTGATATAGAGAGTATGTTTTCATGTGGCATTTTGTTGTTGTTCATGTGGCATAGCTTATGCTAAATTGGGTCTCGGATACCTGCATTTCTATACTGATTTAAATGTAAAGACTTAGATTGCCAGACCAAGGGTTCTTTTCCATAGAGGCCACTCCACTACATCAGAGCTTGCCAAGAGCCAGTGTATTGTAATGCTTTGAGTGTTGGACTAGGACTACTCATCTATGAAGCTCACTGGGAAAACTTGGGCCAGTCACTATCTCTTAGCCTATACTAGGTAAAGGTAAAGGACCCCTGGACAGTTAAGTCCAGTCAAAGGCGACTATGGGGTTGTGACGGTCATCTTGCTTTCAGGCCGAGGGAGCTGGCGTTTGTCCACAGACAGCTTTTCGAGTCATGTGGCCAGCATGACTTAACCACTTCTGGCACAACAGGACACCGTGACGGAAGCCAGAGTGCATGGAAATGCCGTTTACTTTCCCGCCACAGCGGTACCTATTTATCTACTTGCACTGGCGTGCTTTCGAACTGCTAGGTTGGCAGGACGCGGGTGGTGCTCTTGGGCTTGCCGATCAGAAGGTCGGTGGTTCAAATCCCCGTGACGGAGTGAGCTCCCATTGCTGTGTCCCAGCTCCAGCCTGTAACTACCTCACAAGAGCAGGTAGGGGAAACAACTATGCCACCTTCAGCTCCTTGGATAACAGGTGGAATATGAATGAATGAATGAAAGCAATATTCCAAAACCTATTAGGAAGAGTAGGGCAAAACATTGTTTAAAAACTGTAGGAGGTGGGTGCTTAAGTAATGGAGTGAGTGCATAGCCTCCAAAAATAAAAAAGTGGGACTGGGACAAGCAATTCGAAATGGTGTATGGATGACCCTTGCTCCTATATCCCCGCTGGTGAAACTTAGGCACACCAAAGGTTATGAAATGCGGCATCTGGAGTTGTTGGTGCCTTTGGGGGGCAAGAAGTGATATTTATCAGCTACTCCAGTTAGCAGTTTGAGCACTGGTAAAAAGCAATTCACCCACAATCAGACAGCGATGCAAGGTGAGGTTGTTTGGGTGGAGGAGTGGTAGTGTAGTGTTCCAATGAGAGAAAGGCAGCATCTAGAAAAAGATCAAAGGAAGCTCAATTTCAGTGTATCATTTAATTTCATGTGGCATTTTAGTTGGTCCTTTCCCTCCAAGATAGGATTATATAGAAGTGCTTCTATGCTTTAAAATGTTGGTAACAACATCTCACCAAGCCACTTAGATGGGGTAAGTTTCCACTGAAATGGAATATATATATATATATATATATAGCATATGCACAAATTCTTCCAGATGAACTACCTCACTGGCTCTATTTAACTATGATATTGTTCCTAAAGACTTGACTGTTAGGGCACTAATGTATCTGAACCAGTTGTGTTTTGTTCAAAAAGATAGAAAATTAACACTGTAAAGGATAAACCAGTTATGTCACAATAGATGGATTTCGGTACAAGTGTACATACATGGCCACGTGTCAAGTGTCATGGTACAAGTGTAAATGCCTACCATACTGGAATATTCTAAAACTTTATTGAATAGCGTCATGTTTTGCAAAACTGTACTGACAAAAGATATACCCCATCACAAGCACTTGTAGGCTTTTGCTGCAAGCAGGTAGTTTAGTAGGGCTAAGCTGCCTTATTATCAAGCCAGCGTCTGGCTGGTTCTTCTTAAATGGTGGACTGCATTAATCTCTGGTCTGATCCAACTCTCAATAATCTTGTTTATTTTTCACTTCTGTCTATTTGCTCCATTTTACCTACTGTGTGCCTAATGCTATTTTTTAATTAATGTGATGTGGCAGTCATATAGACACTAGAGCCAATGGAAAACATTAGGTTAAATATCTATGAACCCTAATACTATTCATGTGATGACAGAGGAGTTATCTAGCTAATTAGATGGAAAGTAAAGTAAGGATGTGCCATAATTAAATGAATAATTGTATAATCAAAAGTTAGTGCTCACTGAGAAGAACACAGGAGAAGGTGACCAGTAGGACATTGGTGGGATCAATGCTATTACATTTAATTCCGCTTGTCCATTAGGGAGAAACTACACACCAAGCTAATAAATTCACAAAACATCAGCAAAGATTCACTTAATAGAAAGACTATTCACATAATACATATTTTAGTCATTTGGTAATAAGGTCAGAGTTTGGGGGGAGAGCTATTATAAGGAATGAGGGAAAGGAAAAATCAGCAAATGTAATTATTATTTTAGAATGCAATATAAGAAAAGTAGATTGCATAATGCAGAGCTACGTTCTAGATGCTATAGTTTGGTTTTATATCTGTTTCTGTATTGATAACATTATAAAGTATGGTTTATAACCTGATGCCTTGGTGCCAGAACCCTTTGGAGCTAACCAGGAGCTCTTGGCTCTGTGAGCAGCCGCCCTGCGTGGTGAGCCATCAGAAGTATGGGGTGGAACATCCTTCAAGTTGGTGAAGAGTTCTGGTGCTATGGACTGGCCCAGAAGACTCAGGCTGCCCACTGGCCTCTCCTAGACAAGGGCTGAGACTTTGCCTGAACAATAACAGTCTTCCAGGCTCAACTTTGTTTCAGTGTGTTCCCTTCTGACTGCTGACACTCAGCAACAGAGTACTCTTCAGTCAACTGTGTTGCAGAGGGCAGGATCAGCTGGCTTTTATAGGCTGCCAACTGACCAGACACGGCCTGCAGACAATGCCCAGCCAGCGGGGCCTCTGATTGGCCCAGTTGAAGCTGGCATTGGGTGGGGATTCCCCACACCTTGATTCTGCCAGGCCCTAGCTGCTGGGGATGGCGGACAGGGGTGAGGTCCGCAACCACCACCCACCTGAGAAGGGGTGAGCGGCCATTTGTTTCATGTATATGCGCCCTACCCACCAGTTCAATCCCCGGTACTGTCAATTAAAAGATCACAGGTAGCAGCGCTTGGAAGCTCTGGAAAGCTGCCAAGAATCGAGTACAGTATTAGAGGCTGGAGATGCCAATGGTCTTATTAAGGATAGATGCCAAAGAAACTGCCCCGGTTCCATGTCTTTGTACTCATGGCAGCTGCTTGGTTTTGCTTATATAAGTCTTAGACTATCTAATTTGCTCTTAAGGCAGTTCCTGGCAAATTTTATGCGACCAGTGGGCTGTAGGATATGAAAATTATAATTTGTCAAAGTTAAGTAACAACATTTAAATAACTAACTACAACATTTACTAAAATTAATTGGCTAGATCAATTTTTCATGCCTTTGATTTTTTTGAAACTTTTGGCCTTTACAAACTTTAAAAGTTACAGATTTTTTTAAATTAAAAAAGTCAAATTAGTACTTATAAAAACTGCAGGAGGTAAGAACATTCTAAATGAGGCCTGGAAACACAGTGTAAAACTAAACCGGGTCAGCAATACAGGCAACTTCCCTCCCATTGACTGCAATGTGAGCTAGAAAAATAAAATAAAGATTGGATCCTTCCAAGCTGGGGACCATTTCGGCGTTTCACAGGATTAACTACTGTGGAAAGGGGGGCACCAATAGTTCTCTACTACAGTGATTCACCCACAATTTTTCTCACTGGCCACTTGAAAATCCCTGAGGGTCTCGGCTCACCACTTTATGTTTTTCTGCCCACTGGAGCAATTGTAATGCACTGTGCTGGATGCATTATGCTTTTTAATTATATCTTTTACTGCTTCTTTTATTTCTTATATGCCATAGTTTATTGTATTACAATATGAATTTCATAAAATTCAAACTGTCATGTACAATGTAAGAAATAAAATAAGCGATATAAATACAATTAAAAATCAATATAAATATTTAATGCCCTGGATGTGCCGTCTCCTGCCTTCAACCACAAATCCACAGACACCACAGACCGCCAGAATGAAGCTTGTACCACTGTTCGGGAACTCCTGGACAAAAAACAACAACTAAGATTTTTTTAATCAGGTGACAGGCCATATATGAGAATTTTCTTCAGATATCCATATTTTGAACATTAAACTCAAATCTTAATGGATAATGTAAGCTACAATCCGAATCATTTAAGTCTTGTAACCAACGATGGTCTGTGATATTTATAAAACAGAACTCTTTCTAACATACATTTTTTTAGTTTCAAATAAAAAAAAACCCCCGAGATCCAGCAATATAGTTCTACAGAAATGTCATCAAAACGTCAACAGAGCATAGTAGTTAACGCATGACTTTAATAAAATTATACAAAATACTGTGCATTAGGTAAGTTAATGATTCTTAAGCAAACAATAGATAAGTTGTCTGCTCCTGCAAAATGGCATTAAAGCTATTTTCAAGGTGATGTCTTGGGTTTCACAAAATCATTACATTATGAAGAATAAAGCTGATCTTTAAATATCCAATTTGCACGATAATTCTAGGGACAGCTGCCTCCAAAAATCTTGTCAGCCCAAAGAAAATGCAGATGATATTCTTTATTGCTATGACGTTATCTGCAACCCTAAAATGGCCTCTTTCTAAATGACTTTCAGTTCCATTTTCCTAGTTTTACCCTAAGGCTACCTCTGTGATATATGAATAAAAATGATTCATCAATGTCAACAACCTTATGTCAAACATTTGGTGTTTTGGCAACATTTTCTCTTCATTCAGACTTAGTTATATGGCTGAGAATCCAGGGGGGGAAATGCCCTTTCAGAAATAGTAACCAGATCTCATTAGCTCACATATAGACTTAAGAAAGGAATGTTTTAGAAATAACAGAACTCTGACTGTGTGAAGAAATGAAAAATGATTCCAGGAGGGCACGCTGACAACAATGTAAGGCACTGGATATACGATGCAGCTTTAGCCAATGTCCTGGAAAATGTAACAAGCGACACAAAAATGTTGTATAATGTTCCCCTGAATAGCTCTTAGAGCCAGCTGAAAAACACCCATCAAATTCTAAGAGAGAATTAGATGCATTCATTTAATGTAGTTAACATAAGAACACAGCTTGCTGAAATTGGCAATACAGTATGAGCCAAGACCACTAGGTTAAAATTGTGTATCACTCAAACTTGAACTGAATAAGAGTGTTTACACTGGAAGTATAATGATCATTTCCCTATTTCCCTTATTATTTCAGTCATGGGATAAAAGCAGTGTTTCACGTTTTTGTTTCTCACTTGAGGAGGGTAAATGCATTCTATTTTAGATATGCAGCTAGCTTTGATTATTGAGGGGAGAGTACTGGTTTCATTAAAAATGGATAGGACAATCTCTCAATTCAAACAAACAAACAAACAAACACCCTATCTGACTTGCATATATGTCTCTTCTCTTTCTTACAGTTTCCTCTGCCCCCGGTGAGATTTTTCTAGAAAAAGAGGTGCCCGGCCCACATCTGCCAGATTTGCATTTGTGTGTGTTTTTATGTCTTGCATTAATTCACCATTCCAACAAGAACTCCTGTATTTTAGCTTGCCACATCAGAACTGAATTTAATGATATAGGACCCATGTCACATTCTGAACCATAACACTTTGTTCCAAGTTTCAGCCTCAGACAAATGACAGCAACAGATACAGGTCTGGTCTGTGTATCACAGACAGGACTTAACCATGACCCCATGTTTGGACAACACACTAAGCCAAACCTTTGCTCCTGGGTGGAGCAAAGCAGCTGCAATCTCCTCCTGGGGAGCCAGTACATTTGTGGTAAAGCATAGTTTGGCTTAGTGTTACATGTGCACATAGCCATATACAGTGGAACCTCGGTTTTCGAGCGTCTCGGAAGCTGAACGATTCGGAACCCAAACGCTGAAAACCCGGAAGTGAATGCTTCCATTTTCGAATGCACCTCAGAAGTCAAACAGCTTCTGAGGCACATCTCTCCATTTTTTCAATGGTTTCCGAAAGTTTCAGAAGTCGAACGGTCTTCCGGAACAGATTACGTTCGAAAACCGAGGTTCCGCTGTAGCAGTTTAGTGTTTAGTAATAAAAGATGGGTGGTATTCAACTGAGTTTTACTCAACTTCCAAAGACAACATATTTGGAAATGACATTATGTTTAATGGTGTACATAATTGTTGAACTGTTTCGGAAAAGGGAACTGCACAATTAAAGCTTCATCGAGCACTATATCATCTGATTGGGCAAGTGGGCATTCCATAATATTAAAAAATTTAAAGAATTTATGCAGAGTGCTTAAGGAAAAATGGAAATACATTCTATTAAACCTTCATCCATTCTGTCTGGAGCAGGCTCTCCACTTTCTTTGCCCATTCATTGTCCTATTCAAGTAGCAAAAGCAATAATATTTGAAAAGTTAAATCAAAACCAGAAGTATGGTTTGATTTAGTGAACCTCACATTAAAAGCGAGTTTTAGCACTGTCTTCACTAAAAAGCAGATTTAAGTTGGGCTTCACAGGCAGAAAAGAAGAAAAAGGGGCACCACAGTTCAAACGCCTTCCCTAAGGGTTTAGCACTTACTGAAAGGCAGCAAAGCAAACCGAAAAAAAAGAAAAAGAAAAACAGAAGAGGCATGGAGTGGAATGGTTATATTTTTGACGCTCATTTCATTTCACGTATTTAACAAAAAAAAAAATCTGCTCTATTATGCTGCTGCCTACAGTTAAGCTCACTGCCCCAGATAAGAAGAATTTCTATTAATAATCTAATAAACCCTAGGATATCCTTAGGCGCGAGATTCTGAAAACACCCATTCGTGGTTAGACCCCTTGATTTCAGAACACGACATGAACATCATCATTTTCAGAATCATCATCTTAAGACTGCAGATTAACAGATCAAGGTCCATCATTTTTATTTCAGCAAAATACCAGTGATATAACATTGAACTGATAAGGCAGCAGATCAGGATGAGTAAGAGTATATTATTACAGATTTCACATTACCAAAAATAAAAACTCTCTGAATTGTTTGTTGTATATAAATTATGTCTCATATGTAGCTCAATAGATAAATAAATATATGAATATAGCACCGCCAGTATTCACTGTGCTTTACAAAACAACAAATGAAGAAAAGACTGTAAGGCAAGAGCTTACAGTCTAATAAGACATGATATGGGGGAAGCATTAGAACGACCTTATTATCTTGAAGCTTTGTTTACTAAGAATGCTCACTACTGTTATGGATTCCTAGGTGTTGCTGTTATAAGACCCTGTAGAGCAGGTGGCCTGGAAGCAACAGATGGTTTAGCAGGTGGTCAAGCAGAGGTAGGCTGTCTGTACCAGGGCAACAAGTTGCTCTGTGAGAATACCAGCCAGAATTGGCAGCTTTATAGGAACAGATGGGACCTTATCAGTTTCTTGCGTGACTTTATCCCTGCTGGGCTGATAGCTGTAGTTCTGACCTCTGACCACCTAGAGTGGTGATGCTGCAGTGCAATGAAATTGGGCCAGCAGCTCCCCCTGCCAAGACACTGACAGTGACTAAGGCCTCTGGGCTTCCTTCCAGAGTCTCTGGTCCAAGTCAACAGTGCCTTAAATATACACTGGTAACATATCACTACATAAATTTCATACGCAACTCCAAGTTACACACGGCAGTTTCAGGAATAGTCTCTCCATGATAGCTATGAACTACCAGAGTTTAAGTCAGAATATTCTGCAGTTTCAGAACAACTGGAAAGATTTCACATCCCACTTCTACCCATGCTCCATGATACTTTGTGACTATTCACATTGACAAACAGCATAAATTACACTGGTGTTGTATCAACATAATAGGCTAAGCCAGCGTTTCCCAACCGGTGTGCCGCGGCACACTAGTGTGCCGCGAGACACCGGCTGATGTGCCGCGGGAAAAGGGACCTGCAGCCCAGGGCTGCACAGGACCGTGGCGGCGGCGCTGCTGGAGCCCGGCGGCGAAGCGGAAGCCAGGGCGGCGCTGCTCCCTTGGCTGCTGCAGCAGCAGCAGCAACAGCAGCCTCGCGCGAGAATCCCGACCGGAAGCCTCGCGCGAGAATCAGAGCCCAGGGTGCCCTGCAGCCCCGCGCTGCACAGGACCGTGGCGGCGGCAATGCTGGAGCCCGGCGGCGAAGCGGAAGCCAGGGCGGCGCTGCTCCCTTGGCTGCTGCTGCAGCAGCAGCAACAGAAGCCTCGCGGGAGAATCCCGACCTGGTGCCCCAGCTGATGGGCGGGAGAAAGGACGCCGCGCTACAGCTGATCCCAGAGGTAACTCTGGGTCAGGAGACCCGGCGCAGCCGGGTCGGGGAGGAGCGGTGTGCCGCGAGATTTTTTTAATGAAACAAGTGTGCCGTTGCCTAGATTAGGTTGGGAAACACTGGGCTAAGCAAACGTATTGGCCCAAATGTTTAGGACAGGCATGGCCAAACATGGCCCTCCAGCTGTTTTGGGACTACAACTCCCATCAACCCTAAGACCAGTGGTCAGGGATGATGGGAATTGTAGTCCCAAAACAGCTGGACATCACTGGTTTTGGGGATATGAGTGCTACAGAAACTGAAAGTGAGGAAGCGGGTTGGCCTTTCCTAAAAGATGAACTGGCCAGCTCTGTCCTTTCTTTCAGGTGATATCATAGAATCACAGAGTTGGAAGGGAGCATGAGGATCATCTAGTCCAACCCCCTGCAATGCGGGAATACGCAGGTGTCCCATACAGGGATTGAAACTGCAACCTTGGCGTTATCAGCACCACACTCTAGCCAACTGAGCTTTCCAGGTGCAATGCTACAAATTAAGCAGATTTAGAGGACTTGAGATTAGAGAGAGTCAAACAGCTGAGGTGTCTCCAACAGGCCTGCTCACTTCATTCTACACTTTCCTTACACTGGACTTGAAACCAAGTATAGGGGGGGGAAATGGTTGCCACTTTGAAGAGTTCCTCTGGTGGCTCTAACCATGTGAAAATGTGCTTGGACTTGAGCTGCACATTTTTGTGCCAATGCAGATGAAAACATTAGCCTCCCCATACAGCTACAATCACTGTGGAGGAAGCTTTAAAATGAAAACAACACAATGGCCTGGTTTGCATGTGACTTTAGACCATGGTTTAAATTAAACAATGCCTAAAAGTGAAAGGGCAGCATGTCGGTACATGCTACTCAAAGGGCCCTTGGGTGCTCCTCTCCTGCTGCTTTATTCAGGGTGCTGTGGAGGAAACGAACCAGAGACTGGCTTTCCGTTGGAGGTGAACCAATGCCCATTGTTTGTTGATGGAGAAACAAACCACAAGAACTGGTTTCCACATAACAGTAAGTCAGGCTCTGTTTTCCAACCCAATCCCCACCCCAAAGCACTGAAAGAACAAGGAAGCTGCTCATTCACATCAAACCATAATTTAATCAAAGCTCCACTGGGCCAATGAGCGGCTGCCTTAATTTCTTTCATGGTCAACTCCAGATTCCAGTGATCATCAATCAGCTTATAACCCAGGCTTGGCATTATTTCATTTGCTAAACATAACAATGCCAAACTTTGTTTTTTTCACCGTTATTCTAGTCACTCTTAGGATTACACAAGGTGAACCTCTGCAAATCTCAAGAAGATCTTTATCTGATCTTCAGGCCAAATTTGTAGTACTAACATGGCTATCATTAGCTGTAATCTAAATGCATGTATGTTGTCTCTATCCAATAACTTTCTTCCTGGCAAAAATTACTTAAAATTAAGCATACTGTAGAACAGCAATGAGTACAATCTGCAGTTGAAACCTGTTGAAACTTCAATTAGCATAAGCTATCAAGAATACAGCTCCAATGTAAAATTAATTATAGGCATTCAAAATTAGAATGTATTGCACTTTGCATATAAAGAGCACCCAAAATTTAAGCCAAGTACCTGTCCCAAAAGGATGGCACACTTCATTGCAGCTGTTTAGTTATATGAAAATTACTCTGTCTTGAAATGCTGGAATGAAGTTCCTATCCGTAACAGGCATAATTTAATAAAAGTAAACTGATATGTGCTCCTTGCCAAAAAGGTAAGAACAATTCTTGATAATGTGAAGCGATACAAAGTACATGAATTGCTTCTCCTTCTGGTACAAAAAATATAAATCTCGTTGACAGGCAACTTTGGGGTGATTAACATTTAGACATAAAGGTTATTTAACATTTAAGCACAAAGGTTATTTCCATAAAGATGATATCAAGTTATGAGGTTGTCCTTACCAGTCTTTCTGATGGAGCTCTTCCTTATAGAATAGGACATGCTTGAGTACTTCATCTATATTGGAGCAGCTGTTATGTACACAAACCCAAACAAGAAGGCTGTGCCAAAGAAATGGCTTAATTTTGAACTGCTTTTGTTCAGGATTTAATTCAACTGATCCGCCAGTACCCATGGGTGACTGAAAAAAAAATAAGTTAAATCCGTTAATAAGACCTTGTGAATACAAAGTTAATTGGCAATTTTCTGCATAGACTTGCATCTCAATTTTTCCCATCATAGTATTTGACTTTATCAGCTTTACATTTTCATGCAGAGTACATGTCATTTTGTTCTCACAATGTGTTTTTTTAAAAAAGGGAAGACATTTTGGGACACAGTCAAGAGAAGAGCCACTGCTGACAAGTGGCTTTGTTGTACAGATCCTTGTAAGATCTTTGTCCTAAGATACTGTACCATGTTAAACAGCTGCATGGTGTAACCTAGGCAATATTGGAAATATTGCACAGGCTATTGGGGCACAACTCTCAGAAGACCCTGTACTTCATTTCTTTCCCTAAAGATATTGCACCCCAAGCAACTACTAAGGCTATATATGAGGGTTCAAGATATGCCAAGTGTAAGTCTTACAGTTCCAACATCACATATTCACTTATCTTACATCATGGGTACAATTCCCTCCAGTTCCTTTTACAAATAATGTAAGACAAATTCTGAGCTGCAAGCATTTCAAAACAAACAGCACAATCAGACAGTATTGATTTTGCTGTAAGCCACTTCAATTATTATTTCAACAGAAAAGTGCAACACAAATAATGAATGAAATGAAACTAATATAAAAGACCTACAATCACACACACACAGTGGCAGACCTTCCACCTTATGTGGTCCAGCCTCGCTCCCTACATTTTTCATGTGTTTGCTGAATACTGGTGGTGTGCATATATATATATATATAACACTCTTTATGATGCTGCTGCAGAAGCACTGCTGAATATGAATGGGAAGAACAGGCTCTGGCTTCACTTCATCATGACCACAGTCAACATATGGAAAAGCTGTGATTGAAAATGATGCCAGAATTCTTAATTTGGCTCATTAACTCTAAGTAAGTTCTCGCCTCAAGTAGGGAGACAAGAAGAAGATAGAGCCTTTGTCATAACAATGATGTCTACTAGGCAACAAGGTGTGTCTGAATCACTCGAGAAAAGAAATTAAGGTGGAAACAGGACCTTTGAATTGATACAAAGACTTCCTCCTTGTCCTATGAAACCAATTTCTTTTTTTTTTTTAAAGTGCTAGAATTTGGAAAGCTGACACATATCCTGCACAAGAGATTCTAACAGAGTTCTAATGCACAGCACACAAAGGAAAGTTTTCTCAAACCCAGCTACTTCTGAAGCTTTTGCATGTCCTTACAGCAACGCTGAGTAAATTATAGATGATATCCACCTACACATTTCAGCCACACATTACAGTCTCTCCTTATATGCCTATTTTTATTTTCCTTATTTCAAGAGCTGCCATTCTGTGGCATAGCTATGAATCTCTCCATAAAAAGTAACAGAGCAGGGAAAAAGATTTCAGAGACATTACAGAAGAGACAGCTAAAAATATCAGGGTGGTGATTCAATTACTATTAATGGAGCTTAGTCTCTATAATATATTTAATTGAGCCGTGCAATAAATTATTCCTCAAGGTTTTCTAAATTGAGGAGTACATCTCTATAGCACCCTCCAGCAAACCAAGATGAGTGAAAGCTCTCTAAGAGGAGCCCTGGGTAATTTAAAACAAAATCAATTCCAGCCCATATCCTACCCCCTTGAGCTTTTCTTTCTGGCTCATGCTCAGAATATGCAGGAGGGTTGCTGCAGCCCTTGAGCTGCATTAACTCGAGCACAGTGGGGCCAAGAGAAGACTCAAGGGGCTCAGAAAGAGAGGACAAGCAGAGCACAAGCTGGCCCGTTTGCATTCACTCTTTGCTCTCTGAGTAGCACCCTCTGCACCATCCCCACTCCAGTTATCAAAAGGAAATATTTAGGGCAGAGCCTAGGGCAGGATGGCCTTGACGAAATGGACAAGCTAGTTGCAAAGCCTGTGTTTATTAAATATAGCATTCTTGCTCAATGCCCAGTATGCCTGTGTGTGAGTGTGCACAAGGAGTATAGCAAGGAGGGGTGATCTCACATTATCTCATTTCTATATATTTTTTTAAAAAAACATCAACTGTGCAATAAAACAGAAAGGACAAACAGCCGTCCTTGAATAAGCCGTATCTGCTTCTTCTCCACTTACCTCAGGGTAGGACAGTTCTTTAGGAGCCCTTCTGGCGGCAGCCATCACTGAGATGTGCTAATCTGGGGCTTCTCCTGACCCAAACACCCAGGAGCAGGTTTGCGGCGAGGACAGGGGGTGCAGGGGAAGGAGAAGGAAGTCTCGCTAAACTAGTGGGAGCCCCTGCTTCTGCTCATTTACTGGGTTAGTTCGATCCAGGCCTCTTCATGTAGATACCTCAGGACAAGAATGCTTCAGCCAGCACAGTCCCCTAGGAGCTCTCCAAGGTCCTGTCCTTATCTGCGCCTGACTTTGACACGACATTGCCTGCTTCCACTGAGAACCTCAACTTCCAACAAAACTGGATGGTTCATTGGCAATGTTTAAAAGGGTGGCCTACCCCATCACAGCTATGGTTTTTAAGCTGTATTGATGGTAGATGTACTGATGATGAAACTGTATATCCTACTTTTTAATAATCATCATTAACATCCATTATGGCAGGCACGTTCAACAGGTAGATCACTGGTAAATCCCTGGCTCCCCCTAAAGAAGGTAAACAACTTCGGCTGCCCTAACAAAAAAGCTCTGCTTTCCTTCTCCCTAAAAAAAGCTCAACAACTTTGGCCTGAACCCCAAAAAAGGGGGTAGATCACTGGCAGTTTATAACTCTGTAAGTAGATCACAGTCTCCTGGGAGTTGGGCACCCCTGCGTTATGGTATACTTGGGAATTTGGGAAGCCTCGTGAGGCTAGATCCAGAGGTTTATTTGTTCCAGCAGCAGAAGCTACCGTATACTGAGTCAGACCCGCTCAATCAAGGTAGCCAAAACGATGCTTTCGAAATGTTACTGGACTACAAACATCCACTGTTCCTGACTACCGATCATGCTGGCTGGAGCTGATAGGAGTTGGAATCATCATCTGGAGTGTATCACTTTGGCTACCCCTGGTTTATAATGACTGACAGCAGCTCTGCAAGGTTTCAGACAAGAGCATTCCCTAGCTCCACCTGCAGATACCAGGGACTGGACCTGGGATATTTTGCATGCAAAGCATATGCTATCTCAGTGAGCTATGGTTTTTCTGTTGGAGAAAGGAAAATGTCGGATTCAACTCACTTTACAAAGTTTGAGAATGTTGAAAGGTACAGGGTTGCTTGAAAGGAAAAAGTTGCTACAGTTCTAATTAGTATTCCCTCCCCTGAAAGTGATTCATTAAAGCAATGCTGCCACACCCACTATCAACAGCATATGTCAATCTATCTAGTTCAATTCAACTTTAGTCATTATGCCCAAATCACCAAGCATGCTTATTTAATAACAGGACAATATTTGGTGCATTATATATATAATTCAGTCATGTGTTACCTACTGTGTCAGAAAAAGACTTAGCCGGCATTTCTTGCAAACTTGCATCAGATGTCAATGATGTTTGAGAAAATACTGATCTTCCACAGAGAACTTCTCCAGCCTTCAGCATAAAATGCACCATGAAAAGGATGTTTGGGTACGGTTGGTAGCTGACCTCAGAAGCTGCTAGCGCTATGGCACACATACACACAAATAAATTATTACATTTATCTTACTGTTTTACAGTTTGCCCTGTACAGTGTTTTTTTTGTTGTTTTTTTACACAACATCTACTTTTACTGTTTAGCTTCAGCAGAGCAGTTTTCCAGGGCAGATTTATAAATATTGTGTGACCCCTTGTGGTGTAACAAAAGACTACAGGCATGATTCTAAGGCAAGACCTGATGTAACCCACACACTACATATGGAGAAGTTTTCTGTGATGTCTGTATTCCTGATTAAGTGCAATTAATTAATTTTCCGTTCTTAAATAAATGAAAAATAAATTATCACTGACAGATACAAACATGATGGATAACATGATGCTATAAGGAAATATCCTCCTTAAAGCAAACTAGGCATATTTGCACAAAATTTGGAGGAATTCCATCAGTAAGCCAGCTGATTTCATCAAACATTTATATTAACTTTTAAGAGAAATAATTCATATAGTAAGCCCGCAACTCATGCACATTTAAATGTGCACATTCAGCTTTTCATGCGCGGCAAAAAAAAAAAAATGGAATAAATTAAAATGGGGTGGGAAGTGGGCAGGTTCCAGGAAAAACGACTTTGGCAATCCACCCAACATTGCACCTAATGGATTTTGACTACACACAATTTTTGCTGTAGGTGTGATCCCCAGAATGTAACCCCCATGTAAGTTGTGGGATTACTGCGCCTTAATGGAAGTAAAGCACATGGTGCTGGTGGGCACATACACATCCAAAGAGCCTCTTCTCCCCACAGAAATTAGGCTTGAAAGAAGCATTCTGTTGTAGCTAATAGAATAGGTTGCAGTGCATACTTGGTTGTGGAGTGCATGCAGTGCTCAAAACAGTTCCTCTGGTTTGCGAATGTGCCCAAAGCCCCTCCCCCAAAAGGTTGATGGCCCCTTCCTTAATGCAGTGTTTCCCAACCAGTGTGCCTCCAGATGTTTTGGGACTACAACTCCCATCATCCCTCGCTAGCAATACCAGTGGTCAGGGATGATGGGAATTGTAGTCCCAAAACATCTGGAGGCACACTGGTTGGGAAACACTGCCTTAATGCATCTTAAACACCAGATGTCTAAAGACTTGACACACTTTAGATCATTTGTTCTGCAAAGCGGATACGAATTTTCTTTTCAGTGTATTATATTGGAAAAACATTGTAAGATGTGAAGTGTTCCAAGCTTATACTGTTTTAACGGCAATCTCCCACCGATTCCCTAGGTGTAATAACAGGAGAATAACAGCCAAAGCCTGAAATCCATCCTATTTCTCCCACTGGAATGAATGAGTTGGGATTGCCAGTGAAATAATTTTGAGGATCAGGTTGCTTTTTCCATTGCAGTCTTACAATATATTATTGCAGCATTCCTTAAGAATGAGAATCAGAGAGGCTCTTTCATTTCTGAAGCTCTCTGCTGATATATTTTCTAAATCTGGATGCGGCAGATGAGTCATGTTTTCAAAAAGGAAAGGATACAGATATAATATCAGGATTTTTCTAATTGTCTGGTTCTGTTTTCTTCATTCTGTATATGAATTTGTGGCCATGACAACCAATAACAGTAGCAAGGCTGCAATACCTCTGCAGTCTTACCACCACAGCAACAGCCTGCTGAGTCACTGCATGCCGTGTACATATATGCCGAAAAGCGTGTGCTAGGAAGGCGTTTGACATTAGGTTGGTTTGCTAGAAATAGTGGCCTTGTGAATGAGTGACAACTGATCTGATTATATCAAGAACCCTGCAGTCACACTCTCTGCACATCGTAGCCTGTGCGAGGCATTCTGATTCAGAATCAGGCTGTGTATCGGAACCACGCTTGAGGGAAATCTTCAGGAAGATTTTGCAGTGCCAAATCGTTCTGTTTGTTGGAACAACCTCTTTCTATTGAAACACATACTAAGTCGTGGCAGCGTGAAGTAAAGCTCCCAGGAATGACTCGCATTCATCAAACTCCATTTAGAAGTGATTCTATAGATCTGCCATATGTTTTGAACACTCACTAATTTTATTTCTAGTCAAGAGCCTAGGAACAATAATGGGTGGCTTTCGAATCAATGAATCAGAGAGCCAGACTTTTGTAGCGGAAATGTTCTTCCAACATTTTTCTGGATGGTATTTATTCCAGTAGTTGGGTTAAGGTATGTGAACCAGCCGGCCCTTGGCAAATGGGAACAGAGGAAGCTTGGCTAAGCAGTACAGGCTTACTTTTGACATAGTACAACTCCCTGAAATCCACTGCAGGTGAGGATTAGAAGCAGTGTGAAGATTCCTCATCTTGGCTTTGCTACCATATTAAAAGAAATGACACAATCCCACTGCCTTTGAGGTAGGACTTAACCCAATACGAATAGACCACGTCTGTATTTTGGACGAACTATATAACTCCTGTTGTATCAAAAAAGCAAACAACATTTTACAGGATTCATCTCATCCTGGATATAGTCTGTTTGCACGGTTGCCTTCAGGCAAGAGATACAGAACAATTAAATCAAGAACAAATAGACTTAAAAACAGTTTTTATCCAAGAGCTATAACTATTTTAAATGCTGTAACCAAATGACATGATCTTTGGGGAGTCGTGATGGATGGTATGTATGTGTATGTGTGGTTGTAAATGTGTAAATGCGTATATGTGGCTGTAAATGTAGGATGGCATTCAATTCTGTTGTACTACGTACAATGACAATAAAGTATTTATCCATCTATCTATCTATCTATCTATTTGTTTTGCTTGTTAAATGCCATCTACTTTCAACAAAAGCTGTGATTAGGTGTTATTCACATAAATTTCCATGTTTCAAGTATACACTGCTTGCTGCCTAGTTCAGATGTCTGTAACATAATGAATAGTTGCATGTAAAAACAGAAACATTGATCAAATGACCATATTTTAACAATGTTTTCCACTACTTTTCCCAGAACAGATGTTAAGCTTTACTGGCCTATAATTTTCCAGATCACCCCTGGATCCTTTTTTTTTTTTTTTTTTTGTTAATGGTGTTACATTGGCTGCTATCCAGCCCTTAAGAAACCTAGCCATTTGGTTTCTCGTGGCCTAACGCCAAATGAAAGACACCTGTTTCCGCTGAACTCGTACCCAGTTTAGAGGAGATATGCTCCCAAGTCCATACAACTGCACTTGCAATACTATGTACAGTTCTGGCTGTCTCGCCTCAAAAAGGATATTGTAAAGCTTGAAAAGGTTCAGAAAAGGGCAGACCAGATGACCAAGGGGGTTGAGCAACTCCTCTATGAAGAAAGGTTACATAATGGTTATATTCTACTTCTGCTGTTAAGAGGCTGTATGCCTCTGAATATCGGTTTCTGAGATTCCTAAGTGGTGAGAGTGCTGTTATAGTCATGTCTTGCTTGTGAGCTTCCAACTGACATCTGGTTGGCCACTGTAAGAACTAGCAGCCTAGACAGGGCTTTCACATGATCCAACATGGCTTTCCCTCTGTTCTTCTGCCTATTCACCCAGCCCTCCCTGCAAACGAAAGATTGCCTACAGACATACTTGAGAAACATTTTTAAATTGATTTTGAGAACCCTCTGGGTTTAGCTTCCCCATTAATAGTATGACCAGGAAAGTACTGAGTCGTTTGATATATAAGTACTTATATATATAAGTACTTCTCTCTTTTTAGGAATGGAATACAATTAACATTTTCCACAAACTGTGAGCTACAAAAAAGGCATCACAGCCCCCTATCAGAAGCCCAAGACTACTTATGAAGAATAGTTCGTGTGAACTTTACATAAGTCAAGGATGCTAAACAGCCTGCTCTTAATTAAGACACCATCTGAGGAAAGAGTTTTAAAATAGCTAGATAACGATTTCTTGTAACCATTATATTGTTCCCTAAAACAAACACTTGAGTTAAATACAGTGTTTCTGACAATTGGAATCTTGTGTTAAAAGTTAATGATATGAGGTGTTATACTTTTTCCAGACTGAAGAGGGATTGCAAACGTAGAAGTGACACTCAGGAGCAGTAAGCAGTCCTGGTTTGAAATAAAGGGTAAATAAATACAGTGGCAGCGTTGCTCTACAGTTAGTGCATAGCCAGGAGCGAAGCTGGGAATTAGAATGAGAGGTATGCCAACTCTGGATGCAGCCTCTCTCATCCAACACAGGTTTTTCTACAGCACTCCTGGGGTGGTTAGTTAAATGGGGTGGCTAAATGCTCCGGATTCCCAACTGTGTCACAAATATTTTATGAGCGCATTTATCCGAAACATTTTTACCCTGCTCTCTAACTGAAAAAGCTCCCAGATCAGTGGTGAGACGGTCCCTGCCCTCAGGCTTACAATCTAAAATATGTAAAGCTAGATAACTAGAAAGAAATAATTGCTACCTTTTAAGCCAACATGAAGCCTGGATCTGTGTTCTTCAGAAAACCCCTGGTAACCAAAGAAATATAACAGAAGAAGCCTTAAGAAGGCCAAAAATCCAAGCTGGCAAGAGAAACACAAAACACGTCCATTAGTATCATGTCTGTTCCATTCATTTGTTGTTGCCCCCTAAACTTTTGCAAAACTTGACATTTTTCTATCAATTAATGTAACTTTGCTTATGTTCAGGACCCAGAAGTTGTCTCTACCTCAAATCTATGACCCAGAAAGGCAATTTTCTTTCTACACTTTCTGTCACATTTTCCCTAAGACTTTTTACCTGCAATCAGATAACATACTAATCAGGATTCCTTAATGTTTCAGAGGCATTGTTTTGTATAAATATGACACTTCTACTGGTTAAAACCTCGGTTATCTAAGCATTTATGGTTAGACTGGTTATCTGCCAGTCTTTTTCAAAAACCAAATTGTACTAAACACCTTTGAACATTAGTTATTGCTGCCTTCCTGACAAAGGGGAATGTGCACCAATGATCTATTAGGCCTCCCTTGCATTTGCCATATGGTGATGCCATTGTAAAAGTTAATATTTTACGCTGCATGCTTGCCGGAATGTATAGAGACAGGTTTAAAAAAACCACCTTAGATGGGGAGAAAAGAGTAGAAGTGCTGTTTTGGGTTACTACCAAATGCATCTGAAGAGGTGGGGAGTGAAAATCAAGTTATCGGGACTTGCCTGGAGTCAAGCATTTGTTTCAAGCAGAAGTTTGGTGGGGAATCAAGCAAGGACTCGAACTAAGAGAAGGTCAGCTTGAACAAACTTAGGGGCCAAGTCAAAGTCAGTAGCTTTACAGGTCTAAATGGAATCTTATTGGCTTCTTGTGTCATTTGATCTCTGCTGGGCAGAAAACTGCAGGACACTCTCTAGCTATTTGTAGTACTGGTACTGCATTGCATTGGGATGCGGGTGGCGCTGCGGGTTAAACCACTGAGCCTAGGGCTTGCCGATCAGAAGGTCGGTGGTTCAAATCCCCACAATGGGACGAGCTCCCATTGCTCGGTCCCAGCTCCTGCCCACCTAGCAGTTCAAAAGCATGTCAAAGTTCAAGTAGATAAATAGGTACCACTCCAGCGGGAAGGTAAACGGCGTTTCCGTGCGCTGTTCTGGTTCGCCAGAAGCGGCTTGGTCATGCTGGCCACATGACCCGGAAGCTGTACGCCGGCTCCCTCGGTCAATAGAGCAAGATGAGCGCCGCAACCCGAGTCGTCCACAACTGGACCTAATGGTCAGGGGTCCCTTTACCTTTACCTTTACTGCATTGCAGAAGCATTCAGCCCCACAATGTCCCCTGCTTGCAAGCTGCTATAATGGTACAGGGTGAGAGGTGGCTGGTCCCAGTTGCCAGATTTCTTACAAGATGCAAATGAGAGGGTGGGGGTTTTTTCGGCAAATGAAAGGGCCCAGTTCCATTCACGGCAGGCAACAAAATCTGGAGGAGGCTCCCTCTGAAGGAACAGGGGAGGCGATAAGCACTGATTGCCCCATTGTCCCACAACTCTCTGGAGCAGATTTTCAGAAGGCACCAGAAGCCGCAAAGGAAAGGAAGAAGTGAAAATTGCCTGCTTGCTCTCTTGCACCAATGCAAATTGAAGTCTGGATCCAACTCAGTGTGCCTCAAGCTTTATACGAAAGGGGCTTGTGGGGGGGGGGAGTCCTTTCTCTTTGAACCCGAAAACCTAATAACAACCCATGTTAATTATAGGAGCGGCAGTATACCTTACAGAGGAATAAGAAGGCTGGAGAACAGATACAGCCAAAGGAATAATCCCAGATATTCATATGAAATGTGTTTTAATACTGTCCATGATGCACTCGTTAACTGAAAACCAATTTTTAACAAATCTTTTGCTTGGCAAATCAGTTTTATTTTGTTTTTTCTTATTTAATATATACCAGCCAAACCAGAAGTACTGGTGGAAAGAATCCAATAATGCCTGAGAAAGTTAATATTCTCTATACAGCCATCGTTAAAGAAAATAAAGTGGTAAACAAGACAACAGAAGTCCTGGGGACTATATTAGAACTTGAGATGTCAAAATAATTGGGCTCACCAGACTAGGTGGAACACTTAACGTCTTTGCTTTTCTTGGAAACAGGCCTGACTGCAGTGAAAATATTTAATACAATATATTCTTTTAATACACACAAATGATTATTATTTTTTAAACCTGGGGGGGCGGGGAGAACCTATGCAAAAATAACTAGAGCAGGTTTGCTCCAGTAATGCTTCTTTGTCTGTGGTGAGAAAAAAGTTGCCTCCAGAAGACTACAGAAGAATTTTAATAAAGGTTAATAAAGCTTTTTTTAAAAAAAGAAAGAAAGAAACTTGAAAGATACAAGGTTCTTTTTTTCTTTCAGGAAATTGATTTGCCACAAGTGATTAATTTAACTATATGTGAATGGATATGCTAGTAATTTGTTTTGTGGGCTAGTAACTTCTGTCAACTTTTGTGCAAGGTTAACGGAGGAGGACGACTCCCTATCATTTCATCCTGCACCCATTAAAGATTGTGCTTGTTCACACTCCTTCACATACAGCTAATTTTTCTTTTGCGCAATGCTAACTTTTATAATAGCTACGACACATATTTCCTGAGGCTCAGCTTCAATTCCCCAGTAGATAAAGACCTGATGGAGCACCGGCACTCACCCAAAATCTGCTCTGTCACATCACTGCTGCCTACGGGAAGGTAGAGAGGAATAGGCAATGCATCAGCAAGGTCACTGCGGTGCGAACACACCAGTGGGTGCACTGGATTGGCTCATCGGGTGCATTTGCACTGCAACAACTTCACACATGTGCGTGCACATGTCATTTTAGGGAACTGAGGAAGAGGACCCTAGTGATAGACAGCTTGTGTTGTGTAAAAAAAAAGGTGCTCAGTGGTTAGCAAGAGATCATAAAGTTTTAGCAGAGAAATCACTGTGATCAAGACAAAAATGTGTTGTTTGAAAGGGATCTATGAATCATAGGAAAGAGGTACAAGATTGACGTCTAATGTGGTACCATCATTTATCTTGCAGGTCTTACTTAGCTTTCAGAAGCAAATGGTTCTCATTTGGACACTTTCATTTACATGGCTTCAATTTCGTCCTCTCTCTTGAATGCATAAATCTCTTGCTGCTACTTTAAGATTATGTGACCTAACATAATACATCTTAGTTAATGATAATCCATATGGGAGAATAAAAAGGTCACATCATTTAAGCAGTGAGAAGAACATTATGCAAGATGATCATGGAAATTATTAGAAAATCCAAGCTATCCATATGTATTGAGGGGGGGGGAACACCTCCCAATGCTTTTTGCATGTATTTTAGAGCATCTCGTTAAAGTGTCACTTGAAAGTTGAACTGTGGAATACTCAAAACCAGTGAATTCAGAGAGATAAAAACTCAAGATAAAACGAGTTATAATGATAATAGCAGAAAAGAAGACTGCACTGCTTTCACTTGAACATGTTGGTGCAAACTACTTTCTCCAATGAAAGGTGGACCATATAAACTGCAGCTCCCATAACTCGCTTCCATGGCAAAGATTATGAGTTGGGATCGAGAAGAAACAGCTGTCTGTAGTTACCGTAGTACAGTCACGGCATGCATTCCAACAAACTCAACATCTGCTTTTATTTGCGGTAGTGTAAATTGTCAACTCTTGAGAGTCCCATGGACTGCAAGAAGATCAAACCTATCCATTCTTAAAGAAATCAACCCTGAGTGCTCATTAGAAGGACAGATCCTGAAGTTGAGGCTCCAGTACTTTGGCCACCTCATGAGAAGAGAAGACTCCCTAGAAAAGACCCTGATGTTGGGAAGGATTGAGGGCACAAGGAGAAGGGGACGACAGAAGATGAGATGGTTGGACAGTGTTCTCGAAGCTACTAACATGAGTTTGGCCAAACTGCGAGAGGCAGTGAAGGATAGGCGTGCCTGGCGTGCTCTGGTCCATGGGGTCACGAAGAGTCGGACACGACTGAACGACTGAACAACAACAACAAAATTGTCAACAATGCCATAGATTTGAAAGCGCCCCTATGGATCTGATAAATGAAGTATTTAAATGATACTACCTTTATTACTGGGATGCGGGTGGCGCTGTGGGTTAAACCACAGAGCCTAGGGCTTGCCGGTCAGAAGGTTGGTGGTTTGAATCCCCGCGACGGGGTGAGCTCCCGTTGCTTGGTCCCTGCTCCTGCCCACCTAGTAGTTCGAAAGCACGTCAAAGTGCAAGTAGATAAATAGGTACCGCTCCAGAGAGAAGGTAAACGGCGTTTCCGTGCACTGCTCTGGTTTGCCAGAAGCGACTTTGTCATGCTGGCCACATGACCTGGAAGCTGTACGCCAGCTCTCGGCCAATAAAGGCGAGATGAGCACCGCAACCCCAGAGTCGTCCGCGACTGGACCTAATGGTCAGGGGTCCCTTTACCTTACCTTTATTACTATTCCCTCCCTCCATCAACTTTCTGCTATACATCACTCAAAGCGGTATACACCATTAAGCTAAACCAAAAATCAATACAAACATTTAATCCCCCTTCCCCAAAAAAATCATATTTTTAAAGGCCAGAAAGAACGACAAAAACTTTAATGGCTGTTTCAAGCTGGATGCGGTTGTAGCCTAGGAGACCTCCAATGGGACAGCATCCCACAGCTACAACCTTGAGTGGTCATACATAGAGCATCAGAACAAACTGGCCACCATAGAGAAATTCTGCCCCTGGTATGCTCATTTTCCACCTCTCTGTTTTGATTCTCTGGCCCCATATTTGCACAAACTTATTATCCCAAAATACAGACGTGTTTTTACACTTGCAAGACTGGATGTTTTGCCATCTGCTGTACTTGAGGGTCGATTCCAAAAGATCTTACCTGAGAAACGACTTTGTCCCTGTGGAGATGGTAGTATAAAAACAGTGACACACATCCTCCTGTCCTGTACCCTTTACAAAGACCTGAGGAATGAGATCATCACTCCACTGCTACTAACCATCCCAGGACGCTCAACCATGGCCATAATGCCCTTTCTTCTATCAGACCAAAATGACCAGATAACAGCTAAAGTTGCTAGGTTCACAGCAGGGGTAATTAGAATAAGGGCCATTAACTGATTGATAATTCAGGATTTTAAAATGTGTTTTTATATCAGATTTTCTTTTCTGTTTACATTGTAACATTTTACTGTTGCTATGGCCATTGGCTAATGCGAATAAAGTTTATCTATCTATCTTGAGTGGTCATAGACTGTCAGAAGGGAGCAAAGGATCTCACGGCATAAGATCACACTATAGCAAGATTGGTACACAAGGCCTAGACTGGCACTTAAGTAACCATGGAATGAAACAACATATATATCAGGGTATCAGGACGCTGACAGCTACTCTTAAAAAAAATACAACATACCTTGGACAACTTGATTTCACATGAGAAGAGAGATGGCTTCTCCACTGCATCATAACAGAGTCTATACAAAACAGTTTCCGCGATGAAAAATAAAGCTGGGATATGTTCTGGAACAAGAGGCGCATGGTCCAAGGAAATTAAAAGTATTTCAACAGCTTCTGAAGTGAAAAGAAAATGACAGATAAATTCAATAAACAGCTTCCTCTGCAGAGCCTTAGTATTTCATACGGTACTCTCATCGCACCTGCAACACAACGCTTGCCAAGTTATGAACAAATAAAACAAGTGTTACATCAAATTTCCCCCAGATTGTTTGCCTTCTCTGATTATCACTTTGATGAAAAAGTAATTAAGGCTCGTCTCTTTCATAATTTTGTTCAACAGTTGCTGAAATGTTTATGCTAGACTATGAATTAAATCCTATTGCATAATAAAGCCATCTAAATTAATAAAATTAAACAAGCTACCAAGAATGTGCAATGTACACTGATGATGGAGGTAATCTGTAACATTTGTTCTCCTGCCAGTTTTTTTGCTTAGTGCAACTGATGGTTTTGCTTTTCATGCTGCAAGTTGAAGAAGGGTGTACAAGGCAGGTTTGCGGTCTCTTTGTATTCTGCACTTTTCAAATCTACAATCCCTGCGCATCCTCAGTCTCCAACTACCAAGAAACATATAAACCAAATGAAGCTGAATCTAGACAAAGATGCATTAAATCTCTAAGGCTTGGGGTGAGGTGGAAGCTTAGAGGCTCCCTGTTGCCAGTTCAATCTCCCATGCTTATTCAGTTTAGGAGCCTTCAAATGTTTTTACATCATTGGCATCTACAGTGCTTCTGTGTTTCATTATGAACCTGCCCAAATATTAAGATTTACAAGAAAGGACCTTTCAAGAATACCTCTACCTAAAGAGGCCCACTTGATGGGCACACATGAAAGGGATGGGGAACCTTTTCAGCACTGCAGGCCAGATCCTTATCAGATCTGCACCCGCAACAAAAGCTACAGGAGAGAAGCAGCAGCCGAACCAACTGCAAAGCAGGTAAATGTTTTGCTACCATCGTCCTGCTTTGCCTTGCTACTGCTGCCCCCTGAAGGGAGAGGAGGGGTTCCTGACCATCCCTAATGAGGAGGCTGGACCCCCACACCACTGATTTGCAACAGTTGGGCTTGAGGGGGGAGTTTAAAAGCAGGAATCATGGAATGCATTAATATGTTACTGTAAATCACTTGGAGGCCTTCGGGTGCCAAGTGACTAATAAGTTTAATAAATAATAATCCTAGTCCACGGAGGGCAAGGGGGAGACAGGACAACTCCCACTCCACCTTATTCACACAAAAGCCATTAATGTGGCTAATGGTAAATGGGACTACAGTGGTACCTCGGGTTAAGTACTTAATTCGTTCCGGAGGTCCATTCTTAACCTGAAGCACCACTTTAGCTAATGGGACCTCCTGCTGCCGCTGCGCCGCCAGAGCATGATTTCTGTTCTTAGCGGAGTTCTTAACCTGAAGTGTACTTAACCTGAGGCGGTTGTAAGTAAAGGTTCTACTGTAAAGATATACCGTATTGGCCCGAATATAAGCCGCACTTTCCCCCCCAAATTCCGACCGTGAAAAGTGGCTTAAATTCACGACCTTACAAAAATGGGCTTTTATGATACAGCTCCAGTCCCGTCCCATCCACAGCTCCCCCAGTCTCCCCCAAAGCTGGGTAGGAAAGAACCTGGGGGAGGGGAAAGACCGCCAGCACTGCGGCATGGCTCCCCCTCAGTCTCTGATGCTGACAGGAATGTAGGGAAGCCACGCCTGCCCTCATCCGCAGCTCCCCAGTCCTTCCCCCCCCCCACGGCCAGGAAAGGGAGGAAGGGGAAAGGCTCCCCCCCCCACCCAATACGCAGCCAGGAGTGCAAGACAAACACACCAGGAGCACAGGGAAGAGGCGCCTGTCCCACGCGTAGTCCCCTGTCCTCCCTCCAAGGCCAGGAAGGGGAAAGGCCTCTGGCGACGCAGCACGACTCCTCCCCCCCCCCCCCGAAAGCAGCCGGGATTTTCTTCTACATTTGCCATTTACGGGTGTGAGTGCCTGCAGAATTTTAAAGGAGCGGCTTATATTCGGGTATAGTCTTTTTTTTCTTGAATTTTAAAGGTGCGGCTTATTTGTGGGTGCGGCTTATATTCGGGCCGATACGGTAATAACTTCCAGAGGAGTAGCCGAAAATCAAGCAAACCACAGAGTCTTTAAAGCAGGGCTTTCCAAACTGAGGTCTCCAGCTGTTTTTGGACTACAATTCCCATCATCCTAGGGATGATGGGAGTTGTAGTCCAAAAACATCTGGAGACCCAAGTTTGGAAAGCCCTGCCTTAAAGACTATCAAAACCGTATGCCATAATAAATTTGTTAGTCTTTCAGGGTGCCACAAGATACTTTGTTTACTATAACGATGTAATTAGCTTCAAGTTTTCCTGTTAAGCTTAAATAAAGAGAATTGGTTATCTCATTTGATTTACCTATTGAAAAAAGTAAATAAAGTTAAAACTGTTGAGGAAGCTAAAGAAATTACAAGTGTAATCAAAGTCCTGATGCACGGGCCTCATCCTCAAAAATTCTAAACTAATTACCACAGAATTATTAATATAATTGCATAGTTTCATTTTCATAGTAGGTGATAACCTTTTCATAGGTAGATTGAATTTTAGTAATACTTAAAATAAAGAATGACAGCGTTATGAAAATTAATCTTAGTTAAATGGACTCCATATACCGTAACTATTAAAAGGCAGGAAATACACTTTTATTTTTCTTAATTAAGAGGTGACACATTTCTGCCAGAAATGTGCATATAGGAGACAGGTATATGATCAGATAATAATATTAAGCAGGAACTTAATGTTGCATCACCAATTGTAAAAACTTGAGGGATTAGCAATAGGGATTAAGCATCAAGTAATAGTCTCCATGTACATACAGATGCATTAGACATCTGTAGACAATATGGAAATATAAATTCGAGGAGTGAATCGTTTACCAGCAATCAATGCTCCTAGTGTTGGACAAAAATTATTTTCTACAGAATTAAGTTTAATCTTAGTTGGAAACTTTTGTGCCATCATGGATCAATGCAACCCTACATGGCTGCTCAGAAATAAGTCCCACAGAATTCAGTGGGACTTAACAGTTAAGTTTGTATAGGTTTATAGCATTAGCTTGCAAACTATTTTGATAACTGAATTGATGAATTTAAAAAATTGAATTGATGAATTTTTAAAATAACCTTTTTATTCAAAAATTCACAATATATTTTGCTTTTTAAAAAAACTTTTAGCTGACTGTAAAATATATGTGCAGCATTCTCCAATATAGTGTAAAAGTTGAAGACAGAAGGTTTAGCCCACTGACATAGAAGGTAGATAATCTCATATTTCAAAACCAGAGTATATAGTAAGAGCCACAGAGAATTAGCCTTGTGAACTTTTTAAATGTTTCAACTTTTATTAACATTCCATAAGGCTCATACTAAATAATTTATGATTAATCAGGAAACATGTACAAAGAAAGGGGGAAATGTTAGCAAACAATAAAGGAGAAAATTACTTCTCTAAGCAAGCAGCACAAACATGCATATTTGAAGAGACTTTATATGACATTCAGGAAAAAGAGGGAGCATTAGATAATTTTTAAAAATTAGAATTGTATTATTTATCTACAATACTCATAGCTCATCATAGTGTATTATAATGTATTATCAAGTGTTCATTACAACTTTTCTGAACATAAGCTTATAATACACGAACAATAAATAAAAAATTATCAGACTTAAATTTTAGTAACCTTGGAATAATTTTGTTGATTTGGGGATAATTTGATTGACAAAGCATGAATTCATATTTTTGGATAAAATGATGTTATATTGTCCCAGTATTTCTCTGTGCATTTTAATAATAATAATAATAATAATAATGTATTTATACTCCACCCATCTGGTGGGTGGCTCCCAATAGAATATTAAAAATGTGATAAAACATCAAACATTAAAAACTTCCCTAAACAGGGCTGTTATCTATAAAGAGTTTGTTTATCAATACCATATTATTTAATATACCAAGCAGTCAAAATATGGCTTTATGATCAATAAGAGCAACATTATGGTGTTCAGAACTATTCTCATCCCTGAGAATTACATTTATCCAGCAAACTAAAATGATGTGGAAAACTAATTCAGGTCAACCAGACTTCTATATAAAAAGCTGGGAGTGTGGATTTGTTTGCATGGATGCAAATGAGTCATTTACAGGTATGGGCATCTGCCTGGAATTAAAGCGTTTCTTCAGCACATTTTAATATTTTGCGCAAACAACTGTTAGGGACCATTTCTGGCCCAAAATCAAGAACAAAAGACAACAACATCAAGGCTAAAAGAGCTAACTGACCAAACTGCTTGTTTTGGACAAATTCTCATAGCTGGACTCACAGAACAATACAGATGAGACTGATGGGACTAAAATTCAAATAAAACCCTTTGAACTTATTATTCCATCTGTTACAGTCATTGTGCACAGCAGAGAGACAACCTTCCTTTTTATAACCTTATGGTTAACAAAGACAATGAATACTAATTAGCAGGCAATCAGTGCAATGAGATTTGAAAGGCCGGCTATCTGGGATTTACCCAGATGTCATGCCCAAATTACTAGGGGTGGAGTGAGGAAAGGGCTCAAAGAACTCATCCAAGCAGAATCTGCATTTTGCTGTACAAGAATGTTGGGGTATTGTAGTTCCTGGCTTTGCGTGTAATATTTGCTGCTGAAGTTTCCTAATATCTGTCCAACGTGTACATTTTACAATAATAACAGGGTGCAGAAAAGGGCAACCTAAATTATATGGGGTCTGGATAAATTTACCTACGGCGAAAAGTTTACAATAACTAAGGATATTAAATTGGGGAGAGTAAGGGGGACATGCTAGAGAAGTCATGCTATTGCGTACATTGTGGAGAAAAGGAACAGAGTTTTTTCTTCCTCTCATAATACTAGAACCCAGCGTAATCCAGTGAAGCAGGATGATGGGAAATCCAGACTAAAGGAAGTACTCCTTCATATATGTAAACTTGTGGAATTTGCTTCCACAAGTTGTGTGGCGGCCATCAACTTAAGCTCTCTTCAGACGTTATACTACTGTATTATATCCACATAATAACAATAATAATAATAATAATAATAATAATAATAATTTATTATTTATACCCCGCCCATCTGGCTGGGTTTCCCCAGCCACTCTGGGCGGCTTCCAACAGAACATTAAAATGCAGTAATCGATTAAACATTAAAAGCCTCCCTAAACAGGGCTGCCTTCAGATATCTTCTAAAAGTCTGGTAGTTGTTTTTCTCTTTGACATCTGGTGGGAGGGCGTTCCACAGGGCGGGTGCCACTACTGAGAAGGCCCTCTGCCTGGTTCCCTGTAAATTGGCTTCTCGTAGTGAGGGAACCGCCAGAAGGCCCTCGGCGCTGGACCTCAGTGTCCGGGCAGAACGATGGGGGTGGAGATGCTCCTTCAGGTATACTGGATCGAGGCCGTTTAGGGCTTTAAAGGTCATCACTAACATGCAAAAGGGAAATATGGGGGCAGGTAAGCAGACTAGCTCCAACTCCCATAATTCTCCCCATCACCCTTGGTGGGTACGAGGGATAACTTCTTGAAACAAGTAGCTCCTTATGTACTCAGGTAAATACCCATGAGATTTAGAGCCCTGGGAAATCAGGGAGGCAACAAAGGAGGGAGGGGGCCTCTTGGTTGAAAACTCACATGGCCAAATATAATGGCTGAAGGGAGCTAAAGTAGCATCCATATATATATAATGGGGGCAACTGACTTTGCTTCATCCTTTGGATCAGTCATGTTAATCTGCAGATCACTGATCTTCGTCTGTCATATTTATTTTGTGTATGACCCTTTCCATAATCATTCCACTTGCCATTCGCTCAAGTCAAAAGATAGAAAGGAATAATAATAACTGAATAATAATAATATGCAGTGCTATTTTTCTAGAAAAAGAGGTGCCGGAACTCACCATGGACACCTCCCTTGTTCTCTTAGAATGGTAATGGTGCCCACCTGAGAGGTGCCGGAACTGAATTCCAGCTGAAAAAAAGCCCTGACAATATGCAATATCCATTTATCCTTTTATCCCCATCAAATTTTATAAAGAGAGGTATTTCATTCTTTGGGTTTTTTGAGAGGGGTGATTTGGGGGAGGGACACTTTAAACCTTGTTCCATTATTCCTAAATCTTTGAAACTAACAATATCATGCTTTTTCATAGAAATAATTGGGGGAACCTAAAACATGCCGTTATTGAAGGCAAATTACTTCACAAGTTTAAATGTCATTTTAAATTACAGCCAATTAATGTCTAAATTTAGAAAGAGCTTATAAAGCAGTGCTACTTGAAAAAAAATCATGAGAATGCTGAATATACATGGTTTTGTAATTGCACAAAATTAAGTATCGAAATGCAAGGCATTAGGTGAAGTGCTAATTCTATTGCAGGCTTTTCATCTGTGAAGTGGTTTCTGGAATAATTTGAGCAGCCAAATTCTGTCTGTCTTGCTCAGTTGAAGCCTACAGGGCACAGCCGTGCAGTTGCAAACTGGAAACAACAGCCAACAGCAGAGGTCCAACAGAAATAGCAAAAGGCAAGACAAAAGGCCTGTGAAAATTGTTAAACAGCATAGAAATTGAGAGTGGGGGATCAGGGTTGTGCCCACCAGCCTTCACACACTGATCATTTTGTCTACACAAGGTGTGAGAGGTGTGTGAGGTCTCCTCAGAAGTAAGCATCCGTACGCTCTTGCTTTTAAGCTAATAGCTTTATTTACAGCATCAAGCGTTACAGGTTTCACAATTCATCGTCCGTCTCGTCTGAATCAGATTCCCGGAATACCGGTTGGCGGCTCCTCCCCCAACCTAAGAGCTTTGGCCAGCCTAGGCGCCACCCCCTTTCCTTCCGCTTCCGTGGTCTGGCCCTGAGCGGGGTGGCGCTAGTCGCCTCCCCTGCGTTCTCCTCTTCCATGCCAGTTGCCTCTAGGGCTTGGACAGCATCCTCCGCACTCATCTCCTCCCTGTCCCCCTCCACTTCCTGCTCCTCACCTTCTGCCTGCACTGAAGCCCCGCTTGGGTCCCTAGGCCCTCCTTCTTCTTCCGGTGTGGCCAGGGCTTTCTCAGTATCCCACTGCCTCAGCACCATCTCTGGCGTTAACGGAGCTCCTCCTTGCGTGGGCAATGCCTGTTCAGTCTCCCAGAGCTTCAGTACCGCTTCTGGAGTTAATTGCGCATTGTCCACGCTGCCAGTGTCTTCCGACCCTGGCTGGGGGCCAGGGTAGCCCCTGACACAAGGGTCTATATATACACACTGCAATGTGCACCAACTCTGAACATGCAACCTACAGTACTGTATATGCTGCAAAAATGGAGTGAACAGATTTGTGCCTTCAACGGCTACGTGCATTGTGCAAAAATTACAGTTAATGTGTGGCACCTTGGGTGGGAGCAGCAGGTATAGAATCAGAGTTTGAATGTACCTAAAGGTCATCTACTCCAACTGCCTACCAATGTAGGAAATTCACTACTACAACAACAGTAATGGCGTGACCATTGTCAAACAGGTCATGCCATCCAGAGGGTCCTTCTAATTTTTAGACTAAATCTTTTTCTTTTTTTCTGTTCTGTAATTTGAACCCATTGATTCAGGTTCTACCCTCTGGAGCAAAACAGAAAACAAATTTGCTCCATCATATATACGACAGCTCTCCAAATATGTGAAGATGGCATGGTATCACCTCCTAATCACCTCTTCTTCAGGCTAGACACGCTCAAGTCCCTCAACCTTTCTTCATAGAACTTTGATATTCATGCCTCTCATAATCTTGGTTTTTCTTCTCCGGATACATACACACACATTTCTAGTTTAATCATCTGCACGGAGCTAAGGTGTCCATCACATACATGATCTGCAGGCCTATGGATAACCCACAGGAAGGTAATTTGTTCCAATAATCTCTAGAACAAGACTAGGCTCTAGATAACAAAGCAAGCTCTGAAAACTGCCTCCAGCTGTGTCCTCTTTGTGAAGAGTAGACATGCTTTGGCAGAGTTTAGCACTCCTTTCACATTATGTATTCTCCTGGACCACTCTTGGGCAAAGAAAAGTAGATTTGGGTCAACTGGTAATAGGGCTTCCTGGTTGTCTCAGGCTGGTGACTTGTTAGATCTCAGCTGCTGGTTCAAGCCTAACTATTAAACAGGGGTTCCTCCTGCATTTATGAACACAATCTGCTCATTCGCATATGGACCTTCAGATCCCAATGGGGCCTGGAATCCCAGATATTCCAGCTCCATGTCTGGGTTGCTACTGTGCACCATGGAAATGACTCGTCTTCTGGCAATTTGGTGTTTTGATTACTGACTTGCCATCTATGCAACAGTCAGTAAGGTGAAATGAACAAGGTTAGAAAACATAAAGGAGCAGTTATTATTATTATTATTATTATTATTATTATTATTATTATTATTACAGTATTTTCCTGCGTATAAGACTACTTTTTAACCCAGGAAAATCTTCTCAAAAGTCGGGGGTCGTCTTATACGCCGGGTCGTATTTCTTATACGGCGAGTATATCCCAAACTCTATATTTTAACTGGAAAAGTTGGGGGCCGTCCTATACGCCCAGTCGTCTTATATGCTGGAAAATACGGTATTATTATTATTACTATTATTCTGCTCCTCAGAAGGTCCCAGGGCAGGGTATAGAAATATAAAATACAGCATTAAAAGCAGTTTACAACAAACTGTGAAATTAGCATTTCTCCCAGACATTTAGAATTGAAAGCTGAATTGCAAGTAGTACTATTTTGATAGCCATGATAAACACAGAAGTATTCCAATATCTCTGGTTTTAAAATCCCATCAAAAATTGTTCCCTGTATTCTTTTGATGATTCTGAGTACAAGAACATTCAGCTTGGTTCATTACTTTCCAGCATGCCTCTTTAGTTTCAGAGATACCCTGTTTTTATCTAACCAGAGAGAAATCTGTGGTTTTCCAATATTGAGGCTTCAGCTTTCAGGATTTTTATCACAGCTGTCAAATGGAAATACCCTGCAGTTTTCAGCTTTTTCTTGTAAATGTCCAGGCTGGGCCTAAAATTTTGCAACAGCACTGCACTAATGGTCTTATAGGACAGGGATATTCAACTTTAGTTACCGTATACTCATCCAATGTTATTGCATGCTTGTATCCATAAGAATAATTTCAAAAGCCAAGTCAGTTGATACAGAATGGCATCAAAGCAGAACCAAAGATAGTAATACACACACACACACACACACATATCTATCTATCTATCTATCTATCTATCTATCTATCTATATATATAGTGTCATTAATCTCTTTGTGAGAATAGCTTTATTTTCTTTCCAGTGTCTATAATTTTTGCAGTGCTTGCTTAGAGAAAAGGGCAGCAAAAAAAGAATCTGAAAGAAACCTACCTTCGTGAATTTCTCCTTTACACTGTGATAACAGAACTGCCTCAGACCATGCTGCAGGAAGATCTACATACTTCCCAATACCTAATGTGCTAAGACCTGATCGCCTCTGTTTGGAACATAAAAGATAAGAAGACAAAACATGAGATTTAAAAATCCTTTCAAAAGTCAATGTACTCAGACTGATGTTTCTACATATTTAAAGAAAGTGTTATTGCTGATGCAAAACACAATAGCTGGAGCTAACGAGGTAGCAATGTTTAATCCCTCAGGTTAACACTTAAATAAGAAGATGAATGCTTAGCTCTAATTATACTGTTATTACCACCTGAAGTACCTTGCAACAAAAGCAATTAATTACTAGCTCCACATCATAGTAATAAATTGAGCCAAGTTGTGAAGAGAACTCTTGTGCTAGCATCTCAGTAGGATGGAATCCAATTAGTCAATCCCACCAAAATGTGTCTCATGTTCTACAGCAGGCTTCCTCAACCTTGGCCCTCCAGATGTTTTTGGCCTACAACTCCCATGATCCCTAGCTAGCAGGACCAGTGGTCAGGGATGATGGGAATTGTAGTCTCAAAACATCTGGAGGGCCGAGGTTGAGGAAGCCTGTTCTACAGGCAACTCTTGCATGACTGCAGTTTGAAAACTAATTTGGTTAGACTCACAGGTGCTCTTCTTTGGTCACAAGCACAGCATTTCACCAGTCAGACAAAACACTCTTTTTCGGACTCTGTACTATTCATTTATATTTGTATTTATTTAAACGAATTAGCATATGCCAAATGATCAGTGGAAAATTCCCTTGTATACTTACATCATTTCTGTCAGGTCATTCTGTGCACCCCTCCCGCAATTTACCAGAAGAGGCAGCAAGGTTAAAAACAGCAAAGGTCGCATGGGGAAAAAGGATGTCCCTTCCAATCCTAAACTTCTTTTTAGAAAACTGTAAGTACGTAGGTCTGATTCTCCTACCACTGCCACAAAAACTGCCCAGAAATCAAATACTTCAATCATTTTCATTTAATAATTTCTTAATGGTTTTATATGTCTTGTACAAACCATTTGATAAATATCGCCCCTAAAGAGATTCTGTTACAATAATCCTCCTATGAAGTTGTTTGCTTCCATTACGAAGGAACTCTGAGCTTAGGTCCTTTTTTTTCTCAGTATGAGCAATGGGACATGTTTAATCCATTGGTTGATTTTTGTATTCTAGCATCTGATTTTACCCAGTAGAAACTGATGACCACAAGTGAATCTCTCATCTCCATCCAACTTATCATTGGAACAAAATACAGTATTTGGAAAAAATATTTAAGGTAAGTGGAAGTGGGGTTTACAATCAAGCAGTCATGGATGGATGGCGGCTAACAGATTGAGGCTGAATCCTGCCAAGACAGAAGTACTGTTTTGGGGGGACAGGAGGCGGGTGGGTGTGGGGGACTCCCTGGTCCTGAACGGGGTAACTGTGCCCCTGAAGGACCAGGTGCGCAGCCTGGGAGTCATTTTGGACTCACAGCTGTCCATGGAGGCGCAGGTTAACTCTGTGTCCAGGGCGACTGTCTACCAGCTCCATCTGGTACACAGGCTGAGATTCTACCTGCCCGCAGACTGTCTCGTCAGAGTGGTGCATGCTCTAGTTATCTCCCGCTTGGACTACTGCAATGCGCTCTACGTGGGGCTACCTTTGAAGATGACCCGGAAACTGCAATTAATCCAGAATGCGGCAGCTAGACTGGTGACTGGGAGTGGCCACCGGGACCACGTAACACCGGTCCTGAGAGATCTACATTGGATCCCAGTACGTTTCCGAGCACAATTCAAAGTGATGGTGCTGACCTTTAAAGCCCTAAATGGCCCCGCTCCTGTATACCTGAAGGAGCGTCTCCACCCTCACCGTTCAGCCCGGGCACTGAGGTCCAGCGCCGAGGGCCTTCTGGCGGTTCCCTCACTGCGAGAAGCAAAGCTACAGGGAACCAGGCAGAGGACCTTCTCGGTAGTGGCGCCCGCCCTGTGGAACGCCCTCCCATCAGAGGTCAAAACGATAAACAACTACATGACCTTTAGAAAATACTTGAAGGCAGCCCTGTTTAGGGAAATTTTTAATCTGTGATATTTTAATGTATTTTGATATTTGTTGGAAGCCGCCCAGAGTGGCTGGGGAGACCCGGCCAGATGGGCGGGGTACAAATAATAAATTATTATTATTATTATTATTGGAGTTTGTGAAATAAATATGTGAGGAAATCGCCATATATTTCCACATATTCCTCCTCCTCTGATAAATGATGAGAAAGAACCATTTGTGATTTCTGCATTATGACAACTTTATTTATTGTTTTATTTTCTTACATTTATATTCCACCTTTCATGGAACCCAAGACGTCATCAAGTTACTAATCCAGGTACCAACCAGACCCAGAGCTGCTTAGCTTCGCAAAGTATTACCTTCAGATAATACAAGGTGGTACAGCAGGGTCATTTCAGTTACATCTCTCACAGTTCTGTACCCAAGGGCAGCCTTTATGAGCTTGAGCCAAGTTCCCTCTACACAATATTGCAAAACCTTCTTCAATCAACCTTTCAGTGAGACTCTGTAATTTTGTTGAAGGCATGTTATGTAAACATAAGCATACATAAATAACTATACTAAACATAAATAACTATACTGCCCTTTGCATTTTTATGTGTTCATTATTGACTTTTTCTCAAGACAGATATTGGATGTTATCAATAATCTCAACAACCTCTATCCAAAATCTGCCAACCCTCACTAGGAGCCTATGATATCAATATAACTGTGCCAATGTTGAATTATGTTGACTTTTATCAGCAAATGCATTATTTCTGCAAAATGAACAGGGGGAAAGGGAGACATACAACAAGGAAAAACTCGTGCAGAACATCTACACCATGGAAGATATCTTCTGAAGCTTGCATTTAAAAAGAGTGTTCTTCATTGTATTTACTGAATGGCCATGTTATTGTTTTCAAAATACCGGTATTTTACAATACAAGCTATTGCTCTGTTTCTACACATTACTGTTATTTGCTTAATAAGAGGTGTTCAGAGAACACAACACAGTATAAAGTGCAAATCAGAATGGCATTTTTGTCAAATAATATTTTGCAAAACATTATGAAACTGGTAACTAAAAGGACACTTTCAAAAAGTAAATAATGAGCATTTTGCATCAGAAATATTTAAATTTAAATTAATTCTTAACTATTAAACACCACTGTAGAAATTTAAGATCAACAGATGGCCTTTATAAATGTCTCTTTAGAAATCCAGTAATCCTTATGTATACAGACCTTGCATCTTGCAAGCATTTTTTTAGCCAGCTCTATGAATTTTTCTTTATTTTCTGTTTGCAGTGAGTAATTGAAATCCTCAACGAATTGTTCTGTAAGTTGAAACGGGTTTCTGATAAAGAATTCAGTGAAGAATTTCAGTTTAATTGGCACATCATCAGTAAATGAAATCAAAATTTTGTGTATAAAAGATAACTATGGAAAGCTAATTTAATTTTAAAAGCCCTATTTGACTCAATGTACAGTGTAGAACATTGTTCTGTGTTCCTAATTTACAATGCTTTATTTGTTGGATAATGCTATTAAGACTGTTTCAATAGCAGCCAATAAGACTATGAATATTGCAGAAATATATTGATTATTAAACACTGCACTTACAGTTCATCATTACGCTGTTTCCAAGTTATTGACATTTCTTCATGGAATGCAGTTTTTTTGTAGGAAACAGCCAGTAATCTATGTGTAGACCATCATGCTTTACAAAAACATCTACATGTATTTTACTCACTGAATACACAACACATTACAAGACAGTTCCATATAAGAATTTCATCATGTTGGAAAGAGTTAACTCTTCACAATATTAGCCCTTTGAATGATTGTTGGTGAAGAAATTAGACCAGGCATAGGCAAACTCCGGCCCTCCAGATATTTGGGACTACAATTCCCATCATCCCTGACCACTGGTCCTGTTAGCTAGGGATGGTGGGAATTGTAGTCCCAAACATCTGGAGGGAAGAAGTTTGCCTATGCCTGAATTAGACTAATCAATGCATACCGGTACTAGCAGGTAAATATAAATTCTGAGCTGGAACTTATTACATAAGTGAAATTACTACCCCTCCCTTAAATAGAAATCTACCCGTTAAACCTCTGCTGTCTTAATTTGTCTAGAACTAAGCTTCATAGGAAAGAATCCCAATCAGAAAACACCAAGAGCATTAATGCATCTGAAAAACCTAATGTGACATGATCAAAGCAGTGGCGTCGCAAGGGGGGGCGGGGGCGATGCGCCCCGGGTTCCAGGGGAGGGGGGTGACACTTGGGCCGGCCCCGCCCCACCCCGCCTCGCTGGTCTGCCCCGAGCAAGCCACGGAGCGAGGCAGCCTCGCCCCGCAGCCTGCGAGCAAGCCGCGGAGCAAGGCCACTCTGCCCCACAGTCTGTTCGCTTGCTGATCGGAAGGTCAGTGGTTCGAATCCCCGCAACGGGATGAGCTCCCATTGCTCTGTCCCAGCTCCTGCTAACCTAGCAGTTTGAAAGCACGCCAGTACAATTAGATAAGTAGGTACTGCTGCAGCGGGAAGGTAAATGGCATTTCCGTGCGCTCTAGTTTCCATCACGGTGTTCCGTTGCGCCAGAAGCAGTTTAGTCATGCTGGCCACAGGACCCAGAAAGCTGTCTGTGGACTGAAAGCGAGATGAGTGCCGCAACCCCATAGTCGCCTTTGACTGGACTTTAACCACCCAGGGGTCATTTACTTTTACCTTTACCAACTAAGCAAATAGTTTCCAGTAAGTCACAGAATGGCAGGTAGTAACCTAGCTCATACTATCTTGAGGGAAGTATTGGTTGTTTCCTGCTGTCATTTCTGTTCCCCATAAACTACTTTTTCCTATCTATATCTTCTCCATGCTCCCGAGTCTCTCATTAACATGCTTGCAGGTTTCACTGGAAACACTGAAAATCTTTGTCCACTTGCCAGTATGCATTATATAATAATTGTGTTTTGTGTTTATTTAAACTTACACATGTTTCTTTTTCTTGTTTGCAGGTACTGTTTCCTTCAGATATTTAGCCAAGACTCTCTGCTGAAGTTTTTTATGTTCATCATGGCATACAATACCAAATTTGTGGACCACTGGCACCTTTATGATGGGCATGTTGTAAAATCAATCTAAAAAGAAAAAAGAAAGACAGAATGTTACAGCCATATAGAAATGTAATCTTACGTCTTTCTTACCTTTGGCAGAAAGCTACCATATACAGTCAAAATGCAAGATGAAGTGTGTTCTGCTATGTTTTTCTCTTCTAAAAGGTAAAGGTAAAGGGACCCCTGACCATTAGGTCCAGTCGTGACCGAATCTGGGGTTGCAGTGCTCATCTCGCATTATTGGCCAAGGGAGCTGGCGTACAGCTTCCAGGTAATGTGGCCAGCATGACTAAGCCGCTTCTGGTGAGAGCAGCGCACAGAAACGCCGTTTACCTTCCCACCAGAGCAGTACCTATTTATCTACTTGCACTCTGACGTGCTTTCGAATTGCTAGGTTGGCAGGAGCAGGGACCAAGCAACGGGAGCTCACCCCGTCACGGGGATTCGAACCGCTGACCTTCTGATCGGCAAGCCCTAGGCTCTGTGGTTTAACCCACAGCGCCACCCGCGTCCCATTTGCAAAAGAATTTCTCTTCTACCTTACAGGAAAAAGTAATCCGGAGGCCCTTGAATGGTAAATTCTGTATAACAACCTTGAATATGCAATGTAAATGGTTCTACTTGGGAAAGTCCATTTCTATTAGATCACAATAATGAATAACAATAATAAGCTATAAATAAAATCAAAATAGAATAATTGAAGTATAATTGCAGTATGGTTAAGCTTATTGATTTACACACCATTCCTCAGCACAGTTAAGTGAAAGCACTTGGATTCAAGCCAATTTATTCCATTGATTTCACTCCCACTACTTCAATGTAACTACTTATTGATCAGGGAATTATGCAGCAGTTCTCCAAACTCACAGCCTGGAGTAGCCGAATCCAAGTTTATCAAATCAAATTGTATTAATTATTGTGTTGACCATATGAAATCAAAAACATAAAGTAACCTTAAAATAGCATTAAAAGTAATGAAACATCAATAAAAACTGAGAAATTATGAACTAAAATTCTAAATATCAGTAAATAGCTGTAGGGATATTGGCCAATGAAAGTTCAGAAGCAAAGATGAAAATGTGGCTTACACTCTTCCTCAGTAGCTTTCTTTAAAGGGAATACTGTAGGCATAATGTGCTTGAAGGAACATAACTTCCCTGGTTGCAGGGATATATTGAAATTGGTCAATTTTCATTAGCACAGGTGCTTTCAATATTGCTCTCTTTTCCATGCTCATGTAGTAGGATCCTAAGATTGTTTACACAGAAGTTGTCCCACTGTGGAAGATTTCCTTCCTAGTCATGCAACCTTAGCAAATCAATGTAGTGTTCATGCTTCATTTCATAAGGCTTCTCAATGAATACCGTAATAAAACTTGAAATTACAAACATTCCTATACGAGTGGATTGTGTGAAAATGGAAAAATCACTATGAAGCAAAAACTGCAGGAAGCTACAGGTTCTAGTTAAGTTCAGTTGTTATAGAAACTCACTGCATGACAGATGTTCCATTATCTGTTAATAGGCTGTTATTATCTAAGGGTGTACAAAGTGATCTGAAGTATGCATATTCAGAAGTAACCCTCACTGAATTCAACAGGACTTGTTGTTGTTTAGTGGTTTAGTCGTGTTCGACTCTTCGTGATCCCATGGAACAGAGCACGCCAGGCACTCCTGTCTTCCACTGCCTCCCGCAGTTTGGTCAGACTCATGTTGGTAGCTTCGAGAACACTGTCCTCTGTCATCCCCTTCTCCTTGTGCCCTCCATCTTTCCCAACATCAGGGTCATTTCCAAGGAGTCTTCTCTTCTCATGAGGTGGCCAAAGTATTGGAGCCTCAGCTTCAGGATCTGTCCTTCCAGTAAGCACGCAGGGCTGATTTCCTTAAGAATTGATAGGTTTGATCTTCTTGCAGTCCATGGGACTCTCAAGAGTCTCCTCCAGCACCATAATTTAAAAGCATCAATTCTTCGGCGATCAGTCTTCTTTATGGTCTAGCTCTCACTTCCGTACATTACTACTGGGAAAACCATAGTAAATGTGTTTTGGATAACACCTTTACAGTAGTAGCTCTTGGCCACTATCAGAAGATGGCCACCAACTTGGATAGCTTTAAAGGGGGATTAGACAAATGCGTGGAGGATAAAATTATCTATTGTTAGTAGTCATGAAGACTATATTTTACCCCCAGTATCAGAGGCAGTATGAATCCCAGTTGCTGGTGGTCATGAGGGGGAGAGTGCTACTCCATTCACATCGTGAACTGCCCCTGGGCATCTGTTTGCCACTGTGAGAACAGAATGCATTTTTACTCATAAGCAGGCACCATTCAGTGTTGCTTACTGACAGTGGGGCAGGTACCATTCAGTGGGGCTTACTCCCCAGGTAGTGTGCTTAGGATTGCAAACTAGAGAAACGCCTAGGAACAGGCAAGGGAAGAAGTATGGATCCTAGCACTTAACTGACCCATTCTAAAATTGGGAGGCACTATAATTGTCATTGTTCACACTAGTGGTAGGACATCCAGCAGGAAATATCAGCCCTGGACAGCAGGACAGAAAGCAAAACTTCTGAGCTGCAAAAATAAATGCAGGTATTGGTGTGCAGTAATTATTATTGTTGTTATTATTTATTACTTATACCCCGCCCATCTGGCCAGGTCTCCCCAGCCACTCTGGGTGGCTTCCAACCGGATATTAAAAACACAATAAAATATCAAACATTAAAAAGTTCCCTAAACAGGGCTGCCTTCAGATGTCTTCTAAAAGTCAGATAGTTATTTATTTCCTTGGCATCTGGTGGGAGGGCGTTCCACAGGGCGGGTGCCACTGCCGAGAAGGCCCTCTGCCTGGTTCCTGTAATCTTACTTCTCGCAGTAAGGGAACCGCCAAAAGGCCCTCGGCACTGGACCTTTGAAGAAAACTATCCCAAGTGAATATGCGTGGAGAGTAAGAAAGGTCCAAGGGTGAAGATGGGAAAATATCTATTTAAAGAGACAATTAGAAAGCAATCCTAACCCCGCGAGGGCAGCAGAGGAGCTTTCTTCATTTCACTGCCTGTTCTGGACAGGGAGGAAGGACAGTTGGAAAAACTTATATTTTTACAGTTTAGGCAGGTGCATTAAGGACTTCTGCAGTAGAGGAGCTCCCCACCAGTGGAGAGCTGCCAAGCCAGGCAGAGCTGGACAGAGGGACACCACCTCATCCACACCGACCTCCGTGAGATCAGGAGTTTGGATTGCTCTGCCCATCAGAGAGCCAGATGGAGAAACTAGAGAAGATGTCAAGGAAGCCTGAAGAGGAGAGAACAATTCTGAAGGCCAGTGACGGGAAGAATGAAGTTGAAGACATGTAAACTGGAGTGACAACTGATAAAGCTGGTGAATAATGAATACCTTGTTGTGATGAAATAAAGCCATATGTTTTAACAGCTGATTTATACCTGTTCTTTTTTTTTATTACTCTTGGCATTCTGTCTCTGGTTTATAAATTGCCTCCGAACGAAATAAATAAAAAGGATTTGAGAATAAATGTGATGTATGAAACCATTACCATAATACATCAAACAAAAGGCTATTAGAAGACTGTGTTAATGTCTCCCAATAAGCAGTCTTGCATGAATTTTTTAAGAACACATTTAAATCATAATTAGCTCGGCTGATATATAGATATAGGTATAGATAATTTCACAAATTTTAGTTTGTTACAGAAACAGCTAATTTGAGAAAATGAAACTTATAATTACATAAAGCTCTATAAGCTGATCAAATTCAGCCTTATCAAGGTAATAGTATGTTTTTTTTTTCTAAACAGCTTCCCACCACATATCTTATCTTAGATAAGTGAATTCCTACTGATATTAGCTAAAGTAATCGTATTTCCAACTTAATGCTTTGGTTAAAGTGTTCCTTCAGCCTATAACAGCTACTGGATATATCCAAAGAAAAGTCATTCTCAGATTGTTTTTCCTGGGGCCCACTTCTGTGAGGCTTTTTTTTCCAAGGCAGGGTACTGCAGGGCGCATCAGCTGACGCCACAAGCAGCCAGAGCATAAGTCTTGTGGTGCTGTTAGGACCCTTCAAGGGTGTGAAGAATCTTCAGAAATGGAGAAGGGATAATAAAATCATTTTCCCCCTACACCAGGCACGTCCAACTCCCAAGAGACTGGGATCTACTCCCAGTATGTGTGTGTGTGTGTGTATATGTATGTATGTATGTATGTGTGTGTGTGTGTGTGTGTATATATATATATATATATATATATATATATATATATATATATATATATAAACTGGCAGTGATCTATCCATTGTCATTGGAGGGAGGATGACTGGGGTGGGTGAGTGGAAGGGGAGGACTGACCAGAGTTGTTGAGCTTTTGGGGGGGAGGATTGCAGAACAATCCACAGCTTACAAATGCACGCACCGCTAAAACCAATCATTGTATCCCCTATTGACATCAACAAATGCAAAAAAAAACCCCGCCCACTAGACACAACAGAGGAACAAATAGAGGGGGGGAGGGGGCAGAGAATTCATTCTGCCATTTTTTTAATCCCGCAATCAATAAGGATCCCGCAATCGACCAGGATCAACCGGGGATCTACCTGTCGATTGCGGTCGACCAGTTGAACATGTCTGCCCTACACAAATACCCCAGCCCATGGCCCTTCCTTGCTGTACAATAAAGTACTGGAGGGCTCCTGACCACAAAACCAATATTTTATAAACCACATCCATCAACATTATGTACTGCACAGGCCACTACTGCAAAAGAAAGTTCCAGAGGGATGGTGCTGCAGTGTTAATGGCCCTGCTCCAGGTAACCATGGAGCAGACCTCAGGAACATGTGGTACTTACAAGAAGGGCCTCCCTATTCATTGTATAGAGAAGGTAGCTACATCAAGGGTTATCTAGAAGTCCTTCAGGTAATTTGGTTCCAAGTTGTTTAGGAGTTTATATACTAACAGTAAAGCCACAAACCTGGTTCAATACAGTAGCATAAAGCTAGTTAGTAAGAACAAGGCAGGATCAAACTGTGGTTTCTAATAAGGCTCAAGCAGACCAATTCACAACACAGGAAACCATGGTTTTCTGTTATGTCTGAACTGGGCCAATTTGTGTTCTCCATCAATATATCTTATCTCTGATGTGTCTTTTTCTAGTAAGATAGTTGAAACATCCCACAAACAGTAAATAGATGGAATTGCAGAATGGTATTGTTTCTCATATTCTTCAATCTCTTATGCAGATTATAGCTCACACACAACTCTTGAACTACTTGAACTATCATGTTTTCACAGTTAAGGGCACTTAACAACAACAACAAAGTTTGTTTCATCACTTTATTCTGCAGCATGTTCAAATGCAGTACAGAACTCAAACAGAATAGTGCTCTGAGCTCTGGCGGTTATGACGTTGTGTTAAGGCAGAGCTGCTCCAACAAGTCTGGTGAATAATCTAGGTGTTAAGATATTCAAGGACTAAATTTTTACCAAATCTAATCTACCATCCATCTTCACCCATTGCAAGCATAAGCAAATGGGAATGAAAAGCCCTACATAATGAAAGAGCAGATTACTTTGAGTTTCTGAAAATATCAGTCTGATTTCTTTGCAATGTGAGGATGATGAATCACCATTCTGCCTATGTTAATTCCAAATACATCTAAATTCTTTATTCCTTATAAAATGCTTCAGTAGAGTGGCAATTTACAATTTTTAATCAGGTCTGAGGTTCCCATCAGCTAAATCTTTGCACTTCTGACAAAAGCATAATGAATGAACAATTGTAGCATTGTTTCACATGCAAACCTCATTCAGTTCTGTCTTCTTGCCCCTGCCAAAATCTTGTGTATTTCTCCTTGATTATAAGAACTTCAATGGAATCTGAATAACATAAATGTATATTTTATTCATGTAGGCATGCTGTTTCTGATTATCATCCTAATTCAGAAAATCATTAATAATTTCAATACCACTCTCAGGAACAGAGCACTGCCTTTCTTTTCTGGCTGTTTTCCCACTAAAAATCATCCCCCGATTTTATTCCCCCATATTGAGAGGGACCCATATCTTATTCCCTCCAGGAGAAAACGCATATGGGTGGAGAGGGAATTTTAAGTGAAATAGTGAAGAGCTGTTTTTGTATTCCTATAGTTACACAGTTCTCATATTCTTGTAGTTGTAGTCCTTTCCCATATTATTCTTCCCCGCCCTACAGGTTTGTCCACAGAGCACCCTGGGGGAAAGAGATGAGAGGGAGAGGAAGGCATGGCAAGAGGGAAACAGTGGGAAGACCAAAAAGAGACAACAACTGTATGGAGGAATGTATCAATAAAGAGATTTGTTTGTGTGCAAGCCATCCCAACATCTAGTGGTGCAGGTCAGGGGCCCTGCCGCCATTGGGGTTGGGTATCAATGGTGCCACAACCACTGCCCTGCAATTTGTACATTCTACAGAGGGCACGGTTATTCGTTTTTCTGTATCTTGCACTGGTACTGATTTGCAATGAAGGCTGGGTAAAAATAATTCAAATTAATTTGAAAGATAGAAAGAAAATCATGGAGAAGGGGAAGGGGAGATCAGGGGAGATCAGCCAGGCAGGCATCAGGCAAAGGAACAGACAGTATGTACGGAGCATGGAGGGCATCTTGCCCAAGGACCCCTCAAACTTGGCAGCACCACTGACAGTATCCTCATTGCCAGAGACAAGATGCAACCCCATCTCCTCCCATACTGCTCCTTCACTAAAATGTACAGCTTATCCATTAAAACAAAAGGGGGATGAGAGAGAATATACCACCTCTTATATCTCATCTGACCATGCAACTCAAAGCCCGTCCTCCATGTCCCTTATACATTAGCAGATTACAAACTTATCTGACAGCTGTAGTAGATTGTTACAAGCTGTTGTCTCTAATTTACCACAATGCTCCAGACTGACAGTACATCAGGGGTACTGTGGGAAATATAAAACACTGGCTCATAGGTCCAGGTGAGATATGAGAATGTGTGAGCTCTGCCAAGGTATTGGGAATGCTAGCAGCTAGGAATGCAATGATCAGTCAAGTTTTGGTTCTCTAAGTTTTTTCAGTTCATCTATGGTGTTCGAAAAGTAACTATACACCTAATATAGGTATTGTCCATAGGTGTACAGTCGTACCTTGGAAGTCGAACGGAATCCGTTCCGGAAGTCCATTCAACTTCCCAAATGTTCGAAAACCCAAGCATGGCTTCTGATTGGCTACAGGAAGCTCCTGCAACCAATTGGAAGCCGTGGAAGCCCCATTGGACATTCGGCTTCCAAAAGAACGTTCAGAAACCGGAACACTCACTTCCAGGTTTTGATCATTTGGAAGTCTATTTGTTCCGGAGCCAAGGCATTTGAGATCCAAGGTACAACTGTATAATTACTTTTTGAACACTCTGTATAATCATGAACTTTTTTTTAGCATTTCCAGGTGAATTTCTAATAAACACATTTTTGCAAGCAATTTCTCTCAACAGAATGCATTTCTGTATGTTATTTTCAGTAATTTATTCAGTTTTAATTTATGCACAATTTTCTCTAACACTGATCAGAGAACTGCATTGCAAACATGGGATAGGTGCAAATTTAGAAGGTTTCAAAATGAGCAAATCAGGTGGGCTTGCCCTTTAAATGTGAATTGAACTGAATCTCTCCCCCACCCCCATTCTTACCAGCAGCTTTCTGAGAATGCCAGGCCTGAGAGCATGGTAGCTCACTTGGCTGGGTCACAAGGTCCTTAATCAAAATGTTTGCTATGAAAAGTTCTTTGCAATGTTAAATGCCTTTCCAGTTGATAAGAGTCTGGATTTCTCCCACAAACACATACGAGCCCCAACAGTGTGATTTCTACCACACTGCCTGCTGCAATAGCAAGCGTAATAGTAAAGATAACTGTGGGGGGGGGGGGGACAGTATCCATTGATCTGAGCACTGGAAATACTGGTATCTGCAATAAGGCTGTCCTGCAGAGAGGCATCTGGAGTGACTACATTATGAATAAGAAGCATGTATTTATTTATACATAAAACCATTTTGCAAGTCTTTCATCTAAACCCCCATGAGGAGGCAACTATTATTTCAGTTTTATATATGCATAACTGAGCCTGAGAAATAATATTACATATGCACATAAGCAAATGCTGGCATGGATCAGTGCTCAAAGTGGGCAAGCGGCATGTGGTTTACCTTCAAGTATAGGATTTTTCTTACACCAATAGCCACCAATACTTGCCACCAAGTCTGGTGTGGGTGGACTTTGGTTTTGGAAGCAGGAGTCTGTAACCCCTCCCCCCTCCCCGTGATCCCAATCCAGAATGCCCCCAAAATGCACTGAAGCTAATGGGAGCTTTTTTCTCTCCATGCAAATAGCAGACACTCTGGGCGGGGGGGTGCAATCAAGACTGGGACTGCAGCAGAGACAAAAGGTTAGAGTCACCTATCCCCCTGCCAAACTAGAGTCCTGATCTCCTGATCTGGATTGGGGTCCTGCTCTGGCTATTTGTGAAAGAAAAATCTTGCGCTCAAGGGCAAATCACAATATCAATGTCACAAATGAATTGGCTTGCAATTACATCCACTGAAAAATAGTGAAATGTTCTAAAGTTTGTCTCAATAGAAAGGGGCTGGTATCTCATCCTTCTAGATGTGGATAGGTAACATTATATCTGTATCTATATGCATATACACACACACACACACACACACACACACACACATATGCACACACAGAGATATAGATATATAGATACATACACACACACAGCGATGGGGACAAAGTCTGAATCCCAAAATTCCTCCTAAGAGAATCCCCCATGTTCTCCATAGCCACTCCTTCTGTTGCTCTCACCCCTAGCACAAGCCCTTTCTTACCTCCTCTCACCTGGATTTAACCCGTACATAATGGCCAAGTCTATAAATGTATACAAGAAAGTTGCTCCTAGAACACTAAAATAACAACCACGTACATAGCTCAAAATACCAAAATTAATAGCTCTCTGCTCAAGGAACTATGCAGAGAACAAGGTTTTCTAACAAATTAAAACACAAGCATGGCATTTTCACTTCTTGATTAAGGGGTAAGAGTAGATGGAAGCATATGCAGCATACCGACGTACAGATATCACAATACGTATCTGTAGTAGCCCAACAAAAGACTCCATATGCTTGGCAGAGTGCTCCATCTACTGTCCATTTATAGTTAAGTTTTTGCCGTATTGCAAATTTTTGTGCAACTATAAGGAGTGGCTGGCCCCTCTGGAAATTATATATGGACAATGTCACCGGAAGGCATGCTAGGAAAGATGTCATCTCATGACCCCCAAGAAGTGCAACAGTGGCTCTCATAACTTTTGTAATAGGGGTGAGCTCAACAGATGCTACTTCTACTGTCCTGCAGTAATGAGAAAAGCTGCGCATCAGCTCCTAGTATAGGCAGAAGAAAACAGATTGCTTGTGTTATAACTTGTTGTCTTAAAAATAGTAACAGTTGTATCGGCCTTGTAATAAGGTCGGTCAGTTTTATTTTCCCATATATTGCAGGCCACCTAATGAGTTCACCTTGTAAGGGCACCTCAATCAGTTCATGGTAGAGATTAGATTTGAACCTGGGAATTCCTGATTTGTTGCTCTGTCTCTTAAGCCACGGTGCTACACCAGCTTCCATAAAACTTTATATGCGTAACTTTTCATAGTACAGAAACCATGACTCAACAAGGCAGAAACAGCCCCTGCGTCCACTAGTTTATAATTGGGGTGGGGGGTTCAAATGACACAATTTATCAGATAATGAAGCAAACTTGACACATAAGTCTTTCCAGATTCATGTTTCACAAACACAACCTCACATAACTTATCATAGGCTGCCATCCCTAATGACGGTATTTGTATCCATCAATCCAGCGGCTCTGGTAAGACAAGATGCAAAAGACAGAAGTAGAGAATTGTTTTATGACCAAGTCATTATACTGCAAAATAATTGTTTAAAAAAAAGATTGCATTTTTGTTTTAGTCCAACAGACTTGGACTAGCTCCATTTAAGCAACTTTAACCAAAAAAAATAATGAAAAAAACTTTGAAAATGCCAGACATTTTCAGTAGAACTGAAGATGTAGAAAAGAGCAAATTATCTTTGCTTGAAAGTTGTGTTAGATTTGATTTGCTGGATGAATCAATTTTACTGAAAGAACCTATTTGACTCTGGGAACTATCCACCAAAAAGTCCACAAGTTCCACTGAAACTAATGGGAGTTGCTTGGATAACATGGCTTTTATTTTATCTTTTTGCAGGGGAGCACCTTACTACAAGATTCAGTGGGTCATTTGATATAAGAATCTTTTAAATCCATGCAAAATTTTAAACAACCAACAAACCAGAGGCATAGCTAGGGGGTTGGGGTGGGGCACACTGGGTACCACACTGCAGGGGTGGTGCTTACCGTGGGGCCTGGTAACTGGGAGTGAAGCGGTGGCTCAGGCCCCTGCAGGCTCCCCACTGCCCAAAGCGGCACCGTGGGGCTTGTGTCTGCCCCCCACCTCCCCCTCAGCTGCCCTACACTTCGGGCATCCAAGCGGCTAGCTACGCCGCTGCAACAAACATTTCCAAATGGATTACATTGCACAGTTCAAACCCATCAGGAAGAACAGGAAAAATACTTTAAAGCTAGCGTAACATTACATACGTTTTGTCAGTTTTCTATAAACTGCTCAGAGGTTTTCTTAGAATAAAGGTAAAGGTAAAGGGACCCCAGACAGTCATGTCCAGTCGCGGACGACTCTGGGGTTGCAGCGCTCATTTCGCTTTACTGGCCGAGGGAGCCGGCGTACAGCTTCCGGGTCATGTGGCCAGCATGACTAAGCTGCTTTCTGGCGAACCAGAGCTGCGCACAGAAACGCCGTTTACCTTCCCGCCAGAGCGGTACCTATTTATCTACTTGCACTGGTGTGCTTTCAAACTGCTAGTTTTGCAGGAGCAGGGACCGAGCAACGGGAGCTCACCCCATCGCGGGGAATCGAACCACCAACCTTCTGATCGGCAAGCCCTAGGCTCTGTAGTTTAACCCACAGCACCACCCGTGTCCCTTTCTTAGAATAGCAACATATAAATTTCATTGAATAAAATAAAAAACTAAATCTTGAAATGCCATGCAGGATAAGTAATATTGGCCCCCAGGACTCAGAACTGGAGATTTGTGCCTCGGTCTTTCTCGGGTGTTGCAAACACAAAATCACATTCACATCCTACAATTATTAATTTGGGAATAATTGGCTACCTCTGCTTAATGCTTGAAAGGAAATGTGAGGAAAGGTATACACGGTCACACACATACTGAACACACGTAAATGGGAGGGTTGCCTGTATATACCCTCGCCAATCCATCTATTGGAGTAGGACCAGCCCCATGACAGGGTTGCAGCCTGATCTAGGTGGGTGACTCACAACAACAGCAACAATCCATATACATGTTTTTTTTAAAAATAAAAAGGAGTGGGTTCCCAGTTTTTTGAGCTAAAAGCGGGCCCCAGGTTAACATTACTCCCTAACCACACTAGCTTTTGTACTCAGGTCTTCATTGTGGGTGTTTCATAGACATCTGGTTAGCCACTGTGAAAACATGATGCTGAACTATATTATTATTATTATTATCATCATCATCATCATCATCATCATCCCACGGTTTCCACGAACCAGGATTCATGGCAGCTTATGGTTAAAAGATACAAAGCTAAAGGTTAAAGTTTACAGCAGGCATAGGAAGCCAGTTCATCCAGCCCACGAAGCGGCCCATGAAGCCAGTTCATCCAGCCCACGAAGCGGCCCATGAAGCCAGTTCATCCAGCCCACGAAGCGGCCCATGAAGCCAGTTCATCCCGCCCACGAGCCGCCCGGTCACCGAGCCACCCGCTCGGCAAGTCCCCTGTGCGCTGCGCTAAACCGGTGTGGCGCGGGGACTCACGCAGACGCCGAAAATTGCTTCTGTGCAGGCGTCTGGACATGCGCAGAAGCGATTTCCGGCACCGGGGAACATGCGCAGATGCGATTCCCGGTATCGCGCTGCGCATATCCGGCCCACAGATGAGCTCCGTGAGACCGATCCGGCCCATGGCCGGATAACGTTGCCAACGCCTGGCTTACAGGGAAATGATATACAGTATAATGAATTGAAAAAGATGTTTAAAATAACGCTTGTAAGAAAAACCCAGAAGCTTCCCTTTGGGGAATTATAGAGACAGAACTACCCAAACTGTACAGAAATACTACTACAGCGGCAAGAATGCTGTTGCTTGCCCAAAAATGGAAAGAAGAAGTCCCAGCAAAAGAAGAATGGATACAAAAACTTATGGAATACGCAGAAATGGCAAAAAATACGAAATCAAGATAAGAAACTTTTTATAAAAGAATGGAAATTGTTTATTGAATGTTTACAAACAAATTGTAAACAGGTAAGAACATTGGCGGGATTATTGCAATACAGTAACCTGCAACAGTTTTATAAGAGCATTTATTTAAAGTAGATTAATAAATACAGTGCTTTTTTCTGGGGGGAGGGGGATACAGGGGTACGCAAACCACTAAACATTTTGTGAATCTTTGTACTTTTGTCCATTTACTGTAATTATTTTTCCTGATTTGAACTATAAAATGGCGATTTTCTTGAGTCAAAATGAGAGTACCCCTAAACATTTTTAAAGAAAAAAGCACTGAATAAATGAACAAATTAAGTAGATTTGGATATGCAGAAAATATTAAAAATAAAATTTTAGGAACCACAGAAAGAGCGGAAGGAAGTCAAGTTTTGAAATGTTAAAATGACTGTATAATTATTGAAATGTATAAACCTGAAAATCATAAAATATAAAAAAGAGAAAAAGCTAAAAACATAGGAAATATGATTAAAAAGTGATTAAACAGAAATAGAATACACAAACAAACAAACAAACAAACACACATATATACTGTGGGGTTTTTCTGGGGGGACACAGGAGTAGGCTATGCATACCCCTAAACATTTTGTAAATCTTTGTACTTTTGTCCATTTACTGTCCATTGTACTTTTGTCCATTTATTATTTTTCCGGATCTGAACTATAAAATGGTGATTTTCTTGAGTCAAAATGAGAGTACCCCTAAACATTATTTTAGAAAAAAGCACTGTGTGTGTGTGTGTGTGTGTGTGTGTGTGTGTGTTCACACGAACACACACACACACACACATATATATATATATATATATATATATATATATATATACCGTAGGTACACACACACACACATATTCTCATATATATATATATGAGAAACTAGATGGCCCTTTAGCTCCAGCTCTTATGTTCCCAGTTTTTCCTTTTTTAATTCGTCCCCAGATTCCATTACAGTAAAACCATTGCAGTTCCTACAGTTAAGTAACCCGAGCTTCAGGCGCAGCCAACAAACTCCCTCGGGCAGGGCCTGTTTAAAGAGACATCGCGGGCCCCCTGAGAAGACTGAGAAACTCCCATCTAATTAATAATACTCGACGGCCGCTGACTTTGGCATCTCTCTGCTCCTCGCCGCCTGGAGCAAGAGATCCGCGGCCGCCTTCACCCTGCGCTTACCGTGCTTGCTGGATGGATGGAAGGAAGGGCAAACTGGTGCCCCGCGCGCGCGCCCTGCTGCCCGGCTCCGCTGCCGCCTTCTTCTTCTTCTCTGGGCGTTCAGGTGCTTCTACTGGCAGCTGTTGCTATGGACGCGGCCCGGCCCGGATTCCACCGAGCGGCCGGAGAGGCAGAGGCGAGGAAGGGAAGAAGCGCCCCTCAACTTGGCTGCTGCAATTCCGTGGCTCCCGCCTCATAACGTTTCACGAGACCAAAGAACGGGAAAGCAAAAGGCGCTGGATAATTGGGGGGGGAAGCGGGTTGTTTTATAAAGTTCTGTCGTTCTTTTAAAAACGCCTTCTTTATTCATTATAACTATACCCTTGCATTTCATGCCAGGACAAGGAGCACACTGCACCCCCTTTTAATCCTCTTAACAACCCTGGGAGGTAAATTAAGCTGATTCCCAATTATCAAGGGCTTGAAGCACCAAAGTAATTCTGGGAACGGGTGCCGGGAATTGTAGCTCCGTGAGAAGTAGATTATGGCACCCAGGAGTCTGCATGTGCTTACATTATGCAGAGTGCAACAATAGAGTTTATTTCAGTAGTCACTGCACCACAGTGGTCCTGTGTAATCTTCTCTTGCCTCTGCCCCAACTAAAATATTGGGTTTCTTCATTAATTTCTTTAGACGCCTCTTTCTTCCCTCCTGTAACACGTTTTGTGTAATATCTAGCCTGATAAAAGTGTTCTGGAGGATTTGTAATGTTGTGCTCATTATCTTGTAACATTTTGGTTTGTACTCATCTGTGGATTTTGGACCAAAAAGCTTTGGCTTAGTTTAGCTTGTTTTTAGTGCAAGCTTTAGTAAGCAATAATAGATTTGCTAGACTTTAGGTGTAATAATAATAATAATAATAATAATAATAATAATAATAATAATAATAATAATATATTATTTGTACCCCACCCATCTGGCCGGGTCCCCCCAGCCACTCTATTGTTTAACAGGCTAGCTTTCTGAACTTCTTTCTTCTTCTGAGCCTGGAAGATATCACAGTTAGCCATTCAGGGTGGAATCTACAACCAGAGGAAGGTTATTTTCTACCACCTGAACAGCGACATAGCGTTTTGAGGGTTAACTGCCCTCCAACCAAAAACTACACAATTTGGCTTCAGTTGACTCTTTCCCTGACACACACAGCAGCAGGGCTTAATGGTGTTCACTCTACACCCAAAGCTCAATTTCTCATGCCAGCCAGGGTTTTGCCATTTCTGTGTAGTCCAACAGTTTGGTTTGCCATTCCTCTCTTGTAGGGACTCTTTCTTCTTTCCATCTCTGGGCTAGTAGCATCCATCCATGCGGCTTTTATCGCATACATAAAAAGTCTGCTCCTTTGGGATGTCGGTACCTGCAATTCCTAATAAAAAGGCTTCTGGTTTGTTTTTTTAAAACAAAAGTAATTTTAAACATTTTTTCCCCAATTCATTATATATCATTTCTCAGAATGCTGGCTTACACTACTGCCACATATGGTAAAAGATACCTTCTTTTTTCTTTACATTTCCAGCAGGTGAGACCTGTGGATTTGGACGGTAAACAAATTAAATAAATAAATAACAAAAATATTTTGGTCGGTCCTAATATTGTCCGGTGGATTTAAAAACAGCTTTCCCCAGTAAATATGGAGAATATAGGGACAACGAAACGCTCTATATTTTTGTTATCTCTAGGTTAGCGGGAAGCGGGCTGGCAGAACGAGCCACGCCCCCCAATAACATCAAGGGGGGGAGAAAACCGGCCCGTGTCACATGACCCACCATGGAGACGAGTATGCTTCAGGGCGGCGGAGTTTGTTTCCGGTTGCCACCCGGAAGTGAAGCCTGGGGGAACCTGAGGGCGCAGCGGCGAGGTCTTCCCTGTTGCTGCTGTCAAAACCGCTTGACGTTTCTGGGTCTCTCGGCTCTCACCTCGCTTGTGGCCCGATGCATCCGCGGCGCCCCGAGGGCTTCGACGGCCTGGGCTACCGGGGCGGCCGAGAGGAGCCGGGGGGCTTCGTGGCCAAGCCGGACCTCGGCCACTGGGTCAGCACCCCGCCTGACATCCCCGGCAGCCGCAACCTCCACTGGGGGGAGAAGACCCCGCAGTTCGCTGCAGGGACCCCGCTGGGGGCGGCGGGCTTCAACGAGGACTCTTACGCAGGGAGCGTGGCCGCCGGCTCCGGTACGTGTAAGGAGGAAGGAGGAGAGGCACGCGCCGGTTAGACGGGGCCTGGGTCCCAAAACCAAGGGGGCCGGGAGAGCCCAGCATCTTCCGTGGGTCGCATATATTCTTGCTTCCCACGCTGGATGTACACCCCCCCCCCAAAAAAAATCGCCTTTTCTGCTTGCAAAAGACCACGGTTGCAAAGGCCGACGTGCAGATTCTTACGCTCCTGGACGTTCCTATACGTTTTTGTTCCCCTGTCCTAGAAACAGAATTCCCTTCTTTCTGGCAAATTTTTGGCCTGCAACAGTTTGGTGCTCTGCATTCTTTGGAGTGTGGACTGTTCCGAGGGTGCTGGATTGCAAGTGAGGCTCTTCCTAGCGTGATGAGCCAGAGGCATGCTTAGAAAACTTTTTCATTTTCTTCCTCCTTACCGTCACTATTGGTTTATATTTCGATTTGGAGTTTTTAAAGCAATCAGTGTGAGTGCTAGAACAAGTGTTCTCCTAACCTGTTGTTCACTAAGAGCTCAGGTTGTTGTAGAATCCCTTCCCTTTCCCCAATTTTTGCAAGCCCGTCTCTCTAGAGCCAGGTTTTTCCCCCCTTAAGTGGTACCTGTTCATTTTACTCTCTAGAAAAAATAGTGCCTGTTAGGAAAATATTAGCAATCTATAACAATATATTCTACACCCCACCCAAATGCTGCTCAGAAAAGCAGCTAGTCCACTTACTTACCTATGCTTTTCCTCTGGGTGATACAGCAGTGGGGGTTGGGCCCACCTGTGGGTTGTCCCCTGTAGGCCCAATATTTCTTGCCACACAGGCTAGAGGGAGAGTGACAATAAGCGAGATGAGAAGGTAGATGCTCTGAAGTCTTTGCATAATCACTCATCCCACACCTCTCAGTGGTGCAACCACAAAGAACTAGGCAAGTGGTAGTTGTAAGAAGAGGCTGTTGCTGCTTCTTATTGCTTATTGACACCTTTCTGTTTGGGAAGCTGGGTAAAGGTACTGTGGTCTTGGCAGCTGTCCAGCAGTGTTGACCCTATGATGCTAGGTCTATTTATATCTCTATTTATGTCTCCAACCAGGAAATGTTGGCCCAAGGTCACCAAATAAGGATCATGGCTCAGTGAGGGTTATAATTAAGCAAATGTATGCCTCAAATTTGTCATAGACTAGAACAAATTATAGGGACGCAGGTGGCACTGTGGTCTAAACCACTGAGCCTAGGGCTTGCCGATTGGGATGTCAGCAGTTCGAATCCCGTTGCTCGGTCCCAGCTCCTGCCAACCTAGCAGTTCAAAAGCACATCAAAGTGCAAGCAGATAAATAGGTACCACTCCAGTGGGAAGGTAAACGGCGCTTCCGTGCACTGCTCTGGTTTCGCCAGAAGCAGCTTAGTCATGCTGGCCATGTGACCCGGAAAAACTGTCTGCGGACAAACGTCGGCTCCCTTGGCCAGTAAAGCGAGATGAGCGCCGCAACCCCAGAGTCGTTTGCGACTGGACTTAAATGTCAGGGGTCCTTTACCTTTAGCTTTTTAGAACAAATTATATTAGCTTACTTGAGAAATTTAAGGCAATCAGTTATTGATTTATTATATTTTGTAAATATCTGTGAGTATTTGTGCCTTTACCAGGCTAATGCAAATTTTGGATAGGGTCCTTCTCCCTCTGTTTTGTTGTGTAGCTGATTAAAACTAACAGTTGCTTGTGTTGTCTTTCTGTCTTTCAGAACAGTTGAATAGGTTTGCAGGCTTTGGGATTGGCCTGGCAAGGTAATATCACAATTATGTCATTCATAACATTAAACACAAAACCACTTTTTCCAAATCCATATCTCTGTATGTGTGTTAAGGTGGCACATGCAACTAAATGCTTTAATATTGTCATTCAGCGTAAGCAGAGTTTTCTACTACCTTTCAAAAATGTATTCATTACAATATTTAAATACTTTCCAAAGTGGTTTACAAGCCAGTAACAAATACTGTAATACAAAGGCAACATCAGCAACATCCAGTTATCAAACTCAGTAGCCATAGAAAGAGTTCAGCCAAAAGGTAACTTTTTTAAAAAGGTGTTGCAGCTCTTACAAGAAGAAAGGTATGGGGTAGTTGTCCTAACCTGTACTAATAGAAAGTTCCATAACTTGGAAGTACAACATCTCTATTCTGAGCTATCAATATTTACACTTCTTATAAAGGAAGCAAAGCCTTACAATTTGTTCATGTCAGACAAGTGGGCTTATATAGGAGGTGGGGAGAGTAATTATCATATGAGGGTTTCGATAAGGCTTTACAAATGAATGCCAGTGCATTGAAATGAGTACAGAAGCAAATTTGTAGCCTGACCCAAAAGCTTAAACAATTATAACTTAGTCTTTAAGGTGCCACAATACTTTTTTCAGAACTGGAGGCAGCTCACTTTCCTGCAACGAAGTATTAAAGGCTTTTTTTCCCACAAGCAACAAGCTTTAATGAACAGAGTTCCTGTTGCTTTTACAGAGAGGGTAGAACAAAATGATTCCAGCAGTAGTGACATGCAGTTGATTCTGATGCTTGCAGTTTAGATTCTCCCCTAGTGACTGTGTCCAAGTCAGACCAAATGTGAGCAACTTTATTAGCAAAGCATCTGGCAGAGGCATTGCAGTGAACAGCTGTTGATTTGCATTCCAGAGACTTAGGGCTTAATTGACCCTTCTCGATTCAATGGAGGGTGAGAAAAAGGAGTTATTTGCTGCTGCCGCCACCGCCACCACCACCACCTCCTCATAGGCCTGCAAATGAGCTTTATGGTACGCTCAGACAGATTTAGCATAAGTTTTCTGCCACGATTCTCAAGTTGTCTCCCCATGCACTTCCCCTAACTAAACTTGACAGCTGTATGAAGCACAAGGACAGAAAGTTGCAATGTTATATAACTCTATTTCTTTGGTGTTATAGCTCTAAATAGAGCCAGAATTTTCTGTACAAACAGGAACAGTATCGTTCATTTGAAACGCAGTTACAAATGACCCAGTATATCGGTCCAATAGAACTGCGACACACAATCTTTTCATTGTATGGGGATTTTTTGTTATTTGGTGAATAAAACTCGGGAGAATTCCCTCTTTGGCAAAGCTTGGCAAACCAAGCACTCTGAGGCAGGCCTTTCCAGTTGCCCACTATCATTGTGGCTGTTTAAACTGCTGCTCCTCGAAGATTCTACTATTACCTTAAGGGAGAGTAGCCCCTCCCCCTTAAAGTGTGCTGCCTAGCAACCAGCATAAGGTAACACAATATGTTTTGATCCCTACTGGTCAAGGCATTCCGCAGATCTTGGTTCTTCTCAGGGGCAGGGGTGACTGATGAAGCTTCAGCCACGGATCCTCATGTAAAATGTCTGCTCTCCAGGCCTTAAATGTTGCGTGCCAATTTGTTCGTTTCCTCTTTGTAACGTCTTGCATAGCTCCTGCAGGCTGCATGGGAAATGAATGTGTCGCGTCATCAGAATCTTCTCTAGGTCCAAGCTCAAGCCACGTGTATCTGTCAGATTTGGGTTTTGCATAGTAAACATTGCGAAGGCTTGGCTCTACTGTTTGGCTTCTGTACTAAATAGCTGCTACAGAGCTGTTAGAGGGTGTGCTGCTTGGTGTTCAGGTGATAACAGTGGCAAGGAGAGCTTTTTATGAGCTTCAGTTGGTGAACTTATGGCCTTCCTCTCAGATAAGGATTTGGCCACCACTACCCAAGCACTGTTAACTTCCTGTCTATATGCACCACATAGGAGATATGCTTAGAAATGGATTGAAAGCTTAATCTAATGCAGAGTTATGTGGCTCATCTTATTGATAAGACCGGGCTATATACAGTAGAGAGCTCTAACTTGGTTGCATTTGCTGCCTATTTGCTTCTAGACCCAATTCAAGGTGTTGGTGATCTTTTCTAAAGTCCTGAATAACCTGAGTTCAGCATACCTTGGGAATGGAGAAAGAGGCATGCTTTGCCCTTTGCCCCCAAAATATGTATGAAGAAGGCAAAGTCCTTTCCCATCCATGCTCCACACAGTAGAATTAATTGCCAAGGAAGCCCACCTAGTCATGCCTTTAATTTGTCTTCCACCAGCTTTTAACAACTTTATTTCAAAAGGATTTTGCTGATGTTGGGTAGAATTGTATAGTCTAGCTGTTCTGTTTTGTTGTTGGTATTGCTGCTGTTGGGTGTGCTGCTGCCTTTACTATTTTCCTTCCCCCTTGCCTATTACCCCAGCCAGATGCAAGGAGTGTTGTTGTTGTTGTTATTATTATTATTATTATTATTATTATTATTATTATTAATTAAGACACATACATTTTTATTTCTGTTTTTATCAATGGAATGCTTTAAATGAGGCTTTAGGCTGTTTAAATTTCTGCTTAAGTATCATTCATGACTTATTGTATCCATGTTGTTAAAAGTTGTCTCAGTTGCTTGGGCAGCTCATAGATGCTAGTTATAAAAAGCTGCGAGTGAACTTGGAGGGTTGGGTCCAGACTTGCCAGGAACAGAACTCTGCTAACTTGACCCTTCTTTTGGTAGAAAGCGGGAGGCTCTTTTCCATGGTTTGCCCTGCAGCCTCCTATAGCCCCCTGAAAATCTATTTCGGAAGATTGTGGGACCCTCTGGAACACCATGGGAAATAGCACTGTGGACTAGAGGAGGAAGGGAAATTTAGCAAAGATCTCCTTCTCTTGTTTCTCCATCAGGCCACTGGTTCAAAGTCCCTTACATGAATGAAAGGGCAGGTCTACATTCAACCTCATGAGATCTGAGTGATTTCAATATCATTGATATTCTGTAAAGTTTATCTTTTTAGTTCTTGCTATTATACAAATTATTCTGATAGATAACCACCTTGCTTTAGAGTACTAAAGCATTTTAATAACATTTTGTAACTTAATAACACTTCAAAGTTATGTTGATTACTAAAACAAGATACCGGTAATTCTAACACTTGTTTAGTGTGCCATCTCAATTGTCTTTTCCACGTCTGATGAAGACTTGCTTCTTTTCACAAGCTTTCTAAGTAGAGATTTTTATCCCAGTTGGTATCTGTACTGAATTTGAAATTATTTTTATATACATAGTGGTTTTTATATATGCAGTTGTTTCATGTATGTTTTATTGTATTGTCAAATTGCTTTGAGGTGCTTCATAGAAAGCTGTTCATAAATGAAATAAATACTGGTAGTAATAAGTGGGAGAAACTTCTGTGTTTAACATAATTGTTTTTCCAAAGTTTGTTTACAGAAAATGTGCTGGCTCATCCTTGCATTGTTCTGCGTCGACAGTGCCAGGTAAGTTGTTGTGAGTTGCTCTCTCAAATGTGTCTTGTTAGCCTCACTTAGGCTGCAGTCCTAAGCATATGCTCCTGTGAGTAAACACCATTGAACAGAAATGGGATTTACTGCCAAGTAAACATGGATAGGCTTGTGCTTTTAGTATTGGGCTGTATCCAACTAAGTTCTACTCACAGTAGACCTGATGAAATTATTGGGCCTACATTTGTCATATGCACTAATTTCAATGGATCTATCTTTGGATAAAGCCAATTTAATTTTAATGTCACAGAAAATACTGGATTTGATTGGCTAACTCGTGGCTCTCCAAATGTGGACTCCAGCCCTGCCAGTGGGCAAGGATAATGGGATTTACGGTCCAACACGTTACCCTCTTCTGGATTAGACACTTCCTTCAAGTTGCAATTAAAATAAGATATTTGGATAGCACCTCAGCATGGATTGTATTTGAGTGATCCTGTAAGACTTTAGGAACACAATTGAGATAATGTTGTGGAGTCAATTACAATATATTATAATAACATGTTAATTATACCAGTTACAATTATACCAGTTCTCGGTAGTGGCACCCGCCCTGTGGAACGCCCTCCCAGCAGTGGTCAAAGAGATAAACAACTATCTGACATTCAGAAAATACCTCAAGGCAGCCCTGTTTAGGGAAGTTTTTAACCTGTGATATTTTAATGTATTTTAATATCTGTTGGAGGCCGCCCAGAGTGGCTGCGGGGACCCAGCCAGATGGGCGGGGTACAAATAATAAATTATTATTATTATTATCATCATCATTATTATTATTATTATTATTATTATTATTATTATTACAAATGTTTGTTACTGTATGTATGTATGTATGTATGTTTGTTTTTCAGGTTAATTACCATGCCAGGAATTATCATCTCACTCCATTTACAATTGTCAACATTATGTATAGCATCAATAAGGCCCAGGTAGGTATTTGGTGTCTACAGATTTGTTTAAAGAGAAATTAAATAAAACTACCAGTTATGTACTACTTTAAGTCTGATTCCTGCCCCTGTCCCCCAAATGCAGTTGGCCAGTGTAAAAATATGGCAGATAATGAATGCAGATACGCATAGAAGTCACTGTATAGAAATACTAGCTGCAGGAAAACATCAAATACTGGGTTAGATTATGTAGATATTTTCTTCAAGCTATCGTTTTAAATTTCAGGGACCCAGAGCTCTTTGGAAAGGAATGGGGAGCACTTTCATTGTTCAAGGCATAACTCTTGGAGCAGAGGGCATCATCAGTGAATTCACACCCTTGCCCAGGTAATTCTCACTTTTCCCTTACGTTAAGTAAAAGCAGCATTTGTCCATCATATCTCTTTGGGATAGTCTCAGAAGTTGATTGCATCAGTTTAAACTAAAACTCAATGGGCGACATTGCAGTCGGGTCCCACCTGCATGCTTCCATTAGGCATCTGGCTGGCCACTGCGAGAATGACATGCTGGACTAGAAGGGTCCCTGGCCTGATCAAGCAACTCTCTTTTTATGTTCTTAATGTCATGCAAATGGACTTCCACTCACACAGCAGCCTTTTCCTTCCTCTCTTCCCTCAGCAACCCCCTTTCTGCTCCAGGCAGTATTTGTTCCAACCCTCTGGAAGGCGCACAGTTCTGCCAACAGTATCTGTTCTACTAGTAGACAGACACTGATGGATTTCATCCACCCACCTTAGTAACTTTTGCATTAGTAAAACTGTGCAGCGAAATATGCTTGGTTAACCTGTTTTGTGCCAAGAACGTGGCATTGCAATTCTGTTTAAAGTCTTAGGTTTCCCAAGAACAAATAAAAGCTGGCTTGAATTAGTCCTATTATGGCAGATCTGAATGGCCAGAGGTGATGACAGCTTATACTTGGGAATATCCCTGGAATAATAGTAGAACCTCCTTGTAGAATTATAGAAGGCGTTGTTTTAAATAGTGGCATAAAGAGCAGGAAAGGAAATAAGCATGATGACATGAATGAGATCAACAGCCAAGAAGCTGTGGGATACGTTTGCCATTAGTAAATATGGGCCTATAGAAGATGGTTGCTGAAGAGCCCCAAAATTAGACTACGATGTCTTCAATAGACCCATTATCTGGTTCCAATCCTGAATTTAGTGGAGCTGACTTTTGAGCAGGCATGGTTAGGATTGCACTGTAAAATGATCTGTGTACCTCTTTAAGAAACTGGATGTATTTCTGGTGGGGTGTTAATTGTATAAACAGTAACTGAGTCTTCCTGTGAGTTAGAGCTCTTTTTTAACACTTGCTTTCCTCTCCTATTGGAAGCTAAATACACCTCAGAGTATCAGATGCTCCCTATGTTTCCAGATTGAAGACTATTTGACCTTGAACAGCTGATAACATTTCTTAGTAGGTTTTTTTTTCCTGTTGGCCAGTGTCTCTTCCAGTTAAGAGGAGCTGTTTTAGCTGTTAAGTAGATCCAAGCTGATTACTGTATGTGTCATTCAAAGAGTAAGCTTGTTATCTTGGCAGTAGCATTTTGAAATCCAGGAGCAAGCCCAAAGTAAAGTAACTGTAGTCTTTTAGCGATCCAATCTGCTGCATTTTTGCTACTGAAATAACTGAATGGAAGTTGACATTACAAACTATGTAAAGCATTTGAGAGTGTGAGCTTCGCTGTATAGGAGAGTCACTACTTGGATCTGCATGACCTCAAGGAACATAAAGCAATATTTTAAATGTAACTAGCCCAGTAGTTAGTAAAGGAAGACTCATTGACATGCTGATTATTGAAAAATGAATGAAAATAACTCAATACAATAAAAACATTGCATTTTTAAAAAATTCTGATAGCCGTATGACGCAGTCATTGCACTGTTCTAGTCTACTAGATTGGGTTTAAATGAATCCTCAATAGGAAGCTATAAAACTCTTCAAAAAGGTATAAATGCCTGTTACCACTGTTAGGTAATGAAATATCCTTGCAGAGTTTTGCTCAAACCATTTTCTTCCCTTACCTTGCGCCCCAGTTACAGTTGCCCAGCTAGTTATAAGGATCTACACATTTTGTCTTTAGATTGTACCTGGTGCTAACACTGGTAAGTGTGTTAAAAATCTATAAAATCTGTATTAATAGTTTTGCTGTCATTCAAAACAACTGTTAAAAATTACTTATGGAACAAAACCACTATATTACAAAAGTTAAAATTTAATACTGTAAATTTCTTAGGTTCTGTAGCCTTTCGTGGTTCAACTTGAAAAGGCACAGAAACAGGTTATTCTGTTCCCTTCATTTGCCAGGAAATGTTCTGTACATGCAGTGGCTTTCCTATATTCGGTGTAATCTCTGACGTAGAAATGCATAGCATAGCACTGTTCAGGCAGAGCTTTGTAGACACCGGTGTCTCTGAAAACCTGTAGATTATGAGCAATATCCAACCCTGCACAAACAACTTCGCCATCTCCCATTCACCCCTGCACCCTCTGGAACAGATTTTTGCCATTGCACAGGGAGGGCTGCCGTCAGGAGAGGAGAAGAATTTCTGTCACGTGAGCAGAAGTCTGTTCCACAAGCAGACTGGTGCTGTTGGGTGTTGCCTGTTGTGCAAGCCATTTCACTATAAGATATAAAGGAGTGACCGATATCTATGCCTTGAATTTTGGTTAGTAACCATTTATTGTCAATTACTACTTTATTTTTTTGTAGAGAACTTTCATATAAATGGAGTCCCAAGCAGGTAGGAGGACATCTTATGCTGAAAGGGTACGTACATGTGTTAAATTTACTCCCAATTTTTTTAGTACAGAAGGATGTTATCATACTACTTGAAAAAAGAACCAAGAGCAACTTAATAGTGCAAATATGAAGAAGAAGAAAACATTAATCAGAAACATGACAATAACTTTTTTTAGCCATCTGAAGTGTGTCAACTTCAAATTGAGTTAAATTTTTGGACTCTCAAATCCCCTAATCTTTATTTATGTAAGTTATCATGTGTCTCCATCTTGCTCCGAGGAGTACATCTAAGGAGATTTCTGCATTAATGTCTAGAAATGAGGCCTTTGGAATTGAACCCTCATTTCTGTAAGACTCCCACTAATGAATTTGCACAGAAATATCATACCAATGGATTTGTAGAATATGATCTATTTCACTTAATATGCATATTGAGAAGTAATGCCATAAGAATCCGTAACTACTAAATTAATCTTGGATGTGGATTCATCTTACCGTTAGAAGGATTTTAACAGCACCTTCCCTCACCTAAGCCAAAAAATTTAAATCTTAGAAACAGGGCTAAACTGATTTAAATTAAAGCCTCAGTTTAGATGGACTGTTGACCTGGCTGTTTGTTTGAAACTGTAGCAAAAAACATGTCATTGTCAAAATGATAAGTGGTTTGTTTGTGTTTTCCTCTAGGCTGACTTGCTTGATAGCAATGCCTTTTTATTCTGCAAGTCTGATTGAAACAGTACAGGTAAGTTAAATGCTTTTTGTCTGCTGTCAGGTAACATTATTTGAAGAATCAGAAGTGAAAGTATCCTAGCCTCAGCTGGCCTGAGCTTTGGTATTCTGTCTTTATTTGCATTTTCCCTGGAAAAAGAGAGATTCTGCTTTATTACAAGTATTTGATACACAGCAATATCATGTTTTGTATTACTAGTTATTTTTAAATTCACAGCAAATAATTCCTACCTCTCAAGAGCTGATTTCAGCTAATTTCTTTAAATGGTTTTATTTGGATCTGGAAAATCCAACACAAAGGTTTTTAGCAGGTGCCAAAAGCTGTATCAATGGGCAGGGAATAACATTTGAGCTGTATGGTGAGGAAAACTCTCTTAATGTATTGAACCACCTGTCAAATTTGATTGGGCTTGCACGTTTCATGGCTCAGTAAGTTTATTTTCTAGTTTACTGCTTTTCAGTTTGTGCCATTGCAAGCCACTTGGTGGCGCACCAGTTACTTCAAAGTTTTTTGGCTTGGGGGTTTGAAGAATAGGATGAAATTGAGCCGCTTGATCTGGTTCATTTCCGTGTTCAATTAACCACAGTACTACAGCTCTGTGTGTGTGTCCTCATGCTTCCAAAATATCCTTTGAGGTTTTCGCCTGCCTATTTTGAAAAATCACCTTCCCTGTTACTACAGCGTGAAATAAAAAACCTGCACATGCTTATTTCTTTCTACTTGGCGTTCTCTTAAACGAGGAATGAAATGGCTCTTGGTATCATGATAAATGCTTATTGATCCGGATCGGAGCCCAGGACACCAAGAACTGTGCAACTTGTTCCACATGCTCAAGGAGGGTTCTATCTTTTCTGCAGCCCCCTGTGCAACATGGAAAACTCCTATTGGTTTTAAAAAATAGCACTTTATGTGGCGCGGTGTTGTTTGATAAATGCATAGAACTAGTTATCGAATTTTGGGGATCCTGACCATGGATTTTTAAAAAATTATTAATACTGGTGAATTTTTGCCTGTGTTTTATACAGCCTAGTAGAGTTCAAGAAATCCTTTGTTCGTAAAAAACAAAAAATAGCAAAGGAAGCTGGTGGGTGGAAACAGCCTTCCCCTCCCCCCCCTTCCTTTTCCAAACCGGGTGTTATATCTTTTAGAGGCATAATGTCAACTTGGCGGGAATAGCTTCAAACCACTACTTTCCTTTGCCATTTAGCAAAGATATAATTGGAAGCACCTGCTAATGTATGTCCTGCCAACCTAGCAATTCGAAAGCACGTCAAAGTGCAAGTAGATAAATAGGTACCGCTCCGGCGGGAAGGTAAACGGCATTTCCGTGCGCTGCTCTGGTTTGCCAGAAGCGGCTTTGTCATGCTGGCCACATGACCTGGAAGCTGTACGCTGGCTCTCTCGGCCAATAATGCGAGATGAGCGCCACAACCCCAGAGTCGGTCACGACTGGACCTAATGGTCAGGGGTCCCTTTACCTTTACTAATGTATTGGCAAATCCCCATAGGTTTCCAAGAAAACGTTTGTTCATACTGTTTCCAATGACCTAAATTGTTTGGGATCTAATTTGCTCTGTTCAATACGCATATGGAGAGGTTAGCGTGTATCTGTATGTTTATGTGTGAGTGAGATAAGGGAGTGTGGTTATGCCCTGCCTAGCCCCACCTGCTTTGGGGTCCAGCCACTACTGAGATAATGTGGTGCTTGGTCCCCAAAAAGGTTCCCTATTCCTGAACTAAGTTGACTGGTTGGAACTGGGCTGTTTTGATTGACTGGGTGTAAAGTATTGCTTTTAAGATTGGTCACACTTGGCAATTTATTCCATAAACTTGGAAGGGTATTTATACAACTGCATGTTTTCTTGTAGATTATGATCCTATTGCTGAAGCTGGTTATACATAATTTGTTTATATATATATTAAAAAATGGCAACAATCACAACATCTGGACATTTATTCGTTGGAAATACTGTGGTGCTTTTTCTTTTTTTACAGAGCGAAATCATTCGGGATAATCCTGGGATTTTGGATTGTCTGAAAGAGGGCATAGGCAGAGCAATGGGCTTTGGAGTGCCCCATAGCAAACGGCTCCTCCCTCTCCTGGCCCTGGCCTTTCCAACTGTTCTACACGGAGTTCTTCATTATGCGATCAGTTCCATTGTTCAAAAGATAGTCCTCCACCTCCTCAAGAAAGAGAATTCCCCCAGCCTTCCAGCTGAGAACTCTAGTTCTGTACAAAGCATGCTGGATGCTTATTTCCCGGAACTTATTGCCAGCTTTGCTGCCAGCCTTTGCGCTGATGTGATGCTCTACCCTCTGGAGACAGTTTTGCACCGTCTTCATATCCAAGGGACACGCACCATCATTGACAATACGGACCTGGGATATGAAGTCCTCCCCATCAATACCCAGTACGAAGGAATGAGAGACTGTATCAATACCATCAAGCGCGAAGAAGGAATATTGGGGTTTTACAAAGGGTTTGGGGCTGTAGTTGTACAGTACACCTTACACGTTGCTGTGCTGCAGTTCACTAAAATTCTTTACTCCACGCTGCTCCAGAATGTTTCTTAAAAGTTGATGGGTGTGGCCACTCAAAAGTCCACGCATTCAGGCAGTAGGTAAGCAAGTGAAAGCTGCGAGTTTAGAATCTACAGTAATGGTTTTCTCCTCGCCAGCCACCTAGAATGTTCCTGTGTAAATAGATGTGCGTTGTCCCAGGCCCTTTATGAAATACTTAATCAGAGAGAGAGAGAGAGAGAAATGAAGCATGGAAGTCTATACAGACCAGGGCTTTTCAATATGGAAATGTAAATAAACTATTGCAACATCTTTTGTAAATCTGTATCTGCTGTGTAGAGTGTGATTTTCCGATTGCTGATAAATCCTGCACAAACTCAATTTGAAATGAATGATAGCTGTGATCTTATTCTTAAAGTCTTGTCACTTCTCAAAGGGACTTGCACTGAGGACTGTGTGCCTTTGCTTCTGTCCATAGAATTATTTTGACTATATTTGAATGCTCTCAAAAACCAATGAACTTTGACAACTCTGCTGAAGGGTTTTGCCATATAACTGCTGTAACAAGAATTAAAATTGCTATGGTTACGAATGTGAATGTAGAAGTGATTGCTATTCCAGTTTTTCCACATCGCATTCTTGTTGATTTACAAATGTGACAATGATTTAACAACTTTTTTTTTTTTTTTGAAAAAAATTCCGATGTCACCCCCCAAAAAAATCAAACTCTGAATTGCTGTGGCATTTGTCTAAATGAATGAAATTGAACTTGCTCCACAGATGGCTCCACAATTCATTAACTTGACAAGGCTAATGGTAATGAAAAGTGTGAAGATTCTAAAATATTATAAGCAGTTTATAAATACATTGCCTGACCACTACTAGGCAAACACCATAAGAACACTTGAAAACAAATTCCATTGAAGTCTGATGGATTTTATTTTAAATAAATGTGTTCTAAATAAGAGATGTCTTATCCCAAGATATGTTTTATTAATTTTTCTACGTTAGCACAATCATGGCCCTAATTAGATCATGTTTTCAAATACCAGTCAAAAGTATTTTATTGGTATGGCTAGTAATAATAAATAAAGATTATTCTGATTCTATTATAATAAAAAAGCTTGCCTTTTAACATTGCTCATCCCCTGCTCCCCAAAGAGTGAAGTTCTTTTTAAAGAATTTTGGCTGAAATCGTTGGTCTGCCTGTCTTATCAGTCAGTCTCCTCTCCACTTGTTACTTCAGCTTTTTAATATTTGCTTAATTATTCTTCTGGAAAAGGTGGTTGTAGTTGTAGAGCAGCACTCTGTTGCTTGTCAGTATAATATACCACCACTAAACTTAAAACTTTGGCTTTGTTAAAAACCAATTCTGATCATTAAATGTTTCATTTTGCTTTGATACCCAGCTGATCTAATGTAAGTATTTAGAAGGATGTTTCTAATGCACTAGCATGCTAAAAGCAAGTTCTGAAAAGTTCCTGCTTACCTCATAAATTAACAAGTTGCATTAGGGACTTGGTATAGCTGTATGAATCTAGTAAATGTGCAAATTCAGGCTATGTATAAATATTCTTATTTAATAGAAAGCAATTGTTGCATACACATTGAACTGTTCTGACACACATGAAAATAGCACTGAAAGAAACCAGTTGTTCTGCTCACTGTTAGCAAACATTTGGGGGTGTCTTAAGCCCTTGGATGTTAGGATTGAAGACCGAGGAAAACTTCAGCTGTTCTGCATCTGGACTGTTTGGCAGAACAAAGCAAATACTGCAAAAAAATTACCTAAGAAGAATAATAATTTTAGGGGGGAATTGACTTTTAAATGTATGTTGTAGATGTAATATCTTCATGCTTTTAAAGGGATCTTGAATGCTTTTAAAGGATGCTGCACTCTAGTAGCACTAAATAAAACTTTAAAAACATAATACTGTGATGAGCCATGGGTCCTGATAACATAATAAATTTGTTTCACCTAGACAAGATGCTAATGACATTAGGGAGGAATCAGAAAAATAGTTGGTTGAGAGCCATATTACCTTTTTAAACTTGGTATATACTGTGTGTACATTACAGGCATCCCAAGCTGAGAATGCAGCACATATTTGGCTAATTTGGGTTCATCATTGGAGAGGGAAGTACTTTTTTCTTGCATATTAGCCTTTTGCAACATGTTAGGTAGCCCTAGTTAAAGCTCAACAGGAACACATTTGACTCCTGGGGTTGTATGCAGAAATCAGATTTTTGTTCATAATAATTTCTCAGTTCTGTACAATGAGAGGTTCTCTCTGGATACAAGCATTGTTACAGCTGTTAGTGTTTCAGAAATTGCCTTTATATTTAGCATTCTCAAAATGCATTTTGGAGGGGGGGAGCTACCATTGCTAAAGTGAATCAACAGTAAATATGGTTTAATATAAAATAAAACAGCCCTGACAGGAAACTTATTTTCATTTTAAAAAATTGAAGGCAGTATTGAACCAAATCAGGCATAGGCAAACTTGCCCCTCCAGATGTTTTGGGACTACAACTCCCATTATCTAACAGGACCAGTGGTCAGGGATGATGGGAATTGTAGTCCCAAAACATCTGGAGGGCCGAGTTTGCCTATGCCTGAACCAAATGCATGTGTTTCAAAGTAAAACAATTGCTAGGCTACCTACATTACGGCAGTTCTACATGTGTCCACTCAGCTCACAGAGGAAGAACAATGAGAATGAAATATTTTGAATTATCCAAACAGTGGAAGACACGGCATATGATATTGTGGCCTGCTATTGAAAATCTCCTTAATCCAGTAGAACATGCAGTGAGGAAAAAGGAGGTGACTTTTTTTGCAAACACACAAAATCCTTTCTGCTGTGCTTCCTCATGCTGCTCTGTAGGGTCTCTTAATGCTTTGGAACAGATGGGGAGAGAAAAGCAGATAGGAGGAGAATTGGTGAAAATCGCCACCTGCTCATGGAAACCTCTGCTGCACCAAATAGCCTATCAGCAGAGAAACAATCAGATACAGCCAACAACTTTACATGCCTGATTCTGATAACTTTGGTCTTGAGTTTGGGTGGAGTAGCTTCACGGAACCAGCAACAGTTACAGCCCCAAAGGGACCAACACCCTTCAGTTTCTCCCCTTCAGGATCAGCAACTATGTTTTAATGACTGTCAGGGATAGCAATCAGCTAACCGACTGCTCAGCCTATTTGTAAAAACTCAGCCACAATTGTAAAAACTCAGCCACAGACTGAGCTTGCCTGTTGGAGCCTTGGTCTCTCTAAGAGTTTCGCTGGAGTTCCTAGCCAGCTGGAAAGAAAAGCAATGGATTTGCTAATGGAGAAAGGGGGTGAGAGGTGAAGAATGAGGAGCCAGGTGCTTCAAATCTCCTCTCCCCACAGTTACAGTCAGCAGCAGCAAGACAAATCTTTTTTATCACCTCATTCACTTCCCAGAGGAGGGAGAGCCGGTTGCTGAAAATACTCTGATGGGTGTATTTGTTTAGGTATAAAGACTCTTGGTCTCACCCAGCAAGGAAATTCTTGCTGTATATTCAGGCAGGTGAACCAGAAATTCATTTCTTAAGTGCCATCTTGCCTCTTCCAAAGCCAGGACAGGAGGTGGTGGTGGTTAAGTCTTAGTTATTTTTGGTGACATGAATCTTCCCCCGTGCCCAACCCTTTTGTTTCCAAGACACTGGGAAAATATCACAAAGCGATCACCAGAACGAAACTGGCATCCAAAACAGGAGATACACATATTTTTGTCTTATTGGCACATGGTTTTCATGTGCCAATGGCTCTGTCTTGTCATTATCGTATCGTTTTCTAAGGAATCACTAATTATGAGTGAACTTTCTGTATATACTGCTGAGATGCAAGGGACCTGGAAACAGTAATTAAATGGAATGGGTGTGTGATTTTCTGAAGTCAAAATGGTTATGAAATAATCTTTCTCCATGAGACACACAAAAGAAAACAGCAGACAACCATCAAACTATTTCTCATTGAAGAGGAAAGGCTGTGATTCACAACCCCTGGGACCTCTAAATCTTGAGGTGTGGCAGTATAGAGAATCATATAATTGGAAGGGGCTCCAGGGCACATCTAGTCCAACCATCCAAACACATGGTCCCCCATTCAATTTGAAACCATACCAGACCCTGCTTGACTTTGCAAAGGTGCTAACAGTTTTTTTGCTGCACCATAATTGTTAAAATGATTGATAGACTGATAGAATATGAGATCCTAACAGATTTTTCATTTTTTCTTCTTCTTTGTAAGAGAAACTAGGGGTTCAAATATGTACTCAAGGAAATATAAACTGAGCGGACATGAATCAACATGAATGAAACCGGGCCTTTGACTCAGTAAAATAATATGTATCTATACTCTATAGATCTAAATAGCCATCTAAATTGCTTTCAGCAGAAAGTTTAGCATTTCCAATATATATTTTTTTTAAAAAGTTGATCAGTAGCATGTGGGAGTATGAATCACCTTTCCTGAGACTGGCAGAAAAGGTTACAAAGCATTGTTTCAGATTACTGCGTTATTTCCGCCCCCTGCACCTTGAATCTCGACCATCAATGCCTTGTACAAAGTTATAACTGAGAGGATGTATATAAAGGAGGATACAATAAAACCCTCCTCCACTGTGCACCTGCGAGGCACCTGCTTAAGCTGCTTGCGAAACAGGCCAATTGTTCTCTCGCACACTCAGAATTCTTTTTCTCCCACGCTTATCACCATCTTAGTCAGCAGGAAAACAAACTATGAACCAGGATAATAAAAGGTTATTGACTCACGTGAGGGTCTGTTTTTTCAGTTTTGCCCTTTTCATCAATACTAATCAGATCGATGGGCTTGGATGCGAGGATTGAGGGCAATGGACAATTCACCCAGTTCCTTAACGGTGACATGACCCACCACCATGTGCCATCATGACCCACCATGTGCCAGAGGGAGGGAGGCATGGGGTCAAGCCTCCTATCAACATGGAACTTGCTCTCCAAACCCCTCCACCCATTGCTGGGCTCCTATCATTAACATATGCTGCTATTTTTCTTCCAGAGATCTTAACACATGGGACACAGCTCACCCACCTAGAAATATAATTTGCCCCTTCTGCACCCCCCCAGTCAAAATCTTCCCCCCCATGCCACTATAGGCCACCTTAGTATGTTTGAAAACACCTGTTCCCTCACCTCCCAGTTTTTAAGGCTGCGTAGACACTGTACGATTAAAGTGCATTTAAAGCTCATTGCTTCCCCCGCAAAATCCTAGGGTCTGTCATTTACCCCTCATAGAGCTATAATTCCCAGTACCCTTAACAAAATACAAATCCCAATATTCTTTAGGGAAAGTCATTTGCTTCAAACGTATGAGACACCTCTGAGCCAAACTATACGTATCTCCTTTTCATCTGCAGAGTACCTTTGCTGTTACACTGAAGAATAGTGGAGAAAACAGCAAAATTCACCCCCCCCCATTTGCAGACAGATTCTGCACTGAAAAATACTGTAATAGATTTGAGGGACCCCCCCAAAAAATCCCTAGAAATTAATAAATGGTAGGATTTTTGATTAATTGGGATATGGATGAAAGTAGAAGCTGCAGTACTGTGCCGGACAAGGAATCCCTTATGCAAACCAGCCTAGTGAAGAGCACATCTGTTAACCTGACAAAAGGTGTTGTTTGGCCTGGGGAGACAGATGTTGCCAAGGTGATGGGGTGTGTGCTTTAAGTGGCAGGAAAAGAGAGTTTGTTAGCAAGGTGTTCTGAGAAGAAGAAGGAGAAAGAAAAGACTGGCATCCATCTTGGGCAGGCTGGCTGAAGGCTGGCTGGGAGAGATGCCTTGGACTCCATGGCTGCACTACTGTGGGGGACAAGCTCCTCTTGAAATGACCGTGCTATAAGATCTGGACTCCCTCCGTGCAGAATGAAGGTGTAAATAGGTGAATAAATCATATTTCTTAAAGTTACGATAGTCTCCGCCGTATCTCGATTCTCCAAAGGGTAAGTGCCAAGAACCCCCTGGGATCTTGCTATCGCTCAGCAGAGAGTGGGGTGGCGCCCAACTTTTGTAACAATGCCCTCTCCTGATAAAGGCTGACAAAGAAATGTTACGCATGGCAAGAGTAATAATACTCACAGCTAAGTGGTAACATGCAGTTTGGCCCTCACTACAAAGCATACCATTATCCACCACAGTTGCACTGACCATACTTTTCCAGTGTCCCAGACTGATAAACTCTTCCTGTCTTCCCCCAAGGGTGCTGAGTCCTCAGTCACTGTGCATTGTTGGGATGTGAGAACACCTTTGTTACTTTTCAGAAGAATGGAGCAAACATTCCTGTCTGTAACCCAAGGGAAAAGCTGGCTTTAGGCAAAAGCGTAGGGCACTTCCAGATGGAAGTTTATTTGGAATTGGCGCTGCTCATGTCCAAAGGTTGTTTTTGCTTTTGGCAGCACCCACAAGACATTGTCCTCAGCTAAATCTCAGCCCATTCTCTTTTTGTACATTTAATCTGGATTTCCCTTTGTAAATAGGTAAAAATAATTCACTGCTGGAGTGAAAGTTGCTAGTGCTTTTTGGTGGGGGTAGGTGACTGGTCATGTTTGTGGTGACACTGCAGTGGCTGGTCCACAATGCTATTTTTGTTTGCTCCTCACCTGAGCACAATCTTACCATTTTGTTTCTGGTGGCCCTCGACACCTGAGGAAAGAAAGCTATTTCCACTGATAATACAACAGACCGTCACGGTGTACGATATGAAAGGTAAAATACAAAACCGTGAACGATAATAGATAATAAACTACAATGATACAATTTTGTCAAATATATATATATATATATATATAAATCTCTCCTCAGAGGCAAACGCCTACTTCTGTTTCCACTGATAGCTGCATGCTTTGTTTGGAGGAGATATTTCCTCCAAACAAAGCTGCGTGCTTTGTTTGGAGGAGATATTTTCTCAAGATCTCCATGTGGTAAATGTGGGGAATTACCTGGGAGACTGTAACTGCAGTACCTACATTAAGCTTAAAAATATATAGAGAGAGAGCTAGAGTTGCCATATTGCCATCATTCTTCTGATTCGGTGAAAATCTGCCCGGACGCCGTTCTGACACCACGATTCCTGGATGTGTCCAGGAAAACCCAGATGTATGGCAGCCCTACTTGTTTTTAGACAGAAAGCAAAGGGGAGCCCTGTTTTCTTTCATCCCTCCCTTGGTAGCACAGCTGATCTGATCTTCCTATATTGTCACATCTTCTCTGCTTTGCATGCAGAACGTCCCAGGTTTGATGCAAAACATTTCCAAGTAGGGGTGGGAATGTCCCCTTTCTGAAATCCTAGAGAGCAACTGTTATTGATTCTGAGTTAAATAAACCAGTGGAGTGACTCAGCAGTAGGAAACTTCCTCACCTCTCTCTCTCTCTTTTTATTATTACTCACATGTGATAGTAAAAAACGAAACACTTGCCTCTTGGATACGTTCCCTCTCTTTGCTAATCTTCACTTCACTAGTTAGTACATAATGGCAACCAGTCTATGTAGCTCTTCAAACAAGCCTAATATTTCATGTGTGCAGGCATTCCAAGATAGTGTGAGTTGGTTTTAATGAGGGTTGCATCCACTGAGCTGAATGCTCATTGCTTTGTGTTGCATTCTTCTCAGAGTAGAACATAAATAATAACTGTCATGGATAGGTAAAAAACAAGCATCAATAAGCAACAGACTGGGCAAGAAGCCAGGAAAACTTTCCCTCCTCTCCAAATATTTTCAGGAACAAGTGGGAACAGGGCGAGAGAGGCATCCTGAGGGAGGCATTGACTAATACAGGAAAACTCTTATCCATCACTCTCAGAGGGAGGAACCATAGGAAGCTGCCTTATAGCAAGACAGACCGTTGTTCCAAATAGCTCAGTACTGTCAACAGATAGGTAGATAGATATACTTTATTCGGCTATAAGCCCACAAGGTAAAACAAAGCAAAACAAAACAATAAATAAACGACTATTTGTACATTTCGGAATGATATCTGAGTAATTCGTCATATATCTCCTTCGCAATACATACAATCTCTGGATAAACCAAACTTACGACCTTAAAATAGAATAAAGCATAAAGCATAAAATTTACTTGGCTATTAATAATCCTGAAGCCTTCCATGAAGTCTTTTATAGGAAAGCACTGAAACCAAGAATCTGGCGACCTGTAATGTTCTGTGAGAGTCAATGTCCTGGAGTAAGTAAGCTAGATGTTGTTCAATTGGTATGGCTGTGATGTCCCGCATAATTGGACTCAAAATCCTTGATCGGGAAACACTGTATAGGGGGCAGTTAAACAGGATATGGTACAGGGTTTCTATTGATTTGTTGTCACATGAGCATAGAACAGAGATTTTCCCATTAGAGAATCTGTTGCTCAAAACATTTGAGGGGAACACATTGAATCTAGCTCTAACAAATGCAAATCTATGCAACGCAACCGAAAGGGTAGACAGATATTGTGGTGATTGGGGCATAGGAGTAATGCCCAGATTTAACGGAGAGCACGTGCCACCGCCTGTGGCAAGCTTTTGTTGTAGATCAGTCTCCTCCAATCTTTGTTTGATGGCCAATTTAGCTGTCCTTAAGTCTGAATTTAGTAATTCCGATGGGGAGATTCCATATGACATCATTTTGGAGTGGATTTTTTTTGCCCATATGCTATTGAATTCATCCCTCCACAGGCACTGGATAAGATGGTAATTTGGCAATTTACAATGATTTGCCCCCTGGCAACAAGGTACCAGTAATCTAATAAGGGGAATGTGATGCAAGTAGCCATATCCACGTCTCCTTTGATGATTTGCCCTTCCTATGCCCACAGTCCAGTCACAAGTACAGCAATGCTCTCATGGGCAGCCAATACACTACCAAGGCACATCCTGTTGCAAGCTAGCAAGCAACACCACAAACACAATTCTTCCCTCACGCAGTTCAAACCCACTCACACCCTTCAACCGGCAAGCTGATGCCAGCAAGAAGGAAGAGCAACAGCAACATTCCACCAAAGGTGAAGCCAATAGTAGGAGGCCAAGCACTAAATTAACCAATTTTTAGATACGGAAAGGGAAGTTTTCATTCTCCAGTGAGATGGGAGTCAATCCTTCTCCGGGCACAGCTACTCTTAAGAGCCTTTTAAAAAGTCCCTGTTAATGCCAATGGGGAGGGTTTTCCCCTAAGGTTCCTAGTCCTGTGCACAGAATGGAGGTTTGTTACAATTACACTGGGACGGGGGGAAATAAGCCTCCTTCCTGTATTCACTGCCTCCCTTGTAAGGATCTGCCCCCACCCTCATGCCTTTAAGCAAGAAATAACTAGCTGTTACGTATAATGGTTTAATTGACATTGCAATGGAAAATGCCTGTATGTATATTACAGGTAGGTAGCCATGTTGGTCTGCCATACTCGAAATAAAATAAAAAAAATCCTTCCAGTAGCACCTTAGAGACCAACTAAGTTTGTTATTGGTATGAGCTTTCGTGTGCATGCACACTTCTTCAGATACACTGAAACAGAAGTCACCAGACCCTTATATATAGTGAGAGGGTGGGAGGGGTATTACTCAGAAGGGTGGTGGGAATGGGTGATTGACTGATAGGTTTACTACACCTGTCAGCCAATCACCCATTCCCACTACCCTTCTGAATAATACCCCTCCCCACCCTCTCACTATATATAAGGGTCTGGTGACTTCTGTTTCAGTGTATCTGAAGAAGTGTGCATGCACACGAAAGCTCATACCAAGAACAAACGTAGTTGGTCTCTAAGGTGCTACTGGAAGGATTTTTTTTATTTTGTAACAAACATCACACACACACACACAGAGAGAGAGAGAGAGAGAGAGAGAGAGAGAGAGAGAGAATCAATTTTGCATTATAGTGTGTGAGTGCATACACTGTAAGGCAAAATTGACTATGTCTTGTGTGTATAAGCACTTCTAACTCAATTCTACTTATATGTATATATACATTTTAAAAATAAAAAATGTCCTTTCCATAGAATCAATGCTCACATAACCAGCGCCAAGCCTTGAATAACCAAATCCAGGACCCTCATGAGCACTTTCTCCTGAACTTAAGAGATAAAGTGCCTCCAGCACTCCTGCGTCTGCCTATTGCCCATAGTGTACTCCAGATGGGAGGACACAAAGAGGAGAACTAGCGTCTTCCAGCCAGGAGACCCTTTAAGAATTTCCACCTTTCAAGCAAGGGGCAGACCTTAAGGCAGAGGCTATTGAGGTCTCACATCACCTCCAGTCTTCATTGGAGCAAGTTGCTCTCCAGGAGCTGTCCATAGTGCTGCAACCACTTCCTTCCCAGCTTTGCCTGCCTTAGTATCTCATGGGTACCAGCTACCAGAACAGAATGCTGTGCTGTCCTGCCTGGATCCCTACCTGCTAGGGCAGGATTTGCTGCTGCCCAATTAGAGGCTGATGTCCAAGGCAAAGAGCCATGGAAGACAGAAGGCCACTAGGGCCAGCATGAAATATTCCACCCCTGGTACCCAGCCATAGGTAGCCAGCTGACCATTAATTTGCTCCTGTGTGCATATGGATAGTGGCTAAACAGCTTGAAATTTATTAAGAATGACTGGTGAAAAATGGTAAATAGGCATTTAGAACAGTGAAAGCATGATACAAAACAAACAGGAAATCATATTAAAATGATTGCAATGGTAGAAGATGAAACAATTGCAATGGGGCAACTGCATGCACTTAATAGGAGAAATGTGAAGTTGTTTGCATCGAACTGCTTTGAAAGATAGAAATCAGCTTCTCGAGGCCAAACATTCAGTTGATTGCAAAGTCTTACTATGCCTCCCACAAAAGCCCCATCTTGCAGAGGACATTGCAAAGCACTCTGCAGGCACAGATGGTCACCAAAAGTCATTGTGAGGTCAGGAGATTGACAGGTGGTCAGCTCCACCTACCTGCCCAATTTGACCCAGGAGGGATGAGGGAGATGATGATCTGACCCACTGGTCAGATCCAGTTCCCCCACCCCTGCCATAAGGCAAGATATATTATGCATGCTTAGCTAGCCGTAGCAAAGGCTGGAATGGAGTGCCTGCCATTTACAAACAGAGAGCTTGTCCACATGGGAGTCAAGTGAGCTGATGGCCCCCATGACCCCTGTTTCTGCATACTTACCCTTGAATCTCCCAATATTATTCTGGCATAGAGTTTCCAACATATCTGAAGGCCCTCCAGCTGGTGAAAAAAATACATTATTATTGTTGGAAGCGTAGTTTGCGCCTTAGGGGGCAAAGTTTCATGGTTTCCTGTGGGGTTTTCTGGGTTTTATCCAAAGCACCCTGTGTGACTGAATGTACATCAAGAAAAGGAGAAAGTTTTATTTCTTCCGGACTTAAAATATATACCGGTATATATATTTTATTGGTTTTAATCTTGTACAATCTAAATGGCACAATAAAAAGGTAACAGAAGAACAAATAAAGGTCTCTCATAAATTGTTCCATCAAAGAACACATACATATGACGTACAGAAACAGCAAATGAAACCATACATGTAGGTAAAAAGGTAAAGAACCCCTGGATGGTTAAGTCCTGTCAAAGGCAACTATGGGGTTGTGACACTCATCTCACTTTCAGGCCGAGGGAGCTGACGTTTGTCCACAGACTAAACCGCTTCTGGCGCAATGGAACACAGTAACGTAAACCAGAGCCAGGGCCGGATTTATGTATAGGCTAAGTAGGCTGAAGCCTAGGGCCTCTAAATCTAGGGGGCCTCGCCAGCCAGCCCCTCTCCAGCGCCAGAGTCTCAACCCTCAAAAATTGCAAACCCAAGACTTCATGCGAGGACAGGGCAACTTGTGCCTCTAAATCTAGGGGGCCTTACCAGCCCATCTGCTCCCCAGTGGGCAGTCTCCCCTCTCCCAAAATTGCAAACCTAAAACTTCATGCAAGGGCAGGGCAACTTGGGCCTCTAAATCTAGGGGGCCTCACCAGCCTGTCCGCTCCCCAGTGAGCTGTCTCCCCTCTCCCAAAATTACAAACCCAAGACTTCAAGCGAGGGCAGGGCAACTCGGGCCCAGCAACTATGAGACTCAGGGCTAGCCAGTGGGGCCCAGTTTGAAGCTCTGGGGTCCAACTTGGAATCTTAGAGATATAAATGCAATCCATCTAGATTGCCCTGGTGTGGAGGGCCCCTTAGGAGCAGCCTGCGGGGCCCAATTTGGCCCAATTGCTCCAATTGCCTTAAGGCCAGCCCTGATGAGATTGTGCAGGGGTTGGGCTGACAAGCGCTGCCACTTCTAGGTCCCTGGTACAGACTCAAGGACTTGTTATGGGAATAAAGGGGGGAATAAAGGGGGCACTTATTGGAAATCATTTTTGTCACCTCTCAACACCTCTCCTCCCTCAAAACCCTGGGACAATGAGACTTTGCACTGTTAATGGAGAAAGCTGGCAAATTGTATCCCTTCTGGTTTCTATTGGCAAAACTTGTTGCATTGTTGCAAAAAAGGGTAAAAATTGTATCCCCTTGTACTTGACCATGCTGGACTACTAGCCTTTGAAAATCACATAAAATCAATGCCATAACCAATTCTCCCATTTAAATGACATTTTGCTTCAAAAGGAAAGGCGGACTTGGACATCGCCTTCTGCCATAATCCTCTAAGCGAGAGATCACATACTCAACTTGGATACCACCCTCCTCCATAATCCTTGGGATATACAGTCAAGTACAGAGCACCCCTCCCTTGAGGGGAACAATCATGAACATCTGTTGATGGGTTTCCTGAGGCCAAGTGTTCCCACAGCCCATCCTCAGGAAGGCCAGAAGGCAAATATATGCATAGATAGTTTTATTGTTATTTGGTGGCGGGTACTTAAGGTGTTAGGAACTTGAGCTGATAACTGGGGCAAGTTGATGAACTTGGGTAACCTCACGACTCCCCTACCTCCTTGTGACATCATGATGATGTATCAGCGATGTATCAATGATGGTTCTGGAAATGTATTCTGGGTAGGGAGGGAAGGTCTTCAAAGAGCTTGTAACCCATGTTCGGGGTTCTTACTCTGTGTGGAGACCTGTTGCGCAACAATAAAGATTGTGGTCTACTGGCTGCTGTTTTGCTCCTGTATTTGGCTGGTACTTCTTTCTTCTGCAGAGACCTGTAGGGACTTTCACCCTGATGAGCTGGTCTGTTGAGCATCCTCACACCCCAGAATTTTCCATCTCAGAATCCAGAGCCAGCAGGCCCAGAGTCAACAACCAGCTGCACAGCCTTCCCCAGCTCAAGGGTCAGGTCAGTAGTGGTACGTGCTACACTTTAATCAGTGGGAGAGTGCGAATGGGAGGCCACATGGGCCAGATAGACTAGGCAAGCAAGCTCTCCCAAGTCTCTTCCATTCCTTCCCTCCTCCTTGACTTGAACAGAGCAGGGCAAGCACATGTGACTGGCACTGGCCTCACCCCTCCCAGGCAGAGAAGTCTATCTTTCACACGTCACAGAGCCTGTTGGTGCCTGCATTGTGCACTGCAGATTGCCCACAGGCAGAGAGATAATTTGACAACATCTAAGCAAGAAATTCAGCAAGGTGTGGAACTGTTGATGGAAGCATACCCAGAAGATATATTGACCTGAAACTTATTGATGAACTTTTGCACTTTCACCTGTACATGACACAAAGCCATAGGCCTACAGCAGAGCATTCTCTGTCTCATACAGACCTTGATCAAATTATATACAGTACAAGGACAAAATTCATATGGCCTTTCCTAATGTGGAAGAAGAAGAAGAAGAGTTTGGATTTGATATCCCGCTTTATCACTACCCGAAGGAGTCTCAAAGCGGCTAACATTCTCCTTTCCCTTCCTCCCCCACAACAAACACTCTGTGAGGTGAGTGAGGCTGAGAGACTTCAAAGAAGTGTGACTAACCCAAGGTCACCCAGCAGCTGCATGTGGAGGAGCGGAGACGCGAACCCGGTTCCCCAGATTACAAGTCCACAGCTCTTAACCACTACACCACACTGGCAATCTTGCAGCTATTTCTTAGCCTTATGGTCACTAACTGCTCAGGAGAGAGGAGTTTTTCAAGACTCTAAAGAATTAACAATGAATTAAGGGCCACAATGTCTCAAGAGAGGTTGTCCGATGAGAAATGAGCAGGGAAATGAACAGTTAAGCAACCTCTCACCAAGCCCCACTGCCGGTCATTGACTCACATCCGCTACAGAATCTGCTATGGATTTTTAAAAATAAAATGCTGAGAATCACAACTGTCTGGTGACTAAGTGGTTGGAATCACGAGGTGTCCTGCATAAGGTTACCAGATGTCCCCATTCCCTGGGGACAGTCCCTGGATTTACAAATCAGTCCCCATACAAAATCCATTGAAGTTGAAAAGTGTCCCCGGATTCATTGGAAAAAAAAATCTGGTAACCTTAGTCCTGCAGGAAGGTAAAAAGCATATTTACAAAGGTTAGTTTCTTTTTAAATAACAAATATATTGATTTCTTTTCAAGAACTGGTATCACCAGTCACCCTTTGTAATGTTTAACAAGAATTTACTGGTAACTTCTGTGATTCTCAGCACTGGCGGCATTGAAGCAATTGATCGTGGGTAAAGAATAAGAAAACATGGAAAGACAATTCCTACGTTGATAACAGAACCATTTGATTCACCCAGCCCTTTAAACAATTCATTTTTTTTTTAATTTAAATAATCTGGGTCTCTCTGTATATGTTTTACTGTAAATCTATGCCATTAATTATTTCGCATGTTTCTCTGCCCGAAAGAACAGATGTTCATGCTGTTCCCCCCCCCCATTTTTTTTTCATTTTTAAGTATTGCAATTCATTCTTTTACTTTTGCATGTGATCCACCCACAGAAAGCATGCTATTTGGCAGGCATGCGAATGCCATTACTGAGGAAATGAAATCTTAATATATATTAAGAAGACAAATGGAAGAAAGGTTTCCCATTCTCTCCTTCCTTCCTCAGCTGGTTATAAAGGCCTCTTTTGAAACGCCTCTCTGGGGGGTCATGGATAAATGCTGCGTCATAGAGTGCTCCTGTTCAGAATCCCAGACATTTCCTTTTACAGGAATCGCCACTCCGTCATTGTCCCTGATTCTGCACACACCCACACCCACAACAGTCAGCATTCTGGGCCCACCCATTAAGCAGAACATTGGAAGATTCAGGACAGAGAAAAGAAAGTACTGTATATACTCGAGTATAAGCCTAGTTTTTCAGCTCATTTTTTGTGCTGAAAAAGCCGCCCTCAGCTTATACTCGAGTGAGGCAGGCAGGGGCTCCTATGAACCTTTCCCAGGTTTTTTGTGGTAAAATTGGGTGCCTCGGCTTATATTCGGGTCGGCTTATACTCGAGTATATACGGTACTTCTTTATTGAAATTGAAATACTTTATTGTCACTTGTACAACTTATATACAGTGAGATTACACGAGCACCCCCCACTCACCTCTCTTAGTCTTAATTCCCCTCGTTTACTGATGCACACCCACCTAACCCGAAAGTCAGTTGCCCTGTTGTTATCTTTTCATTCAGTAGCCTAACAGCCCATGGATAGAAGCTGTTATTTACCCTGTTGGTGTGACTAATCATGCTTCTATATCTTCTGCCCGAGGGCAGGAGATCAAGAAAGTGCCAGCCAGGGTGTGAATAATCTCTGAGGAATTTCCTCACTCTCCTGAAGCAACAATCTTCCACGATGTCATCCAGAGGATTCATAGGACAGCCCATAATATCTTGTGCTGTATTCAGGACCGGTGTTAGGGCTTTTTGCGCCCTAGGCAAAAATCGCGGGGCGCCCGACGCGCAGGGGGCAAGGCACCGTACGTCATATCTGGAGCCTGTCACATGGAAGATGAAACAAACTTGCTTTCTGCTGCTCCAGAGAGCAGATCTTGATTAGGATTCAAATTACAAGAAAGGAGATTCTGACTAAACATTAGGAAGAACTTTCTAATGTTAAGACCTGTTTAACAGTGGAACAGACTGCCTTGGAAGAAGAAGAAGAGTTTAGATTTGATATCCCGCTTTATCACTACCCTAAGGAGTCTCAAAGTGGCTAACATTCTCCTTTCCCTTCCTCCCCCACAACAAACACTCTGTGTGGTGAGTGAGGCTAAGAGACTTAAAAGAAGTGTGACTAGCCCACGGTCACCCAGCAGCTGCATGTGGAGGAGCAGGGACGCGAACCCGGTTCATCAGATTATGAGACTACCACTCTTAACCACTACACCACACTGGCTCTTGGAAGGTGGTAGACTTTCCTTCACTGGAGGTTTCTTTAACAGAGGTTGGATGGTCGACTGTCAGGGAATATTTAGCTGTGATTCTTGCATTGCAGGGCATTGAAACTCTACAATTCTACGATTCTATGAACATACACTTGAATTTATTTGATCACTTATTTCAGCTAATGTCAAAATACATGAATTTCCTCTTAGTTTCATTTTATTCATCCTCCTTAAACATTACGCAAAGGGTTTCTTTCCAGCCTTACATTCTTGCATTCCAATAATTAACAAAATAAGTCCATCTCTCGGCTTCCATAATCTTCCTTCTCTCCCTTGGACCAATACAGTCAGGCTATTCGTCACTGATAGTTCCGGGCTTTTCAGTGACCATTTCCAGTTTGTTGGGATTACCGGTAGTTGACATTTCCATTTCCTAGCCCACACAATGTTTTATGCTGTCAACAACACTGAAATCAATGATTTCAAATCCAAAGGAATGTTCTCCTTTGGGATTACCGGTAGTTGACATTTCCATTTCCTAGCCCACACAATGTTTTATGCTGTCAACAACACTGAAATCAATGATTTCAAATCCAAAGGAATGTTCTCCTCAGTCAGATGAAACATGATGAATTTTGGATTAAACTCAAAGTATTCCCAATCATAACAGAAATACTAATTACCTCTAGAAATTAAACCCAATTCCACTACATATGCAAGATGTCCACATTCTCTGCCAAACATTTCCAGTATTTAAACCTAGTTTATTAAGCCTTGTACGGTGTCAGTGTTGTTAACTCTTTATTCAAAGAAACCAAACCAGCGCAGGCCTAATGATCTCAACAACTCTTCCCTGTAGGTCTTGCTCCAATGAGGCAACTGCGAGGACGGAAGGTCTCTGCCTTCCTACCACTGTCTTCCCCAAGCAGTTGAAAACTAAGTCTGTGCACAACCAACATCTGTTCTGTTATTTTCATTTCTCTACGTGTTCTAGACCAGGGAGAGGAGAACTGGTCACAGCAAATGGAGAAGACTCCCTGGATTCTTCAGCAGCCTGTCACAACTCTGCTTCTTGGCCCCACTCCTCTCCAGCCTCTGCTGCAGCCTCAGAGTCTGAACTGCTCTCTGCCATAGCCTCTTCCTGCTCACTCAACCCTGAAACCTCTGACCACTCATCATTGTCCCACCACCAATCCCCTGGCTCTGAGTCTTCTTCTCCTGGGGGTTCCCCAGCTGGTGCCTCCCACTCCTCCTCTGCATCCAGACAGTCCATAGCATTTAGATACCATCATACTAATAACTTATACTGAACCACTCATACTGTCAGACTTAACTGGTATATTTCAACCATTGCTATTCGGTGTCAGGCTGCTGCCAGCGACTCCCACGACTGGTTGCCCAGGAATGTACAAAGACAAGGAATGTTCTTACCATCTGCTTTTTATTCAATATTTACAGAGAGAGGCTATAAAACCCAGCATCTTGGATAATGGCGTTGTCCCGGGTGCATCTCCACCCCCACCCCCGTCTCTCCCACTTCCTCATTTGTCAAGCCAGTGTGGTGTAGTGGTTAAGAGTGGTAGACTCGTAATCTGGTGAACCGGGTTCGCGTCCCCGCTCCTCCACATGCAGCTGCTGGGTGACCTTGGGCTAGTCACGCTTCTCTGAAGTCTCTCAGCCCCACTCACCTCACATAGCGTTTGTTGTGGGGGAGGAAGGGAAAGGAGAATGTTAGCCGCTTTGAGACTCCTTCAGGTAGTGATAAAGCAGGATATCAAATCCAAACTCTTCCAAATCCAAACTCTTCAAGCTCAACGTCTCTCCTACAGGTGCTGAGAAGTGCCCTCTGTCTTTGAGCTCTTTGCTCTCCTACTTTCAAGGCTTGTTGGGTTCTGGGAGGGGGGGTCTGGAATGCTTTCTGAAGACACTGTGTCCGTCAGCTGTCGCCCTCCCCTGGTGCTTCCACTTCCTCCTCCTCCTCCTCTCCCATTATTTCCCAACTTTCCCCTTAATCTGCTTCTGAGCTGTGACCTCCCTCAACCCCTTTTGTAATTCTAAACTATCTTCCTTTTCTCTGGAAGGGTCAGGCTGGGGAGGAAGTGTCCACCATTCCTCCTCTGCCCAGTCCCTGACATTCAGAGGTTGTTCCCCCCCCCCATTCTCTTTCTCGCATCATGGTAGCATTTCCCCACAATTCACTTTGGCTTGTCCTTTGCTATTTTCTCCCACAATGTCTCCTTTCGTTTTCATCATGCTGAAGCCAAAACCTCAGCCAAGTTAACAAATGTTTCATGATAAATTCTTAAATCCTCTGTTGGTTTTGGGACCCACATAGTACTTGCGTCATTGCTTGTATGTTTATCTTGTACAATGAAACAGTCCAAAATTTTCTGCTAAATACCACTGACGGCGCAATAAATATTAACAAAAATATGGGTAAGGTGTTCATTTTAACTGAATTTATCCTGGCCAGCAAATACAACATTTTTCTTCCATTGTTCAGTATCAGCCTTTATATCTTGAATAACTAGCTCTTTGGTAAAATAATAGTCACCATATTTTCTTCCTTAGTTTGACCTGCTTGTGTGTATACAATACTCACTGGAGAATGATTTGAGACAGCTTCTTCATCTATATTTCCATATACCTAAATCATATAACCTTAAAGATATAAATATATAGTTGTTGCAGAATATGGATTATTATGACTTATGGAGTTACAGGTGTAAACCTTTATAGTATGATATACAAATCTCCATACAGCCACTAAACCGATTTAACCATAATTTTAAAAATCATTGAAATCTTGTTAATATTTACTTCTCTTACTGTAGAGTTGTCCACATAGGGGTCCAACACAGAGTTAAAACCTCCTGCAAGGATTAATTCCCCTTCCCTAAACTTTTCACTCTCTTTGACCAATTTCAGGGGAGTGGAATCCCGCTGTGAAAAATTTGGGGCATACACAACTACTATTGTTATACCCTTATATCCTTCTACCATCCCTTCTTGATATTTCAGAAACCAATTGTATTCTCATATCCCCGTGCCTGTAATATACCTACTCCCTAGCAGGGCTTGTATTAAGCCAGAACTCGCTGGAACATAGTTCAGACACCTTCTCAGGTGGGTACCATTGCCATTATAAGAGAACAAGGGAGGTGTTCGTGGTGAGTTCCAGAACCTCTTTTTCTAGAAAAATAGCACTGCTCCCTAGAATGATAGCCATGACACTTAACATAATTTATTCAGTAAGGTCTCCTCTTTTACAGCTTTTATATTGTTGCATACCATCCCAACCTCCAAGTGGTGTGAGATTCCGGGGGTTCCATGCACTTACCCAGAGTTCATGTTTCCTTTGGAATGAGGCCCAGCAGAGACTGTAGTGTCTTTAGGATATATGGCTTATTTACACATATATACAACCTGAGCCTACGATGGACGGGTTCACAGCATTAACACCCCAAGGGGGCCTTGCTTCCCCAACAACTGCAGCCTTCAATCCAAGCATTGCTCTGTTTCTCTGGCTCCCCAGCTTTCCAACTCTCTGCTCTCAACTTGGACTTTGTCTTTTTAACTACCCAAGAGTTGGGGGAGTTGGTCCCTAAAGACATCTCTGTTAACTCACCCATCCTTGATGGTCTGAGCTGTCTCCTTTGTCAGTCGTGCTAGTGTGGCAAGCCTTGAGTTAAAGAGCAAAATAGCAGGTGGTGTGTGTTGTCATGAAGACTGATTTGTGTAGCAAACAAAGCAAGAGCAGCAGCTATTCATCAGAACTGAGAGCGCCTGGTGGTGTGCCATTGTGGTGGTGGCGCTTTTGGAGAGGCATGCTTCATTAGCTAGTGAAGGGGGAAAGTCTCCATCCGCTGGAAACATGACTAACATATGCGATGCTTATTGACGTTTATAATTGAACTGAAGTAACCTATTGATAGATACGGCTAACTGGGATAAATAGGTAAATAACTGATTAGGTAGTGCAGGATTTGCAGGAGTTTGTTTTGTGATAAAAAAAACATGCACAATTTGCGTGGAAGTGTAATCAATGTTCTTAGTTGGATAATTTTACCTTTTTGTAATTGTTCTGATTTCTGTAATACTGTTCTAGTTGTTTGCCTTCCTGGTTTCTAGTTAATTTCTTAAGAAAGATATGATATATTGACCACTAATAGACACATGCAAAGCTGGATGCAATATGTAATTGCAAAGAACACTAAAGTACATTTTTAAGAAGCACATAGGAAAATGTTTGCAACCATGTGCTAAGTGATCACACAACAATGTAGTAAAATGTATGATTCAGTGGCAAAGTGAACTTTGAACCCACTTCTAACAGGAAAATCCAAAATGAGTAATAGTTGATGCAATATGACAGGTTTGTTTGTGTGGAATTTTACCCTAATTTATGCAGGTTTCATTATGGTGTAGGGATGCCTAATACTTGCCTAGCTTTTTTTTTTAAGTTAGTGATGTAATTCAGCAGTATAAGCTTAGATCCTGTGGGAATATTTTTTAAATAGTCTGATCTAAAAGTTTGATAAGATTCCAAGGTTGGGAGTGTTTTTCAAAGGGTTCCCCACCCCCCAACTCTTTCTTAGGAAATTTGTAATGGAAATGTCTTATTTATAGACAGGTGATACATCCTCTCAATCTGACCTGCTTGGAATGGGGAAATAACTTTGGCGAAAAGGTAAATATATAGGGAGACACCAAGGCAAGGAACTCGGAAGCAAAAGTCTGTTCTGAAGGGACATCATGGGTAAATATATGGACTTGCTTTTCTAGTGCTTTAGCCCTCAGAGCACCAATTCATTCATCCCTCCATTCCTCTCTGATAAGCTTTTAGTGCCTGATGTTTCAGTTTAATTTAGCTGCCAAAAGAGCATCATGATACAGCTTTTAATGTTTTGCAACTTCCTCACAGGCTCTTCCAAGGTTATTTTCTTTCTTCAATGCACTGCCTTGGCACATTTGTCTTCCTACATCATTGGAGCTTACAATTTTACTAGATGTAACCACACGGTTATCATCAGAGACTACCAGCGTCTGCTCCAGGTATTGTATAGCATTGCACTAAAATGCATTTGATTGTATAGTGTGTGTGTGTGTGTGTGTGTGTGTGTATGTGAGAGAGAGAGAGAGAGAGAGAGAGAGAGAGAGAGAGAGAGAGAGCTTGGTGGTAGAATATCTAGTATTAGGCAAGCTCTGTAATTGTAAACCAAAAGGCAGAAACATATTAAAGATTGTAGAGTTCTGAACTTCAGGTTGTATTTTCAGAAGAACAGAACTACGCCTCTACTCTCAAACAGACCGGAATAGGATTTCCTATTATGAAGTGAAAATGTATTGATCAATTCTTAATAAATTAGGCTTCAATCCTACACTCACTTACCTAAGATAACTGGTTTACTTTTGATTAGACTTGTTTATATAGGTTTGCACTGTGAAACTATAATGCTCAAATGTAGTAAGTTTATTTCTGTAGGGACACAGAAAATTTTGGATGGCTGAAAACAGATCCCCCACTCCCTAACCCGGAAATGTAGTTTGATCTTAAGCATGTTTACTCACTTCTGAGTAATGAGAAGTCCTATGAATTGAGCACAGGATTGCAGCCTAACAGCCCAATCTTATATATATATTACTTGGAAATAAGTCTGATCAATTCCCAAGGGACTTATTCCCTAATTAGCAAGTATGGAGTTTGAGGAACTAATGCTTTCAGTACAGTATGTTGCATTTCTTACATTTTCTAGAAACCTGTTCAGTAAGCATCTCTTTTTTAAAAAATCATCTCTAATTTCTTTCAGAACAATATTCAGATTATCTCAAAGGGAGACAATAATAAAATAAAGGTTTGTTTTCTTTTGTTCCTTTTTCTCTCCTATCCCCTCAAAAATTGGATCAAATTTATAGTAGACATTCTATGGGTGCAAAGTTGTAATGTGAGCATTTTGCAATATATATGTGTGTGTTTGTGTAATATCCAATGGAACCCACTGTTCTGAGAAAGCATTTGAATCGGGGGGGGGGAGCAAGGAATTGTTTCTGGAGAAGAAGGGACAGAAGCAGCTAACTAGATAAAAAAATTCATGCATATGCATTGTATTCACAATTTAATAGAAGTGATAACTATTAATAAATTGATTCTGATTACATCTTATCATTTAATTATTAATAATTTTGAGCTAAAAGGTATTAGAAGGCTCCCCATGAGCTAGATTGACAGGATACTTTTGTATTTTAGGGTGATGTTATGTGTCTGTAAACCTTTATAATGTGCATGCAAAATTATCACTTTTTAAAGTCTACTTTAAGGCTGTTCCAAATGCCAAATTTGGTCTATCATTTCTCTCCAGGCAGGTCACATTATTAATTGCTGCCCAGAGCTGCAGGTGAGTAGTTCTCTGTGGTTAGATGCAGCTTGCAAATCTAATACCATATTGTGTTTTATGGCAACCTGGAGGGCATATGTAATGGCATAGTGGAAAATGACACTGCTAACCATCGAGGCTCCACACACATACTGTATTTGTTCATTTCTTCTCCTTCCAACTATGCCTCAAGGCACATAGGTTGAAAGTTACAGGTAGGTAGCCGTGTTGGTCTGCTGTAGTCGAAACAAAATAAAAAAATTCCTTCCAGTAGCATACACACGAAAGCTCATACCAATAACAAACTTAGTTGGTCTCTAAGGTGCTACTGGAAGGAATTTTTTTATGTTGAAAGTATTACTGTATTTATATTCTTTGCGTGAAAAGTCTGAAAGGTTGCAACAAGTGCCAAACCTGATCTATCTGGTTCAGTATTAAAGTCCCTGTCAAACATAAAAAACAAAAACTTAAAAGCATGAGATTTATAATGAATCAGAGATCTTCCCTCCTTGCACTCTCAATGAGATAGAGCAGAAGATATAGAAACAGGAAAATTCCAGAGTTCAGCAGCATGGCGTTTTCCTTTCACGAAGATAAAAGCATAGCCTTATGAAAGTCTAGCCTTCATCACTGATCCGTCTAGTCTAGTTCAATATCGTCCTCGTGCTGACGGGCAGCTGCACCCGATGCCCGGGCTTGCACCTGGGATCCTCTGCAGGAAAAACACGTGCTCCATTCTTGTGATTCCAGTTAGGTAAACCCAGCCATCATCTTTAAGTATCCTGATTAGCTTCGCACCTCGATGGTCCCCTAAGAACAGAAATAATACCTGAGCAGTAAATGCTAGCTTCAGAAACGGGGGGGAAATGGTCTACATTTCTCCACATTCCCTATAGCATCCTCTCCTTTCTCTGAAGCCGCCGACCTCTTCCTGAACCTACAAAATGACGCGTGCTCTACGCCCTCTCTTCCAATGCGCGCCGGGAAGGGAACTCTCTCTCCAGTTGTTGGGCGGGATCTGCACCCAGGGTGCGGACGGGAGGCGGTGCCGGCTCGCAGCTATGAGCTGTTTCCCTTCTTCAGACAAGGCGTTGCGTCACTAACGTGCCAAGTTTTCTCCCTTTTGCTTTCTCTCTTGCCGCTGGAAGCCCCGGGGCGCAATGCTGGCTTGCATCCACAACTTTACGAAATCGTGCGTCGCCAAGCAGCACCTAGTTCTCTGGAATCTCACTGTTGCGCTCCTGGAGCAAAACTGCGACGGCTACTCAGAGGTAAGAACTGGGGACGGGACAGACAGACAGACAGACAGACACACACGCGCACACACACACACACACACACACACACACACAACGCTTGGGGCAAGCAGGTGTGCGGGGCTGCAGTTTGCGTCCTTAGCGCGGGGTTCTTCACAGTTTCCCCCTGTTTAGACGGCACTTGGCACCGGACCGGGCTTTGGCTGGAGCTTAAGTTCTAACCCGAGAGGTGCGGGGGCGCAAGGCTGGCGTGGAAGTGACGGTGTGTGATCTAGGAGCCCTGCTTCCTAATCCCAGATGGAAAGGGAATACAGTAGTTGTGGTGAGGGAGAAAAAAAAGAAGCTCTCGCTTTTCAAAGATGCTTGGAGCTATGCTTACAGGCTTTAGGGCCGAGCCCGGGCGCAACTGATGCCAATCGTGGAAATAAAATCCACAGAAAGGTGCTAACCCACGTTTGCTCATGCATGATCCGGCGATTGCCTTGGGCAAATACACTGCAGTGCAGGAGCTCACGCAACAGACCACTTTTCTAATCTAGTGTGATTGGTGTTCTATAATTTTTGCTTTGGTCAATTGCTAATTCTTAGATTGCTCTTTTAAAAAATGCAAGCTTGTGATACACTCACACAGGAGTGCCAGCTTGGTCCTGCGTCCGTGGGTGCCATGCAGTGTGCATGGCCCTGGCACCAAAATTTGTGGCTGCCTGGCCCCTTCACATGGGAAATTTTGTGGGTGATCAAGCATCCTGGGCGTTGGCACCTGTATTCACTCACATCATTGTGAGTTACAGGTAGGTAGTCGTGTTGGTCTGCCATAGTGGAAACAAAATAAAAAAATTCCTTCCAGTAGACCTTAGAGACCAACTAAGTTAACTTAGTTGGTACTAAGGTGCTACTGGAAGGAATTTTATAATTGTGAGTGAATAGCTTATGATTTTATTTACCCATTAGATAAGTAGGTTTTACAAATCCCATTGTTTCGGGGGAAGTTTCCGCTTTTAAAGTCAAAAGTGGCTGTGTTGGATTTTGGGGACAATTGTCTATTTACATATACGACTGAGTTTGATAGCAATCTGCTCATTGTTCCCAATCAGTTCAAAAGCACTTACAGCTTGCTAGTCAGTTCTAGGGCACAGCACTGTGGGTATGTGGACATTTTACCTCTTTGTGGTGATTAGCACACACATGTACCCAGTCTATGTGAAATCACCCATTCCTACATTTCCTCTTTTGGATGCTTCCTTGGTTTCATTCTTCCTCTCAGAATCTCCCCTGAACATTTTGGTTAGCTGGATGATAGCATGCTCCCAGTACTAAATTATCATCACCCACAACAATTAAGTGGAGAAGTCTGCCCCCTTTGGAATTTCTAGATTGCTGGACTCAGTGCCCTCTAGACTCAACACCACTGTGTCATTTGTGTATTGAGACTACACTACTGCGCCTTTCTAAATCCAGTAGCATTCCAGAGAAAGCTACATTGAAAGTCCTGGCTGACAACATTCTCTCTAGTAACGTAAATTTTACTTCCAGAATCTTCCCCGTGTCATTGGTGCCAACATGCTCCACAAACACTGCTTCCTCTCCAGCATTATCTATCAGGTATTATACCTGCAACCAGTAGCTGTCAGTGGTATCGTGTTGCTCAAGTGGCTTCCTAATGTTGAGCGTCACAGCTGGTTACTGAGAAGGAGGAAGCAGGGAGCTCAGTGCCGCTTGGGTGTGGCAGCGGGAACGTTGGATTGGCTTCACTGCTGCGCCCAAACCATGCTGAGCTCTTGGCTGCCTCTCCCTCTTGGTAACTGGCAGTGATGCTCACCGATGGAAAGCCAGGTGAACAATTCCACCTTGCTAACTACTACTGTTTGCAAACCAGGGCAACATTTTATGCATCTGATGAAGTGTAGTCAAGGAACACCTGAGCACATTGCCTTGTAAATGCCTAGAAGCCTATTTTGGCATTGTGATATAAATTAATTTATAATGATTATGAAAACTTAGGCCATAATAAAATTGGTAGTCTTTAAAGTGCCACAGGGATGCGGGTGGCGATGTCTAAACCACAGAGCCTAGGGCTTGCCGATCGGAAGGTCGGCAGTTTGAATCCCCAAGATGGGGTGAGCTCCCGTTCTTTGGTCCCTGCTCCTGCTCACCTAGCAGTTCGAAAGCACGTCAAAGGGCAAGTAGATAAATAGGTACCACTCTGGCGGGAAGGTAAACGGCGTTTCCGTGCGCTGCTCTGGTTCACCAGAAGCGGCTTAGTCATGCTGGCCACATGACCCGGAAGCTGTCTGCGAACAAATGCCGGCTCCCTCGGCCAGTAAAGCGAGATGAGCGCCGCAACCCCAGGAGTAGGTGCCACAAGGGTCACTGTGCTCATCTTGGTGAAAAAGTCATATACAAACTTGACAGCACCCTCCTTCACTTCATTTTCCCTCTTCTTTATTCAGTGAGTGTACACTGAAGTGTAAAGGACTTGAGATGTCTTTTTTTCTGTACACTGTACAGTATATTAGCCACCAGAAAGAATAGCACAAACCATAGTTGAATAAGCCATTAATAGAAAAAGTTTGTAACATAGAAACTGTGACAAAGTTGATATATATAATTTTATATCCAGGGAGAAAAGAATGTGCTGCTTACTCAATGTTTTATTCGATTAACAATAAACCGACAGAGGGATAATATCAGTTAAGGTTTCAAAGAGAAACTGATAGAGCAATCCTGTAATTCCAGTACACCATCAATCATTACTGAATCAAAAAGAAATTAGCACTTCATGGATCCAGTTCTACTTGCTCACTAAGAACTGAGTGTGAACCAAAGTGGCTGAGATTTTCCAAGAACTACATTTGTCATTAAAAATGAGCAATTAATACTATATGATTTTTTTTGTCCAACAGAACAATGGATCTCGGAATGTTGAAGTCAGATTTCGGAACTCCCTAAAGTGCATCAGCCAGAGAAAAGAGAAATGTGGGAAACGCACATCCAAGGAACTTGAGGAAATGTGGAACAGCTATATGCGGATTAGAAATGTTAATAGTGAATGAATCACTACTAAACTCTGCAAGCTTTCTGACTTTATGCATTATAAAGGTTTATTTTTTTAATGCTGTTAATTTATTCTTTGTGAAGATTTCAAACTGTGGGGTGTTTTTTTTATAGACAGCATACATTTTACAAGGCTTATATTTGATGGTGTTAATTTATTTTATAGTAATATTTCAAACAATAAATTAATGGTCCTTGTATCAATGTGCAAAGCCCTTAACAACATGAGTTCAGGGCACCTGAGCCATTATATCCCAGCTTGATCACTGAGATCTACTGGAGCAATGCTGTTACTTTACCCATGTGTGAATGAGGTCCAAATGATATCTATGAGATATTGAGCATTTCCCACAGCTGGAATGCCCTGCTTATATAAATTTTCCAAGCACTGTTGTTACCCATTTTTAGATGTCCTTTGATAACTTATTGTTACAACAACCAATTCAGTGGGATAACTTTTATCTGAGTGTCCAGCTCCTTACGATTTTGTTTCTTGCTTTTACATTTGCCTTATGTTTGTGGTTTTGTATTTGCTGTACACTGCTTATATGTTTTCTGTATGAGTCAGAGGTCTATATTTTTATAAATAAAAATGCTTTGATGAAATGTTTTGCAATGTACAGTACACTGAGTTGTGAACAATCTTGTGCAATTTGTGTCAGGGAATAAGGAATTCCATGGAGTCAATCAAACAACTTTGCCTGTATTTACCTTTTTAAAACCAGCTTCTTCCCACTGAAGGCAAAACAAATAAACACATTTACAGGTTAGTCTTTATCAGGGGTCAGCAAACTTTTTCAGCAGGGGGGCCGGTCCACTGTCCCTCAAACCTTGTGGGGGGCCGGACTATATATTGGGGGGGGGGAATGAATTCCTATGCCCCACAAATAACCCAGAGATGCATTTTAAAGAAAAGCACACATTCTACTCATGTAAAAACACCAGGCAGGCCCCACAAAAACCCAGAGATGCATTTTAAATAAAAGGACACATTCTACTCAGGTAAAAACACGCTGATTCCTGGACCGTCTGTGGGCCGGATTTAGAAGGCAATTGGGCCGGATCCAGCCCCTGGCCCTTAGTTTGCCTACCCATGGTCTTTATGATCAAACAGTGGACATCAGCATGAAACAGTGTGCTTTGAATAGAGCTTCTGCTTAGATGCCTAAATCCAGCACTGAGCTTAGTAGTAGTATTCTCCATGCTACATGACTTGGTACATGTGATCTGTATTATTACTATTATTCTTAGCTGTTATTCCTGCATTGCAGGGGGTTGGACTAGGTGACCCTTGGTATCCCTTCCCTTCCAACTCAACTACCGTATTTTTCGCTCCATAAGACGCACTTTTTTCCTCCTAAAAAGTAAGGGGAAATGTCTGTGCGCCTTATGGAGTGAATGCATGGTCCCTGGAGCCAAATTGCCTAGGGGCCAAAAGCAGATTGTGCTCTTTTTTTTTTACAAAGAGAGAAGAGGGTGTTGAAAGGAAGCCGCTGAACAGCTGTTTAGCAAGCAATCGGGGAGAGAGATAAGGCTCCCTTTCCAGCCCCGCCTCCTTGCCCAGGCCTCCATTGTTGAATGCAGAGGGAGGCTGTTTGTTTTCCCAGCAACATGTGACTGACTGATTAGATTATCTGTCTGGAAACTGTAGAAATGGCTCCCTTTCCTGTAGGACTAGAAACTGCAAACTGTGAGTTGAACCCCATAAAAACGGGGCTTTTCCTCTTTGAAAAAGAAGCTGCACCACTTTCAGCTGATCCTTAAAAAAGCAGGCTTTTCCCTTTGCAAAAGAAGCTGCACCACTTTGAGCTGATCCTCAAAAAACCAGGGCTTTCCCCTTTCCTCCTCTAAAAACTAGGTGCGTCTTATGTTCAGGTGCGTCTTATGGAGTGAAAAATACGGTATTATTTGACTCTGTTGTTGTTGTTGTTGTTGTTACATTTGTCAGTTTCTTTATACAACATCTCGAAACAATTTAACAAGATAAAATGCAATAAATGAAAGCCATTTAAAATTGTTGAAAAATGTAAAACAATGAACAAGGCAAAATGAATACAATGTTCATCCAACAATTTACTAAGGATAAGCCCTACTCACCCCATTAAAATATGAACATCAGTGTAGGAGGCAACTTACTTACCAAAGTCTCAGTGAACAAAAAAAATCCAAGATCAAAGATGGTGCCAGGCACATCTTTCCACAGAGATTGTTCCACAAATGGGGTGAGCACGGGTGAAAAGCCCTGCTGTAATATGGCCACCCTCCACAACTCCTTTAAAGAGGGGCACGTGGAGAAAGATCTCTAGTGAAGCCCACAGGATGCAGATTGGTTCATATGGGGAGATTCGGTCGTGAGCCATATAGGGCTTTAAACCAGTAAAATGGTACCTTGGTTCTCAAACACCTCGGTTCTCAAATGCTGAAAACCCAGAAGTAAGTGTTCTGGTTTTCGAATGCTTTTCGGAAGCCGAACGTCCGATGTTGGCTATCGTTTCCAGGGCGCCTAGACCAATCAGAAGGCGCACCTAGGTTTTCGAACATTTCAGAAGTCAAACGGACTTCCGGAATGAATTAAGTTTGGCGCTTTTGTCTTTGCTATTTATTTTGCGGTTTTGTTTTTGAGGCTTTTTCGGTTATTTTGTTTTTGCGACTGTGTGGAACCTAGTTCAGCTATTGCTTGATTGATTGTGTGACTGCGGAAATGGATAAAAGCCCCCCATCCAAACAATGACTATCATCAGTGCAGGCAAGAAAAATAAATAAATTTTAATTTTTATCATCTACAATATTGTCTTACCGTGTTTCCCCTATTTTAAGACACCGTCTTATATATTTTTTCCCTCAAGAAAACGCACTATGGCTTATTTTGAGGGGATGTCTTATTTTTATTACGTAAGCCCAGCCCAGCCTTTTCCTTGGCGCCCTCCAGAACTGCGCCTATCACTATGGCTTATTTTCGGGGTACGGCTTATATTTCGCAAATGCGAAAAAATCCTGCTATGGCTTATTTTATGACTATGTCTTAAAATAGGGGAAACGGTATTTATTTTATAGTACAGTACATTGATTCTTGCTTTCATTTTATGGATCCGTGGTCTCGTTAGATAGTAAAATTCATGTTTAATTGCTGTTTTAGGGGTTGTTTTTAAAAGTCTGGAATGGATTAATCTGTTTTGCATTCCTTTCTATGGAAAAGTGTGCCTTGGTTTCGGAACGCTTTGCTTTTGGAATGGATTTCCGGAACGGATTAAGTTTGAGAACCAAGGTACCACTGTACTTTGAATTGAGCCTAATGGATAGCATATGCAGTCAGACCAGAGTTGATGCTATATTTCCACACTTTCTAGCCCCAGTCAATAATCTAGCCTCTGAATTCTGCACCAGCTGCAGTTTCTGAACTATATTGGGTATCCAGGAATGACTGACTGATCCCTGTGTGTAGTACGCACATATATGAGAATTTGGGGAATATGCACTCCTATCCCCCAGCGTAGAGACATCGTGCAGTTTTTATGACCCATCATAATAATCTTTCCCTATATTTCTGACGTTCAGGCTGTGAGTGCCATTGCTTATGTAGCCAAAATGGCAACATCTAAGGTGGGAGCCATCAACAAGCATGAGGGAACACCAAGGCTTGTGAAAATACATAAAAAATCCCCCTAGGACAGAGAAAACCGCAAGCAATCCAGTGAGGACCGAGTAAGTTCAGTGTCCACTGAATGCTCCCTTGACTGTTTGGGGGGTGGGGTGGGGTATGGAAAACTGGAGGTGGGAAGCAAAGGAGTGGGAGGAATCCTGAACAACACTCCACACAACTCCACTGGCATGCGACTAAATCCATACACCACCTGGTTGCAGATTGTCCTAGATTGTAGCAAGTGTGTTGTATCCAACTAAATGGTGTGCCTTATAACAGACAACCAGGAATTGTTAAAGATGCCGTTCATATGGCAGTGTGGACACTTAGGGCCTGTTTTCACCAAACTGGTCCTTTGTTTGAGGTGGAGGCTGGTGAGACCTCCCCGCAGACCCTCCAAGTGTCCCTATTTTCCAGGTACACTCCTGGATTTACAGAAGCTGTCCCAGTTTCTGATTTGATCCCAGTATATCCCGCTTTATCCTTAGGACATCCCTATTTTCATCAGATAAATGTTGGGATGTCCCTATTTTCATCAGAGGGTATGAGGTCGACAACAAATAAAAAGAATTGCCATGATCTTTTCTATGAACCGCCCTGAGACCTCTGGGTATAGGGCAGTATATAAATTCAATCAATCAATCAATGGCAAGCTTCCCCACAATATTACAACCCCCAAGTTTCTTAGGGGGAAAGTCACAGCAGTTTAAAACGGCATAAAACCTATTCTATGCTCATAAGTACATATTGACTCAGTAATCAATGGGCTGCATTATTCTAATGAGAGAGAGAGAGAAAACTCAGTGGAAAGACTGAATGGTCATCTTCAGGGCCAGATTAAGGTTTGATGAGGCCCTAAACTACTGAAGGTAATGGGGCCCTTTATATGTCGAGTTGTCCTTTGTCAACAACAAATTGTCACTGTTTTTTTGTGTTGAATATATGGTATATGGAGATTATGGACCTATAATAGGTATCTAAAGCAATCTGCACATAACAAAATATGTACATCACAGGAGCCTACACAACACAAAACACTGTTGCTGCATGTAGGTTTTATTTTATTTGTTTTTTTATCTTATATTTTGGAAATGTACATCCAGTTTTTCCCCTTTAATTTTTTTTGGGGACCCCAAGAGAGTGGGGCCCTAAGCTATAGCTTCTACGTAAATGGCTCTCCCCCCCTTTTATTGGAAAAGCCATCGGGACCCCAACACAACGTGTCTGCACTGCATCCTTGCCCAGCACTACCTCGGAAAGCGGTGTTCCGTAGTGGCGAGGAGGGGACCCCGCTCGCCGCGGAACCAAAGTGTCCAGCGCGCGATGCCAAGCCGAGCCACTTTTGCAAACGCACACCCGGCCGGAAGCAGCGGAGGACGCCCGGTTTTTCCGCGCAGAGCGTCCGGCACGCGCAGCAGCGGACGTGGTCGGGGCGGTCGGTGGTCGCGTGTCGGTGGTGGTCGTCGTCCCCCCGCCCCGCTCCGCAAAGGAAGGCGATGTCGTCGGAGGGCAGCACCCGCGAGGGGGGCAGCGCTCTGTTCGCGGGCTTCCGCGCGCTCGGGCTCTACTCCAACCACTTGGCGCACGTGGTGCGCTTCCACCGCCGCCACCGGGAGTTCTACCTGGTCACCGCGGTGGGGAAGAGCTTCCACACTTACAACGTGAGTCCCACCCCATCCCCGGCCGCGGGGTGTATCTTCCGTGTTTAAACCTGCTTGCTGCGTGCAGAAAGCAGCCTGGAGAGGGGGCGGGGTCGAGGAGCATAAATTGAACATGCTTCCCTTAAACCCACGCGCCCCCCATGCGTTGAGAGGCTGAAAGAGTTGCAGGGGGTTTTTTTGTTTAGACTGCCCGTGGTTCCCAACGTGGGGCACACGCCCCACAGAGGGGGGCATTTTGATTTTTAAGGGCGGGGGGGGCAATTCGAGAATGAGTTATTAACAGTTAATGGTGGCCTTTTAGGCTTCACGTGAATAGGAGTTCACTTTTTGAACAATTATATGTCTCTGGGTGTATGTGTGCATCAGGGTTTTAGAGATGCTTAGGTGGGGCATGGCCAAAAAAAAGGTTGGGAAACGCTGGTTTAGAGCCAAACAACTGAGTTCAGCTATACGGAAGCTTAAAAAATGAGGAGAGTTTCTTGGTCACCCAATGCCTATTTACCTTATGGGGTTCACTGCCACTAAATGCTGCGGTCCTTATCCTACGTGGCTTCATAAGAGAATTGGAAACCTCCAAGCAAAGCCTCGAATGAGGGAGATTTGTAGCGAAAACTTTTTTAAAAACAACAACATTTGCATCCTACCTTTCCTCTTAAGACGCTCGAGGTGGCTTCCCACGGTTCTTCCCCCTCCCCATTTTACCTTCATGACAGCCCTGTAAGGTAGGCTACACTAAGCGGCTGCGTGTGACCTAAGGTCACCCAATGAGCTTCGTGATTCAGTGGGGTGCACACCCAGTGCATTTTGTCTGCTCCAGGCGTGAAAGGATTTTGTTGTAGTTCGCTCAAAGCATGGTGTTGTTCAGCGAACAACTTTATGGAAGGTTAGACAAAATCATAAAGGAGAAAAGTGTGAAAGTGGTTATGGCTACATGGAACCTCCATGTTTGGATGCTGCATATCTCTTTAATATCCAATACAAAGGACAAACCACAGTGAAAGGCTGTTTCATCATGCCATTCTTCATTAGCAACCAGAAATGTACAAAAGAAAGAGTGTCTCAAAGCGCCAAAATTCTGACACGCTTTTTCCACACAAAAGGTGGCAAACATATACCCTCAGTCCTCGAAGTGTTCCAAGCTAAACCCCTAACACAGTTATTATATGGGGCTCACATTTGGACTGGCACTTACCTTGGTTCTACAGAAGCTGTCCAATCAAAAGTTCTTAAGGCAAAATTTTGCTGTACCACCCTGTGTCCCAAATGCATCATTGCGCCTAGAGGCTAATCTTCCATCAGTAGAATTACGGATCTGGCATAGGACACTTAACTTTTGGCTTCGCCTAAACTCAAATCCCCCCCCCCCCCCGGTCTAATATCCCTAGTGCTGCAAGATTGTCACAAGAGTGCCTGGCCTAAAATTGTCTATCAAAAACTTCAGTCTTGTGGTTTATCACCACAAGAGCCACTCACCTTGGGTTTTAGTAAAGCAAACAGTCTAATCTGTCAGCGCCTAAATGATATCGAGCGTCAAGAACGACATGGCCACAGTAAGGAAATTTTGCCCATGGTATGACTATTTCCCATCTTCCCATTTCGACTCTCTGGCACCCTTTCTGCATAACCTAGCAAAATATAGATGCGCTTTTAGCCTCGCAAAGATTGAATGTACTACCCTCGGCAGTTCTTGAGGGACGATTCCAACAGATTCCACACGAAAAACGCTTATGTCCCTGTGATGGCAGTACCAAATCAGTGGTGCACGGCCTTTTGACTTGCACTTTTTATAAAGACTTGAGGAACAAGATTATCAGCCCTCTTTTATTGTTCATTCCGGGTCGCCCAACCACTGCCACATTGTCTTTTCTCATGGCAGATCAAGATGAGCAGGTGACAGCAAAGGTTGCAAGGTTTTTAGCTGGGGCAATCAAAATAAGGTCCACTCTTTGACTGTTGATTCAGGACTGTAATGTGTTTTATATAATTGACTTTTATTTCTGCTCTTTGTATATCACATTGTTCTTTTATTGCTATGGCTGATGGCTGACACAAATAAAGATTAATTCATTCATAGCAACTTGATGAACTTCCAATTTGGCTGTAATTTCTAAATGAAGAGGAAGGAGTGGGAGTGGGAACATAAATCCATCACTGAGAAAGGAAGAAAGAAACTTGACTTGGATGTCTTCTGTTGTGCTGCTCAACATAATCCTCATTTTCACATCCTTTACGAAAGGAGTGGGGCTTGTGCTATTGCATAACATTTGACACAGCTATACAAAATAAGTTATTCTATATCACTCAAGATAACCCTCATTTTCACATCCTTTTCACATCCTTTCCAAAATGAATGGGACTGCAGCTGTTGTGTAACATAAAATGTTTTCATATCATGGTGCGTGTAAATCTGAAAGAGTGCAGCTGAATTTCGTTAAAGTAAAGGGATGTTTTTCCACAGACTTAACAAGAGGCCAGTTCCATTACTATTATAACTTTTTAACTACAGCAGTTATTTCATGAATAACTATGCCCATCTTCCATGCACATTAGTCTCTCTCCAGAAACATTTATCGCTTGTCTAATAATTGTAATACTGAACTAATTTTCTAAAAAATATTATGCTTTTATTGCAGGTGAAGAAACTAGGCTTAGTTGCTGTTAGTAAGTATATTGTTCTTTGTATGTGCATTTAATATGTGGTTTAGTTTTATATCTTTCTTTACAAATTGTAAGTTGCGGTGAATAATGTTTATGTACAAAAATCCTGCTAAAAGTTGTAAAATCCACTACAAAATGGAGTGTTTTGTACCCAAGTTTAATTGGACACCTGAGGCAGAAAATCTCTTAACTGACTCTACTTGGGAGTAATAACAATAAATTAAAAAATAGCAACTTGTTGCCCTTCCACCATGCGCTGGAGGAACTTGTGTCCGAGTAAATTTTGGGTTTTAAGTCCTGTTTATCTTAGAGCAAATGAATGTGCCTTCTGGTCATTCTTACTGATGGAGCACACAGTAAGTTGTGTGTTTTAGTTCTAAGCATGTGTCAACATTTTGTGTGTGTATTTCTAGTAGCAATTGATATTCAGTATACAGTACTGTAAAGTTGAGGGAAATTATCAATATATCACAGTGTGTCTTCTTTGCTGCGTGTACTTTAAAACTGATAGAGCTTGCTCTTTTTGTTTCCCTTCTCTTTTAGGCAATGCTTTGCCACAGGACATTACCTGTTTGGCAGCCGACAGAATGTTGGTCTTTGCATCTTATGGCAGTCTTCTTCATGCTTTTGCTCGGAACAAAGAGGTTTGTATAATTATTAAGCAAGATACAGCAATTTGTATCTGATCCTGAAAGTATTTAGGCTGCAAACCTATATCCACAAACCTGGGAGTAGTTGAAGTTCACAGAATTGTATAGAACTTGCTTTTGAGCATACATTTGTATTCAGGATATGGGTGCTGTATTATTAATGTATGGGTGATTTGCCCCTGCATATCAAAGGTGGCTGGAGTTCCTTCTGAAACCTTAGTATGATGTTACAGTCAATAACTGGTTTACGTTTGGAATTGTTTAAAATATTAATTCTGGGATTGGTACAGTTGGGATGTTATATGGGTCATATTATGACTCTTGAATCCAGTTTGGGCTGTATGTTATGCTTGTATTCTGCCTTTCCACCTAATCAATGTCAGGGAACCCGTGCCTCTCCTTTCACCCCTCACTATTGGTCATGCTGGCTGGAACTGATCAGAGTTGAAGTAATAACATCTGGAGGGCCACAGGTTTCCTATACCTGTGCTAAATAGTGCTGAAGGCACTTAATGTCCAGATATGATTTCATACCTCTAAGGAAATAACTAAGATACTTTGAATTGCAGGTGGTTCACACTTACAAAGGTCACAGAGCAGATGTTCACCTTGTACTGCCATTTGGGGATCATTTGATTTCTGTTGATCGTGATAACATTCTCATTATTTGGGATGTACAGTCAGAAGGTAATGTTTGACCCTTTTTAAAGTAATAACTATTCAGAGAACTAAAAACATTAAACATATTTGTAGTGTATATGGCAGCTAATGCTTTTCTTTGTCCTGCAGAAGAATACTTGCAGATGAATTTTGATAAGACAGTGTTTGCTGTTTCTGCAATTATGCACCCAAGTACCTATTTGAATAAAATTCTTCTTGGTAGTGAACAAGGAAATCTACAATTGTGGAATGTAAAATCCAAGTAAGAACATCTCTCTCTCTCTCTCTCTCTCTCCCCCCCCCCCTTCCTGACCCAAATTACAAACTTATTAGCCTGGTTATCAATCATTTACTCCCATAAAATGTGGAATTAATGCAGAGCGCTGATGGATTGGGGGTGGACAATTTTCCAATGTTGTTTGATTCTAACAGACCAAATTGTAAATATGGCCATAAGTGAAACAATCACATGCTAGTGGTTCTCAAACTAAAGCTATACTGAAGGGCTTGTTTAGCAACGAGCCTGTTCAAATTACATAGGAAATAATTGAGAATATTTGAAGTGAGCATGAATTTTGTTTTATGTTTCTAAGACAGTAGAAGGGTTACGTAGTTTTGATCTAAAAATATGGGCCAAAGCCACGAGCACTATTTTCCTTGTTTAGTTTTATTTAAATGAGACTTGCACTATGCACATATTGGTGACATTGATGAGTATTGTCTTTGGGGTGTCTTTGTATAGAGACAGTGGCCCTGACAACTGTGAGAAGATTGAACCACCGTAGCTTTCCTGTCCCAAGTTTTCCAGTGCAGGCTCCTGGGTCTCTACCAAAATGGAGCTCTCCTGAAGGGAATGCTATGAGGACAGAGGGGTCCTGGGGAAGTGGGAATTGGCTAAAATTGGGCAGAGGCACTTTGCATGAGTAGAGTTTCCTCCTGGTCTTAGTTCTTGGGGCCTAAGACAATTCTAGTAGTATCCCCCCCCCCAATAAATAGCTCCCCAGAAGTTTTAAGAATTTTTTCTGCAAATGCTGGCTTTGTGTTTAACATCCATTCTGATGTAGTTTTGTTTCGTGGCATTAAAATTCACTAACCTCTTTCTCTCCCTCTCCCCACTCAAGCAAACTTTTATATACATTTCGTGGCTGGGGAGCAGGAGTGACAGTCCTTGAGCAGGTAAGTGTGTGAATGTATAGAGGGTTGGATCCAGAGATCAGTCTGCAGAAGGTGGTGAGCAAAAAATGAGCTTCCTGGCACCTCCTCTTTCTGCCAGTCTGCCCTTCTAAAAAGGCTTTCCCTAGGTTTGGGGAACCCTGCTAAATAGCTTGGAGCGAGGGGGAAGGTGATGGAAAATCAAGTGAAAATACCTTCTGTGAGTGGCAGCTCCAATTACCTTCTGCAGGCTTATCTCTGGTTTCAACCCAGCGACAATTACATACTGTTCCTTGATAGTTATTTTCATATTGCTTTATTAATGTTCTCTGCTAGATCAAATAGGTATAGCCCACAATGCTAAGCCTGTGCCTTAATTTCTAGTTCATATTAGCAGATCTACTACTTTTGCAGGATTCTGAATGACAGACTTTAGTAAGCAATGTCAATGTACATGTCAGTACTCTTGAAAACACTGTATACTTGGGTTGTATTATATTGCTGGTGGCGTTTGCAAAAATAATATATATGTAGGGGATTTTTCTTTAAATAAATGAACCTAGCTCTTGCCAATCTGAAATTCATTCAAAAAGTCTATGGTAAAAATTAGCACTAGAATAGAAATGGAACGATCACATGCAGGCTTCAGTCTACACACCCTTATCTAGAAGTAAGTTCTGTTCCAGTTAATGGATTTTTTATTAAGGCAGTATGTTTGGGTTGAGACTGATAACCATGGTCCACAAATCACACATTCTTACCCTGTTTCCCCTATTTTAAGACGTAGTCATAAAATAAGCCATAGCAGGATTTTTTCGCATTTGCGAAATATAAGCCATACCCCGAAAATAAGCCATAGTGATAGGTGCAGTTCTGGAGGGCGCCAAGGAAAACGCGGGGCTGGGCTTACGTAATAAAAATAAGACATCCCCTCAAAATAAGCCATAGTGCGTTTTCCTGAGAGAAAAAATATATAAGACGGTGTCTTAAAATAGGGGAAACACGGTAAAATGCAGTAATCTTGGGACCATGTATTGTAGCTGGGTTTTTTTTAAAAGAATTCAACCTGTATGGAGCTCATTACTTGTGCTCTGCTTCTAAACACTTCTATTTGAACATAATTAGAATTGTGTCAGTGTCCCAAATTATATACTAGCAGGTTTTACCCAAGGCTGTAATCCTTAAGCACACTTGTTTGGGAGTAAGCCCCAGTGAGGTTAGTGCTAAATATATGCACCCAAAATGTGACTTCATCCAAACGTCCAATCTTAGGTGGAAGAGTTGTAATTAAAATGTTATGTGTACTGTGAGTGGTGTGGCCCTGAATGTATGTTCCCTTGCTGTGCATTCATATATTTGATATGAAAGACCATAAGGTTTGCACAAGCCTGTCAGAAAGGCTTGCAAGGTGTTGGAAACTGGGCTTTAGTGTTAATACAGTAAGTTCTGTGGCCTGTTATAATCAGAGAGATTGTTAAGTTAGAGGTAGAGGGTTGAATCATATGAAACAAGCAAAGTTATGCTCATGGACCAAGACCTCTGAAAGGCCCTCTGGAGTGGTGGGCTGTAGTTGGGAGGGGGAGTCAAATTAAATTTCTTTCCCCCCCCCCCCATGATCCAAACTAGTGTAGAGTATGTGCACAGAGCACCATTGAATCCAAGTGAAAGTTTGCTAATGAGAGTATTATTAGAGAGTATTAGTCTACAGCAGGCATCCCCAAACTTCGGCCCTCCAGATGTTTTGGCCTACAACTCCCATGATCCCTAGCTACCAGTACCAGTGGTAAGGGATGATGGGAATTGTAGTCCAAAACATCTGGAGGGCCGAAGTTTGGAGATGCCTGGTCTACAGCTTCCGCAGCTTCCTTTGCCCTGGCTTCAGATGGTGAAACGCACTCCAAATAAAGATGTAAGTAGGTGTAAAAAATGTGTAGAACTAATTTGTTTGCACTTCCTCCACAATGACAACATTTTGATGAAAGCTGACCAAACCTACTGTATCACCCAAAGTCTCCGATAGCCTCTGTTGCTGCTTCTGTGGAGGTTGAAGGAAACAGGCAACATCTTGGAGTTTGCATCTCACATAGTCTGAACTCTCCAGAGGCTCCTTCCATTTTGGAAATATTAGAAGATGTCTGGGAAATACGCCATGGAATAATGGTTACATGCATCTCATTCTATTCAATATGCAATAATAAAAATGCATGGCAGTGAACAAGCTTTGGAGTTGGAAAAGCATGGCTTTGATGCAGCAAGTTCATTCTTGTCTAAGAAGTAACAAAAGCATAATTAAAATGAACTTGGTGATTTCATTCAGGTGTGCCCAGGAAAAGTTTCTAATGGGATCTTACCACATATTCAATCAATCACTTTATTTCAGCTTTAAGCTCATAAGGCATTCTTAATAGGTTGTTTAGGCTCTGTTGCAAAATATAAAAAGTTGTTGTTGTTTAATAATATAACTTTCTTTGCAGGCCCCAGCAATGGATGTCATTGCAGTAGGTCTTGTGTCTGGTCACATCATAGTGCACAATATTAAATTTGATGAAACGCTGATGAAATTTCAACAAGACTGGGGTCCCATAACAGCAATATCATTCCGTACAGGTACACTTCAGCACTTATTAGAAACCTCAGACATGAGTTAAAGCCTTAAGTTGAAATGCAGATTTAAGTATAAGCTACTTGTCAACTGTTGCAAGCTATCATGAGGCCAGGACGGACATGTAGATAGATAGATAATGTCTTTATTCGGCTATGACCCCAGAACAGAAAAAATAAAATACATTCAGATTACAAAAGCAAACACATTATGGACATCGACACAGCAATTAAAAGACTAATACACCCATTCTTCTCAATTTTACAGACAAAAATAATGAAGATAATATTACAAGGCCGTTTAAGTTGAAATTATTGAATAATATAATATCAATATTCTTGAAGTGTTCCATGACTTCTTTTATATGAGATAACTGAAATAAAAAATCTAGCAACCTGTAATGTTCTTTGGGGGATCATATCTTGCAACAAGCAAGCCAATTGTGTTTCAGAAGGATTATTAGCAATTTCCAATATAACTGGGTTCAAAATCCTGGTCCGGGGTAAAATGTATAATGGGCATTTAAATAATATATGGTGTAGCAACTCTTGATTTGTTGTCGCACGTACATAAAACTGAAATTTTGCCATTTGAAAACCTATGGCTCAGTACATTTGATGGAAACGCGTTAAATCTTGCTTTAGCAAAAGCAAATCTATGTGATGCTACAGATAAGGTAGACAGATAAGATAGAATCTGAAAGGTTGGCATAATGCCTAGATTCAATGGAGAGCAAGTCCCACCACCCGTTGCGAGATTTTGCTGTAAATCTACATCGTCCAGTCGTTGCCTGAGTACTCTTTTGGCTAAGGCAAGATCTAACTTCAGAACCTCAGATGGCGAGATGCCATACTTCAAAAGTCTGGAATGGATTATTTTTGCCCATGGGCTAGTGAACTCATCTCGCCAGAGACACTGAACGAGGTAATGATTTGGTAATTTGTGCCAGAGGGTTAGCCAGTAATTAAATACATGCCTCCATAGTAGAATATCTAAGGATGGGATCTTTAATTCAAGGGACGGACATGTACAGGTAATTGGTCTTGCTGTAGTTGCATTCAGACAGTCCTCCAATCGATGGCTTGAAGATCACAGATGATTTTGAACATGATATTCTCCCCTTGCATGCACAGTTTTTATGGAAAGTTTTTCTGGTCTAATGAAACTGGCTGACTGACCGAACCCAAAGGGTGCTCATCAATGGCTCCTCTTCATCCTGGAGAGAAGTGACTAGTGGGGTGCCACAGGGTTCTGTCTTGGGCCCAGTCTTATTCAACATCTTTATCAATGACTTGGATGATGGGCTTGAGGGCATCCTGATCAAGTTTGCAGATGACACCAAATTGGGAGGGGTAGCTAATACCCCAGAGGACAGGATCACACTTCAAAATGACCTTAACAGATTAGAGAGCTGGGCCAAGGCAAACAGGATGAATTTTAACAGGGAGAAATGTAAAGTACTACACTTGGGCAAAAAAAATGAAAGGCACAAATACAGGATGGGTGATACCTGGCTTGAGAGCAGTACAAGTGAAAAGGATCTAGGAGTCTTGGTAGACCACAAACTTGACATGAGTCAACAGTGTGATGCAGCAGCTAAAAAAGCCAATGCAATTCTGGGCTGCATCAATAGGAGTATAGCATCTAGATCAAGGGAAGTAATAGTACCACTGTATTCCGCTCTGGTCAGACCTCACCTGGAATACTGTGTCCAGTTCTGGGCACCACAGTTCAAGAAGGATATTGACAAGCTGGAACGTGTCCAGAGGAGGGCAACCAAAATGGTCAAAGGCCTGGAAACGATGCCTTATGAGGAACGGCTTAGGGAGCTGGGTATGTTTAGCCTGGAGAAGAGAAGGTTAAGGGGTGATATGATAGCCATGTTCAAATATATAAAAGGATGTCATATAGAGGAGGGAGAAAGGTTGTTTTCTGCTGCTCCAGAGAAGCGGACACGGAGCAATGGATTCAAACTACAAGAAAGAAGATTCCACCTAAACATTAGGAAGAACTTCCTGACAGTAAGAGCTGTTCGACAGTGGAATTTGCTGCCAAGGAGTGTGGTGGAGTCTCCTTCTTTGGAGGTCTTTAAGCAGAGGCTTGACAGCCACCTGTCAGGAATGCTTTGATGGTGTTTCCTGCTTGGCAGGGGGTTGGACTGGATGGCCCTTGTGGTCTCTTCCAACTCTATGATTCTATGATTCTATGATTCTATGATTCTATGAAACAATAGTTTATTGTTATGTCTGAACAGGAAAATAGTGGCGTGAGTGATTTACTCACTCACCCTCTCCACCCTCTCCCAATCTATTTTAATGTTAGTTGGCTTTCTTTCCCAATTGTATGCTCTTCAGTCTTATTTGTTTTGATTTAAGGTGTCTGTATTTATGTTTATTTAAGGTGTCTGTATTTATGTTTATTTTCTGCATGTGATCAGACGGGCACCCAGTTATGGCTGCTGGAAGTCCTGTTGGGCATATTGGGTTGTGGGATCTAGAAGAAAAGAAACTTCAGGGCCAGATGAGAGATGCCCATTCCACAGCAATTTCGGGTATGTCGTTTGTCCAAGGGGAACCACTTCTTATTACCAATGGTTCGGACAATGCAATAAGGGTAAGTTATGTGGCTTTAACTAATTAATATTCCGTTTCCAAAGTCATTTCCCCCGCCCCTTCTGATGATCCTAAGATGATTCATGCACTTAGTCAAGTACTGTATTTTATTATGGTCATAGACCAGCATAAGCAAAACATCTAAATAAATAGCATAACAGTATGAATCTAAGCGAATAATTATTAAATAAATAGGAGCAAGAACCAAAAGTAGATTTAAACATATACATAGAATACTTAATTACTTAATTCATGCACCTAGAAACACAATGTATACGCCTTCTTTTTGTTCTTGGGAACAAAAATACTGTGTAGTTGTGCAAAACTGTTCCGGGAGGTAGAGCATCGAGTTTCTTTTACGGTGCGTCTGTAAGATGCCCTCTTACGTGTGTTGTTGCATAATTAGATTTCATTTGTTGAGAACAGCAGGCAAACCAGTCATTACTTTCAATGGAAAGTTATAACTAATCTGGTTCAGGATTTGAATGAGCAACCATGTACCGTTAAATCACTTCCTCCTTCCCTTCCTGTCCCCAATCTAGAACAGTCTTTTTACAAGTTTTCTTTCAACAAGAAAAGGCATATTTGTGCTCTTGGATAAAATTTTAAAAATCACTTAGTGTGCATTGTTCCCTGTTCATATAACAAACACAAAGATTAGGATCCAAGTACTTACATTAGGAAATATTTATTTGCTAAAATGAGGCATTCTGAAGCATGCAGTTTCCTTTTTTTGTGCAAAGTGGATTTTTTTTGCAAAAATAATGGAGAACGCTTTGTATGTCCTTGAATGAAACATGAGTGTGGCCACATACAGAGCTTCTGAATATTACTAATTTATTGGTTTATTACTGTGCATTTATTTTGCTTCAAGCTTATTTTCAAGTCTTGCTTCCCTTTACACTGTTGTTTTCTTGCGTTTGTTTACTTGTTGAATAGGTATGGATCTTTGATGGCCCTGGAGGAAGTGGTAGATTGCTGAGATTCCGAATGGGCCACAGTGCACCACCAACAAAAATCAGATATCATGGGCAGAATGGGCAGCAAATTCTCAGTGCCGGTAGGAATTCTCTCAGCTTCCTGTTCTCTTGAAATGAGTAACACTGTTTTGGATCACGTCATGTGGTGTTCAATTTCTCATAATTAAGGATTAGTCATAGGCCAGCCACTTGTATCTCTGACTTGTTTGGATTTGGTCCAGTATGCAGGTTGGATCTTGAACATAGTTTTACCTTTTTCCATTGCTGCTGCTTAAGTTCACAAAAATACTAAGAGTTTCGATTTGAAATTGAAGACTTGGTTTTCTTGCAAAAGTTGCCCCCTGTCCAAAATGCCGTAATACAATAAGCCCACAACTTGTGCACGTCTTACTTAATGTGACTACAACATTGTGCAGGGGGGAATGAATGAATAAATAAAGAGCCATGGAAACCCACCATTCTCTGATCTTTCATTTATTTATTTCCCCACCAGCACCAGCACACCCAGCTATATCATCTTCCTCTCCTACAAGCATCCCAGAGCCCTCGTACCACCTCCTCAAAGCCCATTAAGCATGGTCGCACCTTCCTTACCAGCCTCTGGGAAGGAGGTGTGAGGGCTGTGGGAGCATCCCAGAGGCCAGTAAGGAAGGCACCCTACTTGCACTCAGGGCCCTCCCACGACCTTCCCAGACCCTAGTAAGCAGTCGGGGGGTTCCTGACTTCATGCAATTTTGCCTTTGTGTTCAGACCCCCGGAACTAAACCATTGTGTAAGTAGTGGGCCCAATGTAGTTTAACACTGCATTAGGAGATAATTTCAAGCTTTGATGATTGGTTATTAACCAACAGAACACACTGCTGGCGGAATGAATTCCTCCCTCTCCTCTGCAACCCATCTCCCCCCCCCCCCAAAATATACTCAGAAGGGTTAGAAGATCCTCCAGATCAGAGAGGAGGGGGAGGCAAGTCACTGATGAGATGTTGGATGCAAAAGCAAGGTTTTCTCCAACAATTTCTATAACAGTTTACATTTAAAAGTTGCCTAAAATGAACTGATGCATAGGTATACCTACATTTTTTTTACTGTTCTACTGTAGGACAAGATAGAACCTTGCAGTCATTTTCCACGGTGCATGAGCGATTCAATAAAAGCTTAGGACGCGGTGAGTGGGACTACGCAATGCATAATCAAATGTCTGTAAAGGTATTTGGGTGTATTGAACCTGTACGAGTGTTAAAATATTGTGTAGCTGCTCGGTACACCCAGATTACTTACGGTTTCTAGCTGCTCTTTGTATGCCCTCAGGCTCCTGTTGTTTTAATGACTGGTAAACAATCCTGAACCAGAGGAAATAATATTCTGTAAAGAAAGCTTTATTGAAATGAGTGAAATTTCTTGTGATAAAATGTTTTTGTTTTTGTTTTTGAAACTTAACACCTGATCCTAACTTCAGTGTAATTTGCTTGTGACATAGTATTGGGTGGTGGCGTGGCAGAGTTAGGAAACCAAGCCCTAATATGTTCAAATTGTCAGTCCCTAGCGTACATTTGTGTCATGTTTCTCTTCTCTTGAAGGTTCCATAAATAAAAAGAAATCAAAAAAGAAAGGACTCCGGTATGATACAATGGCTCTTCCACCTATTACAACATTTGCTACAGGTGCGTAATTCTTTGCTTGTCTTGAATGAATGAGGTAATATGACATTAAGTGTTTCCCCCCCTTCCCCCGCCCCCATTGAATAGCATCTTACGTGGCTGATGAGATTCCAAGTAAATATAGAATGACGTGCTTTGGGGGAAACAATGCACACTGATGGGAACCAAAGTAGCTGGGACTATCCAGAAAAGTAATGGGTGGATGGCTCAGTAAAACACTAACTCACTGCGCAGTTGTGTTGAAAAGGTCAAATCCCATGTTGGAGGTGATTCTAGAGAAGAGATTGAAAAGGAAAGGCTCCTCTAATAATGGATATGTACAGAAATCTACAGTGCAATTCCTATCAGCCTATTTGTATATTTAATTTATGGCGTTTGCTGCCACGTTGTGTTGTGATGGGCGCTGGCTGACCTCACATTAAAAGTAGCATAGACCAATTCACGGAGGGCGGAACTATCAAGGGCTTTTGGCTATGACAATGAAATGGAACTTCTAGACTTGGTTGCAGTGTGCTGCAATTAGATGTTGGAAGCAGGACACTGGACTGCATAGGCTACTAGTCTGATTCCACAGCGCTGCTCTTGAGTTGTTTTTTCTCTACACTTGGCGCAACAAGCCTCAGAATAGTACTATAGGTACAGCAAAAAAGACCATCTCTCAAAGATTGGATGATATTGAGTTGCAACACAATGTTATGCTGGGCGGGGAGACATGCTCACCGAGATCCCTGCGCATTGTACCCCCACTTCAAGTACCAGCCTATCTATCAACTCTTTCTATTGCTAGTCATCGTTTTGCTTTTATTAAAGCACGGTTTAATGTATTCCCCTCAAACGTCCTTTTTCATAGATTTTCTAGGGGCCAGGTTTCGGTCTTATGTGCCTGTGATAACCGTTCGATTGAATCTCTTCATCACATAGTGTTTGTCTGCCCCTTGTATTCTGTCGCCCGAAAGACTTTGTTACTTCCATTAACTCAAAAATTACCAGGGTATTTGGAAGAGTCTTACCTTGCTCTTCTGTTGCAAGATTCAGACTCGATTGTAACCCTACATATGGCAAAATTTCTGACATCAGTTCTGACACTTAAGAAACACAATGGATTGTTATATACAGCTTGAAATTTTAATTTAATTTTTATCATATTTTATTCAATTGAGTATCCCTTTTAATCTATTTTACTGTTAGCAATTGTAAACCAGACTGTGCTGTTTCTGTTTTTGGTTGTTATGTCTATGGGCTTTGGTTGTTATGTCTATGGGAAATAAAATGAGTTGAGTTGAGAATAGTACTATAGGTTGCTCTTACAATATTCATTCTGTTAAACGTTAAGTGGGTAGTTTCATATAAGAAGAGCCTGCTGGATCAGGCCAGTGGCCCTTCTGGTCCAGCATGCTGCTCCTACAGGGACCAAGTAGATGCCTGTGGGAAATTGGAGAGCAGAACATGAGCACACACACCATGTGGTTTCCATCAACTGGTATTCAGAAGCATTGCTGCCTCCAGCAGTGAGGGGTAGAGCATAGTCATCATGGCTAGTAGCCATTGACAGGCCTCTCCACCATGAATTTGTACAATCCTCCTTTAAAGCCATCCATAGTTGGTGGCCTCCCGGGGAGCAACTTCCATCGTTTGACGGACTTCCTTGTGCTGGATGGACTCTTTACAGTTGGGATAATGGCAGACGTGGAGCCCTTTTACTGTAACCATGTAATAAATGAAGCAACTGTTATAAAATGCATGCAAAGCTATTTTTCCATGGGATAACTGCTTCTGGATTAAGAGTTTTGCCTTTAACGTATTTTTGATTGTGTTACAGAGGTGGCCCGTCAAAGTGATTGGGATGGGATCGTTGCTTGCCATCAAGGTTATGTAACCTGTACTACCTGGAATTATCAGAAAGGGTCAATGGGAATTCATAAACTGACGCCGCAAGACTTCAGCAAAAATAGACCTCTTGGTGTATATGCAACAGTAAGGGTTGTTTTTTTAAAAAAAAAAACTGATTGAAGGATATAGTTCTGTTGTTGTTTTTAACTGTACTGAAAATCCCGTTCATAATTCAGAATGACATAACCAAGATAGGCTGATGATGTCGTTGTTAAAAGCAATAATATATTTAAAATACAATAAACCAGATGCACAAACAGAGAGCCATCAATAAAAGGGCCCATTCTTGTTTACCTAGGACTTTAGGGCTTAGTTGGAGGGCAGTTAGGTATGTCTGTGGTTGGTTGATTGATTGAGTGTACTTATATGCCACTTTTCCACAAAGCGGCTTACAGGAAACATCCAAAATGCAAGCATACAAAATACTGAGAGCATGTCAGTAAATTCAAAAATGACAAAAATCAACAATTTGCTGTTGTTTGATTGTTAAATTCAGTATTACAAAGAAAAAAGCAGTCTAGGTTTAAGTACATAAATACGAAGAAAGCAAGTGTTAACTGACAAGAAGGGTTCTCGTTCTGGTCTTTGTGCACACCAGGGAGCGTGGCTTAACTGCAGCTCAGAGGGGAAGGGACTTCTCACCAGGCTAAGTCACATACAACTGCCACTCATATGCTAACTCCAGAGGAGACTGGCAGCAGCAAAAGGCAAATGCTTGGGAGGGCAGTGACGGTCAGTCTCTTCCCCTGCCTCGAAGTTACCACTTCTGGTAACTTCTGTTATTACATTGTAAATTGCTCTGACACACTTTAGGGTAAAGTGGCAAATAAGTAAAGTCACACATCGGTTCCTGAACACCTCCGTTTTGGAACGTTTCAACTCCCAAATGCCGAAAACCCAGAAGTAACTGTTCCGGTTTTCGAATGATTTTCGGAAGCCAGACACGTTTTTTGGAAGCGTTTTTCATTTTTCTTCATTGACTTTGCAGCCAGCCCATTGATCCTTAGTTTTCGGACTTTTCGGAAGCCGAAACTGTCTTCCAGAATGGATTAAGTTCAGAAACCGAGGTTCCACTGTATGCTAAATCACAATAATAGCAAGAATTATTCTTTATCTGAACAGCTCAGTAATTTTTTGAAAGTAGAATCAGTTTGTATTGAATAGTGTCTGTTTAAACGGTTAAGAAGCTGACATTGTTAAATCACAAATATTGGAAGTAAGGTTTCAAATATTTCCTTCTATTAAAAAAACCTTAAGTTTCTTTCTCTTTCCCCAAAAGGCAGTAGATATCAGTTCCTGTGGAAACTTCGCTGTAATTGGACTTTCAACAGGCCATGTGGATGTATACAACATGCAGTCTGGCATTCATAGAGGGCGTTATGGCAAAGAAAAAGGTGAAAATAGGGCATTAGAAAACATTCTGGTTGAAATCCAATGCTGCCTTTTCTGTCGCAGAATGTCTTTTGATCCAGCCATGGCACCTGCTAATGTAAATAAAAGGCGGGGAGGCAGAGATTTTTGCCGATTCCTACTGTTTGCTGCAGCACTCTGTGGCCACCAGAAGTCTGCTCTAGAAGGCATGGGGACCCTTTATAATAGGTTGGAAGATCGCACAAGTGAGAGGCAGGGTGTCAGTGAAATTTCCCTCCCCATATCTTAAATTAGTGGGTGCCTCAGCTGAATCAAAAGCTGTTCCATGAGCGGACAGCCGCATTGGAGTTTACCCTCTAACAACAGTTTCTTTGTTGTTGAGAGACTGGGTCGGAAATACATCCTCAGATGCCTTCCAGATACTGTTGAACTCCAACTCTCGTCAGTCCCAACCGGTATGGCCACTGGTCAGGGATGAAGAAAGTTGTAGTCTAGCAAAATTGGAGGCCCACAGGTTAAATAACCACACTGTGGTCAGACAACAACTAGATGGATCATTGCGTGCCTGTAGATTATGATGGCAATAAACCAGCAATAACAAAGGTACATATTGTTACTTCATGCTGGAATAGGCAGATGCTTCTGATACACATGCTTGCCTTCTACATGCACAGTGAGTTGTTAAGTCGTCTCTGCATTAACAAGTTTGGGATTCCAATTTCATAAGATAATGTGTCCCTTGTGCATTTGGTGGCATGGTTTAGCCATGCAGAGTGAGGAAGGAAACTTTACTCAGGATCTCAGTTCCATGGTGGACACAATGTACTGCACTACAGGAAAAATATGGAAGAAAGTGAATTTGATCAACCGTGGTCTGGTATCTATCTATTCCTGAAGAATGTTATATTGTGCTTAGATTGTGAGCTGTGCTAAGGATCTGTATGTAACTTTATAATAATAAATAGTTGGAAGATGCCAAATTAAGCTGGTGGAATATTAATTGACTCTTTTTCTTTGCGATTAAAGCTCATGAAGGCTCCATAAGAGGAGTAGCCGTGGATGGATTAAACCAGCTGACAACCACAGCAGGAAGTGAAGGATTGATCAAGTTCTGGAAATTCAAGAGCACAAAATTTGTTCACTCTATTAACCTCCCTTCTTCTCCAAGTAAAATGTTGCTTCACAGAGACAGGTGGGATTATTGCAAGACATATTGTTTTTAATAACTTCCCTTAATTCAGCTGTGATATTTTCATAATTCATATTTGCAGAACACAGTTGTACTAAAAGAGTTTCACCCCTCCTAGTTTCTGAAATACGTGCCTCCTTCCTAGTTTCTTCATTTAGACAGGGTCTTCTTGAAGGTGGCCCTTCAGCTGCAGACCTCCCTTCCAATTAAAATTCACTTGGCCTCTTCAGTTTTAACATTCAAGAAGGCTTTAGAAAGAGGGTGGCTAACCTTTTCTGGTCCAAGGGCTGCATTGAAGGTTCGTCTGTTGGGATTTTGCTTATGTGCTTGATGCAGCTTCCCACAGAAGCAATTAAGGAGTTGGCCGAAGGTCAGGAAGACTGAGCAGAGGGAGTTATTCTGCCTGGAGATATGGGAGCCCTGCATACAACTCTGCTATTGGATGAGGTCACCCATATAGGCATGATGACTTTCCTGTGAGTTGGTTCAGGGTTAGTTGGAGTTTGTTCAGAGATAGAGAGTTAAGATCTGTGTCTGTATCTTGTATATAGTAACTTGTGAGTCTGCTGTAAATAATAAACCTCTGTAGTAAACAAGTTACTAGTGAGCTGCATCTTGTTCCTGCTTCATCCTGCCAGCTTGCAACCGAATGCTTCTGGACAGTCTGCGCAAGCTCTGCAATATTCAACATAGTCATTCACACAAGCATATGCATGCATGCAAATACAGCACACAAAAACCCAGACATGCAGACCAGATATCCATGCACGCACACCACATGCACACAGGTGATGAATATCTCCATAGCAGTGCGAACATGCTGAAATAGAACCATTTCCCTCTGATGTGATGCAGCTTATCTTTCAGAGGTGGCTCTTTTCCCTCTGGCATGGCACTACTATTAGGAGATCTTGCCAGTCATGAGCAGGAGAGTGGGCTCCTTCCTCCCCCCCCCCCCGGCCCCTTGTAAGACCTAACAGTGATGCCAGAGAAAGAAGAGGAGGCACATTTGCAAAGTGAAGAGGTGCCCAAGTCTGCCAGGGACTGGCAGACAACTGGCATTGGCTTGGCAGGCTGGATCCGGAGCCACTCCTGCCTTAAAATCTTTACTGTGGCCTTTCCTTAAGAGAAAGGGTCTCATCTTGGTTGTCTGTATGCATTCAGTGCTTAGTATTTTGCCTGATGTTTCATTGTTTTTATTTCTCCGTATGCTGCTTTGTGAAAAGCAACAAATAAATAACTGGAATAATCTTAACTGATGGAAATAATAAAATTATTGTTCTAATTAGGTTCTTGCCCTTTACACATCCAACCCACTACATTCACCTGTCTATTTTGCTCATTATGCCCTGCTTATATCCAGCTTTTGCCTGTCCTTTCCCCTGTGAAAACATTTAGGGTACCCTTACCCTAAACATCTATTGGGGGTTTCCCCTAGAGTTTGTGTTCCAAGAATATCAACTAAAGAAGCATAATGCATTTTTTTTGCCTCTTTGTTACCATGTGTTTGATATTCTACTTTATATTCTTCTTGATTTTACCAGTTGCATTCTGGGAATTGTTACGGATGACTTCACCATTAGTGCCCTGGATATAGAAACACGAAAAATCATGAGGAAGTTTTCAGGGCACCAAGGCCAGATAAATGACCTGGTAAGTTTGTATCTATTTACTATAAATTGTGTAGAGGCTACCTACTGCCAGAGTGCATCTCCATTGGGCAGGCAACGTAGTGACCTCCAGATTTTGTAGACTGTAATTCCCATCACCCCCAGCCAACATAGCCAATGGTTAGGGAGAATGGAAGTTGTAGTCCGCAGTATCAACAGGGTACCATGCTGTGTTTCCCTAGTCATCATGTTAGATCTTTGAGGTTTGTGCAGAAACAAATGCATATTCTTGTATGTGGGTCAGTTGATTGGGGTCACCTAATCCTTTAGCAAGAGTAAAGCTAAGGGCATGTGGACCTGAATGGAAAACCAATGGGAGTCCCATGGAGGACACTGAGCTTTCTAAAAGAAGAACAGGAATATAAATTATAATAAATGATGTTAATGGATACAGTTGCTATGTGCTAACTTAAAACATTTTCCTAAGTATTCTTCAGCTTCGAATATATCCAGTGTTTCAACAACTCAACTTTGAAATGCATTTTTGTTGCTTGTCTAGCAAGTATCATCCCAATTCTTTTTAAAAATATTCGTTGTAATTTATAAAACATAAAATACCATGATTGCAAGGATATATCAAGTAAACACCTGTTCCTGTAATACCGTGTGTGTGTGTGTGTGTGTGTGTGTGTATCATGCAGCTATAAATACCAGTATTATAAATCCAAAAATTATAACATATTAATACTGCATAGACAAAAGGTTGTAATCAATATCATATTGTATCTAGTCTTCCTTAATTCAATTAAGGGATTCCATTTATATTCAAGTTTTCTCTCTTATTTACGATATTTCCGCCATATTAATTCTTTATGCCAACCTCGCTTTTTGCCAGGCTTTCTTTCACTGTTGCTGGTGGCTTTATTACTCCATTTTTGCAACACAACAAGCATACTAGCAACAAGTGATAAATTCCGTATTAGCTCCTTATGCTTGACCCATTCATCCAAGTATCCTAGTAACATTGTCAGGGGAATCTATGCAGCTGTTACTCAAAAGACAAACCATAATTTTTTTGTAGGCTTTCAGTTCTGATGGCCGCTGGCTAATAACGGCCGCTATGGACTGCACCATTAGAACCTGGGATCTGCCATCTGGGTGGTAAGTAAATTTAGAGATTGCAGAGAAACTGCTACTTTGATATGTTACATGGGTGTACTGACAAAAGAGCAGAATCAGTTTTAAAACACACCTTTCTATCTTATTCTTATTATGTATTAAATTTGTATAGTACCTTTCATCCAAAGATCATTGGGTGGTTCACAACATAAAAATAGAAAATGAGAACACAAAATACATAATAAGCAAGAACAGAAACGAACTGGTCTGCTTGCAAATATCTTCACTTATTTGTGTTTTATTGCCTTTATGCCTGAGGATTGAATCTGCCCTGCCAAAGGTACACGAGTGATCTCTGCCATATTCAGTTTCTAGTCTCAGCTGGCAATATTTTAAGGCATTTATTTGCTTCATAGGTAGATGAGGGCTTAAGTTGAGTTTCTTAAATTTTTATTTTTAATAGAAAATGGTGCTTGCAATGGCTGATGCCATTTGCAAGAGAGGTCATGTGAGTGGGGGACACCCCCCCCCCAAATAACCCAGTGCTTCATCTGCTGTGGGGAAGTGGCACCTAGATGTAATACAGTGCCCCCTTTCCGAAGAAAAATTCTATAATGATGCTAATCATCTGTAGGCTCCGAGTGCGAGGAGGAGAAGGGGCATCCAGCCCACTCACCCAAACAGAGTATTACACCTTATGTTATACTAGTAAATTAAGCCCGTTGAGAAAACGGGCGCTAGAAGAGATTTCTGTGAAGTTGATAAGTATTGGAAGGAGAGTTTTATTTTTGGAGTAATTTTTGGAGCGTAGAATGGTTTGTTTTTGTATATTATTTGTTAATGTTGATGTAGTGAAGGAGAAGCAGGTGTGTAGGTTCTAGCTAAAGTTAGAATGGGCAGCCCCCGCATTTCAGCAGAACTTAATCATGCTGACTAATACTTGTTTCATTTTTTAAATCCCTTTCTTTAATTGAAAGTGATTTTTTTATGGCTTAGATGACTTTTGTAGTCTTTGACTAGCTTTTGTAGTTCTTCTGTATGCAACCTGAAATGGGTCTCCATCCTTTTTACTGGAACAGGACAAACTTCAGTCTAATGAAGCATTTGCGTTAAAATGGTTTCTCTTGTCTACTTGGCAATCCCAGTTTAGGTGCCCCAAGGTGTAATTTCTCATGTCTCGTATTCCTTTTATTTCCTCTGTCGGGTGTATTAAATCCCATTGCCTTTTCAGATTTCCTGTGTTGTTGCCTTTTTGATGTCTTGCCTATAGGCATAACCTAGACTTGTCAGATTTCAAATAATTAGCCATCTGAGTCATTAGAAATTACGACAGGCTTCCTTGTTTGAACTTGTGTTTTTTCTCATTCACCTCAGAATGCACCGACATTTAAATGTTGCAGCATTGCCCCTACCAAAAAAGTCTCTGAGTTTCTTGTTATCATAACATTTTTCAGATAGCAGTATGGACGTCAAATGGAAATGACAAAATGGTTCTCATGCGTCAGAGGTGTTGTCAGTATGCAGATTAGTACATAATGTACTTGTTTTTCCATTCCCTTACGTATACATTGGAACTATACAGTCAGGTGGTGCAACTCTTGATTTAGTTTGATAGCACTTCAATTTTAACAGGAATGTACTGTACTGCAATACTAAACCAATTACGTTAACTCACATGACATAATTGGACTAACGTTTAAGGTTTCTTATGCCTGCACAGTACATTGCCTTGAGACATATGTAAAAGGCATTTCATAAATTAAAAAAACAATAATATCCCAGAGTGCACAACCACACACACATTGCAGTTGTTTTATTTTACATGTACTTGGACTTCCAATGTTGTTTTCATTCAGATTTATTGTTTGTCTCCCTGCTGAAGAGTCCAGTCTGAGTTGGTTCTCCCTTCACCCTTGCTCTACTGTTAACTAGGGCAGGAATGAAAAAGGATAGATGTTTTAAAGTTCAAACGGAACTTCAGCCCATTTGCAGGAAGAATAGCACTGATGAGCAGTTGCAGATGTGATTTTTCAGGGTTTTGAATTTAACCATTATATTTTATTTTTGTTTTGTTAACCATGATGTAGGATAGTTACAGGTAGGTAGCCGTGTTGGTCTGCCGTAGTCGAAACAAAATAAAGAAATCCCTTCCAGTAGCACCTTAGAGACCAACTAAGTTTGTTATTGGTATGAGCTTTTGTGTGCATGTACACGAGGTATCTGAAGAAGTGTGCATACACATGAAAGCTCATACCAATAACAAACTTAGTTGGTCTCTAAGGTGCTACTGGAAGGGATTTTTTTATGATGTAGGATAGTCAACCCAGTCGTACTTAGAAAAGACCATATATGTTTATCCTTGTATGTTTTTTGAAGATGTCCATGTTTCTTAAATCTAATGCTCTGAATGCTCTGCTCCAACTGTCTGGAGAACTGAAGGAAATAATGTTCTAGCACCTTCTATCATCCAGAGCACTAAGGGCTGCTGGATCAGTTGCCTCACCTCTGTGCAAGCGAGATCCACAGCATGAAATCAAGCCTGGCCTAGCGGGATTTAAATGCCCCTTATGACGACATTTTCAAATTGATTTCCCATCTCTCCCTTTTCCCCACACTCCTGCTCCCTAATATGGCTTCTTTTTTCAGTTTGTAATCCTGAAACACAATAACTTGCCCTGTCTCCTTTTTAAAACGTTGAAGTGAACGTATTTGGGAAGACTATACATTTGTCTGAAAAGCAGAATAAGAAGACTAATAAATAATGACTGGTACTGGTTTCATGCATTTAATAACTGGTAACTGAACTATATACAGTATTATCTGTTATGTGATGAATTGTTTTTCTCTTTGCAGCCTTGTCGACTGTTTCCTACTAGATTCAGCAGCAGTAAGCATTACTATGTCTCCTACGGGAGACTTCCTAGCTTCTTCCCATGTAGATGATCTTGGAATTTACCTGTGGTAAGTCTTCCAGTGGTCTTCTGAGCATGTCCATTTTTAGAGCAGTACTATAAGACACCAGACTGCCCATTTCTATTGTTGGATTGTTCCATGGCACTTTAGTAAAAGGTGCAAGTTCTGCCCTTGGGAAAATTCCTCTGTAACCCCCCCTCCCCCAATCAGTTACGTGTACTGGGACTGTTTTCCTAATATAATGAAATTCTAGACATATTTGCTTGGAAGCGAGTTCTGTTTATGTCAGTCGAACTTGCTTTACATCAAGTAAGATTTTCCCTCCTCCACTTTTTAACTGTAATCTTTTATCCTATGTCAAAAACGACTTCTGAAATTGTATTTATCTTCAAAACCAGCTTGCCTTATGACATGGTGAGGCTCTGCTGTCCAGAAAGTAAGCTCAAAAAATTATTAGGGGCATCAGGGTAGTTGTTGTTCTTTGGATCCCAGTCAAAATAGATCCACAAAGAACATGGCGTGCTTTCTTTCTCCTCTGTCCCCACCCCCAAGCCAGAATTAACAATTTCTTCCATCTTGGATTTTACAGGTCTAACCGTTCGCTGTATTCGCTTGTCTCTTTGCGTCCACTTCCACCGGATTATGAGCCTTCCGTAGTAACCCTTCCTGGAACATGTCCAGCTCAAGGTAGCAGAGGAGTTGTTGAGGTTTTTTTTTTTGGCAGTTAGTGTGCTTTTTCTGAATCGCTTGTCTGTGTAATCGCAAAGTAACGGCTTGCATATTACTCCTGGGCCAGTGCAAAGTTGAATTCGTGAAAGATTCTACGCTCCCTTGTGTTCTAACATATTGTTTAACTTGTAAATCCTAGAGCAGAGATGAGGAACCTATGGCTTCCTAGATGCTGCTAGGCTACAACTGTTATGATATACCCGACCTGGGGACAGTTGTGAGACTTCCCCAAAAGCCAGAGCACATCAGATGAGCACATCCCCGACTACAGAGAGTCCGGAGTGCCAGTTAATATGCGATTGTTCCCAGATAGAAAACAACACACACAGCCTTTTAGGCTAAACTATTTATTCCAAGTAATTGTGCAGAGATTTCTCTGCTGCCAGCCCAGTGCAAACTGGTCTGCCATTTCGCCGTCCGTCTAGCTTGAGGACAAGCAGTGAAGTGAAAGTAAGTGAGCACGCAGGCTCAGATTACAACAGTACATTCCAAGCAGGATGTAAACAAAGCAACTTTCTCACGGAACTGTGTGACAGGCAAAAGTACAACCATTCCTCGTAGCTCTGGGAGCCACTCGGCTTGGGCATAAATCACAACAACAACTCCCACCAGTTCTGACCAGCGGCCAGGACTGCAGAGGCTGCTGGGAGTTGGCATCCAGCAAATCTGGAGCACCACAGGTTTCTCACCCCTGCCCTAGAGTGTGTAACCAGTTGTCCTTACTAATGACCATATATTTGAAGCCATGGGTGGAATCTAATGTCACGCTATGTTTAACGTTCCGTTTGCAAACATGTCAGCATATCAAGCCTTCCCCGTGTGTTCTGTTCTGGGGGTTTTTCCAGCCCGCATAGAGCCAATTTCACAGAGAGAGGCTTCCACTGACAGGATTTGTTTGGTGAATCTCACTCTTTACCTAGAGAGCTTTCACTCCAAATAGTGAGTAGCATCATAATAAATAATATTTTTTAAAAAATTTATACTCTGCCCAGCCACTCTGGGCTGTTTCCAACACACATAAAAACATGATAAAACACATCAAACATTAACAGCAACAATCTGATCCAATATTTTAAAAAGTCACAATAACTTGTGAAGTATTGCCTGCTTCATTATATCTTATCTTTCTCCAACAGCTAGGATGGGTCAGATAATAATTCAAAACATAAAACGAGTTGAAAATAGCCAAGTAAAATGTGCTATAAAATTGATTAGTCCACATCTTCTCAGCCTGGACTGTCAAAAGGCCAGCCCAAATATAATATTCATGTATAACCATCAGTTGGCACTTCACAGAATATAGGACAGGCCTACAACCTGAAAATCAACATAGAGAAACAGCAGTATATATATTTTATGTTAGGCTATATAGGCAATCCTATAGGGAAAGGGAATGTGGTAATTGTGGGGCAGCCACCAGGAACCAGGCTGCATTCATCCTTAGTCTTGGAACTTGGCAGAGATGCAGTCAAGGTGGTGCTCTCATTTACTCTTGGCAATTATTATAGCAAAGGCATCGTCTGAACCATGAAGGTTCCAGCTGTTAGATTAAAACCATGCATGGGATTGTGTTAGGAAGATGATGGAGAGCTGGCATCAGTACTGATGTACTGTATGTTTGGTGTCCATTCTATGACAGGCAGCCCTGTTGAATCATACCAAAGGCTTATCTGGTTGAGCACCCGGATTCCCAAAGTGGCCAGCCAGATGCTTATGGGAAGCTCATAAGCAGAACATAGAATCAGAGAAACATAGAGTTGGATGGGATCCTGAGGATCATCTAGTCCAACCCCCGCAATGCAGGAATACACAGCTGTCCCACCCAGGGATTGAACTTGCAACCTTGCATTGTTAGCACCATGCTCTAACCAACTGAGCTAGCCAGCTGTACCAGCTCACAGCCACAAAGGCCAGCCTCCTCTGAGAGTGCATTGCAGTAATCTAGTATTAAGCAGTTGTGTGTGTAAGCTTTCAGATCAGATGTAAAAAACAAAACAAAAACCACAGTCCTCAGCTGCTGATGTTAGCAGAGGGTATTTTTGAACCCGTCACAGGCTGCTTTTCCAGGCCCAGCTGCAGATCCAAGAGCATGCTAAGAGTGCAGACTTAAGGGGCTTCCCTTCCACTAGTCAGAGGATCTGTCAACTCAGCACTCCCATCTTGCAGTGATCCAGGCCCTGCTTTTAAGTATATTTCTAACATATGGACAAAATGAGCCACATTTAGATATTTATTTGGCACAAAACACTCCAGAAACGACATTCTGCGAGAGGCGTTCCCATGCAGTAGGCTGCTGCTTGGTAAGACACTGATGTCTAGAGTCCATGCAGATGTCTGGCAGTGCTTCCAGTTGCTGTCAGCGTTCCGATAACTTGGATGATTTCTCCTGAAAGCAGACTTGGTGTAATTGGAGAAAATGACATAAACAAAATATGTAATGAAACTGGAAGCGATCCAGTTTCATATCTACCCTGCAGATTCAAGTGTAGGCACTACTTTGGATTCATTCCCTGAAGCAGATTGGCAGCTGTATGTTCTGTGAGTAATACCTTTCAAAAGAGGCATGAAAATGACGTCTTCGTTGCTGCCGATTCTGTGTCATTCAGTGCACTGAGGGAGCTCCCACAGCTAAGATTTAGCAGCTAAGTCAGATGAGATACCCTTTGCCAGCCCCCACATATGCATTCTAGTTCTTGTAAAATTGAATAACTGCCTCTTAAAGAGAGGTGGTCAACCTTTTCTGACAAGAAGACCAGGTCCTTATCTCCTTGACCTCTGAAAGGCCAACTTTGACAGATTGTGGGTAGGAGAAAAGTTAGTTAGACAACCAGATACATAGTGCAGGTATGAAACCCTTAGCCAAGGGGACATCATCCATTGTGAGGAATTTCAAGCATGGCTTTCCATTCATGCTACAGGAATGTGCCTCCTTGGCCATCATCTCTGGCTGTGTTCATCTTGTTATGTTCAACTGTATCTGCATTGTTTCTGTTTTATTTTCTTCACAGATTTAACATCATATCATCCCAATCTATATATATATAAGTTTGTTCTTGGTATAAGCTTTCGTGTGCATGCACACTTCTTCAGATGCACTGCAATTTCGTGCTTGCACACGAAAGCTTATACCAAGAACAAATTTAGTTGGTCTCTAAGGTGCTACTGGACAATTTTTTATATATATTTCAACTGCGTCAGACCAACACGGCTATCTACCAGAATCTAATATCATCCCAGTGTGTTTGTGTAATTAACCAGCTGTGTTTATCTGAATGTCATTCAGGATTTACTGTCATTGGAATATTTCCCAACGTTGCTAAACTTTTTTCCCCCTGTCTGTTACCATTTTTAAAGATGTAGATGTCACAGAAGAGGAAGAAATAAGTGATGAGATGATAGAATACGATTCTCCAGAACAGCTGGGAGAAGCATTAGTGACCCTTTCTATGTTGCCAAAATCTAGATGGAAGAACCTCCTCAATATTGATATTATAAAGGTAGCATATTCATGCTATTTATTAAAAGGTTTCTGACCAGGACCTGTTGCTCTCATTTTACATATTACGTAGTTATGTTATGTTGAATGCAACAAAGACTTGACAAAATGTCTTCATAGTTTGAGATAACATCTAGGTTGTTTTTAGGGTATACAAATATCAGAATTATTTTACACATAGTCAACCTAGATTTAACACACCAGCTGAGATTCTAACGCTTTCACAGATGGAAAGTTAATACGTTTGGTGTTCTTAGGGTTACAGTGTGAATATGGAAATTGTCTGATGATATAAAATCTCCCATCCACAGCAAAAGAACAAACCCAAAGAGCCACCAAAAGTGCCAAAATCTGCGCCGTTCTTCATCCCCACAGTTCCTGGCCTCATTCCACAATATGCTTCCATTGAACATGAAAATGGTGGACAACAGGTAAAGAGAAAGCTGATGATACAAAACATCTTCATGTAGTACTTCTTTCTCTCTCTCTCTCTCTCTCTCTCTCTCTCTCTCTCTCTCTCTCTCTCTGTGTGTGTGTGTGTGTGTGTGTGTGTGTGTCTGGATTTATGACTGCCTCTTGGAAGTAATTTCTTATGTAATGGGTGCTAAATCACTGGTGAATTGCAATAACTGATCATGGTCCTACTGTATTTTTTAGCATCCCCCCCTTCAATTCTCTATTCCCACTTACAACATCTTTGATAAAAGCACACAGTTTTGGCACCTCAGCTGCACAATTACTGGGTATTAAAGTGATAATGCAGATAATTATCTGCAATCTAATACTTGAAACTGGTACTTAAATATTGGGCAGCTTCATCATATATAGAAAGAACTTGCTGTTCTGTCATATCTAAGACCGCTTTCTCACTGAGGTTTAATCCTAAATACATTGTTAAGTATTGCATAGATGAACCTCTAGTCCTCATCTATCTTTAGCTTTCTGAAGAGTCCTCGTAGAAATCCTTGTTTTGATTTCTCCAGATGCCCTTTCTTCCATTGTTTTTATGTGATGCATGTTTTCTCATGTGCGTGCATGTACACATGAATGTCTTGAAAGGAGAAGTGCCTATGTAAGGATATTCATCTTACTGGGTGAGATTCCTCCTAATTATGCCATTCTTCAATATGGCATTGTAATTTAAGAGTACAGAACTAAATTAATTCAACATTCCAAATCCCCCCCCTTTAACTCTCGTAAGGATGTTACATTTAAAATTTCATCTACATATATTTGTCTGTAAAAGTTGTCTTTCATGCAGTTCAATTGACAACCTTTTTTATATTTCAGTCAAAAGTAGTAAATCTTGGAGTACTGGCACAAAAATCTGAGTTCTACCTGAAGCTGGAAGAAGCTCTGACAAACTGTGACTGTAAGTTATAATATGAAATTAAATAATTTGCATCCTGACAAGGTGGAGGGAGAAGGTGTACTTTATTTCCCTTTTCTTCATATATTATAGTAATGAACTGGGCTTCTTAAGGCTGGAATAACGTGTCTTCAAAATAGATATTGGGAGAAAGGATACCTTGTTGGGTATGCAATTGGCTTGTTGGGGGATGCAATTTCAGTACTGTACAGTGTGTGCAGAACACTTTAGCTTCTTTAAAAGAGCATTCCCCTAAGGGGACATTAGCTTTACAAATTCTACCAATACTTTGAACTCAGTGTTACACATTAGGAAAAGGTTAAATGTCTCAGGTCCTCTTAATCCCCATTACTCCATTAAGTTGTGATGGTGGTGCTACTATGCTTTTGATCCTTATTAAATCATCGGTTCCTGGGATGCCTTGGGAAAGAGTTGACCTGTTAATTGTGGTTACAGTCGAGCTAGTTACAGAAGTCCTTCTTTCAAAGCAATACACACCTAGCATACCCAAGAGCCAATTTCACAATAATTCGACTTTTTGAAGCATTCAGTCCTTTAGGAAATTCCTTTAGGACATTTCAGAATTCCATTGTATAGATCTGTCATTGTTTATGTCAGAACTTCTGCCCTGACGAAAGGTTAGCAGGCAAACAATAGCAGGGAACTGGAATGTGTAATGGGCTCTAGTTTTAAAGGGTTAATCAAAAAACCCAGATAGGAAGGAAAACCTAGGTTCCTATGACATGGCAGAGAATAAATTCATAAAATCTTTTTATTTAGGGCAGTTTGCAAACCAAGATTCTCTGGTCAGTGGTAATTTGGAACTACTCCACTAACTTCTACTGTTCTGACCAGTGTTTGAAATCAGCTTGGTCCCAGGCGCATTTTGCACTTGGCTTTCGACCACTTGTGACCAAGAGAAAATGTCTGGGCTATCTCCACCATCTTGGGATCATTGGATCTGGACTGTTTTCACACACTAATACCCCATCGTGTAGAATTGTATCAGATATATTTTTTTATCTGCACAATCGGAATGGATTTCTGGAACCCAGTTGCTATTTTTCCCTGTGCAGCCTAAGCAGGAGCAGTCACCATTAAGAAAAAGAGGTCGGAATAGGCCAATATATATGTGGACTGTCCCTGGATCAAGTGACTTTCCTTCTTTAAGTTCTCAAAGCTCTTCACCTAGCTCAAGGTTGTCATCTGAACTAGCCAGATGTTTAACAGAGAATCAATCACAACAAGTCCATCCTTTGAAAAATAAGACTTTAGAGCTGCCTTGCCCCAAAATGGCAACTAGACATTGTTTTGGCGACTGCAGCCTTGGTTTTAGGAGCCATTTGCTCCTACCTTCTATATCTTGAGTTTCTAAGACTGGTTCTGACCTTATTGGTATTCCCGCTTCCGCCATCCCAGTCTATTATTTCACCTTGCAATATGCTGGTAATAGCCACCAGTTACTATCAAGAAAAGCCTATCTAAATTTACTTTTCTTTCCTTAGCCCACTTCTATAAATATGTAGACCTTTGATTTGTAAGTTGGTATCTTATCTTTCCAAGAGTGTTACTGCTAGACCTCTTGTTTACAGCAGTAATCTTTTATAATTTGGCTGTGACCCCAAAACAAGACTTTAACTAAAGATTGTCAACTAGAATTTCTGTTAAGCTTTCTTTTGCGCCCTATGAAGTTGAAACACAGGAACGACTACTACTCATTCAGTGGAAGTTAAAACTTTCCTCAGAACCACTTTCAATGAGGCTTGTAGGAGGAGGAACTCATACTTTAAGATTGATGATATTTTATTGCAATATGAGTAAGTGCTCATTGGAAATTTCTTCATGTGAGGAGGTGCTCAAATCTTGGAGATTTCTTTTATTTTGTCAAGCCTACCCAGGCATATAACTTGCTTATCTCTTATTTGTTTTTTAAAAGGTTTTGCTGGTTTTTATCTGTATTTTATTCCTGATATTTTCATATAAGCTTATTTAACAATGTTGCTGCTTTTATCAACAATTTTATTATGTGCAGCACTTAAGATTTTTTTTCCGATTAAGCCATCTGTATACATTTTTCTGAATTAATGAGTACAGAAACCTCCCACTTTGTTCAATTCACAGGGGGCAGGGCAAGCAGTGTGAAATGTGAGGCGAAACAAATACTTTTCTCAATTAGAACAAGACAAACTAAGCACACCAAAATGGCTATATTTCAGGTGTCTAAAAACAATTCAGTCCTCAAGAGAGCATAGCAGAGAGCATAACAGAGTATGAAATGGGTTGATTTTATTGTAAGGAGCTGCAGTCTTTAAACTCTTCCAAGTCCAAGCAGCAGTTTGCCAGCTGTGAAAACCTTTTTAAAAGCCCAGATTCGCATACTTGAGGAACATACTCTGTAACTTCTACAAGGCTAAGTGGCTGTAATGAACTCCTTGCAGAGTTGTCCTTGATCACTGCTTTGAGGAATCTAGTATTCTTAGTATGATTACTTGGCTCCAGATAACTACATCTCACAAGCAGGCTGTATTCCTTCCCTAGAAGGATGCTAAAGCTATTTTTGGTCATCTGCATAGTCTCCCTTGCTTTTTCCTGTAGGACTAATTGCAGTCATCAACATGTTTACCATACCCATTGAGCCAATCACCCATCTCCTACTACCCTTCTGAGAAAAACCCCACCCCCACCCTCCCACTATATATAAGGGTCTGGTGACTTCTGTTTCAGAGTATCTGAAGAGGTGTGCATGCACACAAAAGCTCATACCCAGAACAAACTTAGTTGGTCTCTAAGGAGCTACTAGACTATTTTTAATTTTTTTAAAAAAAAATTAAATTATTTCGACTGCGTCAGACCAACACGGCTACCTACCTGAATTCCCTTAGAAAGTTCAACTTACATAATTCTCCCCCCCCCCCCCGGCCGCGATTTTGTAATGGCTCTCAGACAAGGCTCCTGAGGTGGGGTTAATGAGAAAATTCATCTTAATGGCAATAAATAAGAAAACATTGCTTGTGTGACGAAACAATATGCAAAGTGCTGTAGTCAGAACCACTGAAGAACCGGACTCCTCATCAGCAAATAAACTTTAAAGCAAACACAGGATGGAGGGGATGAGAAGGGCGGGGGGGGAGTGGGAGGTGTGCTGCACATATGTCCCCCAGACTTGTACTTTCTATGTGCCAACTGGGCTGTGCTCAGCTCGGGGAAATACTTGGCACACAGGTGTATGCCTTTGCTCAGGGAAAGGACTCTACCCATGGCGTTTTGTAGCAGATCAGTACACACAAAAGTCCTAAGCCACATACCATATTTTTCCGTGTATAACATGCCCCTGTTATACACGCCCCCTATTTTGGGAGACTCAGAATTAAGAAAATGGAGGGAGCTTGCCCAGAGTTGTTGAGCTTTTTGGGGGGAGGATTGCCCAGAGTTGTTGAGCTTATTTTTAGGGGGGATTGCCGAAAATCGCTCGCCCATCTGACCTATGCTGCCACTTGCAAAAGCCACCTTTCGTCTGTCCCCGCGCCGGCAGAAGCCGCCAAACAACCCCCATATTGCCGCAGCAACAGCCAATCAATGCCAGCCCTTGCCGCAGCCACCAATAACACGCCAAATAGCCACTGACAATCTCCGACTCGCGGCAGCAACCGATCTCACGTCAGCCCTATGTAATATCCGTGTACAAGATGAACCCCGATTTTTAACACAATATTTCAGGAAACAATCCTAGCCTTATACACGGAAAAGTACGGTAAGTGTCCATATGCACAGCTTAAGCCTCCCACTACCAAAGAGGCAAGGTTTCAAATGGCATGACTTTGGGGAATAGGGATCTTCTTTTTCCCACACAAAAAAAGGGTCAAAGAAAATTCCACCAGCTTGTGCTGTTCTCTTAATTGCATAAAATGAGTGATTTGGATTTTGACCAAATTGTTTTGGGCTCTAGCTGAATGCTGCAGGGTATAGGATAACTATTTAAAACACTGATAGATATAAACCGGTATACCATTTCTGTAACGCTTTCTAGAACTTGTAGCCATATTCTTCCTGTTTTGACAGATAAATCCCCACTCCGTATTCTGAAGGACATGGGGCCATCTCACACTGAAGCAGAACTGAGAGGCTTGTCCCCTGATGGCGGTGGCTCTGTTAGGACGATGCAAAGCTTCCTAAGGATGATTGAGGCCATGCTGACTACGAAATGCGACTTTGAACTGGCTCAGGCATACCTTGCGTTGTTTCTGAAGGTAAATGCATCACTTGATACAATTGCTAGTGACATTCTGTGCAGCACAGTTTGCTTAGCGCAGAAGTCCCCAATTTGAATGCGCACGGGGGTGGGGACACCGGGAAGAATAAAGAATGACTGGCAGCATCCGTTCCTTTTTGCAATAGCATTTCCCCCTACTGAAACGTTCATTATTGCTGTGTGATAGCACTGGTTGGCATTACAGTGCTCATCTGAGGGGAGTTACTAATATGAGTTACTTAGATTATAATTTGATCAGTTTGTGAAACATAGGCATCGTGTTGAGGAGGATATTTACCAACTTTTATTAACTAATAAAAAAGTGGTGTGGTTTAACACACTAATCAAGGAATTTAAGAAATGTGTTCCTTAAAATTTGATCCATGTATTTATGTAATTAATTTCATGTTTCCATTTCAGTTGCACTTAAAAATCCTTTCATCAGAACCAGATCTGCTGGCAGAACTATCCAGGCTGTCACCCCAGCTTGAAGAAATTTGGGTGCATTTACAGACTCTCTTCAACCAAAGCCTTTGCATTTTAAATTACATGAAGACTGCTTTGTTGTAACATTCCTTTTGTTCTATACGAATGCCCAGTTTAATGTACAAATCAAGTTTAATAACGGATGTTTTCTCTCAAGTTTGGGAAAGGACTTGGCTTGGTAACTTCATTTTGTACAAATTTAAACATGAATCTGTGCTACCTTCACAAATAAAATGTGCTTTTATTATTGTGTAAATGACTGCTGAAACAGTAAAGTTCCCTGTCAAAAATTAAGATATATTCAATATGGTAAAACACTCAATATGCAGTTATAAATCTAAATAAATTTTAAGAGGTGATGCCTGATGAATTATCTGGGAACATTCATGCTGGACAGATGTGGTCATAGTCACTACCTAGCGGTAGACCGTGTAAGAGTAGGATAATATAAATGGTAAAGATGCGAAATTCTGTGTGCTGAAAAACACTTTTTGTATATTGAACAGATGTCTGCAGTAGCTGCAAAATTTAAATTACTTTAATGACTAACAAATATAATGTTGTGCATCACCTTAAACCAATTTGGATGTTTTCATAAATTCTAGACTTCACAGAATGCAGCAGAAACTTGCCATATAAGCTATATTATTCAGGTTTAAATTAAATGTTACATAACTGCGAGAAGTGAAGTTACTGGGAACCAGGCAGAGGGTCTCTCGGTAGTGGCACCCACCCTGTGGAACGCCCTCCCATCAGATGCCAGGGAGCTAAATAACTATGCAACTTTTAAGAGACATCTGAAGGCAGCCCTGTATAGGGATGTTTTTAATGTTCGATGCTTTATTTTGCTTTTATATTTGTTGGAAGCCACCTAGAGTGGCAGAAGCAACCCATTCTGATGGGCGGGGTATGAATAATAAAATTATTATTATTATTATTGTGTGTTTACTAATTCAATCCATTATTCCTAAACTAAAAAGGCCATTAGAATTTCAACCATGGAAGGTGCTTTGCCTTTTTAAACTTTTCACTGGATATTGATTTAGTAATACAAAAATACTGTTTGGAAAGAATATTGAAAACCCAGCTCTAGAATTATACAGAATTCTGTTGAGAGTGAAAAACAACTTTTGCTGCATTTAAATTTTAGCTATAACAAATAGTTCATAAAATACGGATATTGCTATTTATCGTATTGGTTGAAAGGATTCTTGGAGGCCAGTGCTATGCTCTGCACATAGCAAAGCCCTAGGATTTGGGGGGCCCTGGGCAAGCAAGTCATTGGGCACCCATCAAAGGTATGAAGTCAAGTTAGAGCATAAAGTTTCACTTAATTCAATACATGAAGCTGCAGTGAAAGAATGCAGCAAAGAACAACACTAATATTTGAATATACCGGTACAAGTCACTTGGGTCCATTCCTTAGAATTTTGAAGAAGCTGGATGATGTAAACCTCTCCTGCCATTTATTACTGGATCATGTAAATTTTTGTCTCTTAATGCACCGGCTTGAATCAAACCATCTCTGTTCTGTGACATGTGAATTGTCCATGTTGCAGGGTCTGGCGTTCCGTGAATTGGGCTATGCATTCCTCCTTTGTGTAGCAGCGGTGTATTTCTCCAAAGCATCTTGCTCCTTGCCTAACTCTTGATTCTGTTGCGACCTTACAGTGGTACCTTGGTTCTCAAACTTAATCCGTTCTGGAAGTCCGTTCCAAAACCAAAGTGTTCCAAAACCAAGGCGCGCTTTCCCATAGAAAGTACAGTAATGCAAAATGGATTGATCTGTTCCAGACTTTTTAAACAACCCCTAAAAGAGCAATTTAACATGAATTTTACTGTCTAATGAGACCATTGATCCATAAAATGAAAGCAATAAACTGCAGTCACACAATCAATCAAATCAGTAGCTGAACTGGGTTCCACACAGTCACAAAAACAAAACAAAAAAGCCGCAAAAACAAAAATGCAAAATAAATAGCAAAAACAAACAGACCTCAGCGTAACACTCAAAACCGAAGTGTGGCACTCGGAATGTGGCACTCAAATTGTCAGCGTAACGCTCAAAACGGAAGTGTGGCACTCAAAACGGAAGCGTAACACTCAAAAATGGAAGCATGGCACTCAAATCGGAAGCGTGGCGCTCAAAATGGAGCACGTTTGGCTTCCGAATAAAGTTCACCAGGTTTGTGGTGTTTGGGTTCCAAGTTGTTTGAGTACCAAGGCGTTTGAGAACCAAAGTACCACTGTATTAGCTTTTCTGTTTGTTGCTCCAGAGGGGTAAAGATGTTGTTCCCATCCACACCGTACAGAAAAAGGCTGCAGGACTATATTTCCTCCTCTGTTCTGCTGAGATTTCATTGTGAAGCAGTACCTGTGAAATTGTGAATTTCTTCCCTTTCCCCCTCTTACTAAAACACAATGGCTGCCTCCTCCTGAATCATATCCTGTGAGGGAACTCTGCAACTAGGCCTGTGCAGAAGAAAAGGCACAAGGATCTGATGTAGATGGGCCTGGTTTAAGGGTGGGGTGGAGGCCCTCCTCTGCCTGTGTTTTTGCAGGGAAGGACTTGCTTGTCTACAGAGCTTCTGAGTTAATGGCAAGGCAGACAGGATTTTGTGCAAGATTTGGGGGGGTCCTTAAATGTGTGGAGCCCAGAGCATTTTCTCTACGTTTAAGTCAAAGCACTGATTGTAATCCAGACACCATGGGAAGAGTTTTCTCAGGCAGGGCCAATACTAACCAGATCAGAGTAGCCACAAACTTTGATCAAATGTCTTTAGATCCTTTTGCACCTAACAAATTGGATTGTCATGCTTGTGAGCAGAACCCTTGAAATAAATTGGTCTTTTTAGTCAAGGCTTAATTTCAAGGGCTGTTTTCTAAGCTGGACCAAGTTTGGATCCAAGCCAATGGTTGCAAATTGTATTAAGCTGATAAGGCGAATGTTGAATAAAGTAAGAAGAAAAACTTGTGCGTAATTCTTTGAATAAACTTTAATAATATTTAGGCACTTGTTCTAGGAAGTACCTGGTGAGGCTCATTATTTAATACTTTACCTTCAGAATAGTAACTTGGAAATACCGGTAGGCCTCTGTGTAACTTGTAACTAGAAATTGTTACATTTTGTGCCATTTTGTTACAGTTGAAAGGGCAAGACTTTCTTAGCTACAATTTTGGTTCAGTGTCCTGTGTTCAACTATATGTCAGTGATAAACATCAAGAGCACAGCAGCTTCAATGCTCAATGTGTGTTGGTGGTCCTACTCAACATTTTATGAAGAAATATGTGAAATCTTGTCTGAGGGATGAATGGCTCAGGGAAATGATATTTTGGTTTTTTTAATTTTATATTCTTCATTGAAAAATAAAAAGTACAAAATTGCAAGTGCACAGAGTAAGATAAGACACAAAGAAGAAGAAACAAGAAATAGTAGCCAGGTAGAAAACAAAACAGAACAAACGAAAGGATATTGTGTACATTACAAAAAGGGGGGAAATGGTTATTGCAGTTAACCAGACCTGAACCTAATATGGTATTTATAAATACCATAATATGGTATTTTATTTCCATTCAGGGAAATAATATTTTGGTTGTTTTTTTCCACTTGGTTGCCAGTTCATAATACTGTGTCTAGGCAGGGATGCAAAAACATTTGTAAATCTTGAGAGCCAGCTTGATCAACTCAAGGCATAGGTTGGCATGCCCAGAGTGACTTTTGAACATAAAAATAACATGTCTGACATCAGTATATGTTTTTTGGGGGGTGGGGAGAGATAGCCCTGCTGCACTTAGCCTTGGTTTGGCTTAGTGTTTCACCCTAGCCCAGGCTTGTGGTTCAGCTCTCTCCAGACTAATCGTGAGCTGTAGCCAAGGTTTGTCCTGTGGTTTATGACTCACAATTTGTCTGGGAAAACTAAACCGTGAACCCAGATTTAGTCTACACTCTAAGCCATAATTAGATTTAGTGCAGCGCAGCAGTAGCACAATTGAGAAAGGAGCAAAGTGGCCACGATGGTCTTTCTTGGAGCCTGCATGCTTAGCGATGGTTTGGTATCGCATGATGTGTGAACCAGGTTGGTGTAAAAATCTGAAAATTCCACAGACCATATAGAAAGTAAAATTATTTGTGATTTGGTTTTACCTAGCAATTGATTTGGGCATTTGAAATGGCTATTTTTATCTGGGCTTCACTTTCCTTCTGCTGTTTAGCCATAACGTGTAATGGAGGGTTCTAAAATATGGTTGGCATCATCTTTGGCCCTCTTTTGATGCCAGTTAAAAACATTTTTATTGTTGTGGGGAGTAATGTTGCTGGAGATACTTTTGACATTTGCTGCTGTATTACTTTGTGTCTCTTATGGTAAATTATTTTGTTTAGCTATAGCTTTTTAAATGGTTACCCACTCTGGGGTCACAAAAGATGAAAGGTGGGATATAAATCTAAACAAAACGTTGCCCTGAATCCCAGAATGCATCGCCGTCGAACAAAAGGAATCTTTGAAGTGTTATCAATTAAAGACTAGAGAAAGCAGAAAAGCTTACTCACCGAGGGAAAAGCAAAGTATTATTATCATACTTCATATGTCAACCCCCTGAACAGTTTCCTTCCAAAATGAATGATTTGAGTCTCTTCCAATGCGGCTACTAAGAATTTCTAACCCTTGTGTACTGTTAGCTTTCCTTTGTCTTTTTCCTCGGCTCTGGAAAGGTGCCCGCTATTCTGCAATAAAAGTACAAATTGAGCAGTACAGAAGTGCAGAGTTGAGAATAAGAGCTTTAAGAGCTCTTCCCTCAGGACATCAAAAAATACTTTTATGAGTAGTCTTTAGGGAAAGGCCACACACTAAATGGATATGGAAATTAAATTTCCATTATATCCTAAAAATGAAGGCTGACTATAGTGCTCTCATCGCTGAGTGAAAAGGAGTATCTTGGTGACAAGATCTTTATCTGGGCTTCAAAGGAATCTCTTTGCGAATGCCATTATGGAACTGAATAGGCAATTAGGAGGGGAAGGGAATGTAACAAACAGTGCTTTTTAAAACGGGTACTAATTTGTGAATAAAGTGATAACCCATCTCGCCAAATATGACAGCAAGTAGTATCTTTGTTAAAACGGCGGGGTCATGTGCTGAATTCGAAGTTGGTTGCATTTGGTATCCAAGTAGCTCTCCTTGAAAGCGTTCCACAGTAATAGGGTTGGACCATGAAAGCACAGAAGGGGCGTCTGGCATAGAATTCAGCACTCCTGGAATCAGTCCTTTAACAAAACAAAAAATGCTTGAAAGGTGTGGTCAGGACCTGATGAATCGGAAGGAAGAAGGGCTGAACAGGCTGTCCATTCATTGCTCAAGAGAGTGTAGACAGTGGGCAAATGCAAGAAGGGCATAATTTGTTTAAATGAGTTGAGATATATGTTCTTAAGGCATGTGGTACACACATAGTCCTGATCTTCCATTTTGGCTTGATGTCCGTAAATTGACTTTGTTCTCATTCCCACTTGATTGAGCAGGGTAGGGGTTGATGAACCCCTTCACTGCATGGGTGTAGCCAGGATTCTTGTTGGGAGGGCAGAACCAACGTGATTGGTCAGTTAAGTACAGACGTACCTTGGAAGACGAACAGAATCCGTTCCGGAAGTCCATTCGACTTCTGAAAAGTTCGGAAAGCAAGGCGCAGCTTCTGATTGGTTTCTGATTGTGCAGGCGTGCCGAAAACAATAGCAGAAGCCGCGTCGGACAGTCGGCTTCCAAAAAAAGTTCAGAAACCGGAACACTCACTTCTGGTTTCCAATCGTTAGGGAGCCGAAACGTTCGACTTCCAAGGCATTCGGGAGCCAAGGTACGACTGCACAGTGGTACCTCAGGTTATGAACTTAATTTGTTTTGGAGGTCCGTTCTTAACCCGAAACCGTTCTTAACCTGAGGCGCGCTTTCGCTAATGGGGCCTCCCACTGCTGCCACGCGATTTCCGTTCTCATCCTGGGGCAAAGTTCGCAACCCAGAGCAACTACTTCCGGGTTAGCGGAGTTTGTAACCCGAAGCGTTTGCAACCCGAGGTACCACTGTATTACTATTGTTTTACTTCACTGCATCTTTTCTGTATTTAGTTCTTCCTGCTGACACAATGTGAGAGTGCCAGTCAAGATGCCAAAATGAAAACAAACATTCAAGGGACATAGAATGAAATAGGCTTTTAACATATTTTCATTAAACACTGTGGTCTGCATTTGTATGAGGTGCTAGACCATAGTTTAGTGCTACAGGAATGGACCTGATTGAGCCTCTAGCTTGTACAGTGGTACCTCAAGTTACCAGAACGAATTAAGTTTGTAACTCGAGGTACCACTGTATACTCCTTTTTCCAGCGTAGCTGGCAGGAGGAAATCAGGAGGCCAGAATGATAATAATTTACCAAAAGGTTTAATCGCAGCGTATAGAATATTACTGTGCAAATTAATATGGAGCTGTTATGTGAATAGCAGTGTTTTTTTTCATTCCCACCATTTCTGACTTTGAAATATTTTTGGATACCACTTGTACATACATTGACAATACATTCCCCACTATTACATAGCTCTCCCCTCTTTAATAATCAGTATCGATGACTCAGTTTCAGGAGCCTTTTTCCGTTTGCAAAATGACTTTTTAATGGAAATGCCAGATCTGCCTGCACTTCAAATATTTGAACTATTCCTGCTTCTTCATATATGTATTTAATTTATTAGGTTTGACCTGAATGAATAAATCTTGTTCGGAAGACGGCCTAGCAAGCAAACAACCCAGCGGTTAGTAAATGCTGTTCTTGGATTCTCCCCTATTCTCTATTTATTCTCTGTCCAAGCCAAGATTTTAAAACCCAGCGTTTATTAATATGTGTGGTTCAGAAAGGCAGAACATGCAGGGCTTAGCCAAATGAGGGTTCTGCCAAAGCTACTTGTTCAAGAAAAGAGAATATTCTTCTGATTTTAGTTTTAAATAAAGATGATTCTGACTTGGAAAGACTGTTTTGCAATAAATCTAAAACAGAAATGTGCAGCAAATGAAGTTTACGTGAGACTATTAATTTAAAAAAAATCAAATGAAACAGGACAGATGGGGAAATTGGCTATAAATCTTGAGTTGTTGAAGTTCGGGTCAGTTTTCTTTGACGTTCCTTCGACTGGAATGAGGTGTTGATTCAGCAAAATGGTTCCGCTCGCCACTGCTCAACAACTACATAACCAACTCTTCTTTTGCTGCCACCAGCTGACTCCCCCGCACCCCATGCCTTTCCCCAACGTTTTTTGTCATACGCTTCACTTTTTCCCAAATTCATATTTGCTAGATCATGGTCTGTGTTGTTGTCCTCAACCGTATCCGGTCGGCTGAGTTGCTGTTGCTCCACATATATGCCATTGTAAAAAGGTAAAGGTAAAGGGACCCCTGACCATTAGGTCCAGTCGTGTCTGACTCTAGGGTTGCGGCGCTCATCTCGCGTTACTGGCCGAGGGAGCCGGCATACAGCTTCCAGGTCATGTGGCCAGCATGACAAAGCCGCTTCTCGTGAACCAGAGCAGTGCACGGAAACGCCGTTTACCTTCCCACCAGAGCGGTTCCTATTTATCTACTTGCACTTTGACGTGCTTTCGAACTGCTAGGTGGGCAGGAACTGGGACTGAGCAACAGGAGCTCACCCCGTCCCAGGGATTCGAACCGCTGACCTTCTGATCAGCAAGCCCTAGGCTCTGTGGTTTAACCCACGGCGCCACCTGGGTCCCGCCATTATTGTAGTAACATGCAAAACAGTGCTCACAGCTGTGTGTTTTGACCATGTGATACAAGCACTGAAACTAAGGCTTCAGTTCACTTTCTTCTTCTTCCTCTTCTTCTTCTTCTTTTAAGAAAAGTTGGTTTTGTATGTGCACTAGAAAGGAAGATAAGAAGCAAACCATTCACCACTGCCCCCAAGTGAATTCTGTGAGATGTACCAGCCTGGTTGCTCCTCAACCATTTTAACTAATGAATGAAATCAGATCTGTGATTGATGGGTGAGATGTATTTGTCAAGTTTGCATTTCTTAGTGCAGAAAGTATTGATCTGATGTGTAGAGATCTTTCATATTCTAATTAATTCAATAGGGTTCTGGAAGCTTCTCTGTGTGGAAGAAACAAGCAGAAGGTTCATGATGTTTGGGCTATTCCAGGCATCCACAACCTTCGGCCCTCCAGATGTTTTGGACTACAATTCCCATCATCCCTGACCACTGGTCCTGTTAGCTAGGAATCATGGGAGTTGTAGGCCAAAACATCTGGAGGGCTGCAGGTTGGGGATGCCTGGGTTATTCCTTCAGAGAAGCTAAGTACAGCTAGTTTAAACTGGTTCTCTTATCTCTTTCTGTCAAGGCCATGCCGACTATAAAAATAAGTCCAGAAGGAGCCTGGGTTTCAGTTTCTCTTTCTATCTTTTTTCCTTCTGGTGTGGTGTTCTGTACATAGTATGCTTGGTGTTAAGGTTTAGACATTATAAGTTATTGCAAGTTATTGTTAAGTTATTGTTAAGTCTGCTGCAACTGGATTTCTTTTGGACAGTGCCAATCCTGAATGTATTGGATTTGTGGACATTTGCCTTCAGTAGCAGTAAAGCTCTGCTGGATGAAATATTAAATGCCTCTGATCTATTTTTTTTGGGAAACCTGCAACGTGTATTAAGTTTTTACTCTGCTAACTACACATTGGAATCTGCTCTGGATCAATATTGAGTTGAATTCCATGACAGTTTTGAGCACTGTTGTTATGTGCTGACAATCTCTTCTCCCCTTAAATAGTCTAGGGCGGCAGGGTGTTTTGTACCAGCTGGAGCCTCCGGGCCAGGCCAAAGGGTAGCCGCACATCACTGGTGGTGCTGTGAGACTGTACCTTCAACACAATATGATAGTCCTCCCCCACTTCACTACACTGGGGTTATTTCTGCAACAGTGATAACTGTTCTGCACCATCCCAGCTGTGTATTTATTTACCTTAGGATCATGATGAACATTCTCTCAACTTCTTCCTCAAAGCATACGAACAATTATATCGTGCAACAAAATAACTAATTCTTCTGGGGGAGGGAATGGTGCACATATGAGATTTGTATGTTGTTGTTGTTGTTGTACACCACCCTGATATGTTATCATGTGACTGTATAGAAATGTTTTTATCAATTAACCCCCCCCCTTATAAAAATAGATTCCTTTAAAACTGAAGAAAGGCAGGGAATAAATGGAAGAAATAAATAGTGACTTGATGTACTATATATTTAAGTGGCTTTTAGGAATGGTTTTCGATGCATTGCACAAATACAATTAGAGTCATTTACCAAAATCATTAGAAGCCAACACTAAAAATTGAAGTATTTTTATCTGTTTTCTGCCATTATGCATAATAAGCCCAGGAAAAGATACTGCATATTTTATAAGCTCTGGTTTTGAAAGAGAAATAATTTGCATTTAAATTATTTAAAAGTAGTCTATTTGGAAAATAAATGGGTGGGTTTTGTTTCACTGATAAGCCAGAAAAGTTGTTGTTTTTTTCATCTTTTCAGTAGTGCAAGATCACAAGAATGAGGAGGATTTTAAAAGGTAGAAAGTATGGATAATTGTATATTCTCCCCAAAGGGGGAATCAGGATTTTCAGCAGGAAAATAATAAGGCAGGTGCAAGAGAGATGTGGTTTACCTCTTGATCCAGAGTCAGTTAAGCTATTGGCACAAGAACCAGACATGACTTCTGCATAATTCATCGGAAGTGGTGATTATTCTTTGTCACCCAAGCTACGAAAAGGTGAAAGCTGCAACTCTAAGCTTGCGAAGTAGCAAGCCTCATTGTACACAATGGGACTGACCGGGCGTAAATGCGCCCAGGATTGTGTGGCCTGAAGCTCTTCTGCCCTGTGCCAGTCCTCCCCTTTTAAAAATCTCTATGAACAACTGCTTAACGACATGCATTGAGGATTCCCCGGTTGGATAAGCCATTACTCTGCCGTCCTACATGAGGAATTGCTTTAGATCACTGTACTGGCTCAGGTTCTGCAAGGATCGATGAGCTACGGGTATTTAGCCAAGGCAGTGCCATTCTGAGGTTTTCATACAGGACAAAACATTTTATTTTCCTTTCCAGGCACAAATGCATTGTTTTATTTGTTTAGGCCATTTCTACACTGTATCTCTCAGCAGTGTACATAAAATTAGAACAGCAGCAAATATCACAAAAATGGACAATAAATCCATTAATACAAATTACTAATAAATGTATACATATAGTATTTCCTTCTCTGACATACGTCCCCCACGAAAAAAACCATATCCAGAGGTTTTTCTTCTCTGCAGCAGAGTTTGAGGACCGAGAGGGAAAGAAAAGGAAAATTTAGTTCTATTAGCCCATGTCTCTTGCACTAGCAGAATGGGAGTGTTGGTTGCAGCCCATTACTTGGAAGTATGTCCCAATGAAACTCATGAGCTACACTTCCAAGTTATATATTTAAGTTTGCAATGCAAGCCAGTGAATAATAAAAAAAAAGAGTAGGGTCACAGGCAATGGGGGAGAAAATTCATACAAATAGTTGCTGTGCATGAAGACACGGTAACAGTTTATTTAGCTTTGCTGTGCTTGAAAATTCAGCTGGAATGAGACATTTGCCTTTTGCGAATGAAGATTTTATGTCTGTATCAGCATGGGGAAGATAGCCTTCCTGCTAATGTGTTTGACACCTCTGCTTTATATAATTTCTAAAGAGCTGAAATATCTATTAGCTACTGCATGCTTATATTCCAGCTTGACCTCAATGTGTCAAAACACAAACAATACCATTTCATGGTTTATAAAAGCAGTTTGTTATTTGTCCCTTACACACCAGGCTAGCTACAACTGATAGCATACTCCATTTGCCAGTGTTTAAGCCATTGGTGTGATACTATTACCAGGAAATGTTTAATCTCTTTTAATCGCTCTAATTCCTTTGTTGTGATTGTGATTATATAGGAAATAAACATTGGACCTTTGAGAAAGTTGGTCTCCTCACAGCTTTATTTCATACAGCCTTCAGTCCAAGTAACATAATAGTGAAGAACAAGGCCATTCTGTTGCTGGCGGTGAGTATGTGATGCAGTTTAAGGATGGCAAATTTGGGCAAACCTTTGTCCAAAGTTCACTGCTCCTGGGTAATCATACAGAGAAGACAGGTGTCAATGGCTGCTACTGCTTGGGGTGAGTGGTAGGCCCTCGCAGAGCCATTAAACCTACAGTGTTGCCACCACAGGGAGTTGTTCAAGTACCAATCAATGGCCTAGGCATGAGACTCTTAAATCACAGGGCTGTGGGTTCGAGACCCACGTTGAGCAAAAGATTCCTGCATTGCAGGAGGTTGGAATAGATGACCCATGTGGTCCACTTCCAACTCTACAATTCTATTATTTCAGGTAACAGAACCAACTATTTCCTAGAATGCCTTTTGTTTTGCCACTGCCTCCTTCATCCCATCAACTTCACGTTTCATTTGGGTTTTTGTTGTTGTTGTTAGTATCAGTTTGGTTAATGTAGACCTGTGCTTGGTTTAATACACCAGTAGTAGCTGTGAGCAGAGTCAGAAGACAGTGAGCTGTGGTCCCTTACCCCAACTTTGCTTGTTCCTCATGGCAAAGTCATGGACAGCATGCAGATGCCAAGCTCTGGTGGGTTATTGTGGCAGCGACACAGGACCAAGTGTGAGAAGAATGGAAAAGAAAGAGTTGTGATTGGGTGCTTATTCACTATGTGAATAGGTAAAGGTAAAGGGTAAAGGGACCCCTGACCATAAGGTCCAGTCGTGAATGACTCTGGGGTTGCGGCGCTCATCTCACTATACTGGCCAAGGGAGCTGGCGTTTGTCCTCAGACAGCTTCCGGGTCATGTGGCCAGCATGACTAAGCCGCTTCTGGCGAACCAGAGCAGTACGCGGAAACGCCGTATACCTTCCCGCCAGAGCGGTACCTATTTATCTACTTGCACTGTGTGCTTTCGAACTGCTAGGTTGGCAGGAGCAGGGACCGAGCAACGTGAGCTCACCCCATCGCGGGGATTCAAACCGCTGACCTTCTGATCGGCAAGCCCTAGGCTCTGTGGTTTAACCCACAGCACCACCCGCCACCTATGTGAATAGGTGCCACCATCCATATACTCCTCCATTCTGTATGCCTTTTGTCAGGGTTGAGCCAGACGAGGAGTAGTGGTGGCAAGTCCCCCCCCTCCCGCCCGGCAAGGCTGCACCCACAGAAGAATCTGGGGAAATGGAGGAATTCATACCTGGAAAAGACTGGTGGCGGCACTCCTCAGAAGAGGAAGAATCAGATAGGGAAGTGGAAAGACCTGGACAGGAGGAGGAAGAAGTCGAGCCAGAATCAGGCCCTTGTGAGGAGAGGAACTGGCTGGCCCCCTCCCCTCCTCTCTTCTCAGCTGTAGAACGTAGAGCTGAGAGACGTAGGGAACAATTAGAGGCAGCTGCAGCTCGTAAGAGGCGTGGTCATGAGCCGGCTACTTAAGGAAGGCCGGCTGCTCCATTCACCAGCACCTGCAACTGCTGTGCTGGAGCACGTGGTTGTTCTTTCTCGTCGTGTTCCTGGTTTGTGACTTTGGCTTCCTGACTCCTGGCTTAATCCTGACCTTGGCTTTCTGACTCCTAGCTTAATCCTGACCTCGGCTTCTTGACTTCTGGCTTGAACCGACTTCAGCTACTCCTGGCCCCTGTGCGACTGCCTGACTTCGCCTGGCTTCTGACCCGGACTATTTGACCTCGGCTTTATCCGACTCTGACTGCTGCTCTTCAGCGCGCCAACTTGTTGGCGTCCTAACACCTTTGTCAGTTCTCCACTCTCTTAATAGTCCACATGAGCTATTAGAGATTCACCTGCAATGCTCCCACTGCATGTGGTTATTGATTGTGCTGATATTGCTCCACCAGTGGTAGGTAAGTACTGGTGGCACTGCCTGCCAGTTCAGCAGCACAGGTTTCTTTTGGTGGTGTATCTTTGTGTTCTGCCATTACAGGAGAACTTAGGAGTCTTCTTATTCCTATCCAGTGTGCATAATGTGGGTTAGAACTGCTGAACTAGCCCCGCTCTTTGTTGTTGTTATGTGGTTTTAAAGTGTGAACCTGCAAGAGGGCTTTGGAGTGGGTTAGAAATAAGTTTTTTAAAAAATGATATGAAAATAAATAGTCCGAGGCAACTCCCTCTGCACCCTCCAGGATCACTTCTTACAGGTGTCCTGGAGATTCTCCAGAGCAGCTTTTAAGGTGGAACAGTCAGCTATGGGATGGAGAAGCAATTGGCAAAACTCTCCTGCTTCTCTTCAGCCTGCATATGGAAGTGTCTCACTCCAAACAAACTACAAGCTGTAACGTGGTTTGTGCTATGGTTACTTGTTCGTGGTTTGTCTGGGAATGCAAAAACACGTGTCCAGATTGAGGTGATAGTAAGCCAAACTACCTGTATGTCTCAGCTCAGAGCAGCAGGAAAAGTGGCCATAATCTATCCAGAAGCCCACATTTCCTCACTAAGCTAAATTCTGGCTTAGTTTTGGTTTAGCAAACCAGACTTAATATGCCACTTTTAAACCTGAAAGCTTTTTTCTGTAGTTTTGGTTTGAAAGTTGGAGGAAGCATGGAGGAAACTCGGATTCATGATCTGCAATTGCCCATTTATATATATGATGGATTTGTCAGCACTGTGGTCACTGTTGCCTTTAATCTCACAGCAGATTGTGGGCACCACTTAAATTCAGAACCCTCTCCCTATTTGATTTTGTGGCACGTGGCTCTGTATGTCTACAACGTACAAGGCGACAGCACCTCACACTGGGGATGGCAGCTGAACTCTCCAACATAAATGTGTCTCAGCATATCTGGAATTCTGAGGCTATAACGATAAATCGCCTCATCAATACAAAGGTATGCCTAAATACTAGTAACGGAATATTAGTGTTGCCTTGCTGAAACTATACAGCGAACTATAATGTTAAGAGTCATGGTTGTTTTTTATTTATTTATAGATCATGCAGTTTGCTAATGCATTGCAGTCATTGGCTACTGTTTGATATTTCTTTATCTCTGCTCTCACAAAATAACCACGTGTCACAAAATCAAGTAGCATGTCACCTAGCAACAGGAAGTGCAGTGCAGGAGCCAAGAAAAGTTCCAGGCTGGGCAGAAACAGCAAGTGGGGCATCAAGGAGGAGGCATGCATGCGTAAACTGGGTGTCTTAAGAGAACAAAGGCCTCACAAGCCAACAACACTGATGAAAACAACACCGTGGTGAGTACAGCAGGAATCTTTTAACAAGTGATGGGTGAGCTTTCCCAGGCTTGCTTAAAATTAGGACTTGGTTTAGACCAGGCATAGGCAACCTTGGCTCTCCAGATGTTTTGGGACTACAATTCCCATCATCCCTGACCACTGGCCCTGTTAGCTAGGGATGATGGGAGTTGTAGTCCCAAAACATCTGGAGGGCCGAGGTTGCCTATGCCTGGTCTAAACCAAGCCCAAATTAGCTCATTTTAAGAGCAAGTCCATTTGGAGCTCTCTTAAGCCACCCGCTTCTCATCCTCTCCACAAACCTATACTGCTGACAGTGAAAAATGAAGATTTGCAGCAGCAGCATTGACTAAGACCTAGGACAGATATGAGAAACCTGTGGCCCTCCAGATATTGTTGGATTCCAACCATCAGCCCCAAGCCAATGTTTCTGCGGTGATAGAATTTGTAACCCAACAGCATTGGGAGAGCTGCAGGTTCCCCATCCCTTACCCTGGAATGTTGGAGGAACAGTGGATTGGACACCAAGATCCATGAGAATTATAATTTCCCAGGGCTTTTTGCCCCTTTGTAAGGTCTTGGTGCTCAAATGCTGCTGAAGTGATGGAGGAAAGCCTGTTCCATTCTTGCTGCCTTCACCAGGTACCTTTCAGCAGGAAAGAAAGGGAGTTGGCTCCGGCAGCAGGGATGGAACAAATCACAGCTAAGCAATTTGGCCTCTGGGCTGAAAAATGTCCCACATGGCACGTGTAATGCCCCGAACAAAGTTACTACTAGACCAGCAGCAGAACTACACACACTTGGCATACAGGATTGCAGTTAATGCCTTTTGGTAATGTCAGATACAATCTTCACTGACTATAGAGAGAGCTTGATAATCTGTTCAAATCCTTAAAAAGCAAGGAAGCCTCTGTGGTGTGGCCAGCAAACATGTAATATTTAAACCTGCACCACCTTATTCTACTCCCCCCCCAGATTTTTACACTATAATTTCAATAGTTCATAATTGTGGACATCAATCTACAGATAATTGAGTACAGCAGTTCCATGGCACCAATAGAATGCATCACTTCTCAGGTGTTTGGCATCATGTTTTACCCTTTTATTTCCAACCTACCTTACTGCAAAGGTCACCTGGGCTAGCTTTTGCATTACACTCTTCTTTCCTTAAATTTCATTATTTCTAATGCTTACTGGCAATGCATTAATCCAGGCATGTCCAACAGGTAGATCTTGACCTACTGGTAGATCACTGGACGTCTGTGGTAGATCACTGGTAGATCATTGGCTCTCCCCAAAGAAGCTGAACAACTGTGGCTCCCCTAAAAAAAAGCAAAACATTTTACCTCCTCCTTGAAAAAACTCAACAACTTTGACCTGAACCCCCCCCCAAAAAATGGGCCTTCCCAAAAAAGGGGGGTAGATCACTGCCAGTTTTTAACTCTGAGTAGATCAGTCTCTTAGGAGTTGGACACCCCAACCCTATATATGGTTTAGATGTTTTAATTGTACACCTAAATATGTCAAAGTTTACTTACCTTCCAAGTATTTTCAGCATGCAGCTTTCCACATAGGACCATCAGGTCAGTTGCTGAGCAAACAAATAGATGGACACATCTCTAGTATCAGAAATGGCAACATTCAGAAACCAAACTCATAAGGAAATATTGAATATATCAAGTTCATTATCTTGAACTAAGATAATGGTTTCCTGTCCCACCAGAGGTGTCAATTCATCCATCAATCCAAGGGATGACAATATCACCAGTCCTGATCTCATGCACGGTCACTTTGCATGTATTTTCTTAAAATTGCCATATCCTGTTTTTTACATTTCATTGTCCTTAGACCCCCGTTTCCATCCCCCCTTCTCTACATGTGTGTAGACATGTATATGCACATACATGTATTAGAGGTGACGTGAGTTCAACAGCTAAGGTGCGTAACAACTGGTAATTCATTATAAGCATGGTCAGACTGTGTGCACATAATCCACAAGGCACAGTAAATGGGTGCAGTAGCTGGTTGTTATGCACATGAGCCATTCGGCTCACATTACCCCTGATATATATGCCTGCACATTCTCCAGTGGAGGATAACACTCCTTGCATGTGAAGCAGACTCTAGCGTACGAAATCTTTGCCTTAAAAAAAGTAGGATGAATGTGATAAGGACAAATGCACATTTGCAAATATGTGCATCATATCACACGGCACACTCCTTAGGGAGCTGTGATGGGTTGAGTGGAAGTTTGGTGAGCAACCTGGGTTGGCCTTTGCCTAGTGTGTGAAACTGCCCATGCTGAACCTCTTGAAAGCATGTGATTGATACTTGACCAATGGGGTTGGTTGATACTTAGGTCCAGAACCCAAAATCATCCTCTTGTATCATAGGAGCCAACTCCTAGGGGCCAATGTCCATTCGCCTCCCCCTCAATAAAATATCTGAGGGGGCCTGCCCCCCATGTTTATGGGCATCGCCATTCAAATGCGGTGTGACTGTGTGTGTGTGTGTGTGTGCTGGATCTTGTGATCGATTATGCAGGGCGCAGCTTCCTAGACACCCACCCACCCGAATATTTCATTCAAGTTGGCACCCCTGTTTCGAATCCAAAGGAAACCGCCTTTTGCGCGGTACTGATGGCTTTGCAACCTGACCCTTGTGGAGAAAGGAGGACGAGGATAGCGAGGGGTCTCTCTCTAATTTGCTTCCATTGCTGAAGCACACAAAAGTGGAGCAGAGTGTGGAGCGCGAGCCGGCTCCTTCCACCGGGGCGAGGAAGGCATTAGGGCGCTGCGGAAAAGTGCCCCAAGCGGGGTCCCTCTGCCCGGCTTGTCTGGGTCTCGCATACACACCCCGCCCGCCGCCGCGCGCAGAGAGTGGCAGGCAGGCAGGGCAGCGGCTGCGCTGAGCCGAGCTCGGGACGGCTGCCAGCCGCTGCTGCTGCCTTGGTGTGTTGCGATGGCAGCAGCGGCGGCGGCGGCAACCCCCTCATTCGACGAAAGGAACCTCTGAAGCCCGGCGCTGGGCTGGCTCCCTCCACCACCCGTCCACTTGGCACACACGCGCGCGCACATTCACTCATACACGCAGAGGTAGAGAGACGCGCGCGCCCTCTCGCCTTCCCTCCCGTTACGCGCTGCGCCCAACCTCAACTTGCCCTCCTCGTCAGGCTGCTGCCAAGCCCAAGAGGGCGGGAAGGGTGGGCTTCTGCTCGGCCAGAGCCGCTTCTCTTCGGGGCGACGCCCCCCACCCTCTCTCCACACACACACACACACACACACACACACTCTTTCGGTGTGTCCGGGGGCGCGCGCGCTACAGCGGGCGCGCGCGCTCCTCCCGCAGCCTCCTCCCCAGCTCCCTTTCCGTTCCGCCAGCCTCCGAGCGCCTCTGTTGTTGCTGCTGCTGCTGCGCCCGCCTCGAAGTTTGGCCGGCAGCTCCGGCTCCTCAGGCAGCCGCCGCCGCCGCCGGCAGCGCCAGCCAGCAAGCAGCGCCGCTCTGTCGGAGCCGCCGAGCCCGCCTCTCTGCTTAGCCGCTTTGTTCCTCTCGCTCCCCCTCAGCCCCTGAAGAGCCGGACGCCCGCGCCGTTGCCGCGCGCCGCAGCATGCTGAAAGTCACCATGCCCTCTTCGTCGTCGTCTTCGTCGTCCTCCGCCCCCACCACGTCCACCGCCGTCCCCTCTGCCCCGACCTCGAGCCGGGCTGGGGGCGCCCCTGCACCCGGCCCCACCGCCACCGTCGTCCCGGACTACTGGGTCGACGGCTCCAACAGAGACAACTTGGCCGACTATTACGACCTGGAGTCGGAGCTGGGACGGTGAGGAGGCGGGAGATTTGCGCGGGCGCCGCCGGGGAAGAGGAGGGGGCGAGGCGTGAGCGGCGGGGGGGGGGAGCGATGCAGGGCTCTGGAGCGTTTCAGGCAGGGAGGGCAACATCCTGGCTGCTGCTGCTGCTGGCGCGTCAGGGTGGCGGCGGCGGCGGCGCCCCTCTTATCACTAGGCAGGGTGGCGCTGGGGTGCCCGGGCTGAGGGAGGGAGGCGTTCCTGGACAAAGCGGGGCGGGGGGCAGCTTCCAGCGCCGACCAAGTGAGGGGAGGAGGAGCCGGTGGTGCAGCAGCAGCAGCAGGGGCGCTTGTCGCCAGGCGAGGCAATGCAGGGGGCACAGCAGGGCCAGCGAAGTCTTGCGCGGTGCAAGGGATTGTGGGGGTGCGCGGAGCGGTCCAGGCAGAGAGAGAGAGAGCGAGCGTGGTTCCGCAGAGAGGAGACATTCCTAGACAGCCGTGTGGGCGGCCAGCAGTCTAGCTTTAGAGCGGGGATGATGGGGAGGGGAATGACGGCCAGGTGGCGCTGGGGACTGGAGAGTTAGGACCAGAGGAGCCAACTCCTAGGGGCCGAGGAGGATCCCTTCGATCCTCCCAATAAATGACGGGTCCGCCCTCCCCCCCCCCCAAGTTGATGAGCATTGCTATTCAAATAGTATGTGTCTTGTGATCAGTTATGCAGGGTGGGGTTTATCTGACACCCCCCCCCCATTTTTTTAATTTAAGTTGGCACACACCCCTGGTTAGGACACCCCTGGCTAGGAAGGAGAAAGCGGTGTGGCAGTTTCAGGAAGGCAGAGGGATATTCCGTCCCTCTGCGGGAGAGATGGCAAGTTGGAGAGGAGAGTGTGGCCACTTATGGGAGAGGGGACAACTGCTTGGCATCTTTCTCCTGCTGGGGTTGGGGAGCAGGGGTCAGACTGGGGCGAGTGTGCTGGGTTGGTGCCTCAGCACTTCTGCTCAGCATCCACACACTGCCAAAGATTTCTTCCTCTTCCCCACAAGTCTCCCCTCCTTCCCTCCCGCCCACCAACCCTCTTATATTGAGGGGAGGAAGCTGTAAACGGATCGAGCTGTTGCCCCTTGTTTCACATGTGTAGGAGGCAGTATTGAAAGATGCGCCATCTGTAGTGCTCTAATAGGAGATGGAAAATCTTTTTTCTTTCTTCTTTTTAACCCACATACAGATTTGGCTAATCAACATCATTTTATGTATGTTAAACTTATTGTTATCGTATGGAGGCAAGTGACACTGAAAATGGAATTTAAATACTAGTTTGGATTTGTGGTTCTGTCAGTAGGTGCTAGAGAGTGGGAATGAATCATTTAAAGCAGTTGAAAGGAAGAATAATAAAGTGATGCCCTGGTTCAAAGAAATGAACAGCCTAGCACTAATTATCTGGGAAGAGGCTAAGCTTGCAGCGTCGTCTTCTGAAACATGAAGAAATGTTTTGCAAATACCATCTCAAGAGCATTATTATTCTGGATAATTATTTAATGGTAACAGCTGTTGCATACTTATGACTTGACAGAACATTTTGTTTGCGTGGATAAAGCATTTCCAAAAATTCTGTGTTCTTCGTGAATTGAGGTGTGTGTGTGTGTGTGTGTGTGAACCTGCAATCTAAACAGGGGATGGTAGAAAACCCACATGGTTTTCTTTTGGAAAACAGTATTAATTTTAAGTCGAAAGATTCAAGTTGAATTTTTTTACGGGGGAAATTTTTTAGAGCATTGATCTAACCTTCTCCATCTCATCTGAAAGTAGCTTTCTCCTGAAGCAATATTTTATTTAATTGTGGAGAGTTTGTGAAAACATCAACCTTTGGTTTAGCTGGTGGGCCAGTATTTTAGTTGGCTAATGGTGGGGCAATAAGTGAGTGCAGCAGCTTCCCACTCAGATATGAGGAGGACGGTGCTGTCATGTGACATCCCTTTCCACACACATCGATACAAGTGTAAGAGGAGTTTTCAGCGCTTTGTCTGTAAAGGCCAAATAAGGTGGGGTAAGAACATCAGGGAAGTCAATGAAGGGAAAAAGAAAAATATCAATTAATAGCCTGTACCAGTGCTGAATAATCCAGGGGTAGATTTTGTTGTTGTTGCTGTTGTTGTTGTTTAGTCGTTTAGTCATTTAGTCGTGTCCGACTCTTCGTGACCCCATGGACCAGAGCACGCCAGGCACTCCTGTCTTCCATTGCCTCCCGCAGTTTGGTCAGACTCATGTTGGTAGCTTCGAGAACACTGTCCAACCATCTCGTCCTCTGTCGTCCCCTTCTCCTTGTGCCCTCCATCTTTCCCAACATCAGGGTCTTTTCCAGGGAGTCTTCTCTTCTCATGAGGTGGCCAAAGTATTGGAGCCTCAGCTTCAGGATCTGTCCTTCCAGTGAGCACTCAGGGCTGATTTCCTTAAGAATGGATAGGTTTGATCTTCTTGCAGTCCATGGGACTCTCAAGAGTCTCCTCCAGCACCATAGATTTAGTAATATGCAACTGGAAATCTCAGCTGAAAAAATTTACTATTAAAATATTTTAAAACTACCCGCCATCTTTTCAGACCCCGGGTGGTATACAATAGGCATTGTTATAATACAGCTGTATGCCATTGTAGGCATTGTTATAATACAGCTGTATGAGAGCTGGACCATAAAGAAGGCTGATCGCCAAAGAATTGATGCTTTTGAATTATGGTGCTGGAGGAGACTCTTGAGAGTCCCATGGACTGCAAGAAGATCAAACCTATCCATTCTTAAAGAAATCAGCCCTGAGTGCTCACTAGAAGGACAGATCCTGAAGTTGAGGCTCCAGTACTTTGGCCACCTCATGAGAAGAGAAGACTCCCTAGAAAAGACCCTGATGCTGGGAAAGATTGAGGGCACAAGGAGAAGGGGACGACAGAAGATGAGATGGTTGGACAGTGTTCTCGAAGCTACTAACATGAGTTTGGCCAAACTGCGAGAGGCAGTGAGGGATAGGCGTGCCTGGCGTGCTCTGGTCCATGGGGTCACGAAGAGTCGGACACGACTGAACGACTGAACAACAACAAATGCCATTGGTACCTGTAACCTGACACTTCACAACCATCAAGTAGCCAAAACTCCAAAACTGCCCCTGTGTATGTTTACTCAGAAATAAGTTCCACTGTGTGCAGTGAAACTTAACTTCCTGATAAGTTTATATAGGGTTGCAGCCTAAAGTCATCCATGCATTTTCTAACTTTCTTATTCAATATGGGATGAAGAGCAAAGGCCCTCCAGTGAGTTGCCATTTGACCAACTGCACCTATATCCCATTCCATCTGTACTCCTGAAATGTGTCTTATGGCATCTCAGTGCTATGAAGCACTGCCTTCCTCTTTTTGCTGCAGAATTACCGGTAGATTCTAATGAAAGTAGCACTATGATGGCTGCCTGGCACCTGCAGACACAGGGAAGTAGGAGCAATGGCAGAAGCAGAACTGGGAGAACAGAAGTCACTGGGTAGGAGCCAATGGAGTTGAACAAGGTAGAAAAAGCCTGGATGAGCGGGTGTGTGTGTGTGTGTGTGTGTGTATGTGAATAGGTAAGCATCCACAAAAATATATATGTTAACTAGACTTTGTTAAAGCATAAAGTCAATCATATCTAATTACAAAACTGCATCATGGGGCAATTCCAATTCTCAGTGGCTTATATTGACTGGTGCCTTTTTATAACCTATTTTAGAAGTGCATGAAATAGTTACATTATGATATTGGGACTAGGCGACGTTCCAAATTACAAAGTGCATGTGTAGGTTAAAATGCATCCCTTCTTATGTGTGCGAGAGAACATACCTGCAAACATACATCATTTTATTTAAAAGCATGCTCAAGGCGGCTTACAAGATTAAAAACAAAACAATTCAAACATAGCAAAAGTAGTTGTAAACAATAACTAAAACATCAAAAAAGCACACAGCCAAACTGAACACTTTCCACATAAATCATAATAAAGATACAAAATAAAGACACACAAATTTAATATCAATAGCAGCAATAAAACCCTCTAAACGATAACCCAACCCTAATCTGTTCAGCAGCCTCAGCTTTTGTAGCTGGAGTCAGTCATAGTCCCACCCTCCCAGGCCAGGACTCACAACCAAGATGGAGAACAAGAGCAGAAACACAATTTGATTCCATATAAACTGTTAAAAACATGCAATAAAATAATTTTAAGACCAGATATTTGGTAGCATCTGTATTAAAGTATTGTAATATGGGAAACTCATTATAAATTGTTGCTATGGTAGCATCTAACACCAGATAGACTTAATAAAATCTATTTCAACATACAGTTTGAACGTTGAAAGTTTTCTGGCACCAGTGCACACTAACTCAAATGTGACAGAAGTTTAAGAAAGTATATGATTTTTCGAGGCAAATAATATGTACCGTGAAATAAATGATGTGGATTGCACTGTGACTTAGTCCAATGTTGCTTTTGTTTAAATACATTCTCCCACTGCCTGGGTGATAATGAAAGTTCTAATTCATATTCCAGTCATCTCTTACTGTCTGCGTGTTGAACTTTTGTATTGTTAATATATATCTATAAAAAGTAATTGCTGGCTTTTTATTTTTGAATGAGTTGTCCAATTGCTCCAATATCTCAGGTATATCGGAAGCTGAAAGGGCTGATGGAGCAAACACACTTGGTTAGGAGATGTTGTAATTGAAGATATTGCCATTGGGCTGCATCTGATAGATGATATTTTTGTCTTAAAATAGCAAAAGTATAAAATTCATCTTCCCCATCTATCAGTTGGTCCAATGTCAAAACACCTGCTTTCATCCAATTTTTCCATATCACCATCTCTTTTTTTGCAATTCTTAGTGTGGGGTTTCCTCACAAAGTAAGTTTAGCATGTGAAAATCGATCAAATTTGTTTTTATTAGCCAATATATTCCATATTATTCTAAGTGATTAATTTTTTCCCAGAGTCACCTGAGATTTCAAATTTTTCAATCCTAGTATTGTCCAACCAACCAAAGGTGCTACATACATATATTGTAGGGCTGCCCACATCATAAAATTAAGGTCAACAGTGGGGTTCCAATATTTAGTACTTGACTGTATATAAGCTTAGTGATATAAATCCAAATTTGGGATTCCAAAACCGCCTTCTTTAATTTGTAGCTGCATTCTCTGCAAGGATATTCTTGGTGTTGCTGAGACCCAAAGGCATTTCCTAAACAGTGAGTTTATCTTTTGAAAATATGATTCAGATATAAAAACTGGAAGTCCTCTCAGGAAATAAATGAATCTGGGAATAATATTCATTTCGAGACCATTCACTCTTCCCCAAAGGGAATTTGTTTTTGAAAATAATGAATTATCCCCCTCCTTCTTGTTTTGTAATTCTCTTAACCATTCTCTTAAAATAATAAAAATAAATAAATAATGCCTATGTATGAAAATATAAAAGTGTTTTATATCAAGGAGAGCGCTTATAAAACAGTTCTACATTCTCCCTATAAACAATCTGACAGCAAAATTTTTGTGCCATGTTAAATCTGAACTGGCACAGTTACTTGACTTATTCATTCCAGAAGGTATTAAACTTTCATGGCTGAAGTTTCAAAGCTCTATAGCTCATATTTTAATGTTTTACATGGATTCATAATTTAGTCGTATATATCTGTAATATGGTGTTAATATTTAAAGCACACAGAGTTCTGGGAATAGTGGTGAAGACATTAGAGTGTACATCTATCTTACACAGTTATGATGAAGTTATTTCTTGCTAGCAAAATCTCCTTTTGCGAAACACTTTAGCAATATATTCTAGAAACGCAGGATACATAAAAAGTTCTGATTTATTTTGCTTTGGAGGTTATTGTTAAGCCAGTCATATCAGAGTGGAGTTGAACAATCCCAGGCAGGCAAGGTTTTGTTGAAATGTAAGTTGTTTTATGCATGAGAATGCAATTTGCTTCTAAGGAGACCTACATTTCTGGAATGCCCATTTGTTTTTCCTTCTGTTTTTTCCCCTCCCATTTTAACACTACTGACTGAGAGAGAGTGATGTTGTATTTGAGTCCTGCTTCCTATGGATATTTGGGTGGTTACTATGAGAATAGGGTGCTGGCCTGATGCAGCTATTCTTATGATCTTAGTAGAAGCTCAAGTATGGTTTATTATTGGTGTCACCAGTTGTGTTTGAAGGACCAAAATGCTATTCCCCCCCCTAAACCCTGGTCACAAAACATGATGATCAACCCATCAATGCTGCACACATCAGATCACAGAATAGCAAAAGTAGGCAATAACAACAACATTGTGTTCTCCGGTAAGAAAATTTGCCCGAAAATTTAGAAATCTTATTCACATGTAAGGATGCAGTCTTCACATGTAAGGATGCATAACGTTTACCTGGGATGAAGTGAGGATTACCTCTGACATGTACAAGATCGCACTCTAATTCACTTTCATCCTACCATTGTGGCCTCTGATGCCGCAGAAAGATAAGAGCGTATGTTAGAGAGTGAAAGAGATAATGATAACTTTCCCAGGATCTCAGCCAGGCAAAAACTTTCCTTTACTAGATATTCAGCTGAAGTTAAGCTACTGGTAGAAGGTATGTGAATTATCTGGGTAACTTTTGTTCTCTTTCATGGATAAAGGCAAGCTATAATAGATCTTCTAGAGTAGGGATAGCAAATGTGCCTGCCACATGTTGTTGCAGTCCAACTCCCGTCAACCCAAGCCAGTATGGACAATGGCCAGGGATGATGGGAGTTGTAGTCCCACAACAACTGGTGCTGTGTTGTGGAATCCCTTCCCTACTGAATTATGAGAGGCTCCCTTCAGTAATGGCATTCTGCCAGCTCTCGAAGGCACCCTTGTTTGGACAAGCATCCCCCTGAACTCAGAACTTCCTGATCTAATTGCTTTAATTGATTTTTAAACTGTTTTGCTTTTTAAGAGACTTGTTTTGTTGTATATGTTATTTATGCATATTTGTAAATGTTCTGGTGAACTAATAATAATGGTCAAACAGAAGTTGAATTGTTTCTCTCGTATCTGTCTCAACCAGCTATGCCCATGCTACGCCCATCCCCTTTTTTGGGTAGTCTAACATCACGGCATAATGAAAATATCAGATTCTATCTGTCTGACATTAAACCGGAAGTAACTGAGTTTTTATCAATAGTATTTCTATGAGTGGTGACTGGCACTATTTAGTGGGAAGAAACTCCAATGAAAACCTTCGTTATTACATATTTTTACATGGCTGTTTATTTGTATATATTTTAAAATTTTATACATGGATGTTTTATGATAGCCTATATTTGTAATGCCTAATAAAGGTTTGGTGTAGTAAGTACCATAAGTAAGTAAGTAAGTAAGTAAGTAAGTAAGTAAGTAAGTAAGTAAGTAAATAAAAGTAAGTAAGTATAATTATAGGACAAGTCTGGTTTGTTCTTTTTCATGGCAATGGAAGTGTCTCAACTATGCTTCCCCACCCCCTTATAGCTTAATTTGGAATTTAAACCTTTTTTGCTTGACAATAACCAGTCACTAGACTATAAAAGATATATACACAACATGGCTGGATAGGTAATTATTGTTCATTTTTCAGGACTAGCCTTCTGACAAATTGAGACCTTTTTCTTTTCTTTTCTTTTTTTGCAAACAATTATCCATGACCCTATATTACAGCACCCTTTGCATACATCTGTGTTTGGGGAAAACACAAAGCTCTAATAATTCATAAGTTGAGAGCAGCAACACAATATATGCAATATAGTGTTTTGTTCAGGAGCAATAATCTTTTTCTATACAATTCCTGTGCTAACCAGCTCCCTGTATTGCGGTGTCTCATTTCATTCATTCATCTCACACCCACACAGATGCATTCACTTGACCTGATTCATTACACGTGCGCTAAAAACAAAGGCAGCTTGGCATCAGCTAGTGCGTGGTTATTTGGTTTGAATGAGTTCATACAAGTTAAGTGACGCTTGTGTGCTTGGGAGTCTTGTCATAATGCTTAGTATACATGTAGCAAATATTGTGTGAATTAGCCTCAAGTGCAGCAGAATGAGGTGGGGGAGAGAATTGTATCAAGTCTGGAGGTAGAGGGTGCCAAATACAATTTTTAATGATCTCAAATGTTAAAAAAGAACCACATGAGAAGGCTGGGTTACAATATCTAATGTATAACCTACCATTTTAGGATTCCATCACTTCATTCTGCTACTTGTGTAAATCCAGCCTCAGTCTTGTCTTAATATAAGCAATAGCAATGGACAGTAGTCTATGGTTTAGGAAAACCACGGTGCTTCTGCAGTTGGTTATGAAAAGGCAAAGAGCTGCTTTCAAAGGGCACATGTAAATCATCTTTCAAACACTCAGTCTTTTGGATCATGGCCAAAGCTAACACCATCCACTTCAAAGAAGGTCTCTACCTTTTTCTAGACTTAATGCAAATCCTCAAGATTAGAAGTTGTTCCTGGGTAGGCAACCTAAGGCTCGAGGGCCGGATCCGGCCCAATCGCCTTATAAATCCGGTCCACAGACGGTCCAGGAATCAGCGTGTTCTTACATGAGTAGAATGTGTGCTTTTATTTAAAATGCATCTCTGGGTTATTTGTGGGGCATAGAAATTTGTTCATCCCCCACCCCCCAAAAAAATATAGTCTGCCCCCCCACAAGGTCGGAGGGACAGTGGACCGGCCCCCTGCTGAAAAGGTTTGCTGACCCCTGCTGTAAAGGATACCTCTGGTGCCATCATTGCAGCAATTCAACCACTAATTAATTTCCTTTTAGTTATCAGGTATTCATTCCCTTTCATGTGTTACCTCTGAGTATCTGTGTTTCTAAAAATGAAGCAGCACTGAACAGTTTGTAAAAAGTATTAGAAGGAAAATGGAAGGTGAAGTACAATTGTTCCAATACACCATTAGTATATTAGAGGCGGTTCTCTCACTTCCATGTGAGCTACTGCCTGTTTTTCTGCTGAGTTCAAGTTAGATATCTTCCATGCATATCTTTCAATACCTTAGTGGGTGTCATAGTTAAAAAATTCTTGATTTTCCTACCCATGGTGCACAGTACAGCTATAAAAGAAAGAATTTGAATGGCCATAAGATAAGAATAGCTGTAGTCATTGTCGCTGTTTTATCATACTGTGCTTCCAGCTTGTACAAGATCTCCAGTACCTCTTGAAGGAGACTGTGAAACTGGGCCAATGCTATCTGGGGAACCATAAATCTTGCAATATATTAAAAAGTGAATGAACAAGCCCTTAGAGATTGATCAGCATGAAATGCAATGCTAAATGGATGTTAATGGGCTATCCTTAACTCTTATTAGATTGAGCAACAATCTGCAGTGCAACAATTTAGTCTTTATGGTGCCACAAGACTCTTATTTGCTCAGCCTAAATGTGCATTGTGTACCTTTGTTCATATGGCTCTGAACTTTTCTACCTGCTGAGAAAACCTTTCTTTTGCAGTGGAGAGGGACCATAGAAGTTGACCATATGCTGTATATATGCAGAAGGGTCCTGTTTGCACATCACCCCCCAACTTCTGAGCATTGCAAGATTCCAGGCGATTCCAGGTGCTTTACACAGGGTTGATGCTTCCTTTTGGAAATGAGGCACCATGGAGACTGTGGTGTATTTATGACTTATGGTTTATGCGTTGTGTGCTTCCTTCTGGCAACTCCTGGCCACTAAGCTGGTGCCAAACGTATTGTTCTGCTCTCCTTTGGACCACATCAGCGAGGCCAAGGGGGGGGGTGTCTTGTCATCTGGGCAGCACAGGATCTCCATACACGCTGCTCAGGGTTGTGCCCCAGGGAAGTCACTTTGGTGCTGCTAACACAGTGTTTGACTTTATCACTGGAGGAGGTGCACTCCATTGTCTCTTGAGACAGATGGATGTCAACAACAGCAACACACATATATAACCCGAGTCTATAGTGTAGTTCTCAGCATTGGCACCCCAAGAGGCACTCAAACATCTCTTTGACTCTCCTGCTTGCTGCTTTGCTTCTCCCAGTCACATAACTCCCAACTCTAAAACTCTGCCTTTGTCTTCAAAAACTAACCATGAGTTGAGGGGGGGGGGAAGTGAGCCCCTCCTCACCTTCACCCCAGGTGATTTCCTCATCAGGAAACTGGCCTGGCTTATGTTTTAACATTTGCTGAATCCAGGGGTTCAGTGTGTGGCACCCAGAACTCATGACACGGTGGAGACTGGCACCCACAAACGCAGTCCCAAGTTCAGTCCCTCTCCTCTCCAATTAAAAGGATTAGGTAACAAAAAGACAGGAAAGACTCAAATGAAGTTACTTACAGTCATTATGTTATTTGTTTAAATATTTATAGACCACACTTTCATATGAAACATTGCAAGGTAGTGGACAACCTAAAAATGCAATACTACAGTAAGCATAATAAAAATGTCAAACACACCAGTAAAAGCTGGATAGCAAAACAAAACAAAGCAAAACCCTCAGGTTTGAAAGGCCAGTCTGAATAATAGTTTTTAAAAGACGTCTGAAAGAGAGCGGGGATGACTCTTGCCAAACCTCTGTTGGCAAGGAGCTCCACAGAGCAGGGCTTGCCAGTCCCTGGTAAAGGCCAGCCAAACTTCAGGAGTATGAGGGACTGCTGAAAATGCCCCATTGGAAGACCTCAGCAATACAGATGAAGCATAAGAAGTCAGGTGGTCCTTAGACAATACTAGGCTGGGCTAGATGAACATGTAGCATAAGACAGCTTCTTCTGAACTGACTTCCCCTCTGAAGCCTTGCAGTGCATGATAAAACTCAAAGCACATATGTTATTGAAGAGTCCTGCTGAAGTTCTGAGGTTCTAAACAATTACCCAAGGAAACCCACATTCTAGAAAAATGCTCTCCACCAGATGTCCAGCTCTACAATTAATGCACTTTGTGTTTCTTATGCACATGCTCATTTATAAAGCACGAACCTGCAGCCCAGCTTTCCATAGGAAAGAGGTCTTTCTTAACAGCAGCTGTGGCTAGAAAGAATGCTACCAAATCTTCTGCTCTGTTGATCAAGGAGAAAGCCACATGCTTTCAAAGGCTGCGTAGATGATGCAGACAACAAGTGATCCTGTGCAGTGGCTTCTGACAGTGCCCACTCGTTAAAGCTGGTGTCCAGACTCTGAAAGGGAAACTCCTATGTGAGCAATGTTAAGAAATTGCTCAAGTGGAAGGAAGCCCTTTCAAATGGGATGGCAACCTGAAAACGCAGGTGTTTTGTCGGGAGGATTTTAGTTCAAGTGCAGTGAAATCTCTGAGAGTTTTTCCCCCTAACACCCCCTTCCCCATGGAATGGCAGTCTTCATTCCCGAATCGGGGGTGGGGTGTGTGAAGGCAAGTGTGCATAGCTATTAGTATCGTGAAAGAAAGATACATAAGCAAAAGGTAAACGTAGCACAATTTGTCCCAGTTGGGAATAAAATCTTGGAATATTATATGTTTGAATATTAAAATATTGAAGAAGTTGGGTATGTGCAATCTGGAGAGGAGATGATTAAGAGGTGATATGGTGGCCATTTAAAAATGCAGTCATACCTTGGAAGTTGAACGGAATCTGTTCTGGAAGCCCGTTTGACTTTCAAAATGTTTGGAAACCAAAGCGCGGCAGAACGTTCAGGTTCCAAAGAAGGTTCGCAAACCGGTGTTTGGGAGCCAAAATGTCCAAGTACCAAGGCGTTCGGGATCCAAGGTACGCCTGTATTTGAAGAACTGTCACAGATGCTGGAACACATTTGCTTTCTACTGCCCCAGTGGGTTGAGCTCTAACTAAGGCATCGGCAACCTCCGGCCCATGGACCGGATGTGGCCCATGAAGGCAGTTTATCTGGTCCACAAGCCGCCCGGTCACCGAGCCACCTGCTCGGCAAGTCCCCCGCGCACTGCGCTAAACTGGGGCGGCGCAGCACAGGGACTCGCGCAGATGGCAAAAATCGCTTCTGCGCAGGTGTCTGGGCATGCGCAGAAGTGATTTCCGGCGCCAGGGACATGCGCAGATGCGATTTCTGGCATCGCGCTGTGCATGTCTGGCCCACAGACGAGCTCCGTGGGACGGATCTGGCCCACGGTCGGATAACCTTGCCGACGCCGCCTCTAACTCAACACTCTTACCCAACTCTTGAACTCAGCACACTTATCCCCCAAAATACTTTTTTTGTGATACACACGTAGCCACCTTATGATACACTATTTTGATACCTTATGATACAATATTTTGTTGCAGGTGATATTGTAACAATATAATTGTGAAGTGTCTAAAGAATCTCGGCCTGATGCAGTGCGTATAAATAGACAGACCTTGTCCATTGGGCTTGCATTCTAATTAGACAAAACTAAAACTATAAGTATAACTAAGAGACTGAAAACTGGAGGAGGAACAGATGAACAGAAATAATTAGGCATAAGCTAGCCTGACATAAATATTTTTTTTTTATTAAGGAATGATAAGGAACATTTAAAGAAATGTTAAGAGACTAATTAAGTGAGTAAATTAGCTGGTAAAAGCATTCCATAGATGAGAGGAAGGAAGAAGCATGAAGTGGTGGGAAGGATACAGCATCTAGCAAAGTGAAATCAAAAATAAAAGTTAGGTCAGAACTAGAGAATGAGAATGAATACATGATCATTTAAAAAAAAGGTAGGTAATGGAATGCAAAACACAAACAAAAAGCTTAAGGTGGCTTCCAGGTAAGTCTGTATAAGATTGCAAATGCAGCCTATTTTTCCTGTGTTACTTAAGATTTTGTGTATAGTCTTCGATACCTAATATTCTGTAAACTCATTTAAAAATGTTTCTATTTTCCCCCTATCTTTTATATTTAACTTATAACTAAAATGAGAGAGAGAGAATAGTGGGTGTGTCTAACATGGTGTACTTTTCCAAGGCACACTCCAATAACCCTTGTAGCACACTATGGTCTGTGAGACTATCTCTATTGTGCCATCTTTGTAAGCTTCCCTGAGGCATCTCAACGGCCATTTGAGATATTTAGTGCTGGCTCACATTATCCTTTTTTGTGTGGTCCAGCATGATACTTAGAATAATAGAATCATAGAGTTGAAAGGGACTACAAAGGTCAGCTAGTCTAACCCCCTGCCTGCAATGCAGGAATCTTTTGCCCAACATGGGGCTCGAACCCATGACCCTGAGATTAAGAATCTCATGCTCTACTGACTGGCCTATCCCACTTCTTCTAGTGTCTTTTTGTTTTAACTTCTATTTCTATGTGTGCTTCCAAAAAACTGAAAATACACTTTTGTTGGCGTCCTCTTTTATGCTGGTGAGTTAAACGGGTATTTCTTGTAATTGCTACTGTTGGTACTATTATTATTTATATATAACATGCTATATTTAAATCAGAACAAACCCTTCTGTGCCCAGCATTGCAACTGTTAGGTAGACCATATGTTAATAAGAACATTTCATTGTAAGTAAACAGTTTATTGCATTTGAAAATAACCAGTCAGGCTCAAAAAGACTCTCACCAACAGCACAGGCTTGTATGATGTGTAGAAATTATTATCACCACTCAATTACATTTCTTTTATGTATTTTTTTAAAATAACTGACACAATGGCCACATCCTATATAATAAAGCTCAAGTGTCTCTGCATGCCCGTCCGTCCGTCCGTGGTTTTTCGTTACTGCGCATGTGCCCCAAGCACGCAGGGGTTGGAGGGCAGAGACGCGCGCACCAATCAGGGCCGGCCGAACGCTGGGCGCGCGCGAAGCAGGCAAGCAGACGATTGAGCTGCTTGCTGCTGCTGCTCCTCCCGCTGCTGTTCCCTGCGCTCCGCTCAGGGGCTCCCGTGAGGAGAAGGTGCCTCTCCTCGCCGCCTGCTGCGTCCGACGGGCTCCCGGCAGCAGCTGCTGGCCTGGGCTTGGTTTGCTGCTGTTCCCTGAGCGCGGCGGGAGGAGCAGCAGCAGGCAGGCAGGCAGGCAGCCAACCGGTGGAGGAGGAGAAGGCGGAGAGGCGGACGCAGCCGGCGGGGATGCTGAGCGAAGCGCCCCAACCTCATCCTCCTCCTCTCCGCGCGGCGGGTCCAAGGCGGCGGCGGCAGAGCAGTTTCCAAGCAGAGAAACCTCCCGCCCCTTCCCTCCCTCTCCCTTTGCTTCCTTTTTCTGCCTTCCTTGCTCGCTCTTCTTACTGCCTTCTCCTTTTGCAACGCACACACACACACACACACACACACACACACACACACACACACACGCCGCCTCCCTCTCCAAAAAAGGGCGCAGCGCCCGAAGGGGGTCAAAGCCAACCCTTCGGCTGCTGGCTGGCCAGCTGTTTTCGCTTCTTTCTCCCACTTTATGGTGGTTGCCGAGATCCAAGGCCCTCTTCTTTTTTCTCCTCCCTCACTTTCGCTGCTCTCTTTCTCTCTCTCCCTCCCCTCTCTCTTTCGTCCCAGCTTTTCACGTTCGGTTTCCAGACTGGCTTGGCTGCCTGGCTAGGAGGTGGTCTAGGGATGCAAGGGGTGGGTGGCTTGACTGCATGGCTTGGGGGTGGTCTAGGGGTGCAAGGGGGTGGCTTAGTTGCATGGCTTCGGGTGGTCTAGGGGTGCAGGGGGTGGGTGGCTTGGGGTGATCTAGGGGTGCAGGGGGGTGGCTTGGGGTGGTCTAGGGGTGCAAGGGGGTGGCTTAGTTGCATGGCTTGGGGTGGTCTAGGGGTGCAGGGGGTGGCTTGGTTGCATGCCTTGGGGTGAAGGGGGTGGGTGGCTTGGGGTGTTCTAGGGGTGCAGGGGGTGGGTGGCTTGACTGCATGGCTTGGGGTGGTCTAGGGATGCAAGGGGTGGGTGGCTTGGTTGCATGGCTTGGGGGTGGTCTAGGGGTGCAGGGGGTGGGTGGATTGACTGCATGGCTTCGGGTGGTCTAGGGGTGCAGGGGGGTGGCTTGCTTGCATGGCTTGGGGTGGTCTAGGGGTGCAGGGGGTGGGTGGCTTGGTTGCATGGCTTGGGGGTGGTCTAGGGGTGCAAGGGGGTGGCTTAGTTGCATGGCTTCGGGTGGTCTAGGGGTGCAAGGGGGTGGCTTGGTTGCATGGCTTGGGGGTGGTCTAGGGGTGCAGGGGGTGGGTGGCTTGACTGCATGGCTTGGGGGTGGTCTAGGGGTGCAGGGGGTGGGTGGCTTGGTTGACCACATATGCTCTAGAAGCGCCACCAAGCCAGCCCCTCCGCCCACCCGCCCCGTCCAGAGAGGAGCAAACTTTCTTCGTGGCTGTGGTGATGAAGCGCGCGAGGAGCGGCTGCTCGGCGGGCTCCTGCCTCAGGCTGAGAAGGGTGGCCGCCGCTCCCCCCATATACTTTCTAGCGCCCGTTATCTTAACGGGCTTAATTTACTAGTTCACATATAAAGCTAAGCCAAGTTGTGTGGTTTGCTTAAACCATAATGTGCACAATCACACAGCTCAAATGCTCTCATTTTGCTTTCTTTTGTCTAGCAAGGAGCAACAAACCATGAGCCTTGGCATAGTGTGATGTCCAAACCATTGCACTTTGTTTGTTTTTTATTAATCACTGCCCATCTCAAAAGCACACATCAGTAAAAATATAGTATTGCTAACAGCATTTATACCAATGGAGACTGCAAACTCTCCCACCCTTCTAAAAAAATGTCAGAGTTTCTGTGGTCTGAGTGAAGATAGAAGAACCACAGAGGAAATTCAGAAAGACTGTAATTGCATGATTGTGTTGTATGGATGTCCTGCAAAAAGTAAATGAACAAACCACAGCAATTTCTCAGTAAGCTTGCATTGTGGAAGCACTGTTTCAGCCTTGAAAGTAATCTGTACCAAGAAAACCATATTACACTAATGGATGGTTTTGATTTCTGAATATGCACAAGCCTCATGTGAAAAGAGAGCCAACTGAAATTTTCAGTAGTGTTTATCAGTGCTTTTGCTGATTTTAAAGTTCTGCTATGTGCTTCTGCTTTTATTTTTCTAAGATGAAAGATAAATTGGTAAGAATTACTATTTAAACACAAGCATTTTTAAATAGGCGGTGAAGTCAGAGGAACTGCAGGTATGTGGTGCAGAAAGCAGATAAATTCTTTAAAATAGTTTCATGGAGGTGGTTTTGAGGAGGCTGGGTAGCAATAAAGGTCTAGGAATTGTATACTGTGAAGTGTAGCAGTATTTATTTACCTGTCATTCAAAACCCTCATCCTTCTGCTATACTTAGAAACATGCCCATGTAGCCCACTGGTGGGTGTGCCCACATCTTTCTTTTAATAAAGAATGACTACATAAGGTGTTTGAACTTTTAAATCTTCTCATTCCTGAGATAATCTTCAAAACACATTTCCAATTGCCAATGCAGATTATATAAGCCTTGGTACTGGAGCCTTGCAATACTGTTTAGGGCTCATGAGATGGTGGGAGCAGGAGGTTTTAGGTGGCGTATGGAAGAGAATACAGTGGTACCTCAGGTTAAGTACGTTTCAGGTTAAGTACGCTTCAGGTTAAGAACTCCGCTAAGAACAGAAATTGTGCTCTGGCGGCGCGGCAGCAGCAGCAGGAGGCCCTATTAGTTAAAGTGGTGCTTCAGGTTAAGTACGCTTCAGGTTAAGAACGGAACTCCGGAACGTATTAAGTACTTAACCCAAGGTACCACTGTATATATTTTTCCTCTTTCCCACTAGCCTTGAAACCTTCGTCAACCAAGCAGATGTTTATGAAGTGATGCTAACTGGTGGGATATGTATGTCAGTTTGCATTTCTTAGTGCAGAAAATATTGATCCGATGTGCAAAGATCTTTCCTATTCTAATTAATTCAAGAGGGTTCTGGAAGCTTCTCTTTGTGAAAGAAACAAGCAGAAGGTTAATGGTGTTTGGGTTATTCCTTCTGAGAAGCTGAGTACAGCTGGCTTATACTGGTTCTCTTATCTCTTTCTATCAAGGTCATGCTGACTATAAAAGTAGGGCCAGAAGGAGCCTGGGTTTCAGTTTCTCTTTCTATCTTATTTCCTTCTGGTGTGGTGTTCTGTACATAGTACAGTGGTACCCCGGGTTAAGAACTTAATTCGTTCTGGAGGTCTGTTCTTAACCTGAAACTGTTCTTAACCTGAGGTACCACTTTAGCTAATGGGGCCTCCCACTGTGGCCACGCTGCCGCCATGCGATTTCTGTTCTCATCCTGAAGCAAAGTTCTTAACCCGAGGTACTACCGGTATTTCTGGGTTAGCGGAGTCTGTAACCTGAAGCGTCAATAACCTGAAGCGTCTGTAACCCGAGGTATCACTGTATGCTTAGTGTTAAGGTTTGGACTTACTATAAGTTATTGTAAGTTTAAGTTAAGTCTGCTGCAACTGGATTTCTTTTGGACAGTGCCAATCCTGAATGTATTGGATTTGTGGACATTTGCCTTCAGTAGCAGTAAAGCTCTGCTGGATGAAATATAATTGCCTTTGGTCTTTTTTTTTTTTTTTTTTTAGAATACTGCAACGTGTTTAAGTTGTTACTCTGCTAACTATATGTTGGAATCTGCTCTGGATCAACATTGAGTAGAATTTCAATGACAAGATAAGCACCAGGGCAACAGTTCTTGATAAAGTAGAGGCTAGGTGATGAAATGTAAAAGTTTAAGCCACCTAGGTCTCCACAAGGTCACTGGCCAATTTAATTTGAGGAAGATGAACTGACTAGGAGTACCGTATTTTTCCATCTATAAGACGCCCCCTATTTTGGGGGCCTCAAAATTTAGAAAATAGGGGGGGGATTGAGCTTTTGGGGAGGATTATTTGGGGGGAATGCTGAAAATCGCTCACTCACCAGAACACAGCACACAACCGCTTGCGTCGCAGCTGCCTGATCGCTGCCATTAGCCCTCCTGCTAATCAGGGAGCTGATAGGTGGTTTCCACTTGCTATCAGCTCCCTGATCACCACCAGTGGCCGCCAATCATGCTCCCGCTTGCTGTGACAAGGGCAGCTGTCTATTGGCTGCCGCAGCGGCAAACAGGAGGGCTAATGACAGGCAGCCGCAATGCGAGCGGTTGTGTGGTGCGTTCCGGCGGGTGAGTGATTTTCGGGATTCTCCCCCACAACAATCAAGCGGCCATTGCCAAAAATTGCTCACCCGCCAGAACGAAGCGCAAGCCCGAGTTTTTAAGCGGCGATTGGCCGCTTGATTGTTGGGGTGTGTGTGTGCCGAAAACCGCTCACCCGTCAGAACAAAGTGTGAGCCCGAGATTGTAAGCCACAATTGTAAATGACCCGAGCGGTTGTGTGCTGCGTTCTGGCGGGTGAGCAATTTTCAGCATCCCCCCCCCAACAATCAAACTGCCAATCGCCGCTTACAATCTTGGGTTCGCGCCAAAAAAACCATTCGCGTGTCTCCCCTCAGCATTACCCGTGTATAAGACAAGCCCAAATTTTTAACCTCATTTTTGGGTCAAAAAAGCTCGTCTTATACACGGAAAAATACGGTATATTCACATTACCGCGGACTATGCTTTCAGTGCACTCGCACATGACGTTAGCCAGAATCCATATTGATCCTCCCATTTCTTGACCAGCACTGCTGTTGGATGTGATTTCCCCCCCCTCCAACGAGCTTCAATCCAACTAGAAAACTGGATGTGAAGTTAGAGGTAATGTGAACGTATCTCAACAGCCCCTGTGCATGTGCAGATGAGCACCCATGCACAGATGACAGCTTCATGAGTAGAAGTTCCGACAGGGTTGCAGGATTGGGAAACCCAAAGCATCCTGTGCATCAGGTGAAGGGCTCCTCACCCCTTATCTGATGTGAGCACCGTGCAAATGCGGTTTGAAATATGGGGGCGACCATGCCGCATTTCAAGCTGCTAATGTGAACAAATGCTAAGCAGGAGTTAAACTCACTCCAAGTTATGCAAGAACATTTTTATCTTCCAAGTTGGGATGTGACCATTTTAAAGTTTTAAAAGGTTTCTGTTCTTGAAGGAGTGGCAGTGTATATACATCAATAGTGCTTAAGAATTTGAGCTCAAAACAAGAAAAAGGAAAAAAAGAAAATCTGTCCCAGTATTACAACACCGCCCCTAGTAAAACCTGGCAGTAATTCTTGGCAAAGGGATATTGTTTAAATATTTGATTTTCCAGGAGGAATAATAAGCATTAGGGAACATTCAGAACAGTGGTTTGTAGCAGGTAGCCACTCGGTTTTGCCATTTAGCATTTTAGTTTCTGGTTTGATTAATTATTTACTCATTTGTTTTATCTCTATGCAACTTCGTATTCATGTGAATCCCCAAAGGGTTTACAACCAATCAGAAGCAACAGCAATAAACATACTGGAACATCATTGTTACAGCACAAAATAAATAAATAAATCACAATGCCTGGGCCAGTGAAAGCTGACCAAACAAGTCATATAATGCTAATAAAGTGATGCAATGAGAATCTATGCCTGTAAACATGACATGGTGAGAATTTCGTTGAACATGCACATGGCGCAGAGACTAAAATTTAATATGCAAGGAAATCCATTTTGATCATGAAACACAAGCAGAAAGGGGTACCAGGAAATCACATGCATTAAATAAAGGCCATGGTAACCATCTGTTCATAATAATTGAATTGCTACTGAATAGAAACTAAAAAGGAAGGGAAGAAATTGAGTATAATAGACAACATTTCCAGCTAAACAAATACCAGTTTCAGAAATACAAATGGAATCTTATCCAGATTTAATCCTTTTGTCTTTTATGTCTAAAGAGTATAAATCATTTTTTGTGCATAATTTTTATTAAATTTTCTGTTTTGCAATTTAGAATATTCATTTAAACAACCTTAAAACGTCAATGACTTTCCTTCTTCTCTTTCCATGGTTCATTTTGCATATATTTACATAAACCTGCATATTTTACATAAACAAAACCATTCAGTAATCCATTATTGCATCCATCAAAACTTGTTTACACTGTTGAATTTATCTTAATGCTGCCAACGTTAAGAGTAAAAATCATTTTTCTTCCTCAAAGATTTTGCTTAAGACCAAGAACAAAAGCTGTGAAGACGATACACTTCTTGACAGAAAGTCATCTGATGTAATCCCAGACTATTTGTATTAAAGTGGATTTTAGTGGAACGTTTAAATGTTACAAAACAAAATAAAGATATTTACTTAAAAAATAATGCTAATCATCTTGCAAGGCTATGTGAGTTTATATGATTATAATGTTGGAAGGCTATGTGAGTTTACTCACCTAACCTTTCTATACTTTTTACAGTATAGTTATTAAGATTCTACCATACAAATTAGGGAGAATGTGATGAACCCTAAAACCCACAAAACATCACTGATGTGGCTCCACAATGAGATATGCACAATTCTTACCACATGGCCAATTCTGGTCACTAACAAGGCATAGTCCTATGCAAACTTACCTAAGATTGAATTCCACATAATTAAATGGAGCTGACTTCTGAGTAGACACGCGTAGGATTTTGCTGCAAGTTGATATGTCAAAAGCTGACCCATATAATATCACTAATTACCTTAAAGCTCAGCTCTTTGAGTCATAGTAAGATTCATAATCTCACTTTTCAAAGTAATATATGAATTGCACATTGGAATCAATAGATAAAGCATGCATGAGTTCTTGAAAATTATAATCTAGGTCATGGTACCCTGCCCTCACTTTAGTATATTTTGAAATGCTTGGGGTCAAAAGTCTGTGGCGGGGGGGAGGGGGGAATAGAGTGCTTTTATGCTTGATTGAGTTAAATAAGAATGGGCACTGCTCCACTGCAGCACTTTGCACTAATGTAGCTCTGGCATAAAGACGGACAGTTAAACAAGCCATATTTATTGGCTGCTGGCTTTATTTGAAGCTTCAGAGGAATATATAGGAAAGAGAGCATTAGTATCTTAATGTGTGAATCTATGAGGAAGCTACTGATTACCCTCACATGCTGATATGTGTATGGGGGTGTTAATAAAAAAGAATAGCAGGCGTGCCGAGATCTGCCCCCCATTGGGGGTGCCCTGCGCATGTGTGTGATACCCGACATGGCGAGCGCATGACATCACACGGCATGAAGGGGCCCGATGGGGCCCTTCACGCCCTCCGAAAGCCCCTCCCCCTGTGGAATGTCCTCCCCCTAGAGGCACAACTGGCTACAACACTTTTGTCATTTGGAACCATGTGAAAACTCTTGTGTTCACCTCGGCTTTTTAGAGCTAATTAGGAGTTTTGTCACTGCCGCAAGCTAGGAGCTTGGTTTGTGGCTCCATGTGTGCTTTTAAGAACATGTGGGGTTTTATCTGCTTTTATAAATGGTACTAAATTCAGTTTTATTGCAGTACTGTTCCACTGTTCTATTGTATTGCGACCTGCTCTGGAATCATATGATGAAAGATGGGCTAGAAATTGCCTTACGAGTACAGTGGTACCTCGGGTTACAAACGCTTTGGGTTACAAACTCTGCTAACCCAGAATTAGTATCTCGAGTTGAGAACTTTGCCCCAGGATGAGAACGGAAATCATGTGCCGGCGGTGCAGCGGCAGGCCCCATTATCGAAGAATGGGTTCGGGTTAAGAATGGACCTCTGGACCGAATTAAGTTTGTAACCCGAAGTACCACTGTATACTGAATATTATTATTAGCAGTAAATATTACTGTTATTAAGAATTAAATATTATTTTAAAAATATAAATAATTTATGGGACAAGTGTTTGACACCTAAAAAGTGACTATGTGTGTGTGTGTGTGTGTGTGTGTGTGTGTGTGTGTATGTATGTGTATATATATATATATATATATATATATATATATATATATATATATATATATATAATCATAGAGTTGGAAGAGACCACAAGGGCCATCCAGTCCAACCCCCTGCCAAGCAGGAAACACAATCAAAGCATTCCTGACAGGTGATTGATATATATATATATATATATATATATATATATATATATATATATATATATATATATATATATATATATGTATGTATATATATATGCAGAACATGCTAATTATCTCTTGTTTTATTCCCCCCCATTACTGAAAATCTATACAACAATAGCTTTCCTAACCTTTCTATGGCAATTATTAACTTTGACCACCCCTCCCTCTCTTGGGCTATTCCTTTCCATGTGCAGATGCATCATATTTGCCATCCACACCTCCTTGCCCACGGAGAGCAATCAAACAATACAAGCCAGCAGCTGTTTTATGACCCAGATAAATCAGATGGAGACATGCCGCTGTTCTGTGTCAAAGTAACCTTTTCGGATGTTGTCTTCCAACTTTTTCCTCTATGGGGACTGTTTCCATATGGCAAGGTCACTTCACTCCCCCCCCCCCACCTGGTATGTGGCCTTCTCCATATGCCCAGGTTACTTATGAAAAAGCTGGTGGGCAGTCAATGGCGAAAGCTTTTTTCTTGGCACAACCTTGACTCCTTTACAGTACAGTAATTTGTTTCTTTTCAGAAAGCACAGTTCTCCTTCTCTCCCATCCGAGAGAAAATTACACTCAGGAGTCACTCTTCTCCTTGCTAATCATATCACTTGTCTAAGGGAAGCTACAGCTGTCACAAAAATCATATTTGCAACACGGAATGGGTTTCTCACGGCTGGTAATTATCCAGGTTAAGTCATTTATTTTTTGACAACTTCTGTTACTTGAATTACTCAGTCTGAAAAACACACCAAAAAAATTATGTTATCACCAAATATGTTTTAATTAAAATCCTTTGCATAAGATTTTTCCTAAATAGAGAACTGTCAAGGAAAAAAACTACACAGCCCATTATCATGTGTGAAAATCATGCCATAGTTTATTTTGTTATGTGTACATGGGATTAAGAAACCAGTGCATGAAGTTCTTTCTAGGTGTTTGTATGCATCAGAATGTAACAGCCTGTTTAGGGAAGTTTTTAATCTGTAATATTTTAATGTATTTTAGTGTTTGTTGGAGGCCGCCCAGAGTGGCTGGAGGGACCCGGTCAGATGGGCGGGGTACAAATAATAAATTATTATTATTATTATTATTATTATTATTATTATTATTATTATTATAACAGCCTTCAGTTTTCACACATCTTCTTGTATACATTTTTTCCTACATGGAAGTTACTGCATTGTAGTGTTGTATTAAACAGCCTTAATATTTATTCAATTCATGTTGGGGGAGGAAGTGTTTATACCTTAATAATGAATATTTTCCTCTTTCCCAGTGGTTTTACTCTTAGAACTAACATCTGTTATGTGAATGATGCCTAACAAGACACTCCTTTGCATGTTTACTCAGACATAAGTTCCGCTGTGTTCAGTGGGATTTATTCATTGTTAAGTCTGCTTAGGATTGCAACTAAAGCTGTGTTCAGATACACACTTAATGTGAGAGGAAGACCCATTTAACACAACAGCTCTGAGTTCCGTAGACTTGCATATTATCCCTTAGGTGAAGTATATCTGAACCACCACTTTCTGAATCAACACTTTCTAAATGACTAGGCATTGCTCAGGCTTGGTTCTAATTTGATATGGTCAAAGAGATCCCAAGCTCAGGTGTGTGAAAGGTTTTATGGGGTGGGGGGTTTGGGGTGGGGTGGGGGGTTTGGGGTGGGGTGGGGGGCTGGCAGCTTTGCCAGTTTCCTGCACAATCCAAATCCCAGCTCCACCTGAATGGAGAAGTTTGTATACAGCAGGTCTTGGGCTGTGCCAGCTGAGCTGGGGTGAAGAAGAAGAAGAAGAAGTGTTTGGATTTGATATCCCGCTTTATCACTACCCGAAGGAGTCTCAAAGCGGCTAACATTCTCCTTTCCCTTCCTCCCCCACAACAAGCACTCTGTGAGGTGAGTGGGGCTGAGAGACTTCAAAGAAGTGTGACTGGCCCAAGGTCACCCAGCAGCAGCATGTGGAGGAGCGGGGAAGCGAACCCGCTTCACCAGATTACGAGTCCACTGCTCTTAACCACTATACTACACTGGCTCTCCAGTACTAAGCCAGTATAAATCCCCCATCCTGGCTCAGCTGGCATAAATCCCAGCCCTGACTCTAGCATAAGTTCTGCTGGCTTCCTATTGTTTGAATTGCTCTATTTGCCACATCTCTGGCTTTGTGTGTGTGTGTGTGTGTGTGTGTGCGCGCTCACTTTTGCTGTATGTTACTCACGTTTACTATAGACCCGTTTTGTCCTTTGTCACAAAATCTACTAGGCTTTCTGCTGCTGATGTAGATTCAATAATCTACAGTAGGTATTTCTACTTGTGTAGTTCTACGGAACATCACCCCCCCCCACTCCCCGCTGGTGAAATATGATTCATTGGAGGATTGTGGAAGTGTGATTTAGAATACAGCGCTTACATCTATAGCCAGAGGCCCATATTCATAACCATCATAATTTGCATGTGTAGACTTGACATTACCCTTCTGTTCAATGCTTGCTCTGTTATTATCTGACAATTCTGCAGATGACCTCTGTTCATTTTTATAAATGACCACATCTGCCTGACCTGCACCTTTATTATTCCACCATGTGATTTTTTAAAATTAAATATTATTAATTAGATGCTATTGTTCTATATCTAGTTTTTTTCAATATGTTAAAGATACTGCAGAAAAGTGGGGAGGGGAGAGTAAAAGGAAGCAAGCCATCCAACAGGAATAGCTTTTCTTCTTCCTTGTGATTATATATTCACAGCCATGTATATACCATCTATATCTATATTGACCCATGTGAATTGCTAAGCAGCTGACTCTCATTTTGTATGCAACACAGCACCCTTATGCACAATGATTGTCATATAGACTCCCTTCCCACAAGGAATTGAAAGCCCCAACTGGATCAGAATGTGCCACAGGGAGAGAGGGTCACAAAGTGAGGAAGGGATATAGATAACGTGCCCCTTTTCTCATCCCCCCCCCACTGCATTGCCTCAGTTTTTCAAACAGCAAGTGGCTGCTTTCCTCATTTGCAGTACAGTGGTACCTCTGCTTACGAACTTAATTTCTTCCAGAAGTCTGTTCTTAACCCGAAGCGTTCTTTACCTGAGGCGTGCATTCCCTACATAGGCCTACTGTGGCCCTGGAAGCGGATTATGTTCGTATTCCAGGGCAAAGTTTGCAACCCGGAGCATCTACTTCTGGGTTTGCGGAGTTCGTAACCCGAAGCGTTCATAAGTAGGATGGTTCGTAACCCGAGGTAGCACTGTAGTGGGCTTCTTGGCAATACCGTCTTTCCCCCCTTTTAAGACACCGTCTTAAAAAAATTTTTCCTCAAAAAAACACAGGGTGGCTTATTTTCGGGGGAGGGTGTCTTATTTTTATTACGTCAGTATGGTACGGTACAGCCTCCCCCTGCGCGCTGAGCAGGCAGGGCAGAACTCCGCAAGTGGCGCGTTTCCCCCTGCGCCTCTCGCTGGTTCGCTGGCTCCCTGCGCACGGGGAACAGGTGGGGCAGGAAGAGGCGTCTTCCCCCCCGCACCTCTCCCTGCGCGCTAAGCAGGCAGGGCAGAACTCCGCAAGAGGCGCGTTTCCCCCCGCGCCTCTCGCTGGTTCGCTGGCTCCCTGCGCATGGGGAACAGGCGGGGCAGGAAGAGGCGTCTCCTCCCCCCTGCACGCTTCTCCCTGTGCGCTAAGCAGGTGGGGCAGAACTCCGCAAGAGGCGTGTTTCCCCCCGTGCCTCTCACTGGTTCACTGGCTCCCTGCGCACGCAGGAGGGGCTGAGGAGGCGACGGGAACAATGACGGCACCACGGTTTACTTTTGGGGTACGTCTTACTTCTCACAAAGGTAAAAAAAAACCTACCATGGCTTACTTTATGACTACGTATTAAAAAAGGGGAAACGGTACATATGTGCATATGTAGAAATAAGTGCATTTGTCAGCATTTCCATGTGAATTTTTCTTAATGCATGCAAATTTACCTAATATACACATTTTTGCGAAACAATTGCAAAAACAATTTTGCAAAAAACAAAAATAACGTTTTTGTATGTTTTTCAGTAAAGCATCATTTTATGCACACTTTACCCTAGTCTGTGCATTATTATTAATAGTAGTATTAGTGTTAACATATTTCTTGGCTGGAGAACTGCACTGCAAAATTTGGAGAACTGCAAATTTTGAGGGATGATTGTCAGGGACTGGTGGGGCTCTGATGAGTGAGTTGTTGAGGCAGGGGGTTGGGGGCTGCTGACACAGGAGAGCAGACCAATGATTTATGGGGTTTGGTGTCTGCGTGAGGCAAGAGCCAAGGAGGGGGGAAGAAGACAGGTCAGAGCAGTCCAAGGCAGAGGGGCGAGTGCAGGACATGTCAGAAGCAGAGGAAGAGGCTGTCCTGGCAAGGGACTTCCTATGCTGTATGGCAAACAAATATTGTAGCAGCATTTCAAAAGCAGTTCACAATGTGGCATAGTGGCAGTAACTAGGTAGGAAGCTATTCAAGGCAGAAAAATAAACAAACTTTCCACTGGGCTAGGAAAAGCCTGGGCACTCTATAGAGCCTGGCAATAAATTTGCTATCATTAGGCTGATGCTGAAATAGCTGGCTTGGTGAAGTATTTGATTTGCAGAAGTAAAGAAAAAATGAACTATGCCGATTTGGTTATACAGTGGTACCTCAAGTTACAAACGCCTCAGGTTACAAACGCTTCAGGTTACAAACTCCGCTAACCTGGAAGAGTTACCTTGAGTTGAGAACTTTGCCCCAGGATGAGAACGGAAATCGTGTGCCGGCGGCGTAGCGGCAGCAAAAGGCCCCATTAGCGAAAGCATTTGATCGCTCTTTTTATCCATTGTTGTTTTTATTTGTATATTTTGCGTCTTTTATTGCTATGGCTGTTGGCTTTGCAAATAAAGTTTATTTATCTATCTAGCGAAAGCACACCTCTAGTTAAGAACAGTTTCAGGTTAAGAACGGACCTCCAGAACGAATTAAGTTCATAGCTAGAGGTACCACGGTATTTTGTGACATGTTTTAGAGATGATGCTGTCTTAATTGCAAGGCGATAGACAGGAGAAGTGGGAAGAGAGTGTTTTGCTCAACAGTTTTGTATGTTCTGCTTTCCAGCCATGGTTTCTTTGATGTGCATAGAATTCAGAACATTCCCCCCTTATTGTTTGTAAGCCTACACAGATTAGAGTACCGGTAGATTTTTAATTATGGTGAGCTCCTTTGGGCATGGCTTATGATGGAAAAGTAGTGCACAATAAACCAGTGTTGATGATAGGTTCACTTGTCAGACCCAACAGTAAAACAAGCCAACAAACAAAAATCCATTTGGGGGCTAAAAGACATAGATCCAAAATCTAGAAGTGCACTGGTGTTATTTCTTGGCAAAATGAAAGCAGAGGAAAAACGCTAGCAAAGTTATATTTGCAGGTTTTTGCAAAGGTGTTAGCAAGGTGTGTGATTTCAATCAGCAAAATGGCATGTGGGAAAGGTTAACTCCTCCATCCCTCCTGCATTCACGTTCTTTATTCTCTGACATCCCTGTGGGGGGGAGACACTATCTTGTCCTTTGCTTCAGTCAGCCAAATGTCTTGGGTTGGGCCTGTTCCTCCATAGCTGCTATCAACAGAACAAACATGCAGGAGATAATTTTCCTGGATCTCTCATGTCATTGAGCTGATAGTGGCCAGTTTGTTGGGCTAGGACCTAGGAGATGGGGGTTCAAATCCCCCCACAGTCATGAAGCTCACTAGGTGACCTTGGGCTACTAACCTACCTCAGAGCTTTGTTTTTGGGATCAAACAGGAGGGGGAGAACTATGCATTGCTCTTTTTTTAAAGAAAAAAAGGTGCCAGTACTCACTGTTATTACAGTAAGTGCCACACTTTTAACGTCTGAAAAAAGGTGTCAGTACTGTGTACCCTTGAGTACCCCCAGAAAAAAGCACTGAAACTATGCCGCCTTAGAGGAAATGCGAGATATGGATGTAATATTAAATGATAAAATAAATCATCCACTTTATCCTGAGAAGGAATAGGGGAAATGGAATGTATAATAATTATTAGCCGGGAAGGGGCTGGATCAAAAAGGGGAAAGGAACAGAATCAAATTCTGAAACAACAACTAGAAATAACTTGCCCAAAGCCAGATTTGCCAACTCACCATGTATTCTTAGGTGGTGAGAGGCCTTGCTGCCTTCCCCACAAATTATCTCTGGATAATCACAGGGACATTAAATAAATGGAGGGGGGAGTTGTATGTGCACACACAAGGTTTCTGAGACTCCAACATTCTCTGAATCATTATCTATACAGAATTTTGACTACTGTGGAGTGCAGACTACCAATTTTGCATGGTCCTACAAAATTACATACCTAATCTCTTATGCATGTAGAAAAAGTTAGCTTTTATAGCATTGGATCCAGTACCTTATCAGGACCATTTCATGCAAAGCGTTTACCCGTGTTCATTTCATTCTTTTGCATCCTTTTATTTTGATTTGGGTAGCAATTCTCCGATTAGATAAAATAGAAATTGGATTTTGAAAATTGTTGTTCAGTCGTTCAGTCGTGTCCGACTCTTCGTGACCCCATGGACCAGAGCACGCCAGGCACACCTATCCTTCACTGCCTCTCACAGTTTGGCCAAACTCATGTTAGTAGCTTCGAGAACACTGTCCAACCATCTCATCCTCTGCCGTCCCCTTCTCCTTGTGTCCTCAACCTTTCCCAACATCAGGGTCTTTTCCAGGGAGTCTTCTCTTCTCATGAGGTGGCCAAAGTACTGGAGCCTCAACTTCAACTGGAGTATATTTTTGAAAATATACTCACACAAATCTGTTTAAGACTTGAATAATTTATCCAGATCAAATTTAGGCAGGATTGGATTTGTGGTGGTGGTGGTTATTGTTGTATTTGAAATGCAGCACAGGGTTGATCTGTTTCTTTTTTTAAGATACATAGTGCAATTGTAGCTTTATTAAGCAAAACGTTTCTTTTCCTTCTGAATGTGCTGCAGCTGGTCTGCGAAACATAGAGCAGAGACAAATGTGACATTTTGGAACAGTGGAGCAACTCTGGAAACTCCTTTACTACATTTGATCCACATTTCCCCTCCGTTGTTGAACTCAAACTCGAACGAAAGAGGTTCTGCAAATTTTCTGCAGAAACCAGCTATGCATGGTGGTCATTGGCTGACTCCATACCAAGAAAAAAAACTTCTCTGGTTCCTCAAACTTTGGAGCAGATCCTGCACTTAAATAATAAAAAAGTGTATAAAATATTAATAACGAATGAGCACAGAAATGCATCATGTGGTGCTTTTAAAAATAAAAATGTATACAGCCTGGCTGAAGGATGGAGGGAAGGAAATGATGGGCAGCTGAGTTGGCACTTTATTCAGCATTTTGCATGCATGCATTGCTGGCACCATATGGCCGTGTAATAATAATAATAATAATAATAATAATAATAATAATTTGTATCCCGCCCTCCCCGGCCAAAGCTGGGCTCAGAGCAGCTAACAGCACATAAATAAGACAATATGCATAATACAAACGATCAATCAATTAAGATACATCCCACAATTAATTCAAACAATTAAAATTAAAATTAAAACTGGACAAGTGGCAATCTTCAGGTAAAATTGGAAGCGGTTAATACTCGCCAGGAACAACTGTTTCCACTGTGAGTGGGCTGGGAAACCTCCTTCATGCTTGTACTTATACAAAGAGAAAATGAGTCAGACTGAACCCTGACCAAAGGCCTGGCAGAACAGCTCCGTCTTGCAGGCCCTGTGGAAAGATGTCAAATCTCGCAGGGCCCTAGTCCCTTGTGAGAGAACGTTCCACCAGGTCGGGGCCATGGCCGAAAAGGCCCTGGCTCTGGTCGAGGCCAGTCTGATCTCCCTGTGGCCCGGAATCTTCAGGGTGTGGTTATTTGCAGACCGTAAGGTCCTCCATGGGACATACCAGGAGAGGCGGTCCTGTAGATATGAGGGTCCTAGGCCGTATAGGGCTTTAAAGGTTAAAACCAGCACCTTAAACCTGATCCTGTTTTGCATACTGTTTTGCGTACTGTTTTGCAAATGGTTCACACAAACCTAGCATGTGTACCATAGTTCCCAAATCCAGTCCCCTTTTAAATCTGACACCACCTCACTCCAATCCCTGCTCACCCTTCTCAGAGAATCTGAAATAGGTGAACAAAGAGACACTTATGTCCCATGGAAACATTTGAGGCAAGAATTCTGTCTGTCAAGGAAGGGTTGCTGATGGGAATGGAAGGAAGTTCAGCCATAATAACAGGATTCTTCTCAACTGCAATTCTGACAGTTTCTTGAGCAGCCCCGGAATTATTGGCTCCTTCACCGTTATTGAAAGGACCGTTACTCAGAGATCTTTTTTTCTTTCTCGTTTTGTGTCTGCCACATCTGCCTTGTGCCACAACTTCCTTTAAAATGTTCTCACTGCGCTGCTGGGTCAGGTCTACTTGACATTAATTCCATTTTCTATTATTTTAACTTCCCTTCCTTCGCTATAATATATATGAAGTGTGCATGCACACGAAAGCTCATACCCAAAACAAACTTAGTTGGTCTCTAAGGTGCTACTGGAAGGATTCCCCCCCCCCATTTTTTTTAATTGATTTTAACAATTTTAAGCACTTAACAATACCGTTAAATTTTCATCCTTCCCCCCCCTCACTGAGGGAAGCAAATTTCCATCCCCCTCTCTCACCAGGAAAACAGTAAACATTATACATTTAACGTAGCTAACATATTAAATATCATTGCTTAGGCCTGGCCCATTTGTGTGGGCCAGGTATTCCTCCTTTCCGCAATTTCATATTTCAGTTGACTTCCTCAAGTCCCCCTCTGTTGAATTCATTATCTATCCTCTTTATCAGTTTTCCAAATTCATAAACTTCACAATAACATAAAATACCAGAATCATTTTACTTAAAATAACTCCTTTTCCCCCTACCTCAGCACCTCATTACTTCTGATCCTTTCCTCAAGCCTTATCAAATTCCCTTACTCCAACCTAATTTAAAACTCCTAATTTTCTTCTTTTTACACCCTTACCTCCCTCCGGTCTTGAAATTTTTAGCTATATTTCCCACCACTAACCACCTAATTTTTAACATATAATCATTGACGCCAGTATCCAGATCCAAACATCTTAACCACTTAGACAGGAAAAAACAAATCCAAGTACTTGGATCTGGAATACTTGGATCTGGAAGGAATTTTTTTAGTTTTTATTTTGTTTTTACTACAAATATATTAGTTAGAAATGGGTGCTCTTCATCCAGTGAATATACGGTATGCTCAGGATAGATGCAAATTCACACATCACTTTCCCTCCCTTCTTAACATGTAGATAAGAAGTTTGTGTGAACACACAAATGGCAACTGGAAGCTCTTGCTAAAATGTTTTTCAAAGTAACACATTTTGCATTAGGGAAATGGTGGATGCGTCTGGTTTTTTTTAAAAAATAATGTTCAAAGAGTTCTACCAAACAACACTTCTGGAACTGCAGTATAAATATTCCATATAAGAAAACACATCACCTAATTCTGTCGTTGTTGGTTGTTGTTTTTTTTAAAAAAAAGGATTTGGGGCATGTATGAAAAGTTGAATACTGAAAAGAGCAAAGAAATTTTCAAGACTGAAAGCTGAAGATTGCATTTCCCAATGTGCCAAAGTCATTCCAGCAGTGAAATAACAACTCTCCTGTAGAACAGAAAGAGCTACAAATGAAACAGTTTTCTGTTCTGCCAGGAGTGTTACAATGTCGCTACCATTGGATGTTATTTATTTGTTTGTTTACTCCTTAGTATTGTAATTAAATACTGTATCTCTGGGCAATGGGATTGGAATAATGAACAGAATTACTTTGTTTAGGTGTTACATTGCTGAGGAATATATAGCCAAAATAAATTCCAAGCAAGCACTTGATCAAAACTGAAAATCAAAACAGTACAGTGAAAAAATCATAACTTATTTTAATTTCCAAGGATTAAATTTCAAATTTTAAAGCAAGCTCAGTTTTCAGAGAAATAACGTTTTATAGAATAGAATAGAATAGAATAGAATAGAATAGAATAGAATATATTCTACATAGCTGAACATAACTTTATATTCTGTTTTATTCAGGGGTGCAACCTCTATTGTCTACAGATGCAGGCAGAAGGGAACACTAAAGCCATTTGCTGTCAAAATCTTGCAGAAAACTGTAAGTTTCATTCCCCCCCCCCCCATTCTCAATTTTTTCTTACAGAGGTTTTCTTCAGAGGATCCATTGCAAATGTATTTAGGCTTTAATTGCACAGTCTGACCAATGAGGACTTTCCAGCTTCGTTTGATTTAAATTCATGATGTGCGCACCAGCAGCCTTCAGAGGAAATTATTCCCGAAGACATGCTATGCATTTACTCATCTTTTTGTATATTACTATTCTATCTGCATATTGTAAAATGGTTAGTAGAAAATGTATACTTAGAAAACACCAAGTGCATGAATTCCTGATGAGAACAAAGCAGTAGGAAGCCATGGAATGGACATAAAGAATAAGAGCTTCTGCAAACTAACCCATATATCTTGTATGACTTCCTGATTTGAACTCAGCATTCTGTGGAAAGCAGAATCTTCTGCACAGGCATGAGGGTGGGGGAAGAAGAAAGAGATTTTCACCCCAAGACTACATGCCAGAAAGAACACAACAGTTCTTGTTTTTGTGAGGGAAGCAACCTTACCTTTAGTTTCATGCCACAGTTGTACCTGAGCAATAGTTCTGACTCAAGGGGTGGCCAGCCCTCAATGCAGCCCTCAGGAGAGGGATGGGCGGGGGGCGGGGGAGGAAAGAGAGGTTTAAAACAAGAGTAAAACTGTTTATGTGTTGCTAGAGAATTGCTAATTTCTGCTGTAAGTAGGTTAATGGCAGGTGCTGCTTCAACTTTGCTAGCGTGCCGTACTTTGAGAACTCTGCATTGTGGCATGTTCTCTGAGTGCTGAACGTTTCATGGTATTATAAAAATAGCATTAGGATTAAAAAATTCAAAAGAAAGTACAGTCAGGAGATTCATCTCGAGCTGGTTATTACATAAGCACCTGCAACTCTCTCAAAAAGAGTTGCTATTATTCGACCATCATATTTAGCTTTGAGGCCGAAATTCATATAAGTTATGGAGTTTCAAATTAGTAAGCAGAATGGCGGGGTGAGGGGAGAGAATTTGGATACAGGAGTGTGGGCGGGGGTGGGGGGTGGCCAAGCTAGATGCATTTCCTTTACAACAACAGTTTTATGATCCAGCCATATTGACTGTGAAAACCTTTTCAGGTTTCAGTGGGTGAGGGGAGGCATTCAGTAGAGAGGAATGAGATTTGTATCAATGGGGATCCAAGTCACTTCTGCAAATGGAAAGAGCTTTTCCGTATGTGGAATAGCACATCTGTACCAACTGTATCACTGTAGGCCGCTTATTCCACCCAATAATAGGACTGTTATTTCTGTTCCTCTTATTTCACCAGGGGAGGTTCAAGCACTACTTACGCACCATCTTCCATGGAGTTTAGACTTATCTTTCAACAGTAGCTCCTCCAAATTTTAAAATGTTCTGACAATAAATTTAATGAGTCCTACTTTAAGATTGTTTTATTGCGTTCTCGCTGAAGGGGTTTGAAAGACTAGTTGCAAGCTGGAAAATTAGTACAGTCCAGATATTCCTATTTGAGACCTCATTTTCCTCATTTTCAGCCCCACATGTAGCTGTTTGCTATGGGGTAAAGTATCTCGACACCACTGTTGAAAGCATAAACACAGTGCAATGGAGCTATGCGACCATGTTGCAACTACAGGTGAAACTTGAAAAATTAGAATATCGTGGAAAAGTCCAATTATGTAAGCAATTGTTTTCATTAGCTACTGGAGTTTAATATATGAGATAGACTCATGACATGCAAAGCGAGATATGTCAAGCCTTTATTTGTTATAATTGTGATGATTATGGCATACAGCTGATGAAAACCCCAAAGTTGAAATTGTTAATTTGGGAGTTCATGATAGGTGAGTTTTATTTGAGAACAGCTTGTCCTTAATCCCCATGTTTTGTATAGAGTCCTCAATAAGCTAAAGAAATGAAGATGGGGCTGTTAAGATGGACACTCTGGGAAAATGAAGGAAATAGATTAAAGGTGTCTTGTTATCAAAAAATTAAAAAGGGCAATATAAAAAATGGCTCCCCTCCCCTCCCCTAGTTGTTGGTTGGCTCCACCTTCCTCTCTTGAAACTGGAATGAAAAGTGTGTTGTGATAGAGAGCACCTTTGGGATAAACTGATGACAATTATAAATTAAAACAGATCCCCTGAGGGACGTGGAAGCATTCTAAAGTAGTCACATTTAAGGGAGTTCCCTCGGGGATGATCCTTGAGAAAATCATTGTACTAATCTTCCCAGAGAAGAGGAAAAAGATATGTTTTATTCCTGATCACGACCCAAACTGGCAACAGTTTTTACAGCAACTGTTATTGTGGGACTTGAGGCAATTTTAGGTTACATCCCAGCAGATAAAATACCCAAAGATGGAGCCAAGTCTACTTCTCCCTCAAAAATAAATCTTACCTACCTACGTACGTTGAGGTTACGTGAGGCAGTTTTAACTGAATATCTTTAAATATTGAGGGATATGCTCAGGCTTTAGAGACACTAAAGTAAAATTGCACTGGGCTGCAGTCCTGCACCCATTTACATGGAAGTAAGCACAATTGAACTCAATAGGAAAAAGTAAGTCCTCCTCAAAAGTGAGTGGACATACATAGGATTGTGTGCTGTCACATATCTGAGCCCCCAGGAAGAACCATTCAACTGTCATGTCAACTTTTATCCCAATTCTGCCAACTTGCTCCCCTCTTTTTGATCAAATCTCCTGCTGCTTCCATGTCCATACCAGCAAACTTATAGCTAGTTCAGCCATCAGTCTTGCTCTCCACATTCTGTTTGGTGTTTGTTGCTTAAACTTGAAATGCAAGAATGTTTATGCATTTATCTGTTCATTCATCACCTAATTAATTACACAACAGAGCTTTTTAGAGTGTAAAACTGCTTCAAAGATCAGGTAGGGAGCATTATTGGGTTGTTTCTACAGTCTGGCCTTTTAGTAGTCCTGAGTTTCCCACTGTCTACTGTAAGCAAAATCAAAGCAGTAATTCCATGCAGTGCTGCATATATCATAACCATTCCCGCAATGTTCATCCCCATGGGCAACAGCCTATGCTTTCTCGAATGTCCCTAGTGATTCTGCAGGGTTTGTTTAAAGGAACATGTGCATGAGAATGCAGCCTCTGGTGGGAGCAGGAGGAGGAGCGGAAAGATGAAGGGAAATCCAGATGTCAGAAGATCTTGCACCACACAAGAGGCAGAGTTGAACTGGGCCCTGAAATTAATATAATTCATTGACCTAATGATTACAGAAAATCCAGATGACAATGCTGCTAAAAAATTGCATTCCTATGTTTTCATCATACTGTTCCTTTTGAACGCTGAATTACACTGGGTTATTTCACTTCCTGTGAAACTTCAGCATAATGTTGTTGAATTTGGGTTGGCATAGCACTATTGCCATGCAGGTTGAGGGAGAGGGAGATAACATTTTCAGTGGTTGCCTGCCTGGATGGCTAAAGGTAAAGGGACCCCTGACCATTAGGTCCAGTCGTGTCCGACTCTGGGGTTGCGGCACTCATCTTGCTTTATTGGCCGAGAGCCGGCGTATAGCTTCCAGGTCATGTGACCAGCATGACAAAGCCGCTTCTGGCGAACCAGAGCAGCGCACGGAAACAGGGATTCATTACACACATTTGAATGTAATATGGAGTCTGGCTCTGATAAAGTGATAACCTGAAGCTTGAATGTCAAATTTAACTATGAGAACTTTTTAAAAAATCATTTAAAAACTTGTTTGCTTCTGTAAAGAAGAGCCGTCTTCATTATTACTCTAGTTTCTAGACCTAGCATGATTATTTCTCGGCTAAGTAAAGCTGGCAGTGCTGTGATTCCATTTTTCCAATTAGCTGCTGTTCTACAGCCAGATGTTTAATTTAAGTAAGGTAAAGGTAAAAGTCCCTGGACGGTTAAATCCAGTCAAAGGCGACTATGGGGTTGTAGTGCTCATCTTGCTTTCAGGCTGAGGGAGCCGGCGTTTGTCCACAGACAGCTTTCCAGGTCATGTGGCCAGCATGACCAAACAGCTTCTGGCGCAACAGGACACCATGACAAGTGCCAAAGCGCACAGAAACATCGTTTACTTTCCCACCGCAGTGGTACCTATTTATCTATTTGCACTGGCGTGCTTTCGAACTACTAGGTTGGCAGGAGCTGGGACAGAGCAACAAGAGCTCACCCCGTCATGGGGATTCGAACCACCGACCTTCCGATCGGCAAGCCCAAGAGGCTCAGTGGTTTTGACCACAGCAACTTAGCGCTGACCCTTTGGACTGGAGATGATGGGGTCTGAATCAGAGACCTTCTGCATGTCAAGCAGCGGCTGTACTACTGAGATTTTTGGCAGGGCTAACTACCCGTCTTGCAGAAATGCATGCAAAGAAGCTGTCGCACCAGCTCTCTTTCTAAATAACAGCAGCTTTAGTGGAGAGCAGAGTTATTTAACCCTTTCCTGTGCTCCAAATTGCTACTTCCCTCATATATAAGCTGCACTCACTCTGTAGGGTTCCAAACACAGCTTGAATCCTGAAGCTCAAGGTTAGTAAGGCAAGAAACAGCCAGCAATATTTCGCTGTACCATCTGTTGACCAGACTGTTGGAACTAAGCCAGGTAATGTGCAGCTGAGTCTTGTTTCTATGTACACCAAACTAGTGCCAGAGCAGGGCTTGGTAATAGGTTTATAAGCAGTAAAATGGTTATCACTTTATCCAGATTATTGGTTTGCCCGCCCTCCGCTCCCTGCAAGGTTTTATCCTAAACATTTGGATTGTTAATGATGATGCATACTTGTATCATTTATAAATTATATAACAAATGATAAGTAAGTATCAAATAAATGTGGCCTTCAACGTTGAGACACAGAAACACTGCAGTGTGATATACCAGTGAGCATCCTCATAAACATTTACCTGAGTTATTGTCATGACACGAAAAGCTCACTAAAGCCATGGTAAGTAAAGGTAAAGGGACCCCTGACCGTTAAGTCCAGTCGCAGACGACTCTGGGGTTGCGGCGCTCATCTCGCTCTATAGGCTGAGGGAGCCGGCGTTTGTCTGCAGACAGCTTCTGGGTCATGTGGCCAGCATGACTAAGACGCTTCTGGCGAACCTGAGCAGTGCACGGAAACGCCGTTTACCTTCCCGCCGGAGCAGTACCTATTTTTCTACTTTCAAACTGCTAGGTTGGCAGGAGCTGGGACTGAGCAACGGGAGCTCACCCTGTCGTGGGGATTCGAACTGCTGACCTTCTGATCAGCAAGCCATGGTAGTGGCTGCTAAAACATTTTAAGGGTAAGCATAGGTAGTATGTTTCACAAACATTAATTCACACATGTATTCAGAGCAAAGTCTAGAGACTGGATACATTTTTAACAAGACCTAGGGAATACAGGTTTTTTTTCCCCAGCTAGACCTCAGCAGACCACAGTTCCGGCAACTTTCAGCTGGGCACCATTGCCGTTATAAGAGAACAAGGGAGGCGTTCATGGTGAGTTCCGGCACCTCTTTTTCTAGAAAAATAGCGCTGTATAAGGATTTACTATTTTTTGTACCATGAGCTCCAATGTATCCATTGGGCCAAGGCTAAACTGGGCGTAAAGCTGTTATAGTAATCTGTAAACAAACATGTTATTTCAGATGTTGCCTGCTGAAGAGCTCTGTGCAACTCTAAAGAAGTTGTATCAAGAAAAGGTATTGCTATATTTATATCTATTTGATAATAGGAAGAGAGAGTATTAAGTGGCTTCAGAAAAACTAGAACTGCAAAAATATACCTGCCCAGTTTAGTAATCCCATGCAGCAAAAGATCTGCTTGCAGAGGAAATTCTCTAAGTATTTTTCCATTCTCTTCATGGATGTTGGCTGCCTGCTCCATGGGAAGTGAAAGGCTAATTCACGCAGGAATTCGATGTCTGCACACACACCGAGTCGCACATTCGAAGCCTTGTGTTTAAAGCAGCCTTGGGTCAACTCCATTCATGTAAATAAATTATTGCTAATCAGTTAGTAGCCTTGTTACTTGGACTATATAGCAGAGAGGAGCTGTAAGAAGAACATTGTCCCTTGAACCTGGACGGCGGCCTGTTTGTTGTAATGGTAAAGAGTGCATTTCACCTAGTATTTATGCTACTCATTCAGCTAAATGCGCAGCATTCATTCTGCATGGAAATAAGTAACATGTGTGCAGCAGCTGTTGCTTGGTAGATGGCATTTACTGCAACTATTGGTCATTAATTCTATGTAACGATTTTGAACAAACATTAAGGACAGGATTCACCTAATGAACCCTGCCAGCAGAAGCTTTGTGCAAGAGTTTCCACTTGTGCAATGGAACTTCCTAATTTCTTCACACACACCCCAACATGCCCCCCGCCCTGAAATTGCATCTGAGGGGGTCAGGAGAACCCCCAGAACAGCACGCAGAGGGAGGGAGATGTTTCATGTGGCAAGCAAATATGCTTGCAGATGGAACCTTGTAATAGCATGACGTTGAATTCCGTCCTGAGACTTCAAAATGTTAAAGCAGGACAATAATAGATGCCAACTATTACTCCGTGGTATGAACATGTGTAGATGTCATACTGGCAAATCAAGGATGAAAACTGCCAAATGGAATTTCTGAGCATTGTATGAACTGGAAACTGGAAACAAACAAAAACAAAAATCTGCTGGTTGGGCAGAGTGCACTGAAGGACTGAGTAATTAATGTTTTATTTTATAAGACTGAGTGATGAGTTCTGCTGAAACATGCAACATTCATCTTAAGTGGAGAGGCAGTCAGAAAAACTACTGGAGCTTACAGAACAGTAAGATTCTCCCCCCCCCCTCTTGTTCCTTTCTTCTGTTCTTGTTTACCCTCTGGGCACTTATTCCTTACCCTCTTGTTTCAGCTAGCTTGCTGGGTCTTTTCAGAGCACAGAGGAAACCTTTCCCTTCTCCCAAATGTGTAAACAAGTGATATAAAATTCTGTCTTGGAGCACATTTCTAAAATTAACTTTGTAGTGTTGTAAAAAGAGAATCCTCTGTGACATGTTGGCACTGGAGGGTCACTGCTGCCTCACACAGAAGTAGCTTGGGGGCACAGATATTCGCCAGCAGGGAGTGCTTACTAACCTAATAAAACAAAGGGAAGTCTTGCTTCATGTACACCTTGCTTCTGTTTCTTGAACATATTTTTCCCCCTCAGACTTAGTGTAAACTTATTTCTCTTGTCTCCTCAGTATCTTGCGATATTCTCAAATCTGTCTAAAATAGCTGATCATCTTTGTTTCAGACTTCAGACCTCTTCATGCCCCTGATCACATCTACTATTAATTTTATTTTTATGATTTCTTTTCCTTATATAGGTTTCAGTGATGTTGACCTCGGTGCCTGGAGCATTTTCTCCTCTCACTGGCATTAGCAAGATTCCCTCCACCCCCTGAGACTTCTTGCCTTCCACTTCACAGAATTATAGAGTTGGGACACTGAGGGTCATCTAGCCCAAACCCCCTGCAATGCAGGAATCTCAACACGAGGTCTCCCATCCATTTGAAACCATGCCGGACCCTGCTTAGCTTTGCAAATGTGCTAGCAGTTTTATTGTTGCTCCTCTAGTCTTGGAACAAGATACTGTCTTTTTATGTAGACATTAAACTCAAGAAAGGAAGGCATATTTTCTTATATTGGTTTTTGCAGTCACACTGATGTCATTGGAACTGTGCTCAGAAGGTAATTGGGCACAAGGCAGCTTTCGGAATAATAATGTGTTTCTAATATATTGTGTAAATATATGGGATGTTTGAATAGTAATGCAAGATTTTAAAAAAGTAGCCTTGCTGAATGAGAGAGGTGGTTGTAGCAGGTTGTGCTGTCTGCAGATAGAAAACTTTTTGTTCCAGTGGAACTTCCTGTTAGCTGAAAGAATGGGTGCTGATCAAATTTCCATCATAATTTTGTATGAAACGTCACTGAAATCTTTAAATTTTCTTTAAGAATGCTGCATGCAAGTAAGTCCCAGTGACTTCAGTAAGACTCACTTCCTAGGACATGTGTTTAGGATTGCACAGTAATAGTTAAAAATGTCTAAGATGAATACCAACAACTTATTATGCATCCCCCCTTTAACTAGGTAGACAAGAAGATTGTCCGAACGGAAATAGGCGTTCTACTTCGACTTTCACATCCAAATATTGTAAGTTGGGTATTTTTTTACAACACAATTTTTTGTTTGCTTGCGATACAGATGCTTTATTGTGGAACCTTTAGGCAGAATGAAAAGCAGAGGTTTTAAGAAGTAATTAAAAACAAGAATAAGTTCAAACAAACCCCAAGTTAATGGGATAAATGAGACGTTCATCCTTCACTGTAACTTCCTTGCTGTTGACCTTCAAAGTACCGTATATACATAACTTTCTCTGAAATTGAAAAATTCCTTATTTTGTGCCTTTCTCAGATAAGACTGAAGGAGATATTTGAAACCCCCACAGAAATCAGCCTTGTCTTGGAGCTGGTCACTGGAGGAGAACTGTTTGACAGGTAGGCGATGTGTGGAAGTTATTCCACCTCTCTTGCAGGAATGTTGTTATAATAATGAGTTACTATTGAATGGGGGCTAGTTTTGCATAGAGTGAATGAGAAGGCAGGAAGCGAAAGGTGGTGGGGAGGGACTTCAGCCCACCGTCCTGCCCTGAAAACTGCTGTGATCTTGCTCTCCTGTGGCTCACAGGGCGGACTTCAAAGCAAATGTCTTTCTCAAGGACCGCCCTGTTAGGGTGTAAGAGGAACAGGCCTCAGGCCCCTCCTCAGCTAAGCCCCTAAGGCAGCCTTTCTCAACCCTGGATCTCCAGATGTTGGTGAATTCCCATCATCCCTGACCACTGGTCCTGCTGGCTAGGGATGATGGGAGCTGTAGTCCACCAACATCTGGGGATCTAAGCTAGAGAAAGGTTGCAGGCAGAACTTTAAATGTCTCAGGGCACAAATGCATCATAGCCAGTACTACAATTGCAAAAGAAGCCATGACCTCAGGCACAAGCGACTGGAAGCGGCCTGTTTCTAATGTATTCCCTCCTAGGCTTCTTAGCAAGAACTGTGGCTGCATTACACATCACATGGTGTCCCTGCTGACATTTCTGGTACCTGGTCAATATTAATAAGGTTGAAGCCTGTTTCGTCACAGCAATGGTGTGGTTCACACATCACGTTAAACCATTCTTAAACTGTGGGTTATTTAAACAAGTCAGCGAACCTTGTTTAAACCAAAGGATGAACTGCAAATTATCAAAGTAATTCTGGTTTGTTTCACCCTTTTATCCCATTTGGTTTCTAACTCTCTTCTGCCCCTCCTCCTGACATCACTTACCTGGTAAGTGTTTGCAACACCTAGTTGCTGGCATCGCCTCACCATGCCACCATTTCCCTTTCCACTGGTCGGCTGTGAGAGTGAGAGCTGTCATCAAACAACTGCTCCCTCTTTCCATTCTGCCAGGAAAGAAACACCCACACTACTTTGCAGCTTGTTGTTTCTTAAAGTGCACTCCTTTCCTTTTATTTTTCTTCCCCCAACTGGCAATTGGTTTAAGTAAGCATTCCTTATGTTGGACCCCTCTCTATGCTCTTCTCCTGCTAGGTGGGTATTGAAAGACTGAATTGACTAATGCACACTTAAGTAGTTTCATATGTTGATTGTAATGGCTGTGAAGGAACAGAATCTCATTTCGAACTCATGCATAATGAGTTTTTCCTTCAAAAGCTGCCCAAATTTAAAGGAGGCACATTCCCAGAAATCATTCCATTCAGTAACCAAAACCACTCCTGCGCCCAACAGTGGAAACATTTGCAAAGCAAAAATACATCAGTGTTTCCTTTAAGTTTTCAAATCCAGCTTGAGCTGCAACTTTGAATAGAAGGGGGAAAGGATCCTGTTACCAGGCAAAGTTAGCAGCAATGTCAACTACAAGAAAAGTCCCAGTGAGAGGAACTGAGCACTAAGAGTGGATTCATTTTTCAGCCACTCTTGTTTGGTGTCTCTGTTTCTTGGTGGACAATTTGGGAAGAGTGACATTACAAGGGTCACTTAAACTATATAGTTAGGGAGGTGCTCATGTTTACACATAACACTTGGCCATAGTTAATGTCACTGAGCCAAAAACAAATCATGGCTTTAAATGTTAATAAACTATAGTTAAGGCACTCTGCTGGGTTCAGATGTAACACTAAACCATGTTTTATGTACCAATATTTATTAGGAGTGACTAGCCTTGCAGGGCAGAGGGCCTGATGGCTGCATTCACCATTGGCCAATCATAGAAATAATAGAATCATAGAGTTGAAAGGGACCACGAGGGTCATCTAGTCCAACCCCCTGCAATGCAGCAATCTTTTGCCCAAAGTAGGGTTCAAACCCATGACCCTGAGATTCAGAGCCTCATGCTCTAGCAGCTGAGCTATTAGGGGCTGCATGCCAGCAGCGTGTGTTGCCAAAAATGAGTGCAGCTACCCCACGCTCCTGCATGCACAGATATACGCAGGCAGACATACACACAGCAGAACCATGTACATGCATCTACCATCCCCCACAGCCGCTGGACAGACTCAGCAGCACAGAAACACTCACTCAGCAGCATTTATGCTCTCCAAATGCTCCAGTATTACCCAGGGGAGCAAAAGCAAAGTCTCCTTTTAAGTTTGCAAAATGACCCATTCTCTCTCTAGTGTGGTGTCGTTGTTGGAAGGTCTTACAGAGGAAACAGGAAGGGGTGCTTATTCCTGTTTCCCAAGCATCTCTGAGACCTGGGTTAAAATCCCAACTCTGCCATGATGCTGAGTGACCTGGGGACAGTCATTCTCTCTCAGCCTAACCTATCTCACAGAGTTGTTGTGGGTACAGAATAGGGTGTAAGGAACCATGTATGCTGCCTTGAGTTCCTTGGATAAAAATGCCACACAGGCATATTCTTTCAAAGATAAGATTTTATACCACGAATGTGGATCATAGCTTCAAAGTTTCATACCTCATAGGCTCAAATACCCTGACAAAAAGTAAACAGCATGTATCATGAACATGCTGGTCACATCAGTATGTCAAACAGGTTTATTATTTATAGAAGGGCAACAGAGCAGAAGTGAGTAATGAACAGTGAGAGTTTCAGAAGGTGAATGTGGGCAGATTGCCAGCGAATGCATGTGATCAGATCTGCAGGTGAGGCAAAAGTATACAAGAAACAGATGGGCATTTAATAGGAAAAGGAAGTGGAGGATAAAATAACCAATCATCAAGATTTGTATCATTATAATGAGTTGTAAAAATCAGACCACTTTGAACACTTTCCCATTCTTGCGTTTTCCCTTCTGACGGCAGTGCTGCGTGATCCTAGAGGTAAGATAGATAGTAATTAGGTCCATTTTTCTGTGCTAAACATTATTTAACCAAGGAGGCCCTGTTTTTCTTATTTGCTTATATCTGCGAACTTTGAGAATTTCCTAATGCAGGTTCCTATGGGTGATTGGCTGCAGAGAGCACATTACATGGATTCTTTCATATGGCTTTTATATCACCTGGGCCAGGGCGGTCTGACATGCAGCCCGTGGGCCACATGTGGCCCTTGAGGCTGTTTTTTGTGGCCCTCCAGCTCCTCACCCTGTACCTCACCCGGGGCAGCACAATCAGGCTGGTGAAGACGGTGGCTGCGGCCAAAGGCAAGCTACTGCTGCTGTTCCTCCTCCTCCTCTGTTGCTGCATGAGTTCTGTGGCCAGCAGTAGCAAACAGGGATAAAGGCAAGTTGAAGTTAAAATCTCTGATCCTGCTTGGGAATACACCTGTAGGGAGCAGGCTTCCATATGTGTGTCCCCCCCTCACCTGCTGGTTGAGAAGCAATGCATACAGAAGAGAGCTACACTGATTCAGCTAATGGGGCTATATGCACATGTTATGCTTCTTAGAAAATATGTGTTAACATTGACCATCTGTTCATCTCCCTCCCCAAGAGCAACTAATCAGCATGATTGCCAATTTTCTGAAAGGGCTTTACACGTGCATCTCCAGCTGTTGCACACTCTGTTGAAACAGGATCAGTGTGGTTTTTTTACTGCAGTAAAAGTAGATTTTTAGTTTGTTAGTTTCAGAGCAAGATCAAGATGTGTGTGTTTGGGGGGGGGGATATTTTATAGCATGCTGAGGCACCATGTTTCTTTGTTATGAGCACACACGCTTAAGGGTCAAACCCTGCCATTCAAGATGGAAGGTGGTTTCCAGGAATGCACTATAGCAGTCTTCACTCACCTTAGTCTGCCTTCCAGATGTTTTGGACCACAACTTCTAGCAGCCTCAGCGAGGTTTTTAATTTACTTTATTTCAATACGGGGTATCTTAAAAATGCGCATAATTCTACCATTGAAATCAATGAGACTCAATGCTTTGCTTTTCCCCCTTATTGTGCACAACATCTTGAAAGGCCCATAAACATTCTACAAGGCGAAAAGCCACTTACAGTGCAGCCCTATGCATGTCTACTTAGAAGGAAGAGCCATTTAGTTCCATGGACCTTATTTGCAGGTAGGGATGGGGGGCAGGTGGGTAGAAAATTAATTCAGTTTGCGTTTAAAGGCAAATTTACCCACTTCACACTTTCCAAAACAACATGCTTAAAAAGAATAAATCACAAAGTGATGTGGAAATGTGACAAACTTAACTTGAGAATGGGAAATTGAGAAAATAATGAAGGGGGGGAGGAGAATGAAATGGACAGATTTAGCCACCATCTCTCCTAACAAGTCCTTCAAGATCCTTCAAGTTATCCACCAACATCACCTCCATCTTCTCTGGATTAAACACCTGGGGTTTTCTTTTTTTCCTTGCTTTTTACTACATCCGTTGCTTCCAGACATTGGTTCCAAGCTGAGATAGCTGTTCTGGATGTTAATTAAATATAAATTTAGTGTCCTAGGCGTATTGATGACAACAAACTCCACAGCTCTGGATGATCCTTCTGTAGAATTCTGAAATACTATGGAAGCTGCAAAAGTTTAAAGAAAGCAAAACCTGTCATTCAGTGTGTTCCGTGGTGATTCTCATAGCTGTCAGGTCCAAACCTTAATGTCTTTTATTATTAAAATTTGATCCAGAAACATAATGTTTGATTTCTGTCCCTGGGAAATCAGTTAAAAAAAAAAAAAAGTTCATATAACCCAGGCTGGATCTAGACACATCAAAGAAGTGTTTCCGTTAAATGCATTGTAAGCTTCATAAAGGAAAACCACGTTGACAAAAGACAGGACTCCACAGCGCCACCTGGTGTCATAGTGTTATAACGCATATAAAATGGGTTTTCTTTACTAATGTTGTTGTTGTTGTTGTTCAGTCGTTCAGTCGTGTCCGACTCTTCGTGACCCTATGGACCAGAGCACGCCAGGCACGCCTATCCTTCACTGCCTCTCGCAGTTTGACCAAACTCATGTTAGTAGCTTCGAGAACACTGTCCAACCATCTCATCTTCTGTCGTCCCCTTCTCCTTGTGCCCTCAATCCTTCCCAACATCAGGGTCTTTTCTAGGGAGTCTTCTCTTCTCATGAGGTGGCCAAAGTACTGGAGCCTCAACTTCAGGATCTGTCCTTCTAATGAGCACTCAGGGTTGATTTCTTTAAGAATGGATAGGTTTGATCTTCTTGCAGTCCATGGGACTCTCAAGAGTCTCCTCCAGCACCATAATTCACTAATATTTTTACTAATAATTTACTAATGTAGCTGAGTCATAAGTGGTTTTGGACCAGTCATTTGGCAATCTAAAATGTTGCATTGAATCCAAATGTGATTTTGCCTTAGTGGAAATGGGGTTGTGACATCATGCTTTCCCTTTTACCTACTGCAGCTCTCTGAGCCATATCCCATTATGTGTTTATTTTTTTGTGGGGGTGTCCCACTAGTTCTCAGAACCAGTTTCCAGGGTGATTGGGGGACTTAAATGGGCATGGCAGATCGGCAAAATTCGAATGCCCTGACTTGTGTAAGGCAAAGCCACCAATGGATGCAACCCACTGAGTTGTCTGCTTCATGAAAATTTATTTTGAGAATAGGCGGTTAAAAGGCAAAGTGATAATTATCAGGTCTTCATATGAGCAGAAAGAAATAAGTTTTGGTTTTTTTGGGGGGGGGTTGCATTGGCCGTGTCTCAATGGAAGTAGAGAGAGAACCATTGTTAAGCATACAGAGAAGTTATTTTTGCCTTCTCATTTCATTAAAACTGAGGAGTAGGGGGATGAGTAATAGCATAAACTTTTTGCATTGTGGAGATATTTTTGGACATCAATAAATTAGATAATTTAGAACTTTTAAAAGCATGAGCTGACAATTGAAGGTGAGAGCACTGATAAATGATCCAGATGTGTTCTTTTTTGTGTGTGGGGTGTGTGTGTGTGTTTATAGCCTCTGACAAGATAGTGTATTTCTTCTGTGTCCCATATACTCACATGTGTCTCAGTTGTCTAATGAACTGCTGAAGCAGCATTGCCAAACTATGCATTATTATTAGTAAAACAATGTTCTGGGAAGTAACTAGAATCAATATCTTAAAAACCCCCAGTAAATATCAGAGAAAGCCCAGGCAATGATATTTTACCTCATACCCTTGACCTGCCAAGCGCCATTTCTGGCCTCCTCTGAATTCCCCCCATGGACTCAGGTGGCCAATATTTCTTAAATTTAAAGCTGGAAACCCTGTACAAAACAATATTTCTGTGGTATTCTCTCCCCCACCCCTGGGCTGAGTTAGATTAATCTTTTTCTCTCTCTTTCGGATCAATAGAGTAATAAAAGTGAGTCTGTGGGAAAGGTTGGCTGTTGAATGCCTCAGTGCCTCAAAATATACCAAATTTCTTTCTATTTCTAACTCAGAAGCACTTTGCAATAATTGATTGTTCAAGGTTATTTTGCTGCATTATTTTCATTGTACTGTGGTTATTACTATAGCATGGAAGCAATCTTCTTTTCTAAGGAGCTATGCTGTGATCACATTTTAGTTCACGGAGTCTTCAGTCAGTGAACAGCCTGAAAACAAAATGCTGCTTCTGTACAGGAGACAACAGATTATTTCTGCAGTCTTCAAATCATTTATTCTGGAGTAGATCCATTGATTTCACTGCAACTGCCACAGAGTAAAAGGTATGAGGATTATTCCTCTAAAACAGGGGTCAGCAACCTTTTTCAGCCGTGGGCCAGTCCACCGTCCCTCAGACCATGTGGTGGGCCGGACTATATTTTGGAAAAAAAAAAATGAATGAATTCCTATGCCCCACAAATAACCCAGAGGTGCATTTTAAATAAAAGCACACATTCTACTCATGTAAAAACACACTGATTCCCGGACCGTCCGTGGGCCGGATTGAGAAGGCAATTGGGCTGCATCCGGCCCCCGGGCCTTAGGTTGCCTACCACTGCTCTAAAATGATCTTCTCTGCAATGGAGCTATGGCAATGTGAATGCCTGGCCCTATGCTGCAGCTTTTAGCAGTTGCAGTGCAATCAAAAGCTCCTAAAAAGTTATGAATGCAAGTAGCATCCTGTACAACCTCTAGGAAAACCTGATGCTTTGTTAGCCTTATGGATGCAGTCACCTCACCTTGTTTGGGAAGCCAACTGTGTTCAGTACTACTGTTCAGTAGTTATCTATGGCAACACTGAGATTCCCATTCTGTAAAAATAAGGCAATACGGAACAGCACTTAGACCTGAAAGCTATATCACAGAATGAATGAAACCAGTGTATATATACACAAAATAGAAGGCATATTATGGCCTTACCTATTCCTGACTTTTCCTATATATCACTTTTATTTCATTATAGCTTGGTTAGACTTGCAAGCCATGACTTTAGTCCTTTACACACTGTCAGAAAAAAATAGCATTGGTCTCAGAAGGGCTTATTCCTGACTAAGAGTATGGAGTTTGTGTATCTGCCCTTTAATTCTGGAGTTCATAAGTATGAAGATTTTTTTTTTTTTTACGGTAGCCTTTTAAGGATACTGCATTTATTAGCACAAATTCATTTCATTCCCATAGCACTTAAGCTGATGTTTTGAAAAACAATCTCTTTGTTATTAGCTGAGAATCAGAGCTGCTGTATACTTGGTAAATCTATTTTTAGCTATGAGGAAGTGGCATTTTTTTTATTCTGCAGGAGACTTCCTAGACTATAAGATGTGTCTGCTCTGATTACTGTGTGATTAATTTTTAATAGCGCATTTACCTAGGACTGTGCTTTCCTTGTAACTGTTGAGTCTGAAGTGAAATTCCGTGCCGTGAAAACGTTCCTCTTCAGCCAGGCCTTGGGCTTATTTGCAATCTTTGTCATTTTAAATGTGTTGGGGGAGAGGAGTTATGGGTGTGTTTCATTTTTGTTCTTGCTTTTATTATGTGTTTTGTATGTTTATGCTGTGTTTTGTATGGTCTGTGTGCTTATGGGCAGTATACAAATTTATTATAAATATATAAATCTTCTATTTCTTTATAGGATTGTGGAAAAAGGATATTACAGTGAACGAGATGCTGCTGGCGCTGTCAAACAAATCCTGGAGGCCGTTGCTGTAAGCATTACTAGTCTCGCAGACTCAGCTTAGAATAATCTTTCACTTACCTGGAGCAATTTATGTAATCAATATACATATAGGCGTGGCAGCTCTTGCCTACAGTTCTTGGGTTGGTTTTCTGCTTACCTGTCTAAATCAGTGGCATCTTTGAGACAAAAGTGATCTTGCGACAGCATCATCTTTCATGCTGCATACCTGAATGATTGTTATCACAGCTCACTTTCTGTGAAACCTATTTATTTTCACTCTTGGTCATTTATATCAAGAATGAGGAGGCAGGTTTTGACACTTTCTGCTGTGTGCCAATAGCTATCCGTTCGTTCTGGTAAATCATCTTTAGTATATTGCTTTTATATTTAGGCAGCTTGGGGTGTATGTTTCTTACTGTATAGAGAGTTAACAAAATAACAGCAGATGTTCAAGGGCAGCATTGAGTTTTGTATTCAAATGGAGAATGGATCTGTAGCCCTTGGAAAGGTATAAACTGAGGCCAGATAGCATTCTACACACCAACTTCCCTGGTTACCATTTGATGGACAATGTTTTAAAATCCACATGATTCATTTTGCTCTTGATGAGTGGCTGGGCATGTGGTGAAGCAGTTCAAGATTGCTTCATCCCAAACTGAAAGCTTAGCCTGTGTTCATATCTGAACCATTGCCAGTGTGGGCTTGAGAAGTCATTATACAATCCAAGCGATCTGCAGGACAGGACCTTGCATTCATTGGGTTGTGGTCCAATGCTCTCTGTGCATGAGTGGAACAGACCTCTGCTTGTGCAACAGGACATCACCTTCCTCTGTCCCTCTTGCAACCCACTGTACACCCTCAAAATCTGCTCCAGAGGGTTGGATTAAGCTTGGAGCAGATCATTGCATTGCGGAAACTAAACCAGCACATTGGGGCTGCTTTGCTGGCCTGACCTCCCTCTAGCTCCATTGCATCTGGAGGGGGGGGGGCAGGCAACGCAGCAATGACATAAGGGTAATGCAGACACAATGTGGAGCCAATCTGGCGCTACTGCCAATGTGTTTGCACTGCTCTGACATCTCTGCTGCCTCCCCCCAGGGGCGTAGGAAGTGGGGGGCGGGGGGGACATGGAGGGGGTGACAAATTATCAAGGAAAAATTACTGCCCTACTAGGGTGGTTCATAAAAAACTTTTTTCTTTTTGAAAATACCTGCTCCAAAGGTCTTATCTTACTACACTAGGGATTATATAACTATATATGAAATTTCATGCATATCAGTTAATATATTGACCCTCCTCCACGAAAATAGCTGTTTACTTGGCTGTTTTCCTATGTCGTGAAGGCTGAAATTTCAATTCAGTGGAGCACTTACTGTTCCCAACCCTAACCCTGCGGAAAGCCATCTAATTAGACTTTAATTTGATTTTGACATGTTTTTAGGAGGTAATTTAATTATTGTTTGATTTTTATACTCATGTTATGTATCTGATGTTAGGCCGCCCTGAGCCCGACTTCGGCCAGGGAGGGCGGGATATAAATAAAAGTTTATTTTTACTTATTATTATTCCTTTGTAAGAAAATATGAAATAACGTAAAACCATTTTTGCAGGCAAAAAAAAAATCAATGTGGGGGGTTGGTGACAAGAAATTTTCCGCACCGGGTACCACCTGACCTTCCTACGCCTCTGCCTCCCCCTTCCCTTTCCTTCCCAGTATGCAGCAGCAACACAGCTGGAAGAAGGTCAGGTGACCAGCTTTTCCTTATTCTGTGACATGTATTCTAACAAAATACAAATTAACCTTTTGCTAACTTTTTCGTACATTGCTACAAACATGAAGTAAAGGAAGTCAGAAACCATCCAGTATCAGTTCAGTAGTCCTGTGTGAGTAATCATATTTAAACAGGTCCACTGCATTCCACTGCTGATCCAAACCATGAGCAAATGTTTTTTTTTTAGCAGCTATCATGTTGCCTAGTAATATAAGTCTCAAGTTCTATGTTGTCTTCTAAACGATTACCTGTTAGCTTAAAGTTGGGGCAATAACTAGGAAGGCCCTGCTTCATCCCCATACAGATTTCAGCTTGGAGTTGGAGGGATCTTTCAAACAGTGTTGGCCTTCTCAGATATCTGTAAAGTAGATAGGTGTGTGTACAAATATTAAACTCAATCAGAAAGTGGATGAAGGCTGCTGCCACCCAGTTGAATGAGTCACATAATCAAACACAAAGGAGAGATGCAGGAAACAACCAGATTTCTTCTGTGGCTGTAAACTACAACTTTCAACAAAAGCGTGACATTTTAAAGTGCCCACGGAGGAGCTGCTGCTGCATTGGAGAGTACCTTCAGTTTAATCTCACCTAGGAAGTAGTCACATTGAGGGGTCTGCAGTAGAAAGCAGGATCTGAGTAAACACCAGTTCAGTGGTCGGAATTATAGGTGAGGCATGGTGTTCTTGGGCAGAGGACAGGAGAGCACGGTGCAGGGCTAAATCTGAAAAGAGCTTTAATTGTTTCTCCAGCTCAGAGATTATTGGAGGCTACTGTGCTCTGAAATACTGCTAAAGGGAGCCATAGCTGGCTCAAGCCAAGCTCTCTTTAAAGGGTCACCTCGCCATCAAAGCAACATCAGCCCGGGCCACACACTGTAGTGGCAAGAGGTGTGAAGAGCTGCCCTTGGGATTGAAGATAGGATGGGGGCTGTAGAGGATGCACCTGAGGATGCTAGAAGAAACACCTGGGGATTCGTAAATAGGGGGTGAGATGTCCTTTATTGATACTTGAAGGAGCATCTCTACCCAATTCGTTCTTCCCAGACATTGAGGTCCAGCGCCGAGGGCCTTCTGGCGGTTCCCTCACTGCGAGAAGCGAAGTTACAGGGATCAGGCAGAGGGCCTTCTCGGTGGTGGCGCCCGCCCTGTGGAACCCCCTTCCATCAGATGTCAAAGGAATAAACAACTACCTGAGTATCTGACTTTTAGAAGACATCTGAAGGCAGCCCTGTTTAGGGAAGTTTTTAATGAATGATGTTTTAATGCATTTTTAATCTTTTGTTGGAAGCCACCCAGAGTGGCTGGGGAAACCCAGCCAGATAGGCGGGGTATAAATAAATTATTATTTATTTATTTATTTATTTATTTATTTCTCCTCTATGGTGGAGGAATCAGCAAGGAGTGCTATCCAGTAACAAGAAGAGTTTGTCATGAGTTCCTCCTGTGTGTTCACCCCCACCAGCATGGCTTCTTCAAGCTTCTCCTCATCTGTAAGAGTTTTTCCAAGTCTGTTTCCTTATAAAGGGTCATGACACGCTTCCCCATTCATTGTCACGTCAGCATCATCTCTGCACATACACTGGGTGCATGCATGATGCTAAAATGAATGAGAAATCCTTGCAAGTTAAAGAAACTATTTTAATCACCACAGTGGTTTGCACCTCAGGAATATTCCACCACTACTCCCTTTGCCTTTATTGTGCAGTGAATTCAAGTCTTATTATCCATGTGCCTCAGCATGCACAATTTTATTTTAAAAGCATTAACTTGGAAACACATGAAATTACGAATGTCCAGAGAGAAAAGAGGCTGTTACAGGAAGACATTGAAGCAAATTGCCCCAAAATGTGCGTGTGCAGGGTGTGGGGGAATTAGCCAAATATTATGTTCCATTTAACTAAAGGGGGGGGGCGTGAGGCATTGTGTCTCATTTTAATTCCATTGCCTTGGTTATATGGCTGTTTATACTACAAATGTCAGGTCATGAAGTGCCAGAATATTCTGTTCCATTCTGTAGGAACTGAGGAATTTCAGAACTAATTGATCTTCTGTTGCTCTTTCAATGAAGTTCATTAGAATCCTGTTCATGATATGCTAGTTTAAATACGATGACTCACCCAGGACTACTGAACTGATACTTGATGGCTTCTAACTGACTTCCTTTACTTCATGTTTGTACCCACGTAAGAAAAAGTTAACGAAAGGTTAATTTGTATTTTGTTAGAATAAATGTCACAGTACAAGGAAAAGCTAGGATGCAGATGCGATAGAGATATAAAGTTTAGGGAAAGAGAGCCAATGTAGCATAGAGGTCAGACTAAGACTGAGGAGGCAGAAGTTCAAATTTTCACTCAACATGAAGTTCGCTGGGTGTTTTCTTCTGGCCTTAAACCAAGGAACCAAAGCAGTATGGTGGAACAAGGCCATAGCTGTCAACTTTCGGATTTGAAAATAAGGGATGCCGTGAGGGCGGTGCAATGGCACCAAGTAGCCTTGCCACCCTGCGCTCCAGAGGCTGCGTGCGAACGGGTGAGCGAAAGAGCGAGCGCATAGACGGCAGGCAGGCTGTCTGTCTGGTTGGGCGTGAGGGTCTGGCTGCACAAGGCATGCAAGCTCCGCCCCCAGTCGGTCTCAGACTCCTTATTGGCAGCTGAGCAACGCAGCTGAGGAGCCTCCATGGCCGGCAGGAAGGGAGAGGAGCTGCTTCCTTTGAAATCCGGGAAATTTAAGGGATATCAACAATCCAGGATAGCAGCGGGAAACGGCATTGGAATAAGGGAGTTTCCCGCAAAAAAAGGGAGGGTTGACAGCTATGAACAAGGCATGCTGGTAGTTGCAGCCCCTGGGAGTGCTATAAGTGAGCAAGCGGCTCCAACAAAGAGAGGACTTAAGACTTTTGTTCTACCAGGGCAGTAACATGGCTTGGAGCCTAGAAGTTCCCTCCAGATGTGTTGCCACATACATTGGTAGGTCAACCTGGGTATATGTGTCCATGTGGAGATGATTGGTTCATCAGGAGTGCAGGCTCTGAAAGACCTGATTTAGGGTTCTTGGACCCCAGAGCCCCCACTGTGGCTTAGGCGATTGAGAACCAACATCCCACGGGCTAGTCCTGGCCCACCAGGAGTCTCAGTTTAGCCCTTGAGGGCACCCCCCCAAAAAAACCCACACCCACCTGTCAATCAGCTGACATTCTTCCAATGGGTGGGTGACAGATGACGGGCCAGAGGTGAAGTTCAATTCTGCTTTGGCTGCATACCCCAGTTCCCTGTAGCTCATCATGCTTATGTGCATGTCTTTTATGTTCGAAAGAATTATTCTCATTCCCATGTTCTCCCACTTCCCTTTGCCTCATTTTCTGCCAGTGCATCTGACTCCCAAGTTGAACATCCAGGTTATAGAATATCCAGGAGTCTCCTTGGCAGGTAATTCCACACACTGAGCTTTTCTAGATGTATCGAACAGCTGGTAGGAATGGATTAGCATGTCACCCTCCCTAAACCCTAGTTAAAAGTATTTGTGGGACATAATTTCCTACAGTAGATATGATCCAGGATGATGATTGACCCTGGGATTCATAAAGGTAAAGGTAAAGGGACTCCTGACCATTAGGTCCAGTCGTGACCGACTCTGGGGTTGCGACGCTCATCTCGCATTATTGGCCGAGGGAGCCGGCGTACAGCTTCCAGGTCATGTGGCCAGCGTTTGTCCACAGACTGCTTCCGGGTCATGTGGCTAGCATGACTAAGCCTCTTCTGGCGAACCAGAGCAGCGCACGGAAACGCCGTTTACCTTCCCGCTGCAGCGGTACCTATTTATCTACGTGCACTTTGACGTGCTTTCGAACTGCTAGGTTGGCAGGAGCAGGGACCAAGCAACGGGAGTTCACCCCGTCGTGGGGATTCAAACCGCCGACCTTCTGATCGGCAAGCCCTAGGCTCAGTGGTTTAACCCACAGTGCCACCTGCACCACCACATATAAGAATTCATATAATTAGAAGTTCTAGGGTAAAATAAGCCCCAGTCACAATGCTGTGTTATGTGCATTACGCTTTTATGTGGAAATAAACAAAGCCTACTTCTGTTAAACGAACTATGCTTTCTTCTTCTAACCACTTTTTAAAAGGCTCTGGGTTATTATTTCATGTCCTTTAGCAAATGTATAGGAAAACAGTACATGCCATCCCCCGTAAAAACATTACTCAGAAGTTTACCTTTAGGACAAAGTTTAAATAATAGTAGAAGGGCTTTTATTTTTCCGTTGTTTGTGTCTATTAAGAACCCCTTTCAAAAACTGATAAATGAAGTAAACTATAAAAGGAGAACTCACATTCATCAACTTGGGGAACCGAAGTAGGATTCTAGAACTGTGCCTTCTTCCAGTGGTTTTAAATTCATGAGAAAAATTGGGCAATTATTCAGTGTCCATTCAGAAATTGAACTTTTGACAGTGTTTATTTCATGAAATATTGAGTGCTCTGGCCATTAATTTATTGTCAGGAGTCCATTTTTATTTGTTTTGCCTTTGCTTTTATTCTATAACGAAGTATGGACATAAATATTAGTATGGACGATTAGCACATAAACATTGCAAAGTATGTAGTCTTAATTTGTTTTTCTTGAACTGTAATAGAATAATAGAATTGGAAAGGTCACCTATATCATATGAATACTTTAAACACACACATCTTAGCTTGCTTTAAAAAATAATAATAATATTGAAATAGACAAATAGTTTTTTGTGCTAACTATACACTAGAGCAGGGAGGAGGCAGATTTTTGTGGTCATGCACATGTATAAGGTCCCAGGTTCATGACTAGTTTCTCCAGCTGAAGTAGCTCAGCCCTTTAAAAGATACTGCCAGTTAGGGTGAATAGTACTGGACTGCAGACCCTAAATCCAGCTCAAATAAAGACAGCTCCTCAAATATATCAACTGTTAAAATTAGTTCCGAATCAAACATTAAAATTAATTTTATGATTTTAAAAAAATGAACTTTCCAATATATCTATCCAGATTTTGAATGGAGAATCCAGATTCATTTTTGAATGTGAAACACTTAGCAATTTGAATCAAAATGCTTTTAGCCTTAACAGATTTTCCTGACTGAAACCTGTCAAAATCAAAACATGTGAAATCTCATGAAGCCGTCAACTACTAATTATCATTGCATGTTGTCTATCAAATGCTGTCAGACATGAAATACAGTTGAATGACAACCAAATTACTGTCGAATATGAAACATTATTTCATTGCAACTTCCAAATATCAATTTATTTTCCCCACCGTAAAACAAAGGTCAGTTGCAAAACTTTGCAACTGTGTTTAAGGAAATGGGAAGGTCAGTTTGGCACAGAGGAAAAGCAGAACTCAAGACCTAAGGTTGGAGGAGCTGGATGCTACAAAAGCCGCTGGAGAATCAGGAAGTTGGGAAGAACTCCACTGAGAAGCCAAAGGTCTTCACAGAGAGGCCTATTACCAGAGCTGGTCATTCTCTTCTGGCAAGCTATAATTAGACATGATGGACAGAGTTCTAGAGTGTAGGTCATCAACCTAATACCTTCTGGAATGTGTCCATAGCAAACAAAACATATTGAAGCAATTGTGCTAATACGAGACCCATGACACTTCACTAAACTGCTCTGCAACCAGCAGGCCGTTCAAAGCAGGATGCAATAAATTTTATTCACAAAGTGTTTTGTTAACATGTCATAACAGATCACTGAGTAATCACTCAACTGAGTAGTCCATAAGAACCTAAGAAGAGCCCTGCTGGACAAAAAGCCCATCGTCCAGCTAGTGTGGTGTAGTGGTTAAGAGCGGTAGTCTCGTAATCTGGTGAACCGGGTTCGCGTCTCCGCTCCTCCACATGCAGCTGCTGGGTGACCTTGGGGCTAGTCACACTTCTTTGAAGTCTCTCAGCCCCACTCACCTCACAGAGTGTTTGTTGTGGGGGAGGAAGGGAAAGGAGAATGTTAGTCGCTTTGAGACTCCTTCGGGTAGTGATAAAGCTGGATATCAAATCCAAACTTCTTCTTCTTCTTCTTCTTCTTCTTCTTCTTCTTCTTCTTCTTCTTCTTCTTCTTCTCTTCTCACAGATGCAGGACGTGGGTGCAATAATACTCTCCCAGCTGCAATCCCCAACAAATACAGGGTGAGTCTTTTAAAAGAGGCCCCGTGGAACATGTGTACTCTGTATCCACGGGGCCTCTTTTAAAGGACTCACCTGTAGTATTCAGAGGCAATACACAGCCAGCACTAGTAGCCATTGACCATGATGGCTATGTATTATTTCCATTGTCCCCAGATATCCTAAGACTCAGAATTACCCAGAAAAGCTCAAATGACCAACATTTCATTGATGCAACAGTGAAGAACCATAATCATTTCATTGATCACACCACCATGACTGCTCAGTATGCTCAAAAGTGGAATCTAGACCTGCTTAGTTATTTTTGCTCAATTATTTCTCTACCTGCACTTTAGTTGTCATCCTTGATGTTTCAGCATATGGAGCTCTCTATGCTACTCAGGAATTACTTGAGCTCTAGTTAGTGGGAACAGTTAGTAGTAATGCCATTGCTGCTCTGCCCAACTGAGAATTTCCGGGCTGAATTTGACAACAGTTGATAGACACTAAAAAACACAAAACAGGTGGAATTGTTAACAGCGTTAGAACCATTTCTGTTTTGAGGAAATTATGGGTATTTTCTGCAGGTCCACTTGAAAATGAAGCACACCTACACAGTAATGAAAACTAAGCTTGCCAACATACAAATATACCAAAAAGGGTACCTCTGTGCACCTGAAAATTCAGTAATGCTGATTTAGCCAGCATTCTCGAATAAGCTAGGACTTCATGCTCTAACTATAGACATGCAAGGTTAAATCTCAAGTTCTGTTGACTCTACATCCTGCTGCAGACAGCATTGTGCCAGCTCTGTTGTGGCCTGCCTTTAGATATGAGCCAGCATCAAATCGATTTTAAATGAACATCCTTTGTAACACTGCAGATACTGTCATATCCTCAGGAAGCCTTTCATCTGTGAAAGCAAAGACCGCAGTTCTGAAACCCTTTGAGTTCAGTGCACTTGACTTGGTATTCCAAAAAAGCTGCTTTATATTTAGGAGTTATTCAACTCAGATACAATGTTTTATTAATGGTTATATATTTTAAATTACTCTTTCCTTTCTTTCGGCCATTTTCTTTTGTACTAGTACTTTTGGTAATTTGGAGACATTGTGTACAAGCTAAATTAAAGCCTGCCATTCTCATAAAGAGCAAGAAACCACTGGCAATTTCAGAGAAATATTGGTGCCTTGTTGCTTTATATAACAAGTTCCTTTGCTCTCCAGCTTTGTATATTAATCTGCAAAAATACAAATGCAACAAGGTAGAGGAAAATGCATCAATGTATTTTTGTGCATGTGTAGAGGTGTACCTAGGCTCCCTTGCACCTTTGAGAAGGAGCTATATTGACCCAACTCTCCATCCCTTACACCCTTGGCAAGGAGCTGTACTGGGACCTGAAAGTCTAAAAGGGAGTGCACAGACTGGTGGGCAGGTTCCTAGCCACTCCAAATCAGAGTGGAGAGGCATGATTTTTGTGCCTGCCCTCCCAGGCCTGCTCCCAGTCCACCTGCCAAACACTCACACAGCTCAGCTCACCTGCCAAACATGGCCACAAGGCTGGTCCTGATAAGAATCTTGTTTGTGGAGCCGAAAGGATTCCCCATCCCAGGCTAGAGAAGGAAATAATCTGATCTGAAATAAGGAAACTTTGTTTTTAGAGTAGAAAATACATCCAGGGCAACGAAGGATCTGTCAAACTACCTTCACCTCTTTTCACAGCTGTTGCTAACATATGGACCAAAATGTACGAAGCTTTCATTGTTTACAAGTGGGACACTAATCTTAAAGGATTCTTGACTCCTGCAGAGGAAGAAGCAGAATGAAAGCTGTTTGGACAACCCAGTCCTGTCAGATTAGGTTTCAGGGCTATTTGCCTACGATCATTTTAAATTCCCAGCGAAGCTCATCCTCTCACTTGCTTCTGTGCATGAAATGAATGACAAATGAGGATTGCAACTGTGCAGCAGTCCATGTAAGACAGCACTAACACTAATTTTACATGTCCAAGCCTGGATATTTTGCCATAAGAAAGTGACTTGTATCACAAGCGTTGGAATATATAGAGGTGAAATTTGTAAACAGGGGTGAAGAGGACAGCTGACTGTAGCCGTAACATTCTGATTCAACAGCAGAGCAGAGATACAGCAGATGTAAAAGCCCACTAGGAGAAAGTTGCAGTGGTCTAGAACACAAATTCCAAAATATAAATACGCAGCTTATATTAAAAGCAACCCCAGAGTCGTCCACGACTGGACCTAATGGTCAGGGGTCCCTTTACCTTTACCTTTACACATATATGCAGCCTGAACCTACGATGGAGGGGTTCATAGCATTAGCACTCCAAGAGCGTCTTGCTTCCTCCATAGGTGTAGCCTAGGATCCAAAGAGAGATCCAGCATTGTGCTCTGCTTGCTGCTTTGTGTCACCCAGTCACATAACACCTCCTCCTAACCTCTCTAAGCTTTGGCTTTATTTGTTGAGGGAGGGAGGAGGCCCATCCATTTGCGGTCTCAGACAGAGTTCCTTGATCATTTGTTGTTAATAGCCCATCCCTAGGCTATCACCTCAACACAAGAAGCTTAGCCTAGCTTAATTAGCTTTTAACACTTGGCTTAATTATAGGATTAGACATGCCCAGCACACAGCCATTAATACACACGGGTCTGGCTTAATACCCAGAGTTTTAACACACTGAACTTTGATTAAATTCTAGCACTTACTACTTCCAGGAATTTACAAATATCTAGCACCCACAAACCCATAAGAACATACTGCATATTCTCCCTTCATTTAGGGTGGTATTTAAGTAAGTTTTACTGAGAGTAGACCCACTGAAATTATGGACCTAACTTTGTTGTGCTTACTAATCTCAATGGGTCTACTCTCAGTAAAACTTTGTTGTTGTTGTTCAGTCGTTCAGTCGTGTCCGACTCTTCGTGACCCCATGGACCAGAGCACGCTGGCACGCCTTTCCTTCACTGCCTCTTGCAGTTTGGCAAAACTCATGTTAGTAGCTTCGAGAACACTGTCCAACCATCTCGTCCTCTGCCGTCCCTTTCTCCTTGTGCCCTCAAACTTTCCCAACATCAGGGTCTTTTCTAGGGAGTCTTCTCTTCTCATGAGGTGGCCAAAGTATTGGAGCCTCAGCTTCAGGATCTGTCCTTCTAGTGAGCATGCAGGGCTGATTTCTTTAAGAATGGATAGGTTTGATCTTCTTGCAGTCCATGGGACTCTCAAGAGTCTCCTCCAGCACCATAATTCAAAAGCATGAATTCTTCAGCGGTCAGTAAAACTTACTTGAATACAATCCTTGGTTTTCAGCAAGCTGCCATGCTGTGCAGCTCAGCAGGACAAGTGTGTGTGTATTGTGTATCTAATAGTACAGAGTAATTAGATTTCTTGCTGCTGTTTTTGAAATGACGCAGTCATAGTAGGTTCTGTTTTGAAAAACGAGGGCTACTTTTAACGGCTATGTTTTCATCCAGAGGCATATTCCCCATGGATACAAGGTGTACTCCTTACATAATTTATTAGTGGACTCATTTCCCACAATTAGCAGTCCACAATCTGCTGCTTTTCAAATATTCTTGCAAGATTCTTCCTTGAAAATAGGCACCTCAGAATTAAAATATCATTTTAACCTTAGCCCTGTTAACTTCCCAGAGGCTAGCTTCTGCTTCTATGTGACCTGCACTCTAATTGTGATTATAATGATTTAATAATGCTGTCCTAATGTATATTTCAAATCTGCCTTCCACCTTCGGGGAATATATCTGTAATTCGAAAGTATGGTTTGATGAATGGAATCCTACCATGAACTCAAATAACCAATGTTATATTAGAATGAAGACAGCTGTGGCGAACCAGCCCTGTTTGGAGTTTAGAATGTTGAAGTTCCCCCCCCCCCAGCGTTTACAAGGTTAAACTTAGAACCTGTGAATTGACAGTTCGCTCCAGAGAGGCGGAACCTCCTGGGGGTTTTAAAGGGGAGGAACGGCAGTTGGTCAAGGGGAGTTGATGGTTGGGAGTTGAGAGAGAGAGATAGAGAAGGGAGGAGATAGCTAGTTAGACTGAGGGAGGTATATGGGTAGGCATAGGAGTCATCTGAACCTGTAATGAAACAAAGCTCAATAACCAAGAATATCTGAAACCATTATGCTTGTAGTACAATAAAATCTCTGTTCTCAATCGTGCCTGAAGGAATCGTCTGTTAAGGAAGTCCAGCGTGATATATACAGGCTCTAGGCTGGGAGAACTCTGAGAGGGGACAGGACTTGACCTACGAGGGATAGTTTGTTTCCTGGAGATACCCAGAAGGAGTGGCTTGAGGGTGAAAGTCTTAAGCGTGCCACAGAGTTGCTAGCGAGGCTAGGCAGCTGAATACAGTGGGAAGGGGGCTCGAAGTAAAAGAATCCCAAGACTGTAGGCAGTGAAGGCTTTGCACCAAAATAGCCCAGAGCAGGGAATATATTGGGACACGCTAGATTGGACGGTTACCCTTGTGCTACCGGGATCCCTAAAGTAGAATAGGAAGGGGATCGGTCCGAAGTCGAACCCAGGCGGGCAGCGTGTGAGGGGTTGCAGTTAAAACCAGTACACCTGCAGTGCCAATAAACAATCTTACTAGGGTGACCCATAGTCCAGCAAGGGGGTTCGCTACAATTGGTGGCAGCGGTGGGATTGATGGAGAGTGAGGGTTAGTGTTGGGTGGATCGTCGGAGAGGGAGGTTTTTAGGGTAGGATTAGTTGTAGTGGATGAAACTGTTAGTAACTAAGTCTGTAATGAAACAAAGCTCAATAACCAAGAATATCTGAAACCATTATGCTTGTAGTACAATAAAATCTCTGTTCTCAATCGTGCCTGAAGGAATCGTCTGTTAAGGAAGTCCAGCGTGATATATACAGGCTCTAGGCTGGGAGAACTCTGAGAGGGGACAGGACTTGACCTACGAGGGATAGTTTGTTTCCTGGAGATACCCAGAAGGAGTGGCTTGAGGGTGAAAGTCTTAAGCGTGCCACAGAGTTGCTAGCGAGGCTAGGCAGCTGAATACAGTGGGAAGGGGGCTCGAAGTAAAAGAATCCCAAGACTGTAGGCAGTGAAGGCTTTGCACCAAAATAGCCCAGAGCAGGGAATATATTGGGACACGCTAGATTGGACGGTTACCCTTGTGCTACCGGGATCCCTAAAGTAGAATAGGAAGGGGATCGGTCCGAAGTCGAACCCAGGCGGGCAGCGTGTGAGGGGTTGCAGTTAAAACCAGTACACCTGCAGTGCCAATAAACAATCTTACTAGGGTGACCCATAGTCCAGCAAGGGGGTTCGCTACAACAGCCATTCTGACTGCCCTGGAAACAAAGTCAGAATGCAGCAAATTCGCCATACTTTATAATGTCTGCCTTCTTCATCCTTATTTTGGATCCTCTGATTTAATTCACTCACTGCACTGTAAAATGGAGTGTTTGAAAGCTGCATAACGACATTGGTGAATTGATAAAGATAAAAATAATAATTGTACCTTCTAAGAAATCTTTCGCTAACATGAGAGTAGTAGAAGTGAGGCAAAACTGAGATTTACATTGACCCTGCCAGATTAGTATTGCAGTGATTTGTAAGTGGAAAATGGGAAGTTTGCTTGGCTAGTTGATTACACTAAACTAGTGACAAGGGAATTAAAGGGCCATGAAGTCCCAAACATTCTGCCCTGACAGTACCTCTGGAAAAACTGCAAAAAAATGAAATATTATACTTTTCATTCTTAAGAAGCATTTGCAGTTCAACCATCATGATGCATCAAGAAATCAGAGAAGATGCAACTGTCAAAAGCAGAGAGGACTCTCTACAGATTTATAAAAGTAGCTCTTTGCAGTAGAGAAAAGTAAAAGCTTTGTGTGGCGAAGTGCTCAGCAAGTCATTCATTTCCTTTGGGTACATCAGTCGTGTTTCATGAAGAAAATTCATTTGCCCAATGGAAACTCAGATGCATCTTAGTGACGGAAGATAGAGATTATAGATAAAAGAGATGAATGGTGGGCGCAGTGGGTTTTAGTGGAGGGGAAAGGGAGAGAGTCAAGAAGAGTGTTATGTTGTAGGTTAAAATGAAAGCAAAAGAGAGAAAAGATCAGACAACAGGAAAAGCAAGACAGGGTGGAAATTAGGGGCAGGGCTAGCTCAAGTAAAGGCAGAGACTTGACCGAAGAACGGTACACTCCTTCTATCTGGGATGGTCGTCCTCTTCCACCAAGCGCACAGCTTCTGGAGGGACATACATGAACCGGTGAGGGAGGGAGGGGACACCCGCCTAGCCAGCCAGATCAGTTGAATCAACCCTGGCAATCAATGGGGTGACTGATGTCGCCGTCAGATCGCCCTCACATCCAAATGCAGAGACTAAGCGAGAGGTCAGAAGAAGCAAGAAACAGTATTAACAGAAGCTACCGGTATGTTAGAAATGGGGTGGAAATAGAATGGCATCCTACTTCTTTTAGAAGAAGAGTTTGGATTTGATATCCCGCTTTATCACTACCCGAAGGAGTCTCAAAGCGGCTCACATTCTCCTTTCCCTTCCTCCCCCACAACAAACACTCTGTGAGGTGAGTGGGGCTGAGAGACTTCAAAGAAGTGTGACTAGCCAAGGTCACCCAGCAGCTGCATGTGGAGGAATGGAGACGCGAACCCGGTTCCCCAGATTACAAGTCTACCGCTCTTAACCACTACACCACACTGGCTTTAGGCAGATATTTAACCTTCCCACTCTTTTCAGGTGGACATAATCTAGCCTAACCCCCTTCATTCCTTTTGTCTCCCCCACAAGAATAATGGGCATTGTAGTTTGTTAAGCGTTGCTGGGAGTTGTGATTCTGTGAGGTTTGAGCTACAGTACCCAGAATTTTCTGAGGGAAACAATGTGCTTCAAATGTGCTTTAAAGGTATAGTGTGTACACAGCCTAAGTTAGGTCTGTTATTTTCAATAGGTTTACCGTATTTTTCCATGTATAAGACTAGGGTTTGTTTTTTTTACCAAAAAAAATAGGTTTAAAATTGGGGCTCGTCTTAAACACTGGTAGTACTGAGTGGTGTTTTCTTAATTTGGAGTCCCCAAAAATAGGAGGCGTCTTATACATGGGGGTGCCTTATAAATGGAAAATACGGTACTTTGATTAAAGCTCAGTTGAATACCATGCTCCCCCCCTTTATATACATTTTATTGATGCTTATTAAGTCTTTTAAATGTGAACTGCTTTGTGAGGTTCAACAGAGAGAAACATTAATACATGTATATGCTTGCATTGAATAAATAAACATAGGTGTTTTATTAAATTATCTTGATCAACATGTCATGTGACATGTTCATAGGTCCAGCAGAAATCCACATCCAAAAAAGTCAACATCTTCTTATAGTTAGTATTCTAGGCTCGCAACTGCTTAAAATTCTAACCTTGCAGCATTAGTCATCCAAAAAAAGAGAGGACTTTAATAAGGCTGTCAAATTTGCTAACACTTGGTGTGATGTGAATTATTCCCTTGCATTCAGAAGCAGTCAGAAATCACCTAGCAGTCACTAGCAGAAAACACATCATTTTATTCATGTGTCATTTTAGATTCCATTCCCCCTTCCCTTCCGAAGCAGGTTACATCTATTACAGAGAGACTAAACCTGTAGCTTCTGTTTTTTTGACCTCCTTTTCATAATGGAAGCAATTCTTAACTTGCATTGTATTATTTCAGTGTAACTTATGTTGAAAAGGTGTGCAACTTAATTCCAAGTAATATATTTAGCACTTAATGTAAGCCTGGTAAATTAATTTCTTTTCCAGCTGAAGATTTTGCTTTATTCCAGTCATTCATATGTATGGTACACACACATTTTAAAAAGTTCATATTACAGAATAAACTAGTTTTTTTAAAAAATTAATGCAGTTAACTACCATGGAAATACTAGATTAGACAAATCTGTCATGTTTAAATGTTTTTAGAGTAGTGGAGGAAAGAGGGTGGTTTAGAGTGTTAACAGTGCAATAAGATTCTTTACTTATTGTTTATTCATTTAAAAAAAAATTAAAAGGGAAAAAGATTGATTTTAATTATTTATTCAGTCCTCCTGAAGAAGCCCAAGGTGGCACATCAATAATAAGTAAAATAAATTAAGGCACACACAAAAAACCACAATTTAAAACATAAAAACAGTTCATTCTAAAAACAGTTAAAACATTTTCTCAGCTGGCGACCTGAGTTTTGCCAAGTGTCTTTCAGCCCTTAAATGCCTAAGTAAACAGGAACGTTTTGAACGTCTTCCTGAAAAATCAATAATGAGAAAGATAGCCACACATCACAAAGAAAGGCATTCCACAGTCAGTTATCTTGAACTGAAAAGACGTTGTTGTCATGAATCACCACCAAGGTTTCACCTGCTGATCATAATGGTCTGAGGTAGTTGATATTGGGGAATGTGCTCTTTTAGAAACACCACATAGAACAGAAGGACGGACAAATTGACATGTCACTTTACAAAATACATAGCAGAGAGCCAGTGTGGTGTAGTGGTTAAGAGTGGTAGACTCGTAATCTGGTGAACCGGGTTCGCGTCTCTGCTCCTCCACATGCAGCTGCTGGGTGACCTTGGGCTAGTCACACTTCTTTGAAGTCTCTCAGCCCCACTCACCTCACAGAGTGTTTGTTGTGGGGGAGGAAGGGAAAGGAGAATGTTAGCCGCTTTGAGACTCCTTTGGGTAGTGATAAAGCGGGATATCAAATCCAAACTCTTCTTCTTCTTCAGATGACAGAGGAATGGTTCAAAAGCAAGATCAACGTAATAAATCTCCTCAAGCCCTGACCTTTGTAGTAATAAAATAATTACACTAAAATATATGCTGGTTTTTTTTATAATAGAATATATTTTGATCCACTTTCTTGTATCTCCTTAAAGTTCTTTTTTTATAATGTTACTGCATTCATTTTGGTTGCAGTTCATGAAGCCATTACATCAAAACTCCCTATAAAACACATAGTTATTACAGCCATGTTATTGCTAGAATTTATGAACAGGTAATTGGGTTTGTGACTGCAGCTTAAATAAACAATGCTTGTAAATCATCAGGAGCTTCTGAAATGAGAAAATCTAATTGTATTTTTGTACAGAGCAATCATGCTTGTTCAAATGTCAATAAACCACAGGAACAAGCAACAACATGTCTGAGGTTTGTATGTTTCAAACTTCCCTGCCCCCACCAACTCCTCTCCTTTTTTTGGTGTGGAGATTGGAATTTTTCATTTCTTGTTGTTTTTTTTATACTAATCACGGTTCAGCATTATTGTGAAACCCTGAACTATAGTTAATCCTAACTATCATTTCTTGAAACGATCCAAGATTTGAAACAACCCATGATTTGAAGTTTCAAACAAACCACGTTAAAATTAACCCCAGTTTGTTGGGTTCCGACAAAATGATGAGCTGCCGTTAATTAAAAAATGGAAGCAAAAGCTTATGAAGCCTTCCTCGCACCCACACTGGAGAAGGGTGAAGCACATGGCCCCAAGACTCAGTACATCTCATTCCCATAGTGATAAATCATAACCTGACCACTGAATTCTGCACCAGCTAAAGTTTCTGAACCTTCTTCAGAGGCAGCCCAACATATAATATGTTGCAGTAATCTAACCTAGAGTTTACCAGAGCATAGTTAGCAGAAGTTAGACCATCCCTGTTCTGATAGGGGTGCAGCTGGGTCACCAGCCGAAGTTCATGGAAGGCAATCCATGCCACCAAAGCCACTTGAGCCTGAAGCAACAGCAATGGACGCACAATCTATGTACCCGCTCCTTCAGAGGGAGTGTAACTCCATCAAGAGCAGGCCAACTCCCATCGGTATAGGGAACCACCTCCTAACACTGCTTCAGTCTTATCTGGATTGAGCTTCAGTTTGTTGGCTCTCATCTAGTCCATTACCAAGGCTAGACATGTACACTAGTGGCCAAAATTGTGGAAACCTTTTGGGGAAAGTGTATTTCTGAAGTTTGATGGCTCATAACACCACTTTTTGGGGAGTAATACCATAAAATTATATATCAATGGAAAGATAATTTAATGAAGAATGTAATGCAACAGGGTTTGTTCAATTATCTGTATTACAGCAAAAGTTATAGCCAAATAACCAGAAAAGGGAAGCACAACTTGCTTAGGTTGATATGCTTTGCTTCATGAGTGTTTAGAGAGCCAATCAGGTGTTATGAGCCATCAAACCTCGGAAACACACTTTCCCCAAAAGGTTTCCACAATTTTGGCCACCAGCGTAGCTACATCTTGTGCAGACACAGAAAACTATGGCTACCATTGTAATTTCTAAAAGAACTTTAAAAAAAACAAAAAAAAAACCACCTGATACATTTTTGCTGTATAAAAAGTGATTATTTTCCATTTCCTCTTGAGGTTACAATTTGCATTCAAATGTCTTGAGATAGAATTTTCTTTTTCAGATAATTGGTTTGTTTGCTGTTGGTATTGTAGTACTCTAAATGCACAGTGTTATGGAGGGTGGGGGAGAAATACTCGTCACAAATGCAAGTTTAAAATTGTGTGTTTCCCCTTATTCCTTCCAAGTATCTACATGCCAATGGAATCGTTCACCGTGATTTGAAACCAGAAAATCTACTGTATGCAACGCCAGATCCAAATTCATCTTTAAAAATAGGTAAAAGGATGCTCTTGCTCTAGTCTACTGTAGTGCAACTGCCTGATTGTTTTTAATTCAGGGAATGCTCATGCTTTCATTTCATTCATATTATTCACAGCTTTGAATAGGGCACCCTGTGCTTCAGAGACCTCTGCATGCCCTACTGAATTTCTTTTTTTTTTAATGGGAAGTGGTTTCCTTTATTTTATTTTTTATGTAATTTTTATTAATTTGTCTGTTTTGCAATTTAGAATACTCATTTAAACATCCTTAAAATATCAATGACTCCCCTTCTTCTCTTTTCTTGGTTCATTTTGCATATCATAAATCCCTGCATATTTTACATAAACTAAACCATTCAGTAGTCCATCATTACATCCATCAAAACTTATTTACATTGTCGAATTTGTTTTAATGCTGCCAGCGTTTTCAAATGTACACAATTCCCCCCCATATATTCAATGAATATTTTCCAATCTTCTCTAAACATATGATCTACTTGTTCTCTTATTCTATGTGTTAGGTCTGCAAGCTGCGCATATTCCATCAAGTCGCCAAAAAACCCTTTGAATTTCAATGATCCCCATTCCTATACAATCAATTGTCCATATACAAGACATTATTTTGTACTACATTATTTTCTCAGGATTCTCTTGTCCTCCTTTCCCTATACCTCTTTGCATTCTGTTTTGGAAATAATCAACAATTGAATAATTACCTTTTATTGCCCCAATGGGCATATGATGCCTTCAATTATAAGTAAAATTAATAATGTTCGTTATCTAAGCAACTGAGGATGCAATCCTGTGGCCCCTAGGAAAGCATCCCTGAAGCCATAAGATTTGGGGTGGAGGCAGTGCCAGATTTACGTATAAACTAAACAAGCTATAGCTTAGGGCCCCACTCTCTTGGGGCCCCCAAAAAAAATCAAAGGGGGAAAAAAACCTGGATGTACATTTCCAAAATATAAGATAAAAAACAAATAAAATGGCTTTAGATACCTATTAGGTCCATAAATTACCATATACCATATATTCAACACAAAAAACAGCGACAATTTGTTGTTGACAAAGGACAGCTGGACATATAAAGGGCCCCATTACCTTCAGTAGCTTAGGGCCTCATCAAACCTAAATCCGGCCCTGGGTGAGGGAATCTCCTTGGAGGACAGAGAGAAAGTTTTAACCTCTTCGCTGAGGCACCAGAAAGGTGTCTGCTGGTTCTTCTCTGCTTAGTGGGATGTCATGGAATATGCTCTGGTGATATGTACCAGGAGAAGCAAATCAACGAGCAGAAGTGTTTCCCACTCATACACTGACAACTTTGGATTCAATGAATTTAGGATTGTATGTATTCATCCACCAGAAAGTTTCACTCCTGTACCTTAAACGATGAGTAATTTGATTAGTGCTTTATTGTTATTTGATTAGTATAACATTTCCAAATGACAAAATATTATGTTCATTTCATTCCATGGTATCGTGCAAGAAATATAAAATAATGATAATAACAAATAATGAATCCTTTCTGGTTTATATGTAACAGCTGATTTTGGACTTTCCAAGATTGTTGCAGATCAAGTGACCATGAAAACAGTCTGTGGGACTCCAGGCTACTGTGGTACGTTCCTTTATTGCTTACAGTATGTTAGATTTCTATTTATTTGTATTCAGTTGCCTTAAATGCTTAGGGTGGTAGTCACCTAAGTTTTATTCATATTAGACCCACTGAAATAACTTGTAGCTTCACTTTAAAAAGGCACAGTTGATAGGGGGCTCTGTAAAGGGTTTTGGATATTTCCCTCCATTTGGGGCGTCATTTATGACTGATACACATTATGACTGATACACAAGAATATTACTATTCTCTACTGCATTTTCTTTATCCTGACTTCTGTCAACATAAATCACAAAATGAATATTACTAACATGGAATGAACAGTGTTAAAGACACATTTAAGGGTGTTAAATGCAAAAATAGTAAAGTGTAGAAGGTGGCGTTAAGTACAAAGGACAAGGCATTTTAGGAAAACTAATGGTATTTCTGTTTGAGGTAACGTTAGGTGAGCATTCCTAAAGTCCCAACTGAAAGCCACTGGAAGCTGTGGCCTTACTATCAGGCAGGGTGAGGCAGCCAAGTCAGGCAGCTGGTTCTGAGTGTCATGAAATGACAGCAAATGACTAGTTAATTCATTTCTTATTCCTGTGGTTTTTTTCTGCAAAGGAGATTTAAGAGGTGCCTGTGGTACCGTCTTTCCCCCTTTTTAAGACACCGTCTTATAATTTTTCCCCCTCAAAAAAACACAGGGTGGCTTATTTTCGGGGGATGTCTTATTTTTATTACGTCAGTATGGTACGGTACAGCCTCCCCCTGCGCGCTGAGCAGGCGGGGCAGAACTCCGCAAGAGGCGCGTCCCCCCCCCGCGCCTCTCGCAAGTTCCCCCCCCCACGCCTCTCGCAAGTTCGCTGGCTCCCTGCGCACAGGGAACAGGCGGGGCAGGAAGAGGCGTCTCCCCCCCGCGCGCGCGCCTCTCCCTGCGCGCTAAGCAGGTGGGGCAGAACTCCGGTTTCCCCCCCCCCGTGCCTCTCACTGGTTCGGAGGCTCCCTGCGCACGCAGGAGGGGCTGAGGAGGCGGCGGGAACAATGGCGGCACCATGGCTTACTTTTGGGGTACGTCTTACTTCTCACAAAGGTAAAAAAAACCTGCCATGGCTTACTTTATGACTACGTATTAAAAAAGGGGAAACAGGGTATATGTGCCAACTCTATGAGGCTGAGGACAGCTCAGTTCCCACAAAGTATATGGGGATGGGGCTGAGCCTGTGGTATTTTCTGCCTCAAGATGCCAAAATATCTTGACTGGCTTTTAAGTAGTATGCACCTTGACTGAAGGGGTGCCGTTTGCTGCTCTGTCTCAGGCAGCAAAATGTCTTGAGCCCTGGGTGGAGGCCCTCCATGTAGGGCACTGGAAAGCTCCTCTGCCATCGCTCTAGCAGTGGCAGTGTTCTGTAGGTAAAGGTACTCCTGACCGTTAGGTCCAGTCGTGGACGACTCTGGGGTTGTGGCGCTCATTTCGCTCTATGGGCCGATGGAGCTGGTGTTTGTCCACAGACAGCTTCCAGGTCATGTAGCCAGCATGACTAAGCCGCTTCTGGCGAACCAGAGCAGCACATGGAAATGCCGTTTACCTTCCCGCCGGAGTGGTACCTATTTATCTACTTGCACTTTGATGTGCTTTCGAACTGCTAGGTTGGCAGGAGCTGGGACCGAGCAATGGGAGCTCACCCTGCCGTGGGGATTCGAACCGCCGACCTTCTGATCGGCAAGCCCTAGGCTCAGTGGTTTAGACCACAGCGCCACCTGCATCCCTGTTCTGTAGGTAGTGGCCCCAAAATATAATGTTCTGGAAGAATATCAGAAGAGCTTTGAATCCACAGGATCCAAAGTCTCTTTGTTCCTTTGACACCCCATAAAAGCTGGAAGATGTACACCAGCCCTGGAGCTAGTTATTTCCCCTGCCATCGGTGTCGGTGAGAAGAGGAATTTAAAAAGCCAAGTTGGGGAGGGGGTGTCTCCAGAAAATCCATCCGCACTTACTTTCTGCCCTGGCCACTGCCATCTTAGGAAGTGGTGGTTTTTCCACCATGGATTCATCCCCCTCCCTTCCCAATCTTAAGATTGCCCTGTAAATGTTCAAAACATTAGCAAGAGTCAAGATTAGATTATGTTGCGTTTTGATAGGAAGAAATAAATCTGTATGTTTCGACGCACCACCAGCCTTGGGCTTTTAATAATAGATGTAAATAAAGGGCAGGGGATTCAGAAATTACAAACGCGGAAAAATAATGTCCAGACAAATGCAGGATTCCAGACGGGGGAAATTTGAAACAACCACATGCCGTGAGAAATGGTGGTGTTACTTGTCCATGAATAATTAACTTCTGAGACTAGTCATGCATTGCCTGAGGGTGGCAAGGCAAGTCAACCACAAAATGGAAATAATAGATTATCACTTTTTGAGCACATTATGTATAACGAGCCTAAGGTCTGACATCTCAGATAATGCACTGATTAAGACATGCAAGGAATACAAACTCACTTTTCAAATCTGAAAGGAAATTAAAAGTATGAATAATTAACATTGGAATCCTATGAATCCCTACTCAAAAGTAAGCCCCATTGAGCTTCCTGGCACTTACTTACTTACTTACCAGCAAGAGTGTGTAGGACTGTATCCTGAATGAGGGGAAAAGAAAAAGGGGGTGTTGCTAGTTTTTTTTTTTAAAGGAGCCTTATCCCTTGACTAAAATAAATTGAACCTATTTGGGGGACATTCCATTGGAGTCTGGAACCAAATGTTTTTCGCTCTTTCCCTTTTGCCAAACATGGAACTAGACAATTGAACAGGATGTTGTAATTACAAAGAGTTATAATTCTCAGCAATCCTTACCAAACAACAGTACCTAGAATTCTTTGAGGGAAAGGATGTGCTTCGAATGTGCTTTAAAGATAAAGTATATACAGTACACAGCTGCAGAGCCAGATTTCATGGTCCAGATTTCTTTTATTATTATTAAGGGTTGTAACAAAAGGTCCCACAATATAAGCCAGTATCATCAAGCAATTGAAGTGCAAGAGACAATTGCTTGAGAGGGGGCTGTGCTTTCTTCTGTGCTTCTGGAGAGGCTTCACTTCATATGATAATAATATTACCTAAGAGTAATAGTTTAATAATATTCATTCCGAATAGCTTCGCTATATCTCTTTCCTGAAACACATTCTCCTAGCACATATGAATGCACAATTAATGCGCATATTTCAGTAAAGAAATTGGTCTCCCTTTGCTGAGCTTAAGCTGCTTTATTTATTTATTTTCTTTTTCTCTCCCTCACATAGGAATTATAGGTTTCTAGAATTTTGCTTTTTCTTACCACTGCCTCTGCATTGGGCCCATCCATGCTGGCCGCTGCTATGTTTCACTGTTACTTCTTTCTGCATTAATTTTTTGTTTTATTGACAAGGTTTTTATAATCTGCAGCACCGGAAATACTGCGAGGCTGTGCCTATGGCCCAGAAGTGGACATGTGGTCCTTGGGAATAATCACTTACATCCTGTGAGTTTGGCTAAAAATTACCCTATATAAGCAAATGCGATTCATTTATTAGTTTGCTTGGTTTCTCTTCTGAGCATATAAATATTTCGCCTTACTGAGCTAGTTTTTTTTCTAGCCACCAGATTTTGTGTTCTGAAATGTGTTTGGAAGATGGTTCAAACCGTACATTTAAAAATTTGTAAAGGTAAAGGGACCCCTGACCATTAGGTCCAGTCGTGTCTGACTCTGGGGTTGCGGCGACAGTTTTATTTTATTTATAAAAGAAAATAAAATAAAACTGTCACCCTCCAGGTCTATCCAACTATTTATCTATCTATTAAGACTATTTATATCCCACTCTTCAACTGAACTATTTAGACCCAAGTGTTGCTACATCCTTTTCTTTTCATAGAAACCAATAGATGGCAGCCTTGATACCTACCAGGTTTTCTGCTGTGTCAGCCCCAGAACAGAATATTTCTAACGCTACTTTGCTTCCACCTACAGCCCAGTATGAGATATGCTTAGGTTTCAAATTGGGTAGATACTTTTTAATCCTCCCAAATGTTTGTGAAGAAAAATAAATAGATTAAAAATTCTTCATACCTATTGCAAAATCCTACGTGCTCTGTTAATCTCTTATGGCCTGATCCTGTGAGCCATTGGCTGAACAGAGTAGCACATAGGAACATATGTGAAAAGCTGCTGTAGTAGGAATAAACTGGTCTAGGAGTTATTCCTTTATTCTTTTAGGCATGGGGAAATTTTATGGGGAGATGAACATGTGGCTACTGCCCCTACAGTCTGAGAAGGGCCATTCTATCTGATGTCCCTTACTGTACACACTTGCATTTGACTCTTTGTACTGAAGACTTTTAAACATGATATGAATCCCATGATCAATATTATTTATTTCTTAAAATTAATACCCTGCTTGATTGTAAAAACAAACAAACCCACAGGGCAGTTTACAAAGCATAAAACAGTAAAATCAAGAGAAATTTACAAGCCCACCTGTACTTTAAAACATACAAAAGTTAAAATGCTAAAACAGTTTAAAACTACCTGAACTTCCTAAGCATCTGGTTGGGCTTGTCTAAGCAGGGATGTTTTTAGCAGGTGCCAACAAGAGTACAGCGAAGCTGCCTGCTTGATCTCAATAGGCGGGGAGTTCCAAAGTGTAGGTGCTGCCACACTAAACGACTGACTTCTTTCAAACGCTGAATCGATATTATGTGGCATGATGTGTAGCAGTACCAATTTCGCTGATTGAAGCGGTCAAGTGGGCACATGCAGGGCAAGGTAGATTACTACAGAGGTTACACATTCCTGCGTATTTTGCAGACATAACATGCACTTTGTGTCAAGGAAGCGAAAGCTGATCTTACAGGTACATGGTTGTGCTATCTCACCAATAATGATGTAACAAGTTTGTTTATTGCTTGTCTCTAGACTCTGTGGTTTTGAGCCATTCTACGATGAAAGAGGAGACCAGTACATGTTCAAAAGGATCCTGAATTGTGAATATGATTTTGTTTCCCCCTGGTGGGATGATGTGTCTCTAAATGCCAAGGATTTGGTATGTTCAGCTAATTCTGCCATTTACCATCAGCATAATTTTATCAGGATAATCAGCATTGTACTATACATGTAGAATCTACCGGTACTTTATTATAGGTTATATCCTTCATTATAGGTTATATCCCCACAGTGTCTGTGCATGAGCAAAATAGACTTCCACCAATGCAATGGCACTTCTGCTTCCTATCCTTACCTCTGCAGCTCCCACGTACCGTCAAAATCTGTGGAGGGTTGGTGGACCCTATGGAACAGATTCGGAGGTGGGATTCATGGGGCTGCAGGAGACAGAAGAGCAAGAAGTCTTGTTGCATCAGCAGAAATCTGCTTGTGTGACATTGGATTTCACCCAGTAAAATTATAGCCTGAAAGTTTTGAATCTTGCTATTGTTCAGATGCACTTTTAGCACGTTACTGGCCCAGTTCACATGCTGATTCAGCTGACAACAGTCTTTGGATATTAGAAGCACAAGCTTGGCTGACTCCTTTCCATCTCCTTTTTTGAGTGGGAGGGATAATGTGCATTGAGAGTTTCTATCCATGCATTCACTGGATGTTCCTACCCAGTGGTTAGAGTGTTGGACTAGGACCTGGAAGGCCAGGGTTCAAATCCCCACTCAGCTACCTTGGGTGACTTTGGGCCAGTCACTGCCTCTCAGCCTAACCTACCTCATAGGGTTGTTGTGGGGTTTGAAAGAGGAGCAGAAGAATATATACACCACCTTGAGCTCCTTGGAGAACAAGGTGGGATATAAATGCAATAAATGATCATAAATAATATGTGCGGAGCACTCAGATCAGGTTTACTCTAACGTTGCTCCTAAACAGTTGTTTGATGCTTGAAGTGTATAATGGTTGAGTAGCAAGTTGCTAGCATATGAAATTGTGCAGCAGCCTCTCCTGGGTGCATATATCCTTAGGTTGGAGCCTGCAAGGTTTCTGAGGAATGCATTTTTCCCTGACTTTTAAATCATCTTATTATGCAGGTTAAGAAGTTAATTGTGCTTGACCCCAAGAAACGCCTCACCACATTTCAAGCCTTACAACACCCTTGGGTCACAGGCAAGGCAGCCAATTTCGCTCATATGGATACAGCCCAAAAGAAACTCCAAGAATTCAATGCTCGACGTAAACTTAAGGTACATTTCAGGGGTGTGGGGTGTTATTGTTTGGAGAGATTCAAGTAACTCACTTTGTTAACAGAAGACAGCACAAGGGCTCCTCTACGTAGCACCAAACTTGCATGCTATTTTCACTGATGTGTGTATTTTTTTGCATGCGTCACCAAAGTGCATGGATTTTTGTACACATCACCTGGCCAGAGAACTTCAGAGAAGTGTGGCTGTCTTTTGGTTTGTGTATTGCTTTGGAGAGTGAGAAGTAGGTTTGCCCTTTAAATGTAAAGTGAATTGAATTTCTCCCCCATCCCTCATAGTGACACACTTAGAAAAAGGTAAGGAGGGGCTGCTCTAAAGAATACCTAAAAAGGTGAAAAATGTGTGGATAAAACCTAAAACCTACTCTGTATGTGCACAGCTGCATATCACCCAGTCTTAGCAGAAACAGGCTAACTTATTATTCTGGCTTTTAGCAAAATATTCTCCTTCGTTAGACCACACTGATTTGTTCAGTTTGGAGACACATTCTGTCTGAACACCTGCAAGTCTAAATAGAGTTAATTCATACATTATGTAGGAGAGAATCTACTAGGAAGTGATTATAGCCTTGCCTGGGTTGGTGCACAGTGGAGACAGATGGGATCGGTGCCACGAAACCACAGCATAGGTGCCAAGAAATCCAACCACTCTTGTTTGTTTTTGTTAAAACCCAGGCTGCAGTGAAAGCTGTTGTTGCATCAACTCGTCTTGGGAGTGCAAGCTGTCACAGCACCCACGACAGCAATAAGCCCAGCCCAAGGCAGTCTCTGCGCCCAGAAGGAGAGGACAGCGTGCAGGGAAAAGAAGAAGTAGTAGTAGCACCGGTAGAAGAAGAAGCAGCAGCAGCAGCAGCAAACTTCACTGAATCTCATGAAGAGGGCACTCATGAAGAAGCAACTGAAGGAGAGTCTTAAATCTTGGGGTATCTTATTCCAGCCAAGTTCTGTCATTCCGTGCACCAGCCAAGATACCGTTCAGAAACAAATTACAAGCATGGCTACTCTGAGTGGCTTTGCCTTGGGATGGAAAATGCTCTAGCTGGTGACCTGAACTTCAAAATGCATGTGACTGCTTCTGAAAAAAATAAATAGTTCACAGTCTTTTAATGGCATGCCATGGATAAAGTGATATTTACAGTAATACCAACGAATGAAGTGGAGAGCAGGGAACACTCCTTATTACCAACATGTATATCTCATGTAGAGTGTTTATAGAAGTGAATGATGATTATGGCTTATTATACAAGATTTTCTAGAGATCTTGACATTTCTTCAATCTGCTTCTTTTCAAACTCATAATCACCCAGTAGATCAATGGGCGCTAAGACCCACCAAGTGTTTTTTAAATGGCATATGAAATATTTTGCATTCATCCGTGATAATTTACAAACTGTTTACAATTGAGAACTTAAATATTTATATGCAAAAAAAACATTCCACTGATTCCTGTGAAAGATTTATTTGAATGGCTATGAAATTATGTTCCTTAAGAATGCCTTACCTCTATACGTAACCATTTCTGTACAGTATTTTGATGATAACTAGAATATCTTCAGACTTCGGTCACATTACTATCTAGTATTACTTTTACAAAACAATGTTAAGGATAGTACTCAAACAGAGCAGGTATGTGTGCCATTGTTAAGGTACAATTGGAATTAGTCATGACTATGAAACTGTGCACCTGTTTATACAGAGGGGGATTCTGCAATTAATGTCCTGCGAGAAGAATATTCAACAGCATGATACTTTTGCTTTAGGATACCAGTCAAGGTACTTGCCATGGGCAGCAATAGAGATGCTTGCATTATTAGAGATACATGAGAATTGTGTAGCCAGTTGTTGTTTTCTTTTTGTTTAATCTGTCAGCGTAGACTTGATCTGTATAAGTGTGCCAGTAAAGAACAGGTTAAGGTTAGGATAGGACACTGTCACTACAAAAAAGAAAGGCACTTGTGTATAATAGGTGTTACAATCTTTAGTCTGCCAGGTGTAACCTATGCGAGTAGAAAAATAAGCAGAATGGATAGCATTTGTAATACATTTTGTAGCACCTGAATTTCTTAACGTATAGATAAAAATGATACAAAGAAATTAGCATGCAACAATTAACTTATAGTGCAATCCTATACTCAGACGTTCCTGCCCACCTAGCAGTTCGAAAGCACGTCAAAGTGCTAGTAGATAAATAGGTACCGTTCTGGCGGGAAGGTAAACGGAGTTACCGTGCGCTGCTCTGGTTTCGCCAGAAGCGGCTTAGTCATGTTGGCCACATGACCCGGAAGCTGTCTGCGGACAAACGCCGGCTCCCTCGGCCTATAGAGCGAGATGAGCACTGCAACCCCAGAGTCGTCCACGGCTAGGCCTAACGGTCAGGGGTACCTTTACCTTTACCTTTATACTCAGAAGTATGTATGCCCCACAGTTCAGTGGAGCTTACTCACAGCTAAGTGGGTGTAGCATTGCAGTCTCTGCCAATACCCCAATACGTTAGTTATTTCTTGCATTCTTTTTTCTTTGCCTTTGAAATAGTATTATCTTGCAGAGAAACAAGAATTAGTTAGACTACAGAAACCAAGAGGATGCACATGTTTTGTGTCTTCTGTTCTATTGTAGTTAGAAAGGTAATTAAATAATATTTCTACGAGACTTGGTAAATTAAAACAACTCTGATAATGACAGAACAGAATACTAAGTTAGTTTTTTTGCAGTGAAAGTGTCCTATATGACTTTTTGAAAGCTGCCATGATATTTTAACTCATTTATATATGGATAAATAAGTAGTAGATCTTACATGAAGAATATTTTTTTTGCACATGGAATCATTGTGCCCAAGCGCACGAACTGATTCCAAGATGCTGTTCTTGGAAAGTGTTTGCTTGTCTGGCAAAAGGAAGAATTCGAAGTGCTTAGCTAGAAAAGCACAGCATAATCCAAAGCCGTTCGCAGGTGGGGCTAGTTCTTTTTCTTCTGTGAAGAGGAATGTTCTGGACTTGCATGGAGATTGCCCACTGCATGCAATATGAGTTGATATAGAAGAGGGCTGGTGACTCCTTTGCATGTGAAGTTCTGTGCACACATCAGAAGTGCCAGATCACAGCTTCTGGGTACAATCAGCTGCATATCTGCTTGAAATGAATCAAGGGCTGCTTTCTCAGTTGCACACTGTGACTTGCATTATGTGTTCTGTGTACTGAGCCTGAAGTTGGAAGCAGGTTATTGCTGCCAGGAAAACAGAATTGTTTTTAAATCCAGGCATTCGGGAAACACATGGGTACATGCAGTGATTTCCTAGCTTCTTATACAATTGCTTCAGAAATCCTTCCAGAAAACTAGTCTCTCTCTCTCTCTCTCTCTCTCTCTCTCTCTCTCTCTCTCTCTCTCTCTCTGGTAGCATGTTATCAGAAGTCTGGAAGCTACTTGTGCTGTGAACCTCACAAAATATATTTTTAAAAATCAGCATATTGGTAGCAATGAGGTCTGGGGACAATCAAAACACCTGAAGGTTCAAAATTCGGTCCAGAACCTTCAGCTATACTTATTCTAGATACATTTGATTTGGTGTGCAAATCTGATCACGACAAGCACTTGATCAGGTATGTCAAAAAATTATCTGTGCTCTTGGGAAACCAAGATTCCACACTGCACTGGTGCTACCCATTTTCTGTGGCAATGAAATTGCAAACTGTTAGAGCAGGGATAGTCCACATGGCACCTTTCCAATCTTGTTGGACTATAGACGCCCATCATCCCTGGCCAATGGTCATGCTGGCTGAGCTGATGCAAGTTGTAGCCCCCACATCTGAACGGCACCAGGTTGGCCACCCCTGTCATAAACATCACACCCTTGCTTGTTAAGGAGGATTTATTACTACTGCTCGTTGTGTCATAGGAATAGTTCTATGGTTGTGACCTGTAATCAAATGTTTGAAAGACAGCCAGAATACGAAACCCATGCAAGGTTATGGGGGTATGGCTAACAGACGATGGTACAGTTCAGAAGCTGTTGTTGTTCACCAGATCCGATTGCTAAATCCTTGTTATGATTTCTGCTCAGTGTGTTAGAAATAATTCCCCTTCTGCAAGTGTCAGTATTAAATGTGCACACAGGTGCAGATAGCTCAGTTTGTTATTGAGCATGGGGCCGATAATACCAAGGCTACAGGTTTAATCCCTGTATGGGATAGCTGCATATTCTTGCATTGCAGGGAGTTGGACTAGATGATCCTCAGGGTCCCTTCCAACTCTATGATTCTATGATCTCTGCCATGCTGGACCATATGCTCTAATAAGCATCAGGGCAAATTAAGGGAGTGTGTTATATCTGATTCTGTATGGGTCATGGAAATTCCAGTTTATAAAAGAGTCTTTCAGCTCAATCTTACGTATACTTACTCAAAAGTAAGCTCTGTGGCATTCACCGGGACATTCTCCCGGATCAGTGTGCATAAGTTTGCAGCCTTAAAATGCGACTTTGATTCTGTGGTTGCCTAAAGAATAGCATTACCATTTCACATAATGGTATGAAAGCAGCTTACTGCGACAGGGGAGGAAAATGAGGTGTAGACTAACATTGAATGCATGCTATTGGTAAAGTTAATTAGACACTGGTGTTTTTTATTATTCTGATAAGTGAGATAAGATTAGGGTCTAGTATAGCAAGTACTATTATAAAATTATTTCACAGAGTATGTTTCTTGTGAGTGCTAACTTATTTCGCCACATCAACTGTTCCTGGTTGCAGAACAGCAACAAATCAATCAAATGACTTAAGTTGGTTTTAAGTCTCTGTTCAGCCAGGCTACACCCATGGTTAATGCATAATGTCAAGGCTAATAATAGGGGATGAAGGGGACCTGCAATTAAATGTTGCAGTGTGGCTTGCCTCTGCTCAAGTTTCCAGCCACTTCATTGTATTCCCCCTTCCTATTTTTTTCTCTAACAGCCAGAGAGCATCCCATGCCTACTGAGCAAACTCAGCTCTCCATGGGCTTGGGGTGATTTTTTGCCCTAAATATTTTTGTACTCCTGCAGAGCTTGAGGACATAGGGTTCCCTCAAGCAGAGCAACTGATCCTGCTGCTCCTACTGCTGCATTTTCATGTGAGTAGCTGTACATAATTTCCACTGCACAGTCACTGCGGTGTCTCTTACTTTTGCATCATCAGTAGATAACCAGCAGAAAGGATTTCAGGGGTCAGCATGCACCATGACCATTGAGAACAGCAGGTAAAGAGACTGCACAGACCTGGAAGCAGATTAGGAGTGCCTAAGGTTGACTCTTACAACGGGGATCAAGGAATATGGCAGAAACCCAACCATGATCATGCATCTGCAGCGTATTTGCCGTTGAATAACTTCAAGTGTGCAATATAGAATGCATGTCTAGTATAAGAGAACTAGGTTGTTAATAACCAATTTGTAATGCAGGTAGGACATTATTAGTATGTCTGAAAAGCATGGATATGGAAGGTCTCAACTGTACCATGAAACTTTCAAAAACAGTTTGCAATGCACTTCAGGATTCTCGTTGCAAAAATTGAACGGCTTGCTGCACAGCTGCAATCCCTTGCACAACCATAAAGTACTTTATGGGTTCTCATCTAATATTGGCTCATATTGGAGCAGCTTGGCACTGTAGTGTAGTGTAGTGGCTAAGTGAAGAGAGGTTGCCTCAAACTCCCTAGGTGGCCTTTGGCAAGCTACCATCTCTGAACCTCAACTTTCCAGCACCTTGTGCAATATAGGCTCATGATATAGGCCTACCTTACGGGACTGTTGTAAAAGTTACTGTGCTAATTACCGGTATATATCAGTGTGTAAAAAACAGTCTATAAATGCTAATATTACTTCTGACTGAAGGAGGAACAGGAATTCTCTCCTGCTCAGGATTTTGGTGGGCACAACATTGGGATGTGTACTTCTAGACTCTTAAAAGGAGACACCGTCCAACACAGAACAGCACAATCCTATGCATGTCTACTCAGAAGTAAACACTGTTAATAGTGTTAATAATGATGCAAAGGTATATAGAAATTGCAGCCTTAAACCTACTAAAATGAATGAGATTAAGCACACTTAATTGTGTTAGATTGTGGCCCAAGGCACTTGACTGAAGTATAAAAACCTTCTTTTTCCCCATTAATGAAACATGTGCACTTTTTGTGGGACTATCACCTAGGACCACTTTCAGGTAAAGCATTGAATGATTATGGTTAACCCAAGATATGTTGCACAAAAGTAGCACTAGCAAAGGACCCTTAGAGTTGGTTTGGGCAACACTTGTGTATGTGTGATTGCTATGTATGCATTCCCTGTACTGTATATTTTCCCCACCTTCGTTATATTTGCTTTGTTATATTTGCTCCAAACATTTAGCACATTTTTGTTGCTTAGTGTATAAAAAAAAAAAACCCACCCCCATTTGTTACTAAAGAACAAGAAATAGTTGTGTGTGGAAATGCCTGAAAACTATAACCAAGAATCTGATGGATCAAGCTTGCAAAACCTTTCTATCACATGATAAAGTAAGTATTGTTGAAGTGTCAGAATTAAGGCATGTTTGCAGCTTTAATAAGTGCAACTCACCTAGCCTTTCATATGCCCATATGGAAACAAATTATCTGGAGAATGAAGAGAATGCACTTTGATGCTGAAAAGTCTAAGAAGTACTTTGCATGTACCATAAAAATAAACACATATGTCTAGAGAAGTCTGTTTGTCATTCTGTGATATCAGAGTTTTATATAGAGACCTTGTGCAGGGGCAGGTCCTTACCGGTAGAACACCATATATTTTTGAAAATTGAAAATGCAGTGACAACCCAAGAGTCAGCCCCAATTTTGTGCCTTTCAGAGTTTCTGATTTGGATGGGTGATGCTCGAGGGACAGAGCACTGGATAGGAACTGGAAAAATTTCCAGCTGTTAAGAGTGTGTCCAGGTTCTGTGCTTTATGTTATGTTTACATTAGATGAGCTGACAGGACAGACATCTGTGCAGGATCCCAAGATCTGCCTAGTAACTCCTGAAATCTAACATCAGCTTTCAAGCTGGTGCCTTATGATACGATGGCTCACAACAGGCACATGTGAACTTGTGGTTATGGGGGAAAGCTCAAAAATATGGTCATGGACTTTTGCACTTGGTGTATTTTTATTGTGACAACTAAGTGCTGGAAGTCCACAGCCCCAATAAGATGTTTCCTCCAGATCACCCACACCTGTCACAAAGATGGTATGGGGTGTCAGGCATGGGGCAGGTAGAGAGATGCAGCTGCCAGTGCACAACTGGCAATCTTAAGGTGCACTCCTGATTGGCAAGCCTTTCTAGTCAATAAACAAACAGCTGATAAGTGCCGGCGTCGAGCCTGCTAAGATTGGCTGCAGGGCTTGAAGTCAGCGCCAAGCAGCTGATTGGCAACAAGCTCAAGCCCTGTTTGGCTCGCCTGATGTCCTAGTGACATCAGGCAATTGACAGGTGGGTGGGACTAGCTGGCCAGAACCAGTTCCCCTACCTCTTATGTAAGGGCACATGCTTTGCTTTAACCCCAGCTAAAAGGCTGGGAAAGATGTTTGCCCAAGACATTGGAGACTCAGTGCTGGTCTAGGCAGACAATTAATAAATAAATAATAATAATAATAATTTATTATTTGTACCCCGCCCATCTGGCTGGGTCCCCCCAGCCACTCTGGGCGGCTTCCAGCAACATTAAAATACATTAACACATCACAGATTAAAAACTTCCCTGAACAGGGCTGCCTTCAGGTGTTTTCTAAATGTAGGATAGTTGTTGATCCTTTTAACCTCTGATGGGAGGGCATTCCACAAGGCGGGCGCCACTAAATAATAATAATAATAAATAATAATAATAATAATAATAATAATAATTTATTTCTACCCCACCCATCTGGCTGGGTTTCCCCAGCTACTCTGTATAAAAGCAGATTCGTGTGACTGGCAACGTCATCTTATTTTTTTCTTTTTTAAAAAACAACAACCACTACCAATATTTTGAACTGAATACTTTAATATACATCTTAAGCATCTTATATAAATAATCTCTCATCAATTATAATACAGAACTGCAGCACAATTCCTATATATTCTTCCAGCACTAGCACCGTCTCAATGACTAGCAGTCATTTCAGTAGAACTGTGGGTCACTTGTACCAGCAAGTGAATTTAAAAACATCTGTTTAAATAATTGAAGCGTATTAACCATTTAAAAAAATAAACATCACCGTGAAGCTTTAAGAAGATTATGCTCTACCAAAGTCTCAAATGAATTCTTTCCTGGTAAGTTAACATAAGAGCAATCTTAAGAAAACAATGTCTTGGAGTATAGGCCTTAAATATTATTAAACTGTTTTTATGGAAAATATTGATTCAATTCTTAGCTGCACCCAGTCAAAAGTTAAGCACTGTTAAGTCCCTCCAATCTCCTATTGAAGGATAATACATTTTACAGATGTTACTAATTGAAACTTGTCACCATGTACTAGTAATAATCAGAGCAGTTTTGCAAATAACCACATGCTTTACTATTTTGTTATCAGTAACAACTACTGCTAACTTTTTGGCTACAATGGGTGGTATGCAAGTAAGTTTTATTTAGAAATTAAATTAAATATCCACTGAAATTAAAGATTAACCAAGGTTCATTAATTTCAGTGGGTCTACTCTTGAGTAAGACTCCGTTGCATCCCACCCCAAATAACCAATGACAGAATTACTCTATAAAGCAGTAAAGTATGGAAACAGGAGCACAGAATTCTCTACAGTGCATCAAGCTTTTTAGTTTAAAAAGATTCTGAACCATCTTTTAGATCAGGATTAGCAAGCGACATAAAGTACATGAAAGCATTAGTATTTCACATTCATACGTTTAGCCCTTGAAAAGAAAAGATGCCAGTGTATTGCTATTCCCACTCTTACAGGTCAACTCCATGTTTACTCAGAAGCAAGTCTTACTGTGCTCAATGGGGCTTCTCCCTAGTAATAACGTTTAATAAAGCAGTCTTAGTAAATAAAGGGGTTGCTTGGTTACCTTTAGGGGTGAAATTAGCTAGAGCTGAACATGTTTTCACCTCCCAGTTCTACAGCTTCCCTTTGTGAAAACCAGCATCTTCCATGGGGGTGCTACAAATGTGAGCACTGTGATTTGCATGCTTTGGAGCTATAACCATTCTGGAAATTATGTTGTGTAGGTCAGCCCACAGACTGTATTTCTGCAGGGAAGAGATCCTTTCCCTCAACTTGCTAGAACACTCTGATTTAGGGTCCTGTCCAGAATGTGGTTGAGCGAGTGTTTCCATGGCTTCTGTTTCCATGGCTTGGCTAAGAAGCAATGATCTGCTGAAGGCTTGCCAAGTGAGTTCCATTGAGCTCAGCGGATCTTACTCCGGAGTAAACATGTTTTCAGTTCTTCTGTTGAAATGGGAATACCAGCACCTATAAGGAAAATACTACAGACCTTCATGCAGGAAGCTTCCAACCTATCCTAAGGTTTTGAGGATCGACTATGAGGTGCAGAATATGATTGCAAGAGACACACAAGAGCTTGAGGTCAGCACAGATTATGCTTCCAGGGTTTTTCTGAGATCAGAATAAAAGTTAGTCAGAGTACTGGCCATAGCGGTGTCCACCGCCGACTGGGGGAGCATCCCACGCAACTCTGTCTGGATGAAGCCTATCAACAGGCTGTGTCTAGGATTGTCCTTGAGAGGGAAACAGAACCAGCCACAGGGGTGGTTAAAACCTCGAACATAACCCGGTTTTACTTCACCATAGTCCAGGCTGACACCTGTTTTAAAATAAAACACAGTTGTGGGTTGAACCTCTCAAGCAAAGGGAATGCACCTATTTTTATTTCTGAGGAATCTTTTAAAGATTTTATCACAGCCAGGATCCCAAGGATCCCGTGGTAGAGGGAGGCTTCCTTCTAACAACCCCAGACTCAGGGGATCTAGAGTGTCAGCAGTTCGCTGACCAATCTGGAGAAGCTATATGCAGATTTTTTTTTTTTTTAAAAAAAAAGGGAAGTCCCAAATTGTAATCATTTGTCTTGCCACTGTTCAAGTTGTGCTAGCTAGCTGAGGGATTTCTGTCCAAGGCAGTAACTTATAATCATATGGGGAACGTGTCCATTTCTTGGAACAAGAAATGGTGCTGTGTAAAAGAAGCTACCCAAACCAACCATCCCCTATCCAGGGAGAGGTGGGATTTGGGGACAAAGTTACCCAAGAACACCTTTTTAAGTCAATGTGCAATATTTACAATATTCTAAATCTAGTCCGAACCATCTCCCAAGCAAAATCTAAGTCTGGTTCTTTGCTCCCCAAAACAGTTACATAGAAGAGAGAACTGGTTTGGGACTCTCCATCCTTGGAAGTTGTTAAGCAGAGGTTGGATGGCCACCTGTCATGGATGCTTAACCGAGATTCCTGCATTGCAAGGGGCTGGACTAGATGACCCTCAAGATCCCTTCCAACTCTACGATTCTATGATTGAATGGCAAGCAAAGCAGCACCTGCTCAAATTCCGCATTTTAGGCAGTCAGGAATGGCACAGGGTCCAGGTTCAACCTGTCAATCCTAATATCAGGCCAAGTGCAGCTCACTCACCAGAAAATGCAAGCTAGCAATCGTATTCATTCTACTTTCCTTTGCCCTAAGTGACTTTTGTATAGTACTTTCGATCTGCCAAGTGACAGACAGGATATCCTTCATGGCGCTAGTTTATTTCTAATTTTAGCTTTGAAGAAGTGGGTGTCAAACCAATAATTTGTTGCAAACAGCAGCACTAACGTACACAGATTTGATTTCTACAAGTTTAGGTGTACTTTAGACAGCAAGATTAGAAGATAAAAGAGGTTTAATTAGAATTACCGCATGACAGAATCCCATCTTCGTAGTCTGTTGTGCAGGAGAAGTCAACAAACTCTCTGGGAGAAATGATGTTCCACAACTGGCCAGCTGTGGTGTACCGCATAATACAACAGTTCTGCAGTGCAATCACAAAATGCCCGTTTAGGTAGTATTCATTTGTAGAAACCTAGTGTTTATAGCTATGCCAAACAATATGGAGAAGTGTTGAAGGGTCAAACTAGATGAGACCAGAAATAAATCATGACATTTCCATCTTTTTAAGCTCTGCAGCAGCAGTTCCACTCCCTACCCAAAAATTTGGATCAGGTCTGTGGCATTGGGGGTTGTGGTTAGACGGCTGTCTCTTGAATGTGAAGAGATACAGCTGCCATCTCTTGATATGACTCAGGACTCTATGAAGCTGAATTTTTTTAAGTTTAAAGAGACAAGAGACTTACCCAGTGTACCCTTAGGTCTCCCACCTTAAAAAAATTCCAGCTACAGGCCTAATATGGATTTAATTGACTGCCTGACTCAAATAATGAACTATACCGATATCTCTTACTTCAAGAAACAATCAGATTTTCCTACAAGTACTCCTGATTATTCCAACACGCTGAGATGAATCATCAGTCTTATCTTAAATAATAAACGTCTTTAAGAAAGCTGGGAACAGATTCTCAATAGGAGTTAAATTCACTAGAAACAGTAAGCAGCTAGCTTAAAGCTACACACATCAGAATGAAAGGTGCCTGGCAAAATGTAAATAGCCAGCACTGGTGTAGAATCTGCAGGCTTTTTTAAAAAGGACTTTGCTTGTGTTTCAGGATTCATTAAGATGCTGTGCTGAAACCAGGACAGTTCTGCTGAAGGTCACTTCTTGGCCAAGAAAAAAGACCTTGGACATCAAATGAAAATAGGCTTTAAATTAAAAATTGAGAGCACGATGCTACCAAAGGTCAGGAGTTTAAATCTATCACAATGGGATTAACTTTCCCACTGAAGCCAATGGGATTTAAAACTGTTTCTGGATAGTTCGAATTTAGTTGGAAGTTATATCGGAATTAATGCTCAAAACAGCTTGTATATGGTTGTATTTGTACGTCCTAGTTTTCAGCTCCTCAAAATGAGGCGCTTTCTTGAAAACTGCAAAAGCTATTTTGTTCACTTCGGGTTTTTTTTTATATATCACAGGTTCTACCACTGCCAACAAGAATGTTAAAGTGTCACTCAAAGCACAATGTATGAAGTGTGGATATATGCAAGTAGAGAAGCTCCCTTCTTGTTGACTGTAAAACTTTAACTTGCATTGCAGCTGCTGTGCCAAATGAAAAGCATGCAAGTTGTGTGATAAATGGGTGAAGCATTACCTCTTCAAATTCATCAACAATATCCATCGAGGTCATCAGACTATCCCAGTAGAGTCGATAGGGTCCAGGGCGTATGTGATCTACTATTCTGTTGGCGACATCCTCCACAATCCCTTGTGCTTTGTAGCTACAGAATCAGATTTAATACAATGATGCTTAGAAAATGTCAACGCGCCTAGCAACTTTCCACCAGTTTAAAGTAACTCATATATGGGTCATGCACGTGCCAATATCTCTTTTATTTTCCATCAGTATCTAGAGGCCTTGGGAATGTTAAATTCCATCCATTATGCCTCAGATTACCAAATCCTCTTGTGCCAAAGCAAAAAAGTTATTCTCTATGAACTTTGAGGGTGGGGATGGAGGTATACCATGTTGGATTTCATTCATTCAGTCTGAGGCAGAGGAAAGAGGAGGTCTGCCAAAGGTTTTTTTTAATGAGGAATCCCTAAAAGGAGTCCTCATTAAACGGGGTGAGCTCCTGTTGCTCGGTCCCAGCTCCTGCCCACCTAGCAGTTCGAAAGCACGTCAAAGTGCAAGTAGATAAATAGGTACTGCTCCGGCGGGAAGGTAAACGGCGTTTCCGTGCGCTGCTCTGGTTTGCCAGAAGCGGCTTAGTCATGCTGGCCACATGACCTGGAAGCTGTACGCCGGCTCCCTCGGCCAATAAAGCGAGATGAGCGCCGCAACCCCAGAATCGTCCACGACTGGACTTAACGGTCAAGGGGTCCCTTTACCCGTTACCTTTACCCTAAAAGGAAAGCTACAACAGGACCTACTCAGCCTCAGAGAACAGCAAGAACTGTTTACAATTAAAATATGCATTTTTATAACAAACAAAATGCAGCGTAGAGGATGCTTAGCACCAGAGGCATTATGTACACAAATGCATAGGTGACGGTTTCATGTTTATATTCCACAATGCACTCAAAGCCACCCACTCCCATTATGCATTTTATGCTTTTATGTCCATGGTAGACGCAGAGAAACTGTCCTGAAATGAAGTATGATACAGCAACGATGGCTGGAGGGCACAACGCATTGGGGAGTGGCCCACTTCTGCTCTAATATGGCCAGATTCTTCCTCTCATAAACAGCCCCCTCCCTTCCTACTGGAAATTATATTTATGAAAGAATTCATCTCCTCTGTAATTTAACTTACACGTATCCATTGAATTCTTCAGATGGCTTACGCCAAACTGTCGTATCTTTCTACAGGAAAAAAAAATGAAGATCACAATATTTGTACTTTATTAAAAATGACTCAATCACTTCACACCTCTGAATATACAAATATAATGACAGAATCGAGAACTACACAAACCACAGAGGGAACTTTTCAAATATAGTGCATCTTATACCAACCTGTTCATCAGTACACACATTTTTATTCAACTGTAGTGTTTTTTTTTAAAAAAAATAATGCATGCAATAAATTGTCATGTAAATTCTTCTGGTGAATGAGGAGAGAACAAACACCAAAATATGGCATTAAATTAATATATGTGAGAACACATCCTCTACGAACTACGGCCATTCCTATCGTCCCATGCCTCTTAAAAAAATGTTTTAAAAGGCATACAAAGAAAAACTCTGAGAACTAAACTTGACAAATCACACATCAAAAAGTCTCCCTATCACAACATCAGATTTTACCTGGGTTGCCTTGGCATTGTGTAGGCATCACAACTGACACAATTGCTTAGGATTAAAGATTTTACGTTAAATTTGTGTTAATCTGATAGTATAAAAAACTGATTTAGTGTCAAACTAGATATGATGAGCTTTGATGAGTATCACTATACTGTAGGCTCGGGGGAAAGTATATTATGCTTGTTCCAGCATTTGCGCATGCAGTTAAACAATGAGACAGCACTATCAGATGGTAAGAAGAACAGGCTTTCCCCCCAAACCATACACAGTAAATAAACACGAGGAAAAAGGGGGACAGGTTGCCATGTCCCACCCGCTCTAGTGAACCAGCACTACACACTTTAGAGACCTCCAGAAGTCTGAAGCAGGGAGCCTCCTCTACTGATGGAGGTTCATGGGTGTAGCCAAGGGGGGAGCAGCTGCCCCTCCAAATCAATAAAAAATGATAAAAACACATAGCTAACTCATGTTCTGTCCCCCCACAACAAAAGGCCTCCCCTCCCACCAACAAAAATCCTGGCTACACCCATGTGGAGGATCCCTGTGTGACCTGTAGCTTGTGGAAAGGTAGAAAAAAGATGAAAGTGCCCTCTCCTTGTGTGATTTTCATCACTCAAAGAAACAAAACACCAAAACAAGGCTTTGAAATCTACCCACTCAAATGTATGGTACTTCACATATTATCGCACCATATAGGCCCACCTAAAACACAAAAGTAGAATATAAATTACCCTACTCATTAACAAAAGAAAAGAATCTGGAAAAGCAACGGCTTGGTAACTTACTGTTTTCTTAGTAAGTCTCCATTCACCATCTTCAACATTGTAGTATCGGATGACCTCATTTTTTAGCTTTGTAGCCACAGAAGCTACATCAGGAAAGTCTGCCATTCTCTTCTGTCTTCTACAGAAAATCAGGATGTAGAAATAACAAAACGCAGTGATTTACTGCTCCTTCTCAGTTTCCTGTTTGGCATTAGCACTATAATAATCATACAAGCCTCAACTTCTCTCTAAATTGCACAGCTGCATGATTCAGGATCATCTGGAGTAAGCCTCAAGTGTTTTTCTCAACAAAGCAGAAACAATCTATTATTGCAGTGTCCAACAATTAAAATACACACGTTTCAAGATCTAAACACATATGTTGCAAGTGCTACCAGCCTCCTTCTTGGAAGAAGCTCTGAACACCAAACAATCTTAACAAGTGAGAAAGTGACCTTTGAAAGGCTGTAGTGCGCTAGTCCAGATAAGGTGGTTAAGGTTCACACAGGTTGAACATGGAGCTTGGAACTCTGGTGCTAAGATTTCACAGAGTATATGCTTACACTGCTCCATGGCTCCAGGTTGGTGTGCGCCTCTGTGACATCAGGGAAGGTAAGCAAATGGCATTCAGAGGGGCTGTGTGGCGCATGCCAAGATCAGATATTAGTGCCAAAAACACAAAGAAGCTCAAGAGAAGACTATGAAAAGCGGCACAGGAGGACTGTCAAATGAGAGAGTCAGTTGGACAAAAACAGAACCTAACATTAACCCAGATGTCTCCATTAACATAACAACCTGTTAAAAAATGGAGACTGAAGTGTCTCCTATTGGACCATCTAGTAAAACTGCTTCACATACAATGATTCCAGTGATGGGTGTCACTTCTGTGTGTACAACCACTATCTGTATGTCACACTCAAGATAAGCACTGATCTGTTTTGCCATGTGCGTGCTCATCATATACGACTGCACACATTTTCCTACATGGAATTTATTTCTCTGCAGGAAACCACTGTGGGTGAAGGGGTTGTTACTTTCACAACAAGTGGCATTTATAAAGCAGATTGCTTAAATTAAATGCTTATTCTCAAAAGAGAAATGAAACCTTCACTGAAAGGCAAAGCAGTACAAATATAGACTGAAGATTTTAAAAGTATACCTTTTCAAGGATGGCCATTAAGACGCCATTTTCAGTTTCAATAAGTGCATGTATTAAAAATATTGTTTTTATAATATCTGATGCCTGATTAACTGAGAGGCACTTTTGTAGTTGATTAAACTTTTAAAATAAAATAAACTAGCATGCCAAAAGCATCTGGAGTGCCACAGATTTCCTATCCCCGCTCTAATGGCTCATCTAGCTGGTAACTTCTACATCTCTTAGCATAATCTTAAACATGGCAACTGAGAAGTAAGATCCACTGGTATCAATATATTCCTAGTAAGTTACTCCTAGAACTGAAGCATTGGCTCATAGTTGGGCATTAAACAGAGACGGCATGAAGCTGGCCTAAGAGAAACTTACAACGTGTAGGTATTTTGTTGTGCCATTCTACCGATGCCTTGGTCATGCAGGTTGCATAACCAAACACTGATCCCACGGCCTCTGATACAGGTGCATAGGCTTAGCCAGGATTTATGTTCCGGGGGGCAGAACCCAGCTATCTGTGATACGATTGGTTGGTTAGTTAGTTAGGTATTATTATTTTTTATTTGCTTGATTGGGGGAGGGGCAGCTGCCTTCCCACCCCCCTTGGCTACACCATGGCAGTTGACCAATAGGGCCAAAGAGGCATCTATCTATGCACAATGTGCAGCTGCTAAAAAACAAGTCCGAATGTTTATTATTTAGAAGCACCTGTGACCTACTTTTATGCAACTATGCAAATTGGTCTTAATTAAATGTGCTGCTTGTTCCCATCTCATTATCTCTCTCACAGATAGATAATAAGGTGCTTGGCCAACCATAACAGCTGAGGCTTCTGTGTCAGCTCTCTATCAGACATCTACTTACGAAAGCAGGCGCCACGCTCAGAGCAAGGAGCTGAAACTATTTGCTCCTGTCCTGTCTCTCCTTGGCAAGTGGATAAAAAGACCGACAACCTACTCATCTGAGATGAGTAATGCCCCACATTCTTCTACTCCAGAATAAAGAGTAAGGCCACATATCCTTTCACTCCAGAATAACCTGAATGCCACTGTGATGATATGTACGTGTCAGCCAAGATCTGCAGAGACCCGGGTTCAAATCCCTACTCCTCCATCTATAATCACTGGGCCAGTCACTGTCTATCAACTATCAATACCAGATATTCTCCTGAGGATACAACTGGGGGAGGGGGCACATATGCCACCAGTGAGCTCGTTGGAGGCAGGCTGAGATATAAATGCAATCGGATACCAATGAATTCGATACATAAACAAACATGCTTCCTGTCCTCGGGTTCGTGGGGGGGGGGGGGTCCCCATTAAGCCCACTGCTTTCAAATCTGAACATCCAATGTTATAGGTTTGGCGGGGGGGGGGGAGGTTTTCTTCGCGTTCCCCGTTTCCACAAGGCCGGGCTCGTTTCCACACGTGAGGCTTCGAAGCTGCTCGTGCCTCGGAATGCGGGCACGTGTGTGAAAACGTCACGTGTGAAAACGGCACTTTTTTTTCCGGGTGCCGAAAATTAGCCGCCAGTGGGCGAAGCGAGAGGTGCTCACTGGCGAGAGGTGCTCACGCGCGGAAGCGTCTCGCGGGTCAGGGATGCATCTCCACGGGTGACCCAAGCAAGAGAGCATCTCTCGGTGCGTCTTCTGCCCCGCTTCCCCAGCCGGGCAAAAAAGCAGCGTACGCTTACCAGGATCCCGGCCTTACGAGAAACGACTTTTCCGCCGCGGACGGTTGGGCGCCACGTCGAAGGTTCCCACGGACTCCGGCCACGCGAGACCCGCCGCCGCCCCCGTTACTTCTTCCCCCAGCTCTGCTTCTGTTCCTTCTGCTGCGCTCACCCGGTCGAGCTGCTCATGTTGTTGGGCCAATCAGAGCTCAGCCGGCATCCTCGTGGCAGCCAATCGCAGCGCGCCCGTCTTTTCTCACCTCTCTTTCCCCCGCCCACCGTTTCGCCTCCCAACCCGCCGTCGGTATCGATCTCCCTATGCAAAATTCATGGCCCTTAAGCCACGCCCTAACTGCCCGCCCCTCTCTCTCTCTCTCTTCGCAAAACGGATGACAGGCGGCCCGTGCTCATTGGGCACATGGCTGGAGGGAGGCGGGGTGAAGCGCGGGGATTGGCTGACGTGCATGTGGAGTGACAAAACGGCGGGGGCGGGGAGAGAGAGAGAGAGAACAGCAAAGAGAATTCTGCGGCGCCTCAGAGAGGGTTTTGCCACGTTTATTGTGGCGGCAGAAACTTTTCTGGACCGAAGTCCGGCTCATCTGGTGCAAAAACAGCACCTGGAGGATTGTGCGGTCCAGGAAAGCTGCCTTGTTGTGGCATAATAATAAGTTGGTTGGTCTTAATGGTGCCACCAGATTCTTTTATGTTTTGGCTGCAATAGACTAACAGGACCCATCCCAGTCTTAGGAGTGTGAATGTAAAAGTGGAGTTGGGGATGCTCCTCTCCAGAGATAACTGACAGGAAAGAATTAAGAGGGTGGAAGGCTTTCCAGAAAAAGTCTGGCCATTTGAGATATAGGAATACTAAACACTCAAGCACTTAATATAATACGTTCTGCTATGATGTAACCACATGTTTCATACCCTCCAACATTTCTCCAATGAAAATAGGGGTGTCCTATTCCATCATCATCATCATCATCATCATCATCATCATTATTATTATTATTATTATTATTATTATTATTATTATTATTTATAACCTGCCCATCTGACTGGGTTGCCCCAGCCACTCTGGGCTGCTTCCAACAAACTGTATATAAAATCACCATCATCATTTTTTTTATTTATATCCCACCCATCAGGCTGAGTTTCCCCAATCAATCTGGGTAGCTCCCAATAGAATATTAAAAACACGATAAAACATTAAACATTAAAACACTTCCCTATACAGGGCTGCCTTCAGATATCTTCTAAAGTTTGTATAGTTACTTAAGGATGTCCTAAGGAAAAGTGGGACATTCCGGGATTAAACTGGGCCAGCTTCTGTAAATCTGGGACTGTGCATGGAAAAGAGGGACACTTGGAGGGTCTGGCTTTCTTAAAACGATGGAATCTCGTTGGGCTTTGATAATATTTTTTTATCAACGTTTCTATCATACCTAAAATAATAAGCATTTCAAGAAGAGTGAAGTTTATGTTGCATCTATAACACAAACGGAGAAAACACTGTAAAATCAGACCATACTTTAAACTCTCTTGGATTTCAGCTGCAATTAAAAAAACACTTTAAAAAAGATTAAAAACTTAGGTTGCAATCCTGTGCACACTTACATAGGAGTAAATCTCACTGAACACAGTGGATCTTACTTTTGAGTCAACAGGCTTGTCCTCTGAAGTTGCCGCTTACTGGCATGGCATCTGCTCCTAATGGGCAGATAGTCAACAGGTGATACTTATCTTAGAATGAAGACAGTGATTAGGAAAGCTTCAAAGATTGAATTTGGAGCTGTTGTGCAATTGCTAAGAACACCAAATTAAAAATATGGCTACTTCAATTTGTCTCTTCTCAAAATGTCCTTAAGAATAGCTTTTCTAAACCAAGATTAATTTTGAAAGTCGAAAGGTTTACTGAAGGTCAGGTATCTTAAGCTCTCTGCCTTGCAAACTGATCAATAATGATGAACAATTAGAAAGATGGTTGCTACATATTTCTTTTCTCCCGCTCTGCAATTTTCTGTACTGTTAACCAAGCTATCCATCTTCATGTAAAAATCAATAAGGTTTTAAAAGAAAATAAGATAATTAAACCCGTATACATGCACTGTGCAAGATGAAGTCGCCTTTGGCAAGCTGACATCAGAAATCCCTCAGAATGTACAGCTGCAGAAACAACAAGTGTGGCATAGTCAATAGTGTTGGAGAAGTGCTGGGGATACCTGGATTCAAATCCTTGCTCTGATAAGATAGTCACTTATGTATTGCCTTAAAAGAGGACAAAAGGGACATGAATTTGAATAAAATTTGCATGGTTAATTTATACATATAGATGCACATTTAGAATTAAGTACTAAGGATAGCAAATAATAATAATAATTTTATTATTTATATGCCGCCCATCTGAATTAATTTTTCTCCGTTTCTCATTTTTCCAATCTTACATTCAGTTCTTCACGTTTTCACATCAGTATGCCATTTTTTTAACAGGGTCCTCGTGAAAATTCATTAGCATGTTAGTGTGAATTTTTCCTTATATACACATTTTTGTAGGCAGTTTTGCCAAATCTACACATTTTTGCTAAGTCATTTCCCCTAACATAATGCAATTTTTGTATGTCATTTGATTAGAACAAACGGGAGTGGAAATTGCCAGAATTTGTTTGTCTAATGTCTAGAATGGACATCAATCCAGTAAATGTGTTCAGTATTTGCTGTTGTTGCTTTCAGTTCACATTGCATTTCCATTGCGTTGAAATGAATGGTGTGGAATAACATAATGACAACATAATTTACATAATTAATTGCACAAATTATATAAGAAATGCAATTTTGCCACTGTGGACAGTGTGAAGAATAGTCTGGGGTGGAAGACAAACCGCAGTGGAACAGAAGCAGTGCTGCATGCAAGGAATGCAGGACAGAATGGAGAATGGGACGCAGGACTGATCAGGACAACTTTCCTGTTATATCTTGTACGTTCATTGCAGCATCTGGGCTTCACAAAGCATGTGAGCCTACTCCAGCTGAGGAATCACACACCTCCTCCCCGAGCTAGTGAGCCCCACCTGGGCTGTGGGTCCTTGCCTGCCTATGCCTGTCCTAGAGTGTACCTCCTGCAATCAGAATAATTCAACCAAAATAACCAAAATTCCAAGGCCCCCCACAACCCAAAATAATTAGTGCAAAATCCCTCTCTATGTATCATTTCCTTCTAAATCCTTTGGGGACCTGAAGAACAGTGCCTGTCCTCTGAGGCAAACAAAGTTTTAATCCCCCCCCCCCCAAAAAAAGACAGCTCATCAAGATCAACACATTTGGCTTTAAAGCAACTATGGCCAGAATGCCTGTTTGCATGCCTTACATGTGATCTAAGCAATGAACTAATTAACTGCTTAAGGCCGCCCCAAAATAATGAATCAACCAACAACAAGAAGTTGTCACCACAGCAGACTATGTCTTTAGCATGGCAACAAAAGTACGTTTCAAGATCCTCAAGTCACTTCCTGTGACTGAGCAAGAACCTATGGCTCAGGCTAGAAATAACAAAAATCAAACTGGAAGAACAATTTGCAGTTTTGTGGCTTTCCAGAAAGAGAAGTTGAGACTTTCCTTTTTTTCAGCGGCAGTGCTTGGCCGAATCTTTTCCTTCAGGAACTCAGAGGCGCCATCTTCCTAGAATGAGTTCACAGATTTACAGTACTTTCCCACGCAAAAGTACTTCCCCCAGAAACAATACCTTTCATTTTGGGTGCCAAGACTCACAGATCCATATTTCTTTGTGCTAGATCAGGTTCACAATTTGATTTCTTTTAATGTCCATGAAATCTCCACATTCCAAGATCTCTATTCTTATTGTGGTTTTTTTTTTTTTTTTTAAATAAAGTACAACAATTCCCTCTTAATCCTATTACAACAGTCCTCCAACAAGTCGAAATCAAATACAGCAGGTGGGTTTTCCCATGAAAGCTGTTCCTAACTATACGCAGATATGCAGGAGCATATTTCTAAGAGGAGCCATCACTGCTTATCTGAGTTAGGGTTGAGAGCTGGTGATAAGAATCTAACCTCACTACTGTATACAAATTCATATACAAAATCAACAAACCAAATTACATGAGCTGGAGTGCAGTAAAATGGAGATTGAGTGTTTGGGAGGGTGGAAGGGAGGCTCATTTAATTTCATTGTACACAGGTTGTACAATGACAATAAAAGTATTATTATTATTAAATTACACACACAACACAACACAACACAACACATAATGTTATCAATCTAAATTTTCAAGAAAGCCTACAAAAGAGAATCACAAAACAAATATAAAACAGATCAGAAACATCAGAAGCAAAAGCAATTATCGTAGCAACAGTAAAAATACAAACAAACAACAACAAAAAAACCCCAGTAGATATAAAGGTAAAGGGACCCCTGACCATTAGGTCCAGTCGTGACTGACTCTGGGGTTGCGGCGCTCATCTCGCATTATTGGCCGAGGGAGGCGGCGTACAGCTTCCAGGTCATGTGGCCAGCATGACAAAGCCGCTTCTGGCAAACCAGAGCAGCACACGGAAACGCCGTTTACCTTCCCACTGCAGCGTACCTATTTATCTACTTGCACTCTGATGTGCTTTCGAACTGCTAGGTGGGCAGGACCAGTAGATATAGACACATATATATTGCACCAAGTATCACTGGCGGAGGAACGGGGGGGCAGGGGGAGCGCACTGCCCCCGGCACCATCAGGGAGGGGGGTACCATCGCGGCCGCCCCCGGCACACGCCGCAGACACCCCACCGTGCCGGGCACCACGCCCCCGGAACACGTGCCACGCCCCCGTGGTGCATGCCAGCCACGCCCCCACCTGCTCTCCGCTCCCGGTGCCAGAGCATGCAGTTTCGCCACTGCCAGTTATACCAGAGACATTCCTCCTGAGAGCAAATCTGTTGTCATTTAACCCTTGCTTTGCATAGTCAACTCTAGATAACATTGGAACGAATGCAGTTGAAGACTGAACACATCAAAATACTGAGGAAGCAGATGAGTTGCAGTATGTGGTGTAAATCTAAGTGAATGCCACAAGGTGGCAAAAGCGTACAGAATATGTTGTACATGGTGATGAGGAGTGGTGGAATCTATGCCATAGCAACAAAGAAAACCTCCAATTATGTTTGAGAAAAGCACACAGAATAGGGAGTGCTGAAATATTACTCATTCAGAGTACAGGGGTAGCTCTAAGCATTTGTAAACTTCCTGTGACTGAAGGGTCTATTGTTTTCCTATGCAGGAATGACCCACCCCAGTTCTTCCCATGCAGCAGCCTATTTTATCTTTAGACTGATTTGAGTTCATTACCAAAAACAGGAAAAGGTTTGCAACTTTTATAGGGTGACTGTGTGTCCTACTGTACAGAGGGCAGTCCTCTATTGGAAGGACTGTTCAGTCAAACTCTAGAACATGGTTTCCCAAACTCGGATCGCCAGCTGTTTTGGGACTACAACTCCCATCATCCCTAACTGGCAGGACCAGTGGTCAGGGAAGATGGGAACTGTAGTCCACAAACAGCAGGAGACCCAAGTTTGGGAATCCCAGACACCCCAAGTGTCCCTTTTGTCCAGGGACAGTTCTGGATTTGGAGAAGCTGTCCCAGTTTCTGATTTGATCCCAGAATGTCCTGCTTTTTCTTTTTCATCGGAGAAATGTTGGAGGGTATGGAGTTATCCGAACGCCGAGCCATCTGAAGGCAACCCTTTATAGGGAAGTTTGTAAATGTTTAATGTTTTATTATGCTTTTATATATGTTGCAAGCTGCCCAGAGTAGCTTGGTTAACCTAATTAGTAAATTATCATTATATTATTGTGGAATAGAACGTCCCTAGTTTAATCAGAGAAATGTTGGAGGGTATGGGAACCCTGCTCTAGAAGAACCATAAGTAGGGAGAGCAGGGACCTTGAAATTGCCCATGAACAGTTAACACCCCTGGACTGAGCAGGTGTGGAGATTTATTTACTATGGTGTTGTATTTCTCTTTAAATTGTAGTAATAATTTCTAAATTTACTACTTTTCCTCAGGTAGCAAAATATTTTGGACCAGCTCAGTTCCATTAAATTTAAAGCAATAGGAATTCTACTTTTGTGACTGGGGGACGGGGCTCTTTTTTCTGATGTGTCCACTTGTACCAGACACCATACAAATTTGCTCTATTTTGCTATTTTATGCAAGTAATGATTATGACCATAATCTGAAATATTTTGTATTTCTGATGATTTGCTCAAGTTACTGATCAGGCACGGTGTCATATTGGACACTTCATCTGGCTCTGCAATAATGCAGACCAAGTTTTAAGGATCTCAGTAGAAGTCTGTTTGTTTGAGGTATTTATATTTACTAAGTAAAGGTAAAAGTAAAGGGCCTCTGGATGGTTATGCCCAGTCAAAATCGACTATGGGGTGCGGCGCTCATCTCGCTTTCAGGCCGAGGGAGCCGGTGTTTGTCCACAGACAGCTTTCTGGGTCATGTGGCCAGCATGACTAAACCTCTTCTGGCGCAATGGGACACCGTGACGGAAGCCAGAGCGCATGGAAACGCCATTTGCCTTCCCACCACAGCAGTACCTATTTATCTACTTGTATTGGTGTGCTTTCAAACTGCTAGGTTGGCAGGAGCTGGGACAGAGCAACGGGAGCTCACTCCGTTGTGGGGATTCGAACCGTTGACCTTCTGATTGGCAAGCCCAAGAGGCTCAGTGGTTTAGACCACAGCGCCACCTGCATTCTTTACCTTTACTTACTAAGTACAGTGGTACCTCTGGTTACAGGCGCTTCAGGTTATATAGACGCTTCAGGTTACAGACTCCGCTAACCCAGAAATAGTACCTCGGGTTAAGAACTTTGCTTCAGGATGAGAACAGAAATCGCGCGGCGACAGTGGGAGGCCCCATTAGCTAAAGTGGTACCTCAAGTTAAGAACAGTTTCAGGTTAAGAACGGACCTCCAGAACGAATTAAGTTCTTAACCCGAGGTACCACTGTATACTTAGTCAGAGCTATTTTTCTAGAAAAAGAGGTGCCAGAAAGCACCATGAATGCCTCCCTTGTTCTCTTACAATGGCAATGGCGCCCACCTGAGAGGTGCCGGAACTGTGTTCCGGTGAGTTCTGGCTGAAAAAAGGGCCTGTACTTACTTATACTTACTTATACTTATAAGTACTAACCAAAGTCTTTGAGACAGCTAGTTATCCCCAGGTAAAATCATCATTGTTAATATGTTAGACATGGGCGTACCCAGGGGGGGCAGAGGGGGCAGCTGCCCCCCCCCAGAAGCAAAAATGATCAGCGTCCGTTCAAAGCAAACCTGAATGACCATGGTTTGCCCCCCCCCCCCTAGTTTTGATCCTGGGTACGCCCCTGATGTTAGAACATGTCCTCGTCTGTTGAAGCACGATGGTCTGCCTACACAGCGATTCCAGCAAGACACAGGATCTAGATCAACCACCAGCAGCAAACATTTGCCAGCTTTTGAGCACAGTGCCGCTCTTCTTCAGGTGAAATGGTTCTGTATTTTACTTTTAACACTGGTATTTTGAGCCAAAAATTGCTGTCTAAAGGGTTTGTTCAAGCAAAAACACATTTTATTTCTCTGTTCCAGTTGGAAAGATTATCTACCTGTTTAAAGGGATTCTGGCCAAATTATTGCTGAGTTTCCATAATAGTTGGCTTACGTGCAATCAGATCTGGCAGTCTGGTTGGCTGAACATGTAATATAATGCCTGTGAAGTTTTATCTGTTGGAATAAATGAGATTTTGAAGCATTTATTAAAGTGTTGCCGGAGGAAGATTGTAGCTGCGATCGTCCAACAGCCTGCCAAAGCAAGCCCCATTCATTTCAATTAGGCTATTACCCACAAGTGTGTTGAGAATTGGCCTGATGTTTAAATGCTGAAACTTTGCTTTCTGTCCCACAGATCGTTTTGTACGCAGCATTTTCTGCATATGTGTTTTCAGAAATTTGGTGAGGGGATCACAGCGTGGCTGATATATAATTCACACAGAAACCACACAGCCCACCTCCATCCAGGGCCAGTGCGTCCATTTAGGCCAACTAGGCAACTGCCTAGGGCGCCAAAATGGAGGGGGCGCTGGCCAGCCTGCCCGCCACCGCCCGCCGCCGCCCCAACCAGCGGCGGAGTGAGCATGTTGGGGCAAAAACCGCGGCAGCGGGGGCGCCAAAATGGAAGGGGCGCTGGCCAGCCTGCCCCTCGCCCCCCGCCGCCGCCCGGTGCTGCCCCAACCAGCGGCGAAAATCGCGGCGGCGCGGAGCGCCCGGCAAGCAGGGGGCGGGGCACCGTACGTCATGCGCAATTACATCACGTGCCCCGCCCCCTCGCCTAGGGCGCCAGAAACCCTAGCACCGGTCCTGCCTCCATCCCCAAATATTCTTATACGTTTGCCTTTTATTGCCCTGCAGTATTCTTTTGTTTCTTAATTGTTGATAGTGGTACAATTAGTCTATCAGCCAAGTCTGATCCAATGCTTAATAAATCAAAGCTGGATTTCGCTGGGGAAGTGGAGTTGTTTATTTTTGTTTTGCAATGCATTTCTTATCCATTAAAAATTTGGTGTGGCTTGAGCAAATTTTTATTCTGAAAGCGTGGCCCAGAGAAAAAAGTTTGAGAACCACTGCTTTAGAGAACACCCTCCTCAAACTGCAGCCATTTTAAATGCTTCATACTAATCTGTGCACAGATTGAATCAATAGCAGCTATTTTAAGCCAAATATTCAAAGCATATATTCCTCAGAGCATACATTTCCTGTCTGTTTTTCACTTCACTGGAGCAGTTCTGGGCTTAAAGTAAACAAATGTGTTAGCATTTCAAAGTTTTTGCTTTGCTGAGATGATACAGAACAGCTGACAGAAGACAGACATAAAGTTTACAACTTTGATATTAGGGACTGATTAAGAAATTGTTTGCGTCAACTTATGGTCCTTTCATGAAGGAATATGTTTCTCGAGCACATTTCTTTTCCTTCAAGGCAAACTGTATAGTAATTAACGCCATAAAAAAATCACTGGCTGAACACTCATATTTTATTCCCTGTAAACTGCAGTTCTGTGAGGAGAATAGGGAACTTTAACCAGATAGATTGCCACCCACTGAAATAAAAAATTCTGTTGACGGCCATACTTTCAGTGGGGCTTTAAAAAAATGAATGGAAAGTCAGTGATTTCCTCACAACCAACAGGAATCTTTTGCCCAGCATGGGACTCGAACCCACGACCTGAAATTAAGAGGATCACGCTCTACTGACTGAGCAATACCCCAGGGGTAGATTTATACTAGACAGTCTATACATCGTTCCTCCCTTTATTAGTTGTTCTGCAGTGCTTCATCAATGTTATTGTATTGTTGCTGTCTGGAGGAGCATGATTGTGGTATAGCACAAAAAAGTGACACACACACACACACACACACACACACACACACACACACACACACAGTTACCCCACCCCGGGACATTTGTGGTATGAAAAGTTACTGGATTTCAGCAGGAAGCTACGGGACATACACCAACTGGAAACGAAGCAGTATGTCTGCCCCAAAACATTTGCAGGCACAAAGAATATTGAACATGGGGATGCATATAAAGCGTCCCCAAGTTCATCACAAGCACAAATCATCATGAATACACAATAAAAAGGCCACCTGGAGAGGCCACTGGGTGAGAGAAACAGCATTCAGTTCTGTTTTATTTTTCCCACTGGAACAAATACCTTCCAAGTGTCCCTATTTTCCAGGGGTTTACATAAGCCATCCCAGTTTCTGATTTGTTCCCGGAATGTCCTGCTTTTCCTTAAAAAGGTAAAGGTAAAGGACCCCTGACAGTTAAGTGCAGTAGCGAACGACTCTGGGGCTGCGGCGCTCATTTCGCTTTACTGGCCGAGGGAGCCGGCATTTGTCCGCAGACAGTTTTTCCGGGTCATGTGGCCAGCATGACTAACCCACTTCTGGTGAAACCAGAGCAGTGCATGGAAACACCGTTTACCTTCCCGCCGGAGCAGTACCTATTTATCTACTTGCACTGCGTGCTTTCGAATTGCTAGGTTGGCAGGAGCTGGGACCGAACAATGGGAGCTCACCTCATCGCGGGGATTCGAACCACCGACCTTCCAATTGGCAAGCCCAAGGCTCAGTGGTTTATACCACAGCGCCACCCACGTCCCAACTGCTTTTCCTTAGGATGTCCTTATTTTTATCAGAGAAATATTGGATGGTATGGAGTTATGTGACCAAGGAGATAAGTAACTATACAACCTCTAGAAGATATTTGAAGGCAGTCCTGTATAGGGAAGTATTTTTTAATGTTTATTATGCTTTTATATATGTTGGAAGCCTCCCAGAGTGGCTGAGCCAATCCAGTCAGATGGGCAGGGTATAAATAATAAAATTATTATTATTATGGAATAGGACATCCCTATTTTCATCAGAGAAATGTTGGAGGGTATAGTATTTTTCCTCAGGCTATTGATGTTAGTGCCCAAACCTACAGAGAACTCTCTGGAACTGAGCTGCAATGTGATGTTCTGTGTGCAAAAATTAAAAATCCCATTTCAATTGGAATTGTTGCATTTTTAAACAACCTATAAACCAAAACTAGGTCACTGTTACAAAACAACAGAAAGTGTTAAAACAGGGTTTCATCATAGCCTCTCAGAAGTTGCTAGGTAACAGCACCCTGCCTTCAGAAACAGCATCAGCCAATGAAACTATGCTCTGATGATGCAATCATATGGATTAAAAAAAATTCTTCCATCTCATTGGTGGCCTCTCTTGCCATTTAGTAGCCCTCTGGGAGGGCTTTTAGGGTTGCGGTTCTGTGCAGCACAATCAGTAGCTGCAAGATGTTTGGTGAGGCCATTGCAGTTCTTGCATCTGCTCCTCTTCTCAGAACAGGCATAGGTTTAAAATCATCTGTAGTCCCGGGGCGGAGACACTATTCTATGAGGTTGTGAATTATTTTGAAAACACAGCAAGCAAAATGCCCAATATATGCTCAGTTAGACATTAGCAAACAAGAGGGGAGGAAGAATTCTGTACTCCAACATTTCCATCTCTAGTCCAGGACTCTTCTTCACACCAGCAGGTGTGCAATACCTGCAAATAATATTTACAGAATAGTTTTATCTTTCATTAAAAGTTTGTCCTTACACAACCTGGTCATGTCAAGCTTTGAACTAATGTTTACACTGGCATTCCGAAAACAGCGTTAAGTCTCAAGAAGTGCTTAATAAGTCATTGATTTGATCTGAGCACTTTCTGACATTCCTATTCCTGATGATCTCTTGGGACATCGGATATGGGACTTCCCCTGCAGGCAAAGTCACAGGCACTGGTGAATTGAGCAGACAAGACCAATAGTGGGTCCAATGGCCAAGAAGGCAGTTTCTGCATGTGCTGTAGAGGGAAGTGAGGGGCAGATGGGGCTCGTCAACCTAGGAAGGTTGTCCATCTAGGAGAAGGAAAACTCTGGTCCTAAACCTCCACTGCTTTGGGCGATATCTTTGGGAGAAGAAGAGGCTAAGGAGTACCAGGCATCCCCAAACTCGGCCCTCCAGATGTTTTGGGACTACAACTCCCATCATCCCTAGCTAACAGGACCAGTGATCAGGGATGATGGGAATTGTAGTCCCAAAACAGCTGGAGGGCCGAGTTTGGGGATGCCTGGAGTAAGCCCTAACCAAGTCTGGAGTGGAGTCTTTGTATCCTCCGTCTAACAACTCCTGCAGCCAAGCTGATGCCAAATGCATTGCTTTGCTTTCCTTTTGACCACAGCAGTGAGGCCGAGAGGGAGGTCTTGTCATCTGGGCAGCCCAGGACCTCCATACACACTGCCCAGGGGAGGCCACTTCGGTGCTGCTAATGCAGCGGTTTGACTTTACGCCCGGAGGCGCACTCCATTGTCTCTCAAGACAGACAGATGCCAGCAATAACCTGTGTCACGTCTTCGCCTCAGCCTCGGCTTTGAATAGAAACCTCTTAAAGAAGCACACCAGCCAGGTACCCCAATTAAATTTTACTCTGCAAGATAAAGAAATTGGCCTAAACGCTAAATTAGATAAATTGAGATCCTCTGAAAGCCCAAGCTGCCGTATAGGATCTGCCCATGTGATGCCCACCTGGTGGAAACTCTAGCTCACGTGGTCCTCAAATGCAAAATGTATGATGATCTCCGCCAACAATAGCTAGACCAACTATGTATCCCAAAATGGAAACCGGAGATAGAGGTTATACGCTCCCTATTACAGGGGAGAGATGAGGAGCTCACCAAGACAGTAGCTAGGCAAAGGTAATGGGACCCCTGACCATGAGGTCGTCGTGACCAACTGGGGTTGCAGCGCTCATCTCGCTTTATTGGCCGAGGGAGCCAGCGTACAGCTTCCAGGTCATGTGGCCAGCATGACAAAGCCGCTTCTGGCAAACCAGAGCAGCGCACAGAAATGCCATTTACCTTCCCGCCAGAGCGGTTCCTATTTATCTACTTGCACTTTGACGTGCTTTTGAAGTGCTAGGTTGGCAGGAGATAGGACCGAGCAACGGGAGCTCACCCCGTCGTGGGGATTCGAACCGCTGACCTTCTGATCGGCAAGCCCTAGGCTCTGTGGTTTAACCCACAGCGCCACCCGCGTCCCTAAGACAGTAGCTAAGTTCCTCTATTTGATCTTTTGCCACCGAAGTACATTATAGGCCCCTGCCCTTGTTGGAGACCCACAGAGGTGAAATAGATTGCTGGCCTTCTCTTCCCTTTGGCAAGTGACTGTACTGATGATATGGTGACGAGATTGTACTGGCCTATTTATTTTGAAAGTTTGAAAGTGATGCCAATAAAGGTTTTGATACTGACTGAAAATTCAGCGGCACCCTGTGCGACACTATAATCCGTCCCTCCCTGCCTCTCTTGCGCTGTTCTACAGGGTTGTTGTGGCTCCCCCTGCAGCGCAGCACCCAGTGCAGCCGAACTGCTTGCACTACCCTAAAATCTCCTCTGTATCTTTCTTAGACATATATATAATTTTTATAAAATTTTCTGTTTTACAATTTAAAATACTCATTTTAAATCCTTAAGATATCAATGACTTCCCTTCTTCTCTTTCCACGGTTCATTTTACATATCATAAATCCCTGCATATTTAACAAAAACTATACCATTCAGCATTCCATTATTGCATCCATCCAAACTTGTTTACACTGTTGAGTTTATCTTAACGCTGCCAGCATTTCCAACTGTGCACAATTATTTTCCATATATTCAATAAAAGTTTTCCAATCTTCTTTAAACGTATGTTCTTCTTGTTCTCTTATTCTATATGTTTAAGCCTGCAAGTTGTGCATATTCTGTCAACTCAAGTTATCTTTATCTTTATATCTTTATTGTCATTGTACAAGTACAATGAAATTGGATTTAAATCATAATAATTTTTTTTTTAAAAAATTCATTTTTCATTTAAACAATTGTTTCCCCAACCAAAAATGTACTCAACACGAGTAACAGCAGTAAAAGCCATACGAAACACTTAAAAATAAGGGAGAGCACTGAGCAGCAGCTGCGTCTATGCGCGCCGCCATCTTAGAACTCTTAGAACTGTTATAAAAAATAAAAATAAAAATAAAATAAAAAAGTTGCCATTCTTCTTTAGTTGGGACCTCGCTTGTTTTCCATTTTTGGGTTAACAAAACACTGGCCACAGTAGTACCATACATAAATATCCTGGGAATTTCAGCATGAATTATCCCCAACAATTATCCTCTGGTTTTGGGGTGGAAAGTACTTTTGAACATTTTTCTTTTTTTCATTATGGATCATTTCCCAGTACTCTTTTACCCTTTTATAAGTCCACCACAAGTCCCTCCGCCTCTTTGCATCTCCAGCACTTTTCTGATTCAGACTTATGCATCTTAGCAAGCCTACTCTGAGTTAAATACCAGCTGTGAATCATTTTCAGGTAGTTCTCCTTCAAAGAATAACATGCTGTAAACTTCAAGTCATCCTCTGTACCTTTCTTACCTGGTAGTAGAGAGAACAAGCAGCAAAAAGGCTGTAGAACCCATATAAAAGGGTTATATAAATGATGGATGGTAATAAGCAAGTGTTCTGGAATGTTGCATTTATAATCAGCCGAAAGCAATTGTTTTCGACAAGAAGAAGATTGCAATGAAGTTATGTGAAGTGCTCTGAGCCTTATGGTTACAGTATTTCACCCGTGACAAACATCTCTTACATAAGCCATGCAGGAGGAATGGTAACGTGCCCACACTGTACAGTGTGCATTTCTGACCCCAGCAAGTAGGACAAAACCTTTGGCATGCCTAGCATGCTAGCAATGCCAAATTGGAAAACTTCCTACATTGCTGTTGCTTTTTTGGAAAACACTTGAACTGTTTCTTGGAAAAGTGGTCAGAGGGCAGACAGTGTTTATTCTAGGTTTTTACAGTATTTGTTGTTGCGTAAGAAGCAAATAATGGGACAGACGCGGCCAAATAATATCGATACATCAGGCATGGAAGGGATCCTCTCTAGATACGGTAGCAAATTATGTGCTATAGACTTGATTGGACTTAAAGGAGGACAATATCCTCCTGCTGGCAGTATCAAAGTGCCCAAGGGGTTGTTTGAGGGAAGGGCATTGGGAGCCAAAACCTGGCTGATCCCCTGAGGGGGCTAGTCCCCCAAACCCTCTATTGTGTCAGTGCAGCAAAAAACAACAGAGGAAAATGTCCCCACCCCTCACCTTCCACTCTGGCTGGCAAAAGTCAGCAGGGACTTGGATATTGCAGGGGCTCCATCACCTTGTTCTTCCAATTTATGATGGCTCTGCCTTTTAAGTCCTTTTTTGTTTACACACACACACACACACACACACACACACACACACACACACACACACACACACACACACAGGCTGCAGTCTCATACACACTTTCCTGGCAGTAAACACCATTGAAGGCCCTGTTCGTAAGGCCTAGGGGGATGTCCGGTTGGTGTTGTCCCATGACAGTGCATTCTTGGTGGTGCTTCTCCACTTGTGAAATGCCCTCCCTGGTGAGGTCTTTCTCCCTCGTTACTAACTTTCAGGAGGAACTTTTAAGAGGAAAGAGGAACATTTCGGTTTACCAGGCATTTGAAGGTTAAGAGGCACTATTCCTGGTAGCCACGAAATTATTAGCAGCAGGAGTTGTGTTTCGGATGTCTTAATGTTATTTCAAATGGTATATTTTTAAATCACCAATGTGTTTGCTGCCCTGGGCTCCTTTGGGAGGAAAAGGCAGGATATAAATAAATTAATTAAAGCAAACCTTAGCTTCGTTGGTTCAGTCCTGTAGAATGATCCTCTAACAGAGACTTAGTGGGTGTCTTCTAGATTTCAGTGTTTGCACTGTTAAGATCCATCCTGTCTCTTTACATTGCCGGGGTTGGTCCAAGACACTTTTGCCCGAGATGGTACCGCTCCCCATTCTAGCTAACTGGACTAGAACTTGACTCTTACCTGAGCACCGGTGATGAGACAGTGTCTTGAACCACACCTGAGCGCAGGAGGCTAATATAGGGGCACAAAGTAGATTCCATGGCACACCTAGTTCTGTCCTTGAACTAAGGGTGTTCTTCAGCTATGGGAGAATTCTGACAAAATGGAAATTAGAGCACAAATTGCCAGTGTTTGCTTATTCGTCCCATATCCAGAACAGAAATCAATCCTGTGAATATGATCAGTAGTCATTGTTGTTGTTGTTGTTTGTTTGTTGTTGTTGTTGCTTTCAGTCTTCAAACAACACATTAAGTTGCTTACAGTTTCCCCGCCATTGCGTTGCATTTCCTTTGCATTGAAATAAATGGGTTGGAATAATGTAAAGACAGTTTAATGAAGTAATTGATTATGTAAGTTGCATAATTTTGCCACAGCAGACAGCGAGACGAATAATGTAGCTTTTGGCTGAAGACAAACTGCAGTGGAATGGAAACAGAGCTGCACAGGACAAATACAGGGCAGAACAATGCCTTCTTACATCCCTGCCTCCAACAGAGATGAATGGCTTAGGAACTCAGGAGGAAGGACAGGGGTCGGCTTCTACCTCTGCCCACCATCCCAGTATCTGCCACTTGAGGCAGCCACTCTACTCTTCCTAATGGTAGCGCCGGCCCTGCTCTTTCTTTGCTCTTTGCTCACTATTTGTCTGTCTCTCATACACAAACACACACATACAAACAAACGCAGGGACTTCTGCCTCAAAAGAAATTGTTGGTAAAGCTTCCTCCAAATTGTAACTTGATCAGGGTTGCACCTATTGCCTTGACATCAGAATTTCCAAACAAGGACTGGGTTTCTTCTGCACTCACCAAAGCAAGTAGCAGTCCCTTAGCGAGAGACACCATAATAGGACATTGACATTCCCATCCAGCCAAATAATTATTCATTTAGTTTGAGAGATCTATGAACACAAGGTTAATCACATTCAAGTAAACAGCAGCCTTGCAGAAGCCTGGTGCCAAAAGGGAAGGGGGAGGGAAATCTTGGCAATGGTCATGAACAATATCAGTTAGTACTGCTTCTCATGCACTCATTCTTCGTTTGCATCCAAGCTCTAATGAGTTTTAGGTTTTGAAGATCTTGAAGAATTTTAAACTCTTAGTCCTCCCTTCCTTTGCTCTATTAATGGAGAAAGAGAACATTTTCTAGTCTCAAGAGCGTCATTTTTATTTTATTTTTTTTACATTTTGATTGCTATGTTACATTTCACTTTGAATCTTACTGTCAGCCACCTTGAACACCATTTGGTGAGAAGGCAGGACACAACTTTTAAAAGTAACCAAATAAATAAACAAATGCAGATCGTACAGATACGATCTGTAGAAAGCAACTGTCAGCAAAAGAGAGGAATACAGTGGTACCTCGGGTTACAGACGCTTCAGGTTACAGACTCCGCTAACCCAGAAATAGTACCTTGGGTTAAGAACTTTGCTTCAGGATGAGAGCAGAAATCGTGCGGCGGCAGCGGGAGGCCTCATTACCTAAAGTGGTACAACAGGTTAAGAACAGTTTCAGGTTAAGAACGGACCTCCAGAACAAATTACGTTCTTAACCCGAGGTACCACTGTATGTTAGAGAAAGTTTGTAGTTAACCATCAGGGCTGATTTTTAAGACATCATGCTGGGAATTTAACACGAGGCTCTGAAGCAAAATTTGGCTGATTAATATTCTACAGCCTTTTAAATGTGTTTGTGGGAGGGAGGTTATTGTTTCGTTGTTTCTGTTTTAACTATTTATTTGTGCTTTTATCTTTTATTAGTTTATCTTGTGAACCATCCTGAGATATTTTGATGAAGGGCAGTATATAAATGTAATGAATAATAATAATAAATAACAAGGACCAGTCTGTTTGCAAAACTGGAGAAACTTGCAGGAACTACACAAAAACCACAACCAAGCACACACTGGAATCTGTAGTCCTATTGACTACTGTAGAATGCTTCTTTCAAGCTTCTTTTTCCCAGAGGGAGGGGATCCTGTGGGCATCAGGGAAGATGTCTGCAGATTCTCGTGTGCCTACAATAACCATGTTGGCGATTCATCCTTTATAGTATAAGAAGCCAAATGCGGGAGAAATTTGATCTAGCTCTCATTTAAAGGCAAATCCACACTTTTCAAACAATATGCAAACCAAAGCACAGCCATCCTTTGACACCTGGAGCTCTCCTAATTTTGCAGTGCCATTCTCCAGCAAAGTAATATATACCAAAATGCATGTACTGGAATAAAATGTACATAAAAGTGCACATATTAGTGAAAGGAATACTGTATATGAAATGCATTGTGTTGGGGGGGGGGAGTTCTGCAAAAAGGTTTGCATTAGCCGACATTGCATGGAAACTATGGTTTAGCACCATGTGAATGATCCATAGTTATGTCTATGTAGTGCTTTTGTGTGTGAAAAATGAGGTGCTGGTACACCTCTCTTGATAAAAGTGCAGTGGGCAGCAAAAAAAGGTTACTCTGCACCAGTGAAAACCATCACAGAAAGAGCACTGTGCATATGTATACAAAGATCAACAATGTCTCTGTCATACCAATATTGCATGTGTCCAGCCTAATTGTAATTATGGGCACAACTGCAAGCTCAGATTAGTCGAAGCAGAAAGGCAGCATTCAGAAACGAGTGCGTCTCATCTCTCCAAGTATTTGCTCAACTTATTTATATATCTGCTTTCCTGGGCAAGTCACCATTCTGCCAGGGTCGGGGGGAGTTTTTTTTAGCGAAAGTTGGAAGCATTCTAGCCATGTTGATTCACAAGCCACTTTGATGTCCTATTGAAAAGGTCTCTTCCAAACTGCTGGAGTCACAATATTTCAACACACAGGTCAACATGAATTCACCTAAGTTGACTCCTTCCTTTGCTGGCTAAAATCTTACATACTAACAGGGTTTCAGGGCGTGTAATAATTTCCTGCTGTGGCTAAATTAACATTCCAGAACCCAATGGAAATTTTTTACTGCTCCTACAGTAACCTGCAGTTTCAGATAACTGCTGTTTACTTAGAAGAGTGGTATTCAGATGGAGAGACCTACCACACTCGGGAGGTTTCTCAAAGCCTCCTCTACTTCTGGATAAATAGTTATGGCTGCAGATGTGTGTGATCTGCTTGAGAACTTACACAGGATTTTAAAGATGTGCAGAGGATCCAGGTGGTTTTGAACAGGAAATTAGGATTGTGCAGGAAATGTGTGTGGCTTCTGAGTAGACTTCAACAGAGCAAGCAGACTTTACAAATGGAGTTAGTGAGTCACGGGCAGAAACATTGCCTTTAAGCAAACAGGAAGGGGAGAACTCCGTAGGAGCCAAAATGACTCAGAGGGAAATGAAACAGGACTATATAAAACTCTGCTGTGAGAATTTGCTAGCAAACCACACTGTAACAACTGATGTGCACAGGGGTCAGTGGGGACAGCAGTAAAATTAATTTGCACGCAGTTTTCCCAGAAGATCATCCAAAGAGTTCCCCATCCACATTTTATCCATTTTGCAAAGCTCTGCAGCCCACACAGAATTGGTCTTAGTGTAATGTCCTCTCCATATTGTCATGCTAAGTGCAATAGAGGATAGTGGAAAGAGAGACAAATTAAAGTATTGGATCTCACCTATCCTAGATCTCACCTATCATGTGTGGTTTGACTCTAAAAAACAATTGCTAAATGATGCCTCAATAACAAGATGTTTGAGCTCTAAAATACACAACCTTGGATAAGATACTAAGAATACATTGGGAATCTAGGAAGAGGAAGCCAGAGGAACTGGGAAATGCTGCAAATTCATGTTTGCACAGATAACCATAGCACTGTAGAAGCATGTCCAAGCTGTGCTCAGGTGGTAAATTGTTTAAGCTCTATCTTGAACTATGATCATGTGCATATTATTGTGATTATACTAGAAAATTTGAAAGGTGAGTGCACAGCCTAAGTACGTAGAACATGCCCTAGAATCCAACAAATGTTCATACTGCCATTTTTTGCCACATTACCTTCGTTTTTGCCAGCCATTTTTGCTACTCACGTAGAATAAAAATGACATTTACACAGAGATTAGGAATATGGCACACACAGATAGGGAGAGACAGAAATGGAGTTTTAACGTGTACTGGGACTTTTCAGCCCCCTCCTGTTGCAGCCCCCTTAATAACACCTCTTTAAATCTCCAAACCAGCATTTGATGTGGCACATGGGGCTGCAGCTGGAAGGGAAAACCAGCCGCCCCCTGATGTATTCGTGGAAAAATCAGGCTCTTTGTAAATGCATAATTTCTTAAACAGCTTTGAGATGACTTAAGGGGAACGCTCTGAGATTACAAGTAGTACACACAGAGAAGAAGGTTTTGAGATATCAAGAGACAAGTGCAAGGGGACCTCAAGGGGAGTCTTACATCACAAACAGGGACATTCTTTTTCAGCATATAATCCTGATGCTCTGAAATGAGAAGTCAGCATGCGTTTATCTGCGAACCGCTCAGGCTCTTGAAGATCCCGGCTAACATAAGAGCCCATTCTTTGGAATGCAGCATTTTTCATTAATAGGTTTTGATATCCTCTGAGCATATGTGATATAGATTAAGGTAGTTTTACAAAAACAACGTAAAGCGGGTGAGAGGGATTTTTGGCTCTCCTGATGTTGCTGGTCTACAACTATCCATGACCATCGGCCATGCTGCGCAGAGCTGGTGGCGTAGCATGGATTGTCAGTGCCCGGGGTCATGGGGAGGAAAATGGATAGAGTTCGCATGCACATTTCCCCACCCTCTCCATTTCCTTTCTAACAGAGCTCACATTTAAACCATTAGCTCCTGATATCACACACATGGGATTGAAGGAGGATTCTGGTTCATGTTTAAACCACCCCAGTGACTACTCCTGATAAGAGATGGTCTTGGACCTGATGTTGAGAATCCCCAAGCTTTTCTTTCTGGGGGTGGAGGAGCTCTTCAACATTCATGCCAATACCTCCTTACCAAGTGTAACTACCGTTAACAACCACGGAGCTGTCCAAGAATGCCTGTGGTCCTATAAATGTGACGTGTCATCTGCTCAATCTGGTGTTCTCTGCCAGGTGAGGTGATGGTGGGAGAGATGCCATGGAGAAATCACAACATGGTGGGGTTTAGAAGCAAGGAGACTGTAACACCTCCACAGGGATTGGAAGCCAGTTAAGATGATCTGCCTGCAGAGACTGATGGGTTCTTGGGACTCTTCCATTTTTGTAAACGTTACTCAGCTGTAGAACTGTGTTGCGAAATTTGGAAAAGTGTAAATTTCAAGAAGTAGCTGCATTTCAGTCTGCATATTGTTTCAGAAAATGCAAATTTGTTTCCCTATTCCTAACACCAGCATGTATGTGACATTTCACCGTCCCAGTAGTCAGCCTGTTCCCTGAGTGCACTTATTTGCCAGAGCAGCAAATGTTAAAATAATTGCTTGTGCAAAAGTCGAAGTAACTACCATCATGAAATCACAAGGGCTCATGTATCTTATCTACTCAAAAGTCACGAATGGCAGTTTGCTTCTAAGAATCTGACGGGCCAACATGGGAATTTGTGTCCTGTTAATTTGTTTTGCACTGTGCCCAAACAGTGCAGCCAGCATTTCTCTCCTTTTTCATCCTGAACATGTGCAGAACTTCCCTTTTACACTACAAAAACCTATGTAAATAGATCATCTGAAGTGTTTTGCACAACTGGGTGCAAATCTTTTGCTCGGTGAAGATAGCCATCGGCTCCAGTTATCTGTAATCCGAATGATTCACTCTCTGCATCCCTAAACAGGCATACACAATGCTGCCACTGCTAGCGGTACCCACCAGCTGTTTACTGCATGTGCAAATCCAGCAAGGAAAATGGCGAACATAGCATGGGGGCTGAATGAAAGGACCCAACACAGAAGGCGTGCTTTACGCACTGGGAAGTCTAGTTGGTGTCACGGTTGCAAAATATTTCCCATGCTTGGACTGGGGTGATTGCTTTTAGTTTATTTATTTTTTAACTAGGATATAAATCTTGGAAACATATAAAAAAAGAACTAAAATATGCAGTCACATTTTTGTGCTGAGATCCAGGGACAAGTTGTAGGATCCTAGTTGCACACATTCATCAAGCTCCCATATCCTAGAGCAGTGATGGCTAACCTTGACCCCCCCCCCCGATGTTTTGGAACTACAACTCCCATCATCCCTAGCTAACAGCATCAGTGGTCAGGGATGATGGGAGTTGTAGTCCCAAAACATCTGGAGTGTCAAGGTTAGCCATCACTGGTCCTAGAGACTACTTTTCCTTGTAGCAGCCCATCCCCCAGCTCTATTGTATTATTCGAACAAGACCATACCTCTCATTTTTATCAGTTCAGGAAATTTGAATTGTAGGCGCCGAAGCAGGGCCTTTACATTGACGGCCCCAGGACTTTGGGATGTATCTCCCAGAGTACATCCTTACTTAGATTTTGAAAAGGCTACATAGCACCTACTGTAATTTCCAAAAAGCTTTTGGTTTCAGGAATTCTGTTGATTAATGTCGGTGGATTTGGTGGGTGCTGTTTTTATTATTTGTTTTTCAACATTCATTCTCGTAACCCACTTTCATAGTCCACACAGGATAAAAAGAAGAAGAAAAAGAAAGAGACCACGGATGTCATAGTTACTCTTAGAGCTTGCATATTTATTGAACAAATCCTACTAAAAGAGCTAAAATACATTGGGTACTTGTAGTGCATTATTAAAGATCACACTGTTACAAAAGCCTACATTTTCAGCAGAACACAACTGCAACTATACATAAATGCCACAACTGCTGAATACTTGATTCTTGCTATATGTATATACAGCACAATTGACGCTATCTAATCTACTAGAAAGAAAGCGCACGAGAATAGGGAAGGAGGAGGAAGAGGAGGAGGAGGAAGAAGTGGAAAGAAAACTAAGAATTGCAGTGCATGCATTGGTATTTAACAGTCAGAAGCTAAACAGTTCAGGTCAAAACCTGCCCAGTCAAAGGAAGAGCTGAAAGACAGAGTTATATAAAAAAATCAAGGTGGGCTTCCAGACTGTGTCTAACACAACAACATTCCATGAGGAGATGGTACAATTTTGTATTGTATTTTGTTTCCTAATTCCCTGGGAGCAAGAACAAAAATGTAAAACCCACACATTGGAAAGACTGTGGAATTCTATTCATTGCTTTTTTAAGAGTTTGTCATTTTATACATTTAAAGGAACGTTTACCTTTTTTTGGAGGGGGGGTGGGAACTAGCCAATTTTATTGATTTTAAGAGGACATGTAAAAACATGCTAACCCCCCTTTTAAAAAAAAAGCCTTCCTAATAAATAAAAAGACAAAAAACATTAAGAAGACCCCTAAAGACCGTATGAAAATTATTGCTATTCCTTATCCAAATGATATAAGCAGGATGGCAGAAAGGAACTCGTAGTACATTACAGTTTTGTGATTGCTCCCACTTACCATTTCAAGTTTGTGAGCACACCCAGGTGGGAATCGGTTCCGCACTTACTGTATTAGTAATTACTCACCCTACAACACTGAATAAGAAAACCACACTGAAGACACAAGGAAACAAGTCAGTCCAGTCTAAAGAACGAGAACGAAGTACCAACACCTTCTTAGAACATGGAAATTAAAAATAACTCCATCAGAGCTACCTTGCCAAGGAGCACGTTTAAAGTCCAAAATAGCACCATTCATCAGTGTCTCAAATCCCGTGGCAGCATCTCAGTCACTTACCACAAGGAAACCATGAGTTTCATACTACTTCTATACATCAAAAGAGTACATGGATAAAATATAGAGATATACAGACAATCGATGAAAATAAACTACTAGGCTTGTTACATCTAAAATGAAATAAAAGGGGGACTCTCAGCCTCTGCAAGAAGCAGTTCGGAATCATGGAAATGAAGAGGCAGCAAGTTACCAGTTGCATGCGGTCTGTTGAGTTTTGAGTAGTGGAAGACATTGCTGTGGTAGAACCAGGCCTGAAGGCCCACCTGTAAAGTTTGTAAACTTGGATTCACAGTGTGAAATTCTGAGAGCTTTTACTTGAGTCAGAATGGTTATAAACCGGTTTCATGATACGTATTTTTCCCCACTGTAATTCTCTATAGAAAGGCTCAGAGTCCCATTAATTTTCTTCGTATGATTTACACAGAAACAATTCCCGATATATGACACCATGATGACCTCATCAACACCCATACATCATATTTAATACAAATGAGGAGTTATGATTAAAAAGAGGAGAGGTAATTTATTTTGGTGAAATGGTGTCCATAGCGATTTGCTGGTGCCAGGAACGGAGCTTCCACTTTATCGTTCTTTTTGCGATTGACTTCCTTTGGGATGGGTAGGTTGTCCTACACAAACAGGGTGGGAGGAGAGAAAAGAGTTAGCTTCATTTCTACCATACCAATGTTGGGTTTTGTTGTTGTTTTTTAAAAAAACCTTTTCCCTTACATACAATTGACTTGTTACAGACTTGGTTTAAATATTAAGTATACACAACTTCAAGTTCAAAGTATTAGGTGGAAGAATGTTGTTTAGGATATTGTTTTCCAAACATGATGCAATCAACAAAACTATGATGAATGGAGAAAACACACTACAATTCGCTTTCTAAAGTTCTGGGTCTTGGTAGGTGGAGAAGCAATGCCTTGGGAAATTTCTATCTTGGCTGTATACCATGTCAATATGGTACACACAAGTCCTCACAATTATAGCACCAGTAAATCCCAACATACAGAGATTGCCCTTTGGCTAGTGTAACAAAGTGGTGGAGCATTACACAGCTTTTTCTGTCCTACATCTTGGAAAGCAAAAGGGCAGTATTATTTATTAGTTGCATTTGTATCGCACCCCGCTTCCAAGGAGCTCGCAGCAATGTACATGAGAGTTCCTCAGTATAAAGTTTCAGACTTCTGGCCGGAAGGGAATCCCTACCATTTTCATAGTTAATGACTCTTCCTATTTCTGCAACACTGAAGAGTATGGCCCCATCTGTTGGATAGCTCCTTCCCAATAAAATTTTCAAGATCACAGGGGCCTTCTCGCAATACCTAACCCCAGCAAGCTGACATAGGAGCAGCTGTTAAGTCTTTTTCTGACCAAGAAAACAAGATAGATTGTTTGCACAAGGTAGCACAGAGGGGAAGACTTCCTGTTCTTAATGTATCTGCAAACCTACACAACAAGTGCATTCCTTATTCTGCATGTTTTGGATATGTTTGGACACAAGAGATGCGGTTGTGCAAGGCTGATGCTTGAGGCAGTTAAGACATCTGGTTGCGTGCTCTGCACACAAACTGCCAAGTGTAAGCAAGTGTGCAAAAAATAAACAAGGTAAAATCTGCTTGCATAAATTTACAGACCAGGTGAGGATCATATTAAGCGCAACTGATAAACATCTGAGGGAGATAACTTACTGGTAATAGCATGAAGAAGATTGCTTTAAACCATCACTCAAAGGCACAGAACATTAATGCTAACAAGTTTGCCTGCCAATGAATTCATTTGGGTGTTAATCAGAGGCTCAATTTTTACTGGCACTTCTAATTTAGTGCACAGAAAATCCATTCGTGCTGCAAAAAAATCGCCTAGCTATTGAAATGTACCTTTTTGCTGCGTGGCTTCTCCTGCCTTCTTAAATGGCTTGTTTCTTAGGCTCCTGGCACCCAGTAATGAACCCTTTCCCTGCAATAATTTACTGAAAGGCATATTTATTCTCTCAAAGTGGTAAGGAATGGTAACAGGCCATGCTGCCAGAAGCTGTGCTTTACTATCTAGATCGTCTTGCTAATACTTTCTTTCCCACACTGTCACTTCTAATGTTTAGTTCTTAGTTCCTATAATATATTATACCAAGTGCTTAAGCCTGGCTCTAACTTTAAACCTCTGTTTAGCCTGTTTACTATTTAATGTCAGCGAGATTTAAAGTAAAGCCCATGATTATGCATTATCTTGAGCAGAGAGACACTGCAGAAATAGAGTCCTAACAATAAATCCCACAAAGTCCTAATCATTATAGGTGAAATCCAGCACACAGGTAGGACATAAATCTGATTGATGTGTGCAGGATTGCAACCAAGATAGTTAAACAGATGTGGGGGTTTGTTTGTTTGTTTGCTTTTCTGTGGCTACATGTAAATAGGCTAGACTCATTAGTCTTGAAAATTAGGATATATTAATTCCAGTAAGTATTAAATGCTCACATTTTTTTCTTGAAATTCTGCATCAGAAAGCAGTGTTCATACCTCTAAATGGACATTGTTTAGTTTCAGTCTTCTAATATATTTATTTCTATACTGGTAATATTCAAAATCCCCAAGTGGTTCACATAACACACAATAAAACAATTTTTAAAAATGAATTATCTATATATACAACATTATAACAAAAAACACAAAGCAACAAATGGGATTCTTGGGGGGGGGGTGTTCCCCCCATCCAAAACAGGTTGCTTCCCTCCATTCAGATCACCAATAGCACCTCCATCTTATCCAGTTTACTTTTCAACTTGCTTGCCCTTATCCAAGCTTGTCTCGTTTTCTTTAACTCAGAAATGGCAAACTCTTGAGTAACGGCAGCCTCCCGATCAGAATAAAATTTTGGCTACGGAATATTTTCCTAGCCTCTATGCCAAGCAAAAATGGGGAAAAGGGGGAAGGGGAGCGCACAACCATATCTCATATATTCACAATTTTCCATATCTAGCATTTTTAGCTGTGCTAATCATTCTTTTACTCTACGGCCCTACCGCTGAGCCTGTTCAGGCAAAGCTATCTTGAAGCTGGAATCCAACTGTCGTACATTATCAATTCAAGCTGTCTCTGCAGTTATACACACTCAAGAGAATATCCAGCAGCCCAATCCCATTTTATTGCAACACCATCAGCTGGCGCACAAACCAGCAGTGGCCTCTCTCTATGTCAGGGGCTGGCAGAAGGCAGATTGGCACTGGGTGGAAACAGCAGCACTCTGGGGCAGGCGTAGGCATATATAAAGCCCTTGAACTATTTCCAATGAACTAAGGCAGGGGTGAGGAACTTGCGGTTCCTTCAAACTCCACCTCCCATCAGCCCCAGCCAGCCTGGCCAATGGCAAGGGATGATGGGAACTGTACTTAACGCAACATCTGGAGGACCACGGGTTCCCCTCCCCTGCAGTGAGTCTTCCACCTCACCCTGAGATCATGCACTCCTGCCCTGACGCCATGTGGCAACTCTCCAGCAGGCCATTTGTTCTAAGAAGAATCGGGAGGAGAATCTTGGCAGGCCAGAAATGGCATATGGGCCCCATGTTGACTTTCCTGTTCCTCGTGGATAAAATGGAGGAGATGAAGTGGCTCATTTCCTATAATTTTGCTGCCTTTAACCACATACTCTGTGGAGATTGTTATTTTCCCACAGCGGTCTCCTACCTCCAGAAGTACTGATCTAATATGACCCCACGCTAGGAAGTGAACACGGTCAGGCTGCCTGCATGGCAATCACAGTCAAAAATGCTAAGTCAAGAGAAAGAACCTGCTCATCTCTTGCTGTAAGGAAAACCCAAAAATTAAGAAACTTTGGTTTTAGAAGCAGTACACATTGTATGTGCAATACAATTCTTCTCTCTCTCTCTCTCTCTCTCTCTCTCTCTCACACACACACACACACAGCTAGGTTTTGTGCTATGATTCTGTCTACTCCTGAGCTGAGAACTCACAGACATATTTCACATTTAAAATAATGTATGTGTTTACGTTAAAGCTCTGGTTTACAGTTCACGAGAATTTGGCCCGAGATCTTGAGAATTCAAAGCTCCATTTGTTGCATTTTAGAGAACACAGGAACATTCCCTTAAATAAGTCGATTATTTCCTCAATTGTTTTTGCTTCTCGTTTGGTTTTATTCATGGCTTTTTTTTTTTACTCTTAGAGGATATAGGAAGAAAACTAAAAAAAATTAACATGCAAGCAACAGAGACAGACAGACAGATGAAAGATCTGGGCAGGGTGCCAAACGTATTGTGTTGTTGTGCAGTTCCTTTTCAGCTGTAAAAACAATCTCAACCCTGAAATTCTGCCATACAGTCATAAGATTAAATATATATATATATATATATATATATATATATCCCATGTGACCATACTAGGATCTGCAAATACAGTCTCTTTTTTCCTTGCAAACCATTTCCACTTGTCTAGTCCATGAGAAAGAGAAAGGGCTTTTTTGTCTGTAATTCTGAATTCATGAATCTATTCTTTTTTTATTGCTCCTTCATTATATAAGGCTGTTTTAGATTAGCAAGAGGAGTTCATAAAATTGAAAGACTGAGCCCTTTTCACTATTTGTCTGTTATGTTCCATTAGCTCTGATTATATAAACCTAATTTAAGATTGTGATTATAAAGGTTTTCTGTTTCTATATAATATTCTAACGATAATATCCAGAAAGACAAATTGAATTGATTTAAGTCTTTAATAACATCCATAAGGTTGCAATCCTAAACATACCTACTAAGAAGCAAGGGTCATTGGGCACAGTGGGACTTACTTCTGAGTAAACACAAATAGGACTGCACTGCAAGCTTCTTCCTTGGTTAATAAAACTCTAGTCAGAACCAAAGAGTTGTATTGGAAGAGGCAATTTCTGAAGTCTCCCTACGTTTCAGAGGTGGCTCTTTACATTGGGGAGGGGAGATAGAACCAAATTTTTGAGACTGCAACCCACAGGGCACTTTGCCAGCCCAAAGCATTCACCAGAGCCTTCACTATGAAAATAAATGAGCAACTCGATCCTATTGAACTATTGCTGCAGTGGCATGCTGGCAATCCTCTGTTCAGCTTTACTCCCTACAATGGAGACTCTCATCACACCGTGGGAGTTAAGAGGGCTCCTCCCCCTTGCCAAGACCTCCTGATGCAATAGAAGAGCCCATCATTCAGAGGGGAAAAGAAGGTGGAGGGATGAGCAGAGAGGAGAATCACAAGGGGAATGGCATGGCCACAGAGGCAGCTAGCAGCTGGTTCTCCCCATCAGATGGTCTGAGAAGAAGGGAGAGACTGAGAACGAAGGATTTCTAAGCTATCTGGCCACCATAACCAAACATGACCACCCAGGCCCAGCAGTGTGTAGGGGGCAGGTTGGGCTGGTCTAGGGTCCTTCTGAGACCTAGGCCTTTGGCCAGCACCTGACCTCCTGGATTCCACATGGTCAGAGAGGAAGCCAGAGGGGAAGGAACTGAGTGACCCTTCCCACCAGCCGAAGTCAAAAGGGTGTGTGGATCAAGCTTTCCTCTCTACCTATTGGACACATACTATAAGGGTAATAAAGTGATATTCACAGCCCTGGGAACAAGGCTTCCTGTCCCTAGACCATACTGCCCGTGCCTTACCATAACACTACCATGTTGTACAGGGGAGCAAAGATCCAATGGATGGCACAGTGGCAGCAACAGATACTGGAATACAGTCATACCTTGGATCCCAAATGCCTTGCGAGTCAATCGTTTTGGCTCCCGAACGCCGCAAACCCGGAAGTGAGTGTTCCGGTTTGCGAACGTTCTTTGGTACCCGAACGTCCGACGTGACTTTCGCAGCTTCTGATTGGCTGCAGGAGCTTCCTGCAGCCAATCGGAAGCCGCGTCTTGCTTTCCGAACGTTTTGGAAGCCGAACGGACTTCTGGAACAGATTCCATTCGACTTCTGAGATACCACTGTAATTTCCCATCACCATGCTCTGAGGTGTGAGCAGTTCACTGCAGCATTAAATCAGACCTTAAGGTATAGTGGTTGATTCTCCCATACATATACGTAATACACATAAAGTAATGAAAATTGAGAAGTGGTCTACAATCAGTGTTGTAACAGAATGCATAAATGTGATTAGCAATTAAGACAGGTCATAATTTCATTTTCAGGAACCATGTGGGTGAAATTACACGACGACTGTGCAAGACAATCTTCATACCAAAGCTTGCAAATTTTGTGTGGCATGTGGAAGTACAGTGGAACCTTGGTTCTCGAACTTAATCCATTCTGGAGGTCCGTTCGACTCCCGAAACCGTTCAAAAGCCAAGGCGCAGCTTCCAATTGGCTGCAGGAGCTTCCTGCACTCAAGAGGAAGCCGCGGACGTTCAGCTTCCAAAAAACGTTCAAAAACCAAAACACTTACTTCCAGGTTTTCAGCATTTGGGAGCCGATTTGTTTGTCAACTAAGCTGTTCAAGAACCAAGATTCCACTGTAGCTGTTTCTTAATAAACACAGGGGCTATTTGGAGACGTGAGAGGAGTGGGAGGCTGCTTTGAATGCTCTACACATGAGCATGCAGTTGGCTTGTGTTTCTGTGAAACAGCTGTACTCTCACATTGAGCATCTCTGTACACTTACCCTTCAAATGAATGTACAGTGGTACCTCGGGTTACAAACACTTCGGGTTGCAGACTCCGCTAACCCGGAAGTTGTACCTCGGGTTAAGAACTTTACCTCAGGATGAGAACAGAAATCGCACGGCAGCAGCAGGAGGCCCCATTAGCTAAAGTGGTACCTCAGGTTAAGAACAGTTTCAGGTTAAGAACGGACCTCTGGAACGAATTAAGTTCGTAACCAGAGGTACCACTGTATTGCTATTGTATAGCTATCTATCTTATCTGTCAGATAGGTAGATGGATGATAGATAGATAGAGAGAGAGAGAGAGAGAGAGAGAGAGAGAGAGAGAGAGATAGATGATAGATAGCTAGAGATAGATAGATAGATAGATAGATAGATAGATAGATAGATAGATAGATAGATACACAATAGCAATACATTCACATCTATCTATATAATATAATTTTTGATTAAATGGACAAAAGTATGGCATTAAAATGACCATATTATTACAGTACATATTAATTTTAGAACTTATAGTACTGACTTTAATTAAGTACTATAATTACCTCCATTCTGCATGTGGCCTGATATAGCCTCAGGTCCATGAGAGTCCTAAAATGTGTCAGGCTATCATAAAACCACTTCCATGTCGTAATATAAACCAGCATGCAGCTCAAAAATTCCCTTCAATGAAGTGCATAGAAAATGTGCTGTTGCCTGAATGACAGATTTGTTTGTGGGAATCTTCTTAGGACAGCTCTAGGACTATAACTGAAACTATTTTTCATCTGTTCACTGTTCTGCTTACTTGCCAATTTTGCTGCCAAATATCTGAGTCATCAGTAAAGAGGGATAAGAAAATAAGACCAGTATGTTTTGTGGCTTTGAGGAAACCATTTTTATCCTGTGCAAATTTCAGATCCAATTCTGGATATAATAAAACAAAAATAAGGCTGTTTAAACTTGTCAGGACGACTTAAGACACCTAAAGCCATTTTAACAATAGTACCGGTATTACTATTTATCAACAATACAACCAAAAACTTGTATTTAATTCCACTGAAGGCTTCAAAGGTAGTGAAGATATAACTTCAGGGGCCAAATATGTCTTGCATGTAAATATGTGTAGCCACTGTAATATTTCCCCCCGTTTTCAATTCTTCAAAATGCTGTTGAAATTCTGTAACATGTGTTTGTGTGTAATTTATGTGTGGCAGTGTGTGCAGCTAGCCCTAAGACTCTATGCAAACACACAGTTCTAGCTTTAAAATGCCAACTGAGATATTTTGAAAAGTACCTGAAGAAACCCTCCATGCTCATGGCTGATTGGAATGTGCTTCTGGCTTTCCGTGAACCTTGGATGATAAACCTACAGAAATATTAATACAACGAAACAAAAAATTAATCATGAGGCTGCGGTCGTTTGCAGAACTGCAGTGCATAATTTGAAACAAAATGCAAGAAGGGTCCACATTGGTGCCCAGTGGTTCCACCAGCCTTCGGTTTCCCCAGAGTTTTTTTGAAGCAAATTTCTAGTTCTTCTGACTAGCAAAAACTTGAAACAGGGTGTACAAGAGAAGACACTAACTGGAGGTTGTGAGGAATCTCCTAGAAACACTGTGCAATGGTCGACCTCATTTTTGTATGTTAAAGATCCCAAATTCAATCCCCTGGCATCTCCATGTAGGGCTTGGGTGAGGGACATCCTCCATCTTCAGCCCTGGAAAGCCACCAATGGTTTAGTATTCGCTTCTTTGGACAAGAAAGGCTCCCAGAGCAGCTTAGATTAGAAAATTAACGAGCAACATAGTCCTCACACTCAGTCTTACAATCGATACAACGCCCAAGGGGAAAAAAACAGGATAAGGAATGACGAAAAAGCAACATCAGGTACCAGCTCTTAAAGTTATCAGCTTTGATGGACACAGATCAAGTAGTCTGATGGGATGATTGCCAACAAGTGACAGCCGAGGGAGAGCCGGAGGCAACTGGTCTCTCAGCAGAAGCAATGCAATAAGCCTGCTCCCCTTCTCTCCCTCTGCTGGATGTAATAACTGCCACTGTGTGAAAAATAGTTGAATCTGAATTATTTTTTTAAGAATCAGTTTGTGGTTGTAGGGAAGGGGCGCAAAGGACGAGTTTTAGTATAGTTTTTCAGGGAGTTTCTTTGCACAATTCCCAAGTTCCTCTCCATTGCTTTTTACCTGAAGACCACCACAGAAGCAATAGGATTAAGCATTTCTGAAATGTTGACCATCTGTCCACAGGCTGCCTGCTTCTTCCAATCACTGCTTCTGGGGAATAATGCTATGACTGGGCTTCAAATTTTTTGATAAGGATGATGCGGTATGAAGCACAAAGTCTGGGAGGGGAGAGGTAGCTGTACAGGGCAAAGAGGGAAAGCCACTCTGTCACCACCTACTGGTCTAAATTGATATAAAGCTCCTTGGACATCCCTTAACCCAGAGAAGTGCCCTGCATCATCTTACCCACACACCATTTTACTCACCTAGTTTTGAACTAAGCCGATACTGAAATAAGTCTGCTTTTAATACAGTTTGACTGTTGCATTCGAATGATCACTATGCACAATATATGTGACACCTGTAACTTAATTTGCCATGTACTCACAGAATATGGCATCAGTGGAGCTTAATTTCAACTATGTGAGGGGGTAAACGCCCCAGGCAGCAAAGGGTCTTACTTCCTGCAATACCTGCTGCATGCTTGTATCGGATTATTTACAATTTTGACTACTCCAAATCAGAAATGAAACCTGTCTCCTCAAATGCCAAGTTATTCTCAGGCACACTGAGCTATCCTCAGAGAGGTGATGGCATGACTCTTTCTTCATTCTGCTCTTAAATCCTTCACAACCATCATTCCCACTCAGTTGGGCATTTATGAACAGCAGCTAAGTCTGATGTTTTTATTTCATTAATCTACAAAATTTTGCCTGCCAATCTTCATTGTTGTCCATCACTATTGTGGCTGAATTTCTACCACTGGAAGAAAGCTAATGGTGTAAAAACCCTCACTTTTGGAACAGAAAAAAAACAGAAATCCTGAAGATCCCAATTGATCTCCTTTTGTTTTGTTTCTGTACAGATACTACAAATTGTGAAGCTGCAACCCTTTGCACACTTACCTGAGAGTAATCCTCATTGAACTTGGTGGGGTATACTTCCTAATAAATATGCACAGGGTTTCACAGCATAGTAACTTAACATTTTTCCTGCATCTAAGCCAAAGTCTCATATGAAAAAAGAAATGTGGCAAGAAATCAAATGGAAAATGCAAATGGAAGAACTGAGGGTTGGGGTTTTTTTTAACCAACCTTTCTTTTTTAATAGGGCTGTGAATGATCCCCCCAAATCACACCCTTTAGTTCACTGGAAGCCTACGAACACCAGATTGGGAAAAGAGAAAGTGTAATACGATGATGTCTTTAGCAAAAGTAGAGGACCAGCTTCAAGTACCATCATTGCCAGAGAGAAAGGATCCTGGATAGTTGGACTAGGAAATCATAATCATTATGTAATTTGTGCCCCGCCCATCTGACTGGGTTGCCCCAGCCACTTTGGGCGGCTTCCAACAGATATAAGAACACAATAAAACATCAAACATTAACAACATCCCTAAACAGGGCTGCCTTCAGCTGTCTTCTAAGAGTTGTGTACTGTAGTTCTTTATCTCCTTGACATCTGATGGGAGGCATTCCACAGGGCGGGCGCCACTACCAAGAAGACCCTCTGCCTGGTTCCCTGTAACTTCACTTCTTGCAGTGAGGGAAGAGCCAGAAGGCCGTCAGAGCTGGACCTCAGTGTCGAGGTGGCAGCCATAGCTCAGTTGGTTAGAGCTTGGTGCTGATAATGGCCAGGTTGCAGGTTCGATTCCCACATAGGACAGCTGCATATTCCTGCCTTGCAGGGGGTTGGACTAGATGATCCCCAGGGTCCTTTCCAGCTCTACAGTTTTGAGGTTGAACGATGGTGGCAGAGATGCTCCTTCAGGTACAGGGCCTCCATAACTCTTGCCAAATAGATTTGGCAGCTGTGTCTGGGGTAGATTGAGTTTGACACAGGGATGCTTGAAGAGTTCATCTGGTTCATATTCTGAAGTGAAATGACCTGAACTGAATCTAATGTATGGATTGGAATGCAGCTAGCTATCTTTTGGATCCTGTCATTTTCTAAGATTCTGCTAGAGCACATAGTTGTGCCTACTGTGTGGCGGCGAAAGCAGCAAAGAAGGCCTACACCACTGCTTCCATCATGTCCTCAAGAGGTCTTCAGGGTGGTCCATAGGCTGTTGACACCTATATTAGGGAATGGAGCCTTGAACACCTCAGAGATGGTCTGTGAGTTGCTTTCTAGGCATTTTGAGGACAAAGTTGTTTGTCTCCTTAGTGATCTAGCTGTCACGACTAATTCAGTCCAAAGTGAGGTTTCCAATGCTCCATCAACCCATTGGGAGCAGTCATTAGAGCTTTTGGAGCAATATGTCATCAGTACCCCGATGATACCAAACTCCATTTTTCTGTAACATCTGAACTGAGAATACTTGAGAAGGCCCTGAGCCAGTGTCTGGATGAGCGCTAATAGTGTTTGAATCCTGGCAAGACAGAACCTCTGTGGGTGAGTAGGTCCTGGGTCCGGGAAGGTGCTTTCCCTGGATGGGGATCATGCTCTCCTTGAAGGAGGAGGTGTGCTGTCTGGAGGTGCTCCTGGATCTATCTCTGTCTATCTCGGTGGTGGTGTCCTTGGTGGCTAGGAATGCTTTAACCAACTTTGGTTGATAAGGCAGCTACATACATTCGTGGATCAGGGTAGCTTGACCACAGATGTCCTTGCACTGGTAACCTCATAGCTGGATTACCACAACACACTGTATGTGAGACTACCCTTGAGGGTGGTCCAGAGGCAACAGCTGGTGCAGAATTTGGTGGCTAGGTTGTTTGTGGAGGCAAAGCCACCACAGAACACCCTGCTTGCAGGATTTGGCCTAGATGCCAATCTGCTACTGGGCCAAGTTCAATGTGTGAGAACTAACCTAAGGCCTTATACACCAGGTTATCTGAGAGACATCCCTCACATAGCCCAGTAAATTGCTGTGGTTGAGCTTTTCCTGCAAGTTCCAATAATCACAGAAGCCCACTCTGCAGTAATTTGGAACAGGGCTTTTAGTGTGGCTGTTCTGTGAATAGCATTCCTGTTGAGATATAGCACAGCTGAAGATATTTTTGTTCTGACAGACTTCCCAGTTGGTCTTTTCCACAAGTGTCTCCTTATTAGGGTTTCAGGTATTTGCTGTTTCGTGTTTTTAACTGTTTTTGATCATCTTATGTGTAGGTCGCCATGAGACAGTTGTTGAGGTGGTGATTTGTAAATTGATGATGATGAGAATCCTGCCTTTGAAATGTGCAGTGTTATGATGTGGCCTTTAAACAAAATGGCAGCATTTTTTCCCTCATACAGCATCGCTGGGAAGGAAAGCATATGGGCATCTGTAGCAGTATTTTGAAAGTGTGTGGCTGTTACAGCATCAGCCAGGCTTTCTGGCCACTTCGGAAAAGCTGTTACTGGTAGAGTAAGATGGGAACTTTTTTTAAAAAAAAGCCAATATGAGGACCACCTCATAAAACTGCAAGTACAGATTTAATTTTTGAAAATCACATGGATTCCCCCCCCCAATTGCACATTAATATGGAATTAGAAATAAGAACATGTGGCAGTGGTGTGGTCCAGAAATAGACTGCTCTGTCCGCTCCTTGGAACTTTAAGTAAATGTTGAGGCACAGAAATTTAAAAGCACAGAAGCTTAAATAACGGCACGGCTCAGAAGAAGGCATCCCCTCGTATCTTTCATTTGCCATGCTTCTGTTAAGACACTGTATGTGACTTGAATTCAGTTTTAAGATTACTTTAATGCAATCAGAAGGAGTGGCACAGCAACAATGGAAGCTGAGAGAGGAAAGGGGCTAGGAAGTGGAAATTCAGAAGCTAAGACTGGAAACAGAGAGGTATCTTATGGGTGGCACAACCACATTCTGTCAGATTTTGAGGGAAACCTCCATTACTGATGCCATGGTAAACAGATAATGCAGACAGGGCCAAACTGTTTTACAAATCTTGCTTCCCTTTCTCCCAAATGTCAATTCACCTTAAAGCAAAACTGGGCAATATGTGAAGTGTGTTGATGCATTTCATGTATCTGCTTTTGTTGTTGTTGTTGATTTTTTAAAAAAATAAAAAATGAGTGGCAACCAGAAGGGAAGATCAGAACCAGGATTGTGCTGTCTCAGGTGGAAGTTAAGACTTTCACACAGCACCATGGCCATTGAGAAAATTCCCTACCTGAAGCTGCCATACATCTCAGGAGGAAGACCTCTAGAGCTAATGGTAGCTTCCCTTATAGGGGAAAACAGTTACATGAAATATGTGGATGTATTTCACATACCATCTAGTTTGGACCTTGGTTATAGTTTTCAACTACAATAGACCAGATGATTAACTAGTTTGGTAAGGCAACAATTTGATTTAAGTCCCATTCTGTCTTATATCCATTATCAGGTAGCTAGAGATGGCAATATCTTTGACTTTTCTACACTGATAACTAGGTCAACTTTTTCTGGTTAACAAAAATATAGGAAAAACGGTGCCCTTCATATTTACAGAATTCTGCAGGCAGGATAAGATCTAGGCAACCAACAGAAAGCATTTCGTTGCTCTAGTGCCCTAGTGTATTGCTGTGACATACTAAATTTATAAATAGAACTTGCCGTCAGCCTGCAGAGGCCCCTATAGCTTCTCAAAGTACTTCAGAGCTAGATGCTCAGGGAGATAGGGAACGACAAAGACATGTTCTAACATAGAGCAAGATGAAAGGGAGTGCACTAGTTGGCTGGTAGCAAGAAGCAAACGCCATAGACAGAAGCGCCCAGCAGCCTGCATTGTTTCCTGCACAAGATCCGCACGGGGCACACCCAGATGTGATACGAGTATACCTGCACAGGAGCTCGCATGATATGAACTGGTGCTTGATCCTTCTCAGCAAGGCTGTCAGCCAGTAGTTAAGGTGCCACGGCCAATTTTGTGTAAGCATCGACTCTGCCCAAACCTATTGTGGATCACTCCTTGGTATAGAAAGCTTTGACTGTAAGCAACTGGAGATGACCAGGATCGCAGGAGAGGAAGGCAAGCAGAAGTGGAAGTCTCAGCAACTTCTGTATAGCCGTGTAGACTTTGTGGTTGCCAGCCAGCTGTTGTGAACAAGGATGCTTTTCTGTCGTAGTTTTCCTTACTGGAAATAGGCCAGCGTTCTTTTTGGCTCAACTTTATAGTAGTAATCAATGCCCAGCAGTGTGTGGCTGGTCATTTTATTTATTTATTTATTTAGTTGAGGAGCCAGTACAGGTAAATGGAATTGCTAAGGCCTCCATGAAAAAAAACACCTCTCTCTTGTTTTCATAGCCAAATTCTCTGGCGTTGCATTTGCGCTGGCATTCTTCTATAGATCTTCTTTGTTCCCCACCCCCATACGATGTGCCTGCATAGCTCAGTTGGTTAGAGCATGATGCTGATAACGCCAAGGTTGCAGGTTTGATCCCCATATGGGACAGCTGCATATTCCAGTTGCAGGGGCTGGGCTACAGACAGTCCCCAGAGTCCCTTCCAACTTGATTCTATGATATCTGTGATGACTCAAAGTTGCTAAACATTGACAGGCTGGAAGCAACTAAATGCAAATAAGTAAATCCCACCTGCCCCTTTTAACACCTTCCTTGTGTTCACCCCTTTTCTTCCTCTTCTTCAGCTGTGGATATTAATTAGAAGATTCCTTCCACAGGATTATGCACCTAGCCACAGTACATTTCAGAGGATATTATGTCATCTATAATTTTTTCAATGAGTCAGAAATTGTTTTAGGCTGTGATTCAAAGATTCCCATTAATTTCAGAAGATTTTATTCTACAGTAGCTGTGTGCAGGTTTGCATCCCAAAGTGATTTCCATTGGTCACTTTCTTCACAAGGTGGCTCAGTTAGTGCACACAAGTCTGTGCCTCCTCAGCTCAAGTGACTATAATACGGCCTTGTGTTCAAAAAATTATGACCTCATGTTTTGGTTAGAGCTAATATACAAGCTTTACTTCCTACTGCAATAATATGGCAGTGCAGTACTATTTTCTTTGCTATCGTTAATTCTTCCCACTACAGCTCATACTATGGTTATGTTGGTCGCCTTCCCCTACTCCAACTAAAGTAGCTAACTAAAAGCTAATATATTAAAGAAAAGTCAGGGTGTGGACAGTGGAAATGCATTTCCATTTTAAATATGCCATGAAAAACCTAGTCAATAAATAGCAAAAATGCAGGAACTCTTAAACTGAAACGCTGCAGCCTAGAAAAGAAACTAGCTACACTACCTACAAACACACAAGCTAGAAAAAACTTGTTCCTTACCATAACTTGTACTTGCTTACGGTATGCAGTGCCATAATCTTGGAAGGAGTTAATTGCCACTTTGCAAAGACAAAATAATTACTGTGAACAGGCTTGGGGACAAACTGTCTCCCAAATATACCATCAATGATATACCATCATTTACAGGAATGGATTAGGATTGTACCCATGCAGTGCAATCCTATACTGGTTTACTTGGAAGAGCTCAATGGGACTTACTCCCCAGTAAATATGTATAATATTGCAGCCTTATTTATATATTTTGATTTTGTAGGAATAAGACTAAGGATTCACTCAGCGCATGCGGTTGCTCTTTTCTTCCAGAAAAGCGAAATTATTTTAATTGTTTTTATTATTATTATTGTATTTTTAATTTATACGATTGTGGTTTCGTGCCGTTGAAAGTCACTCTCGGTAGTTCATAGGCAAAACAAGAATGGGACAGAAATGTCTATATAAACTAACTAACTAACTAAATCACTAAACAATTATGCATTGTGCTTCTCTTCACAGAGAGTTTAAATGCTCTACTTCTGCAGTGTTATCGGTTCTACAGCATGTGCAAGAAGCTGGTCTTTGGGGGGGGGGGATACTTGCAGATGTCCATTAGGATTGGCGAAAGATTGTCTAGTTACATATATGTACACAGACACTAAGACTGAGGGGAAAGGCTATAGCTCAATGATACAACTCCAACAAAAAGGGGCCCAGATGGCAGGATTAGGAAAGATCTGTGCTTGAATCTTTCTAGAGATGCTGCCACACAAGATTAGACAATACTGGGCTCAATGGACCAGTTCTCTGACAGAGTATAATCTTACAGTCATACCTCGTGTTACAGTTACAGGTAGGTAGCCGTGTTGGTCTGCCGTAGTCGAAACAAAATAAAAAAATTCCTTCCAGTAGCACCTTAGAGACCAACTAAGTTTGTTCTTTGTATGAGTTTTCGTGTGCATGCACACTTCTTCAGATACACCTCATGTTACGTTTGCTTCACGTTGCGGCTTTTCAGGTTATGAATGCACCAAACTCGGAAGTGTTTACTTCCGGGTTCGCTGCGCATGCATGCGCAGAAGCAATCTGTGCGCTTTGCACATGTGCAGAAGCGATCAGCGCGCTACGCGCAGTAGCGGCACTCTACTTACAGACTTTTCGGGGTGCGAACGGCACCTTGAAACGGATCGCGTTCGTAAGTAGAGGTACCACTGTATTTGTAAACCAACAAAAATAATAAATATATATATAGAGAGAAAAATAGACAGGCAGGTATTTTTAGACAATGGCGCCAAAGGGCACCTGCTTCAGGTTCAGTTCCTTCCATCATCCAGACACGCAGATTTGGGGGGCTGGATGCATGACCCAATTCAGGCAGAATGAGACAGCCACCACAGGCAGATGCTTTTGATGTCATAAAAGGGTAGCAGATTGTCAGTTATTGCATTTTTACTGCCAGCAAGACAGAGACACAGCTGTGGAGTTTTCTGCCTCAGGCGCCAAAGTAAGTTGACAGGCCAGGAGTTCAATGCATCTTAACTTGTAAACGGATGGGGAGGATAGGCCTTTCCGCCTCAGGCTTTTCTTGGGGGGCAGCAGGGGGAACCACCTGCAGAATCCTTTCCATGTACACATGGCCCATCCGGGACTCTTGAAATATGAAGGGCAAATAACTCCGCTTCAGTTTCCATGCCAAACAAGCACATTAAACTTCATTTTTATCTGCAGAGACCACATGTGGGAGCCATGCGCCTTTCAGGAAATGGACCTGCTGCATTAGCACATCGCATGACCCAGTCCCCCAACCAATAGAAGGGGGGGGGACACTAAACGGACAGGAGCACACCTCAGTATTTAACATCCCAATGATTGCTGATTTAGGTTTGGCTCCACAAACCAAGAGAGGAAATGGAATGTAATTAACAGGAAGTGGGGGGGCAGCACAATTCTGCCGCCCACTTTAGATTTCTGGAATATGATTGGGCATGGTGCATACTGAATCCCTCCAAGGCCAGCCCTGTGGAGGCCTGCGGGGAACTGTGGGAGTGACTGACCTGCACAAAAAGCAGCCATGTTCCATGGCAAGATGAGAATTAGACTTACTGAGATCAGAGTTTGGGTACAAGACAGAATCAGAGACTACTTGGAGAAGAATCAGAATCAGAGACTACTAATTTGGAGACAAATATTGTGCCGGGGGCCAGCGCCAAAGTGCAGGGCACAGCAGAAAGATGTAACTGGAGAAGAAAAGAGGGTCAAATCCAGGGGCTAACTGCTGAAGCATAGCCAGGATGATGACTGAGGGCAAGATGCAGATCAAAGATAAGGCTTAAGACACTGAGTAGCATACAGGTGTTCCTACATGTGCTGCTCCGGGTCAGATCAGAGGGCAGAAATTATAATAACGTTAGCCAGATACTTGAGGGCAAGGTTTTTCAATAAAGCCAGATGCTGGTTATTTAAAGACACTAGCGCCCCTGCTAAGTAGAATTAGGTCATTTTTTAAACTTGACTTTAAAGACTATGGTGAGGACACCAGGAACTCCTTGGACATACACAACCACTTCCACCTTCATACTGGGGCTTTGCTAGGGCTGATTTTTTCTGCTCTTCTTCTCCTCATCGTGTTGAAGCTTCTTCCCAAAGTTCCACGAACTTCAGGAGTGGATTATCAAGTGTTTTGTGAGACCACAATTGGACTCCAATCAGGGGTGCCATCTTGAATAAAATATGGGGGGAGCAGGTAAACCTCGCCCACATGATCGATCACACAATGTGGCACACATACACCATTTGAATGGGAATGTCCATCAACATAAGAGGGTGGCCCCCTCAAATATTTTATGAGGGAGCAAAGGAACCTTGGCCCCTAGGAGTTGGCTCCTATGACTCCAACGCCTGCTCAGCCCTTTGGATCCACTCAGTGTTTGTATGCAGTAATGAAGAATAGGGAATGTCTGTGGGAGATAGTAAGAATCCTTTTGAACAAGGTCTCAAGTTTCAGCAATTTAGCAATTGTGTAGAAGCTCTGTGATGGCAGAGTTTTTAATCCATAGTCGTCTGTAATCCTGAAAAAAACAGTTGGGCACCGATTTTATGCATACCGGTACTTAGCTGTAATTCCCACTGAACTAAGTGGAGCTTACTTCCGAGTAAGCATGTATAGGATTGCACCATGCTTTATTTGGAGACAAATGATATTGTAATCAGTGGACCCTCCTTCCCAGTGAATCTGCTTAGGACATACTGCAATATTTTATTATTTTGAGGGAAGATTGCTGAACAAATTGCAGCTTTATGGAAGCTGTGTGGCACCAGCCAATATACACAATGACTCTTCTGTGTCCTCAGTTGTGATGACAGATGCATAGCAGTGGTTAGTTTTAGTACATTTGTGGTTCAACTGGCATTTATAACCACTTGTTTGCTGCTTGAAAATTAATCTTCCCTAGTAAAGAACATGAAAAGTCTTCTTTGGCTTTAGTAAACTAAGACTCATGTCTGGTGAAATAAACTGAACAATCCCTAACTACCGTATATAATCCATATTCACAAAGCGTGCTGCCAAAGTTTCCTGTAGCTGTTATGGAGTTGTTGCTTTTTCTTCGTTTCATTTTAAAGTATGATCTATTTGTTTGTGTTTTAAACAGTATTTTAAGTCACTTGGAGACATTCAGATTACAAGCAACTGATAAATCTTAATAATAATCACTTTCTAGCACAATGGTTAACTTAATAAAGGAGAAAAGTACTTCATAGATAAAGGATTCCAGAAAGAAAAAGGATTTACAATAATTTATATAAAGTACTAATCATTGTGCTTTGGGAAAAGTTGAATGTCATGCATTCCTTATTTTATTGGTTTAATTGTTTCACACTGCAAGACTGTGCATGTGTTCAACGGGGCTTACTACTTCTAAGTAATTAGTACATTTATTATCTATATCCTGCACTTCTGTGGTTGCACTCAACAACTAAATAAACATAGATACATTCCTAAAACACAATTAAAAAGCAAATGATCACATTAACTGATACATTTTTTTGTTTTACCTTTTTTTGTAAACCGCTTTGAGGTTTTGTTTGGTTTACAATCCAGCGGTGTATAAATTTTATGAAATAAGTAACAATTCAAATGAAATATATAATAAACAGCTTTACAGTTAATAGTACATAGGATCGTGGTGTGTGTTTGTTTTCCCTTTTCTTTTCCCACGTGCAAATCTCTTCACAACATCTATCCCGCCTGTTGTCTTTTATTTTGGAACCAATTTTGTAACACTGCAATTGCACTGTAACTGCAGTCAAGCTGCTAGGTCTGCATTACTTTCTTCCTTTGGTAATAGAGGAAGTTTCGAAGGGAAACGTGCTCAGAAGGCAATAAAAAAAGTCACCCCGCATGACTTCCCATGTTTTTTTAACAATGGCCCATCAGACTATGCTCAGACATTAAACATCTGGTCCCTTTCATTGCTTAATACCCACCCACCCCTTCATTCCATTGGTTATCATTATTATTAATTGGACCTTACAGTATAATATATTGGTTAATATATGTGGTACTGTTGAGGCCATCCTCTTCCCACCCATTTCCTCAGTTTGCAATCTTGGCATCAGAGTTTGCCATTAGAGGTCATTATGCCAATCTCTTTAATGTGAGAAAGGGATATAAGGGGGGGGGGGAGAAATTCCAAATACCCAAGTCATAAATGATACTGAAAAGAGAAACACATGGAAATTACTTTATAGCTGGTGTACTTCTACTGTAGAATTATAAGCACCACCATGCAGGGTACATTTGAGTTAAAACTGCTTTACCCAAGGATGTCCAGATAAAACTTTATAAAAGGCTATGTAATTAAAGCTCCTGTGTGGCCAGAACATATGATACGACAAAATATAAATTATTTCTGCACCAGCTTTGATGACTTTTTAAAAGCAAATGAATAGATATGACAGCATGCTGCTTTGCATTTTTATTTTTGCATATTTTAATGCATGTGGTGCATTAAGGAGTTCCTCTTGTTCTGAGTAAGTCTCGTTTCAAGAGAAACTTCCAGGGTTCCCTTCAAAATGCCTGGAAATGGAAAATCCAACTCACAAGGACTTTTCAAGTGCATTATTCATTGCATGGCAGATCCTCAAAATTCCAATGGATGCATTTTTAAAGGCCATGTTATGAACATGTGTTGTAATAAGCATGTCAATTTCATTTTTATAACAGAAGCTGGGTTTTTAAAAAAAATAATAAATACATACATACATAAATACATAAAATACTAAAACAAATCTTACCATTCTCAGGTTCAATTAAGACTTAGGGCTGCACGTTCTTTTGAGCAGCACAGGGAGAACACTCTGTAAAAGAGTAAAATTAAAACAGAAAATGGCTATTTGTATTTTAAAATACAAAAGGCTATTTGACAAACAGCAAGGAAAATGCATGTCTAAGGCTTGCAAATCAATTTTCCCACATGTGCTTATGCATCATGTTTCTCTGCACTTCAGTGGTCTATAGGCTTAACTATAGGATAGCAGAATCCCTCATACCTGGATCTGCAAAAACTCTATGCTATTCTTAGCACACTGGACTCTTTGAAGTACATAACGCTTAACCCACTTTAAAAACCAGACAAGACGAAAATAGTGCATTCTGTGCCAACTGCATAGCTTGTCCATTGTTCTCAGACAGATTAGCAGCTGGGTCCGCCCCCCTCCCTCCTTGAAGACAGCAGCAATACAGTCACACTTTCACAACGTAATAGCCCACAGAGGGGATATTTTTGGAAATGGTACCGCATTACATAACCTCTAGCTCTCTCAAGCACTAAATGCAAGTTCACACCTCTTTCTCTGTGAGAATATTAACTTTCAGTGCAATTTTGCAGGAGAGTTTCATTCAATTGGCTACAAGAAAATCAACTGATTAACAGTTTTCTGAATACAGCTTCAATGACATCCAAGTGAGTTCATTATACGCACATACACACAGTTTAGCCTGTAATGTCTGTTTTATTAACATGCAAAATTTCATTAAGTGAAAGACTACAGGGGTAAACTTAATATATGGTTGCATGCTGTTGGGTTTTTTGGTTGTTTTTTTAAAGAAGATATGCTACATAAAACATGTTAACCTTCAGTGCAAACCAAATTTCAACCTAACAGATGACAGAATCTGCACACACATACAAAAAAAATTGCATAATTTAAAATATAAAATTCACTCCAAGCTTAACTGCTGCACAAGCAAATGTGTAGAAGGCTGTTGCAGGAAGAATGCCTGCTTCTAAAAATATACACCCAAGGCAAGGCAACCATTAATATCCCAAGCTTAAAAACCCTCCCTTTGCGCAGAAAGACAGAGAGTTAAATCTACATATGCTGCACAGTTTCTCCTTCTTCAACACTGCCTTCTTTGGAAACGTTAAGCAATATGGAAGGTGGGGGGGTGTTACAAAAAGAAGAGTTAAAACCCCAGCAGAGTCAAGTAAAAGAAGGGAAGAAAGCGGGAGGGAGGAATAACCCCGAAAGGAAAGGAAATCAAATCAAACAAAGAAAGAGTAGGGAAGAAGAAAAATCTGTGCATTTGGACGGGGAAATGTATATACTTACAGACAAAAGCCCCCGCTCCCTCCTCACTTTCTGTCCTTTCTACATGATCTGAAACACAAATGTGGATTCAAAAAGGGCAGCATGCTACAGCAGGGAATTTATAGAAGGGGAGAGGGGGGAGAGAAGGGGGGTTGGGCAAGGGGGTGTGGGTAGGAATGACTGCACCTCTTTCAGAGGCAGCCTTGCAAAGGGAGGGTGGGAGAAAAGAAAAAGGGGGTGGGGGCAACAGCAAGAGCTCGGGGAGGGGGGTCTCTCTCTCTCTCTCGCCCTCCCTCCCTCCTTTTCTCGCAAGCTTTGGTTGCCTGTGCTGGTTATATTGAACAATGAGCTAATTCTGATGGTAGCTGGCTGGGCGCCAAGCTCTCTCCCCCCCCCCCCAGTTTGCAAGCACACACACACATACACACCCTCCCCCTTCCCTCTGCTGCTGCAGAGCCAGACTGCTTAGTCTGCAATAATCTGCAGCCCAAAATCTCCCCCGCCCCCCACTTTTCCCAACCAACCTCTCTCTCTCTCCCCCGCCCCTCCTCTGCTCCTGTCTAGCAGACGGAGAACCAGCCGACCAATCACTGGGCACACAGACCGGGGAATGCTGGAAACCCAGCAGCAGGGAAGGGGGGGGAGTGGAGGCAACGGAGGCTTCGAACTAGTTCAGTTTCTCCTTCCCAGCCTCCCCATCCCCCCCCCCAAATCGCTGCTGTGCCAGAGGCCCGAAACTACCCAGCTGTGGGCAAAGCGGAGGGCACTCATTGGTGAACTCGGCTGCCGGTCACTCGCCTTACCCTTTACACCCACCCCCTTACCCGCGGATGCCGCCGCCGCTTTCCAGACAAATAATAAAGAGCAGAGCTGGCGGGAGGGGTGCCAATCGCGAAGCGCAGCCAAGGGGATCTGCACAGCCGCGGCGCGGCGCCAACCCAGACCGGAGCGGGGTGGGGGAGGCGGGAGGGGAGCAGCCACATACTGTAATAATAAACCTGCGGCGGCGGCGGCGGCAAAGGGCATCTGAGGAGAATGGGCGGGAGGCGAGAGGTAGAGGCAGTAGCCGCCGCCTGCTGTGGAGAGGAGGGGGAAATGGTGGCCGGGGGGTGGAGGGGGAAGTCGGCGCTCTGACACAGAAACACCCACACAAGGCCGCGGGGAAAGAGGGGCAGGCGGTGTGGGGGGAAAGAGAGAGCCGGTGGGACTGGCGCACGCAACCCGAACACACCCGGAGAGGAGGAGGAGAAGGAGGCGCCGACGGAAGACTACGCGCAGCGCATCTCGGAGAAACCCCAGGCCCAGGCCGCCCTGAGGCGGGAAAAGCAAACGGCGCCTCCTTCTCACTCGCCTCAACTTCAACCTGTGAAGGTCGCGCGGCCAGGGCCGAGGAGCCCACAAGCCTCTCGTACCTCTGAAGTATAAATAAAACGCAACAATAAACAGTTCGACGACCTTTCGTGACTTTCCCCAAACCCGATTGTCTTGTGTGCCTTGATAAGCTTCTCTTCGGGGTCCCCCACCCCCAGTTATGTTTTATTCAGATTCAACATGTTTAACATACAACAGTCAAAACACAATTTCGTCTCTTCTTTTTTTGACGCTTTCCTCCTTTTTCCCCATAGAGTTGTTTCTCCTCTCCTGCCTTCTATCTATCAAATCATAACCACTGTATTATAATCTAGTTACTTCTGTTGCTTATAGGTTCCTGCTCGCGAGTTCGTGGTACTATAATATTTCTTTAAATACTCCAAAAAGGGCATCCATTCCTCCACAAAACACTCATCATTGGATTCTCTTAATTTTGCTGTTAATTTTGCCAGTTCCAGACCCTCCAAATGTCCTGGATTTACAGAAGCCGTCCTGGTTTCCGATTTGATCCCGGAATTTCCCTTAGGATGTCCCTGTTTTCAACATAGAAATGTTGGAGGGTATGGAGTTATCTGACCCCCGAACCGTCTGAAGGCAATCCTGTGGAGGGAAGTTTTAAAAAAATGTTTTAAATGTTTAATTTAATTCAGTAAAAGGAAAGCGAAGAGGGTTAAGGAGGTACTTGTGTGTATGCAGCTATATAATTCCTTCTGTATCTGCTACCCAACTTCAAATATTACTCATGCACATCCAGATTGGGTTGGACTGGCCTTAGCTGCCCAAATTTCCCATTTTAACCTTCCTGATAATCATTGAAAGGACTATCTGAAGAAGTATGCATGCACACGAAAGCTCATACCAAGAACAAACTTAGTTGGTCTCTAAGGTGCTACTGGAATGAATTGTTTTATTTTGAGCTGATATAAAGTTGCACTTGGGAGCAGTGGCGTAGCGTGGGGGGTGCTGGGGGTGCCGGCCGCACCGGGCGCAACATCTGGGAGGGGCGCGCTCGCACAGAAGAAGCAGGCGAGGAACACGACGGAGAGCAGAGCCCGGGCCGCATTCATAGCGAGCGAGCGGCTGCCTGGGAGCCAAGCGCGCGCGCGCTCCGCCCAGGCGAGTCCCTCGCGCAGCGTGCACAGCCCAGCCTGGTGCAGCTCCCTCTGGCCGTCTGCGGCGCGGCGCTCGTTGCGAGAGGCCACAGCCCGGGCAGGACACGCCCCGCGACACGACACGCCCCTCCCCCGCGCCAGGACACGCCTCCTCCTCAGCCCGGGAGAGGTTTTTTTTGGGGGGGTGACGGTGGGGGGAGCGTGACGCTGCCAGAGCCGGAATCTCCTTTGCGCCATCAGCAAGGACTCAGCCCGGGGGCGAGGTATGTCTTCCGAGCATGTGCAGAGTGCAATGGGCGTAACCAGGATTTATGTTGCGGGGGGGGGGGAAGAACCTCAATTAGTTAACTATTTTTTATTGATTTACTTGATTGAAGGAGGGGAGCTGCCCTCCTGCCTCTCCTGAGCTAGGGGGCGGCTGCTAGGCGGGGTTGAACTCCGATTTTAGGAGCAGGAGGGTCCAAGCCAGAGCAGGCCGGAAAGGAGAGTGACTGGTCACTTCACCGTCTCGATTAGGCATAACAAAATAAAAAAAATCCTTCCAGTAGCACCTTAGAGACCAACTAAGTTTCTTCTTGGTATGAGCTTTCGTGTGCATGCACACTTCTTCAGATATTCAGAATTTTTTTATTTTGTTTTGACTATGGCAGACCAACACGGCTATCTACCTGTAACTCGATTAGGCATGTTTGCTAAACATAAAGCTGGGAGATTTGTTGTAGTGAAATAAGGAGCTGGCACTCTGCACATGCTCCAATACATTTCTTTGCCAGCTTTTGCTTTGTTTGTTGTCCTTTGTGAGTTTTGGCTGAAACAAATTCCTGGAAATGGGGGGGCGGGGCGGGTAGAGGTACAAAACTTCTGATTGTTTATTCCGCCAGCTACACAGCTGAGATAAGTGGAAATTTGGACTGAGAGAATGGCATTTCGCTGTCCATTTAAAAAAGAAGTCGATTTTCACAATTGACAGGCTCACCTATGAAGTATACCCAAACCCTCCTTCCACACTGGAACCATGAAGGAGCCAATGGAAGGAGAGCTGTTCTTAGTGGTTTCCAAAGTTACAGAATACATTTCTGCCTCCTCTGGACATTGGGCAAAGTCTGAGCTTGAGCACGTTTTGAATATGCTCCTTTCCACTGGTTCCCAAGCTTCCCCCTCTCCCCCAACAGACTATTTTAAAATTTCCTAGGGCCTTGGCAGATCACTTAATGATTTTTCTGCCTGCTGTAGCAATTGGAATGTGCTATGCTAGATGCTCTGTTATTTTACATTTTTATTTATTTATTTATGATTTATTTATTTATATAACAACGTTATACACCACTGTTCCTAAAAAAAATATTAGAGCAGTTTCTGGTATGTAAAACCATAAAATTAAAATTATTTAACAAAGTTGAAATAAAAAATTGTGTAACTATTTTGGAAATAAAAAAAACCCTGTTGTTTAGTCGTGTCCAACTCTTCGTGACCCGATGGACCAGAGCACACCAGGCACTCCTGTCTTCCACTGCCTCCCGCAGTTTGGTCAGACTCATGTTGGTGGCTTTGAGAACACTGTCCAACCATCTCGTCCTCTGTCGTCCCCTTCTCCTTGCGCCCTCCATCTTTCCCAACATCAGGGTCTTTTCCAGGGAGTCTTCTCTTCTCATGAGGTGGCCAAAGTACTGGAGCCTCAGCTTCAGGATCTGTCCTTCCAGTGAGCACTCAGGGCTGATTTCCTTCAGAATGGATAGGTTTGATCTTCTTGCAGTCCATGGGACTCTCAAGAGCCTCCTCTTGCACCATAATTCAAAAGCATCAATTCTTTGGCGATCAGCCTTCTTTATGGTCCAGCTCTCACTTCCGTACATTACTACTGGGAAAACCATAGCTTTAACTATACAGACCTTTGTTGGCAAGGTGATGTCTCTGCTTTTAAAGATGCTGTCTAGGTTTGTCATTGCTTTTCTCCCAAGAAGCAGGTGCTTTTAAAGGTGCCCTAGGTGGACTTTGGGTGGCCAGGATTGGCTCATATGGGGGATCAACTATTCCTCCTATTTCTGGGAACTGGGTTCTAAGTACTGTACGTTTAGCCCTCAATTCTCTTCCTAGCTTTGAGGAAAATCATGTTTGCAGAAGAAAGAAAATGTAGTACTTCTTCATACAGTGGAGAAAACCCAATTTATTTTCTTTCCAAAAAAAGAAAGTTTCTAGTTCTCAAGGCTGAGAAAGTGCAGGCAATGGTTCAATGGGATTAGGACTGAGTGGCTGAGTCCTCAGTTGCCCTGCATAGATTCTTAATTCTATATAGAATGTATATGCAACATAATAATAATAATAATAATAATAATAATAATAATAATAATAATAAGCCCTCTCCTCCATGAATCTGCCTAATCCAGAGGCGTAGTTAGGTGTGGCGGAGGGCATTGGGTGCCACACCGTGGGGCCTGCAGCGTGCCTGAGCCACGTGTCTCTCCTGAGGGGGAGGCGGTGGGCGGACTGCCTGCAAGCTCCGCACTGCTTTTTTGAGCAGCGTGGGGCTTGCAGCTGCCCACCGCCTCAGCTTCCTACAGCTGAGGGGGAGGCTGCGGAGAGGCTCCATGCAGGCTCGCCCCACCCCCATGGGCAGCTTGTTCCGCCCCCGGCTGCAGGCCACGGGTGCCACGCGTGTTTGAAAATAAACTTGTATTTAGATGCATACTTTAATTACATCAGTATTTTCATAACAAACAATACATGTGCTTAGGGGGTAAGGGTTTCTTTAACTAATCTAGTGGAAGAGACTCGAGTGCTAAAATCCACGGGTTAGGGGGCGCAAATTACTTGCCTTGCCCCGGGTGCTGACAACCCACGCTACGCCACTGCTTGGGAGTTCTATATTCAAGTCGTATCACGTGACATCTTCAAGCAGATTTACAGCAGCAGAAACTTTCATGGACTGGTCTGGAGCCCCCTTCATGTGCATGAAGATCTGCAGTGGGTAGACAATAATGGAAAAGTATAAATAGCAGAACCCCACTCACCATGCCCCCCTCCACCTCTTTCCCTCTTTTCTTCCTAATGTAATACTAATGTCTCAACAAATGAAACTGTAGAAAATGTAACTTGAAAAAAGAGACATTGCACATACTTTTGTAAAGCAATAAATCTTTAATAAAAAATATGTAAAATTAAAAAAATAGCAGAGCCCAAAGGGGATGAAATGCAAGAGGTACCACATGTGCCATTTCTATACAAAACTCAAATGTACACAATATAACAACAATGGTTGACGGACTCCTTGATGAAGCCAGCCCCCCTCTCCTCACTGACCCCAATCTGCAACATGTAAATATTAGTGGCAATAATGAAAAGTTCAGAACCTTATTGAGATTCTGGTTGTACCCTGGTGTAGTGGTGCATAGCATTTATTATGAAGTTTTAATATGTTTATTTTACTTGCATTATGTGGGATTTTATGTATTTGTACACCATCTTGCGATCAACAGGTAAAGAACAGTTTAGAAATGAAATAAAGTGTTGCAATGACAAAATTCAGCAATGCATTCAGATTCCCATAGGCATCTTTGTGGCCACTGAGCAGAGCAGACCCACTGATGAGGTGGGGTGAAGCACCTGCCTCAGGCAGCAGAAGTGTAAAAGGCAGTGCCCCACCTGCCCCACCAATTCTGCTGCCACTGGAATGCCACCCTCTTGCCGGTGAGAGGGAGACATTCTGGCACATGTCATTGTCGCTTGTCTTCTGCATCCCTGGGGAAAGAAGAAGAGTGGGGGGTGGGCTTTCCAGCAGTGGCAGAAGTGGGGAGGCGGAGGGGAGGGAGCAGCAAATTCCCATTTTGCTTCAGGTGGCGAAACAGGACAGGCCACCCCTGACTATGAGAACAGGATACTGGACTAAATGGACCAGCAGGCTCTCCTTATGTTCTCAAAGCAACTTGCATCAAACGAAAAGTCTGCAAATTTTGTGAATAATGTAACTTTTCCAGATGATCAATTGTTACTGTGCTACAAAGGTTTACGTGCTGTTCAGGTCTTGTGTGGGAGGAATCCAGACATCTCTCAGATGAAGAACTTCTGTTTCAGACCCAACAATCCACAACATACTGTTGCTATGAAAATGGTATTGCTTCATGATCTAATGGAGCCATTGTAATTTTGGAGTGCCCTCTAGAATAGACTTGTGTAAGTAAGTAAATATCCCTGGCAACTATTAAGCAGTATGTATTTGCAACATAAATGGAGTTGAACAATACGACCCACCCAGTTATCTGCCATGCTGAAGCCATGGAATGTGCTCTGAGCATCAGCAAGCAGCTTGTGTCTGTTGTAGGAGCTGAACTTCAGCAGTCTCAAACAAAGACAAGAGAATCCCTATCTCTGTTGCTCTCAAAGTAAGCACTCTTCAGACTTTGATCTTGGCCAAATTCTTAACTAAAGTGAAACTGCCAAGAGGCTTCTTCATATTTTTGTTTTGAGACTGGTCACTTTCAACTCCCAAGCTAACCTTGTCTTCCTCTTGTGTAGCCTTTGCCAAACTGGTGCCCTCCAGATGTTTTGGATCAGTTCCCATCAGCCCCAGCCAGCACAGCCTTGTTGGCTGGGGCTGATGGGATGTAGTGCAAAATATCTGGAAGCCGCCAGTTTGGTGGAGACTCTTCCTGTGCATGACATTCACACTTCTTTTAAAAGTGGAGGGAGGAGAAGCGACAGAGCTCTTCCTCAGTGCGGCAAAGTTAGTCCTTAATCTGTTATGTGTGTGCTTTTGAACTGAGACTTGCAGGCCTGCCTGCAAAAGATTAAATGACGATAGGTGTACACTTTGATATTTATCTTCTGAGTAAGTTCTACGTGCATCAGTTTCAAGTATATACTGAAGCAGTGTCTTACTAACCTTTCCAGAGATGGATTATCAACACCCAAGATAAGCAGCTAACTCCCACCCACCTTCCTCCAGTTGTTGAATTCCTATGCTTACTGGTACTTGTTGTAAATTCACTTTTTCACATACTAGGAGTGATTGTCTATATCATCTGTATTTAAAGAGCAGTGCCTCATGAGCTTACTTTGTTTTGTCTGTGATGGGATGGGGAAATGTTGTGGAGCAGTAAGATAACTATTGATAGGCTCCGTCCAAGCCACTGATATTTGCATCACCATAGTTTATTGGGTTTCTTCCAAGCAGGCATGAATAAGATTGCAGGTATCATTCCTTATAATGCAAGCCTATGGATGCCTCTCCCATCTCCACCAATTATTGGCTTAAATAACCTTCACAAAATATGGTCCCGTCCCCCCGTCCCCTCTGATGGGCAGATTTCAGATCCTAAGTCTGTATTTTTAATGGGAGGGGCATTATTGCAGGGGAAGATTAACAGGGGAAGGAAGTACCCACCTGCCACCTACTGATTATTCCCGGCAGCTCCCACCGCCCAGCTCCTGTAAAAACATTATAAGGGAAGCATGGAGTTGGGGACACCCGCGTTCTGTTCCTAACTTCTAGTTTGTCCTGAATGACAGACAGACCTTTGGACTTTTGAGTTCATTCTGGTGTTGTACAACAGCAGCATTCAACGACTGTAATCCCTTCACAGTTATTTTAGTTACAAGTCAGCTCTTAAAACCAAGAAAGGAGATCAATAATCACATAAGTTAGTAAGAGCTGCATTACTAAGTGATGAGCATTTGCCTTGGCTTTGAGCATGCACTCTCCATAAAGTTGATAAGTGCTGCAGCTTCGTTGCCAAAAACGTTCCAGGAATTTTCTGCATGCCAGGAAAGTAGGATCTGTTCGGTTCAGCAAGAAGAGATTGTGTGCACTCTGATTCACAGAGACTTATCACTGGAGGAAAGATGTGCTTGCTTCACAGCATTAACACATGGCTACGATCCTGTAAGATGAAGGGAAATGAAATGAATAATAAATCTAATCTGCTATGCTTTCTTTTCTTTCCTTTTTTTCTTTTCCACCCAACTCTCTCTGGGTTTGTCCAGATGTTTTATGTTCTGTTCTGATTGCTTGTTCCTCTGTTGCTGCACGTCTGTGAATATAATATTCCAAACAAGGGAATAACCTCCTCTCCTCCTTTAAGTTCTTTCGTTATATAAAACAGCAATGAAGCCAAGGCTCCCAGAAGACAGTACTGTTGTGTACTCTCTTACTGGCAAAAAACCCTAATTATTGTACAAGGACATACAGAAAAAATCTATTTCTTGTAATTTGACCAAGAAAGCCTGACTCGAGCAACTTTAGTTGCATTAATGCCCCAGTGTGTGTGAAATCATATTCCAAAATGTTGCTCCTAAAATAACATTTTACTGTTAAAGCTATTTATTTAATAATGCATTAAATGATTTTCATTTAGTAATCCGACCCCATAATGAAAACATAAAATTGTTATTATTTAAATTTCTTACCCATCCTTCACCCCTAAGGTCCTAGAACGGGTTACAACAATTTAAAATACAGCATTAAAACAGTTTTTTAAAAACTTAAAATTTAAGAACGGACTTCTGGAACGGATTAAGTTCATAAACCGAGGTACCACTGTATAGTGGGACTCTTTGACACAGCTGGAATTGAGACTTGATAATAATAATAATCCTCTATAATAATCTCCCTGTGTCCCTGCGTCCGCCGTCCGTGTGTCAGTGGAAATCGCAACTGCGCATGCATGCACTCCACTGACACACGGATTGGAGCGCAGAGAGAAGGAGGAGCCTGAGGTTGGAGCGCAGCGCTTGCGCTTCGCGAGCCTCCGAACCTCTCCGCTTCAGCCGCAATGGCGGCCGCTCCCCGCGCGCTGCTGCTTCTCCCCCTCCCTTCTTTCTCCCCGCCTCAGCCGCCCGTGGCGGCGGCGGGGAGGGCGGCCGTCGCCGGGGCTGCCGGCGGGGCAGCGGCAACAGGCGGCTCCGCCATGGTGGTGGCTTGGCCGCCTGAGGCGGGGAGAAGGAAGCGCCTCGGGTCCCCGCCGCCGCCGCTAGCGCCCATTATTAATGGGCTTAATTCAACTAGTAATAATAATAATAATAATAATAATAATAATAATAATAATAATAATTTATTACTTATACCCCGCCCATCTGGCTGAGTTTCCCCAGCCACTCTGGGTGGCTTCCAACAGGAGATTAAAAATACATTAAAACATCAGTCATTAAAAGGACAAACCGCCTTGACCCAACCAGAGGCGCTAGTAGCAGAGAGAAGCACCTGTCTTGGCAACGGCGTGCAAAAAAAAAAAAAAGAGGCAACCTGCTTTTTCTTTAATTGGGAAGCGCAAAAATATTTGGCACTTTTGAATGAATTGGGAAGGACCGGGGGTCGCAGTCAGGAGATGTCCATGCCAAATCTGCCCCCCAGCCCTGAAGTTCTCTGGCTCTGTTCCGGGATCCGAGGCGCTGCTGGAAGAGGGAGACGAGGCCTCGGCCGGGCGACAGCTCCTGCTTCCCGGATCTACCTGCTTGATCTTAAAAGGCCTAATTATAAGGTGTTTAATCTTATGTAATATACATAAACCTAAGTCAAATCTTACCTAATTCTTCCTTCTCTGTCTTTTTGGTTCATTATATAATTTGGGATGAATTTATTTGTAATTATTCAGGGTACTCTGGGATATGGACAAGGACCAAAGTAGGGATCTATCACAAATACAAGGCTATAAGTTTATTGCTGACTTGTATGCCACATTTCCTGAAAGTACCCTTGTTTACCAGAATATTTGTCGTTACTGTATTTGACTCAGCAAAGATGCATAAACGTTAAAGGAGGAAGTTCTAGACAATTGCATTAATCTTCAGGGAGCACTTCAGATCTTATTGTTTGCGGATGCAGAAGTGCTCCCATTCTAGAAGGGAGGGACCTGTCTTAAGAAGATGCAAGAAAATGAGGGAAATCAACATATTTAATATGCTAAAGCAGTACCACCTTTCAAAGAATGATTGCAAAGCAAGTCTATGCAAGCATAGACTAGAGACCTGTAAACAGTTTGAAAACTGCACCTGAATCATAGCAAAGTAGGAGATAAAACACTATCAAACCTGATGATTGCTTATTGGAAAAATCTTGAGTTCCTTTCCTACCTTTTATGTGTTAAAATAGTTTCCGTGGGCATTCTATACTTCCTCTGAACACGTATCACAAGAATAGCTGCCAGAACAGGACTCCCATTACAACTGCAGTACAATCAATAAGAACGCTCCGAAATGCTAAATATTTCAACAGCCCGGCATGGGCCTTCTTCACTTTACCTGTCATGTTCATTTTCTCATCTTAAGCATGATTCTTTGAGTGATCTTAGCATTGGGGGGGAAAGTAGAAATAGCTACAGATGAGCATTTGCTGGAAGACTAAGAAGAAACATTCTGCAGCTAGGGAAGAAACCATATATTAGTTTGTTTAGAAAAGATTTGGGCATAGCCCACTCAGTGCAGACCTTGTGATCACAGCAACTCTTCTCAGTAGGTCTTGCCCCAGTGAGACAGTTGTGATGACCGAAGGTCTTCCCACCATTCTCTAAGGCTCCTCCCCTGGTTCCTTCCCCAGCAGCCTAAGGCTCCTTCGTCTTGTCTCTCTTTCCTCCACCCTCTTCATTTCTCTGCCTGTTCTGGGAGACTAGGTGGGAGGGAAGCTGGCTGCAGCAGGAGGGGGAGATTCCCTGGCTCCTTCAGCAGCCTGCCTCCGCTCTGCCTCTTGACCCCCACTCTGCTTCTGCCTCTGCTTCTGAACTGCTCTCTGCCCCAGCCTCTTCCTTGTACACTAAACCCTGTCACCTCTTCACCTCCCGACACATCTCTCTCCCAGCCTGCTCCCTCTTCTCCCTCTGACCACTCATTGTTGTCCCACCAACAACCCCCTGGCTCTGAGCCTTCTTCCCCTGGGGGTTCCCTTGGGCATTCCCCAGCTGGTGCCTCCCACCATTCCTCTGCATGCAGCCAGTCCATGACACTTGCATCTCAACACTTCCAGCAGGTGGGTAGAGAAGGGGTGGGCGTGGAATAGGCAGGGGTTTTTTTATATCAGCAGAGCTGCAGGTTAATGTTAGGTGGAGCTTCCCCAATTTAGATACTATTAAAAAAATAAAATCTAGCACACTACCTAACAGTTGTAGAGAATGTTCCCTCTGAGAATAAAGACCCTTCTTCCAGTATTATATGAAATCACCTTCCTCCTGTTTAGAACCCTGTTGTTCAATGGCTAAATTCAGTATTCTCCAAGTAAAGCAAAAAGGTCGAGTTAGCTGGATTTGGCAACTTAAAAATAATTTAATTGGGATGGAATAGTCATGTTGTTCAGGTTTGGTAGCATTTATGTAACATGGTATGAAATGCTATCTTTTACATAATTGCATCTGACATCTACGAGAAGTTATCCATATGGAATTTATTTATAGCAGTGCAGGTAACTGTCTTTGGCTACCTTGCTTCATGATCCGTTTATGTTGTTTAAGTAATTACAGAACGTGGCATCTAATAAATGTAAGGATGAATGAGATCATTGACATCAGGCCTATAAAAGGGTAAATAAAATGGCTAGCAGCATTGCATTTATTGTACAGTTCAAAATCATCACAATACCATTACAGTAGAAGGGTTCATAAATCTGTCTAGATTCCACAATATACACATGTCTAGATTGGTATAACTCACCTTTCACATGCACAAGAAGCTTTTCACAAGTTTTCATGCAAACTGGATTTAAAGCTAGAATCTAATGCCCGCATGAGAGCCATTGCACTCCACGAAAACCACCTGACCTTTTCCTCAACACACCTGCATAAAAGTGAGGCCAGTTTTTCATCTCAAGCAGCTTTTAGAAGCACTAAAATAAAATCAAGGGGGATTTGCATCAGTTTCCTGCAATGAACATGGACAAGTGTTTAGTGCTTGTGGGCACCCTTGCAAGGAACTCTTCGTTCAAATGCCTTCACAGATGTGAAACCCAATGTCTTCTTTCCCCCCGCTTGTCTCTCACCATGTTTACTGGCTTTCATTTATGCATTCATGTTTATAGAGAGGAGGGGGATAGTTAAGATGCCTCATTTGGTAGAAATTGCTTCAAACACTCGTCATTTATTGTAGGGTAATTCCGCTGCAGTCAATTAATCTGCTCCAGAATTAGATGTCCTTCACAATCAGTAGCATGCAATTTGTAGACACAGTGTGAGCTAACAGTTCTTCTTTACTTGTCTATATAATTTTAAGGCTTAAAAATACGATTACAATTACATGTATTTGCCATTGCTCTTGGTAAGACAAAATATAATACAGTGTTCGCACCTGCCTACTTCTGTTCTATGTCAGTTTCACATGTGTTCAGTCATAGAGGTCCATATGACTTCTATAACTTCTAGGTGATCCTCACAGATCAGCACCAGGACACATTGAACATATTCAGTTCTCTTAAGTGCCAATCATTTGCATTAATATTACAATACTATCCAATGTATGATAGCATTAGCTTTCATGGGCTAGAGTCCACTTCAGCAGATGCTTGAAATCTTATTCTCAAATAATTGCCAAACATTGCTAAAGTGGGATCAAGCAGGTTTTGGATCACTTATTCCTTTTCGCCAATAAAGACTTAGGGTGGCACTTTGTCCTGGATCTTTTTGGTGGTGTCCTGGTTTTTACTTTTTAAAATATGACAACCCAAAGATGGTTTATTTAACATATTTGATGAGCAACTGTAGGTCTTGTCTTAAGAAACTACAAGAGGTAAAATCCAACCTTGAATCAATGGCAGGAATAAAGAGCTGGATTCAGGGAACATCAAAGTAAGCAAGTAACCAATCAGGGAGCCAAAGCACCATCAGGGTATGGCTTTTAATATAAGCTGCGTATTTATATCTTGGAATTTGTGTTCTAGACCACAGCAACTTTCTCCTAGTGGAGAAACAACTTCGTTTCTCTGCATGTTCTGGGAGACTAGACTCGACAACTTCGGGGTGTCCTGGTTTTTACTTTTTGAAATATGGCAACCCTACATTAGACTGATGTTCTTGTTATCTCTTGTGTGAAGAGGGGATAGCTAGGTTAGGAGAACTAATGTGTCCCAGGCAATTAAAGGAAAAATCTAATCTGAATTTCAATCAGATTTTTGCACTCTTTGAGTGAGGCACCCCACTATGTAAGCATGTTTGAAGAATTCACACTAAGAACAAAAATAGCTCTTTATTCTGACATATCACATGGCATGTCTTCCATTTAGAAATCCTGAAAGTATGTGGAAGGTGTAGAGATGAAACTAGCTAGGATCTCTTGGGAGAGGCCCTTTTAAATATCAGCATCACAGACCAGCTTATCTCTGTTCACACCAATGACAGACCAGTCCATACACATTCCTCCCCATTTGTTTACGTATAAGACTTACAGCTGTGCATATATCTAATACCACCAGTTCTGCAGGCTTCTTTGGAATCCATAACACCACACTCAAATTAACATACTGTATAAAAACATATCTTAAATGAGGGGAATATCAATTTTTCAGGGCTCTTTGTATGTGTGCATTTGGGGAGGTGATATGCTCTCTTCCCCATGAGTGTGTCACAGATGTTTTCCATGGAAACCGTAAAAGAAAGCAGCTGCCTAAAGAACTTCACTAGATTGAGGTTTTATACTTTGTTAGAGTGAAGATGCTAAAATGGAAACAGTTATTTCCATTATGTCTTTAACTGAGGGGACACCGAAAGGTCAGAGACAAACAACAGCTTCCAAAGCTTCAGAAGAAAAGGGGTTGCTGAGCTCCTTTGATTTCTCTATTAAAGCCTTTAAAACTCTAGAATGTCTGGGATTCTTGTCAAGTCTAGACTTCACAGCAGCTCAGAAAATGTGCAGCAACTCCATGATTCAGAGGCCTGAGAAGAAGCAGTATTGCATGTATAATGTTCTTCCATTTCCCTCACAACGGACAGGTCCATTACACTCCCCATTTTACAGAGGGAGATAACAAGATGAGGAATAATGCTTTGCCCAAGGCCACCTTGTAAATCAGTGACAGAAGGTATGTTTAAAAGTCAGAAGAGTTGTTTGGGCTTGCCCTAAAAGGTGGGGTAGTTTTGTTTTTAAAAAGGAACATTGAAAATACATGAAAAGAAGAATTTTCTTGCCTTGCCTGTGGTTACTGAACTCTTGCTATAGAAAAATCTAAGTTGCATCTTTAAGGGACTTTTCAAATTTCATTGAGAAAAATGCTTATTTCCAAAGGAAAATTGCTTTTCTCGTGTTGCATCGAAGAGAGAGACCTTGTGCAAGGTCAGTGTGGTGTAGTGGTTAAGAGCGGTAGACTCATAATCTGGTGAACCGGGTTCGCGTCCCCGCTCCTCCACATGCAGCTGCTGGGTGACCTTGAGATAGTCACACTTCTTTGAAGTCTCTCAGCCCCACTCACCTCACAGAGTGTTTGTTGTGGGGGAGGAAGGGAAAGGAGAATGTTAGCCACTTTGAGACTCCTTCGGGTAGTGATAAAGCGGGATATCAAATCCAAACTCTTCTTCTTCTTCTTCTAGCTGTCGGCTATTGAGTTTCGGTTTTTGAACATTTCAGAAGTCGAACAGTCTTCCAGAATGGATTATGTTCAAAAACCAACGTACCACTGCATCAGCAGCCATTACATCAATCTGCTCTCCTCCTTTACATTTGCAACCTGCAGCACTGTTAAGCAGCTGCCGTGTCCTCCTTTATGCTAATTTTTACAAACCATCTGGTCCTCACCTTGCATTCAGTTACTCACATGCGCTGCGGCCTTTGGCTAGTTCTGCGGTTCTCAGGAAGCCATGCGCTGATCATAATGACGTCAACAAAGAAGTATAATGAAAGCATAACAAAATTAAACTGTAATAGCAAGAAATTATTGTTATGCTACGATGTTCAGGAGAAGGAAACAAGAAGATATATATCTATGGTTGGAGGAACTCTGGTTAAGATATTTCTACTGATATGATAATTGGCATGGAAAGTAACGATAAAAAATGGCTATAGATATATACATTGGTAAGCAACAATCTATTCAAGGTCTGTTCTCTGGGCATGCATCTGTGGGAACATCAGCGCATATGCTCAAGGGATTTAGCCAAATGGCATAAAGCAATGGAGAAAAGAAAAGAAAACCAGCATATCATGAATATTATTTCACAAGCTGATGTCATGGCTCTCTATCTCCGTCAGCATTTGGCGGGGAACCATGCTATTGATAAAATCTCAAAGCATATAGCTTGTCCAGAAAAACGTGTCATCTATTTTCTTATATGTACACTGCAATTTCATTTTTTTAAAAAATCAAAGCAGTTTACAACAACTATAAAGCAAATGGACAAATGCCGGCTCCCTTGGCCTAAAAGCGAGATGAGCGCCACAACTCCATAGTCGCGTTTGACTGGACTTAACCATCTAGGGGTCCTTTACCTTTTTACCTTTTGATCCAAGTCCAGTTGTAGGATCATAGAATCATAGAATTGTAGGGCTGGAAGGCACCACGAGGGTCGTCTAGTCCAACCCCCTGCAATGCAGGACTCTTTTGCCCAACAAGGGCTCGAACTCACAACCCTGAGATTAAGTGTCTCATGCTCTACCAACTGAGCCCTCTCAGAACCATAGGGTAGGAGAACAGCCTTGAAATTGCCCAGCAGCAGTTAGCACCTGGGCAGTAACCTATGGAAGCACACAGGTCACCCAGTCACCATCTTCCCCACTAGAGTGAGATGTAGTGTGTTTCTATTTAAATTACAGGAATTCTTTGTGAACTTTTAGAATGTGCATCACAACGTTTTCTGTTGGCACTGATGATAAGGAAACACACAAACGCAGCACGATTGTTTCATCTCTTCTTCTTCCTCCTCCTTCTTCTCTGGCGATCAGTCATAGCCGAGTAACATTGTCTTCCATAAACACGGTTTTAACAATGAGTCTATAAGTGACTCTGGAGGCCAATTCTGGATCCACACATCCTTCCACAGTGGGGACATAGGTTTCTGGGCGGGAGTTGATCACGGTGTGGATTTGCCAAGCATCCTCTTAGCATGTTTCTCCCTTGCATCCTGAGTTCGAGTGTCTTCAAAGCCCATGACACCTTTGGTAAAGGCTAATCTCCAATTGGAGCGCTTGTAGGCAAGTGTTTCCCAATTGTTGGTGTTTTACTACATTTTTTAAAAATTGCCTTGAGACAGTCTTTAAACCTCTTTTGTTGACCTCTTTTTGTTGTCCACCTCATGCACCGGGCTTAACTACATGCTAAGCAGGAAAAAGTAGAGGGAGCAATTTGGAGTGACAGCAGCAACTGTTCATTCCACTTAGTTCTGTGAAATTAGCCCAGCGTCAGGAGCGCAAGGGCTCTAAACATCTGCCATTAAGAAAGTCCCACAACATTGAGCATTTTCTGTACTCTGAGAAGCCAAAAGACTCAATTGACCTTTCCAGCAGAGCTATGTCTGATTACACCCACTGCTGATCAGTCCCTTTGAATAGCTCACAACAGGCTTTCTACTGTGGCAGAGCTCTCTTTCTTTCCACACTGGCAAAAAGTTTAGGTTTTGGAATACTAACGAATATTTCAAAGTCACAGTGGAGGAATAATTGAGGATTTTTTTAAAAAAAAAAGACACACATATTGAATCCAGCCTTCTCTGCTTTTCAAAGGAAACCATAAATATTCTTAGAATCTTGGAGCGCAGCTGGCAGAGCATGAGAGTCTTAATCTCAGGGCCGTGGGTTCGAGCCTCACTGTAGGCAAAAGATTCCTGCATTGCTGGGGGTTGGACTAGATGATCCCTTCCAATTCCACCATTCTATGTTTCTATGATTCATCTCATCAGGCTACTGGCATCTTTAAATCAGGCTTTTCGGTTTTTCTGCTATTTGTGAGATCCCTCGCTTCCTTTCCCATATGGCAGCAAACACAAATTCTGCTCAGATTACCCATGGCACTGGTTTAGATGAGGCATTCGGCATGAAGCTGTTGCCCATTTGTCATAAACACAAATAAATCTACCTACGATTGGATAAAATTGCAGCAGGTACCATCAAACAATGCTGTGCCTGTGATATTCGCATGTTCTGTTGACCAGAATGTAATACCTAGAACTGATGAAGCCTCAGAGCGAAACCTGAGCTATATCCGGAGGACAGGTTTTCTTCTTCCCATGTGCCACTCGGATTGAGTTTGTATGGATGGTGACACTACTAGACTCATACAATATTTTTCTTCTATCGTCGTGTTCAGGACATTGTTTTATTCATCTGCCGAAGTACTCCATGCCACATTCACCATCGACCTAACATGAACGTTTGTTGGCACTGGGATTTTGTTGTTACACCTATCCATTGCTGAATGGTTCTAGTATATAAACTGTATACATTCTGTTATACATACGATATATACATGGCTTTATTTATCAGTTGGCTTTATTGACAGATTATTAGTTCCTCATAAGAGTTTTTGATGTAACTTTCATTCTATCTTCAGCCATTGTGTGGTGGTTTTTTGTTGTTCACCATCAAACAATGGACAAGCCTGAACCTTAAAAGCAATAATTATTGCATGAGGTATATCGTTCCGGCTCTACCTGAGTAAACTAACTTATAGCAGTCTGGAAATGACTGGACTTGTTTTGGACTCTGACATGAACAACTAATGTTCGTAGGCAGCACAACATAACTAATGCCAGCCCTAATGGGAACGAGAATGTGGGCGCTACCAGCCCGCCTCTCTCTTTTCCCCTCCAAAGTGGCATGTCACATGCATTCAGTTCCAGTCGTCTCAGGAAATAATTGGAACCATATTACGCTCGCTAACTTTATTTTAAAATAAATTCTCTGTGGGAAAGGAAAGGACCTTCGTGAAGAGATGAGTGCCTAAACTGAAGTGCTTCAGCTTGACAGCTTAGGCTGTGTGCACGGCAACTCATCCATGCTAACAGCTGATATTTGTTACAGAGGAAATGTGAAGACTATGGCTCAGTTTTGTCATTTTTTTCCCTTTCAAAGTTTAAACTCTTTGTGCTACATTTTCTTTGACACAAATTGAGCTATAAACGTAAACCGTTAAAGATGTAATGCATAGTTGGGCATGGTGGATATTAAGCCTGGCAAATTATTAAGTTGTGAAGTAAGGATCCAGGCCATGGCTGTGAAGAGTAGGCCGCAGTGGGGTTCCTCAAGGTTCAGCTGCCTCCCCACCCCACCCCTACCATGCTGGATGTACCAGTATTATGCTGGGCACACAACAATGTACCAGACATGGCAATAGTATCCATGTAGTCTTCATAGAGAAGAATCCTCTGTTGTAAAAAGCCCTCTATTTTAAGGGCTATCCAGTCCAAATCCATAAGAAGGGAGAGCATCAGTATCCTGGAAACTGACCTGCTTGGCAGGGGGTTGGACTGGATGGCCCTTGTGGTCTCTTCCAACTCTATGATTCTATGATTCTATGACCATCAGTGGTCAGCATGCAAACAGCTCAATGAGGTCCCTCGGTCACAGTCTTGTATTGCTATTTTAATTATGGTGGTTCTTTCTAAATTCGCATCTATATATATATGCAAATCAGCACCCCTTTTTGTTGGTGATGTATAAGCAGCCCCCCCAACGTACCAGATTGAGAACTTCCTTCATGCACACCTTGAAGCATCTGTATTCATAATTCTTGTGTGGATGGGAGCGTTTGAATGTCTATTAGATTTTGAGTGCATCTGTTTTTGTCTCTGTCTTTTCATTACGTTGGGATCTGCCCACAAGTACTTTTGACAAAGGTACATAGGTCTCATCCCCATTGTTAACACTACCTTTGATTTATGAACCTTGGTTAAAGAGGAGGTACCTTGCAGGTGATTGGATTAACCATGGCTTGCTATGTCACATCCAAGCTTACCTGAGTTAACCTTGGTTGCATCTTCTTCACAGCTCCCAGCCTGCTATCCTGAAGGCCTTTAAAGTGACCTTCAGTAGTTATGCTTCACGGCATGAACAGCATCACCAGCCTGCTTGCTATGTGGAGAAACTTCCTGGACAAGTCTCAGGAAGTCTCATACTACCCAGTGACATCGCCAGCTCACTTGCTTTGGGCCAACTTCATGGATGTGCAAGCTGGGCATGTCAGGGCAACTCCCTTGGCAATTCTGGACCACATTCACACCATACTTTTAATGGGCTTCCCCCAAAGAATCCTGGTAGCTGTAGTTCTCCAGTGGATTAACAATGAATCTCTCGTCACAGGAAACTAGAAAGCCTGCATCTCAAAGTATTTTCAGACAGCATTCAAAATTGCATTAGAAATGCAAATATCAAGATTTTATTTTGCAGTTCCAAAAGCAGCCAAGCAAGAATTTGATTAACCAGGATGCTCAACATGCTGCAGATTTTAAAAAGTCAGGGTCCTTGCTAGACTTAATTCTCCTTCTCCTGCTCCTTGCGCTGAGCTCCTTTGAAATTTCCCACAAAAGCTGCCAAATGTTGAAAATTGTGATTGTGAGAATCCATTCATGTATATTGTGATAGCAGCAGTACATTATATAAACTGCAAAGTTCAAGGTTTCATACATGGATGTTTTTTTATCCTCAGCAATCTTTGTTTATGGAGGAGAAAGACTCCTGTCTTTTGAATACATTTAGGGTATTTAACCATCCGCACTGTAGCCAGCAATGGAAAAATGCAGCATCAACATTCAGTTAGGTTTATTATCTCAATAATATCTAAATGCATGCTAATGGAAACTTGATTAAAACCAGAAAGAATATATTAGATTTAAGCTTTCCAGCCAGGATTTGGTTTTATATAACAAGCAATGGGTAGGGAAAGTTTCCTATGGTTAAATCAAAAGGCCAATCAGACAACCGACTTACTCAATTGTGCGGTGGTGGCTAAGGGACAACATGCAGCATTTTCCCATAAAATACCTATGCTCAAATAGCAGTTCCCAGATTAGGAGTGTAATCCAAACCCAAGATCCACTGGGAGAGTTTGGAATAGACGGATCGTGAGTTGTCCAAGATGACTCAAGACTCCATCAACATAATCTCCTTATGCTGGGTCAGGCAGGGATACACTGCTGTAGGTTCCTCAGTCCAATTTAGCTGGGTCTATGCTGGCTCAGTCAAGGCTCAGCTGGTGGAATTTACACTGGCATAGGTCCAAAGAAAATGATATTCTGAGACAGGGGCACTGACTTCTAGGGTCTGAACCCCTTAGAACCCCCCATATGAGTTCTGGCTGGGGGGGAGCCCTGGGAAAGTCAGTATTTTGAACCTTAGTGAGCAATTTTGCCTTCTACAAAGGAGTCATCCCACCACACCGAAAGTGGAACTAGCTGTTTGGGCATCAGAGATGCACGAAAGAAAAAGTCTACAAATAGTGACTTTGAAGGCTACCTTTGAAGGTGACCCGGAAACTACAACTAATCCAGAATGCGGCCTCCAAGACCACATAACACCGGTCTTGAAAGACCTACATTGGCTCCCAGTACGTTTCCGAGCACAATTCAAAGTGTTGGTGCTGACCTTTAAAGCCCTAAACGGCCTCGGTCCAGTATACCTGAAGGAGCGTCTCCACCCCCATCGTTTTGCCCGGACACTGAGGTCCAGTGCTGAGGGCCTTCTGGCGGTTCCCTCGCTGTGAGAAGCCAAGTTACAGGAAACCAGGCAGAGGGCCTTCTCAGTAGTGGCACCCGCCCTGTGGAACGCCCTCCCACCAGATGTCAAAGAGAAAAACAACTACCAGACTTTTAGAAGACATCTGAAGGCAGCCCTGTTTAGGGAAGCTTTTAATGTTTAACAGACTGTTGTATTTTAATATTTGATGGGTGGGGTATAAATAATAAATTATTTATTTATTTATTTATTTATTTATTTATTTATTTATTTATTATTATTATTACATAGCTACATTTTTTCACAGGGACATTGTGTGACCAGACGGCGACAGCCCCATTCCCCCAGGGATCATAAGGAAAGAATAAAGACTCTGACAACGTTATATGGAATTAAAATTAGGCCACAACTTTATTAAACTTCCAAATGTAGGAAGACCTTGGCTTAGGCCTTGGGCGTGTATCCCTCCCAGCCCCCCAGCCAGGGGGAACTGGGGCTCATCAGGGTAAATGGGATATGGGGGTGCTCTGCGAGACGTAAGTGTAGCAGGCAGCCAAGCCCATATCCCTGCAAGCAGAGTAGTTCACTGATGACCTTTCAGTGTATGGCCAGTGACACCCATATATATAACCCCTTTAAGAGGGGGACCCTGGAATCACTGCCACAGGGGGGTGAGTCACCACTTCAGCCTCCCCCCCCCAATATAGGGGGGGGGGAAACCAAAGGATTCCACCCAGCAAAAGAAAAAGTCTACAAATAGTGATGACATAGCTACATTTTTTCACAGGGACATTCTCCTTACATAGTTCCACTGCCATCTCTGTTTCAGAACACTCTGGAAGCACCCAAAGAGACTGGTTTGACCACTATAGCAGCTTCTCTGGCTATAGAATCAGTTACTGCAGCTTTAAAAACCACAGACTTGGAAAGGTCTAAAGATGACATCCAAGCCAGTCCTCCAATCTTAGAGCACCATCTGTGCTGGGAAGAGTGATATGGGCACAACGACCAACCTATGAAGGTCAAGTTGCATATCCGGGACATTTTGTTTTTCTTTCCTCTCCAAGAATCTTAGGTCCACGGAGTATTGAAAGCTTTCGTAATTAACACATGTTCAGATGTTTGTTTGTTTGTTTTAATAAAAGTGGAACTGTATCCAAATCAGACAGAAAGCATCACAATCGGTGCCTACACATTGTAGCAATGCATTTTGGTTTGCCCCTCATACTTACGGGACCGCCTCTCCTGGTATGCCCCATGGACTTACGGTCCACAAACAATAACATCTTGGAGGTCCCAGGCCTCAAGGAGGTTAGACTGGCCTCGACCAGCGCCAGGGCCTTTTCGGTCCTGGCCCTGGCCTGGTGGAACACTCTGACATATTTCCACAGGGCCTGCAAGACGGAGCTGTTCCGACAGGCCTTTGGTCGGGGCCCAGTCTGACACCCCCCCCCTTCTTTTTGTTATAAGACCCAGTGTGTAAGTGGCCTCCCTAACCCTTTCCACCGGCTGATATAAGACCAGCAGAAACAGTTGGGCCTGATGAGCACTCAGTGTCCCCCATCCCCTATAGTTATAATCCGTGGGTTGCCATCTGATTTTATTCTCCTCCAAATTTGATTTTAAGATGTATTTTAATCGATCGTTTGATTTATGTTTTTAATGTATTATACTTTGATGTTAGCTGCCCAGAGCCTGGTCCTGTCCAGGGAGGGCAGGGTATAAATAAAGATTATTATTATTATTATTATCATCATCATCATTATTAGGAAGTCAGAACTTCTAAGCAAAAGTTCGGCGACAAGTGTTAGGAAAGATGCCAAAGAAGAGCACTTTCTGTATATTTTATGAATCCAAAATGAAAAGTAATAATGTTAGAATGGCATCCAATCAGTGCAGCTGCTGAAAAGGAATAAACCAGATGTACAGGATGTAATAACAGGCACGCCCTAACAACCCCCCCCCCCCCTTTGGCTCTGTACAGTGTGTGATCACACTTATATATGCAGTGACTGTAGATGATGTCTTCGACGCATGAAAAGTTTTCAGACAGACTCTGTTTTCATTAAAGCTAATAGTTAAGAATTAGCGCATGGTTCCATGAAATATTTCACAGATGAAAAGCAAAGGAATGGCCAAGACATAGGTTATTTTCCTCTTTACAGTCTCCTTTGAAATTCTACTATGAATCCCTCTGTGTCAGTGGGAACAAATGGATTCCCTCAACTCACCCACCCAAGCACTCTGTTCTAATAGTTTTGGAGAAGGACCTCTATAGCAGCCAGATGGAGGCATTTTCCTCTCTGATATATAGAGACAAGCCACATTTAAAAGACACTCATATACAAAGAGAGCCAAGCTTATACATAGTTACAGAACAGGTGATTTCAGGTTTACATTTACACTTACAGTATGAAACAGGCGTCAAACGTGCACAAAATAAATTGATTTTTTTAGCCCCTGGTGGTTTAAAGACCTCTGTTCCATTTACTTACCATACTTACATAAAATTACTTTGTTTAACAACCTCAACATGCTTTAAATCAATGAAATAGCTGCAAAATTTCCCCAGGTATAGATGGCCTGTTGAGCTGCCCTCATGGGAATTAGATTGATAGCCATTTTCTAGATTATGCTGTAGAGTTTTTCTGCTCTGTGGTCTGTTTCTTCTCTCTAGGAATCAACTCTAACCTTTCCGTTTCCAAATAATTTGCTTTTATGTCTGGTGTTTCTCCACTCCCTTTTAAAATCGCTTTTTTGGGGGGGGGATCATGACTGAGAGTGCAATGGGCAGTATTACTCCCTACAATGCATTGCTGATAAAGGGAGGCCAACAGGCCCAATTACTGATTAAGTATTTTTTTAAAAAAAAAATTTCATTTAAGGTATTTATATACTACTTAATTATTCACATTTCAAAGCAGTGTACATAAAAGCAACCCACATAAAATGGGACAATAGAATAATAATAATAAAAATCATCCGTAAAACCGAACACTACGTTAAAATTCCTCCTGGAATGAGGAAATCTTAGTCATGCAGCTGAAGTTCAATAAGGTTCTGCAATTAATGGCAAAAATCTAATTTGACCCTCATGCCTTCCCGTAGAAAACACTGGGAATTGTAATTTTGTGAGAGGGTGCTTTGATTTATTTTCTTAGTTTAAAAGGCCTGACCCCCCCCCCCAAACAGCGAAGTTACTAAGGTTACTGAGAGGTTACGTGGGAGTTAGGTAGGATTGCCATATTTCCAGGGAAACCTGGACATGTCCTCTTTTTGGAAGCCAACATGTCCATCCGGGCAGATTTTTACATTTTAAAGGAAATGTCGGATTGGGGGGGGGGGGCTCGGGCTCGGACTGCTCTGTACACCGCAGCCGCTGCCAGCCGATTCAGAGAAAGAGATGGGGCACCCATGCACCTCTTTCCCTGTCTCGGACTGTCCTCTTTTTTGCTCTTCAAGATATGGCAGCCCGAAGTTATGTTTCAAAATAGTTGGCCCCTGAAATCCTATGGTCTCTGAGAGAGTGTGCTGGGGACCATAGATTAGAGTGAACCTCCCTGTTCCAAGGTTGGAGACAGACACACCCATGAAGAAAACTGAACCAGCCCAGAAGATGACACTGTGAATTTTCCTCCCATTGGAAGCAATCAGAAAGAAGATACCAAAAAAATAAAAATTGAAGGGGGGCTGTCAGTGCCTAGTGAATTTCCCTCCCATTGGGAGCAAGCAGAAGGAAATTCTTAACAGGTACCAAAAAATAAAAAATTGAAGGGGGACTGCAAGTACACAGCTTTAGATTTCTTGGACCCTCGCCGACATCAGAAATATCTGTAGGATCGCTTTCAAAATTTGTAATGTACGGATGTGCCTAGTCAGGCTTTCCATAAGCTGCATTTTCAGAGCCAATTCCTGTATGACGCGTTTGGAAGAAAACTGAAGGTGGTGTGATAAAAACTGTCACAGTAGCTATTATTTATAGAATTCACTGTGTCAACACTGTCAAAAATAGACATCTCTGCACTCTTTATGAAATTGTACTACATAGACAAGAATAGACCTGCCCCACAACACAGATGAAAACGCTTCCATACAGTTCTTCAAAATCCAGCATTGTTAGCCAGCTAGTAGCCACGATCGAAAGGTTAGAGGCAGAGAGATGGAAGGGCAGAGTTCAGTCCAGAAATAGCACCTGTTTCCAAGAAGTATTTAGAGAGGAGACATATAGAAAGGGTTGCCCAGTTGTCCAAATCCATTTGGACATTTAGTATAGAGAGGCTCAGCAGGCTGTCATTTTGTGCTAGCGAGAAGAGGGATAAACAGAAAAAGAAGAGAACACATGCCAGAACATTTCAAATCACAGGTTTGCTTTGCTGTTATTAACAACCAGCATTCTAAATTCCTATGATTTCTGCAGGAATTCTCAGGAGACTGATTTTCTGATGTGGAAGCTTTCTATATGGAGGGAGAGTTTTACTGCTGGGTTTCCACCTACAACCCGCACAATCTCTATGTACATGTTGAAGTCGTTTTATTCCATGAGTACAGTGGTACCTCTAGTGACAAACTTAATTCGTTCTGGAGGTCCGTTCTTAACCCGAAACCGTTCTTAACCTGAGGCGCGTTTTCGCTAATGGGGCCTCTTGCTGCCGCTGCGCCGCCGGCTCACGATTTCCGTTCTCATCCTGGGGCAAAGTTCTCAACTCGAGGTAACTCTTCCAAGAGTTTGTAACCTGAAGCGTTTGTAACCTGAGGCGTTTGTAACTCGAGGTACTCAACACCCTCCTCCCACTGAATGTCTGAAGTGGCTCCAATGTCTACATTTGTGGGAATGTTGTGGATAGTAGGAGAGGATATATTGAGCTAGTGAGCCGGTAGCAGAGTACCAGTATATTGCAGAAAGCTAGTTGGTAGATTCATTTGAATCTCTTGAGTTAACCAATCCAGTCTGGCTTGTCCAGATCGGATTGTTCCTGGTAAATTCCCCTTTAATTCCCTCTTAAAAGAATAAAGACACAACAGTCTTCTATTAAAAGTAATAAGAAGTTTGCTCACATTCAGTTCACAGTAGGTTCCCTGAAGGCAGGCTTTAGCTTGTAGTTACAGAAGAAAGTGTGGGTTCATCCCATGTGGGGAATGGGCCCATGTGCTGCTGGCTGAGAGCCAGCACATGGCAGCAAGAGCAGCAAGAGTTCAAGGCATCAAGAGGAAGATGCCCCTTTATGGAGTCTCCCAGGGTCACGCCCATCTACCTGGTCACACGCAGGGGGAGGATGCTCCAGGTGTCACAGGAAGTCCTCCTGGCTGGAGTAACACCCCCCTGTGTCACTACTCTGGGCAAACAGGAAATGTTGTACTTGACGGCTACAGTGATGTTACATCCCACAACAATGAGAGGTGCCAAGGATCAGGCTTGCCTTATGGCCTGAATGCCCTTGATCCACCACCATTAGTACAAAAGAGCTGGTTGGAGTTTTTCAGTGAAGGAACTGCATTCTGGATATCATCGAAAACTATTTTATTATACCAATTTGGGGTAGGGGGAGAAGCTGAATACCGTACTGAAACAGAAACAATTTAAGAGCTGAGTCTTTGCTTAAATTAAGCCACTGTCTTGCTTAAAATATTTTTTTTAAAAAAAGAAATTTGGTAGCAAACTTATGAATCTGCATTCTCCCAGGTCAGGCCATTGACGGCAGTGGGTTTCCATGGGTTTGGGCGGAAGATATAGCCACGCAGAACAGACGCAGTAGGTAGGGATTGAACCTATGACCTTTTGTATGCAGACCATGTACTCTGCTACCACTGATCTATGGCCCTTCGTTCAATAACGACCAGAGTTCTCTTACTGAAGTTACCTTGGGGTATAACTCCCTCATATTAAGAAAACATCTCCTATCCACAGCTGCACAGGCAACTAAGTGGATAGAGTCAAATGCAAGAATTGTTTCATTGCAAGGTATCACACCTTGTGTATTGCACTGATTATAGACCAGAGCAGGGTCATGGGTTAATGCAACTGCCAACTCTGCACAGTGAAGTCCCATTACCATTTTCTTCTCAATATATATTTTTTCCCCAAATTGTTGCTCTTATAAGGCATTAAAATCATTATGTTCTGCTTGCATCTCCACATTTGGAGCAGTGGATTGTTTTCTGTCTTTTTATAGATGGGCGGGGTATAAATAATAATAAATAAATAATAATAATAATAATAATAATTATTATTATTATTATAGAACTCGATGGGAGGAGGAATTGGAAGAATGTCTCAAATGAACATTTCTAACCCAGAGTTCATTGAAGAATATGTAAAAACAAGGCAGAATATCAAGCAGTTCTCACCAGAACCCTCTTCTCTTGCACAGAGAGTTACCAGGTGATGACAAAAGCTTTGGAGTTGCAGATAAAAAGATCACTTCATTTTGAAATTGTCATCAGTGTAACCTTCAGCTGAGCGGGGGGAAAGAGTACAATTGGAATGCATCACACTGAGAGGCACAGACAATTTTGCTCATCATCACCACATTCAGAAATGGGAGTGTTCAGCAGATCTTCCCGGGTAAAAAGCACGGCAAGCATGACTGCACTGCCAGGCTCATGTTGTCACAGGCTGAATTGCCTCCCTGCATCCTGAGGCTTAAATCTTGGCCATGAGACATATGTCTCACATTTATGCTATCTGTACAGTCTTTAGGGAAACTATGTCTGATGTCATGCAATGGCAAATTTCACAACAGTTCCATAAAACACGGAGTAGCTAGATATTATTGTTGCATGCCACCCCAATCGCCGAGCTGTGTGAGATTCCAAGGGTCCCAGGCACACTTACCCAGGGTCCCTGTTTCCTTTTGGAGAAACTGCAGAGACTGCAGTGTCTTTATGATATATGGTCTATTTACACATATATACAACCTGAGCCTATGATGAAGGGGCTCACCACATCAGCACCCTAAATAGCTGCAGCCTTGGATCTGAACAGAAACCAACCACCATGCTCTGACCCTCTCTCTAGCTTGCTGTCTTTACCAGCCTGCAACCCCCCCCCCCTTCTAGGTCTCATCACAACCAACTCTAAACTCTGGCTTATATTCTTCTAACTATCTCATAGCTGGAGGAGGGACTTCACCCATTTACTGTCTGGCACAGAGCCTTCTCTCCATGGCTTTCTTAATGACTCATTACCTTTCCTTTACTCTCATGGCTCATCTCCCAGGCGATCTCCTGAACACAGGGATTAGGAGTCTGACATCCAGTTAAGCTCCCCAAGCCTACTGGACCCAGAAATTCAGGGGAATCTGGCACCCACAAACTCATAATAGCCCATTGCATTAATTGCCTAGCTTGGAGATTCCTTGAAAAACCTCTCTTTCTGTGGCATCTCTGTAGAATAGAGTCTGGTTTTCAGAACCTTCTGGAGCACCATCAGGAGATACAAAGTGCAAAGGAAACCCTTTTCTTCCCTTTTAATAATCACTGGTAAGATATAGCACTGTGAGCTTTGACAGCATGCAGACTGCTAGCATCACAGTCACAAAATGGTTCTGCTGCTCTTTTCCTTCCCCAGCATCCTTGTTGAGTGGAGCCTGCTAACGAGGTCCTCACTCCCCCCCCACACCGACTCAGTATATTCTGTAGTTGCTTAATAAAGATCAGACAGATAGCGACTTCCATTGTGTTAAGGACTTGTCAACCCATGGTCAAGAGTGGATAAGAGAGGCATTTGGTGTGTCATGGTGACCTGTAACAAAGCATATTGCTGGGATGAACTTTGAAAGCAGCATAAATACAACATGTAGGAATCTCGACAACGACCGCTGCAAAAGACGCACATACCCCAAGGCCATGAGATTTATTTATTTTTTTAAACCACAGAGAACATAAGCTGCAATAGCAATGAGGGGGATCTGTAATTTTATCTTACTGAGACAGGATGTTGTGCGGAGCATTCTGCTGCCTCTTCTGCATGTGACACCATGTATGTCTCCCTTAGAAACAGGCAAGTCTGACAGTTTCAGTTTCTCTCCGTTTCTCATTTTCCCATTCTGAAGCTTAGTTCTTCACATCTGTTTGCAATAATAAAAACAAGCCTCATGAAAATTCGCCAGCATTTTAGTGCAATTTTCTCCTGAGAGATATATACATCTTTGCAAAGCAATTTTTTTCCTAGTAGAGAGCATTTTTGTATGTTATTTCCACTAATATAGGCACTCATATGAAGACTTTACTATATGCATTTTTGGACACATTACCTAGCTGGGGAACTGCTGTGCAAAATTTGGAGGAGTGTGTGAATTTTGAGAGATGGCTGTGCTTTGGTTTGCAGGACCACTTTGAAAACAGTTCAGGACCAATACCTGCAGGTTTACTGCTGAATTGTGGAACAACTAAACATGTTAGATGGGGTACCATGGCGTCATTACTGAAATCAAGTGACATTTTCAGGGTTACCCTTCCATCTTGGGAGGAGGCAGATTCAGCACTTAGAAGGATCCTAAGTTAACATTCCAGGCTTTACACCACAAACTGGAAATGGAGACAGCTGCTGTGTTTGAATGTTGGTTTTTGGCAAACATAGACATACACGAAGAAGCAAAGTCATGCCCCCTGTTTGGGGTTTACATTGCTGCTCACATTAATGTACCACTTTTGAAGCATTGATTCATCCTAACATAGACAGGGTAAACACTATAGCTCCCCCCAAGGACCAAACAAATCTCTCTCAAAAAAATTTATTTATTAATGAAGGAGCATAACTTCAAAGGAAACACCACAACTTTAATTTTAAAAGGTAAAATAAATCAAAGTGAACAGCAACTTTCCAGGTCCACTTTCTGATTTTCTTCCTACCCCTGAAGTTGAGCTTTATTCTTCTAAGACTTCAGCAATTAATCTCTTCTTAACTAGTTTTTTTTTTGTTATTATTACTCCTGTGACCTGAATTCCCCTCAGTTCAGCATAGCTCCAACTTGTTCAGAAGCCAGCTGCCTGAACATTAGTTCCTTTTTCCCTTCCTTGGTCAAAATTTGCCAGTTTGGATTCTTCTTCTTCCCAAGAGCCCAAGCCTTCTTGGTTCTTTACATACATTTGCCCACATTTTTCTGGTGACAATCCAGCAGCACATTCCACCATAACAAGATGCAGATAGAGAAATCTCCTATCACACAGTTCCCTGAACGTAATTAGCATGAGTTGTTCTCTTTAGAGATGAAATCTTGGAGGATTCTCTCTTGTTTGACTCATATTGTTGACTGGAATCCAATCTAGCATCTTTCTTGTACAAGAAAAATCTAAGAATAATATGTTATCAATACAGCAAATGAGTTATTTCCAACTTCTCCTGCTCCCTGAGGAGGGGAAAACTTACTGAAATGCAACACGGTGACATGACTTTTGAGTCTGAGAGGACAGGCACACATGTACCGGTATTTAAATGTACTTAATGTGCCTAAAGTAGTTTTTTTTTGGGGGGGGTGGACATAAAAGAGAATACTACCAAGAAGGCTAAATAATGATAAATGTTCTGTGCACAGCCAGCAGCTTCCCTTAGCGACCCATGCAAACAAAAATAAACATAGTCTTGGAAAACCAATATTTTTGTAGTGCTTCAGTGCTACATCAGAATATGTTCTCATCACAAGCAAGATTTTTTAAAAAAGAAAACCTAATTTAACTACTATAAAATTACGAATGCTTGAATATGAAGTAATGGTTACTATAATTAGGTTTTCAGTTTTAATTAACTTTTTGTTACTGGAAGCTGAAGATACTGAAGTTCATGGGCAGATGTGGGGTGTTTGGGGCTGTTGGGGTGGTAAACAAGAAGTCCAAATTGTAGGTGGAGACAGGTAGAGCCAAGTAATTCTAGTTTTCTCCCCATCCTGCTCCCTGCTGAAGAGAACCATTGAGATGAAGGAGTGAGGAGCTGACAGGGGGTGCTATATCTCAGTCGGGTTAGTTTTCCCATCCCCTGCAAAACTACGAAAGATGCAGGAGGCCCTGACCTCTTTCTGCCCCCCTTCTTGAGGCCTTGGGGATAAGGTATGGCAGAAATATTCTAAAAATGTAAATAAATATAACATAAGCAGTAGAAGCTGCTCTATTATAGCAGGTAGGGCACTGCCCCACCAAGCTCGTTCTGCCCTTAGCCAGATCCCAGTTAAAATTATTTTTTAAAACCCTAACAATTAGCAAGTCTGATTCAGAGGATCTCAGATATTTTCAGCACAATCCTATGCATGTCTACTCAGAAGCAAGTTCCACTGAGTTCAATTTCATTTGGGGATGTATGAAACAGTCTTGATCTGGTCCATGTCCCATGCATTTATAAACTTCTCTATTCATCAGAAGGTTTGCGAATACAGTCATACCTCGTGTTGCATTCCACTCTTGTTACAGACTTTCAGCTTACGAACGTAGCAAACCCGGAAGTGTTTACTTCCGGGTTTTCGCTGCCTGCTCATGAGAAGCGATCTGCGTGCTTCGCGCATGCACAAAAGTGATCTGCGCACTTTGCGCATGCACAGAAGCGATCTGTGCACTTCGCGCATGCGCAGAAGTGCTCAATCACGCCACACACATGCACAGAAGAGGCGCTCTAGTTGCAGGCTTTTCGGGGTGCGAATGGCACCCCGAAACGGATTAAGTCCGCAACTAGAGGTAACACTAGTATAACTCATCTAGTGCTGCAGTCCTTTGTTTTTCTGTAATAATGCTTGTTAGGCTACGTACACATTCAGGGCTTAAAACACAGTGAGGTTGTTTTCCGCGCCCACTGCATTTCAAGTCACTGCTTTTACACTGTTGTCAGGGCCGGCCTGTCCATGAGGCAGCTGCCTCAGGCGGCAGAATCCAATGGGCACTTCTGTGAGTGTGCCCCCACATACCCGGCCACTGGAGAAGTAAGGAGAAGCTGTGGTGGTGGTGTCCGGGTTCTGGTAAGATTCCTGTGAGAGCCCCTCAAAATCTCATGGGACTCTCATGAGAGCTTACCAGAAACCGGAAGATTCTGCCACATGACCCCAGTAAGCAAAGCTTTGGCAGGGCAGCAAGGGAGGCAGGCAGTGTGTGGTGAGCTGGACAGCACCTTCAACTCAGGCAGCAAAATGGACTGGGCCACCTGGATTTGTTTCCCCATGTCAAACTCCTATTCAATGACGCTGTCATCTGTGCATACACAAAGGTTGTCTCAAATGTACACACCTCCGTTTAATCATGGTTTATATTTTCAAAACAGGTGGAAGCTGTTTTGGGAAAATACTTCAAGAGTATTTCTCAAGAAACAACAGGATATGTGTGGACTAACGTTACATCTACTCGGCTTCAAACACCAGCAATGGGAATGCAGCAGACTCAGAGAAAAGGGTCTGTACATACCGTAGTTTTCTTTTTTTGGGTTCCTTAATGTTAATGGAAGGAGGGGAGCCACATGGAGATGGGGCAGTGTTTCATTTTGTTGATAGATTTTAACATAAACCATATCCGCTGACATGTTTTCATGATTGACATTGCCTATCTTGCAATGGATTTGAAATGTTGTCATATTCACATTATCAAAATGAATTGTTTATTTGGATTGTGATATTACGTTTGGAAACGAACTGAAACTAGACTGTTTATCATAATGATGTATTGCCGTGCCATTTCCTTTGCCCTTTCTTGGGCAAAAGTGGCATACGAATGGAAATAATACCGTATACACACTATTTTGCTAAGCTGATGGTATGGTGTGAGGGCACATGAGGCCACTGTCTTGCTGAAGCTAAGAAGGTCTGGCTCTGATCAGTGCTAGGATGGGTGACCACCTAGAAACTACCTCCAGGCATGGCTGGTATATTCTGCAACATCATCTTGACACTATAATTGTTCATTAGTGGTGGATTTATTATGCTTTGGTTTGTTCTGAAATCCTCCCTCAAAGCTACCAAATTATTCCTGTGGGGGCCTTTAGTGCAACAAAAGCAGAACAAAAATAAGCTGGAGCTTCATTAACATGTAACCCTGAAATTTTGAATCCCCCTCCAAACGGATGCCAAAGTCTTATGCTGGTTTTATGCCCTTTTGTGCCACAATTCCCACATTTTGTACCACCCCTAAACTGAGTAACTGACACAGCAAACGGGGGTTCCAAGTTAACACCCCAAAATCCGACATTGTCTGATCCCCTCCAAAGTGATGCCAAAGTTTTGTGCTTGCTTTCTACCATTTTGTACTGCAAACCTTGTGTTTTGTACCTGCCCCCCCCCAAACTGATACTCAAACCAGGAGCCATATGTATCCTCCCCAAACCCAACATTGTCCGATTCACTCCAAATTGGTGCCCAGCTTTTGCAATAGTTTTGAACCGTTTGATACCCTACGTTTTGTCCTGGTAATGTATGCAGCAAACCGGTGCTTCAAATCTATGGCGTGAATGTGGTGAATGAAATGTTTTGTGAACCTCTTTGGCTCAGTGCAGCAGAAAGCCCCTTAGGTGCTCCCTCCCCTAAGGAGTGTAACAAATAAAATATTTAAAAAATGTGGTTGCTGCACACAAAGACCCATCTGCTCTTTCTCAAAGATGTCCCACCAAATGGCAGTCTCATTTCCCTTCTCCCCAGGTCCCCATCCCTGGGTGGATGGGCGTTACTGGATGTTAATGAGATAAACCATAATATTACATTGGGGGGAATCACTGTTTTGATTCTACTTGTAAACTGAGAGAGCGGAAGACTGATTCATCAGCAGCAGGAATCCTAGTGTGGAAGCAACCAGCTGAAGGCTCAACTCCTAGTCCTTAGAGAGCATTTAGATCACACACCAAAAACAAACAAATCCCACCCCTCTCAGCACTGCCTCGTGACCTTTTAACCTACTTTCTTATAGATCACTAGAGGGCAGCAGAGTCTCCGGAAAAATCACGCAGATCAGAAGAAATAAATATTATCATTTGATCGCTGCAAGAGATTTGACCAGAGGACACGTTCCAGCTGAAAAGGTTGTAGTTCAAAACCATTTTCATTCTGTTCCTTTCTGCAAAAGTATCACCTCCTCCTAAGTCATTGTTTTGGGAACCTGGATCCAAAAAGAGTCAGTCTATGTATCTACAGCTGGTCTGTCTTAGGCATAAAGGTAAAGGTAAAGGGACCCCTGACCATTAGATCCTGTTGCGGACAACTTTGGGGTTCCAGCGCTCATCTCGCTTTACTGGCCAAGGGAGCCGGCGTACAGCTTCCGGGTCATGTGGCCAGCATGACTAAGCCGCTTCTGGCGAACCAGAGCAGCGCACGGAAACACCGTTTACCTTCCTGCCGGAGCGGTACCTAGTTATCTACTTGCACTTGACGTGCTTTCGAACTGCTAGGTGGGCAGGAGCAGGGACCGAGCAACGCGAGCTCACCCCGTCGCAGGGATTTGAACCGCTGACCTTCTGATCGACAAAGCCCTAGGCTCTGTGGTTTAACCCATAGCGCCACCCGCGCCTTAGGCATAGCAGGGGACAAAAGGGGAAACTTGTTTAGGCTGCTGGATGGAGTCTAGGACTACAGCTAATAAATTAAATTGTTCGTGAGCATCAGCCCTTTAGCTGATAAAGCTATATTATCTGCCTCCTTTGCAGACAGATTCAAGATGGTTTCTTCCAAGCCCAGCCCCTCCAGGAATCAGCCAGAATATTGTTAGCTCATGTCATTGAAATGGACGCATTCAGGTCATTTTCACTGCATCATTCTTGTGATTATTGGCCCTTCTAGATGGCCTGTTTATTGAGCATTCATCCTGTTTGTAGTGAGAATAGTTGATATTAGGTATTTAATGCATATGCATTCTGATTTGTTTGCAGGGAGGTCAGATGGTGCTGTGTCAAAGCAAGAATCATCACGTACTTTTAGCACATTTCCCTGCCATTTTTATTCTTCTCACAAGAAGTCTGGTCTTTGGGGATGTGCATTGGTTGTGCATGACCTCTCCATCAACTATAATTTTGCAACTTGGATTTGCTAGGATGCAGGGCCGGTGCTTCCATTTAGGCGAACTAGGCAACTGCCAGGGCGCCAAAATGGAGGGGGTGCTGGCCAGCCTGCCCCTCGCCCCCCGCCGCCGCCCGGTGCCGCCCCAACCAGCGGCAAAAATCGCAGCAGTGCGGGGCGCACGGCGGGCAGGGGGCAGGACACTGTACGTCATGCGCAATGACATCATGTGCCCCGCCCCCTCGCCTAGGGCGCAAAACCCCCTAGCACCGGTCCTGCTAGGATGTGAGTGACTCCCATCTGAAAATAACAGTTTGGGAGCGCTCTTGACAATCAAAGACCAAAGCCTAATGTAATTTGTTAATTATTCTACAACGCAAATACTGTAAAGACTTCTATTGACTGTGGTAGGAACTTTGCTTGCCACCATTTAAATGTATTCACAATTTATTTCACACTGCATGTCAGGTTTTTCTGCAGTCATTTCTACAAAACAAAGGCCAGTTACTGGTACCAGCCCAGTGCCACAAGTAGACTTAGGCACATGGGCTTAGCTGCTCTGAGACAAGAGTACCAAACAATTAAGCTATAAATCAACACAGAGAAGAATGCCAGCTTGTTGGGTAATTGGATTTGTTAATCATCTTATATTTACAGAATGAAAACACAGCAGTTGCATTGATAACACTCGTTAAAATCATCAATTACTCTTGATATCAAATATATTTTAATTACAGATTAAGATTTTGTAAGGACAGATGAAGTAATTAGGGACTATGCATGCTTATTTATGAAGAGTTACAGCAACAGCTGGGTAGATGAAAGATTAAAACATTATTTCCATTGATGATACTCACTTTCAATTCTATTTTTTTAAATAAATAAAAAAACAGCAGCAGCATGATTTTAATTGAATCAAATATTCATGAATGAAAATGGTATTAAATTATTGTTCAAGAATTGTTATTGTTGTTATTCTCTCTATGTTCATGGTGTATTTGGAATGGTTTGCAGTCTAAAATAGAGACCTGGAAATAGCGGAGGAAGCAGGGGGAAATAGAGGCAGCAAAATGTGTTGACTTATTTATTTCTTGTACTTATATCCTGTTCTTCATCTTTTTCATGATCTGTTGGGGTGTGTGTGTGTGTGTGTGTGTGTGTGTGTGTTATAAAAATAAAATGCATAAAAACAGAATACATATTTGAAATATCGCAAAAAATCCAGCAGTAAATTATTTCAACTAGATGTACTTCAGGTCAGTTACGGTAAAGGTCTAGGGACTAGAGAGATAAAGAAACAGAACTTCCAGATAAAAAAAGGAGAAGGGAAGGAAGAGAGGAAGGGAAGACAATGAATGCAGGTGAAATTAGGTGGGTAGGTTCAAAACAGGTGTCTTGAGGCAAAGCAGGAGTTAATATAGTCAGGGCACAAACCTAATCTTCAGGGGTCTCTGGCTATATCTGGGGTTCTCAAGTGAGGCGACATCACAGAGCATTCACCTGGTCAAACATATCACACCAAAACAGTCACATTATGTTGGGGTAGAATTACATTGCAAACTAGAATTCAGGAGTTCAAAAGAAATTGTGCTGTAATTATTTGGTAAATTGAGCCCTGTGTCTTTCTGGTTAAGCTCTAGCAACTTGCCCAGACCTTATTTTTTAATTTAAGTTTCTAGGCATTCTTCTTACTGCCAAAAACATATGCAAGGTTGAAAGCTATTACTGCTAAAGGCAAATATAAACAAACAAAAACCTGAGAGGGATTGGCACTGAAGATCACGTTTTGTATAGCACTCTGTCCACAGGGAGGGGGGATTTCATATTCTCTTTCCTCTGCTGCCTGGTTTTCAGGCAAAATATTCAGAAACCTGAATTTGTTGCTGAGCAGTGTGTGAAATAGCCCTTCAACTCTAGTGCTCAGAGGTTGAAGAGAATTAAAAGACGTTAACCACAGTAGATTAAAGTTTTCTCGGCCAACATATTAGGATACATCTTGAGTCAACCAAGAGTGAGCATCATATGGTCTACAAGACACATACTGTATAACAAGCCAATATACTTTTTTGCACTTTCTTTTTTGACAATCTACTTCGGATAATTTAATCCCCATCTTCCAGGCTTCAGAAAGAGAGAAGGTGGAGGTGGGGGTCTCTAAACCTGTAAATGAAATGGCCAGTTGAGGTTCATGGGCCAAGTGTTCTTAGAATCATAAATTGTAGAAATGTAGAGTTGGAAGGGGTCTCTCAAAGGTCATCCAGTCTAATCCCCTGCAATGCAGGAATCTCAGCTAAAGCATCCATGACAGATGGTCATCCAACCTCTGCTTAAAAGCCTCCAAGGAAGGAAAGTCCACCACCTTGCAAGGGACTCCGTTCCGCTATTCAAGAGCTCTTACTGCCAGAAAGTTCCTGATGTCTATTTGGAATCTCCTTTCCTGTAACTTGAATCCATTCGTACAGGTCCTACCTTCCAGAGCAGGAGAAAACAAGCTCGTTCCATTTTCCACGTGACAGCCCTTTAGATATTTGAAGATCTTATTGACAGCTCTGCCTAATGATCACTTTGAACAAGAGTTATTGCATGGTTATTGCAATAAAAGAGTTATTGCATGGTTATTGACAGGCATAAAGGCAGTACCATTGCATTTATAAGGATCCAGAGAAGTCCCTGCTTTGGCTGCCATACATCTGGGTTTTCGGGCTCTCTGAATGGCGTTGTTTCTTTCTTTCTTTCTTTCTTGAATCAGCAAAATGTCTGGGATGGGAAAACCCGGATGTATGCGTATTGCAAGTGTTTTAAAAACAATGCCTTAAAAATCCCAAAGGAGGGAGATGTTCCCCCAAAAAGCTCAACAACTTCGTCTCCCCCCCCCCAAAGCAGATTTGCAAATAGTTAAATGGTAAGGTAAAGGTAAAGGTACCCCTGACCGTAAGGTCCAGTCACGGACGACTCTGGGGTTGTGCGCTCATCTCACTCTATAGGCCAAGGGAGCCGGTGTTTGTCCGCAGACAGCTTCCGGGTCATGTGGCCAGCATGACTAAGCCGCTTCTGGCGAACCAGAGCAGCGCACGGAAATGCCGTTTACCTTCCCGCCGGAGCGCGACCTATTTATCTACTTGCACTTGACATGCTTTCGAACTGCTAGGTGGGCAGGAGCTGGGACCAAACAACGGGAGTTCACCCTGTCGCGGGGATTCAAACCACCAACCTTCCGATCGGCAAGCCCTAGGCTCTGTGGTTTAGATCATAGCCACAATAATCCCTGATAAATTAATCCTGAAGTATGGCTGGTTAAACAGACCTCTTCCTGCAAAAGGAGCACATTGTATTGATTGAATTTAGAAGGCCCCTGATCAAAGATTATAGCCAGAAAGCTTAGTATTATATCTTCCCTTAGGAAATTGCTTGCATTGAGAAATGCAATAACCTGTAGATGTGACTTCTTTCTTACACTGATGATGCCGGTACAGTGATAACTCACCCCATGAATTGCTCAGTGAAATGAAGCACCATGAATCAAAAGATACAAGGTGAAAACACAAATTCAGGAGGCTGAGGTCAATGTCTCTCAGGGCATGCTTTCAAATTGCCAGCTGTACAGAATCATGCACCATGAATGAAAATACTCAGCCAACAAAGGCTGCACTGATACAGATATTACCAGGTTGTTCTTATGCATATCCAACTCTAAAGGCACTTCCATCACCACTTTCAAATTAATGCAGCCAAATTAATGCAACAATATTTAAAGTGAGAACTTTTTATAATACTTGTAATTAGACCAAATAATATAGTACAGTGGACCCTCGACTTACGAATGTAATCCGTTCTGACGGGAGCGTCGGAACTCGAAAAAATCGTAAGTCGAGTCCCCATAGGAATGCGTTGGAGAACGCATTCGTATCTCGAAAAAACCTTCGCAAGTCGAAAAAACCCTATCTAAAGCGGCCACGGCTTCCGATCGGAAGTCGAAAAAATTCGGAAGCGGCGGCCGATCCCTCGTAACTCGAAAAATACGGAAGTCGGGGCATTCATAAGTCGAGGGATCACTGTATTACAAAGTCTATGGTGCAGCTTAATTTAACAAACCCAAACCCAAACCCAAGTCCAATAAACTATGGCTTGCTGGACTGGGAGTGAGCTGTGTGCCCATGAACTCCCTTCTCTCCCCTCCCTTTGTCTCCTCTCGTTGCACATCTTACTTTGGCAATTTTTCCTCAGTTTTCAAGATAATTTAAGAAGTGATTGCCCCTTTCCTAAACTACCAGGAAGGCCAGCTCAATGTTATGTTAAATGTTGGGAGATAAAGTTCTATGGATGCCCAATTTTTATCAGTGGCTATCAGAACAAGGAGGCTATCTGAAGTTGTAAGGATCACTCACATAATTTGTTATCTTGCATGTAGCTATGGCATTTATATTATACCTTCCTTTGCATTTTGCTTTCTACTTAAGATTATAGCACATTGTATGGTTTTATTTTTGGCCTCATTTCTGATATGTTGACCATAATAAAACTATGATAATGAGTTTCTTCGACCACAGTTTCTCATCACATTCAAACAGGAAACTGTGGTTTAAAGGCTCCTTACATACCAGGATATCAAATCAGATGATCAAATAGTTTAAATAAAATACACAGAAATAAATCGGCAACCAGGGGCTATCAAAATAGTTAAACATTGGGAATAGTTAAATATTACCGGTATAAGCACATTTAAAAATAATTGTGCTTTGAAACACTTGGGAAAATTGAAGTTCCAGAGCCTAGGCACCACTACAGAGAAGGTACTGTCTCATACATACCCAACAATTCAATATTGGTGGAGACAGAAAGCAAAGCAAAGTTTCTGCAGAAAGTCTTGCTAGGTTGGCAGAATTATGTGGATCTCTGTACTAGAATGTTGGGACATGATACAGATGTTCATGGAAGCCCAAAGCCAATGTAGGACGTATTCCTGGAAAAAGATGTATTCCATGCACACACAAAGAAGCATAATTTACCGTATTGGCCCGAATATAAGCCGCACTCGGATATAAGCCTCACCTTTAAAATTGATTGGGTGGGGGAGAGAAAAAAGAAGAAAAACCGGGGGGCGGAGCTGCGCTGCGTTGCCAGTGGCCTTTTCCCTTCCTCGCTCTCTCCCTTCCCGGCCTTGGGGAAGAGGACGGGGGACAATGCGCGGGGCGGGCGCTGCTTTGCCACGTTCCTGCCGCTGTTTGTCCCACGCTCCTGGCTGCATACCATAAGGTCGCGAATATAAGCCGCACTTTAACTTTTCACGGTCGGAATTCGGGGGGAAATTGAGGCTTATATTCAGGCCAATATGGTATATCTGGATGCCACAAAGACAGTAGTAGTTAGTGGAGCAGCTCGGTTAGGGCAGTGTTTTTCATCTGCCTTCTGAACACCCAGCATCATGGCCAACCCTAGAGAGGGAGAACCGCTGGGAACTGTGTGTGCACAGCAACAGAAGTATCAGATTGGCACCAGTGCCCCACCCTGCAGACTTTCCCTTTCAGGAATCAGCAGTGATGCTTGGGTTTTGTAAGACATGGGAGCAGCCCTCGCCTACCTGCACCACCACTCCACCCCCCGTTCCCACACCAACCACTGCTGCCTGAAGAGTCCTGAGTTCTGCACAACTATATAACCTGTAAGCATAAGCATTTGCTTCCTTCCCTGCTGCCTTCTTGCACCTGCCCTTCCCTGTCTACATCAGATTTATTTATCCTCCTTGTTGCTTCTGCCCTGACTATGTTGCTGCCTTCCACAGCCATGCTTCCGCCTACGTGGGGAGGGCGAAGGAAAGAATTGAGCACATTCTGGTCACCAGAGCACATTGCAATTTGGGAGAGCAGCACTGGCAGCGGATGTCCTTGACGGTTGGCAAATTAGCGCTCCCAGCAGACTTGTGAAGGGAACAAATTATCATCCGTTCAACAGGCAGGCAGGCTGCGCAATGAAGGACATCTAAGGGATGGTCCTTACAAGCCCCGCTCAACACATTAAGGAGTGAGTGGACTGTGTGCGGTAAAATCAAAGCAAAGCTGCCTTTGAGTTTGTCGGTTGTAACACTGATCACAGCCACTGAAGATTTATTTTGGAAGTTGAGCCAGAACTTTGGAATTCAGGAAGACTCCAGGTTGAGTTACACATCCAACAACCAGTCAATAACATACTTTATAGGCTAACTACATGCTCCCATGTGGTCATCAGACTCGTCTTGCATGACCAGATTGAGTTACACGCCCTAAAGTGAATAGCATTCATTGTACCCAATCACATTGCCTGGAAATCCCATGCAACAGCCCCATAACTATTGCCTCCCCAACATCATCTATAATTTGTCTCATTTTCTGCATAGACTTGGGGGCTTTGGGCTGTGTGAATGTCCACAGACCTCTTCAGACCGAGGAAAGCTGCAGTAATGTTGAACGAACAGGACAATGAGTGCCATGCCACCCCACCATCTCCAGCAGCAAGAGCTTCCAGTTATGGGAAGGTCTGTGTTTATGTTCAAGCAAGCACACTTCCAAGCTCCCTTCAGACCTTGCCACTTAAACTTGAGCCCCCTTCGGGTGTTAGGAAGTTGTAACTGTGTTGTGGGTTTAAGGCCGCAAGCCCACTTCCAGCCCCAGTCTTGTTTGGTTGCAGCTGGGGCAGATGAAGGCATCCGTTTTTTGCTGCTAAAGGTACACTATGGTGTTTCTTCTCTCTGTGTTCCTCCCAGCGGTTATTTCTCCTCCAGTCACTGCTGTGGATTGGATACATGACCTGACTGACTGTCTCCAGTCACAGACAGTCTCCACAAAGTGGATCACTCTTTAAACGAAAACTGGAGTCTTTGAGGGTACTGGATAAAATGGTCAATTCTTCTATAAATTTCTCCTTGGGATAGATCCTTAACTTTTCTCTCAGCCTGCCAGTCCGGTAGACACTCTCAATAGAAGTGGTCTCAGAAATCACTCAAACCTAATGTTGACAAGCTGGATGTGCATGTTTCTGTGTACATTAAAATAAATATGTTTAGCATTCAAGGAGGGAAAAGCCACCGCCCCCCTGCCCAATATCCATAGTGGAGTTTCTTGTTAACATTTCATCAAATCCTGACCGGTGACAGTCTTCTCTGACAGTACTGACTCCTACCATGACCTTCCAACATGGAAATTGAGTTTAATTGGCAATTGTGAAAAATAATATCTCCAAATACTCATGAGAATAGAATATGATTGATGCTGTAAAAAATAGAAATATTGGGATAGAAAGTATCTTGCTGTAAGGAATGTTTAAAAAAAAAAACACTCTGCAAAGAATCCACAATACATCTAGGCACGTGTTTAATCATTTGGATTTAGAAGCAGAGCCCACAAGATGGGCCAAAATATGTGGAACAAACTGTACATCTTATGTACTAAGATTCTACAGTGATGTCATTTTGGACATACTGGAATTATTACTGGATCATAGCCAAGACAATGTAATTCAAGGGCATGGGAACAAAATGAAGGAAATGATAAAGTGCAGAGATTGTTCTTACGTACAGCACCTGAAAACAACCATGGCACTTGCTTTATTTTTAATAGCATGAAATCTGCATTAAATACATTGAAGTAATACCTTTTCTTATAATTTATACAATATGCAAAAGATATAGAACTCTTGCTCAGGCTGAATATTCCAAGAAAAAAATGAAAAGGGGGGAAATTGAAAACAGGCTCTGTCTATCCTTGTTTTTAGATTCCACACCCCTCCTTCCCAGTCTAGAGTAGGGATGGAGGAAGTTCACTTTTAAAAATCAACTTACCTAATTCACACTTTCTGAAACAATACACAAACTGAAACACAGCCATCTTTCGCAAGTTGCTATCCTCTGAGTTTTGTATTGCTATGCAGTTTTCCAACCATGTAATGTGAACAAAAATGTCTGTATTATGGGAAATTCCCAGTAAAATGCTGGTTTTTGTTTAATTAAAAAAAAATCACAAACTAATGTGCAAATGTGGAGGACTGAATTTAAGATTGGAAAAATGAGACACAGAGAAACCAAAATCGATACTCATCCCTGACATTGGGTCAATTTTCTTATTAATATGCTTACTACAACCCAAATACTTTGTCCCTGGTCAGTTATTAATGCTTTGCTTTGCTTTGCTTTGCTCTGCTCTGCTCTGCTCTGCTTTGCTTTGCTTTGCCCTTCCCCTTTCCCGTCTCCTTCCCCAGCTGTACATCACTTTACCCTAGCTCACACTGAACCACATTTGCCATTTTAATACCCCTCCCCACCACCACTATGCCAATCTGCTTTCCCCTCTACTCCACAATGCAAATCGCAGGCAAAGAGCCCCCATTCTGTGTTGAGACCACAGCTGAAGTAAAGGATTAGAGCCCCCATACCCACCCCCAACCAGGGTCCTGATTTGGATCGGAGGCCCCAAATCTTGCAAACTTTAGGATCTTGAAGGTTTTCTGAATGCTCCTGGGTTTTTCCCTATTGACATGGGTCACAGTCCTGCTGAAACCTTGGCCTACCTCTGACATGGAGAAATGGCACAACCATTTGTTGGCTTGCTTTCCCCTTGATTAGATCCCAGTTGGCTCCAAGGAGCTCAGGTGATGAAACAGCAGTGACAACTGCTTGTAAAAAATCACAAGAGAGTTTCTTGGGACAGGGGTTTCTTAGCAGATTGTGAAACTGCCTTCTAGGGAGGTTTGCTCTGCTAAATCTCTGCTTTATCTCAGAAAGCATTTCAGAGTATTGAAGCTATTTATTGCATTTATAGCCCAACTTTCCTTCAAGGTTCAGGGTGGTAAAAATGGCTCCCTCCCCTAGGTTAAGCTAGCAGGTAGTGAGCGGCCCTAGGCCACCCAGTGAGCATCACGACTCAGTGAGGATTTGAATATGGATCTCCCCAGCCTTAGTTTGACAGGCCAACCACTGTACCACACTGCCTCTCCGAATTAAATGGCTGGCTGGTGCTGCTGCTTGCTGGCGGTACTCAATTAGCTGTAACTGCTGTGTTTCACTTGGTGCTAATTGTTCTCTTGATAATTTTATGCTAATTGTTTCTATGTGTATTGTGGATGTTATGAAATTTGTTATGCCATCATGAATATGTGAATAAACAATATCACCAGCTGCGGAGGGATTGTTAGCTTGGCCAAGGAACTGGCTGTGAGCCTCAGGGGGAGAAGGAACAAGAAAGGGGCCAGGTGGCTGTTGTCCTGTGTGGGATGCCAGCACCTGGCCCTGCAGGTTAGCGTGGGAGATCAGCAGGCATCTCAGAGAACAATCACCAAGTTTCCATTAAGACTTCCTGGACACCTGCAGACCCTCCAAGTGTTTCTATTTTCCAGGGATGTCCCTGATTTAGAGAAGCTGTCCCAGTTTCTGATTTGATCCTGGAATGTCCCATATTCCTTAGGATGTCTCTATTTTCATAGGGACATCCTAAGGAAGTAGTGATATATGGAAGTGAGAGCTGGACCATAAAGAAGGCTGATCGCCGAAGAATTGATGCTTTTGAGTTATGGTGCTGGAGGAGACTCTTGAGAGTCCCATGGACTGCAAGAAGATCAAACCTATCCATTCTTAAGGAAATCAGCCCTGAGTGCTCACTGGAAGGACAGATCCTGAAGTTGAGGCTCCAATATTTTGGCCACCTCATGAGAAGAGAAGACTCCCTGGAAAAGACACTGATGTTGGGAAAGATTGAGGGCACAAGGAGAAGGGGACGACAGAGGACGAGATGGTTGGACAGTGTTTTCAAAGCTACCAACATGAGTCTGATCAAACTGCGGGAGGCAGTGGAAGACAGGAGTGCCAGGCTTGCTCTGGTCCATGGGGTCACGAAGAGTCGGACACGACTAAATGACTAAACAACAACATTTTCATAGCAGAAATGTTGGAGGGTATGGAGTTATCCAACCCCCGAGCCGTCTGAAGGCAATCCTGTATAGGGAAGGTTTTTTGTTTTTTAAAAAAATGTTTAGTGTTTTATTATGTTTTGGAAGCTGCCCAGAGTGGCTGGGGCAAACCAGTAAGATGTGTGGGGTATAAATAGTAAAATTATCATTATGGAATGGGACGTCCCTATTTTCATCGGATAAATGTTAGAGGGAATGCACCTGTGAGAGTCAAACCACTTAAAAACTGGGTAAGGTAGATTTTGAGGACACCTCTAGGCTGTCAGGAGGGATTCCAGCACATGCTTGGAAATATAGGTTTGTGCAATTAAAATTGTCAGCTTAGTGCAGTGTTTCCCAAACTTGGGTCTCCAGCTGCTGTTGAACTACAATTCCCATCATCCCAGACCACTAGTCCTTCTTGCTAGGGATGATGGGAGTTGTAATTCCACAACAGCTGGAAGGAAGGAAGGAAGGAAGGAAGGAAGGAAGGAAGGAAGGAAGGAAGGAAGGAAGGAAGGATCTGGCTTCTTGCAGTTAGGGAAGTGATGAGGAAATGATACAAAAGTATGGAATGAACAAGGAGTAATTAATGGGAAGTCGCATAAGCATGTTGCAAGCAAATCAGGATGAAAGCTCAGTCATATAACCTCTCCACAAACAAATCAGAGCAAATGCCCCATGAAGACTGGATGCAATCTACCCTCCTGGTAAGCTTTGCATAAGATGGACATTCAATAAATAGGTAAACTGAAAGAGCCCTACATTCAGTTGTTGCTGGGATGAAATTCTGACAGTAATTCCATTGGCTAATTCCATTAGCTTCTGCCTGGCAGATGCCCGGTTGATTGCATTCCACACCTACCCTTCCAGCAAGGATGTATACTGTATGATTCAGTGCAGCAGAATGATGCAGTGCAAATGTACAGGAGGTGTGGTTTTCCCACAGCAGCTTTTCTTTTACAGGAAAGCCATACTTGCTAAACAGTTCTCTGTCACACACGATTATTAAAGACACTGAGGTCCCTCCTTGGGTTAACAGCTTCATTGTGTTGGGTTTGATGAAATACAGCCTGGGTACTAATAATAATAAAAACGACACGTCTAGGCAATGTGAGTTTGACTCCTCTCTGCAGTTAGCACACACTGATTGTACCAGGACCCTTCGGTAATAAATGCATTCCGTCTAATCACATTCCATCGCATGATTCCTGTAAAAGGCTTCCTACACAAGAAATGGAAAGCCAGGCTCTGAATTATTTACATGCCATCTATGAATACAACAGAATCGATGTGAATAATTCAAAAGAATAATATTAGCTTGGTGTGCTACTATAAAACTCATATGCACATTTGACAACTGCTCTTTCTAAATCAAGCTTTCACAAACATCCTGCAATGAGAGTCCAACTAAACATCAGGAAAAACTTTCAGACGGTTAAGAGCTATGCGACAGTGGAAAGGTCTCCCTTGGGAGGTTGTGGACTCTCCTTCCTTGGAGGTTTTTAAGCGTCGCAGCGGGTGGAGCTAGATGGCCCTTGGGGTCCCTTCCAACTCTGCGATTCTATGATTCTATAAGGTAAATTAATTGCCAATTTGATGTTTTCAGATGACATATAAAGAGCATGAGTCCTCATGTCAAATTAAAACTGTGATTGTTACTTTATAAGAATGTTTCTGTAAATCAAGAACTAATTACAGGTATGCTGTCCGCCTCTGTGGAGAAAATGGCCAATGCCCTAAATGCTGGCCGTTAAATGACCTTACACAGATTAATACTTCCCTTTTACAGCTAACACAATATTACCGCTGAGGCGTGTCTGTAGGTTCATAACTGTTTAAACCAGGGGTGGAGAACTGGATCCAGCCAGAGGGCTGTGTTCATGAGAAATGCAAAATAATAGCATTTTGAATTATTCTCATGCACAATTCCAACAGCTGCAAGATTTGGCACATGTCCATTAGTTTATAATCTCAGTTATGACAAATTATTTTAAAAAGAATAAAATGTGTGATGCTTACTTCACTTATCAAGACCTGGCAATTATCAGCCCTGGCTTTCATCTAAAGGCAAGAATATATTTTTTTTTGCATTTCAAAATCCGGTCACAATTTCCTCCGGTAACAGTGCATAATGAATAAACTGAATTAAGAATTCTGGACTGATATGAACTCTAAAGCCACTGGGCTCTGCTCCTTTCCAGATCAAAACAAAAGGAGAGAAAGGACACACATAATAAAGAGTCTGGAGGCAGGAAAACTGCAAGCTGAAGGGAGTCTGCAGCTGTTCAATGACATTTCACTACCAATCAATAACATTCAACCTTGACTTCTTTTCACTACAAAGAGGCCATTCTCTGCACAACAGTTTTGTCATTCCTCGCACCGTGTAACAGACAGCACAAATTAGAATGGGGTGTTTGTGAACCTAGTGGCGTAGCATGGGGTACAGGGGCAGTTACCCTGGGAACAAAGTTGTTCGGGGCGCAAAAGATTAACACTTGTCAAAGATAACACTTACCGTCACTTCTGCAGCTACCAATCTAGCATCTAGGCAGCTATTCCCAGGTCTGTGCTCCATGGAGCAGTTGCAGCAACAAGGGGCCTCTCCCACTTCACCAGCTTATGTACCTTCCCCTGATGGGCTGCACATATGCAGCTGGAGACTGCGCCCGCATAGAAACTTCCTCTGCTCCTCCCGTTTCAATTCCCTCCTGGTTCTGGGACACAGCAGAGCAGGAGAGGGTGAGGAAGCACCTGGTCCTTCACTGGCCTGGCCTGCCTCTTCCTTCTCTTCTTCTGACCCATCCTGTGCTCCACCCTCCGGCTCTGAAGCTTCCCCTGCCTCTGATTCTTGCCTCCTGGTTGGTATAGGTCCCCACAAACTCCTGTCCTTCTCTCCTGAGTCCGACTCAGTGCCCATGGTGCGCACTCTTCAGCAGCCTGCCAGTCCCTGCCAGCATGTAGGTCCCCCTCATATTCCAGAGGCCTGTGCATGATGGAATAGGAGGGTCAGTGGCAAGGATGCAGGTGACGCGAGTCTCAGTCTGAACCTGACTGAAGATGTGTGAGGCTGCACTACACACAGCAGCAGCAGCAGCAGCAAAGAGTTTACTTCTCCGCCACCATGGCACCCACAAGTAGCTGTCCAGCAGAGCTTTTCCAAGTACTGAATGAGCTTTTGTCATCTCGCCAAGGAAGCATTGCTCCGACATTCTCAGGGGCCTGCTGTTATAACTTCATGTTAGGGACAATGTTGCTCAAATTCAGACAGAGTTGGATGCCATGAGCAAGTCCAGTGGAGCACATTGTTCCATCTGTACATGATCAGTTTCAACCAGTGCTATTTTTGAGAAAAAGAGGCGCCAGAACTCACCACGAACACCTCCCTTGTTCTCTTATAATGTCACTGGCGCCCACCTAAGAGGTGCCGGAACTGAGTTCTGGTGAGTTCTAGCTGAAAAAAAAGCCCTGGTTTCAACTGATGCGGATGTGGACAAACTACTTGAAGAAGTATGGCCAACCACCTGCCCCCTTTCACTCTAGGATACTCATCCAATTGGAGAATAGCCTTTACCAAAGGTGTCATGGGCTTTGAAGACACTCAAACTCAGGACAGAAGGCAGAAACGTACTAAGAGGAAGGCACGCTTGGCAAACCCTCACCACGATCAACTCCCACCTGGAAACCTATGTCACCACTGTGGAAGGACGTGTGGATCCAGAATTGGCCTCCACAGTAACTTACGGACTAACTGTTAAAACCGTGTTTATGGAAGACAATCTTACTCGGCTACAAGTGATCACAGGAGGAGAAGGAGAAGGAGAAGGAGAAGGAGAAGGAGAAGGAGAAGAAGGAGAAGGAGAAGGAGAAGGAGAAGGAGAAGGAGAAGAAGACTCATGCTCTTGGGATCTTGCCATTAGGTTGTTGTTGGTTGCTGTTCTTTTTATTATTTTACTGTAGCAGAGGATGCCTTTTTCATTTCCCTCCTCAAGCACCCATGGATGCATTCAGGACTTAAACAAGGAAATAAGGAATGAGAAAGTGCATAAAGCTCCCTTAAAATGCTTCCCCCTTGCACCACTCTAGGAGTTCCTTCCCAAAAGCCACATTCTGAGACACAAGAGAATTGTGGAATTCAACCATCTCCCCTCCTTTTGAACATGCGACATTTTGGCAGCAAGCTGAGGCTCACTTGGCAGGCCTGAGAACCAAATGTTCATTTCAGTCTTGTGACAGATGGAATACATTACACACAGGATTGTCTGCCCTGGGTACAGTATCTAACTACAGCCAGATATCAGAACAACTACGGACAGGGGGAAATTGCCAGGACAACATTTCTGTGTTGCCTTGAATGCTTTTCTTCTTAAAATGTCTGATGCACTGCTACGCATGTTTATTTGAAAGTAAGTCTCACTGTCTTTAATGGGGCTCGTTCCTAGTAAGTGTTTCTAGGAATGCAACCTAAGCATGTTAAGTAAGGATTCTTCCACATGACCTTGAGCATTTATTCTGATTTGCTTGTACAAAGCTTTTGCAGTGGTTAGAATCACTCTAGACCAGTGGTGGAATTTTTTCCAACATGTCATTAACACAATAACAGTGCATTTGTTGTGGATTTATACTGAACCATCTATAAATCATTCCTCTTTATTTTGTCTTGTTTTCCCAATATTATTGCATTACTGCTGTGTGGAGGGGCATACTTGCCCTGTAAAAAAGGTAAAGGTACCCCTGACCGTTAGGTCCAGTCATGGACGACTCTGGGGTTGTGCGCTCATCTCACTCTATAGGCCAAGGGAGCTGGCGTTTGTCCGCAGACAGCTTCAGGGTCATGTGGCCAGCATGACTAAGCTGCTTCTGGCGAACCAGAGCAGGGCACGGAAACGCCATTTACCTTCCCACCGGAGCAGTACCTATTTATCTACTTGCACTTGACCTGCTTTCAAACTGCTAGGTGGGCAGGAGCTGAGACCGAACAACAGGACGGGAGCTCACCCCGTCACAGGGATTTGAACCGCCGACCTTCTGATCGGCAAGCCCTAGGCTCTGTGGTTTATACCACAGCGCCATCCGCGTCCACACACTTGCCCTGTACTGTTGTGCAAAGTTACAGGATTTCAGCAGGTGGCTACAGAACCTGCACATATTGGAGAGGGAGCAGTATATCTGGCCTGAAACTTTTGCAGAAGCAACAGCATTGAAAATCTGAAAACAGATCAACTGCCTTAGGGGTTTTTCCTAAACAGTTTTTGTACTTCTGACAATTTTGTTGGTCCCTCAGGCCACCTGATACCTTCATGGTTATATGCATTTTTATTCACTCTTTGTCCTATTTTTGTACATACTACTTGGTTGGAAATTGACATTGTAAAATTCGGAGAAGTGCAAATTTTGAAGGATGGTTGTGTTTCAGTTCTCCTATTGTTCAAGACTGAATTACTTTTAAATGCAAACCAAACCGAATTCCTCCTTCATCCCTATTAAGGATCCACACTTGCATAATGAGTTTTCTATAGCTGGGTAGCCTATGATTTTATAAAAGTGCCTGTAGGCTGCTCTTACCTGGGAGTAAATCTCACTGAATTCACTGGGCGCCGCCGAGACCACATAACACCGGTCCTGAAAGACCTTCATTGGCTCCCTGTATGTTTCTGAGCACAATTCATAGTGTTGGTGCTGACCTTTAAAGTCCTAAACCGCCTCGGCCCAGTATACCTGAAGGAGCGTCTCCACCCGCATCGTTCTGCCTGGACACGATCCAGCACCGAGGGCCTTCTGGCAGTTCCCTCACTGCCAGAGGTTACAGGGAACCAGGCAGAGGGCCTTCTCGGTAGTGGCGCCTGCCCTGTGGAACGCCCTCCCATCAGATGTCAAGGAAATAAACAACTATCTGACGTTTAGAAGACATCTGAAGGCAGCCCTGTTTAGGGAAGGTTTTGATATTTGATGTTTTATCGCTTTTTTATTGTTATTGTTGATATTCTGTTGGGAGCCACGCAGAGCAGCTGGGCAAACCCTGTAGGATGGGCAGAGAATAAATAATTTCTTCTTCTTCTTCTTCTTCTTCTTCTTCTTCTTCTTCTTCTTCACTTGTGAGTAGTCATGCTGATCAAGGTTGTACTGTTATAAGGCATTTGCTCCCATACTGAGCTTCCTAAAAATAATAACAGCAGCAGGAGATCAGCACAGTTATATTAGTCTATCTGAGGTACTTTGTCTCCTCTTCCTTTGTCCTTCCTCTTGGAAAGTGAGGACAACAAGCCAAGTTCCAAGCCATGGGTAGGCAAACTAAGGCCCGCGGGCTGTATCTGCCCCAATCGCCTTCTAAATCCGGCCTACGGACGGTCTGGGAATCAGCGTGTTTTTACATTAGTAGAATGTGTGCTTTTATTTAAAATGCATCTCTGGGTTATTTGTGGGGCATAGGAATTTGTTCATTATTTTTTTTCAACATATAGTCCAGCCCCCCACATGGTCTGAGGGACAGTGGACCGGCCTCCTGTTGAAAAAGTTTGCTGACCCCTGTTCCAAGCTGTGGCAAACCTGACAGAGTTGTTTGGAAACAGCATCCAATGGTGGCCTAAGAGGCACTTGGAGAAGAGCTGTGCCCCCTGGGTTCTTCGCTTAAGTGGGGATGCCTATGGATTAGGAAGATAACAAGGCACTGGGGTTGGGCAGCACCCTCCTGGATCCAACCAATGTGGGCCAACTAATGGAGCATCCTGTCTCTGATGAAACAGGATGCTGCCAGATACCATTGTGAAGGCCCTGAGCAGGTAACCAAGATGGCTGCCATTCCTCCCTGCTTCCTTGTTTGCCCCCAGAAACCTGTATGATCTGTCTAATCTGTGGCTGCACTGTTGTGAGCCATGCCAATGGCTGGGTGGGTATTGCAAAAAAACAAAAATGCAAAGATAGATCAGAATGCAAAAACATTCACAAGTACGAAAAGTGAGACTGTAAGTGTTCATTATATTAATGTGTTGATTTGTGACCTGGTTTGCATATGCATGTACAACACCTGATGGAATCAGAGCTAAAAAGCAAAAATGGCTCCATTAAAAAAAAATTGTTTTGAAGTGATAAAGGGCAGCAATGTGTCAGTTATTAGCTTATCATTGGGGGGCACCATTTGGCTTGTCCATAATTTTAGGTTCCATCGTTTCTTAGGCTAATCTTAATTCGACACTTGATCATCACTTGCAGTTATTGAGCAAGGAACATAGACATCTGTAAAATTGCCCTGGATGCGTGGCTTTCCTCTGAACATCACTTGCTTTGAAGGCTTCTGGGTTTGGACAGAAAATGATGAATGATACCAGGGGGGCTGCTTAAAGGTCCTTAATACTCAACAGCCAGCCAGAACCTTCGTCAGGCAAATGACTTGGCTGACGGGCCAGAATGGCAGGCGGATACTTTCTCAACAGCTAGGAGATAGATGGATCCTCCTTGAGGGTTTTTAATGGGGGTGATGTCATCTGGTTCCTGTGTGTGAACAGGAGCAATGAAAAACTGCAGCTTGAGTCAGAGGCAAGGAGAGAAAGGCTCCAACTCAGGAGCTGGAGCGCTCTCTGAAGATCTGATGTGGAACCAGTGGATTTGTCGTGTGCAGCAGCGCTAAGCTGCATGTAGCTCTAGCTATACTCATCTTGCACAGGGGTGAAACTAGGCTTTATTTCACTCGGGTCAAAGACACAGTTTGGCACCCACACACAATGACATCCCTCTGGAGCAGGGGTCAGCAACCTTTTTCAGCCATGGGCCAGTCCACCGTCCATCAGACCATGTGGTGGGCCAGACTATTTTTTGGGGGGGGGAGGGGGAATGAATGAATTCCTATGCCCCACAAATAACCCAGAGATGCATTTTAAATAAAAGCACACATTCTACTCATGTAAAAACACAAGGCAGGCCCTACAAATAACCCAGAGATGCATTTTAAATAAAAGGACACATTCTACTCATGTAAAAACACAAGGCAGGCCCTACAAATAACCCAGAGATGCATTTTAAATAAAAGGACACATTCTACTCATGTAAAAACACAAGGCAGGCCCTACAAATAACCCAGAGATGCATTTTAAATAAAAGGACACATTCTACTCATGTAAAAACATGCTGATTCCCGGACCGTCCGTGGGCCGGACTGAGAAGGCGATTGGGCCGCATCCGGCCCACGGGCCTTAGGTTGCCTACCCCTGCTCTGGAGACTTCACCTGGGGCAAACAAAAAACAAAAAAACTAGCTCAGCATTGTCCCTGGAAAGCCTTGCTGCTCAGGGAAATGGGGAGCATGTAAAAATGCTGTCAGTCTCAAGAAAGAACAACCCAAGGTTTTAAAATGTGACGTGGGAAGCAACGTTAAGATTTGGGGACAACAGTGACCTTGAACATTTATGTGGCCATTCTAGTCTCAGCATGATCCTAGGTAGTGAGATTTTGCAAGCTGGTAAAACAAATACGTTGCTTCTCTTGATTCTTCAGCGTGTTACATAAACAAGCATTTAATGTTGGTTTCAGATGCAAAACTGCCACCCAGAGGAACAATTACATTGTAGATTCAAAAAAAGCAGATACAAAGCAAGGCAGAATGGTTTCAAGAACCCATCTAGCTGGCTATAAACATCAGCACAATACATCTGCAGAAAGGAACAGATAAGATTTCTTTTAAGTGGGAGTTTCTTCCTTCCTTTAGGGAGCACTTAAACTGGTCTGGATTGAGCAGCTTGATACTAGCTATCAAGCAGTTTTATTCAGCAGAATGTTAAGCAAGGAGATTTATTCAGTGCATCTTGCAAAGTGTTCAGTTGGTGGTGGTGGGGAGCTAATTACTACTGCAATGCCATAAAATACATTATTAATAGTCATAAAGGATTTTCGAAGTCACATACCAGTAACCGACACAACGAAGAAAAGTGCTGCGTCTTTGAAGGGTGTAACCAATACAGTGGTACCTCAGGTTACATATGCTTCAGGTTACATACGCTTCAGGTTAGGAACTCCGCTAACCCAGAAATAATGCTTCAGGTTAAGAACTTTGCTTCAGGATAAGAACAGAAATTGTGCTCTGGCGGCGCAGCGGCAGCGGGAGGCCCCATTAGCTAAAGTGGTGCTTCAGGTTAAGAACAGTTTCAGGTTAAGAATGGACCTCCGGAATGAATTAAGTACTTAACCAGAGGTACCACTGTATACCTCTTGGCTCTTAAAATGGATGGCAGGTTGTGAATAGATAACCTGATACTTCCCCTGGCTGTTCTGCCAAATGCAGGGGTCCTTTTCAGGGATATCAGGGCATATAAACCAAGCAGGTGGAAGGTGAACCAAAATACCTTTATTGAAGAAAGTAAAACATACATACCCAAATCAACATGTCCCCAGTCTGCTCCCAGGAGCCCCGCAAATGGGTAGCAAAGACACACAAACCGACTCACAGCCCCCTAGCCCTGGGTCTGCGATGAGGCTCCCTCTCCTATCCCAAATACCTACCTTTTATAGAGAACTTGATCTTAATTAGCAACATCTGTGGTCAAACATCCAGGCTTTCCTTCCTTAAAGTGAACGCCCACACATCAATAAGTTAAGTTTGGGGCGGGGCTAGGTAATGGGGAGAACTCCAAGACGTGCCACCGTATCTCCTCATGACAATATCTTCCGGGTTGTTTCCCATACACAGAGACTGGCTAGATGAAGAACAGTGGTAGGAGCCTGCCTCCCAAGAGCCCCCCAGGGAGGGCTCTGAAGATGACACCTTAGAGCCCGGAGCCTGGGGGTGGGACACTGAGGAGCAGTCAACAGAAGAGATGAGCTGGGAGCTGATAGAAGCAGGAGAGTTGAGCGATCAAGGAGAGGGACCCTTACAGGACTGGATTAGAAGCTGAGGGTCACAGCATGTGTGCAGACAGTCCCAATCCTGCTGACTCTCCTTCCCCTCTGACCCCCACCCCCACCTTGAGGAGAGTCCTGTATGTTGTTGAGCATTGTGCCAGACAGGCCCAGAGATGGAGCTCACCCCCTTGACACAGCCTTTGTGTGCTTGGGAGAGATCCAGAGTGAGATGTCAGAGCAGGAAGGATGTGCCTAGAGCTTACCGGTAATTTCAGCAATGCTTCTGTTGAGTTAAGATGGACATTGGTGTGCTGTTGTTTCCTGCTAATAAAATGCTTGCTGATCCTGAGTTCAAGTCTGCCAGTAAACAAATGATTATGAAGAGGGCTGACGACCCTCCATACCATCCTGATCACAGCCCACAGCACTAGACCTGTGTGGGGAAGCCTACCAGGCAGGTCCTATTAATGGGAGGCGATGGGATGGTGCCACTTTGCCAAGAACTACCACCAATACCCACTGCAGACTCATGCCAGCATACAGAACTGATGAGACAGAGAAATGGACAAAATAGCGGGTAACAGCACTTTTATAGCATCCTTAAAGTTGTGCCAACCACCATGGAGCAATGTTGATGCAACACTTAGTTGCAGTAGAATGGTTGAACCGACACACAGCATAGCAAAATGGACCTGCCTCATTTGCCTGCAACACCACGATACTGTGATGGAAACAATTAACTTCAGCTATCATGTGTAATAAGGACCCAGGTGGCGCTGTGGGTTAAACCACAGAGCCTAGGGCTTGCTGATCAGAAGGTCGGCAGTTCAAATCCCTGCGACGGGGTGAGCTCCCATTGCTCGGTCCCAGCTCCTGCCCACCTAGCAGTTCGAAAGCACATCAAAGTGCAAGTAGATAAATAGGAACCGCTCTGGCGGGAAGGTAAACGGCGTTTCCGTGTGCTGTTCTGGTTCGCCAGATGCGGCTTTGTCATGCTGGCCACATGACCTGGAAGCTGTACGCCGGCTCTCGGCCAATAAAGCGAGATGAGCGCCGCAACCCTAGAGTCGGACACGACTGGACCTAATGGTCAGGGGTCCCTTTACCTATCATGTGTAATGCTGCTGTGACACACATACCACAAATAGCTTTACTAGTTGAATGTACTCAAGCTATTGATTTATTTAGGACAGATCAAAATCTTCCAAGACGAAATCACATACTACCTTTTTATGATGTAGCTTGTAAACCCATTTTTCAGCATGTCTGCCACCACCTCTTTCTAAATGCCAACAACAAAATATGTCAAAATGAGATTATTACCGCTCTGAACCCAAAGCAGGATTTAAGTCATCTGGGTGCATCCTGCTGGATCTTGAGGCACTTGCAAATTTCCACTTTCCCCCCATAATTAGAGAAAGGAACACAATCATGGCAATGCAACTCATTCTAACGTTCATTGAATGTGGAGCTCTCTTAAAAGGAAAAAGATCATGTCTTAACTTGCCCCTGGCAACCTTTCAATGAAAAGCTAATAAACTGGCATTTAAAGTGGATCATCTCTATGCCAGGTGTTGTACCTCTGATCTGTTTTGGGTTTTTTTTTGCAACAATCAGCACCTTGAATTGCACTTAGAAATGAACCACTAGTTGATGCAGCCAGAATAGCAGGGTCTCTAAATTTAGGGCTGGCTGAGGTTTTTGCTGCAGCATTCTGTGCCAACTGAAAAATCTTCAGTGGTAGCCCCACATACCATGTGTTATAGCTGACTTAGGTCCACTGGCACCATTCAAAGGGTAACACTGAGGCTCTTCCTGAAGCATGAGGTGCTGTGTCCCTATTTTCATTGGAGAAAAGTTGGAGGGTATGATATTGTACTCAGGTATCCACTGTAATACTGCATGGTATTCTGTGAGTGCAATTGCCAGATGGCACATGGCTTCTTCCAAAGACCTTGCTGTTCCAACAGTGATTCTTCATATTGCTTAATGTAGTGCATATGGACCTGCACAATAGAGTGTATTAATCAAATATGAATATTTGAAACCTTTGGCCTAATTTTAGGGGAAAGCCTGTTCAGAAACAATTTTTCCATGCACAGCTCTTTTTACTTGTGCATCCAGGGGATGTAAGCATGGAGCCCCCCGATCGGATTAGCAATGATAGGCTGCACATAATCAACAGAGATAATATGCGAATAATGCACCTCCAGATCTTCATGGAAATCTGTATGCACTGCATGCAAAACCTATGAGCACAATGCACAGTGCTGCCCATTCAGATAGGAATGCATTCATATCCACTACAGAGGGCTACCGCGTGTTCTGACTTTTGACTACCTGTGAGAGGCAGGATCACAGTACACCTTGTTACCTACAACTGTCTGTGAATCTCTGTCAACAAATTAGTTAGATTAATGTTTCCATGACAACATTCCCTCTTCGTTACCTGGGCTTGTCAGAACAGCAGCAAATCAATAATAATTCATTTAAAATGCACTTAAACATGTAGATGAATACATCAAAGGCAGCAGTAATGGAAAAATGAAAGAACTACATTGATTGAGTGCAATTTACTATTCTTCTTATTTCCATTTCTTACTTTCCCTTCACCCTGAAGTCCAGGGTCGGCTTACAGCAATTTAAAAATGCAGTACTGAAAAGAGTTTAAAACAAATTATATTCACAAGAATCCAAAAGGTAGATGAATACCCAAGTACAAAAGGGGTTGTTGTGAAGATCAGTTCTGAACTACGTAAGATGATTTCCATAATTTTCTCCACGGTGCAATCGTTTCTCAGATGAGATCTTGCAGTGTTTAAAAGTGCTAGAAAATCATTTATTTCACCATCCATCTTGAGCATGTGTTATTCACTGGGCAATACGCCCATGATAAACTGATCGAATGTACTGAATGTCATTACAATATTATATACCATTAGTATGCTTTGGGTCCCATCCAACTGGTCTCTTGTGCACGGTGCTGAGTGTATCACATAGCCCTCCTCCACCTGCAGGGGAGCTGATCACGAGGGAGGGTGCTGGGAGCAGGGAAGCACCGAAATTATACAGTGCAAAGTGCGGAAGACCAACGTCACATTGCCCTTCCAGTAAAAATTGACAAGAACTGAATTCTACGCTTCTAACAATTACATCAGTTGGACTACAAACAGCAGAGATAGTCTGACCTCAAAGAAAGCTATTAATAGTAGATATGATTATTGATATCTAATTGCAACCTAGTTTAAGAAATGGTAAGAACTTTGTATGGACTGTATATACTTGGTGCACCAAGTAAAGAGAACAATGGGCTGTACACCTGGAGCTAAACTTCCTCTATGTTAGTGCCTGGCACAAGAAGAAACACCCCTTCACTTTTGCTGAGGGGGCCTCCAGCAGGATAATTGATTATAGATTGGTGCTCCCCGAGCATGCAAGCTTTTGGGTGGCATCCACATTAAGTTATTGCCATCGAAATGACAGCCTGTTTTGTTCCTCACTTAATCCATATTTAACCATTCTGGGGGAAATCCAAAAAGTGGAACCATTTGTAATAAACATGTGAGCTGGAAGTGATGTTATATTAGGTAACCGAAATGATTTCTCCAGATATGAATGGTGAGAATCAACTCGGAAGAACCTTTTCAGCTATCTAGCTGAAAAGAAAATATAACTATCCCTAGGCTTTTTTTGTTATTTGAATTAAGGGTTATACTTCCTTCGTTTTGGTTATTGCTGCAGAAATCATTATCCTAATGAATGTCCCTTTCATCTGGGAAATTTATGAGTACTGGAAATCAATACAGAAGCTGAGGTACCCCTCCACACAAAAAAGAAAACTGACCTCAACTTTTTATGCAGCCATCAGCTAAAATTATCCTAGTGAGATAAATTGGCACATTGATTCCTGGACATCATGCACCCCACCTGCTCATTGGTTCTTGAAACGTATCACCTTGACTGTTTGCAGTAATCCCATCGGTTAAAGCACCAGGCTTCTTCCCACTTGCAAGCTGATATGTCAGTTCCTGTAACAGGTCCTTATTAAGGCTGGCAGTGCTCTCCCTTTCCTCAAAGAGCTCTTCCTCTATCCCAGGAATGCCATATGCCTCTTTATTTTTTATTTTTAGCAGAAACCTATTGACACTGAGCTACCCATCCACCTGGAGAAAACATGATACAGTAGATGCCAAAACAACAGATGGGCAAGGCAACAGGAACCTAAGAACTTGATTAAGATGCCATGTGGTGTCCAAAGATGCTTCGAATGAAGGTAACAGCAAGTCTCGCTATAGAAAGGTGTTGATTGCTCTTCCCACAGTGTAATGGATTAAAGCAAAACTGAGATGCAGAGTGTACAATATTTCGATACCGATATGTAAATTACAAAGAACAAAGTTTATAACACTTCTGAAAATATAACTGCATTTGCTAGAACAATTGTAATACAGTCATACCTTGGAAGTTGAACACAATCTGTTCCGAAACGTTCGACTTCCAAAGCGCAGCTTCTGATTGGCTGCAGGAAGCTCCTGCAGCCAATCAGAAGCCCCGTCGGATGTTTGGCTTCCGAAAGAACGTTAAAAAACCGGAACACTCACTTCTGGTTTTCGATCGTTCGGGAGCCGGAACATTCGTCTCCCAAGGCATTCAGGAGCCGAAGTACGACTGTACAATGTTGTTTCAAGTGTATCTATTACATTTATATTTTGCCTTTCTGTCGTCAAGGAACTTAATGCAGCTTAAGCCCTCCTCTGATATGCAAACCCTGCATTAAGTAGATGTGTGAGGGCCCCCCAGCTCTGCTCATTGTTTCTGTCACTTTCCATAATTTGGAGAGGGACTGTCTGAAATGGGGGCCCTCCTGTACTTATAGATGCTCTCCACAGATTTGAGGACCTTGATTTTCCAGGATTCTTAAACACACATCAGAACCTCCATGACTATTGGAGGCTTCTGGTTTCAGACCGTCATCCTCCAACTCAAGGAGGCCAATGAGAATGATGAGGGCGGAGCTTAGCCAGCATGCTTGTTCCCACATCTCTGTCTTGCAGGTTTTCTTAACTCTCATACTGGATACCTGAAGCAGGCTATAAATAAGCCTATTTTGGGTATTAATAAACCAAATTATGCATGACCTTTGTGCCTGCATTGTTCATTTTTGCATTGCTTGTTCCCATTATGGTGTATTGTGCTTAACCCAGAAAGTCCTCAATTAACCATAGTTTCCCTTTACATCCAAATCAGAAAACGATGGTTAACAGGATTGCAACAAGCCAGGATATGAAACCATAGTTTGCTTTTGCTTTGATTTTACCTGGCATTTCTATGGATACAGTTGGAGATCAGAATGCCAAGGTGTTCTTTCCTGCATGCCTGTGGTTATTGATGAATAATAGTGAATGTTGCTTCATCAAGGGATTTTTTTTTTAAGTGTGAAAGACTGGAAATATGCAATCACAATGTGCAACTTGATTTTTAGACTTATGGAGACACCTGGTGGTTTCTCAACAAATCTGGGAGTACAGAGAACAGAAAGGTTACTCTTGGTGCCTGATCTCTATATAGTTGAGCCTTTATTATTTAAAAAATGATCCCTATAGGACTGAGTTTTAGATTGCAATTCTAAGGTTATAATCTTATGTACACTTACTTTGGAGTAGACCCCACTGAATTCTGTGGTAAACATCATAAACCTACATAAGCACAGAATAAACATCATTTACATGTAAAAATAACATTAATAATGTAATAATATTTTTATTAAGGCCAACTGAAGCCGTGTCAGGTGTGTCTGTTCTCATTTGGGAGCAAGCATTTTAAGTTCCCTAATATATATATATATTCACTAATATATACATATATTCACACACACACACATTTAGTCAAAACAAAATAAAAAATCATACCAAGAACAAACTTAGTTGGTCTCCAAGGTGCTACTGGAAGGATTTTTTTTATTTTTTATTTTGTTTTGACTATGGCAGACCAACACGGCTACCTACCTGTAACTACACATATTTAGGTTAGATGTTAAAAGTTAAAGCAGAACAAAAGTTGCAGGAAGGGAGAGAACAAATATACGTTCCAGGGCATGATGTCTGCTTTCTGTAAGTCAGCCATCAACTTTCTCAGATACGTGTGGGATTTAAACATACCCTGTGCTCTGATTTTATTAGAGTTCAACTTGTTACACAGTATCCTGAGATGATAATGTAACCAGTCCACCCATTAATACCTTATCTTGAGGCTTGCTTAGCAAAGAGAAGTGCTATTTCTAAATGCAAAAGGGAGAGGAAAGTCTTTTGTTGATTTATTACGATTTATAATTAAGTGGGAATAAAATTTGTTTGGGGAAGGAAAAAAAGTCTTGGCTGGGGAATTTGCTATTTGGTTTGTGGTTCTCCAAGAAGTCAAAATTAATCTCCTGAAACTTAATTTTTAGACAAAGTTTCATAGCTTCATATTTTAATGACACTTTAAAGGGAGTATAATGTACGTGTACTCTGTTTAACCAAAGTCAGCCAAACAGCCTTATTTTTCACATCCACAGATACCAACATGCTTTCTCTATCCCCCCCCCCCTTACAATAAAAAGAATTATACATTTAAGAGCGACATCTGTCCGGTTGTATTTCCTAAATATAAAACAAGCATTTCATTAATAAATGAAGTGGTCTGTCCTGAATTACTCATACCAAAAAGTAGCTTAGAACTGGGCAACTGAATATAGGAATTCAGTCAGTGGATCCCCTTTACGGAGTTTTGTTGGCATGCTCTGCATTCAGCTGGGGAAAAAGAAGGGCACTGAGCAAAATGCTCTCCGCATATATTAAAAAGTATTAAAAAGCAGAGTACCTCTCAGCATGCACAGAGGCCTTTTCCACACACATCCTGGAAGGAGCAAAGTTAAAGACCTAAAGCCAAACTGACCCGGTTTATTATGTGTAATAGGGCTTATTCTCAAGGACCGCAGATTGCACAAGATCCAGTGCAACTAGTCGTTCTATAATATCATATAACCACATTTTTGTCTTGTCTATACCTAACTATTTTGTTTACTTGGGATGATCGACGGCAAAGAAAGGCAATGGCGCTGCAGAAACTAAAGGTACAATTTGGCGTATTTCCTGACACAACGTTACATAGCATATTAAAATAAAATAGAGCATGCACATCAGCAGAAACTGGAGCCTTTCATCCTCTGTGGCCCACACCGGTAATCTGGTTTAATCACCAAATAAATAGAAAATGACAGAATGTGGTCATTAACTGCTGCGCCAAACAAGATGTTGTGCAGCGGGTGGTGGTGTGGCAACTGCTGCAGGCGGAAGGCATCTCCACGTGCATTTTTGCCGCTCTCCTGCTTCAAAATGCAGATCCCAAATTAAAAGAGAAGAAGCGAGCGCGGAGCAAGTTGTGCTTTACTCTGCACTATTATCTCTAGGGTCCAGCAACCGTTTGAATGAGAACAGCGGGAAGAAGAAGGAGGGGGGAGAGAAGCACAGTTGGTACATTCCACGTCCTCCTTGTGTTTCGACAAGAGGGGGAGCGAGTAACCTGAGAGCGCGTTTGGTATATGCCAGACCTTTGAAACTTGTCTGGGCTACGATGGTTTCCTGCAGAAATCAATGAATGGCGCGGTCTGGCCTGGTCTTCTCTCTCTCTCCTCCCCCCGCTCTAGCAGCAATGGTTTGGCCCGAAGCAGAGGCTATAAGAAGTGGCCGGAAGGGGAAGGGCGTCCCTTTCTTCGCTCTCGGCGCGCGCGAGGGAGGTGGTGGTTGAGAAAGCCGCTGAGGGCAGGGACAGAGTAATACCAAGCGGGGTGTTCGAAAAGCGCGGGAAGAGCAGCGGGGGCTGGAGCCAACCAAGTGAGTAAGGCTGGGGGGGGGGGGAAAGAGGGGGCTCATATGTGTGGCAGTTGGCAAGGGAGGCGGGAAACAGAGAAGGAGGCATGGAGGTTTCGCTGAGGGGGGCTCGAAGTGAGCCGGATTCCCACAGCCTCTGCCGTTTCGTCTCTTCCCTCGAAAGAATCCCGGGCTCTGCGCTTTATCCCCTCGCGGAGATGCAGTTCCCGGCAGCCCTTTTAAACGAACCGCAGCGCCCTGAGGAACAAAGCGCTTCCTTCGAAGGCCGCAGCCTCCGCCGGCGGGAGCTGTTTCGGGCCGGGGGTTGGCGAAAGCTCCGCGCTCGCCGCTTTAAGCTTCCGCGGGGCCCCGAGGTATGAACGCCCACCCCCTCCAAAAAACAAATAAGCCCGGCGGTTAAAAGTAAAGGCCCTACGCGCTCTTTTTTCTTCCCTTGCCGCCGGGGAACTGAGCAAGGCGGGCATGTAGGAGGCCTTACCGGCCCCTGATGGAGTTCGTCCTCTCGCGCGGAGGCTGCGGGGCCTTTTTGTTGCTGCTTAGCGCGTGGCGTTAGTGGGGCCGCGGGGGCACAGAGGCAAGTAATGGCGGCGTAGCGTGGCCGCCTTTGTCGAGCCTCAGGAGGCGGTGTTGGTTGGGCTTGACGGGACAGGCTAGCTGCACGAGGGGGGCCCCAGCACTTCCATAGGAAGCGGGGATATTTTGCACGTGTGGCAAGTTCGCTGTGAGCGCAAACACGTACACGGTGCACAGCAGTTCTTCTCCCGAGTTGTTTTTCTAGAGAGAAAAGGGTAGAGGTAAATGAGATTTTGTGAGGAAGAAGTCATAGAGGAAAGAAAAATGGAGGGTCTTTTTTTCCCCACTTCAGCATTCTTACAAACAGCCAGGCTTATTAAAATTCAGTATGCTGAAGGTATGATGTAGGTAAGCTGTGTGCAGATGCAGGTGCAGATCTTTGCTTGGGTTTTTGTTCCTTTGTGTCAAATTGCCTTCAGTGTTGCCCGTTCGTTTTGGTTGCTAATGAACGTGGTGTCAGAGAAGGCATAAAACAAATCCACCCCCCTTGCAGCTTTTACCTATGCTAGGTCTTGTTCCTAGCAGGCTTGCTGTATGTGGGACATCTCTAGGTTTGTCTGCCTGTGGCTCATTGAAAGTCTTATGTGTAGCTTCTTTGTGTTCATTTTAAGTTTTTTTTTTAAAAAAAAACCTTTAAAGCTCCTGTCTGTATGAAGACTTAACACTTCAGCTTGACTGCAGTCCCTATTTTCATAATAGCAAAGGACCAAACTGGACATGTCACAATTAACAATTGCCTGAATGTGTGTGTGTGTTTTTTTTAAGTAAATTGGTGCAGACACCTGAGCAGTGGATAAGGGAGGGGGACCCCCACAACACAGTGGCATAGTGTGTAGTTTGCTCCAAATACTAATCTCATGCCAGTGCTTAGTTAAATCAGCCTCTTTTCAAATTTCAAAATTACTGGGTTGTTATCACTGGCATATTCCATATGTTTATTCGGCCACACTGTATACCAGTACAGACAAAGCTTGCTCTGATTCAAGGAACCTGTGGGAAAGAACTGGTGTTTATGCATTTCTCTAGCATTTTCACCCTTCCTTGCAACTACATGGGTTGGTGACAGAGTAATTTGCTAGTTTGCTCAGAAGTACATTCCACTGTTTGGGACAGACCCTGAAAAGGGGCAGTTGCTAAGGGTGAACTCCACAACCACTTTTGCAAGTGAACCTTCCTGGGATTAATGTGACTTTATGTGCTAAATGTACACCATGCAGGTTCCCTCTTACAAGATTGCATTATGTAGTTTCTCTCTAACTGAGGGACTGTGTGGGCTACTTTTAAAGCAAAATGATTTGTAGTCATACAAAAATGGCTGGTTCATTGTATCATTTCTTTTTTATTTTTCAGGTATAGGCAAAACCCACACAGTTTTGACGAAACATTTCACTTCAGAATATAGGTGTGAGTACATTGTGTTATTCTATCTTTATACACTTCTGTAGTGGTCCGAGAGGCCCTCTTGAGGGTCATTCCACGCCAAATCACCTGGTGCCATGTGCTCTCAAAACTTGAATTTTCTTCTAAAAAAATTATGTGTAGGTAGATACCTATGAGATAACCTCAAATTAATTTTTTTTAAGATTAATCTGAGTTGTGAGAGCATGATCGCCTATTAAAATAGGTGATTTGGTGTGGAATGACCCCAATAGTAATCATGTTCATGTGTTTTTCACATAATACTTATATGGTTGTTATGCATCATATTTGCTGTGCACTTAAGAGTTGCACAGATTCTTTGGGTGTTTACCTTTTCTGTGCCTTCTGCCGTGGCTGAGCAAACGCTTTGAGTCTGACTTTCCACCTCAGTGTGATCATTAGCTATGTTCACCCTGGCCTAGCCACACATTTAGTCCACAACACTTTGACATCGATCCACATTTTGCAGCATGTAATTTTGCCTTTGTGTTGCCCATTCATTACTTTCACTAGTGAATGTGGTGTCAGAAAAGGCATATATTAACTTTAGCTGTCATTCTACCAGGAGTTGGTTATGTACCTTCTCTGTATTTCAGCTAAAACACACCATTTGTGTGTGTGTGTCATTCCAAGTCATTACAACGAGGTAATGTCACCCTCCGTCTCGGATGTTGATGAAATTTGGTGTACACCGTTCCCTTATGGTTGAAAGAAACCCCCTTAATTTTTTCCCTTATATCTCAAATGGTTTTAATTTTTTAGCACTTCAAAGTTTCGTTAAATCTGCGTTGTCTGTCCCTCTGGAGACCCTTGGCACAAGATACGCGGCCTTGTGTACATTTTATTTTTTTTCTCCATAACCAATTATCAGATCTCTTTGAAATTTTACAGAGCTCAATAAAATGAGGATTTCAGAAAAAAATAAACCAGCACTCAAAAGATTTTATAAATGCCTAAAAACTTTTATAAATGTACTTACCATAATAGATTATGCTATTATCACAGTTGATTACCTTACAAGCTCAATGCTGCTCAGTTTCTTTGCTGTAGCTTCAGTCTCAGCTTCAAGATTTTCATTTTTTCTTCCATCAACGCCATACACTCGTTGGGAAAGAAGTATATTCTGCCAGTTATTGTCTGTGGGGGTTGTACAATACCAAGCATATGAGGAAATGGTATTATGTGAGAATCGCCACGGCTAGGCCAGCAGAATGAAGGTGAAGGTCCATTTGGGTGAATAAATTTTACAAAAGCATCTCCCTCGTCTTGATTATTTTCTGATATCATTCCACAGTACCACAAATGATCATACTTGCAAGCTATAAAACATCCAGGATACAGATCATCAGCATTCACAGGAAGTTTGGAGAGGCCCCTCAGGTTGAAAGTGAGGGAGGGTTCTTTATCAATGTTCCTCCTTGCTTCAATTGTGCCTGTAGAATTGAGTGGTTTAAAGTTGTGGAAATCGCGAGTTCCAGGGAGTGCGCATGTCTCTGAAACTGGTTTCAAGGGAAGAGCAGATTATGTCTATGTCTTCCCTTGCAATATAATGGAATTTGACCTTTAAAAAAATTGTCACAGAAAAAAAAAATTGGGAGGAGTAATCTGCTTCTCAAGGGATCTCTGAAGACTCTTTTCTAGCTAGATGTTTTGTAGTTCCACCAATACTGTCGCATTCTGACTTGCCATGACTAGTGGGAAAGAAAGACCACTGTGCATTTATTTGGAAATCTTTCTGATGATGACAGAGATTTAGGAAGTTGAACTTATTTTTGTACTGTGCTGCACAGCTGTCACTAAAGTAGTGTATCTGTTTGATGAGAGGAAAATTATCTTTTATATATTTCAGAACTATTTCTTGAGTTTTGTATACCATATTCCCATCATGCTTTAAATAATCAGAAACAATGCAATGGGATGAGATCATCTTCTCTCCATCAGGACTTTTGGGGGCAGTTCATAAAAAACTTGTTTTTGAAAATGCCTGCTCCAAAGGTCTTATCTTACTACAATAGGGATTATATACCGGTAGCTATATCTAAAGTTTCATGCATATCAGTTAATATCTTAACCCTCTTCCATTGAATTTAATTTCAGCCTTTGCAACATAGGAAAACAGCCAAGTAAACAGCTATTTTTGTCATTTTATGACCGATTCAGCTTTATTTTGCAGGAATTGCATTTTTTAAAAGAATAAAAGATGCTGAATATGATTTCCTTTATCCCAGCTATTTTCAATATATGTTTTTCTCTTATGTCCCAAAATATTAATATTCTGTCTTGTTCACAGGTGTGTGACTCTAATATTTTGATTGAAGAGTCTGAGGATAGTCTATAGTAAGTGAAAAAACATTTAAGGAGTGAGAACAATAGACTATTAGATAATGGCAGCTTCACCATCAATAGCCACAAGAATATCTACAGATCAACTGGCGTTTGGTCAGCCGGCCAATTTGCCTGTGAGCGTACTTCCAACAGAATTGGATATTGCTAAGTGCTTCTTGTATGAGAAACAAAAATGGATGATTGAAAACTCTGCAAAAAAGGAGCCAGACAATTCTATTATTGCAGAGATTGTTGTGTCAAAAGTTGAAAGTGTACAAACGTGCATCCATACCAACAGTCCGAAAAGACACAATTAAGGCCCGTGTTCTGAAAGTGTATGAAAAGCGTCAAAGCATAATCAGAATACCAGCTGCCAGAAGGTATAAGAATCCAAAGGGTCCAGATTCCTATGATCTTTCAGACTTCTTCAAAAATAAGAAAGATGTGTTTCTGAAAGGAATTTCCTGTTTGTTCGAAGTTGTAGACAATGAGAATGTGCCAAAGATAGAGAGCAAATTTCTCAAAGATCAGCGATCCATTCGTAAAATGACCATAAGTAGTACAGTGGATAAAGAGGCTACCAGGAAGCAGCAGAAAGAGTCAAGTAAGAAAGCAGAGGAAACCAGAGCTGCACAGGAACGAAAATGATGAGAATATCACTTTCAAATTGTTTCTGCCAATAATACTGATGTTTAGAGCTCTTGAAGATAGGACCTTGTAGTCATAGTAGGTGGCTTATAACTGCATGCCGTATATGTAGGCTATATGCTTGTACATTGGATCCATCCAAGGTTTTAAACATTCTGACTGCATATATTGTGAATGTGTATGCACTTATGTAGTAATGTACGGAAGTGAGAGCTGGACCATAAAGAAGGCTGATCACCGAAGAATTGATGCTTTTGAATTATGGTGCTGGAGGAGACTCTTGAGAGTCCCATGGACTGCAAGAAGATCAAACCTATCAATTCTTATGGAAATCAGCCCTGAGTGCTCACTGGAAGGACAGATCCTGAAGCTGAGGCTCCAATACTTTGGCCACCTCATGAGAAGAGAAGACTCCCTGGAAAAGACCCTGATGTTGGGAAAGATGGAGGGCACAAGGAGAAGGGGACGACAGAGGACGAGATGGTTGGACAGTGTTCTCGAAGCTACCAACATGAGTGACCAAACTGTGGGAGGCAGTAGCAGACAGGAGTGCCTGGTGTGCTCTGGTCCATGGGGTCACGAAGAGTCGGACACAACTAAATGACTAAACAACAACAAAATGCACTTAAGTGTTTTACTGTGAAGTATCACGACCTTGCAGTTAATGGTCCTCAAAACCTGTTTTAAAGTCTGAGTTAATGGAAGATCAAACTGCTAAGAAAATTGCACAGCTCTGTATTCAACGGAACGCTTTTTATGCCCATCCAGAGAACATTCTGCTGGCTGAACTAGCCTCTTCCCATAAAGCAGACTGCATTGATGCTGTGGAAACTATCATTGCAGCCAGAGCTATAAACCAGGATGTAGCTTTTGTATGCCTCTTTAGGGTGCCTAGACTGGATTTTAAAGCAGCTAAGTGACAGTTCATGATTAAGTGAAGTGAAATGGACACATTAGAACCTCCTTTAATTAAGAATCAATTGTATTGATGAATGTGGCAATGTATATTATGAGTGTATATTTTAAGATGAGTTTAATAAAGTATTAAAATATTTAAAAAAAATAAATAATAATTAAGAACATGCCAGATACCGAACTCTTGGCTGTAGTAGCGGAACCTAAATTTAAGTGTCACACACATGGAGAGAGCTGTCAAGGAGGTGACAAAAGCAAGCCATAATGTAGTTGGTATGAAGCGCCATGATGCAACTATAAAGACATCCATGTAGAATCGGGCCAAATACCCGAAACAGGAATCAAAGAAGGATTTTGCCCCAAAATAGTTACATTCCCAGCTAATTTTTTTTTATTTGTTCTTGAAGTAATGTAAATGTAACTTTAAGGTAAAGGGACCCCTGACCATTAGGTCCAGTCGCGGACGACTCTGGGGTTGCGGCACTCATCTCGTGTTACTGGCCGAGGGGCCGGCATACAGCTTACGGGTCATGTGGCCAGCATGGCAAAGCCGCTTTTGGCGATCCAGAGCAGCGCACTGAAACGCCGTTTACCTTCCCGCCGGAGCGGTACCTATTTATCCACTTGCACTTTTGATGTGCTTTTGAACTGCTAGGTGGGCAGGAGCTGGGACCGAGCAACGGGAGCTCACCCCGTCGCAGGGATTCAAACCGCTGACCTTCTGATCAGCAAGCCCTAGGCTCTGTGGTTTTAACCCACAGCGCCACCCGCGTCCCAAATGTAACTTTACATGTCATTATTAGTATTAAGTTATGTCATAAAAGTTCACATATCCAGTTGCTTAATCCTATGTTGCGAAGGTTGAAATTTCAATTCAGTGGAGGGTCAAGATATTAACTGATACGCATGAAATTTTAGATATAGATGTGTAACCCCTATTGTAGTAAGGACCAGGCATTTTAAAAAATAATAATTATAAACTGCCTTAACTTTTTTAATGTAGGATGCAAAGTACAAGAATCAGAAGTCCAGTGGTACCCTTGTACATCATCTTGGATGATGAATGAAAAGTTTTCACCGAAATCTAGTAGAATAACGGCAGTGTGTGATGGAAGGTTTTCTTTTAAATTTTTAAGGAAGGAAGACACTGCTATGAAAGAATGAGGAATCAAATATTCTATTTTGTCTGTTAGATCATCAATGAACTCATCTAGTGTTGAAGTGGTTATAATAGTGCATCACACTGCTTTGCTCACAGATACCAAGCCTACATTCTATGAGATGCAGCCAAAGCGTCACTGCACTTTCAGTCTTTGTCGAGAAAGAGCATGTCTTTGCAATACTTTTCAACCTCAAAAACTTTTTGTTACATCATGCCTGCACACTGTAAATTCAGATTTTCTAAACCTAGTTTTTCCACCAAAAAATTAGGCTACAAGTGCATTTATTTTTTTAAAAATTATAACACTGATTTAACAAAACGTTGAAGTGCTATAAAAATTAAAACCGTTCGAGATAGAGGGGGGAAATTTAAGGGGTTTTCTTTCAACCATAAGGGAAGGGTGTACACCAAGTTTTATCAAAATCTGAAATGGTGGGTGACAAATCCCTTGTTCTTTGCGTTGATTTGATGTGGAATGACGTGTGTGTGTGTGTGGATAGTGTACACCTGAGGTATGCCGTTAGTTCTTGTACAACGCCTATAATTCATTTCTATAAGCAGCAGTTCTGTGTCACCCTTGACAGATTCCATTGCCATGTATTCTTACTCTTACATTCATTTGTGCTTTAGGTTAAAAGTGCAGTATTCATGTGGACAGTAAAGTAAACGCACCCATAATCCTCTCTGCCTATGAACTGTTGACTCCTTAGGTGCTGCTTTTTTTACCCAACCCAGGAAACTGAATGAGAGTGAGGGAATTGATCACTGCTTGATAGGTCTGCTTTAAAACATTAAGAATATATTTCACTTTTCTTAAGCTTATATTATAAGGTAGGATATAAACTTCATAAAATTAGCATGAGCATGGAAAATGCCAAATAGGTATCAGTGAGGACAATATAGTGACACTTCTACCTTGTAAGCTATCCCCTTCCCATGCTATAGTACAAGTCCTCACATGATATTGTAGGCCAGGGCAGTCTAACTTTTCATACCAAGTTGGTTGCAAGAATACTTAGATCTGGAACTCACAGGCCGTGTACTGAGCAACCCCAAAATTTGATGAGATGCTGGGCTTTGGGAAGGATGCATGAGGTTCTGGTAGGGTCCTTGGGACACACCTAGAGATTAAAATTTCTGGAAATTTTGAAGCCATGAGAAAAAAATGTTTTTTTCTGGTTTTCCCCCGGGGGAAATGGAAATGTTGGAAAAATTGAAAAAAAAGTTCCGTGTGGAGTAGTTTTACAAATTGCGTGAAACACAGTATAGATAAAAGTATTATGCTTGCAATAAAACAGGTAACCATCCCCTTTCCCTAAAAAAAAGTAAAAAACCACAAGAAAATATCAACATAAAAATTAAGCAGATTTGCCCCTTAGCACCAACAGCAAATAAAGTTAAGGTCCACCTCAATATTTAAGCTCCATAGAAGGTCTACCCTTTGAGTAGTGCTTTAAAAAAATAACAGAAGACACAACATACATGCAGTTCATAGAATCATAGAATCATAGAGTTGGAAGAGACCACAAGGGCCATCCAGTCCAACCCCCTGCCGAGCAGGAAACACCATCAAAGCATTCCTGACAGGTGGCTGTCAAGCCTCTGCTTAAAGACCTCCAAAGAAGGAGACTCCACCACCCTCCTTGGCAGCAAATTCCACTGTCGAACAGCTCTTACTGTCAAGAAATTCTTCCTAATGTTTAGGTGGAATCTTCTTTCTTGTAGTTTGAATCCATTGCTCCGTGTCCGCTTCTCTGGAGCAGCAGAAAACAACCTTTCTCCCTCCTCTATATGACATCCTTTTATATATTTGAACATGGCTATCATATCACCCCTTAACCTTCTCTTCTCCAGGCTAAACATACCCAGCTCCCTAAGCCGTTCCTCATAAGGCATCGTTTCCAGGCCTTTGACCATTTTGGTTGCCCTCCTCTGGACATGTTCCAGCTTGTCAATATCCTTCTTGAACTGTGGTGCCCAGAACTGGACACAGTATTCCAGGTGAGGTCTGACCAGAGCGGAATACAGTGGTACTATTACTTCCCTTGATCTAGATGCTATACTCCTGTTGATGCAGCCCAGAATTGCATTGGCTTTTTTAGCTGCTGCATCACACTGTTGACTCATGTCAAGTTTGTGGTCTACCAAGACTCCTAGATCCTTTTCACTTGTACTGCTCTCAAGCCAGGTATCACCCATCCTGTATTTGTGCCTTTCATTTTTTTTGCCCGTGTAGTACTTTACATTTCTCCCTGTTAAAATTCATCCTGTTTGCCTTGGATGTTCTATCATTGTTTGTTCTATCATTTTTGTTCTATCATTTTCTTGCTCTTCCTATTTGTCATTTTTCTACTGGAGTTCTAAAAAACAGCTTTGGGGAAAAAATGGGGGGAACCTGTCTCTCCCCCCCCCCATTTTTCCAGTCCCCCCCCCCCACAGGCCTTTCCATCTCTACTTGAGCACAGCCAGGGCAAAGCATACAGCAATTTTTTTGCATACCAGGCCCAGAAGTAACCAACATCCAGTTACTGAATAGTATGTTGCACTAAGGTTCAAACTGTTTAAAAGGAAAAGGAGTGTGTGTTTTTTTAATTGAATTTGTTATTATCCTGTATAATAAAGTTGCTGTGTCCCTGCGTCCAGTCCGTGTGTCACGGAATTGCGCTACTGCGCATGTCCGTGTCCCACACGGACGCAGGGATTGCAGCGGGCGGAGAGGGGGCGTGTCCGCAAGGCGGCGGCGGCACACGCGCGTTGTCAGTTGCGCCAGCGCCGCTGCCTCGCACGGACGCAGAGGGCCGCCCCATCCTCGCCGCCGCTACAGCCGCCCCCGGGGAAAAAGAAGAAGGGAGAGGGAGCCCCTCTCCACCCCCCAGCGGCCGCTGTTCTGCCTCCTCCTGCCGCCTCCTCCTCTAGCGCCCGTTATTGAACGGGCTAACTTCAACTAGTATATTATAAGCCGCATGATGGTAAGAGTTTTCTAAACAGTTTACAAAAATATACAAAAGAATATTAGAATTATTGAAAAAGCACAGTTAAAACCAGGTATTTAAGAGTATTCAAAAGATTATTAAAGTCAGCAGTGGTTAAAAGGAAGTAAATCACGTGCAGCTTCTACGTGTTCAGATGGGCTGGTCCTAACAAAAACATTTTGAGTGGTTGCCGGAAAGAGTACAGTGAGAGCACCTGCCTGGTGTCAGTCGGCAGGGAGCTCCAAAGTGTGGGTGCTGGAAGGCCTTGGGGGGGAATAGAAAAAATGGGGGCAAGGAACGTTTTTTCAGTTTTTCCCCAAAGCCGTTTTTTCAGGGGGTGGGGAATGTGGAATATACAAACTATATCAAACTATTTTTTTCAATTTTTCCGGTTTTTTTCCAGGCCTTCCCATCTCTACTCACCTGTTTCCCAAAGCCCAGTGCCTCGCTTACCTGGCCTTCGGAAGGCAGCACGAAAGTGTTTTGGGGGGTATCCATTGATCCCAAGGGCTGTCAAAAAAGGCCTCAATGGCCCCATGTTGGACCACCCTATTCTAGACCTCCATTCTTTCTTGCTTCTGTCACTTTCCCCGTACCTCCTTCTCTCATTGATTCACCTCTTGCCATTGCTTATTTCCTTGCATCCCCTTTCTAATTTTAAGACAAAGCTCAGATTGTTCCATTGCTCCATTCTGCTGCTTCCTATTCAGTTGGAGAAAGCCAGCAAGATTCGAGCAGCATGAGCACTAGGGTGGGTCATAATAAAAAAAAAATCGAAAATGTTTCCTCCCTTAATCTTATCTCAGGCGTATGGTATAAACATAGTTAAATTTCAAATTTGGGACAAGGTTAATATTTAGACCCTGCTCCTACAAATTGAAATTTTGCCTCACCACGAGTGATAAAAACATACGAGTTGAAATGTTAACTTACTTTACTTTGTTTTTCTACATCACCTTATTTTTCTTTCAGATTATTGTGAAAATGTTATTTGGATTTTCCTCGTAAATGCTTCAGATTAACATGTCAATGCCAAAGTCAAAAATAGTAACAAGACATGCTGTAGAGCAACTGGCCTTTGGGCATCCGGCTGATCTTCCTGTTAACAGACTTCCAACACAATTGGATGTGGCTAAAAGCTTCCTGTTTCATAAAAGAAAATGGATGATTGACAACAATGCTGTTGCAGAACCAGACAATTCCTTTATTGCTAATATTGTTGTCACTCTAGTTCAAGATGTATATCAAAGCGCCAGTATTCCCACAGTACGGAAAGACAAAATCAAAGAACAAATTCTAAAAGTGTATGATAAACGACTGTTGCTTCAAAAAATACCAGCGTCGAGACGATACAAAAACGTGCACAAACCAACTGAACTTACAGATTTTTTCATCAAGAAAAAAGAAGAGTTTCTAAGTTCCATTTCTTGCTTATTTGATGTTGCAGATGACAAAAGTGTCCCGAAGATTGAGCAGGAATTTCTTAGAGACCAGCGTACTATTAGGAAAATGATCATAACCTCAGCTATTGACAAAGAAGCTACCAGAAAACAACAACAATTAAAAGAAAAGAGGCAAGCAGAAGCAACAAGAATAGCAAAATATACACTTGAGAAAAGGAGGAACAAAGAAACTGTTTATACGGGCTCTTCACCTTCAAGTGAACCTTGCCTTGATATTTTTGGGGAGGAAGTAAATTCCGAAAATGCTGACATGAATGAGATTGAGAATACCGTATTTAAGGAAATGATAAATAATCCCATTGTATTTGGAGGTGGTATTGGATATGATGGACGCAAGGACTTAATCATAATGCAGAAGGGGGTGGAAGGTAAATTCTACAGGTCAAATTTAACAGAGGAGCATATTTCAATTGTTTCATTGCCTGATGGAAATTACATTGGTCATGTTACACCGGTTGATAGCAAGGCGCAATCTATTGCAAATTCTCTTACCTCATTTCTCAGAGAAAAATACCAATAATAATTAATAATAATAATAATTTATTATTTATACCCCGCCCATCTGGCCGGGTCTCCCCAGCCACTCTAGGCGGCTTCCAGCAACATTAAAATACATACACATGTCACAGATTAAAAACTTCCCTGAACAGGGCTGTTTCAGGCATTTTCTAAATGTCAGATAGTTGTTAGTACCTTTGACTTCTGATGGGAGGGCGTTCCACAGGGCGGGCGCCACTACTGTGAAGGCCCTCTGCCTGGTTCCCTGTAGCTTTGCTTCTCGCAATAAGGGAACCGCCAGAAGGCCCTCAGCGCTGGATCTCAGTGTCCGGGCTGAACGGTGGGGGTGGAGACGCTCCTTCAGGTATACTGGACCAAGGCCGTTTAGGGCTTTAAAGGTCAGCACCAACACTTTGAATTGTGCTAGGAAACGTACTGGGAGCCAGTGTAGATCTAGCTGCCGCATTCTGGATTAATTGCAGTTTCCGGGTCACCTTCAAAGGTAGCCCCACGTAGAGCGCATTGCAGTAGTCCAAGCGGGAGATAACCAGAGCATGCACCACTCTGGCGAGACAGGTAGGGTCTCAGCCTGCGTACCAGATGGAGCTGGTAGACAGCTGCCTTGGATACAGAATTAACCTGCGCCTCCATGGACAGCTGTGAGTCCAAAATGACTCCCAGGCTGCGCACCTGGTCCTTCAGAGGCAAAGTTACCCCATTCAGGACCAGGGAGTCCTCCACACCTGCCCGCCTCCTGTCTCCCAAAAACAGCACTTCTGTCTTGTCAGGATTCAGCCTCAATCTGTTAGCCGCCATCCATCCTCCAACCGCCTCCAGACACTCACACAGGACCTTCACCGCCTTCACTGGTTCTGATTTGAAAGAGAGGTAGAGCTGGGTATCATCCGCATACTGATGAACGCCCAGCCCAAACTCCCTGATGATCTCTCCCAGCGGCTGCATATAGATGTTAAAAAGCATGGGAGAGAGGACAGAACCCTCAGGTACCCCACAAGTGAGAGCCCAGGGGTCTGAACACTCATCCCCCACCACCACTTTCTGAACACGGCCCAGGAGGAAGGAGCGGAACCACTGTATAAGTGCCCCCAGCTCCCAACCCCTCTAGACGGTCCAGAAGGATGTTATGGTCGATGGTGTCAAAAGCTGCAGAGAGATCCAGCAGAACTAGGAAACAGCTCTCACCTTTGTCCCTAGCCTGCCGGAGATCATCGACCAGTGCGACCAAGGCAGTTTCAGTCCCATGATGAGGTCTGAATCCCGATTGGAAGGGATCCAAATGGTCCGCTTCTTCCAGGCGTGCCTGGAGTTGTTCAGCAACCACTCGCTCAATCACCTTGCCCAAGAATGGAAGATTTGAGACTGGGCGATAGTTGGCCATATTGGCCGCATCCAAAGATGACCTAGTGAGTCAACTTGAAGCAGTTGCTTGTGATGGGACAAACACAAACATTAAGCACACAGTCACTGACTCCTGGGAAGAGGATGAATTGCGGTGGGTGTTTGCTCTGGAGCCAACTTAATCATTTAGCCACATTAAGAAGGTAGGCCCAGTCTAGGAGCCTTTTAAGCTGCAAATAATCTCCCATACAAATAATTAATTAATTACCAATTAAATTCACATATCTGACCTGATCTATCCTTCCCATTCTGAATTTCTATATATTCAGTTGTCTGGCCATTGCCTTGACTTCATATAGCCCCTACCCCCATGCTTCTTTGCCCTTCATTTCATACACTTCTCCTTCAGCTAGTGCCTTCACCTTAAATATCATCTCCCCCCGCCACTATTCCCATTGCCAAATCCTCCCAATACAGATGCTCCCTTTCATAGGCCTTCACCCTCCCTAGTCTTACCTATAGTATCATTCATACTGTGGGTGTCTCTTGCAAGAAAGCACTTAAAACAAAGATTTAAGTCAAAACAAAATAAAAAAATTCCTTCCAGTAGCACCTTAGAGACCAACTAAGTTTGTTCTTGGTATGAGCTTTCGTGTGCATGCACACTTCTTCAGATACACTAAAACAGAAGTCACCGGACCCTTATATATAGTGAGAGGGTGGGAGGGGTATTACTCAGAAGGGTGGTGGGAATGGGTGATAGGCTGATAGCTGTGGTAAACCTGTTGAGTGTTAACGACTGCAATTAGTCTTACAGGAAAAAGCAAGGGGTGAGGTTAAAAATAGCTTTGTCATGTATAATGAGATAAGAATACAATGTCTTTGTTCAGACCAGGTCTCTCCATGGTTTTAAGCTTGGTAATGAGTTGCAATTCAGCAACTTCAGCAACATCTCTTTCCAGTCTATTTCTGAAATTCCTTGGCAATAAGACAGCTACTTTGAGATCTTGTATAGAGTGTCCTGGGAGATTGAAGTGTTCTCCTACTGGTTTCTATGTCTTGTGATTCCTGATGTCAGATTTATGTCCATTTATCCTTTGGCGTAGGGTTTGGCCTGTTTGTCCAATGTAGAGAGCTGAAGGGCACTGTTGGCATTTGATGGCATACACAATGTTAGACGACGAGCAATTAAATAGTCCTGAGATGGTATGTTTGATGTTGTTGGGGCCAGTAATGGTGTTGTCCGGGTGTATGTGGCAGCAAAGATTTAAGTGTTCATGTAATAACATACTGTTGATGGGTGGTACACTTAGCCGCCACCCCCAATAGTCATGGGAAGTTGGACCTTGGAGGGGTTCCATGTTGGGAATGTCTTGGGCCCAGCCCTGGCTGTAATACATCACCACACACAGGCCACAAAAAATTCATTTTCCCAGACATGCTTTTTCTGTAGGCCCATGCAGCTTGGTGCACTATGGCTCAGGCCTTTGCTATTGCAAAAGAGAAGGAGCGGAGAGGAGGAGCCTTTGACTGCTGTTTTCTGGGGACATAAGTTGCTCCAACACCAATGACAACTTTGCTTGTGATTTTTATAAGGATCTGTTGTGTTTGGCAAAACATGTGACTAAAAGTTGAAATGAAACTTTTTTCCCTTCTGTCTGCAGTTGCCAGAATGAGTGAGCTACCCACTAAAAGACGCAGGATTTATATTTCTGATACAAAGAGTGCAGTGCAATCCAGGAATGCTACAATTGCATCTTTTAGAATTGCAAATGAGTTTGCTAAGAAAAGAAAATCTTTTGAAGATGAGGAGATGGTGAAGGAGATGCTATTGGTTGTTGGGGAGTCCCTTTTTGAAGGGTTGTCTAATAAAAATGATATAATTACAGCAATAAAAAGATTGAATCAGTCTGGAGGAACACTTTCCAGAAGAATTGAGTCCATTTCAAGTGACTTAGAGCATCAACTACAGACTGATTTGCACAAATGTCTTTGGTTTTCACTTCAGCTTGATGAATCCACATACATGACAGACACTTCCCAGTTAATAGTCATTGTAAGGATGGTATTTAGTGACCTTTCTGAAAAAGAAGAGCTTCTAAAAATACTACCTCTAAAAGGAACAGGAGGTGAGGATTTATTTCAGACTTTCAGAAAATATGCCGAGGAAATAAACTTGCCTCCTTACAAATTGTCATCCATCACCACTAATGGGACACTAGCAATGGTGGACTGTATCAATAGGTTCATTGCCCACTACAGGAAAAATGCATCTCTCCCAAAGTTTGTTTCATATCACTGCATTATTCACCAGGAAGCATTGTGTGCTGAAATACTCCAGGCTAAACATATCATGGATATTACTACAGAAATAATAAACGCCATTCAGACTGACTGCTTGCAGCACAAACTTTTTAAGGCACTTGTTGAAGATTTGGATGCTGAATATAACGATCACCTCTTGCACACTGAAGGTGGGTGGCTGAGTGGAAAGGTTCTGGTCAGATTTTTAAACCTGATTGAAGAAATAAAGGAGTTCTTAAAGTCTGAAGATCAGTACTTTGAGCAACTTGATGACAGGCTTTGGTTGATTGACTTGGCTTTCCTTTCTGATTTGATGCAAAAACTAAACAGTTTGAACACTGAGTTTTGTAGAGAAAAAAGCCATATTTCTGGCATGATCTCTTCAGTCAATTCCTTCAAAGGTAAACTAAAGTTGTGGAAGTCACACTTGCATAGGAAATCATTACTCCATTTCCCGTCAATGAAGCAAGTTGTTGGTGAAGGTGAATTCAACAGCAAACCATTTGTTGACCGACTTGAAACACTTGAGGATCACTTCCAGGCTCGCTTTCAACAACTGGCTGTTATTGAACCACTTGTGGCATTTTTGGAAACCCCATTCCAGTCTGTTGTTGTCCCAGATACAGCAGCAGTCATTGGGGAACTGTGTCAGGCTGGTGTAGAAGAAATAGAGCGAGAGCTTGTGGACCTTCAAAGTGATGTGGTTTTAAAATCTAATTCAAGGCATGGCAATTTTTGGAATCTGGTTGATCCTCAAAAGTTTCCCTTGTTGAGGAATGCTGCTGCAAAGATAAAATCTTACTTTGGATCAACTTACCTAAGCAATTCACTCTTCCTGGCAAAGAAATGTATTGAATCAGAAAACAGAGCACAGCTGACTGAAGAGCAGCTGCATGACTGTTTGAGAGTGGCATTGTCGTCATACACCCCCAATTATAACAAGCTTGCAGATGACATGGAGGCTTAGAGTAGTGTGTTTCAGCACTGACCAGGTGAGTTTTTTCTATCAGGAATGAATTAGTTTTTTCTATCAGGAATAATTAATTAAACCTGGAAATACTATTACAAGACCTGGTAGCCTTGGACTGCATTTAGGCATCATGCACATGTTTAAAGCATTTTTATAGCCTTTTGAACCATTCTGAGATGTGACCCCCCCCCCCGATCTCTTCCAGTATTGTGACAGACTTCCTCCACCTGTAGCTCCTGGTGTGGGCTGAATATAGAGGGATGTAATTACAAAAAGTACAGTACACCCATTGGTGACTTACAGCAGATTAGCAATTATTAGTAGCCTAGGAAGTGGGTGATGGTTTACCCCAGGCCCTTTTATCAGCATTTGATGATGATGTGGAGGTGAAAATGAGTGAAGAAGATGAGGGTGCAAGATGAGTTTTGAGAATAAGCGACAATAGATGCCTACGGACCTGGAAATGCACGGAATCCAGCAGAAAAAGAAATTGGGAGTGTGTGAGCAAAAAGAGAAAATTAAGGTAGATCACATAGTTATGGACTATGCCCCACTGAATTCAGTGGGATTTTCTTCTGATTAAACATGCCCCAGTCTTAAGTTGAAAGAGGAAGAAAATATACTTAGGCTGGATATGAAGAGAAGCACAAATTGAGGAGTTGGGAGCAAGGTACAGGCACTTTACTTGAGGTAGGCTTCATTTGCTTTCAGGCAGGTAAAGGTGGTGGCTTTGCTGGGTTGTATTCCAACAAACAAGTGAAATAACTTCTTGGAAATAGGGTAGGTAGGCAGGGTTAAGGCACAGTGACTTGTCCATTATGTCAGCAAAATACGCATGTGTACCTTTATGTATACACCCACTTCATTCTGTTCCTGTTTTGCCAGGGTCTTGTTCTTTGCTGTTCATATACTCCTTATTTTTCCCATCTCCTGGGAAGCAAGGCTTCAAATCACCATGGTGAGGAGCAGGATACACATCCTGGCCATGGGAAGTGCCATGAGAACAGATGATTTTGGCCCCATGAGAACAACTGTCTCACCATTACTGATCATCCACGTGGGGTGTAGCTATTTTAACTGCACAGAATCATGTGTGCCCCAAAACATATTAGCTGCTACACAAGGTAAAAGCCATAGATACACTTCTATGGCTACACATAGATAAAAGCTACACTTCTGCTTGATGGGAGAAAGTGGTTTGCCCAGGCCAGTGAGTAATAATAATAATTTATAATAATTTATTATTTATACCCCGCTCATCTGGTTGGGTTTGCCCAGTAAGTAAGAGGTCATTCACAGCTATGGACCTGGTTATTGACCTTATTGCTAGGGCTGCTCCTAGATCCACTGCAGCATGGCAGGCAATTTGACAAGTGGATTGATAAATGTTCTGATCTTCCCATGCTTTTGGTGAAACAAGCGTCAGGTGGTGAAGCTATGTTAAATAATTAATAGTTCACAGTGACAAAGGTTTGATGAGTTTCTACATTAGAAAAAATGCCAAAATAAATTTGGCTGAGGCAACTTTCACAAAAATATGGTCAAATGCAAGATGTCTACTTAAATGCTCTAAAAATGACTCTTACCACCCTTTTCACATAACTGAATTGACACAGCACATAGTATGTAAATACAGGTTTCCAAAGTCATGAAATTGTTTGACATCAAACTAAAAAACTAAACTAAAGAATAAGATGGCCACCAGTTAATTATTACTTCAAAAATTAGAGAAACCCAAATTCATTTCTTGTGGCACATTTTCTGTTTGGTTGCCGGATAATTAATAGTGGATTGTTTTCTTCTTTTACAGGAATATGTATATACAGCATCAGCTGCAACATGCTAGCAGAAGCCTGTATTAAGAAGGAGAGGGAAAGTAATGTGTAAATATTACCTATTGGATTGTGATAATCACACCTTGAAGGTAAATAGGGTGAACTGTTGTGAACATGCCTTGCTCCATTGCAACCACTCACCACCAGACCACGGACACACACTTGTTGATGGTATATAGTTTCCAATCTATTGTTCCTGTAAGCTTTGCACACGGGTTTTAAAGTTAAAACATGGATACAGATTGGGATTGAAAATTAACACCTGCCACTGAAGTATCAGTAGTTTAACATGATGTGGCTTATTTTGCTCAACTTCTGTATTGAGTAATTTCATGTATAGGTATAAAGAAACATCTGTACACAGCATCTGTGTATGTTCACTTTAAAAATAAATCGATTTCAAAACACCATGGTTGCTAGATGCATCTTTCTCATCCATAAACAGTGTGATACACACAAAAAAGCTGCTACCATAAAAGTTACTAGAAGAAAAGCAAAACCAAACCAATGTTTGTGGGCAATCCGAAGTTCTCCCCTGCAATTAAGATGTTCTGTCGTTTGCTGGAAATTAAAAATGGGAGGATCTCACAATTGTAAAACCAAGTGGGCAGCAACAATGGGCTAGGAGGAATAGAAAATGAAGGGCTTGACCTGCATCCCTTGTTATTTAATCATCCAGTTTGCTTGTTTCCTTGGAGTGGAAGGATGGAGAAATGAAACCTGTACTCTTTTGATATCCAGAGTTGGTGCTATTCTAATGCCTCCCTCCTTGCCATTCTTTTCATCTGTTTCTAGGCCCTGTACACTAGGAAGCAACATCTGGAGGGACATATGCCCCTCCCTGCTCCTAAACATTGGTTGCTTAAGAATATTTCATTATATCATAGCACCTTAAGTCAAAGGTGGTGGCAACTCATTTCAAAATACTATAGCTACACCTTTTACAGCTGAACACTTTTCTCTGTTCTAAACTAATTTGATGCGTCATTCATAGCTCTATGAACTTCCCCAACCAGATGCCCTGCAAACATTTTTGACTTCGTTCTCATGATGAGATTTGTAGTCGTTGGGAAGGTACCAGGTTAGGGAAGCCTGCTCTAGAACCACAGTAAAAGATCCTAAAAACATCAGCAACGATAGCATGAATCTTAAGGACCTAATTTTAGGACATTAAAATTTGGAAGGCTGCGTACAAGACAGTCTACTTTTGTGTAACCAAGTAGGATGTAGAATTCACTGTATAAAGATAAGTTCTGATAAAATAACATTGCTGTGAATAAGAATGAGATTGCTAGGCAAGTATAGGCATATGAATTACAGCCCTTACTCTTAAATTCAGAAAACATTTACTATTGCACATTTGGCAAGTACCTTGCTTTTGTATCTTTGCTGATACTTCCATTTTCTTGAATCAAGTCACCCAGGGCATTGTCCATGGTTAACAATCGGCTAACTGGTTTTTGGAACTGGAGTAATTATTATCTAAAGCCTTTACTTTAGATATTCCAGTAAGCCAACAGCTGTTTTATTCAATCCTCTGATCTTATTGGTGTTATCCTTCAGAGCAATTTGTCTCGTCCTCAAGAAATATTTCATAGTTTAAATCTTTGCTTTAATTTAGGTCAAATATCGCATCTGTGCAGTTTAAGTGAGGTTGGACTTCTGTACCATTTGAAAATGCCAAGGAGCAGCATCCTCTCACAGTCCTTTTCTAGAAGAATCAAGTCTCTGTCTTAAGCCGTGAAGCTTGTACAATTTTTATTGTCTTTGCACTGTGCTTTCCATCCAGGTTGTTGATGGGTGCCTGTGCCTTTTCTTCTATTAGGCTGTCTTTAGATCCATTTCGCCTCTGAAGAGAAAGAAAATGCATTACTAAAAATTCAATGCACAACCGATGAGAATTAAGTAACGTTCTGTGTTCTGGTTACAGTCCTGCAAAAGGAATTGCTGTATTTTTCCATGTATAAGACAATGCTTTTTGCTTTTAAAAATTAGTCAAAAATTGGGGGACATCTTATACGTGGATGGTGAATGCACAGGGGCTTGGGTTCAGGCGCTGACATGATTTCTTAATTTTGGGTTCAAAAAAATAGGGGTGGTCTCATACCCCGGGGGGGGTGGCTCTTATACATGGAAAAATACAGTACTACAGTCGTACCTCAGAAGTTGAACAGAATCCATTCCGGAAGTCTGTTTGACTTCCGAGATGTTCAACCTCCAAAGCGCGGCTTCTGACTGGCTGCAGGAAGCTCCTGCAGCCGATCAGAAGCCCTGTCGGACGTTCGGCTTCCGAAAGAACGTTTGAAAACCAGAACACTCACCTGGTTTTTATCATTTGGGAGCCGAAACGTTTGACTCCCAATGAGCAAAACGACCAACATTTGGGAGCCAAGATACGACTATACTTCCAATATAAACACTGATTTACTGAAAGCAATGCAGAAAGCTTTCAAACTTCAACAAATTAGCTAATGATTAAATTGAAATTAACATTGTAATGCATGGGATTGAGAGTGCGTCTGCGGAAGTACCCTAAATTAAATCCATTAAATTTAAATGTGGGGGCGAGGTGGCATTGGAATTGCTTGGCATTTGATTTCAGCAACATCTGAATACTACTTGGTAAGTGTTAACAGTATATCATCCTAACAGAATCAATTAGGATGGAGGCAGGTGGAGGGATGGATGAGGGTGAATGACCTCCAGATGTTTTGGGACTACAACTCCCATCATCCCTAGCTAACAGGACCAGTGGTCAGGGATGGTGGGAATTGTAGTCCCAAAATATCTGGAGGGCCGAGTTTGCCTATGCCTGGTTAAGTCCTTTCCTCTGTGCTGCAGTCCCAATGAACCACCACCATCTCTTGAGAGAATTTCAGGTGTGGTATTTAGCACTATAGTCAGACACAACAATTCTAACTATAGGAAGCCAGTGTAACGTTCACTTGTGTGTGTTACTCCTATTCTAAGCTCCATTCAGGACTGTATGGGACAGGCTACTGCCAGCAGCTGAATGTAGGTCAAAGCTTTAAGGCCTGGGTCCTAGGTCACATGACCTAAGCTGAATTGGATTTGGAAGCTGTGTAAGTCTCTCCTTGTCCTGCCACTCCCCCAAAATATACAAATGCAACTTAAAATACTCAAATTACAAACCTGGTGAGATACTGCAATGGTGGGGCACTGAGCATCTGAGGAACGAGTTACAGGTAATGGAGGTACAAGGTCTGTTTTTGAACTGAAAAAGAACAAATTGCAAGATGTATGGCGCTTACACGTTAAGTTTTGGGGTTAAAAAGTTATCTGCACATGAACAGGCATCCTATCAATGCTTTTCTCTCAGTAATAAATACAACTCAAGGGGATATATATAGCTGAGACCCCCAGGATAGGATAGAATTAAATTATTCTAACTTTGAAATGTTCTTAAGTGTTTCTAATTAAGGTTTAACTGCTGATTTATGGTCCTGTGTTCCAAGGGTTGCTTCCCATTTTATGATACAAGTGAGGCAGTGACCTCTTTTCCTTTAAGCAATAAAGGAGGAGTAGGAAGAGGCCAAGTGCTTTCATATACTGCCCTGCCCTTTCCTAACAGGATAGCACTTCTGATACAAGTAGGGATAGATCGCATTTATCATTAAACCACTGGCAAATTAAATACTTGACATACTTAACTTCTGACAGAACAGATCTCTCTCCATCAGAGCACTGCGACCGTCGATACTGGCGATAACTTCGAGGGGAGTGGGAATGTCTGATGCGAACAGGGTCGCCTTGAGTCCTAAAATGGAATTAAGATTTCCAGGAGCAGATTAGTATCACAAGGGATTTTCATCAAAAAGAATACAAAAGTTGACAACCCTGGAAAGTTGTTTAACCTCCACAATCAAGGTCATTTGCATCAGGGGATCCCAAACTTGGCCCTCCAGCTGTTTTGGGACTACAACTCCCATCATCCCTAGCTACCAGAACCAGTGGTCAGGGATTGTGGGAAATGTAGTCCAAAAACAACTGGAGACCTAAGTTTGCGAAACCCTGATCTAGTCCAACCCCTTGCAGGAATATAAAGCTGTCCCATATGGGGATTGAACCTGCAACTTTGGCATTTTCAGCATCATGCTCTAGCCAACTAAGCTAAGCTGTGTTGTGTCAACTATCAGGTGGAATGTTTCAAGTTATGTGAACTGTTATCACCAGTGGTCAGCAATGTTGGAAGCTGCAGTCCAAAACAGCTAGAGACCCAAGTTTGGGAAACCCTGATTTTTATTAAGAATGTATAAGAAATTGATAAAATTATCAAACAGAATTTCCCCTCCATACAGTAGCCTCAGCTCTGAGAATAAAAAAACAACCCACAACTAAAAGATCCACACCAAATAAGAAATGCTACCAATTAGTAATATTAGCATTGGTAAGAAAATGTTGCCCTATATTCAAATTTTCCTTCCTTCTATAGCCCATCCAAGTAGCCCATCCTTACCCTCTGACTTCTTAGGAAAGAGATTTGTTTCATTTGTATTCCACCTTTCCTCCAAGCAACTCAATGTTTCCTTTAGGTTAAGCTGCTTAATTTAAGTAATGTGAGCAAAATTATTTGAAAATATATTGGGGGTGTACACGCACAGGCTTAGGTAGGTGTGAATCGGGGCTGTTTGACTATGGTTCAGATATTGATGACTTCAGGATTGGATTACTGCAATACACTCTGTGTGCATCTTTTGTATTTGGTCTGGAAAGTAGTTAGTACAGAGTGCTGCAACACGATTTCTGACAGAACCCTAGTCGGCATGGCTTTTCTTCAGTTGGAACTCAGTTCCGGCACCTCTCAGGTAGGCGCCATTGCCATTCTAAGAGAACAAGGGAGGTGTACATGGTAAGTTCCGGAACCTCTTTTTCTAGAAAAATAGCACTGTTTTGTCAGTATTTAACACGCTCGTCATAGATTGGGACTGGCTTCCGATTTGTCACTGGGCCAAATTCAGTATGAATTTCAGCCTTCAACTGGTTGGGATCTCCTCAACCCTTATGTCCTCGAACTAACTTGTAAGTGCCACATGATGTTCCTCCTCCACTGACAAGAAGTTGATCCTTTACAGTAGTATGACAATCACCTGCATGTTGAAATTCCCTGTATTATTTTGGGTGCATGCTAAAAACTTTGGATGCCTACCTAGGCATGTAATTTTGACATGTGCTTTTAGTAAGTGTAAGTGTTTTAAAGTTACTGTTTTTATTTTCTGTTTCATAAATGTTTATGTAGCTTTTTTATTTCTTAATTGGTATTTTTACTGACTATTGTAAACGATGGTAAACTGCACAGAGGTCTTTTGTTCCAGTAAGTGGTATATAAATTTGGTTACATACAAATGAAAATTTTTCAAAATGCCATCATGATGGATTATGGATTACTATGCACCTGGAATCAGAGCGGATTTAAGGCAGCTACTTAATGAATATTGTGTACAGTGGTACCTTGAGTTACATACGCTTCAGGTTACAGACTCTGCTAACCCAGAAATATTACCTCGGGTTAAGAACTTTGCTTCAGGATGAGAATAGAAATTGGGCAGCGGCGGCAGCGGAAGGCCCCATTAGCTAAAGTGGTGCTTCAGGTTAAGAACGGACCTCCGGAACGAATTAAGTACGTAACCAGAGGTACCACTGTACATGTGTTTGCATATATTTTTTCCCTTTGCGACAGACACAATCTCACTTGAAGGCCAGAGGCAAGTTACTATTCTCTCAGCCTCAATGTCATCTGAAATGTAAGGTGATGGTGGTAAAATTGGGCTGCTTAGAAGGCAGCAAACAGGCAAGGCAGACATATTAGGAAAGCAATGGTATTGAAAATAATAATGTATGACTTGGCTAAGAAAATTATGCGAGTGCTGGTGTTTTTGAAGAAGAGTTTTATGTTCCATGTCCCACCTGCAGAAGTTTACCACTGTTTGTTTATTTCATTCTCAGTGATGTGACAGAATTGCATTGTGATGTAAAACGTGATCCCACTCCTGTCAGAAGCACTTGCTCGCATCTCTACATGGAAGTCCCAAATGGGCTAATTACGAGAACGAAACGGGTGTTTGATCTGAAAGGAGCAAATGTGCTCTGGCAACTGATGACTGTGTGCTGAGGAAGAAGTGTCAAGCGGGTCAAGCAGTCACTTTAGGGGATCAGAGGAAGAGTAAATATTAAAGGGAGAGTTTATAAGTGAAGGTAGTTTGGGCTGAAATTCCCCAAAAGCTGCTCTAGATTTTCAGCATTATTCTGTATGCTGTTCAGCAAACTTGACGGGAGCATAGGGGATGCCACTGAGAGCCAAACTAGACAGGATGGTGTAAGTTCTCTGTGTAAATCCAGGTCCGTCCCAACTGCACAAGGTGGGGAGGGTGATGGGCTTTGATGTAAACAGCACAAGGTCTGTGATGGGTAAGGAGTGTGAAACCCCTTTGCTCTGTCTGTTGTTTACCTTGTTACGGTCTGCTCCCTAAGGTGATTTTCTTTCGAAGTGATATGTGGGTAAACCGTATGTGGAGAGAGTGCCCCTGCAGCCTGATAGAGGTGGAAACCGTCTCTCATGTCTTGCTATGATGTCATTTTTATGAGGATATACGCTCGGTCTTTATCACCCCTGTTATACAGAAAATTCCAAGTGGGTCTGAACCTCAATGCTTAAAATCCCTGATAGAGGATAAGGGTCCAGAGATCACGCTAAGGGTGGCCAAATTTTGCACGGCTGCCATAAAACTCAGGGAACCAGCTGTTCTATTACAAAGACTAAGGCTTCAGATGCAAACTCTAGATAATATTTTAGAGACTTAAGACCTAAACCACATTTCTAATGGCTGTCATATTCGTATTGTTTATTGTTATGTTTGATTGTTAATTCAGACTTAATTTTGTTGTGTTTTGTGTTCGCTTGGTATGGTATGTGAATCTGGTCTGGGACCATGATAAATTTCATTTCATTTCATTCAAAGCGAGGCTCACTTCTGCCATCAAGGCTTGCTTGGGGGTGGAATTTGTGAGGGAGTGGCATACTGCAGAGAACTAAGCTGCAAGTGGAGGAGCATTCTTAAAAGTATAATTTATTGGCAACACAACACATATGCCTGGCTGAAATGAAATGGAGCTCAGAGATTCACTTCTCTTTAAGGTCTGAGCGATGTTCACAGTGGATTGTGCCTCATCATTTAAGACAGAACTTTGCGGCTCTCTCCAATCTTGCATGATTCTTTCCAATACAAGTCTCAGAGTTAGATTTATTTAGCTATATACAAATAGAAACACTCCTGTTCTCGAGGAGAAAAACAAACAAACCACAACTTACTCTACTTTAGTATATGGAATCTCTCTTAATTGTTCCTCAGACATGCCAGATGGGTCCACAAGCTCCTTTCTAGAAAAGGATTGCACACAAAAAAAGGAAGTTATACAACCACATGCATAAAAATAGATCTGTATTGTTCCATGGAAGCTCCCCACCCCTGCAGACATACTTACTGAATGTGTTTCCACAATTCTTCCTTTGCTTGCACATCTGGACTTCTCCTACGTAAATGCAAAAAAAAATATGCCATTTCATCAAATGCATAATCCTAGAGCAAAGACAAAACCCAGAGAAGACTCCCTGGAAAAGACCCTGATGTTGGGAAAGATGGAGGGCACAAGGAGAAGGGGACGACAGAGGAGAAGGTGGTTGGACAGTGTTCTCGAAGCTACCAACATGAGTCTGACCAAACTGCGGGAGGCAGTGGAAGACCGGAGTGCCTGGCGTGCTCTGGTCCATGGGGTCACAAAGAGTCGGACACGACTAAACGACTAAACAACAACAAAAGAATAGTGATGCAACTGGTAGCTACCGGGTAACATTTCTGCAGAGAAATAAGCTTTATGTTTTCATGACATGGAGTGGTGTTCAGAGTACACCCACTGAAATTAACAAACACGACTAAGCTTGTTCTATTAATTTCAATGGGTTTACTCTGAGTAAAACCTAGCTGAATATGGAAACGTCCTATTTTGACTAAGTAGTTCTGAGTATGAACCACAGTTTGTCTTCCTCCAGGCAACTGTTTGATTAAGCTGCTCATAAAAATGGAGCCACTTCAGCTTTGTTTTCCCCCTCCCATGTTCTATTAGCTGGAAAACAAATGGGGTTTTTTTTTAGAACAGGGTTAATGGTGACATCTCAGCTGACAGTCAACTAAAGTGTGTGTGTGTATCTATTGTAATTAGACCACCTTCATACAAAGACTACCCAGCACAAGAAACTGATAACCCAATTTCTCACTCTCTTTACCCCAAGGCTGTCAATGCCATGGATTATTTTAATGCTGTTTGTGCCTTTCACCTTTCTTCTCCTCCTCATTCATTTCCCCCTCCCAGTGCCTTTGCCTTCCCTAAGGCAGAAGCCTGATGCATTACTTAACACTGGGGGAAGGGTTAATAGTACTTTCCAGCCCTGAATGTTGAATTGCTTTATTCTTCCTTTTGGTCCCATTCATGCAAAGCAGCAGCAGCGGCAGCAGCTGTGTACTCCGCACATATCCCGAGGGACTGGCAAGCCCTTCTGAATCTATAATACTCAAGGCTCCAGGGAATGTGCATAAGCAATCCATGATTCACTGGGAAGGGGGAGCGAATGGCTTTGATAATGTTTATGTCCCAGCTACCATGGCGAGGAAATGCCCTGAGGCTCAGTGTGTTTGGCATGCTCACAGACCATGCTATCTGCTAGATTAGGTGATATTGGTACTGATTCAGGTGGGCCCTTCTACTGACAGCAGCCATAGGGATAAGAGCAGAGGTGCCAAAATGGCACCCACTAGTTGGCAATTTCAAATTCCCCCAACCACAGTGTGGCCTAGGGACAGGGATGATAGGGGCTGTAATCCAAAATCTGGAGGGCATCATAGGTTGTAAGAAAGACATGGGGGGGATGAACTTCAGCTTTTGATTATTCTAAGAAGGTTCATCACATTCATCTGCACTCAGTGGCTTAAATGCAATGATGATGATGATCATTATAGAATAAGTTGCAGGTAGGTAGCCGTGTTGGTCTGCTGTAGTCGAAACAAAATAAAAAAAATTCCTTCCAGTAGCACCTTAGTTGGTCTCTAAGGTGCTACTGGAAGGAATTATAGAAAAAGTCATTGTTCACTCCACTAAATAAGCCTACATGTGGCTCTGCAATGTAGCCCATGCCTCTTTCTGTTTAGTTCTACTTTTACAGTGAAATCATATTGAGAAATCTGTATTTGGACACAGTGATGATACTGCATGCATGCTATAAGCCCCACCTTCCCTTTCAAACCACCCTTATGTGAGTGAAAAGAACAAATGGTTAAGTTTGTGCTTATGTTTTAGAAAAACTGGGCTTTGCTGCATGTTAGCCTGCTGCCAGCGGCAATAATACGAAAGACACATGGTAAGGATGTAGCAGAACAGAGGCAAGGTTTTACTCGGCATGTCCTGCATAATATAAAATATTGCCATTAAGCCTCCACTGAAAAACAGAATGTAGCTGCTCTCCAGTTCCTAATGGCCTGTTCTTAGCAAGGGATGGGGAACCTGTTGCTGGACTGCAGCTCCCATCATTCTTGATTAGTGGCCATGCTCGCTAGGGTTGATGGGAGCTGAGTCAAGTCCAACAACTTCTGGAGGGTGGCAGGTTCTCCATCCCCACCAAGACAGCTGTTGCAACGGGAGCAAGTAACAGATGACTAGCAGATCAACAGGAACTGGGACCAGGTTCTAATTCCAGCCACATCGTTAGTACAGCAGCACCAGTCAGCATGCTTGCATACATCACTCCTTTCTCCTTTAATGTGTACAGAGAGTAGCTCAAATGAACAGTAGGCTTGCTTAGGGAGTAGTCGGGCACTCAAAAACACTTGTGCATAAACTTAAAACCCTAGATGGCCTGAACTGGCACAAAACTTGTACGTTATACTCATAATTGTGATTTTTCAGGCTGGTTGGCTTTGCTCCACTTGCAATGCCCTTTTAGTTTCAGAAACAGCTTATGAATCCCACTTGGATCAGAGCTGATACGAGGGAGCTTCCCTCAAACCCCAAAGCATCCCTGCACAACTTGTGACCCACAATTCCGAAGCGCACAATGCTTATACAGCAGACCATCAGTGGCTCAGTGAACTTCACAGTTTCCTGCCTGCCCAGGACTATAAAGACATGAGCGAAATACTCAACTACATGGCTGGTGGTCTGTATTCAGCGGTTCTAAAAGAAATCTGTGGTGCACTGGAATTTTAATCGGGAGAGAGGTATGCGTGTGGCTTTTTGTTTTTTATTCTCATTTTATTTATTTTTTAAAAGAAACTTTAACCAGCTCCTATATGCTGATTGTGTCTGTATTACCTTTTTTGCGTGCATTTTCACCTTTATTAACAATTCAACAAGAATTTATGATTTGGAACCAGGCAACGTTTTGTGCTTTTAACTATGGATTTTTTTTTACAGCTATTCTTAATTCTAAAAAGCCCTTTGGCAACACAGATGTTTTGCTTGAACTCTTAGAAACGATCCCCACAGCACTAGAACACTGAGCTTTTTATGTTCACTGTTGTTGTAAAAAAGAAACTTCTTTTAGCCTTCCTCACCCCATCCACAGACAAAACACAACACACGGATCCCAAGCACAAACCCACACCAGATCAGTAATATCCCTTATTAAGCCAATTAAAATCGGATGACCAGGTATATTCAAGCATTTATAAAGTTAACCCTGACTCTCTTAAAATGCATCTAAAGCTTAAGTGTTTAAATGACGCTAAAGACAGCTTTCATTGTCAGAGTGATAGCAGGTGTCTCTTTCAAATGTATTTCGTGTAGCAGGGCAATAGAAACTACAGGGAACATTTTCATTTTGGTCACTCTGCTGTACCAAAACAGGCATGAAGCAATGCTGGTTGGCTGTTGCGGGTGGGGCTTGAGGGGGCCTTCGGCACACTCACACTTAAGGCTGCTGGTTCCCAGCCCTTAAGAGTCTGCAAGCATAGCACAGAGGGTGCACTTTTACTGCTAAGTGTGTGGTTTTCCAGATCAAGGCCAATGGGCATTAATCTAAGTCAGTGTCGCACAATCACCTTCTATGGCATAACTCCACAAACCTGGATGGGATTCATTTAGGCGGGGTTTCCCAAACTTGGGTCTCTAGCTGGGTTTTTGCGGACTACAACTCCCATCATCCATAGCTAGCAGGGCCAGTGGTCAGGGATGATGGGAATTGTAGTCCACAAACAGCTTGGAAACCCAAGTTTGGGAAACCCTGGTTTAGAGAATGGGTGGGGGAAATCATTGGCCTTCCAGGTGATGTTGAGACTTCGTCTCCAAGTAGCAGGGATGATGAGACCTATAGTTCATCAACATCTGGAAGACCAGAGGCTTCTGACTTACATTGGTGAAGCTGTTCATTAGCAGAGCGGATGCTCTCCACGTCTAAAGTCCCAGATTCAGTCCCTGGCATCTCCAATTAAAAAGGATTCAGGACAGAAAATACCCCTATATAGTCTTTTCATTCATTGTACCACTTCGTAATGCTTTTTCCTATTGCATTACATTAATTTTTTCAGTCAAAGAAAAAGCCAGGAAAACTAGTCAGTTAGGCTGTCAAATTATAAATAATAAACTCATTTATAATATTCAAATTGACCACAAGAGGGAGCTTGTGCTGTCTCATTTAAGTAACAAGTTCATCCAACAAAATTAAGTGGAAAGTTAAAACAAAAACAAAAAACCTTCTTGCGGAACAGCAGTTCTGAGGCAAAGTCTTGTACATTTTCTCAACATGTACAAGACTTGGAATACTTAATTATTCTGAAAATCTGAAGCACTCTAGTCTTGCAATACGAAGGGATGTCCCCCACTTTGGCTTATGCTCTCTCTCAATACAAATGAGATGATTTGCAAATGCCATTTAAATTATGCCTGCATATACATGTGTATTGAGTTAAGGCAGCATTTCTGTGCCATCTTCAAGATGCAAATACATACTTTTAACACAGTTATTGTATTGATCTGATTCTCACATTTCCCCCCCACAGAAGTATTTCATTAGTAGAAAGGGCTATCTTGTAGGAAATTTACATAAAGTCATGTGCTGCAGTTCTTAAACAACTACACTGAGAGCCAGTGTGGTGTAGTGGTTAAGAGCGGTAGACTCTAATCTGGGGGACCGGGTTCGAGTCTCCACTCCTCCACATGCAGCTGCTGGGTGACATTGGGCTAGTCACACTTCTCTGAAGTCTCTCAGCCCCACTCACCTCACAGAGTGTTTGTTGTGGGGGAGGAAGGGAAAGGAGAATGTGAGCCGCTTTGAGACTCCTTCGGGTAGTGATAAAGCGGGATATCAAATCCAAACCCTTCTTCTACTATAGTCATGGATATAAACTATAAGTCATGCAATCTATTTTTGGAAATGTATCTAAAGTAGGCGGGGGCAATTGGGGGTCTTTCTGAGCCGGAATTCAACAACCCCCTAAGGTCATTTTTTCCACCCATGACCCTGGAACTGTTCAGCATGTTTTTTTCAAACTCCTATATGATCAGTCTTGTTTCGTTTTTTTCCATTGAACCAATTTCTAAGATTTGCAAAGGGTGTTTATCTAATCACACTTATATGGCAAACATGAATCAGATAGGAAAAACACACAAGAACTCTCCCCATTTTTAAATATGCCAGTTTTTAAAAATCAGTGTGCAATTTGGAATGGGCAATCTGTATATTCAGCAAACTGCATAGCAATTGTTAAAAATCCAGCATGAAAATGCTGCTTAAAAATAGTGGCAGGTTTTGTAGATAATAGGAGTCTAGGGCATTTTAGAGATTTCCAAAATAACACACTCTGATTCTTTTCCAAAGAGTGCCATGTATTACAACATAAAAATAAGTACTGGTAATCTATAAACCTTTGGAACTGGATATAGTAAGTGAGAAACTAAGCAACTGAAGTCTGGTTGCTTGCCCAGGAAAATAAAAAGTGGAACACTGACTGATTTTAGCCTCTGTCTTGTGACTCATTTCATTTTGGCCGGAATTGTACCTGCAATAAGAGTTAATAGGTCTAACACATTTAGTCTGAATTGATTGCATTATGCAGCTGACAGTATTTAAATTCATTTCCACTATAGATCTCTCTTCCTCCGCTCTGCAGACTCTATGCTAGATTTTAAAAATGCCATTTGTAGTTAGGTAGGAACTGCATGAATGAACGTAAACACATACGTATCTGTATGTATACATTTCTCTTGCTTGGAGGATAGATAATAAAATATGTAGCTTTCACGTATGCAAAAGTAGTAAAAACCTTGTTAGAAGTCATTATTTTAGATGCATTATAACAAGTTTAGTGGGATTAACATACGATCGAGATCTGTGCCTGGATCGCCGGTGGTTGGGATCAGATTGGTTTTTCTCTTTTTGCCGCCTCTGCACTGCTTCCCACTGGGGACCTGAATCAACCATGTCATTCTCCTGCCGTACCCTGAGGAAAGAGTGGATGTTGAGAGTGAATATCTGATGGATCAGCGTTTTAGTGATTTTACACCACTTCCTGAGAAAGTACATTCAGCTTCAATTTTGTGAAAAGCTTTTTCATGCATGCAGGAGAGAGAAAGAACATTATGGCCAGGTTGTATACACTTGTAACTCCCATTGATTTCAGTGGGAGATATCATATGCATAACAACATAACAAAATCTGCCTTGGAGTTGGTCAGACTATTTATCTAGTATGCTATTCTCTACTCTGACTGGTAGTTCCAAGTGCCCCAGAAATAAGGTAACAGACAAGACCTACATTGATTTGATTTCTCTGGCATATATGCATACATGTGTACACACAATCATATTCATGCTGTTTAACTTGCCGTTATCACCGGAGTTAAAGATGCTGGGAGCAATTCAACATAATACTATGGCAATCATTCTGTTAATGCAAGCATTTCAGCTTGCCAGACATAACAATCCCTTCTCCCTGTTCTGAGGGTTCTGCTGACCCCCAGCTGCTTTTTGGGGGGGGGGACAAGGGAGGCACAAAAGAGAGTTGGGAAGCCTTGTGCTAATGGAAGTCGTTGCATGGACTTCTACTAGTGGGGCTCATTAGTTAAATATTGCCTGTCGCAATTTTCTGTACAACTAAAAGCATATTTTTCATAAAGCAGCTTTTGTGAAATGTCCTATCCTCTTGCCTCATGGGATGACAAGGTTGCTAGACTGGCTCCTTGCTCACAAGCAGCTCAGCCCATAATGGATGGGCTGGATCTGGGCACAGGAAGTGTCACGCCCATCCACGGGGTGGGGTGCAGCTGGGTACACTTGCCCCAGGCCTCAGAGGGCTCAGCTGGCTGCAGTTGCTCATCAGGGGCTTGCCGGGCTTACGCTGTCATGCTGTCAGGAGCTGGAGTCAGGCATAGGTCAGCAATAAAGCACCCAATGTCCATGAAGTTAACTATTTATTCAAAGAAACTAAAACAGTGCAGGTCTAATGATCCCAGTAGATTTTGCCCCAGTGAAGCAGTTGCGAGGAATGAAGGTTCCGCCTTTCCACTGCTCTCTAAGGCTGCTCCCCTGGTTCCTTCTCCAGCAGCCGTAGGCTCCTTCATCTTGTCTCTCGTTGCTCAGCCCTCTTCATTCCTCTTTGTGTTCTGGGAGTCCACGGAGGAGGAGAGGTAGTCGCAGCAGAGGGGGGAAACTCCCTGGCTTCTTCAGCAGCCTTCCTCCACTCTGCCTCTTGGCTACCCTCCTCTCCGGACTCCACTTCAGCCTCGGAGTCTGAACTGCTCTCTGCCCCAGCCTCTTCCTGCTCATTAAACCCTGTTGCCTCTCCAGCTTCTTACAGCTTCTCCTCCCAGTCTGCCCTCTCTTCTCCTTCCGATCACTTATCCCACCACCAATCCCCTTGGGGGTTCCCCAGCTGGTGCCTCCCACCAGTCCTCTGCATCCAGCCAGTCTGTGACACATGCCAAGAACTTTATTCTAACAAGACTCCTGACCCAGGCATCAGACAAGCTCTGCACAGGCCTGGGTGGTGCTGATGAGAGGCTGCAAGCTTTCAGACTCCTCCTGATGGCTTATGAACCTAAAGGAAGCCACCATGGAAAGGGAATAAAGGCTAAGACTGCCTCTTGAGAGAGGACAATGGGGAATGGTAGGCTGGGTTAGCCACTGTTCCCCTTTGCTGAGCAAGCCTTCTCTGGTCTACCAGGAAGACAGGAAAGGGTGTGAAGCCAGTGCTGCCCAATGCTCTGAGGGGTTTAGGATCTAGAAACTGTGACACCCCAATATTCCATGTTTATTTGTGAAATATTAAAGTACTGAAAGGGCAGGAGTAAGAAATCCAGTTTTTACTGACACTGACAAAGGGGTAAAAACTGCTTCCATAAATTGATTAGCAAGGCAAAAACGATCCATATAGATTTATATTTAAACGAAGTCTGCCCTAAGTTAGAACAGTGGTTTTGAGCCAGTGTGCCATGGCACCATGGAGTGCCTTGAATGGTGGTCAGGGGTGCCACGGACAACACTGGCCTCTCTTCCTCCTTCCTTCCCTCCCTCCTCTGATGCCCTCTCACATCTCTGCCTCCCAAAGGTTTGCACATCTGTTTGTTGCAGCAGCCCTGGCTACCAGCAACCCTGGCCCTGGGGCTGGCCAGGGGGTGCTTCCCAGGCCCCTGGGGGGCAGTGTGAGGAGGAACCTCTCTTTGGGGCAGGGGGGACAGCCCAGAGACCAGGGGCAGCAGTGGTTGCCCAGAGGACTCCCAAGGAGAGGGGAGAGGAGGCTGAGGGAACACTCCCCAAGGGAGGGTGTTTGAAAGGGGGTGAGGGGCTGCTGGCTCTGTAGGCAAGGGGTGACATAAATGGGCTCCTGACCCCTGCAGGGGTGCTGCAGAAAGAATGTAGTTGGACAAGTGAGCTGTGGAAACAAAATGGTTGAAAGCCACTGAGTTATACAGTTTGTTTTGAAAGCTGGCATCATTTCTTATTCACCTATGTCTCTTCTTCCGGTGTTCTCTGTTTGAGTTTTCTGATTCACTACCGCTGCTGGTATTGCAACGGGACCGTGATCTAGAAAGGAGGCAGGCGGAACAATGTTCAGAAAACAATTAAACTTGCCTTATATTATTAAATTACAACAGAAAACAATGGGAACATTCTGCTACGGAATAATACAGTAGATAAATTCTCACTGTTGCATCAGTCCTGCTATGATAAATGTTATGTTGTCCCAGTTCCACTATTCCTTTGCTGATGCACAAGGAGCTGTATCAACAGGCTTGGGAGAAGGCTGAGCTTTACAGAAGAGGAGCAACAAAATACTGGGATAGGGAAACCAAAAATAGCTAAGTGGCTATTGAGCATGCTCCGTAGCTGTGGAAAGTTCACTGTTCATTGGGAAAGACAAATGGAGTAGAATGCCCTGCTGGTTGGCAAGAACCCTGAACACGAGCACCTCCTGCTAGGAAAAGAGGGTGCACTGGAACATTTTATTGAAGACCCAAACTCTCACCTTCGTCTGAGTGCCACTCCAGGCTCATTTTCGCTCCCTCCTGAAGGGTGTCGTCGTCGTGAATTAGGAAATTTTGGAGATCTGTTGCGGTCACTGGGAGAATTATAAAGCCCACTAGGGTCAAAGAAGAGTGAAAGTCAACCGATGAACCCCCTTGATTTTCACAGCAAGTATTGCAAAGACAGACTCTCATTTATTTATATTATTACTTCATTGATAGTGATGGCAAATATTGACATTTTCTACATTGATGCATATGTCATTTTAACAGGTACATAGGTAAGATTTGGCCAGGCTAAGATGAAATATATTATTGCCTTTTCGGAATAAATTAAATATATTATTCTGAACTCTGCAAAGAACAATTGTATAGAAATGAATGTTTATGAGACAGTAAACGCATTTCTACTGATGCAATTGATTGAAGTAGTCATAAAGCAGAAAGGGGGGGCATTATTTCAATCATAGGAGGATTTTTTGCACACACACACAAAAGTCTTCGCCTACACTATTTCCTTATAATATTAGTGAAAATAAGACCTGCACTGCCCACTGAAGTCAAAAGATGTAAAGAACCTAGTTAGGAACAGAATTACAACCTTATTATCTGCATATATCATCTTCTCCACAAATATTGTTCATTAATATTCATTAAGAAATTCCTAATGCCCCATAATTCCTAATGATATTAATGAATAACCAAGTATTCACAGTTCATTTACATGAAAAATATGCAAGTGGGGGGATGACATAACACTTGGATCACCTAGAGTTATTTTTTTCCTGGCGTCAGCCTAATGGCTTCAAGTATGTGTGCTGAAGTTTTGCCTCTCTCAGTCAATAATGTAAAAACGTACATTTACTGGGCTTTATATTTTGAGCAACTGAAATGTGTTTGCGTAATACAACCTGTAGATCTTTCTACAGACATAAATACAGGTTTACATCAATATGTACCCCGTATATGAAATGAATCGCGTCACATATTTTTGCCAGGAAAATATCTGAGGCACTCCTATTTTAAAAAGAGCTAAACATGGTGGGAAGGATGGAAGGAAGGAGCAACGGGATGGGTCTGCACTGTCGCCATCACCCACTGTGAACAGCGTGTTCCTACACATATTTGTGTTCAACCCTTACGTAATATGGAAGGGTACACCTAATGCATTTTTGCACCCACATCTGCACCCACAAAGCATTAGCAAAGAAGCCTCCTTCTCTGCCCTCTCCATACGGCTACCCAGAGGTGGTAGAGGGAATGGAACAGAGATAAGGAAACACTTTATCCTTCCCCACCAACGAACATACACCTATCCCCTGGAATTCCACATAAACACATGGGAATCCACTTTCCTATGCCAAACCCACCCACCCCACCACCCCACACACTTCTTTCTCCAATTTTTTCCTCTTCTTGTGACAATCCCTGGTGCTTTTTGGTCTCAACTCTCCATCTACAGGGATAGCAGTGTCAAAGCAAAAGGAAGAAGAGCTGCTGGCAGCTGCCCTTAAGATGGAGATTAAGTTGAATGTGGGCAAGCACAGTCCAACCTCTCATTTATCAGTACTTAGCAGGCAAAGGACAGGGCACCTCTGCCATTGGCAGAAGCTTCTCCTGCTTACCCAACACTCTTGTTTTTGTCCTATTGTCAGCACAGCCTCAATGTGTTCGGATGTCAAAAGCGGTACACTCACAGGTTTTTAAAATGTATACACTTTGCTTAGCAAAGATAGATAGATGATAGATAGATAGATAGATAGATAGATAGATAGATAGATCTTTCCGAGGCATCATACTACTGCTTACCTCTGTGGGCAGTTTTCTTCCCATGGTGCACTGGTTTTGCTTCTTTGGGTTTCTGGGCTGCTTTCATTTCTTAATTTTTTGAAACTAATAAAGTATAGAAAAATAAATCCCTTAAGAGGATCAAATCATAGAAATGAAGGAATACAAAGGTGTGTTAAAACTTTCTAAAATTTCTTTCTACAGGTTTTGCTAAGAAGTGTGCATGAACATGAAAGCTTATACCCAGAACAAACTTAGTTGGTCTCTAAGGTGCTTCTGGACAATATATCTATATCTATATCTATATCTATATCTATATCTATATCTATATCTAAATCTAAATCTAAATCTAATCTAATCTATATCTCTATATCTATCTATCTATCTATCTATCTATCTATCATCTATCTATCTATCATCTATCTATCTATCATCTATCAATCTATCTATCTATCTATATCTATCTATATCTATCTATCTATCTAGCTATCTATCTATCTATCTATCTATCTATCTAGCTATCTATCTATCTATAGCTATCTATATATCAAATTTGATTACCTAAAGGACCAACTTCCTCCGTATAATCCTGCCCCCAAACTGAGAAGTTTCACAGAGTCTTTTCTGTGGCAGTCTCCCTTGCTCAGGGACTTCCTTCCCTGAGAGATCCATATGGAGGCCAGTAAACACTTTCAATTTTAATCAGATTTCCCCCCCTGCACATTGATATGCAGAATGCTGTTATGTCTAAGGAGATTGTGTATGTGTGTGTATGTGCACATGTCCAATATGGCTTTAAAGCAGAGTGAACTAATCCAGGCTGTTGAATTGTTTGCATTAGATTTCTAAGCTATTTGTCATTTGTAGCGGACACACATTTCACAGCAGTAATGCTAAATCGCAGCAGCTCTCTAGATACGAGGATTATCTCCTGCCGAACACTTAAGGAGGGGATGAACTGGTTCAGATTTTTCAGAGAAGGCTTGGGATGTGAATTTCATGTGAGATCTCTGTTCCTTAATTTATAGTGTATACAGATAGATAATTGGTTCTCTTTTCGGCAATGAACAGGAGGTTAAGCTTTGATCATTAGGCTTACAAGTATTACTTGGAAAGTATTTCTAATGTGTTCTGTGAGAGTGATTATCAGACCTGGAACCAGATTAGACCCTCTTAACAAAATTAGTTGAAAATGATAGACAAGGGCTCCTGAAGTAAGATTCTCAACACCAAAGCTCCAATACTTTTTTTGCTTTTTTTCACCCACCAAGGCAGGACTGCTGAAGGAGTTGCAGTCTGAATCCCAGAGGCACCACCTTGGCAGCCTTACAGGCCCCATTAGTTGATTCAGTACTTGGTCTGATGGCCTAGGGCAGGCATGTCCAACAGGTAGATCGTGATCTACCGGTAGAACACTGGCCGTCTGCGGTAGATCACTGGTAGATCATTGGCTCCCCCCAAAGAAGTTGAACAACTGTGGCTCCCCTAAAAAAAACCTCAACATTTTACCTCCTCCATGAAAAAGCTCAACAACTTTGACCTGAACCCCCAGAAAGGGGGGTAGATCACATCACTGCCAGTTTTTAACTCTATGAGTAGATCTCAGTCTCTTGGGGGTTGGCCACCCCTGACCTAGGGAATGATCTGGCCCTACCATTAGGCAGATGGAGAAAGCTGTCTCAGGTAGCAGATTTTTAAGGTATCACTCAGTAGCCATAAATTGTTAGTTATTTCAATTTACTACAATTATTATTGTATGCTTAGAGGTGGGGAGCAGAGTCTAAGCTTCCCGTCCAGAAGTAAGAAGGCCCAGACAGAATGACCTTTGGCTTCCCATCATTCCTCACAGCAGCTGCTGTTTTGTAACCTGACAAACAGATAATGTCAGGGTGCGGCTTGGCCTCACAGGCCAAATTAGGGCCCCTGTTGGACCTAATCATGTCTGCAGGTTTCCTGCTGCTGAATTAGAGCTTCCATATAAGGAAAATGACCCTTCACAACAGCAGCAACTGGTGATATCACCAAATGCTACTGCTGTAAAGAGTCATTTGCATGCACAAGTAATAATGCATTTTGGTGTTCAGCTGCTATTTCGATCTGCTTTCGATCCATGTCTATATATGTCACAAAAGCTTATACTGCGATAAAATGTGTTAGTCTTTAAAGTGTCACAAGAATCTTTGTTGTTTTATGTGAAATTCCGTGGTTGTGTTTATAAAGTGAGGCATGGCTACTTAATTATAATGCACCATTAAAATGCAAGCTTTTTAAAATAAACTCTCATTCTTGCATCAAAATGCAAACATGCAGTTTAGAGAAGTAGACTCTAGACTAATTATTTGCTTATGAGCACTGAATAAGTCCTTCGCTAATGCTGGTCTGGGACACAGATTTTCCAAATCCAAGAAGGCTAACAGCCTAGAACCAGACTCCGCTTCTTTCTGCCTTTAAAAACTTATCAGCATTTCAAATACATTGCTTCAGACTTGCTGATTCAACTTTATGGCAAAATAAAGTAATAATAATTATAATATCACTACCTTTTTATTGGTGAGGGTGCAATAATTTTTGTAGTTCCTTCATTTTCTCCAGTTACAGTGTGATTTGTACAATGTGATCCTGAAAGATAGAAAAACGTATTTTTACTAAATGATTTTAGTGATTCTCTTGCACTTTGCAGCACACTATGAACCTAGACTTTTGTTGGACTACATCTTTAGTTTTTGACGATTGTGGCTGCAGGGTGGGAGGGAAAGTGGACTGAGAACTATGAGGGGAAAGTAGATATTATGAAATTTTCTAACTTTACTTTTAGTGACTGCCTTTGTTGAAGCAGCAGTGTAAGAAACACCAGTTAGATTCTGTCCATAAGGCACATTTCAGCACACTTGGACTGTGGCAGAAGAAAATGTGCTGGAGGCATATTGTGCCTTTACCAGAGTTCGACAGTTTGCCAATACTATATTGAAAATACCAATGACAATGTTCTCATGGGAGTTTTTAACACAATGAATTGTCATCAGTTTGCAAATAGCTCTGTAAAAACACAATTTGCAGAATCCGTCACATATTGGATCAGAAAGAGGTCCACTCAATCTAAGCAGCAATCATAATAAACTGAAGGTCTGGTTTTATACAAAAGCAAAGCTTTTCCAGTCGGACACACAGTGCATTATTTTTATAGTTTAAAATTCCTGGTGCCAGAAAACGGAAGTGCCAAATGACGATCATTTTGTCAGGCATAACGCTAAACAAACTAACAAATGCATGGATCAGAGTTTTTAATTCCTTCTTCGTTTTATTTTTATAGTGCTAGACTGTTCCATCTCGGTGGAATTCTGAAGTAGTGCTGAAGTTCCAATTCATGATCGTAGTAGAAACAATACTGAGTAATGAGTAAGCTTTGGTTGCCTGTAAACATTAACCACTGTGGTCCAAGAACGGCAATTTATTGACACTAACACAGACCTTCCCAACATTAATGCAAAGCATATTGGAAATCATGCCAGTTTTGTTAGTGGGATGTTAAGAAGGGATTTTCTATACCTTGGTCCATGGATAATACCCCACTATGAAACATGTAACCTATATTTAGGATGTCCAAATCTTCAAATAAGCTTACTGGATCGAGTTGTTAGATGCATGTTTGAGCATTCCATTATAAACCAGATAAAATACTCTGTTATAAAAGCCTACTGTCATATGGCCTAATAAAATAAGTATATACTAAACAAAAAATATATAAAAGATATCAGGGGCATTATCTGAAAATCTAAAAGATGTAATCTTATAACTAGTTTAACATATGCTTATACAATTTTTATGAAAATCACATAATCCAACACAGTGCACGTGAAGCCCTTAAAAATAACTAAAGCCCCACCAATCAACTAGCTGGCAGGGGGCTGGTTGTGGCATAGCCTGAAGCCAGACCCCTGCTTCTCCCCCAAATGGCATAGCAACAGATTAGTAACATTTTTGAAAGTGCTTCTTGCACAGAGCCCCAGCTGTTAAACAGGAGAGGTAAGACGGCACATGCAGTGTGTATCTGAATACATTATTTCCTATCCAGATGCATATACATTATTGGCATTTCTACCATACCTTTCTATGCCAATTATAATTATAGCAGTACAATGAAAAACAACCCGCAGCAATCTAACCGTGTCAATAGCAGCAGTAAAGAAGATTGCAATAATCCAGTCCTGAGGTTACCAGAGCATAGAATTCTACAGCCAAGTTATCCCTGTCCAAATAGGGCCACAGTTGGTTCACCTGCTGAAGCTGGCAGAAGGCAGTGTTGGACACCAAGGCCACCATGCCTCACATGACAGCAGTGGCTCCAGGAGGGCTCTCAAGCTACAAACCTGCTCTTAGGGAGCACGACCCCCATCTAGAGAAGGCTGCATACAACTCAACCAGGAGCCTTAGAAATAAGAGGCTTGATTCACAGGCAACCAAACAGTTGTGGACTTTAATATATTGGGTTCTTGTTATTGTTAGTCAACATGCTACTGCTCCTTTATGTGGAAAAAAAACCAAGCAGAATTCTGGGGAAAGAGAGGGAAGCTTGGACTTTTGGGAGAGAGTTGAGTCCCCTTTTTTCGCCTCTGTTAAACAGAAGGAAAAGTTCTGTTGGGAAATTAATTTGTTCACATCTTCCTTGACTGGAGTGTAACACATCCACCTCCATTTGTGAGGTGTATGTTCACATCTGTGGGTTTTATCTGGTTGCTTTTTCACACCATCACTATTGGTATGCTACCGTCAGGTCAGTCAACCATATCAGGCTTTTTCATGAGTGCTGCAATGGTACGCCTTTACAAACACAATGTTCCAGTAATTTTCTCATCAGAACATTGAAAATCCATATTTGGCAATTATCCATAAAACTAGAATAACTGATAAATTTGGTCCACTTAAACAAAAAGAAAAATTGAATTTCTCTAGAACTGTGATTATATTCTCTAAATCTAATGTAACAGGTTAGTTTAGCCATTATTATATAATCCCATGTACATTCTTTAATTGTTGGACTTTAATAATTTGTATATTGCCAGTAATAAGCAGCAGGAACAGATTTAAGAGGCCACTATTTACTTTCAACAATTAAAAAATAGGGAATCCCTTAGCAGTGTTCCCCAACCTTGGGCCTCCAGCTGTTTTCGGACTACAATTCCCATCATCCCTGACCACTGGTCTTGCTAGCGAGGGATGATGGGAGTTGTAGTCCAAAAACAGCTGGAGGCCCAAGGTTGGGGAACACTGCCTTAGAGGACAAACTACACCTTTTGAAAAGGTCTCTTTTACAGTATACAGGTATTAAAGGTGCAGAAGCCTTGACTTCTTTTATAGCTGGTCAGTCTACCACCACTAGTCATAAAGGAAAACATTACAAATGTGTGTATAGACCATTAGAAAGCAGTTACATTGCTTCTTTAATAATATGACTTGTAGTATTTCTCATTGAATATATTGAAACTTTACCTTGTCCTTGACACACATGATCTGCAGAGTGGATCAAAAGCTTTTTTTTAATAATTCAAAGTATCAGTGAAGTATTATATTTATTCTATTCATTATTCACTTAGTTAAAGTTGTGCTTGCGAAAATACCCACGGAAAAAGACAGGAAGTGTAATGCTGCTTGAACTGTAAGCAGAAGCGAAGCAAGAAACAGCATAGCTGATAGCTCAATAACGTCAATGTTACGCTGCCCTATTTTATCCCAAAATAACAAGCTGTTTCCAGAGGAAGCTGATCTCTTGTTTAAACCAGAAAATGTGTAAGGAAAGGAGTGTCTTCCTGATACAAATACACACCGCAAATCGCTTCTAATTTCAGAGAAGCAAAACTACAGCCTCTCCCTAGGTTACATCCAAACCTGGAGGGTGGAATAATGTTTCTGCTGGAAGCACTAACTTCTGCCTGACATCAAAGAGACCATAAATAATGTGGAATATTCCTGGACCATGCAGCTGCCCAGCTCTTCTGAACTCCGTGCTTTAATAAGGTGTTTTTTGAGAAATCCCATGAGAAGAACTTGTCAAGATTTCATATCCAGGTTTCCCCACCCATTATTTTTAAAATTCACTGTGGTATTTCTCTGCTCTTTATATAACTATTTAAATAAACATGTGTGGAAGTTACTAGCATTTAAATTAGATGCTTTATTTTCAAATGGGGTTTTCAAAAGCACTCAGTACCAGCTGAATTCTCCTCCCATCAACTGTGAAGCTGGAATCTCTTGCTTCAGTTAACTTAAGAGCCAAACTCCATATGAATGCTGGTCACATGTTTAAAGAATGTGCTTAACCTAGCTGCTTCTGATTTAGAGAAAAAGCAGCTGCAGGGGCCAGATTCAGATCAGGGACCATAGCTGTCAACCCTCCCTTTTTTTGCGGGAAACTCCCTTATTCCAATGCCGTTTCCCACTGCTATCCTGGATTGTTGATATCCCTTAAATTTCCCTGATTTCAAAGGAAGCAGTTCCTCTCCCTCCCTGCCGGCCAGGGAGGCTCCTCAGCTGCGTTGCTCGGCTGCCAATAAGGAGTCTGAGACCGACTGGGGGCGGAGCTTGCATGCCTTGTGCAGCCAGACTCTCACGCCCAACCAGACAGGCAGACAGCCTGCCGTCTAAGCGCTCGCTCTTTCGTGCAGCCTCTGGAGCGCAGGGTGGCGAGGGTACTTGGTGCCATTGCACCGCCCTTCAATCCCTTTTTTCAAATCCGAAAGTTGACAGCTATGTCAGGGACCTATCTGAGGAGGTCAAGGGACACATGCAGCAGGAAGGAGAAGGTGAAGCCTCAGCCTTGGATTCAAGCATGGCTCTCTCCCCGCCGCAGCCCAACATGAACCACCAGCAAAAACAGCAGCAGAAGCCCAGGAAGCAGCAGTTGAGTGAGCCCAATGACATGGAGATGGAAGCTTCCCCATTCCACACTTTCTAGCTCCTCGGCCCACCCCCACATCTTATCCACCCCACCGGCTGATGCCCTCCACTCATTCTTTCCATGGTCAGCAGCCTGGACGCAGAGACCAAGATGCAGCTCTGAGTGACCAGCTGTGAACTCATCCAGGCTGCCAAGATCCTGCTGAGGATCTCCCTCAGCATCTTTATTACGGCCTCTCCTTCCTGCCTGGTGGACTCAACTAGCCGCCCTACTCGCTCCCCTCAGCAGCCAACTTTTCCTTCGCCACCATGTTGGCCAAGGTGTGGCTGAAGAGGTTGGAACAGCAACTGGTGGACGGGACGCAGAATGGGTCCTGAGTGTGGTGGAGGCGCTGCTGGACCTCCTGGTTGGCCTCTTCAGATAGTGCAAACGCGTTCACGCTGCTCTGGAGGAACAGGCTCATCTTGGACTTCCTCAGGTGGGAATGGACTTCCTGATTATCAAAAGTGACGTGGGTGAGTTCCTCATCATGTCTCCACCATGGCTCACCATGGTGCTGTTTACTGCAAACAGCACCAAAAAAAGAGGAAAATTTGGAAGGAGTCTGAAACTAGTCAATCAATTACAGTTTTGTAACTGACTCTAAAGTATTCCCTTCTGCTTAAATTTCAGTGTAACAGGAACTTTTCTGTTCAGCAACGCTTACCAATCTGTTGTGTTTTTGATGCTCTTTTTGGATAAGTCTTACTACGACTTCTTTCAACTGTTTGGTCAGGTCGAGGAAGCTGGATAGAGATGTCTTTGTTCATTTGCAAAGCTGTTCTCCCACTAGAAAATGAAACAAAATGTACTTAACACATAAAAGCTGCAACATTAAAAAAAACAGTAAAAAAAAAACCTTGTTCATATTTTAGGAATAGAAATTCATCTATTTTAGTTCCCTCCAAAGCTCACACTATTTACCAAGTTTCATCACGAGTCAAGTAGGTTTTCTGTGCTTCAAACAATTAAAAGGAAAAATGTGGCCCATTGTCCTCACAATATAACAACTTCCTTCACTCCCCTCCCTTCCGCTGCCCTGCAAGTTTTCCAGTTTAATCTTAAGGTATAACTGAATTCCCTTCCATTTTCCAGTATGTGTGTGTTGAAGTGGCACAGCAAATCTGCGTTTTGTACTTCCTTAACTTCCATCTTTGTTTGGGCCAGCTAAGCACTAAGTGAATCTCTAGCAAGCACTCTTGCTTCCCTCAACAAGATAAGTAACAAAACATCTCCCAGCAATAAGTCTTGAAAGTGCATAAAACAGATGCTTAAAGGAGGTAGTTTTCACTACTCCTTTGGAAATGCCAAAGGTTGCAAGGCATGTGGCTCTGCTATTGAGCCTTCCTCACCTGTAAGGTGTTGGGATGTGCAAAGGCAGTCTCCAGTGCCTTCACCCCTGTACCAACAGCATTCTAGTCCTTAGAGGAAAACCAGGCAGATTAGGCTTCATGGATCAAGAGCAGTAATAGTCATATTTAGATTTCTTATCTACACTTCATCATGAGGTCCCAGTGGGGGTTAAAACAATTTTAGCACTCGAGAGGTGAATTTTGTGGGATGTAAAACTGCAGTCAAGTACAACATTCCTACAGTGGACATTTTAGGGGATTTTTTTGTACCACACAGCAGAAGGCTTCCTGTTTCCTCCTGAGCTGGGACAGACTTTGTTGTGTTGTACTACAGTAGCCAGGTGGCGCTGTGGGTTAAACCACAGAGCCTAGGGCTTGCCGATCAGAAGGTCGGCGGTTTGAATCCCTGCAACGGGGTGAGCTGCCGTTGCTCGGTCCCAGCTCCTGCCCACCTAGCAGTTCGAAAGCACGTCAAAGTGCAAGTAGATAAATAGGAACCGCTCTGGCAGGAAGGTAAACAGCGTTTCTGTGCGCTGCTCTGGTTCGCCAGAAGCGGCTTTGTCATGCTGGCCACATGACCTGGAAGCTGTACGCCAGCTCTCGGCCAATAAAGCGAGATGAGCGCCGCAACCCCAGAGTCGGACACGACTGGACCTAATGGTCAGGGGTCCCTTTACCTTTTTACTACAGTAGCATGGAGGAGCACACGGCCTCCATGTTCTGATCAGTGTGTGTGTTCTCCATTTTATATGTTGCTGTGTGTTTGGAGAAGTGACTGCTTTAGTCGCAGTCACTTGGGACTAACTTCTTTATGGAATAGTTCTAGCTTGCGTAATTTAAAAAGTGGGATGTTTGGAACTCTGCTAGAATATGGAACTTGCTAGCGCATGTTAGGAAGGATATGATTAAATAATATATCCTCTCCTGCCTCCCTAATCATCTCCACCAATTTCAATAGGGGAAAATGTAAGGTTCTGCACTTAGGCAGGATGAACCAGCTGCACAATACCAGGGTAGTTGAAGTCTCCCTTGCAACCATATCTCTCATTTTTGAATGTTTGATCATCTGCTCTAGGAAGGCATCATCCAAGCCTTCAATCTGACTTGGAGGTCTATAGCAGACACCCACAGTAAGGTCACTGTTGTTTCTGTTTCCTGATTTTGTTATCCATATACTCTCAATCTGCCTTCCATGCTCTGAGTCATGGAACTTTTCACAAGTGTACACATCCTTTATATATAATGTTATTCCTCCTCCCTTCCTGTTTGGTCTATTCTTTTTGAGTCTCATCCCTCCAGGTTTCAGTAATACCTATGAATGAAAACACCCCTGATGTTATATTGTGCGTTTATTGGACTGATAAGTCCTGTCTCACTTGCTCAACGCACTACTTGATTACCAACCTTGGCAATCCTGAAGCCCCAGCTGTGGCTGGTACTGGAGCTTGTCCAAAGCTTGACAAAACACTGACACCCTCCCAAGAACAAAAGCTGCTGTTGAAATGTGCTCACTGGAAGTGAGCAAGGGTGGAATCACACATCCTCTAAAACCATGGCCGCTACCAAAATCAAAGATCACATGGGTAAACCACTACTTAATCTGGTGCATTTGTGTGAACCAGCATCCTGTGAACTGGCAGAGATTCTCACCACACCAGTGGAACCACTCTTGCTCAGCGCTAAATCACCATTGCATCTTTCTTGTGCAAACATGTCTCTAGAATACTATGTTCTTAACTTGACCAGAAGCAAAATAGGTCAAAGCAGTTATTCTTGTAAATAGATGTGCAGAAGTGAGAACAGCAGCAGATTAAGCTTTTCCCCCTCAGAAATGACAAGTTGCAGAGACCAAAAGTGCCACTTCTAAATTAGCTGTATAATTAACTATTACCTTAAATATATACCGAAGTTTAAAAGTGTTCCTTCCTTCTTTGTAAGCTCATCACCCTATATGAATCTGCTTACAATGGCAGCTGGCCCAAGAAAACCGATGGATGGCTTTTAAGAAACCACGGGGATCTTAATCCATGCCTCATGTTTACAGGGCTGGCTGCATAATGCTACTGTTTTGTTTTGAAGCAAAGCTAGTTGGTATTTTCCCCAAATGAAATTATATTAGAACCCCCACAAAATGCTTCATCTGCTGAGAAGAAAAGAATGTAGCAAAGGAAGGTGCTATTTATTGTGGTCCTATGGAAGATGTTCCCAATCTGTTGCCCTCCATATGTTTTGGACTACAATTTCCATCAGCCCCAGTTAGTAGTCATCTTCTAAAGTATCAGAGGGTATCAGGTAGGGGAAGGCTGCCTTATAACACAGCCTACATCTTTTAAAATATATTTAGGATGCTGCCATTGAATCCTTAAAACTAATTTAATAGAATATTTATCTGTACCAAAATGTGCATTCGGCATTTGCCCCAACTGATCAGATAAGTGGCTGCTTCAGTGAGAGAAAGAACATGAGAGAAAAGAGTAAGTATCGAATGTAACAAGAATTCCAATAAATAGGAAAACACACGATCTTCCATTTGCTACCAGAACTGCTTATTCACCATATAGACCAGAGATGGCTAACCATTTTGGCCTTGAGTACTGCCCAAATGCACATACAAACAAAGTGTCAGGGACTGGACTGAGGAGGAATGGTGGAGACCGCCTCCCCCCCCACTCCTCAACCTTCCAGAGAAGAGGAAGACAGTATGGGTTAACAATAGCGGTTTGCAGAAGGTCATGGCTCTGAGACAGAAGAGGGGCAAAGCTGGGAGATAATGGGAGAAGAGGAGGGGGGAGAAGCAGAGCCAGAGCAGCTGGCTGACACGCTACCACTAGAAAGCATTCCTGACCCCCCCTTCTCCCAGAACCCGGTGAGCAGTGAAAGTAGGAGAGCAGAGAGCGAAGAGGCAAATGACCTGGTGCTGTTGACAACTGAGAAGAGAAGGGGGTGGCGCTTACTCAGAGCAACACCATTACTCCTAGAGGCAGCATTTCTAAGCCTCTCTGTGAATATTGAATAAAAGACTTGGTAAGAGCTTATTGTCTATCTATTACTGGCAACCTACTGTGGGGGGGGGGGGAAGGGGGATCGGATTCCATGAAGCCTGACACAAAGAGGCACAGACCGTTTTCTCAAGCAATAGTAGGAGCTGATTCAAACAATTAAGCGATACCAAATGTCTCCTTTATTGCTATACACAAGCTAGGCCAAATCCAGCAGCAGCATGGTATCTTATCCAGTGCTCTTTTTAAAAAAAGAAAAAATGGTGCTAGTACTCACCATGAAGTTGGTACAGCAAATGCCACATTTAACATTTGGGGGTAATATGTGCTGGTACTACGTACCCTTGAGTACCCCCATAAAAATAGCACCGAATCCACAAATAATGGAAAACAGGGAGCCTGCTCACTGTTTCTTAAAAAAAAAAATTAAAACAACAACAAATCCCAACACGATAAAAAAAAAATGTATAATAGAGCACTGGAGTGGGGAAAATTCCCAACTGCTTCCTCAATTAAAATAGAATTATAATATTAAAACAGAAAATATTACTGCGATGGCAGGACAATGTTGCAAGACACAAAACAGGCCCAAGATCCACCAAATCCAAACTCTCTCATGCCGGAGAATTCCACAGTTAGTATAAAAAAAATTGGGAACAGGTTAGTCTAAAATGTCAAGATTTAACTATCAAGCAAAATGTTCTGCAAATGGAATTAAGAAAACATTTTAAAACAAGGAGCCATTTCGCAGCTAATGTGCTCTTGTTTTTCCTGTCACACAATAAGATCTGATAACATTATTTCAGCTTCGACAAAAGCAAAATTCATGGACTTGCCAAGCTTTGTTCTTGAACAACCATTAATGGTGCAAAATACAGCACTTTCCCAGCAATAATTCCCAGTTGCCAAAACATCTGCAGTTGAATGATTGAAAAACATCCAGGTGGATTTGTCTAATGAGTGAAGAGCAATTATACTGTATGTAAAGAAACAGTAATTACTGACGGACTCGTATGAATAGGCTCTGCAGGGACAGGTTCTGTTTTACCAACAAAATGCCAGAAGGCAGCCAAAGAAGAAAACTTTAAAAATTTCTCCCTAAGCATCCCAACATTTGCTTAGACACGTGTGCATTTAGTTTACAATGTGTACATTCAGTTGTGTAAGCAAGGAGCTTATCAGAAACTTAGCTTTGTATACCTTTTTTTTAAATGCCAATTTGCTTGTTAGCCAGAAAATATGAATTGCTAATCCCCAGGTCATTTAAAGCCTTGGTTACAAGTGGTGGACTTCATTATTTATGAAGGCTTACTGTACATGCAAGCTGCTAGGTAGTTTCAGTTTGACCCATTCACTTATGCAGAGCCAATGTTTGGGGGGGGGGAACCTACAGATTTTGATTGGCCATAGACAAGTTATGGGGGGAACTTGGGAAGACAAAACGTATGCAAATGATAAACCAGATAATCATGAAACAATCTATATTTAAAAAATTGCAGCCTTGCAAGACAAATATTAGCCCTATGCCAAACAGGGCGTACCACCCCAGACCATGGTCAGTGATTATGAGAGCTGTAGTCAAGGAACATCTGCAGGAACACAGATTCCCCAACAGATTATGTACAACTGGTCAAAGCATATTCTATATTTCATGGAACCACACACTGCATCTATTATAATAAGAGGTGGAGGTAGATGAGCTCAGGGAGCCCATTTTTAAGCTGTGCCTATAATATAATAGCTACTCCAGAAAGAAGTAAGGAACAGAAATACACAGTGAAGGATGCCTAAAATAATAACAAGATCATAAACATGAACATGTAAAAAAAGAGAGCTTAGTATGAAGGTTTGGCATCATACTAACAAAGTTGCCTTACCTATACCGGTGCTTATAGCCAAGAGGCCCAAGTTTGCCAAGTTTTCTTGATAGAGAATTGGATTCGTTTTCTGGCATTCTGCATCAGTTTTAGAAATAAGTTAATTAAATATGGTACAAAGCTATGCAAGAGAACATAGATTGTCTGCAGGCTTCTCTAAGTGACAAGTAACTTTCTAAGATGCACATTACTTCAAAGTGTATCCTCTGGAATTTTAAGCTCTTTGCTCCGTTGGATGGTAAGCTGTATCTCAACAGAACATAAATACTAACAGAGTGTGTTGAGATCCCACAGCTGAAAAGTTGTATATTAAGGCTTCTATAAATATGGGGCACAATTCAATCGAAGTCAAAAACGTCAGTGTTAATAACTTTACAATGCTGCAGTCCTGCACACAGTTACCCCTAGGTAAGTCCTATTGATATCAACAAGACTCGGGTACAGGTAATTTATGTGCCGGATTGCTTTAGATTCTGCCTACCACATTCATCTCATCTCAAGACCATTTGCATGAAGACTGAAGACTTTACCGATTCTATGAAACTAAGAAAAATCCTTCCTATATCTGTCTCATGAAAGTTCTGAGAAGAAGTTTCACAAATTCTCTCTCTTGAAATTATGTGATATGCATAATAGAATATTTTACCCACTAGGTGGGGGCACACCATTTTTCAATACTATATATACTATTTGCTTGTAGGGCTTTATAACAGAGATTAAAAACTAGCTGTTCAGAGCAGCAAGCTGGGAGCTGCTCTCTCTAGTTTTAGTGAAACAAGTAAGATCTTCACAGTAACAACATGTATAGGTGCACAATGGAGCTTCTTTTGTATCAGGTGGCACTTAATAAGTGTGTGCGAGGGTGGGAGACCTTTTTCAGCCTGAAGGTCCTATTCCCTTGTCCCTAGGGGCTGCATGCCACTGGTGAGAGGAGTTGGAGGCAAATCACAGAATTGGAGAGTTGGAAGTGACCCCAAGGTTCACTAGTCCAACCTCCTGCAATACAGGTATCTCAACTAAAGCATCCATGACAGATGGCCATCCAACCTCTGCTTAAAAACTTCCAGTGAATGAGAGTCCACAACCTTCCAAGGGAGACCGTTCCACTGTCAAACGTTGTGGGCAGAGAAATCGATGTGTTTCTTCTGTACAGTAGCCCACACTGCAGCTTTGCAAAAACCAGTAGTATACACAGACACCTTTCTCCATCCAGACAAGCAAGAGGCATCATCACAGTTCAAGGAGATATTCCAACTACGTGGAATCACTCAAGGAGGGACATGAAACAGGACTATTGAGGGTGGCAGCTTGGGGAGGGGGCATTGTCTAGGGCAGGGGTAGGCAACCTTCGGCTCCCAGATGTTTTGGGACTACAACTCCCATCATCCCTGACCACTGGTCCTGTTAGCTAGGGATCATGGGAGTTGTAGTCCCAAAACATCTGGGAGCCGAAGGTTGCCTACCCCTGGTCTAGGGAGAGGCCTGATCACTGGATAGACAGGTCAGGGGGGCTGCGTTTATTATTAGTATTATTTCTTATTATTTCAATTTATATACTGCCCTTTATCCAAAGATCCCAGGGAGGTGTGCAACAATAAAAATACATTACAGAACTTCAATGATAAAAACGTAATAAAAAGCATACCGGCAGCCAGCCTAATAATAAAATAGTCACAGGTCATAGATTATTTAATAGCCATAAAGGTAAAGGTAAAGGTACCCCTGACCGTTAGGTCCAGTCGCAGACGACTCTGGGGTTGCGGCGCTCATCTCGCTTTATAGGCCGAGGGAGCCGGCGTTTGTCCGCAGACAGCTTCCGGGTCATGTGGCCAGCATGACTAAGCCACTTCTGGTGAACCAGAGCAGCGCACGGAAACACCGTTTACCTTCCCGCCGGAGCGGTACCTATTTATCTACTTGCTAGGTTGGCAGGAGCAGGGACTGAGCAATGGGAGCTCACCCCGTCGCGGGGATTCAAACCACCGACCTTTTGATCAGCAAGCCCTAGGCTCAGTGGTTGAGACCACAGCGCCACCCACGTCCCTTAATAGCCATAGACCTGAGTAAAAAGGAATGTTTTTGCCTGGTGCTTAAGGCAGGTAATGATGGTGCCAGGTGAACCAATGAAAGGAAAGGAAAATAATATTTTAAGGAAAACTACTTCTCTTTCTTGCATTAAAAGTTCTTGCAAACCTCAGTCCAAGCAGACAAAGCTGCCAAGTGAAATTTGGGGTCAACTTTGTATGCTATGAGCAATACCAAAAGAGGTTAGCAGGACACAGGAACCTAATAGCCACTGTCAACTTAAGACCAGGAAATGAGCCAGAATGGCAGAATGGCAGTTAGTGATACAATTTTTAAAAAATTGTCACTCATCCTGTGAGCACACCAAGTCAACAAAATAAGTTGCACTGTAATTTTCTTCCAGCGAGTACTGAAGATGCATAGTTTAGTCATCCTGGATAAGGGAGCATGCTACACACACACACACACACACACACACTGTGTGTCTAAAGTGTGTGTGCCTGAAGTTAGAAAGAAATGAGAGAAAAATTAAAAGGCCCAAACTAGTTCGAGACAATCACATTTTAATTGCTTTTAAGTTTTTTCTTCCAGTATAAGTATGCTGGTTAAACTCCAGCGAGCCCTTTCCATTTGGTTGTTTAGACAGACAGCTTTTCTTGTCTGAATGGAACCCTATTTCCTTTACCTCTGCAGTCCCCCTGCACACCCTGACAGTAAATCAGTTTGAGCTATTTAAAAAGATACTTTGTGTGGAAAAATATTCAACTTTTTTTGTGTGTGTGTAAAATAGATCAACCTATGTCAAGTTTTGGCAATTCTAGGATTCACAAGAATTTTGCCCTAATATTCTGCTACCAAATGATCAGATAACAAAACTGCCAACACACTATATAATATCTGTGAAAGCCTATAGATTGGGACAGCCAGCATTGTGCCATCCATGTGTTGCTGGACTATAACTTCTATCATCCCAGATCATCAATCATGCAGGCTGGGGCTAGTGGTCCAACCTCTGGAAGGCGCCACATTGACTAATCTTGCTATAGATAGGTGTTTACCAAACTTGGGTCTCCAGCTGTTTTGAGGACCACAATTCCCATCACCCCATACCACTGGTCCTGCTAGCTAGGGATGATGGGATTTGGAGTCCAACAGCAGCTAGAGAGCTAAGTTTGGGAAACACTGCTGTAGATGGAAGAGGATGACTTATTTAGAAATGAGTAAAAATATAGCTCAAACTGATTTACTGTTCTCCTTTCATTATTCTCATTTAAAACATTAATGTTCCTTCGGGGGGGGGGGAGATTTGGATCCAAAATGTGCTCTTTTTACATGCAGAAGGTATATTCTGCTCATTCAAAGGCTGTTTAAGTGAAACTGAATCCAGATATATTATTCCGCTTCTTGTAAGAACTGTGCAAGAACTGCTATAGCATTGTGTGAACTCTTGCAAATGCATTTATGGAACAGAGGCAGTGGCTATTTATCTCCCATTCACTGGTTTTTTTTTTTATCAAATCCAGTTTGAGGAAACCAGCTAGGGCCTCTTATCTTTTATAATACAACCAGGTCAGTTAAAGAGATCTGAATATACTTGCCTTTTAACTGCAGATAAGCGCTAGCCTGAAGCTCTAAAGTGCACCGCCCTGCATCACCCCTGCCAAGATGTGTCTGTCTTCTGTCATCGTTTAATAATAGATTCTTTACAACTGTAGCTTACCTACCTGAAGAATGTGTGCTGCTCTACGCAGCATTTCCATAAATGCTTGCATGCAGTTTTGCTCTGTGCCTCGAAGAAGAAGGAAGTTTCATTACACTGAAACAATAAAAAGGAAGCGCTGTGAAGGATTCTTCTGATATAAAGGAATTGTATTTGATAATCTAGGCACATGAACACAGACTCTTCTTTCATTTTTAACCATGTGGAATCAGGAGAATTACACGGATGTAATTCTACCGGCTTGATGTGAAAAATGTTCTCTTAGTCACGATCTTTTAAAATGTGAATAATTTTAACCATCTTACCAAATCAACACAAACTTCAAGGATCACTTCATGTTTTATATTTCCCAACACTAAGGTCACACCCACACAACACATTTTAAGCACTCATGCCAATTTAATGGCTTACCTCAAAGAATTCTGGGCACTGTGGTTTGTAAGAGACTCTATTCTCCTCACAGTGCTGTAATTCCAAAGGTCCCCTAGGAAGATGGATTGACTGCTATGCCATTTTGGGAATTGCAGCTCTTTAGGGGGAATAAGAATATCCTAACAATTCCCATCACCATTTACACATTACAGCTTCCCAGCATTCATTACTGGGAGCCTAAAGTGGTATAATAGTGCTTTAAACGTATGGTACGGATGTGATCCAAGATTAAAGGTAATTTCGAACTGCTAGGTTAGCAGGAGCTGGAACAAAGCAATGGCAGCTCATCTTGTTCCACGGATTCAAACCGCCGACCTTACAATTGGCAAGCCAATCAGTGGTTTTAGACCACAGCGCCACCCATGTCCGTGATCTAAGATTAATCATGTTGGGGAGGGACACCATTGTGAATTAGTATTACAAGTGGGTTTGGAGGTCATCCTATGTGTATGTACACACCAATGATTCTTCAACATCAACTTTGTTGGACTGGTCATGTTGTTCAGATGCCTGATTATCGTCTTCCATAGCAACTACTCTATTCCGAACTTAAAAATGGAAAGTGTAATGCTGGTGGTCAACAAAAGAGGTTTAAAGACTCTCTCAAGGCAAATCTAAAAAAATGTAGTATAAACACAGACAACTGGGAAACACTGGACTGTGAGTGCTCCAGTTGGAGAACAGCCTTTACCAAAGGCGTCATGGACTTTGAAGATGCACGAACTCATGACGAAAAGGAGAAATGTGCTAAGAGGAAGGCATGTTTGGCAAACCCTCACCATGATCAACTCCCGCCCAGAAACCTATGTCCATGCTGTGGAAGGACATGTGGATCCAGAATTGGCTTCCAGTCACTTACAGACTCCCTGTTAAGACCGTGTTCATGGAAGACAATCTTACTTGGCCATAAGTGATTGCCAAAGAAGAAGAAAGAAGAAAGTGGGTTGTCTTTGGTCCATGCAGTGGACAGTATCAAACATAAATAATAGTTTCATGGCAAACAGATACTTATTTCTAACATAGACATTGACCTCCATGATATAAAAAGTAAATGTGAAGTATATTCTGCAAGAAAAACACTCAGGCCTCATTTGAATAGTGGAGTGCTTGGTATCTGGTGGGCGGGGCTTGTGTGTTTTGCTCCGGAATAAGCCCCTCCCTCCAGTGCGTGTGTTCCGTTATGTTCAGTTAAGAATGTCAGTTAAGAGGGACCAACTGCCTCTTCTTGTTTTCTTGCCTCAGACTTGCCTCATGTTGTTGTTTTAGTTTCTCTCACACATTATGTTATTTTGTTAGTTTTCTCTGAGTTTATTATTAAAGCTTGTTTACATGTATGTGAGCCACTTATTCTTCTCAAAGAGAAAGAAACTCTGCTGAAGAATGGTGGAATATCCTAAACTTGGGTGAGAAAAGGGATATTCCCAGTTTGCTGGGGGATTGATTTTGTTAATCATTCCCCCACCTCCACAACGTATTCACCACATTACAGGACTGAACCTGTTAACTCACTAAAGAACTGGAAAATGTTTACATAATCAGAAACCCTCCAAAGAGGACATTTTTATAAAGAGTACTAGTGATTAACAGTAAGGTGTGGTATGTACGCAGCAAACAATGGTGACATTGAAGAATTATATAGTTTCTTCAAGAAATAGCACCCATCAACTGGGTGAGTTATAGCTTTTGTCTGAAAAAATGTGGGGGGAATGCAATGCATAAGAAACATCCTATGGCATGCCATAGTCAATTTAATTCACTGAAAGCCTTCAAAGAATGCCCCTGAATCTAAGGTACCGGTAAGTTACTCATTAGACAGAACACAGTTAACCAGTCAATGAATGAAAAGCCAAGTGTGATTTATATAATGCCTAACTTTCTAAACTCCAAAGTCAATGAAAAGACTCACAGTGACAATAATGCGGCTGAACTGCATTCTAAAATGTACAAAGCCTTTTGAACCAGAACATTCATCATGCGTCGATTACAGGCCTTAGTCACCCTTTCCAAGTTGCCTTCTTTTCCTGCCCTAACAGCACCTCCCCATGCTGTACGCTGGGCTGCAGAGAGATTTCAGTAACAGACACAAGCATGGTGAATGTAGCAACGAGTGGGACTTGTGTCCAAAGAGAATACTAACAATTCGTGCCCAGCCTGTGCAAGCCTTTGGTTGCATCTGAAACTGCTTTCTTCATTGATATTGTATGCTATGGGGATGATGATGATAATAATAATAATAATAATAATAATAATAATAATAATAATAATAGAATAAAAACACGATAAAACATTTAAACATTAAAAACCTCCCTAAACAGGGTTGCCTTCAGATGTCTTCTAAAAGTCAGACAGTTGTTTATTTCCTTGACATCTGATGGGAGGGCATTCCACAGCGTGGGCATCACTACCGAGAAGGCCCTCTGCCTGGTTCCCTGTAACCTCACTTCTCACATTGAGGGAAATGCCAGAAAGCCCTTGGAGCTGGACCTCAGTGTCTGGGCTGAATGATGGGGGTGGAGACGCTCCTTCAGGTATACTGGTCCAAGGCCATTTAGGGCTTTAAAGGTCAGCACCAATACTTTGAATTGTGCTTGGAAACGTACTGGGAGCCAATGTAGGCCTTTCAGGACTGGTGTTATGTGGTCTCGGCGGCCACTCCCAGTCGCCAGTCTAGCTGCCGCATTCTGGATTAGTTGCAGTTTCCGTGTCACCTTCAAAGGTAGCCCCACGTAGAGAACTATTACTGATGGTTAAGTTTACCCAGGCTCTAGCTTTTGGGCCTTAAGTATTACTTAAAAGTACATAACAGTAAATAGTAAACACAGTTTTGATTAATAAACACTTCGCCTCACAGACCAGAATCCAAAACAGCATGCAACTAGCTCCACATTTCTCAAACCGCACTTCTCCATGCCATTTAGGGCATTTAAGACCCAGAGTACAGTATTTTCAGAGGAAGTTTGTAACACAGCACAAGAGTCTGCTAGTTAAGTAATAAAAGAAAAGTTTTTTTAAATCTTTTGTATAATCTCTTGGATCGATGACTTTCCCTCCCAGCAAGAAGATTGGATCCCAAAGCGTTTTTAGCTGAACTTGGATGTCAGTTAGAGAAGGCTGGGGAAAGAGGGATTACAGTATCTTTATTTACAGAAAGTTCAGCACAGGAATAAACCCCACTCGGAGCACAGAGAAGACCCAATTTGTTTTCATTAGTACAGAATTTGTGCAATTTATTAAACCCAAATTCTGCAAACTTTTTTTTTTTAAGAAAAAGATCAAGCAAACTACAGTTTAATCCTGTAAATTTACTCAGAGAAGGGTCAGGAGGAGGGACCAAAACAAAAAGTCTGGCAAGCTCTGCCCAATAGTGTGACAGCAAACAGTAAGACAGCAATTAATATGGTGAGTGAAAAAATGGGAGCATGTGGATCCTCGTACACCACTCTGAACAACCTGTTTGCAAGATAATGCCCCCATCTGGACACAGCCTAAATAGGGACACTACTCCCTATGATCTGTCCAGGGTACTGAAGGAACTCTCTCCAAATACCACCTGTTTACACTTTTCATCTCTTTATTTGCAGTCAACAGACCATTTAAACATTAGTAACCATTTTTATAATAATTGACCATCAATAACATCACTAAAATATGAATTAATACAACTGAAAAGTGCAGAATAACAATGCTAAGCAATCTACGTATGACAATCATAAGTGGTCTAATACAGCAGGCCATATTTGAAAACTTTGCCACTTGCTCTGTGGCTGACACAAGGGAGCCCTGAAGCAAAGTGATCATAAGAGATTCAAAAAAGCAGACAGGGAGAGACTGCATAATAGGATAAATAGGTCTTTCCTAGCCGCTTGACACAAATGTCAATAAAAAGGACATGCAAGATAGACTCCACCTCAACGTTGTTACAAAGGCAGCATTTATGGTTCACTGAGGTTTTATTATAATGGAAAACATTAAACCTTGCCAAAGAGAAAGCCTTCCTATATTTAGGGTTAGTCAAACATACAAATTATGCCATCCCATCGTTGCAGGGGAGGCATGGTAACCCCAGTGACTACCGGTAGGGAACATGGTGCCTCTGCAGTTCCCTAGATCTCTTGGAAATCCAAAGGCCTCTGTCTAATCGATTTGTCACCCATAAGATCCAAAGTTAACAGATGAAAGGGTGCTACACCTGTTGAGATTACTTTTTGCACCAAACTCCGGCCAAGCTTGTTTACAAAACCTGAACATTGCTTTAGAAACCATGGAGTTAGAGTTGAGCACAAGCCAGTAGCCAAGGCAAAAATTGATAATCTTGTTCTCCAGTTCAGTTCCTGCCCTCAGGTGGGACATGCAGCCCCTACCTGTCTACTGGCTGTCCTTACCCTCAACTGAAGACTGCATCTTGGTCCTGCTTCCTTGAAAACCTTTTATGGACCTTTCTGGGACCGAACAGCTTTGACTGTGCCATCAGTAATTGTTTGAACCAACAATTACCAGCACAGGAACAAGCAAAAAACATGTTTCACCTCAATCGCTATAGAAAAACAATCAATTCAATTTAAATTTGCAGGGAGTGACAAGACTAAATTATTTGCTGTTTCCATGGAGGCCATGCCACATGGTGTAATCAGTAGGCTACTCTTTCTTTCCAACCTAATTTGGATCTATGGTAAGGAATAAAGGGTCTGAAGCAGTATGGCAATATGGGTGGGTGTTGCCTGCCTGAATGAAACCTCAGCTGAGTAGCTCATTGACCACAGGTCAATGCAAGATAGCTATTAGCCAAAGCACAAATTCCTTCCCTGATATTGCATAACTGATTGCTTGTTATGTTTTCTGTTGCAGAAGCATTCTGTTGTAAATGCTTCTATGAAATATTTGAACATACTTGGAAAACCAGAACTTAAGCTCTCAAGCAAACAAGCTTTAATTCCATTCAACAAAAGACAGAGTACAATAAGGAAGGTATAGGTTTCAAGAGATTTAATAGAATCTGCCAAGATACAGCAAAATGGGAAACTGAAAGGAACATACTGTTGAACTTCCTCTTTTCTGCAGAAATAAAAGGGGTGTGGAAATGTAGAAGCGGCATGATTATAAAAAGAGAAAGCTCTCAAATCTACCATCACATTTATAAATATTTCCCCAAGTTAATTCACAGGTCAAGCTCCTTTATCTTGGTCATTGATTATCTACATCCAGTGACTGCAGAATTGGGTTCTGCCAGCCTGAATAAATAAAATGTCCTTTTTTGCACAGAATAAGTGCAATTCATACAGAGAGACTGAAATTCTACTTTGGTGAAGGTTTGCTGCATCTCCAGCTTCTACAAGCTTGCATCACTGAGGTTTCCACTATAAAAAGCAACAGATTGATTAAATTTAACAAAGAATCTCAAACAAGATTATTTATTGTTTTGCCTTTTTATATTTCTTCTATCTGTCTTGAGGTTTTGTTTTGGTTTTTTTGCTCATCTTCCCTTCTCTCTGCTGCTGAGATACTATGGTGACCTGCACCTCAATCCCAGTTGCCACACTTCCTTTTTGATGCTGCTCATGCATTCACTGTATCAAAAGGAAACATGATGGATGAGATAGGGTGATAGCAGCAACCAGGAAAAAGCAAACTGTAAGATTGGAGCAGCAGGTCAGGCACTGGTCCTGGCTCACCTGACCACTTAATTAAATAGCCCTGTCATTCAGGACGGTCATACTGTCAAACTGAATTAACAAAGCAATATGTTCTAGCTTTGGCTTTTGTTTGCTTAGCTAACCAAAATAAAATCCTATAAACAGCTAGATCCATCATTACCCTGAAAGTTTCCTCATTAACATGTCCCACATTATATAATATATCTAAGCAGGACTTTAGTTATTAAATCTACTTTGTGGAATTGCTTGTCTTTTTTTCATTATCTCTAAATGAGAGTTGGATAAGGGCTTTGAAATTTTCCATTGGTGTCTTATTTTTAATTTAATTTGCCTGGAGGAGAAGCTATAAGTAGTAACAGCTTCCCTCAGATAATTATAATGTGAGGTTTTATCACAGCAGGAATACAAAGTGCTAAATGCAACAAACTGTTATCTTATCTATTTGGTGTTATCTGGAGAATAACCTACATTCCCCAGTCTATGTCAGTCAATATCAGCCTCCACTAACCAGATGCTGCCTAGCAATTTTGGACTCTGACTCCCATCAGCCCAGCAAGCAAGTCAAAAGGTCAGGGATGATGAGGACTATAGTCCAATAATAGATGTATGGCCCCAGATTGGAGAAAACTGATTTATATTCAAGAGATATTCAGTTTAAGGTAAAGGTAAAGGGACCCCTGACCATTAGGTCTAGTCACGGACGACTCTGGGGTTGCGGCGCTCATCTTGCTTTATTGGCCAAGAGAGCCAGCATACAACTTCCGGGTCATGTGGCCAGCATGACTAAGCCACTTCTGGTGAACCAGAGCAGCGCACGGAAACACCGTTTACCTTCCCACCGGAGCGGTACCTATTTATCTACTTGTACTTTGACGTGCTTTCGAACTGCTAGGTTGGCAGGAGCAGGGACTGAGCAACGGGAGCTCACCCCGTCGTGGGGATTCGAACCGCCAACCTTCTGATCAGCAAGCCCTAGGCTCTGTGGTTTAACCCACAGCACCACCCGCATCCCTTTATTCAGTTTAAGATCAAACAGTAAAACTTTGTTTAAAGATCTTCTATTGATATGACATTTAATTTCCTCAAGAAAAATTAACCATGCAACATAATTTCTGCATAGGTTATTTAGCAGAACTAAAAATTGTATTTAACCTAATATACTGCGATAGGATCAATGCAGAAAGAACCATTAACCATGGTTCTTTACAGATAGGCAGTGAACTGTAAACTCTTGTACCTGGACTGCCCCCCACCCCCTCTACTCTTGTTCACAATGACACCTGACACCTGAATAAGGGCATTCCTTGACAGATTTCCACACTGGACCTTAGTCTCCCCACTTAACCAAGGTTAGGATGATTTTAACCGGCATTGGTAACTTTGAAGCAGAAAGTAGAATGGGTGGGACAAACTGGTGTGTGGTTCAGGGAGGGACACACAATCCCAACACCCAGTCGTAATTTCTAACCAAGTTTCATTAGTTCAGTGTAGAAGACATTTTTAAAAGACAGTAAAGTGTACATAATATTTTGCATCCTTGTTCTTTGAAATGCTTCCTTAACAGCATTCTTGTCAGAACTTGACATTACCAAATGCTGTCAGGCCTTTTAAGCACAACAATGAGCTCTCATTTTAAAAGCCCAGTCAGTCACCAGCCTTGAAACCAAAAACAACAGTATTTCTTTTCTAAAGCTTCCAGATTTCCCATTCATCTGGATAATTTCAAAGCATTTACCAACAAGTATCTAAGGTAACTGTAGCAGCACTTCCAAGCAATCTAATCTATGCTGTGTTAACAGATGGCACAGATAAAGTCCCACTAGTCTAGTCCAGTTCACACATAATGCTAAGGCAACCATGGTTTACTGTGAACAAGCAAATGTGCAGCCCCATAGAAAGGGGCTTTGCTCATCCTCTGGTCATTCCACTGCTATACTATGCTATGCTAAACCATGGTTTGGCTTAGCTTATAGGCTGAATCCTAACTCTTGGGATAGCTCTCTCTAGACAAATCATGAGCTGTAACCAATGTCTCCCCTAGAGAAGCTTGCATGTTTGCTTGTTCACACTAAGCCATGTTTTGGTTTAGCACTGTGTGAATGAGATTGACCTCTTCTAAGAACTTTACAAAAGCCCCTCAAACTTAATGAACAACAGAAAGAAGCCTGATGGTGAACACATCCCTTTTGTCCCTCAAATGTTACAAGTAGTATTAACAAAGCAGATAATTTAAAGAGAATTTCTGACACAAAGACCAAGCCTTTTTTTGTTGTTGTTAAAAATCACTTTGTAACTATTAGTTAGATACAAATACCACACAATCCTATTCATGTTTGGTCTAGAGTGGTTAGGAATACATGTTTAATAAGCATTGTTTTCAAGCTACAAAATATAAACTTACATCTTTTCCCAGAACTCTGAGCTCAAACTGAGTTTCCTTGAAGTGGACTTTTGTAATTCTAGGCCTAAGTGTTAGAAAAACACACACACAAAATACATGAAGATTAAGCCAACAGACACATTAAAAAAATTGGAACGGTTGAAGGTTTAATGTCAAGTATATTCATTAATGAATTAGCCAGTCTAGCTATGAAACATGCAAGCCAGTAACGATTATCATATAAGTAGAAATATCAATCAACAGCCTATTTTACTTCTCTACAACAGATATTCAGGAACTGCTTTCTTTTGAATGAAGTGTTGTTAGAAATGGCTCCCAATTAAAATTTTGCAGGAAACATGTTCATCATTGATGAAGTTTCTCGTCTTTCAATTTGTAGGTTGGTAGGTAGTCTTTAGAGGGAAATATTTAAATGCACTCATATTAAACAACTGGGCCAAATACAAACACCTCCCTCTCTGAACAGATGGACTGTTTCCATTCATAGATGGGGCTAAGACCCAGCAGAGGTTCCTGCTGCGCTAACTGGAAGCTGCTGAAGGCAGAAGGAAAAGAAGACACTTTCCTTCCCCTTGTAGCCCTCTGCACCACTTCCCACAATGTTCCAGAGGGACCCCTAGCCCACTGGAGCAGCTGTTTGGGGGGCATTTGCTATTAAAGGAGGGATAGAGGAACTGACAAAAATTCTTCTTCACCCTGCAAGAGCACCCAGTTAGCAGAGCTCCACCAAACACAGGGTGGACCCAACCCATTGTCTCCATGTTTCCAGTCTGAAATATACAAAACTGCTCTATGTAGAAAACATTTATAAATGGAAAGATGCCATACAATCTTTGGTAAAAAAATTTTTTTTAATGGGGGCTACAAGATAGATGATACTTACCAAAAATACTTCCCAACTTGCTTTTTATTCTTGTAGACAACCACTCCTACAGGGGTTAATCCTAGGAAGTACTCAGATTTGTTTTCACCCTGCAAAACAGTTTTAACATTATACACATAAACACACATATACATTTACAGAGAGCTACCTGTCTAAAAGATGAACTTGAGCCACTGTGAAAATAGGCACAATGAGCGTTCCTTAAGCTGATGTAACATGGTGGTTAGGAAAGCACATACAATGCAGTATGACACTGAATATTCTTTTTATATGTCCTGCATATTGAAGAAACTTTCAACGTTAATATTAACAAAACTTCTGTAGCTCTGAGCTACTAATTATCTATTATTTCTCGTTACTTTGAACTTTTTAAGGGCCTTACTCAGATTCTCGGTGTTGCTTTCATATTTCCTGCCCGAACACATTCTTTGTAATGAAACCCTTTTATCTTATAACAACACTTAGAATAAATCCCTTAGATTTGTAACCCATATTATTCTTCCAGAGTAGTTAATTGCCTTTTATATGGAAATGCAACCACATTCTTTCATAGAAAGGCTCCTTAATCCATAGTTCTCCTAAGTATGTGTTCCTATGGATTTAGACTCCACTTTTTTTTAAAAAAAGAACATGGGATTATGAAATAGAATAATTAGTGTTTTGCATTCTGTGGTGCCAGTCTTCCCTAGCCTTTTAAGGGTAATTGTTTTGAGGAGTTTTCTACAATCAAGCAAATATATAAATATATAAATGTTTTATGAAACAAATAAATAAATTGTTGACATTGTTGAGGACCCAAAGAACTGCATAGCCAAGTGCCAAAAGGAGCTCTCATCCTTGAAACAAAAAAGCAGTTTGCACGGCGTCCGTACAGACTGTGCATGTGCGGCATCCCGTACGGAGTGCACATGCGCGGCAGCCCATACGGTCGCCGTGCGAGAGGCAGCCCGTACGGACACCTGTATGGATGGCGCACGAGAGCGGCAGCACGTAGGGACGCCGTGTGCCCTCGGCCACTCTACAGCTGGGGGGAGGCAGGGGCCATCTTGTCAACCCCCCCCCGAGTGGCACCCAGGTCAAACCGCCCCCTCCACCCCCCACTTCCTACTCCCCTGCTGGGAGCCAATGTAGGTCTTTCAGTGTTATATGGTCTTGGCAGCCACTCCCAGTCACTAGTCTAGCTGCCGCATTCTGGATTAGTTGTAGTTTCCGGGTCACCTTCAAAGGTAGCCACGTAGAGCGCATTGCAGTAGTCCAAGCAGGAGATAACCAGAGCATGCACCACTCTGTCAAGACAGTCATTCATTCATTTTAAATTTGTATGGTACCCTTCATACAAATATATCAGAGTGGTTCACAGCATAAAATATATATAATACATCAAAAATGCTACTTACATAAACAGGATGAAGATCAACTCCATACATTTCAAGTGTCTTTGCCACTCCTAAGTAATTCAGTTCTACCTCAGCCGGAACTTGCCCCCTGTTTAATATAATAAAATATATTTTATAAAGTATAGAAAAATTATTTTAAAAGTTATGCTTGCCGAAATACTGACATAGCCGTTTCATACATATGCCCTTGAACATGCAGATGATGTAACATATGAGCCTCTCTCTCACACACACCCTTAGCAAAATGCTCCCCTTTTCCCCTTTGATGGAGTGCATCAGGATCTCTGTGCATTCGTGTGAAGTCTGCCTCACAGTTATATCATTTGCATGTATGCCACAAACAACATTTGAACCTGGGCATGAACTGACACTCTTTCTGAGGCTTATTTGTATGCTTGCTGCAGGTAAGGGCTTTCCAGGGAGCTTCAATCTCCCTTAAGTATTCTGCTACTAAGTCTTACAGCAAAATATTTCACTTAGAGTGCAGATTTAATACTATTTGTGAGAATACAATTATCCAGAGCTGTGTTTTAACCAGATATATTACAGACTGAAGATGATAACAAATGGTGAAGTCCCATTTATTTAACAGAATTTTTATACAACTTAATTGTAAATAAAATCTGGAAGGATCCTGAATAAGTGCTACAGCACACATCAAGATTCTCTAAGAACCATCAGATGCAGGGGTTGTTTTTTCCCCAGCCGGAACTCACCAGAACTCAGTTTCAGCACCTCTCAGGTGGGTGCCATTGCCATTATAAGAGAACAAAGAGAGGCATTCATGGTGAGTTCTGGCGCCTCTTTTTCTAAAAAAAATAGCACTGGTCAGATCTATACCTAAATTTCCCACGTGACAGCACAGAATTTATGATTTAATATTACTTTGAATGGGGTTGTTTATTGCGTCAGAAAAGCCTTCAAAATTGTTTTGATCACAGAATAAGAACATGCATTTTGCAGCACATTTGGTAAATGTGACTGAAAACATTCCTTGCCACTATCCCCTCCCCCCCACCCTCTGCATCCTCTCCCTGGCTTTATTATGCAAAGCTGTTATATACTGTACAGTGGTACCCCAGGTTGCGCACTCAATTCGTTCCAGGGTGCCATTCACACCCCGAACAGTGCGCAACCCGGACGGCATTTTTGCGCATGCGCGAGAGATCCTGTGATCTCACGCTTCTGCGCATCCACGGACCGCGCGGACATGCGCAGAAACGTCCGCGCTCCGTGTTACACTTCCGGGTTTGCGGAGTGCGCAACCCGAACGTATGCAACACGGAGCGTACGCAACACGGGGTACGACTGTATTGGCCCAAACATAAGCCACATTTTTTTTTTTCCAAATTCCGACCGTGAAAAGTTAAAGTGCGGCTTATATTCGCGACCTTATGGTATGCAGCCAAGAGCGTGGGGCAAACAGCGCCAGGAGCACGGGACAAACAGCCGCTGGCAACACAGTGCGGCTCCCCCCCCCCCCCCCCAGTATGCAGCCAGGAGCAGCGAGGAAAGGAGTGGCTTACATTCAGGTATTTTTTTCTTTTCTTTTTTTCGTTTCCCCCCTCCAGTTTTAAAGGTGTGGCTTATATTCGGGCCAATGCGGTATTTCCAGCTTGCCTTCAACCCAAACTGCTGCAACAAGTCAGCTGGGGCAGATAAGCTACTAAATGACCACTGCAACTTGCTGCACCCCACTGTAGCATAATGCACAGTAATTTATTGAATATCAGGTGGGTTACTTAAACAGATATCCCCACAATATTATCCAAAATCAGCATCACTTTTCATTATTAGTAAAAAATATTCTGCTTTGTGTTAGGTTTTTTAAATTACTCATCTTATATTACACTCATACGTGAGTTCCTAGTGATCCTTACTGATCAGGAGAACATCATCCTAATTTCAGGAACTGGGTCCCCACTGCATTTCCAATTCCAAGAGTGAAAAGGCCCAGGAAGCTAACACGCTTAAAATCCTAGTTCAATTGAAGAAGAAGAAGAAGAAGAAGAAGAAGAAGAAGAAGAAGAGGAAGAAGAGTTTGGATTTGATATCCCGCTTTATCACTACCCGAAGGAGTCTCAAAGCGGCTAACATTCTCCTTTCCCTTCCTCCCCCACAACAAACACTCTGTGAGGTGAGTGAGGCTGAGAGACTTCAGAGAAGTGTGACTAGCCCAAGGTCACCCAGCAGCTGCATGTGGAGGAACGGAGACACGAACCCGGTTCACCAGATTATGAGTCTACCACTCTTAACCACTACACCACACTGGCTCTTAATTCTTGTTTTGGAGGGGAACGAGGGAAGATTTCAAAATAACTTGTCAAAATAAGGTCACATTTTTCTGTTAACCTTCATAAATAGCATCTATAGTCACAGTATGTTTCAACACAATGTAATGCAAGTGTTTTTACAAAATTGCAAGTTTTTGCATATCTCACCAGATAGTTCACCTTATTTTTCCATTCTTATATATGAATAAATTCCTTAAAATCTTGTTTGCCAGCTCACAAATTCTGCCCATCTCCCATCTCTCCTGATCAAGAGACATCTCCTCAGTGTTTTTCAGCTTCTACACATTTTGGCATTCAGTTCTGCAACCATCTTATCAAAGAGGCCTTATCTCTCTATTCATTTGGCTCCACATTCCATAACTTAACCACCTGACTCATCGCTCAAATATGTTTTTCCGTCTCTCACCTTTTTGATTAAGACATGCAAGATTTTACGAAACAGCTATGCTGACTGATGAGCTGATAAATCTTATAAATTATAATCACTGACAACCTTTCATAAGTTAATTCTCTTGCTGCTGTCTCTTTTTTCTTTCTGCCATATTTTTCTTCCTGTGCTTCTGCATCTATATAACTTTAAGATTGCCCTGCCTTCTATGTCTACCCATAATGTAAGAAGGTAAGATGAGCCTACTGGGTAAAAGTCAATGGCTCATCTAGCCCGGAATCCCAATCTCACAGTGGCTAACCAGATGCCCGTGGAAAGCCTACACGCTAGACATGAACGCAACAGCACTCTGCCCACCTGAAATTCCCAGCAACCAGCATTCAGAAGTATAATACCTCCAACAGGGGAGGCAGAACAGAGCCATCATGACCAATAGCCATCGATAACCTTGTCCTCCATGAATTGGTGTAATAGCGCCTATGGTTGTAAGCTGAAGACATAGAATCATAGTGTTGGAAGGGACCCAAGGGTCACCTAGTCCAACCCCCTGCAATGCAAGAATCTCAGCTAAAACATCCATGACAGATGGCCAACCTCTGCTTTAAAACCTCCAGGGACGGAGAGTCCACAATGTCCCAAGGGAGACCGTTCCACGTTGAACAGCTCTTACTGTCAGAAAGTTTTTCCGTATATTTAGTCGGAATCTCCTTTCTTGTAGCTTGAAGCCACTGGTATGAGGACTCCTACCTTCCAGAGCAGGAGAAAGCAAGCCTGCTCCCTCTTCCACATGACAGCCCTTAAGATATTTTGAAGATACATGGTAATGTATACATTGTAATGTACAAAGGAGACAAAACGCCAGAATTAAATGCATTGGTTATATTTATGACTATTGCAGAGAAAAACAGCTCATAAGAAAGCAGATTTAAAACAACAGTCAATAGCTCGACTCACAAAGGAACTGCTTCTTTAGCGCCCTTTTCCTTGTACAGTTTTTATTTCCCAAGCAACGTTAGTTTATAACCTGAATTCTTACATCAGAGTTTTGTGTATCCGTTCCACAGCATCTTCTAGTTCTTCTTTCTGGTCTGGAACAAAGCGGTATTCCGAAACATAACCTGCAATATGCTTGTATGGATCATAGTCTCCAAGTTCAGCTGTATTTAAAATAAATTTTAAATACATATTCACTTTCTGACATATTTTACACAATTTTATTTTATTTTCCTACTTTGCTGGTTGTTAAATATATTTCCCCCCTTAATTCCTAGTAATAGTATTTTGTATCTGTGAACCTGATTTATGATATTCAGTGTCTCCCTCAGCCTGCATAAGCTTCAAAGTGTGATCACTGCCACCCCATGAAAAAGAAGAGGAGATGTGGACACTCCCATTTAAAACTGGAGCTCTAACAGTGCTTTTTTTCCAGGGGGTACTCAAGGGTACATAGTACCGGTACCTCTTTTATAGTTGTTAATAAGTGTGGCGCTTACTGTAGCAGTTTCATGCTGAGTACCAGCACTTACCGGTACTCTTCTAGGAATAAAGCACTAAGCTCTAGTATGAAGATGCAAGTGTGGGAAAGAATGGATCTTAGTCCTATCTCCCAGCTTTCAACTATTTAGTCCTATCTCCCAGCTTTCAAACTATTTTTGTATCGTGGAATTCCACAAGCTATAACAATAAAATGACTCAAAATGTAAACCTATCCTAATCTACGTAATGACTTGTAACATCCTTTAAACCCCCAAAATTAGCCCTGGAAATATTATGCTGTCACAGTACAATCAAGTACAATAAAGCTTTTCACAATTTCCCTGTCATCTATTTATGAGGGAGCGTCCACAGTACCTGACTTTGCACGAATTTAAACTGCATGCAAATTGGCTCTGCAAAATCCATTTTGAAGGGGGGGGGAGAACCAGAGGCCTAGGGCACCTGTAAAGACTAGCAGATTTGTTGTGGCATAATCTTTTATGGACTAGAGACCATAAAATAGAGGGGGGTATCAAGAAAAAAGGAACCCCAGTACTCAAAAACTTAACCACAACAAAGCTGTCAGGGACTGGCCCGAGCCAGGAGGGGTGGCGCAAGGGACAGAGGCATCCGGAGGTCACCCATGGACGCCAGAGGAGGTATTGCGAGCATGGGAGCAGGAAGAGGCAGCACCTAGGCTGTCGCCAGAGACAGGGAAGGAGGTGTGGAGAAGTGGGAGTGAAGAGGTGTCGCCACCTGTGCTGATGGAGGAAGAGCGGGTGGCGTGGGAGCCTATGGGAGGAGAGGAGAACATGGAGACGGAGGGAGAGCAAGGGGTCGAGGATGTAGCCGGAGCCTCTGCAACAACTTCCAGGGAGGATGAAAGTGAAAGGGATGAGGGCAACGCAGGGGCCGGCAGAGTCAAGAAGCGGAAAAGGAGGAGTGAGAGGAGGCGTTGGAGTTTTAAGAGGCTTTTATGCTGGGGGGAAAAGCGGAAACCCTTACTTGGAGAATCTGGTTCCTCGGAGGAGGATGATGAACTGTAAAGCTTGTCGGTGAAATAAACTTGTACATAAGTTAAACAGACTGTCGAGTCGCTTACTCTTGAGGAGGACACACACATCCCCCTCACAGCATTCTCCAAGTCATCGCAACCTCCTCAAGGAGTAAAAGGCTGCCGGGATGACTGAACGCAAGGAAGAAGCGGATGGCACAGGGCTGTACGTCGACTGGGAAGAGCGAGCTAGGGACCTAACGATAAGGTACGAAGTAGCTCAAGCTCAACTCGAGGAGGCGAGGCGGCATGCCGATGCAGGGAGAAGGGCAATGGGAGGAAGGAGGATGCCTTCCCACGGCAGCAGATTCGATGGGCAGCCGGAAAATTATTTGGGTTTCAAAACGGACATGCTTTACATTCTGGGGCTGCACAAAGAGGAGTTCCGAGACGAAGCGGAGCAAGTCGGTTTCGTGATTGCGCATTTTGATGGCGCTGCGAGAGATTGGGTGCGTCCTTTGATTTTAGCCGGGAACCCTGCGTTAAAGAGAATTAAGGATTTCTTTGAGGGCATGGATATTGTTTATTCTAGCCGGAGCGCGCAGGACGTGGAAGCAAGAGAGCTCTTGTCACTGAGGCAAGGCAGCATGACGGTCAGACAGTACCAATCCAAATTCTCTCTTCTGGCACACCGTCTAAATTGGGATTTGAAATCACCACCCATGCTGGCCATGTTTAAAATGGGGCTGTCAGAAGAGGTCCAGGATGCGTTAGCGAAATCAGGACCGTTGGAGGATCTCGACAGCCTCATGCAAGCCGCTTTAGCGATTGGAGTGCGTTTGGAGTGCCGAGACAAGGTGAGACGGGAGGGGAAGCCTGGGAGGTGGTTCAACATCCGGGCCCCTCCCCCGGGAGAGAAAACCTTCGGCGCGCAGCCCCAAACCCGGCAGGAAGTGCCCATGGAGTTGGGAGGAGCCCGCGCGCGCCCTTTTTCAAATCAAACCGTGGGCAAGGGCAGTGATGCGCAGGGCGGGAAAGTCCCTAAGAAATGTTACGTATGTTTAAGGAGTGGCCACCTAGCAAAGCACTGCGATCAAAGGAAAATGTGGCAGGGAATGGCAGGAATGGCTGTAAAGGAGGGGGTGGAAGAAACGGCGGTGGCGGGAAACGGAAATGCCTGGCGGCAAGACGAGGGGACCAGCAGCCAGGCGCAGTTACAGTAAAGAGTCCTCAAAGCAGCACACCCCCACAGCCCTCACCCGTTCAGCTTCAAAGCAGCACACCCCCACAGCCCTCCCCCGCTCAGCCTTCCCAAGCCCACCCACCCAACGCTCCGAAGCCAGGGATTGTGTTAGAGATAGCGTTGCAGCTACCCAATGGCTGCACACTGCAAATCCCGGCGCTGGTCGATTCAGGAGCGAGTACGGATTTTTTTGATAGAGACTTTGCCCTGCAGCATCAGATCCATCTACTGGAGGTGGATTTTCCGCTCCAAGTTACCACCATAGATGGAAGAGAGCTAAAAGGGGGGGCGGTCACGCACAGTACACCCCCCATGAAGATGCAAATAGGCAGGCATTCAGAGGTGCTGGCGTTTCATGTCACCTCTTTGGCAGGTCCCCCCATCATCTTGGGAATGGGATGGCTCACTCAGCACGACCCTGTCATCAGCTGGAGCCAGCGCTCTCTAACGTTTGGATCGGCACATTGCATGGAGAACTGTTTGCAGCAGTTATACCCCCAAAGCCAGATGGCAGCAGCAGTACTGCAGGCGGGGGAAGTGACGCTTCCAGAGGAGTATGCAGAGTTCCAGCAAGTGTTCAGCAAGAGAGAGGCGGACAAACTGCCACCCCACCGCCCCTATGACTGTCAGATTAACCTGTTGCCAGGAGCGCAGTTGCCACCAGGCAAGCTCTACACGATGTCAGAGCAGGAGTTGGCAAACTTGAAGGACTTTATTGCCAAGAACCTGGCCAGGGGTTTCATTCGGGAAAGCAAGGCAGTAGGGGGCAGCCCAGTGTTCTGGGTGGACAAAAGGAATACGACAGAGAAACGCTTGATTTGTGATTTCAGGGTCCTAAATTCCATCAGCCAACCAATCTCTTATCCCATGCCCAGAATTGACGACCTGCTGGCGGCAGTACGCAAGGGCAAGATGTTCACCAAGCTGGATTTAAGGGGAGCATACAATCTCATAAGAATCAGGGAGGGTGATGAATGGAAAACAACCATGTACACGCCTCTAGGAGCTTATGAATATTTGGTAATGCCTTTCGGGTTACAGGCAGGCAGCCAATGCTTCCAGGCGTTCATGCATCATGTCCTGGGTCCTCTGTTGTTCAAGCATGCAGTCGTGTATCTTGATGACATCTTAGTATACTCCCAAAACCCGGAAGAACACGTGACACACGTCAAGGAGGTGTTAAGACGACTCCAGGAAAATCATCTATGTGTCAAGCTGGAGAAATGTCAGTTTCACGCGACGGAAGTGGACTTTTTGGGCTATCGTCTTTCTGACAAGGGGATTGCCATGGACACTGATAAAGTAGAGGCAATCCTGCAATGGAAGAGCCCCAAAACCAAGAAAGATGTGCAGCGTTTCGTCGGTTTCGCAAATTTCTATCGCAAGTTCCTACCGGCATTTGCAGACATGACAGCGCCAATCACGGACTGTTTGAAAGGCAAGAAGAAATTCCGATGGACGGAGGAGGCGCAGAAGGCTTTTGAAGCCCTCAAAGGGGCCTTCGCTTCAGAGGCGCAATTGCTGCATGTCGACTCCACCAAGCCCATCAGGATAGAGACAGATGCCTCAAATAGAGCAATCGCAGCGGTTCTACTACAACAAGATCCGACGCAGGAATGGAGGCCATGTGCGTTTTATTCCAGACAGCTGAACAAGTCGGAGGCCAACTACGCAATTTGGGACAAGGAGTTGTTAGCAGTGGTAGCGGCTTTCAAGCATTGGCGCCATTTTTTGGTGGGGGCGCAGCATCAAATCCAGGTGTACACGGACCACAAGAACCTGGAGTACTGGCGCACGGCCAGAATTCTCAACCAGAGACAAATGAGATGGGCAGAGTTCTTTGCTAACTTTAATTTTCATATCCAGTATGTTCCAGGTGACCAGAACGTCAGAGCGGACGCCCTATCCAGAAAGCCTGAGTACCTGGAGGAGCAAGGGCCTCCAGTGGCAAGAGCGATCTTCCAACCTGAACAATGGAGGTGTGGCGCAACTCTAGGGGGGCGGGAAGAACTGGTGCGCCTCACCCTAGCCGATGACTTTGCACGGCGCAAACTGAAGGAACTGAGGGAGGGGGATCCCAAGGCGAAAGGGTTTGAGGAAAAGGAGGGGCTGCTGTTGTTCAAAGGGGCACTGTATGTTCCTGGGGAGGAGATGCGTGCTAGAGTTCTCAGACAGCTCCATGACAACCCCACAGCAGGGCATTTTGGGCAGTTCAAAACCACGGTGTTGGTCACGAGAGAGTTTTGGTGGCCCAGAGTCAGGCAGGAAGTCAAGGAATACGTCAGGGGGTGTGAGGTGTGCCAAAGAGCCAAAGGGGAGCGAGAAAAACCGGCTGGGTTGCTAGAACCTCTCCCCATCCCCAGTAAACCGTGGGAGGCGGTTTCCTTAGATTTCATCACCGACCTACCCCCATCCAAAGGCAAAACTGCAGTGTTGGTGGTAGTTGACCTTTTGACCAAGATGGCACACTTCATTGCATGCCCTAAGGTAGTCTCAGCTGAGGAAACAGCCAAGCTGTTTGTACAGCATGTTTTCAAGCACCATGGCATGCCAGAAAGAGTAATTTCAGATCGTGGAGTTCAGTTCACCTCACGGTTCTGGCGTAAGCTCATGCAAATCTTGCAGGTGCAGGTGAACTTGTCCTCTGCTCGCCATCCTCAGTCCAACGGGCAATCGGAGCGGGTAAATTCGATTTTGCAGCAGTATTTGCGCTGCTACGCATCTCAGCAACACAGTGATTGGAGTGACAGGCTCTCGCTTGCGGAGTTTGCGTACAATAACGCTCAACAGGTGTCCGCAGGCATGTCTCCTTTCCAGGCAGTCTACGGCAATCACCCGAGAGCCTTTCCAACGGGGGGAGGTGAAGGGAAGGCGGGAGACGTGCCAGCAGCGGAGCAATTTGCTGAGGAGCTACAGGCTTTGCACCAATTGCTCAGAGACAATCTAGAAAGGGCGAAAAGTGCTTACAAAAGAGCAGCAGACCAGCACCGAAGGGAAGGGGAGAGCATCAAAGTGGGAGACAAAGTTTGGTTGTCCACCCAGGGATTGCCCATGCCAGGCAGGGGCAAAAAGCTGAGGCAATGTAAAATTGGGCCTTTCGAAGTGGTGGAGCAGATCAACCCAGTGGCGTTCAGGTTGCAATTGCCGGAGACCATGAGAATTCACCCGGTCTTCCACAGGTCGCTCCTATCCAAGTTCAGAGAACCGCACAGGTATCAACAAGGGGACCAGAGGGGGTCGCAGGAATTGCCGTTGGTAGACATGGAGCACTTCAATGAAGCCACGGCCATCCTGGATTCCAGGTGGAGAGGGGATGAATTGCAGTACTTAGTAGCATGGGAGGGGGAGCCAGAGTCGGAGAACACGTGGATTCCGGCGGAAGATGTCACCAAGGAGTATTTAGTGTTGGAATTCCATGCACTGTATCCCGACAAACCGAAGCCGTACAGATGGCAAATGAGAGAGGTGTTTCAACCCACAGATTCAGAGGAGGGGGACTTCTGGGGGTTCCCATCCTCGGGTGCAGACAGTGGTGGGGGTGGCAACGAGTTGCAGAGTAGCCCTCATTCACCAACGGAAGGAATGGAGGTGGAAGGGGATATCGCGGCAGCAGAAGAATGGGGGTCGCGATGTCTCCCTCCTCCCTGGGGCAGGAAGGATTGGGAGGAGGTGTTCCAGTCCTCGTCGTCATCATCTAGTGCAGACACCACCATCTTCTTGGGATTCCCCTCTTCACCAGGAACGGCAGGAGAGAGTGAAGGAGGGGAATGGGATCCAGCCGGGGATCTTGGCTACCCTGGGGTAACACCCACCGAGCCGCCTCAGGAGGGGAAGGGGGGCTTGGGAGGGGGGATGGATGTCAGGGACTGGCCCGAGCCAGGAGGGGTGGCGCAAGGGACAGAGGCATCCGGAGGTCACCCATGGACGCCAGAGGAGGTATTGCGAGCATGGGAGCAGGAAGAGGCAGCACCTAGGCTGTCGCCAGAGACAGGGAAGGAGGTGTGGAGAAGTGGGAGTGAAGAGGTGTCGCCACCTGTGCTGATGGAGGAAGAGCGGGTGGCGTGGGAGCCTATGGGAGGAGAGGAGAACATGGAGACGGAGGGAGAGCAAGGGGTCGAGGATGTAGCCGGAGCCTCTGCAACAACTTCCAGGGAGGATGAAAGTGAAAGGGATGAGGGCAACGCAGGGGCCGGCAGAGTCAAGAAGCGGAAAAGGAGGAGTGAGAGGAGGCGTTGGAGTTTTAAGAGGCTTTTATGCTGGGGGGAAAAGCGGAAACCCTTACTTGGAGAATCTGGTTCCTCGGAGGAGGATGATGAACTGTAAAGCTTGTCGGTGAAATAAACTTGTACATAAGTTAAACAGACTGTCGAGTCGCTTACTCTTGAGGAGGACACACACATCCCCCTCACAGCAGCTTTACACAGTCAAAATTATTTGTGATTGTTTGCTGCAACAGACTAACATGGCTGGTCCTCTGGAATTTATCATGAGATAGAATCAATATATAACCCTCAGCATTCAAGTTCACTGTAATTCAGGTTTCTAAATATGACCAAACCTAAACAAAATCTAGTATTTATGAAGGGAAACGCAGTATGAAGCACATACCCTGTATTGCATATGCTCCCAGCTGAGCAGCAATGTTGACAGGGCAAGGCAAGCGGCCTTGCAAGACATCTTGCTTCACCTGTAAAAAAAACTGATACCTAAAACAAGGACAGAAAATAGAAGTAAGTATACAAGTATAAGGATCCTAACATACAAATATATTGCCGTTGCAGTTTATATAAAAGGAATATTGCTAGGTTACCTTGGGAGGGGGCAAGCAGCAAACGCCACAAACAGGATATTACGTTTTGTTTCCTTTGAATATCTCAAATCAAACGTAAATGGGAAAGCTTGCCCGGCATGTAAGCTGTGACAAAGCATGACACATGCTATGAATGCACCGCTGTGAACTTATGATGACAAAGCTAGGAGGCGGAAGCTGGCACTACAACTAGCAGCCTTGGGATACATCTAGTGTTCTAGATCAATTTGATAAACGACTTGGCTATCACAGCTTCTTTAAAAGAACCCTGGCAACTGTGGTTCTATAAGGATGCTGGGAATTTGCACAATGCCTTACTGTTCAATAATGTTTTCATTGAGTTGCATCCAACCATGATCTAGGCAGAGCAGACCCAATGAAATTAATTAACCTACCGGTAATCTAGTCATGCCCATTAATTTCATCGAGTCTGCTCCGAGTATGACTAACAATGGATACAACTCATTTTTAAAAATTCACTTTTCAAAAACATCAAACTTCAAAAACATTTTCCTTTTTAACAAAACGTTTCATTTATTCATAACCAGAAATGCTGGTTATCTGACTTACTGAGTCTTACATGGTGACTAGATACTAGATACTTGGGGGGAAAGACAGACACACCTCAAATTCAAATTTTATTATTACGGTCACAGACCAGTACCCAGACACACCTCAAGCCATTTACCAATATCAGGCATAGGCAACCTCGGCCCTCCAGATGTTTTGGGACTACAACTCCCATGATCCCTAGCTAACAGGACCAGTGGTCAGGGATTATGGGAATTGTAGTCTCAAAACATCGGAAGGGCCAAGGTTGCCTATGCCTGACCAATACAGTATGTACCAAGGATGGGGAGCATGTAGCCCACCAGATGTTGCTGGACTCAAGCTCTCATCAGCCCCAGTCAGCATGGCCAATGTTCAAGGATGGCAAGAGCTGTAGTTCAGCAGTATCTGAACTACAGGACTGGACTAGATGAAACATCTGTACAGTTATCAAACTACTTTTACCAGGGTTAGTGGGGGGGGTTAAAGGCACTTACTACACTACTGAAATTATCACCTGTACATAACCTTATAAACTGCATGCTCATCAATGTGTTTATAGTCTTCTATTTCCCCAATTATCTGGAATAGGGGGTCGGTGAGGCTGTAAGCCTACAGATATACAGATATAAGCCTTAGGAATACATGCAGACATTACTGAATTATTGGATATGATGTGCCGTCTCCAATGCAACATGCTTTTATGCACTAAAGAAAAGCATATTAGTATGCAGACTGCATTCACTGTATCAGAGCGAAGGTTGCATGTTGAATAGGGCCACTTAAAATGCAATACAATCAGCAACTGATTATCATATATGTTAGAATAAAAACAAAAGCTATGGGAGAACAACAAACTCTCTGTAGAAGTAGATCCATGATGGCAAAATAAAAAGCTGATAACCACTCAAACAAGAAAAAAGCAAAAACACTTCCGCAATCAGGGCAAAACTTTGAACACAAACATAAGCAAAGACAAGGCACAAGAATAAGCAGAATTTTGAATTTAACGCCATCCCTCCAACACCAGTGAGAGTTAAGCATCATTTTCCAACAAGGATTTATAGCAAGAAAATAAGAGTCTCAAGTTGTTCTCCATCTCTCTGTCTCTCTTTAAAAAAGGAACAAATCCTTGATGAGCTTATATAGTTATTTTACTAGATACTTTAAAAGCACCTGCTGACTCTTATTGCTAATGGTTAAAGGTTATTCATACAATACCTCGTGATTTCTTCTTTTAATTTGCATGGATCTTCTGCATAGAATTTAACACCAAAGTACAGTGTGTAGGGTGGACCAGCTATAAAAAATAAGAACATTTAACTGTGTGTGTGTGTTTTAAAGCACACCCTGCAATCCTAAACATAGTTACTTAGAAGTCAATTCCATTAATTTCAGCAGACCTTATTGGAGAAAGTATGCACTTGATTTTAACCTTGGATATGTGACAATGCCTAAGTAGCCATCTCATTTTCCTATTCCATGCAGGCCACACAAAAATGGGAGGAATGAAAAGTAATCACTCCAAAGATTTGGAGGGAGTGGCAAAAAATTATGAGAAGCTATGCCAGATGCAATTAGCAATTGATGAGGTTCTCTGTAGCCTTATTTTATCTTCTACCTGTCACCTACTTCCTGACTTGATTTCAACCACATTGGTATTTCTTTGCAAAGTCACCATACACATAACATTAACCAGTGTTATTTCCACAGTGATTTGGTCCAGGAACCATAGCAGCCAACTCCTAGTAGCTGTGGGGGCTTCAGCCCCCACAATAAAATATTTGAGGGGGCCGGGTCCCTGCAAAGTTGATGGACATTCCCATTCAAATGGTGTGTGTGCACTGCGTTGTGTGATCAATTATGCGGGGCAGGGTTTTACCTGGGACCCCACAATATTTTATTCAGGTTGGCACCCCTACCAGGAACTGTAACATGGCCTGAAGTCAGGTGACTGCAGACATCACGAGAGTTAGCATGGAGGGAAAGAAGTGTTTTCTTAGGGTTGCCATATTTCAAAAAGTAAAATTCCTGACACCCGCACGGTTATTGAGCTTATTTAAAGAAACCACCAAAATTGTCGAACATTTTGGGGGAGCAAACCCAGATTGTTGAGCTTTCTTCAGAAAACCTTTCCCCCCCCCCAAAAAAATAAGCTTTTGGAGCTTTTTCCTCTGCCATCCGGGTTTTCCCTGACATTTTGTCGATTTGGAAAATTTCCCCCCAACGCCATTTTTACACCTGAAAACCAGGACATGTCAGGAATTTCTCTGGCATATGGCAAGCCTAGTTGTGGCAGGCAAAGATTATTTTAAAGTGTGAGGGTAGGGAACCCCCGGGAAAATTACTCTGAACCACCTGAACTGTAAAGTCAGTCAACCCTACCCCACCAAAAGGAAAAAGACCCAAAAAAATCCTAGAATGGATGAGAAATTCCTCCTCCATTTTCACAGAAAGAGAATGGTCCTGTAAATATGAAGAAGTCCCACTTGACAATAGCTTCTTCTTCTTCTTTGGCGATCACTTGTAGCCACGTAAGATTGTCTTCCATGAGCACAGTCTTAACAGTTAGTCTGTAAGTGATTGTGGAGGCCAATTCTGGATCCACACATCCTTCCACAGTAGGGACATAGGTTTCCAGGCGGGAGTTGATCATGGTGACGGTTTCCCAAACGTGCCTTCCTCGTTTCTCCCTTTCGTCCTGAGTTCAAGCACCTTCAAAGTCCATGACACCTTTGGTAAAGGCTGCCCTCCAACTGGAGCACTCACAGGCCAGTGTTTCCCAATTGTCAATGTTTATTGACAAAAATACATTTTTGTAGATTTGCCTCGAGAGAGTCTTTAAACCTCTTTGGTTGACCACCAGCATTACGCTTTCCATTTTAAAGTTCGGAATAGAGTAGTTGCTTTGGAAGACGATAATCAGGCATCCGAACAACATGACCAGTCCAACGAAATTGATGTTGAAGAATCATTGCTTCGACACTCGTGATCTTTGCTTCTTCCAGTATACACTGACATTAGTTCGCCTGTCTTCCCAAGTGATATGTAAAAAAAATTGGAGACACCAGGCTAACAAAATGAAACTGAAAAACTTAATCAAGTCAAGACAGAAGTGCTCCTGGGCAAGGATACAACCAGTGTTGGACAGGATTGCACTCAGGTGAGCAGCTTGGGAGTCATTCAAAACGGCTCCCTGTATGAACACCTAGTGGTCATGCATCAGTGGATCTTCCACTGGCCATTAGAGGGGGGTTCCCAAGTGTGGGGTAGGGTTGGCTTGAAAGACTTCACAGTTCTTGTGATATCTGCAGTCACCTGGTTTCTGATTGATTTCTACTGCCTTATGAATCAATATTCTTCAATCTGACACATTTTGCCCCCCCCCCAAAAAACCTAAATAACTAAGTAGAATAAACATTTCAACAAATTCCACATTAATAAGAGCACTAAGTGCATTTTTGCTTGGATCCCTCAAATAATGGTTATAAAACAGGCAAACTTTCCTATTTAACCCGAATCTCTATGTTTGCCAAACTCCTAGCTTCTCCATCACAGTTATCCTGCAATGCCTTTTCAAGCCCTATTCTGATAATCTACCTGGCAGGTTTTTCTGCAAACCTGCTTGTTGCAGTTCCAAAGTTACTGCTCAGGCTTCTAGATATCCGCTTCAAGAGGCAAGTTTAAGAATTCGAATCAAATGCAAAGCTTGTTTATAAAGAAACAATGTAATTTTGAAATGAAGAGTTCTGGCATTGTAAAGAATAGTTTGAACAAATAAATATGTGAAACTGGAAAGAGAAGAAGCAGGTATTTAGCAGTCAAACTGGTGTACAGTATACACTTTTGAGATAGCCACATATAGCAACATTGATCAACGTCAAGGGACTATCAGACCTGTGCACTCAACACTGTTAGCTTTGCAGATGCAGTATTTTCTATGCCACTGCATCACGAAACAGTTTATGATGAATAAATTGTATATACATACTGTTTATTAGTTCCTTATGTTCTGTAAGGGTCTTTGCAGGATCCAGCCAGTACTGTGAAAAAAGTAATAGAAACCAGTTGTTGTGTTATTTCATATTTTTTTATTGTTTACATTTCTATACTGCCCTTCATCTGAAAAATCACAGGGCAATTTACAATATAAAAGCACAAAAATGTATAACATTGCAACAAACAAAAACAAACCCCCCTCCCGCACACAGAGAAAGAGTTTAAAAGGCCGTAGATTGTTCAATTAGCCAAAGGCCTGGGAGAAGAGGAATGTTTTTGCCTGGCACCTAAAGATATGTAAATGAGGTGCCAGGTGAGCCTCCCTGGGGAAAGTATTCCACAAGTGAGAAGCCACTGCAGAAAAGGCCTGCTCGTGTGTTGCCACCCTTCAGACCTCTCGTCAAGGAGGCATGCGAAGAAGAACAGTTATAGCAAACTATTATAAATACATATGGTTATATAAAGAGAGACTTTAAAACAAAGGTATTACCTTGCCCTGAAAAGAATAAGCTAATGTTATCCTAGAATAATTGAAGACAGTATACATCAACTTTCTATATGGTTATGCAAAAAGCATCTTGCTTGCACCCTGAAACAAACAATGAAGCCTGTTTCCGATATGATACAAAATCCAGAATTGCAGGTCCTGCTGGCAGGGAGCAAATCAGAAGTCATTTATTTGTTCTTTGTATACCACTAACTATGCTTTAACCATGACATGCAAACTGAGCCTACTGTCCTCCTCTGTCCTAGATATACGCAGAAATAAAAAAAGAATGTGCTTTGTAAGCATCTAACATCTGCAAAGTTTTCCAAAGAAGAAAAGTTAAAATTACAAACTAACATTATATCTGCTTCTACATTATTATTCCTTCAGCATCTTTTTTTGTGTGAAAGCCAAAAGCTTCTCTATACACCTCAATGGCAGTCATGATTATCTTCATAAGGATAACAAAAAAGCACTGCTGTTACTTATTTTTTTAAATAATTATGTGGCAAATCAATCTTGGACACTGAATTAAATGAACAAGGCACTGGCAACAGAGAATTATAATGTAAGAAAAGGCAAATCACAATTCATCCTTCGCTTTAAACTGAATTCAGAAGAAGAGATATAATCTCAAGGTAAAGGTAAAGGGACCCCTGACCATTAGGTCCAGTTGCAGACGACTCTGGGGTTGCGGCACTCATCTCGCTTTACTGGCCAAGGGAGCTGGCGTACAGCTTCTAGGTCATGTGGCCAGCATGACTAAGCCGCTTCTGGTGAACCAGAGCAGCGCATGGAAACGCCGTTTACCTTCCCGCTGCAGCGGTACCTATTTATCTACTTGCACTTTGACTTGCTTTCAAACTGCTAGGTTGGCAGGAGCAGGGACCAAGCAACGGGAGCTTACCCCGTCGCGGGGATTCAAACCGTCGACCTTCTGATCGGCAAGCCCTAGGCTCTGTGGTTTAACCCACAGCACCACCCACGTCCCAGGTAAAGGCTGTTAAAAACAGATTTTGAACAACCTGGAAACTCATAGCAGGTGCTTCAACCCCTTCAGCATCAAGGTGCAGGATCCAAGCATACCGTTTATGAGTACGTGGATATGCATTTTGTTTCAGGCTTTTTTAACGTTAATAATCTAATTGCCAAATCACTATAGGGCTCTATCACAACCAGAAACATGAAAGAACATGTTACAACGCCCTACAATTACAACGCCCAGGCTTACCAAAATATACTATTTGCCAGCATGTCAGCTGCAAAAAGTCATGACACTGTGTAATATTTATGAGTTGCTGCAGGCTTGGTACTTATGGCACAGATTTGTTAAAGTAGGCATTTGTCCTCAGTAACAGAGAGAGAAGGGAAGGAAGGAAGGGGCACACTCCACACTAATGATTTTGGAATGGAAATAGGATGTCACTTAACTACAGCAGAAATTTAATGTGGGAGATTCCCTGGGGGAAAGTCAAAAGTACAGGCAGAAAGCTACAGAGCTACCTGCTCCATTTGTCAAACATCTCATTCATAAGAAAGGAGCCACAGACAAGAAAAGCCACTAACTCGTTGCTACTACATGTACCCTAAAGGTAAAGGTACCCCTGACCGTTAGGTCCAGTCGCGGATGACTCTGGGGTTGCGCGCTCATCTCGCTTTATTGGCCGAGGGAGCCGGCGTACAGCTTCCGGGTCATGTGGCCAGCATGACTAAGCCGCTTCTGGCGAAACCAGAGCAGCGCATGGAAACGCAGTTTACCTTCCCGCCGGAGCTGTACCTATTTATCTGCTTGCACTTGATGTGTTTTCGAACTGCTAGGTGGGCAGGACCAGGGACCGAACAACGGGAGCTCACCCCGTCAAGCTCTTTAGTCGGAATTTCACAGAAGCCACCAGCTATGTAAGATAGCTTTCTAAACCCAAGTCCGCCTCAATTTCATAAAAACTTCGGGATTTAATTTAAGAGAGTAAAACAAGTACATGGGTAAGGAGTGCTGGATCTTAGCATCTAATGATCAGCACTCTACAAAATTGGCGAAGCCAGTTTTTAAGCTGCGGCCAAGAGCAGTGTGTTTTAAACTGTTCCAAAAATAAAAAGACACATAAGCTGAAAATTCAAGTGATGTATATGACTGTACTTAAGTTCTAAGTGAGCATGGCACTGTTAACATTCTGCTGCTGTGTACCGAGTCAAATTAAGGTCAAGCACTCTGAACTGGTTTGTAAGAAGCCATTAGCTAGGTTGAAAATTATCCATTTTCATGGATGGTGTCAATCACCAAATGCTTCTGTTACAGACGCTCAGCCTCTCAGACATGATTCCCCACCCCCCACCCCTTTTCCACTTCCACAGAGAAGGTGCTTGTTCAACAGGTCGCTTCTGCTTGCTTATCTGTTACAGATTCATCACACTGCTCTACGGTTTTCATGACACAAAAGTACAACTTTGTTCTGCTATTGCACAGTGCTGTGTTTAAACTAGTTCAAACACATACAATTATTTAGGCTTCAACTCGCTTATACATGTGTAATATCATATTGCCAACCCCAGCCTGTGTGTTTCATTAAAATCATTCGATTACGTTCATCATTTTCATAGGGTAGACGTCGCATTTAAGCTAACAAAGGCTGCATACCAGCTAAGTCCTTAATGTGTAATTCCGGGGCTCCTTTTGTTTTGTTAAGGACAACTAGTCTTTACTGCTACATGTCTCACAGGGAAGGATCTCAAAAGCAAAACCCTGATATCTGCTTGTCTGGCTGGGAAATATTAATGAGGAATAGCTATTAAAACACAAATAAAATGTGTAATTATTCTTATTTAATATAGAGGTCTTTAAAAAAGAAAAGAAACAGCAGGCATACAAAACTCCATTAAAAAGTTATATTAAAAATCATTAGAGAATGTCAGGAGTCTCTGCTTACGTATTCTTAATGTAATACTTTACATTGCTGGACATCTGATTTCTCAAAAAACAATATTTCAGTCAAACGTACATAATCAAGGTTTGTCTTTGTTTTGTTCATTAAAATATGTAATTCATCTGAATGTATGATAAAGTACTTGTATGTTTAGTGGAAGTCTTGCACAAGGAGTATTAGTTGCTCAATGGAGCTTCTCCCCATCTCCTACCCCAGTAGTATGGGGGTGTCAAGAGAACCCCCAGAACAGAGAAGGGAGGAGAGGAGAGGGGGAGTGTTCTATTTAGCAAGCCATAGTTGAAGGACATTATTGCCCAATTCCTTATGAATTTGCCCATGTGCCTGAAGATTCAACCCATTACTTACCAGTTTGCGCAATTTATAAGGACTTAAGAACAGCCTTGTTCAAAGATTTGTATCTCCCAGTTGAGAGATTGATTGGGCATTTGATTAAATTTTTATTAGGAGACAGGTTCCCCGAAAGCTCTGAAAAAGTAGCCCTTTTATGCCTTTGGTGTGGCAATTTTAGGGAGAAAGGTTTGTGGGAATAATAAGTGTAATCATGGGCAAGTTCTTGATTTTCCATTGCTCATTTACATCACTCCAATATATGATGGTACATTTAATCTTGAGTCAGGTTGAGTCATACCTACCCACCTACACACATGAACCTTCATCTCAGTTCAGCACATGTACCTTTCATTCAGACTCCACAAAAAGCTTAACCTAGAAATGACAGGTATCCATTCAACAGAGTCCACCTCCCACCTAATACCCTTCTATAAGAGGCTTACTGGAGGTGTGGCACCAAAATCATACAAGGGAGAGCTGGTAAGCTAGGGGAACATGTCTAGAGTTTGGCAGAGTCACAAATAACAAGTAGATGACAGCTATAAGTTAACTTTTAAAGGGAAATCTGCTCAACCACTTGCTTCCTCATTTTTTAAATACAACAACTAAATGTTGTAATCATGCAGGTAGACCTGACACATGTTCATAAGAAGGTCCACTCATTTGAACAGAAAAGACCATTTCTTTTAAGAACTCCAAATAAATAAATATTTATTTGCATATAACCATGACAACTCAATTTAGGCTGGTTTAAAAATTAACTTGCTGACAAGAGTATATGCAGGATTGTGACTGGAAAGTGGTAAACAAGCAGGATTAGGTTTAACACTGGAAAGCCACTGTTGTGCTTTTACTCACCGTCTGGTGACTTCTGTCACAGTAACGCAGTCCAAAGTAATCTATCTCCACGAGGTTTAAATGCCGGAATACGTAGCCTAGGACAACCGAACCTTTCGTTGACTTCTGTGGGAAAGAATGTACAGAGTCTTTTCATACAAGGGGTTCAGTCTTTTGTTAGCTGCACAGTGCCATTCATGCATTCAGTTAGCTTTGTCTACGAAAGGAGGTTGTTTTATTAGTTAGAAACAGCCTTTACTGTCTTTATAACTAAAATCTCAATGACCCTTATATACTCTCTTTAGCTATTTTGCAGAAATGAGTAAATACGCTTGTGTATTACCCAGCATTGATATTTTTAGCGTCATGTATTTATGTTATCAAAGTGCTATTCTGTGACCTGCGGTAGTCCTGCACTCTAGGTTTGCATGTGCATGTCTTCAAAGCTTTGCCATTTCATTTTGTCCAAGCAGGGGAAAAAAGGGGGGGAATGGTTCGAAGCTCAACTCCAAGTTTCCCTGTAGTGTTAAAGAAATGCTAAGTCGAGTCACACATCACCTGCTTTCTCAGTGCAACGTTACACACAACTATTTCATGAGCATACTACAGGTATGTTACACATGCATCACTGTCTGATATTGCTGAGGCTAATCTTTATTTATGAATCATAGAATTGTAGAGTTGGAAGGGACCCCGAGGATCATCTAGTCCAACCCATTGCAATGTCAACTGCCAACTGGAATGTTTCTAGTTATGGGAACTTTTATCACAAAAATGTGGAGAAGTGCAAAGTCCAAAGGATAATTATGTAACAATCTGCACCTTAGTCCAGATGGCACAAACCAGGTCTGTTCATTCACAGAAACCAAATTTCTCAAGCATTCCTACCACCAGACAGAGTAATAGTTTTTATAATGAGCTAAGAAATTACTTTCCGTGACAAATAAATAAATCTGAAGAAGTGTGCATGCACACGAAAGCTCATACCAAGAACAAACTTAGTTGGTCTCTAAGGTGCTACTGGAAGGAATTTTTTTATTTTGTTTTAAATAAATAAATGTTACAGACTAAATGCAAAACTCCAACGGAGGGAGGGAGGGAGGGAGGGAGGGAGGGAGGGAAAGAAAGAAAGAAAGAAAGAAAGAAAGAAAGAAAGAAAGAAAGAAAGAAAGAAAGAAAGAAAAAGACTGGAGCTGTTTCTAAACTTACACAATCTTTTTCATACTAAAGATCAAACTTGCTAGAGGCTTGCATTCTTAAAGGGAACAAGTTTATTTGAAATACCATCAGTAATGCTTTCAAGAGCGAGCAAAGAATTGTTCAAAATGAGTCATAGGGCCATGCTTTATGGTAACAAGACTATAAACCAGAAAGGCAGGTTTCTACCGGTTTTATAAAATGACAGCTAGAACCTTCAGAGAAGATCTAGTTTTCCTTTTGACAGAAAATGAAATTGAACCATTAAAATACTGCAACACACAAATCTGTTTTAAAAGGTGAGACCAGCTTTTATAAACCTCTAAAACAAGTCTGACAAATCAAGGTTAAATGGTTCTGAGTATTCATGCTGCACACAAAATATAAATATGACAAACCCCAGATTTACAGATAAAATGTAAATGTAGCAGAGGCTCAGTGTCTTTAACAGGTGCAAGGCCATCAAAAGTTGACAAGCACAAATTTCACATCTAACACTAAAACCACAAAAAGCACAGCTGGGAAACTCAGGGAAGAGTTAAAAAGCATGGTAACCTGTTGGAACCAAAGGCCTGGGAACACAGACCTGCTTTAAGAAGACACCAAAATGTCACTGAGATCCAGGTGGCGCTGTGGGTTAAACCACAGATCCTAGGGCTTGCTGATCAGAAGGTCGGCGGTTCGAATCCCCGCGAAGGGGTGAGCTCCCGTTGCTCGGTCCCAGCTCCTGCCCACCTAGCAGTTCAAAAGCACGTCAAAGTGCAAGTAGATAAATAGGAACCGCTCTGGTGGGAAGGTAAACGGCGTTTCCGTGCGCTGCTCTGGTTCGCCAGAAGCGGCTTTGTCATGCTGGCCACATGACCTGGAAGCTGTACGCCGGCTCTCAGGAAATAAAGCGAGATGAGCGCCGCAACCCCAGACTCGGACACGACTGGACCTAATGGTCAGGGGTCCCTTTACCTTTACCTTTACTTCCTCAGCTATTGATCCTCCAGATCATTGATGGGGAACCTGTGACCTTCCAGATACCTGGAGCTGCAAACCATCAACATCTGGAGGGCCACAGGCTGCCTATTCTTGTTCTAAAGTCAGTCTTCAACAAAAAAAATACATGAACAGAATCAACCAAAGTTCCCTACTGGGCTAATGTGATCTTCCCCTAGGAGCCAGATACCCATGCAACTTTCAGCAGTACTGCCTGCCCCTACACACAGTTAATCTAAGGCAGCACCAGCCACAAATTGCAGAGCAATTGCATTATGAACCTTCCAGGCATGCCTGGGGATTGCCAGGACTCCTGTGCTGGCAAAGGGAGGAGTGTGTTTGCATCAGCAGGAGAGAAATTTTGCAAATGGCATCCTAAAGCATATCACTTAACCCCTTAGTCCCCATTCCCAACAGAAAAGTAAACCACAGTACATATAATTAAGGTGCTTTTGTTCACTTCATTCCTTGTTGCACGTTCGCTTTCCCCCAAGTATTTCTCTCTCCTCTCTTTGCCCGTCTTCTCTGGGTGGTAACCATTTTATTTATTTATTTTGCTTATGTTATTCTGTAAAATACAATTTACAGTGATTATCGTACAATAAGTAATATTTTTGCCTAAACTTGTTCTTTTTGGAGGTCTAGCTCATATCAGACATTGTGCATAAGGTTGTAATTGTCAGAATTTTTCATTTTAAATAGACTTGCCAGATTTGAGCCTTTGAGTAGGTTCAAAAAATCAGTTCTACAGCATACCCACAACTCTTAGTATGATTAAACTTTATGACTGATATAGTTAAGCACATAAAAATAACTGATCTAAGGGAATGATAACAAGGCTAGACCACAACTTGCAGAATGCATGTTCAAGCAAAGAGTTTTAATTTAATAATGGTTAATATTGCAAATATTTACCAAGACAAGGAGCTAGAGCTTAATTAGCTGGATACATGTTCAAACAGAGAATAAACTAATAGACATTTATATGTATATATGTTTCTCCTGCTGGCAAATCGTCTCCCAATATGCATAGATGTTAACAAAGAAAACCGCAGTACGAATACATCCATGATTAGAATCTGCTTTACACACTAAGCATAATCATTTAGTTCACATTTTCATATCTAATCTCTTACTCCACAATCCAGTACTTAATTTAATTTTGCTAGACCAACCTGGTAGCATCCAGCTGTTTCAGACTGCAACTTCCATCAGTCTCAGCCAGCACAACTGTGAAAATAAATATAGCCAAATACTACTGACAGATGTCAATATGGCCTGTGGTTTTTTTAAAGATTGTATTAACACCTAAAGTGGGGCAGGGAGCAGTTATCTCAGCCACGCCTAATTAAATTATCGGCAATCTATTGTAAATGGTGTCCCTATTTAACATACATTCAAAGCTCTAATTATCACCGGCTGCAATTTTTGCATCTCATTGCCATTTAACAGCCACCTCACAGTTGTATTTTTCATATGCCTGCCAACAAAGATATAGAATCATAGAAATGTAGAGTTGGAAGGTATCCCAAAGATCATCTAGTCCAACCCCCTGGAATTATTTTTTTTTTGGGGGGGAGGGAATAAATCAGTTCTGCCTCTTATTAAGTATTTCTCCTTCTTCCAGGAGGTTCGCTCAGTATTGAAATATACACAATGCAAATATCAAGAGACTTCTTATTTGCTTTCAATAACCTCTCCTTTTAGCTTGTGAGAGCATTTCATCCCTAGAGACAAATAATCTACTCCAGAAAAATTCACCAGCAATTAGTAAATGATGGAGAAATGATCGTCTTAAACAAGCCAACACAATGTCCCACTTTGCACATAATGCAAAACCCAACCAGGACTAAGCATGAATGAGCAAACGTGCAGGTGCACAGAACGAAAATCGTGTCCACATCACTCCTTGGGATGTGGAGATTGCACAGTTACATTCCAATCACACTCAGTGGAATTTGTGTCCGTCCGTCCCCCCCACTTTTTTATTGCAGCAAGGCACCGTGTCAACTCATTTTGAACGTCCTCTCATTTTCAAAAATGTCCATATGACACAGAGGATGGGGATGGTCTGTATGAAAACAGAAGTTCAAATCCAGCTGGAGCACATGAAACGAGTTGCATAGTTCTGTGGGTCTAGGTCTAGGTAGCTTCCCTACATATTTTTTACTTTGAAATCACAATTGCTCTCACATACATCTCGAGGACTGAGATGCTTTTAATTAATCAACCAGGACCTCAGCTCACTTAAGATTTTTGAATGTTTAACCTCTTGTGATCACATTCAAGATTTCTTTATTCACAGAGCTAATGAAAAATGCATTACCCTCCAACAGTTAGACCAACAGACTCTTGGGGTTAATTAATAAAATGCTCCAGGCAAATCTACCCTTTCTTTAAATGGATTAGGGTTTGTTGTATTCTGTAAACCTTATCAGTTATTTGAATATATTGTTTTATTCAACAGATATAGAAGATCTAAAACATCAAAAACGCCCTTAGCAGTGAAATACTAACATTGTTTCAGTCGCTATATATTTGATAAATAGGCACAACAGCTAATTAATGCCAAGAGGCCCAAATACCCATTGATTGTAGGAAAAGAAAAAAACAAACAAACCTGGGGAGCCATCTAGGTTTACTTTTAATTACGATTATAGATTTGTTTTCAGTAGACTGTCCATGAATACTTTGTATGCCTAAATTATTTTTCTTGGAATAAGTTAGAAATGCCACTGACTAAGCACCTTGATGTGTGCACAGGACAAAAATAATTTGGGAATGTTTTCACACAGAATTGGAAACAGAGTTAGTGAAAGCAAAGCCGCAACCAATAATCTGGTGTTGAAGTGTGCTGGGATTAGAGATGTGGAGGCCCAGAGTTGGAGGTGCAAAAAATAGGAGGAATAATACTTTCCCCCCCCGGGGGGGGGGGTTTCCAGGACCTTCACATTTCTAGCCAGGAGGAAGTAGGATTTTTCCCATTTGGCAAGTGCTTTCTTTGCCAGGGGATCTCTAATAGCAGCTGGGAGAGGAGAGGACAGAGGATGAAGAAAGAGACGTGAGAGAATGCCCTGGTTCTCCATCCTCTAGACCAGGCATAGGCAACCTTGGCTCGCCAGATACCGTTTCTCCTAAAATAAAACGTAGCCATAAAATAAGCCGTAGCAGGATTTCTACGCATTTGTGAAATATAAGCCATACCCCGAAAATAAGACATAGTGCCGCGGCGCCTCTCCCTTAAAACAGCCTAGATAGGCGTGGCTATACAGCGTACCACACAGAGCGGTTAAAATAAGACATCCCCCGAAAATAAGCCATACTGTGTTTTTTTGAGGAAAAAAATATATAAGACGGTGTCTTATTTTAGGAGAAACACGGTATTTTGGAACTACAACTCCCATGATCCCTAGCTAACAGTGTCAGTGGTCAGGGATGATGGGAATTGTAGTCCCAAAACATCTGGAGAGCCAAGGTTGCCTATGCCTGCTCTAGAGCCATTAGAAAACTCAACAACCTGCTATACCTAGTGTGGAAAGTGCAACTGAATAGGACACAGCTGAGGCCAGCCTACGGCAGCACCATTCATCTTGGGCCTGCCCATAAAAAGAAAGTGAGTAACGGGGAGTGATGTTTGTTGTTCCAGGAACCATTCCCATTGTGAGACTTTTGTGGGTGAGTTGGGAGTTTGTTTGGGCCCTGGGTGAGAATTTGGAGGCTGAGATGGAGAGTGTGTCAGAAGGAAAATGAGTTGCATTAACGTAACATTTTTATACGTAAATGTGTATTTTTGTAATATTTTGTTTAATTTTTGTCTGTTGTTGCTTCAGTTTTTTGTACACCACTTTAGATATTTTTAATACATTAAGCAGTATAGAAAGTAAATAATCAAATATAATAATAGTTACTGGGACCATTTACTGAAAAAAGTATCATTTTAATTGAAAATTCACAGACAATTTAGTTCTTTAAGCAGGAGTCCCTTATCCGAAACATTAATTTAATATGGATTCATCTGTACAGCTCGGGTGAGACTAGCTTTCCTCAAAGTGATAATATTTTAACCACCAAATCTGAGGGGGCCCATGAAACACCCCAAAACAGAGGGAGAATTCGATTCACTGTGAAGCTTATAAATCAAGGAAAACGTGGACTGAAACCTCTCTGACAAAATGATATGACTACAGGTTACTTGAAGGGGGAACCTATATGCATCTACAGAATGTTTCAATCAACGTTCTAAACAGATTTAAAGTAGGAAATTTCATATAACTTCAGCCTCCTTTCCTTTAATTACGGTATCTGTTAAGAGTCCTTAATTTTGCCTCTTCTTGTTAAAAGGAAAGACCTATTTAGTCTTAATGGTTCTCTTTTCTTCTCTACATTACTAAATCTTCATCTTTATTTTGCAACAGAAAGTCAATAGCTTGTCATAAAATACAGCTTTTAAACCAGGGCATTCCATGCTTTATATGTCTTATATGTATATAAACTGATGAGACAAAAACATAATAATTTATCCATTAAGACTGAAGATACATCATGTTAATTAACCACATTTCTCTCTGCCCTCCTGAAGACTGCTTCAGATACACGCTTACAACAACAAATCCTGCAAATTTCCCTAAGTGTGTACATCCAGAGCATAAATTCCATAGGGCTGCTTTTCACTGGTGTACTGCTGAAAGCAGGTTTCTGGAAAACCACGTACATCGTAAAACAGGCTATCACAAACGCTGGGGGTGTGGGCCAGACAAGCACAACAGTTTTCCAAGCAAGGCCAAATGTACGTAAACCAAGAAATATTTGCAGCGTATTTTCCAAAAGGAAGCTCTGCAACTTTTATCACAGCAGAATATGCTACTAGACAGTAGGTGCATGTTCTTGAAAATTATCTCTAGACATTTTCCCCCATTTAATGCTTACAGATTAATGCAAATATGATCAAATATGATCTTTATTCTATCTGCTTTCAGAATCAATAACATCATTTCATTCAGTTGTGACCTTACCAGCAACCTAGCCTGCAGTAATTTTATTAAGCCAAACCATCCTGTAGTTATGTCAAGACCGATTATTTTCATGGCAATGCACAGCCACAAAAATGAGGAAATAGCAACACAGAAGAGTCCATTCCTTCTTCCCTCTGTCTTTCCTCTCCCATACACTGCAATTAACAAGTGCCGGCATTGTAAAATCAAACTAAAATCAATGCCACATCAGATTTTATCCTTTACTATTAGGAACCTAGGATGTGGCTTTATACCATGTCTTTATCTTTATATCTTTATTGTCATTGTACAAGTACAACGAAATTGGATTTAAATAATAATAATAATAATAATAATAATAAAATAATTAAAAATAAATAAATTCATTTTTCATTTAAACAATTGTTTCCCCAACCAAAAATGTACTCAACACAAGTAACAGCAGTAAAAGCCATACGAAACACTTAAAAATAAGGGAGAGCACTGAGCAGCCGCTGCGTCTATGCGCGCCGCCATCTTAGAACTCTTATAACTTAGAACTGTTATAAAAAATAACAGAAATTTAAACAAAAAACAAAAACAAAACAAAACTGAGCTCCCTCTGCCAAGCGGCGGCGGCAGCGGTCCTTTATAGAGCCCATCAGGCCCCGCCCCAGGCCAGGTGGTGAGTGACCGGACTGGGGCCCTCAGGCGCTGAGCAGGGGAGTCAAATCATTGGTCTGTCTAGCTCTGAACTGTCTACACTGGCTGACTGCTGATTTCTAGGATTACCCTCCTTGATTGGACCTGGCAACCTTCGCATGTGCTGTATTATTAAGTCATGGCACCTTCCCCTGAAAACCCTAAAATAAAATAGGGCTGCAGCAGCAGACACAAACTCCCCCAGACTTCCACATGGGTCCCCACAACTTGCTGGCTTTGTGCTGAATACTGTAACTGTAAATATTATGAGCCTTCATAGTTAGATCACAGCCCTGCCACATCAATTCACTCTGTCCTAAATTACAATATTAAATCATTCACTAATCACACATTAAAAGAAATCTTAATATCAAATCTCTTAAATCCACACTCATAGTCAATAACCAATACAGTTCTGACAATATGGTCTTGCCATATGGAGAAAGAGATTGCCAGGGAAAAGAAACTATGGTCATTTGTTTACATGTTCTGACTGAATTTTAGTTGCAGGAATATTGCAGGTTAGGGCTATTGCATCTGTAAGAAGGAAGCCAGTTTTGATAATGACGTCTTATAATGTTCCAGTTGTTCAATGAAAAGTCTAGGCATATTTACTAGGTCCAAAAATTGGTGCAATTGTCAAAGTTGGGAAAAAATTGGCATGAAAAACCAGTGCCCCACTTTAAAGTCTTGGATCTATTTCTAATAATCCGTACTGATACAAAAGAAAGGAGGACATATAATAAAATAAATAAATAAAAATTATTAAAAATTATTATTATTATTATTATTAAAATAATTTGCAAAATATAAGGTTTAGTGGTAATGGAAAGCAGTAATGAAATGGTTTAACTAAATAACCCGAGAGGACGACAAGTGGAAGTGGATAGGATTGAGTGTTGAATGTATGCATGTTGGTTTGTTTTGTTTGATTTACTTGTTTTTGTTAGAGTTTTTGTTAGAAGTATTTGGTTGTTTAGGATTTGTTTTGTTGTGTTTTGTTGTGTTTGTCATTAGTTAAGATTGGAATTTTTATTTGTTTGTTTTTTATCTGTATGTTTTGATATAATTTTCAATAAAGATTATTTTAAAATAAAATAAAATTGGTGCAATTCCTTTATCTAATGCAAGTATGGAAGTTGATGCATGACTTGTGCTTCTTGATTCATTTTTCATAACTACCGGTAATCTGCTGCTCTGTATTTGCTTCAGCACAGGTCTCTGTCAATGAGTCACCACTGCCCTTGCAACAAGTCTTAGGGACACGAGTGTACTCCATCTTTAAAATGGGTAAGTTGTGCAGGGGTCAGCAAACTTTTTCAGCAGGGGGCCGGTCCACTGTCCCTCAGACCTTGTGGGGGACCGGACTATATTTGGGGGGGGGGGGAATGAACGAATTCCTATGCCCCACAAATAACCCAGATATGCATTTTAAATAAAAGCACACATTCTACTCATGTAAGAACACCAGGCAAGCCCCACAAATAACCCAGAGGTGCATTTTAAATAAAAGGACACATTCTACTCACGTAAAAAAACACTGATTCCTGGACCATCCGCAGGCCAGATTTAGAAGGCGATTGGGCCGGATCCGGCCCCTGGGCCTTAGTTTGCCTACCCATGTGTTAAAGGTAAAGGTAAAGGGACCCCTGACCTTAGGTCCTGTTGCGAACAACTCTGGGGTTGCAGCGCTCATCTCGCTTTACTGGCCGAGGGAGCCGGCGTACAGCTTCTGGGTCATGTGGCCAGCATGACTAAGCTGCTTCTGGCAAACCAGAGCAGCACACGGAAACACCGTTTACCTTCCCACCGGAGTGGTACCTATTTATCTACTTGCACTTTGACGTGCCTTCGAACTGCTAGGTTGGCAGGAGCAGGGACTGAGCAACGGGAGCTCACCCCGTCAACGGGGATTCGAACCGCCGACCTTCTGATCGGCAAGCACTAGGCTCTGTGGTTTAGACCACATCGCCTTTCTAAACAGGCTAGAATAAACTTATTCATTGTAGAAATGTGTGATTCCTTGATTTTGTAATATGTTACATATAGGCATGCCATCTCTTTGTGGGTTGATGTCTGTGGATGTGATCATGTGCTTGAGTGATGGCTCTACACTTATTTCTAGTTCTTGTGTTATTTTTGTAGCACATTGCACTATTATGACAGTTTGAAGGAGTCTCACCATTGGGGGTGGGGTTGAGTCCTGCCTACCTTTTGAGTTAGAAGTCCACTTGATTTCATTTCATTTATGCGTTAAGGTCTGGGAAATCTATTTCCACAAATACACATTACCTGAAGAATGCTCAGCTGTATCCCCATATCGGTTGCATCAGGTGAGCATACCTTTAGTAAAATGAAACTCATAAAGGATTACTTAATATCTACCACAGGGAAAGAAAGGTGATACCACCTTATACTTTCAGCAGAATGTAAACTTGCTAGCTAGCCAAGCCTTTTTTGACAGTTAAATTTATAGGTTTGCCAAAAACAAGGAACAAGTCATTCAAGTAGGTTACAAGTTCAAATATTAAATGATTAGTTATTATAATAAAAGACTTCATGGTTGAATTACTCATTTTTAATTCTAGTAATTTAATTTTAGCAATTGTCAATGTTTATAGAAACTACAATGGATTGCAATTTGAGGTGTTGTAAGCAATTCCTTGTACATTCTATGAAAGTACGTTTGCGACTCTAGTGGACAGATATTCATGTTTATTAATGAATTTATCATCATGAAATGCCACCTATTAAACTATAATGAATGTGTTGTGTTATTCCATGCACTTATGGTATATTTTCTACATGTAGCTTTTGGGGGCGGGGAGGAGAGAAAGGCCCCCAAGACTATGTTTTGCCCTGGATCCCAGGTTCTCTCTCTCTCTCTCTCTCTCTCTGCAGCCCTGTTTGTTTGCACATGTGTCAACAGTTTAATATTGCTGCTATAAACACAAGCTTAACATGCATTATAGCTGGTGCAGATGTTGGCACTCTTCATCTTAAGCACTTGTGAGCTGTACAGCAGGTTCCCATCATATTTACCCAGATTTAAACCCCATTAAATTCAACAGGACTTGTTTCCCAATGAATATGTTTAGGATTAAAACCTTGAATTGCATTTATTTATTTATTTATTTTACTGGGAAGTAAACTCAATTAAACACTGGGATTTACTATCAGCTAGGGATATAAAGAGCAAGCTCTTCAGTTTTTCAATAACTTGGGATGGGTAATATATCCATCTCCCAATATCAGGGTGATGCACAGAAAGCATGTTTATTCCCTAAGAGCACACAGCACAACTTTGGTTATTTACTAGATAAGGACTTCAAGCGCATACAGATGCACTTACTAACTGGGGCCACTTGGTTCTTTTCTGTTGTGGATTGGATTTGGTTTCCCTACAGTTTTACTCCCTAAACCAGTGTTTCCCAACCAGTGTGCCTCCAGATGTTTTGGGACTACAATTCCCATCATCCCTGACCACTGGTATTGCTAGCGAGGGATGATGGGAGTTGTAGTCCCAAAACATCTGGAGGCACACTGGTTGAGAAACACTGCCCTAAACATACTTGCTATGAATTCAGTGCTGGTTTCCTCCCATGAGTGATAGGGGGCTGGCTTTTAGGAGAGACCACCTACCTGGTAATATGCCAAGCACTGGCTGGCACCATCAGTCAGCTGCAAGGCAACGCTTGGGGTACCCGATGGCACTGAGGAGGGCTGTTCTTCTGACAATACTCAGCCCTTCCTTTACAGTCAGCTGCAAGGCAACGCTTGGGGTACCCGATGGCACTGAGGAGGGCTGTTCTTCTGACAATACTCAGCCCTTCCTTTACGTCTAAGCCTTAAACTCTGAACCCACTGGGACCCTCCCCTGGATCAGAGTCCTCTAGCGCCACAAGTACCTCCCACTTCTCCTCCTTGTCCAACCAATCCCATAAAGATGTTCCCACAGGGCTCGTGACAGCCAGTTTCACGCACAGATCCCTTTTATTAGACGAAAGCGGCAGTGTTAAAGTAGTAAATTCATAATGAAAAGGACTGTTTCTCTTCCTGACAAACAGGTCCAACTATGCCAAACTTAAACTGCGAAGTCTTGTTTGACGGAAAACGTGAAGATGAAAAAAAGCAACACAGGAACAGATACGGTAGACAGTCCTTCCATGCCTACATGTAAACAGCAAGGGAACAAAAAACAAGTGCTGCTGTTGTTAACAGTTTCCAATGATCATAAATCCATGTATATCTGTTTTCAGATGCAGTTTGGTAGTATGTTTTTAAATGTGCTTCCTGAGTGTTAATGGAGGGGAGATTAGAACCCTTTTGTATGTACACAAAGGGAAATGTATGCATGTCTTGCCTTCCCATCTACCCTGGTGTGCAAGAAAATGAAGCAGGAAGTTTGTTTACTTTTCATTCCAACATCTTTTCAAATCGTTCACAGTGGCATGTTATTACAGCAGACAAGTGGGGGGTTTTTTCACACCACATTCTTTTGTATCCCTAATCTAAGGGAACAAGGTTATAGTGCTTCAACCCAGTCAACAAAGTGCCATACCATTTGCTTATCAAAACTTTTGTATCCAATATGCTTGATGTGCAGCAGTTTTATTAAAGGAGACAGCAACTTCCTCACAGGCATGATAATTCCACATCATGCAAAACATAATGAGCCAGCATAGCTACAACTGAACTGATTACATTAGTCTTAAATTTAATCACAGACTGCCCAAAACAGTTAGCCGTTGTTACTCCATTGTAAATTGGAAGACACAACCATTGTTCAGAAGACTGTTAGCAACTGTTGAATGATGGAAGGTAACAAGTACAGGTGACCCACTCAATCACATCATGCATAAACTTCCCCCCTCCCCACTAAATACTCAAAATATATTTTAACTATATATAGAGCTTCAAGTAAAACTTTTTAAGAATTCCTAATTTTACTGTAATTTTACCATTGTCCTATTACTATCAAGTTTAGTGAAGAGAAATTACACAGCAAATAAGTTTGTATGTAATTTGTGAGGAAATAGGGGTGAGAACAAGAGAGACAGAAAGCAAACTGAGCACATTTCTTGAGAAAATTCATTATACAGCACTTAAACATGCTGGTCTGCAATTTGCAAGTTTATGAGAGTTTCTGCATTTATAATACATTCCCTCATCACGGGGAAGAAATGAAAACCTTATGAAAGGAATAATTACGAGTGTATGAGTTCTGTTCATACTACTGAGCAATAAGAAATGTCAACCCAATTATGAAACTATGGAAGCAAAACTTGAGGAGAAAATACAGCAGTGGCTCAACTGCTGCACAGAGAATCCTTCAAATTAAACCACTGAATTAAATAGGTATATGGGGTGTTAGGGAAGGGGTAGCACTTCTAGTAGGGGACATGTCTGACTTCAGCCCCAGAGGTGCACTCCATTATCTCTCGAAACAGACATATGCCTATTATTATTATTACTATTATGGGAGTATGACTTTAAATGAAACTTCTACAACTTTAAAACTAAGTTTTTACTTTAATTACCATATGGCTAAAGAATTGTATAGCCACCCAATCTCACGAAACTGATGAAAATATTTTTACAATCTGTTTCTTGATGATAATAAACCATGAGATGAAGATAAGAAGCATTGTTTAAGAATACTAAACATAAAGGCAAGATGAAAACAAGAACCAAAAAAACAACAACACTACCTGCATGGTTAACAGATTTTTCAAATACTGCTTTTCAATCTCTTTTAAAACTTAAAAACCATATTAGACTAATCGAATCATAGAACTGTAGGGCTGGAAAAGACCCCGGGGGTCATCTGGCCATTAACTAACAAATAACGTAATTATAAAAGTTGCACAACTATAACAATGCAATAATCATGAGTTGTGAACAAATCTCACAGACCCTGGAACAATAGCATATGCTACCAAAGCACAGCCAACATATTAAATAACTGCATGAACAGGAGTGGTAAAATGGTAACATGGAGCATTTAGTTGCTATTTTCTGCCATAGAATATTCTCTGCCATTGCATCTTTGTGTCAACACTGTCAGGTCCTACCGGTACCAGTTACTACCAGCTTTTCTTGCTATACTGTGCAAGATCAAGCCAGGGTTTGGTCAACTTGAGACATAGGTCTACTCAGATACTCACACTGTCATGAGTTCAACATCCAAACAATATATGCATTTAAACAGGCAGTGTCCATCGTATTAGAGAGAGGGGGAACATTGGCTGATGTCTAATCATATACTTGAAAGTATATGTAGAAACCATCTGGTCACAATTGCCCACACCATCTTAAGTTTTCTTATAACAAAGAAATGACCGCAGGCTTGGAATTCTGATCTGAGATTGCTGCATCATTATGCACTGAAGAAAAGAGAATTATGGCCTTTCCTTTCTTCGGCACACAATTTACAAGTGTCAAATCTTCCTGAAAACCAAAAATGCTGTTGTTGACACTTCTGGATTTGTGGGCAAGGAACTCTGAGGGAAATTCTGGTTTGTTTGTTTGTTTGTTTGTTTGTTTGTTTGTTTGTTTGTTTTTCAATGTGCCAACCAGAGCACAGAGTTTTTCTTAACTAATCCTCTGGCTGGTGGCATACTAGTGAAGAAGTAACCAGTTGTTCTATTCCATGCAAAACCCTATAGAGGCAATGGCTGGCTTCGTGGTTTTTCCCACATTGTGATTTTTGCATAGCACATACACACATCATATTGCCTGGTCAAAAATTACGAAAGCTATATATGAGGAGATGGACTTCACACACAGCCCTAGAGTGTAAGAGATACTTGTCCCAAGCAAGTATGCTAGTAGCTGGAAGTGTCTTAGAGGGCATTCCCAAAGAATAACACTTGTTGTGGCGTGAAGAAGGCATCCCCTCTACGTACCTGGATGTGTGGAGTTATAAGTAAATGGTGTTGCTGGGAGGCCCATGTCCCATCATGAAAACTATGGGTGCCACAATTACACAAAAATCACTTGAAAGTCTAGTTCAGGGGTCGGCAAGGTTTACCTTGCCTGGGCCAGTTCACTCCAGTGGAGAACCCTCCGTGGGCCAGATTGCGTGTGCAGATGCAATTTCCAGCGCCCTGGAAGCAAGTCCCCGCGCCATGCTGTGCCGGTTTAGCGCAGCGCGCGGGGACTCACTGAGTGAGCAGCTCGGTTCGTGGGCGGCTCCTGGGCCAGTTAAATGACCCCCGTGGGCCGCTTGTGGCCCATGGGCCTTAGGTTGCCTACCCCTGGTAGTCACTCCTCCCCTGCCTTCTCCTATCATCTGCAGAGAACTGCATTAACATTGGGCATTTCTCATCTACACCAATCTTGCTTGGAGGTGCCAATCTTTCCAAGGGAAAAGCCTGACAAGTATGAAAGAAGCATACATACAGGACATTCCCTGCAAGATACATTTAAATGATCTGACATAACTCAAGTAGGCCTTTTTACCTCCAGGTTTTACCTTCACCATCCATTCTATCTACTTTCTGAAGACCTACATAGCTGACAATTCTTGCAGGGAAACGTCAGCAATTTCTTCCACTTAGTTATTTTACAAGCAGAAGGAAAGAAAAAGCAACTGCAAGACCTCCTTATGCCAGGATCTTACTTATGAAAGAGAATGGAGTGCCCTGGCTTGCCTTTTATCCTGCTGCTGGCATTGGCAAGTTTAAAGGATACAAGATAATATTTTCAAAAACAGACAAAGAAGATATGGGATTCTGGCTTGAAGTTATTTCATGCTATTTAACCATTGTCAATTCCTTCTCCTCGACCAAAGAACTGGCAGCACACTAGATATTCCAGATTAGCTCGCGGTCTTGCTTCTTCTTCTTCTTTTGAACAAAGAAAGCAGAGAGCAACATGAGTTATCCGTGTCATAGGGTAAGAAAAAAAAACACCCGGCACCTTTTAAAGGTTTTATGCTTTTCAAGGCATCTGCTTTTGTACCCCTTGTCTGTATGCACTTCCAAATATTATTATTTTCACTTGACTTATGAGCAATCCTGATTCCTATTCATTTCAGCGCATCCGGGAAGAGGGGTTGCGGGATTCTGCAATTTTCACACAAACAATGTGCCAGGTTTCTTTAAGCATCTACATGTTTGCTTGCCTATGTTTGTGTCACTTTTTGCATATAAGAAATTCCACTAGCATGTGGGTGGCTAAATTAATTGTGTTCATGGGGTTCCCCTAATGCATGGTCCATGCTTCCTTTTGGGAATTAATTCCTTTAGCCCCTACATTCCTTTTGGGAAGCATTCATATATTTACTACTTGGCTTCAATCATATCATGCAAGAGGGTTAATCTACCGCAACAATTATCACCAGATTGGAAGCATGGAGGAAACTACCATAGAAGAATTCTTACGCCATGCCCTCAGTGAACTTCTTCTCAGTTATTCTGTATTTAACTTAGGGCTTAACCAGGTGATAAGAGAATAAATGCTCCCAATGAGATGCTATCATTTGCACAACAGGTCCAAAGCACTTATTCAAAGACATGATTCTTGATATAGCTCAGTTGGTAGAGAATGAAACTCTTAATCTCAGGGTTGTGAGTTCGAGCCCCATGTTGAGCTAAAGATTCCAGAACTGTGGGGGGTTGGCCTACATGACCCTCATGGTCCCTTCCAACGCTACAATTCTATAATATCCTGCACACATGTTATTACTAAAGGGAGGGAGAAAAGTTTTGCAGGTGGACGGACGAGATATGCCAGCAAGGGAATATTTTGCAACTTCAAAAATATCACTTCCCTAATGGTAACTTCGTAGTGTTACACATACATACATTCATGCTTGCGGCCCTGCAGTCAGTTTAGTCATCAATCTAAGCAATTGCAGAAAACTAGAAACCTTTTCATGAGACTGAAATCTGCTTATAACAAAAAAGGCAACGTGGGAACAGGCCTTGAGGCCCCATGACAAATCAGCTGCAATAGAAATTATGGAGAACTCCAAACTCCCACACAAACCACAGTCCAATTCATCCTGTCTCTCTAACAATGGCATAGTTTTCATTATAATTTGAAGAAAACTGCTATCATACTGGCTCTTCAGAGAACAGGTGGCGAATAATTAATTTTAAAGACAGAGGTTAAAGAGATATACAGTATGCAAGACATTCCATTTTACTCTCTTGTTAACTAATACAATTTAAGAGCAGAATCTCCATTTTAAAAAAAATCAGTGGTGCAGTTAAGCTTAACTCTCATTTTTGACACCAGAATCAAGACCAGTGTGCATGTTAATACAGCTTAATTAAAAGCAGATTTTTACCATTTTAAGAGAGAAGCAGCTGCTACTGACACTGATAAAGAAATGTTTGCCTCTAAGCTATGCTCTCTAGTGCTGTATACATGGGAACTAATTAAAATCTATTTTCAGAAAGAAGCTTCTTGACAATCAAAGCCATTTGTTGCATTTATTCAATAATACTGAGTTTGTAATCCCCTCTGTAGGATTGTATGATATTTTTTCTAAGTACATACAATGAATTTCTTCTGATTTTGCTTTCCATGTCCCCCATAATGAAAAGTAAAACACAGAAACAAAAAACAATTTTGTTCTCACTTGTCTGCAAGTAGATACAGGCTGTGATGCACACAGATCATTTTTTTAGCCTTTAAGCTCTACAAGGAAAAGGAGAATGGAACCAAAAGGTACTTTTCTTTTCTCTGAGTTTTGAAAACTTCCTCTATGGAAAAGGTATGATACATATTTGGGAAAAGGCTGTTTGCCTGTTCACCTGTTCCACAGAGAAGTGTGCAGAGTCCAGAGAAAGAACTGAGTGACCTTTCCCCCATCCTTGGTACCCCCTGGGAAATTCACAAACCTGCTGCTCCTGAAACAGATGTGGATATTCAACAGAATGTATTGAATATGTATATGAGCTAGTTCTCCATACAGCTGACCTAGAAATAATGCAAGAAGGATCCAAAGGAGGAAAACTTTGTACATTTCTAATGTTAATTTTTTTAAAAAAAAATTAATAACAGTGCGCTCCTCCCCAACCCCCAAAAAAAGGATTTGATCAAAAGTGGAAGTATCATTCTCAATGTGATTAAAAGAAGAAGAGCTTCATGAATCTCCATTGCTATGCAAACTGCCCTTAATACAACTATCCAAGTCCTCTGATAAGCATTCTTCCAGGCAGGAATAGAATCATAGAATCTTAGAGCTGGAAGGGATCCCATGGGTCATCTAGTCCAACCCCCTGCAATGCAGGAATCTTAGCTAAAGCATCCATGACAGGTGGCCATCCAACCTCTGTTTAAAAACCTCCAAGGAAGCAGAGTCCACCACCTCTTGTGGGAGTCTGTCCCACTGCTGAATAGCTCTTACTGTCAGAAAGTTTTTTTGAATGTTTAGTCGGAATCTCCTTTCTTGCAACTTGAAGCCCTCCAGAGCAGGAGAAAACAAGCATGCTCCCTCCTCCATGTGATAGCCCTTAAGATATTTGAAGGTGGCTATCATATCTCCTCTCAGTCCCCTTTTACCCAGCTCCTTCAAGTGCTCCCCATAAAGCTTAGTTTCCAGACCCTTGATCATCTTGGTTGCCCTCCTCTGCACACATTCCAGCTTGTCAACATCCTTATTAAATGGTGCTGCCCAGAATTGGACACAGTATTCCAAGTGTGGTCTGACTAAGCCAGAACAGAGTGGTACTATTACTTCCCTTGATCTAGACACTATACTTTTGTTGTTGCAGCCTAGAATAGCATTATTATTATTTTTTGCTGCTGTTGCATCACACTCTTGACTCATGTTAAGCTTGTGGTCCACCAAGACCCCAAGATCCTTCTTACAGGTACTGCTAGTAAGCCAGGTGTCCCCCAGCCTATACTTGTACATCTGGTTCTTCCTGCCTAAGTGCAGAACCTTACATTTTTCTCTATTGAAATTCATTTTGTTAGCTTGCGCCCAGTTCTCCAATCTGTTAAGGTAAATTTGAATTCTGATTCTGTCTTCAGCGGCATTAGCTACTCCTTCCAGTTTGGTCATTAATGAGTACTCTTTGGGTTCGGTCAGTCAACCAGCAACAAATCCACCTAACAGTTACGTTGTGCAACCCACATTTTACCAGATTCATCGTGAGAATATCATGGGGAACTTTGTCAAAAGCCTTACTGAAATCAAGATACACTATGTCCACAGCAATTCCCTGATCCACCAAGTTTGTAATTCCATCAAAAAAAGAAATCAGATTGGTCTGGCATGACTTATTTTTGAGAAACCCATGCTGGGCCTTAGTAATCAAAGCATCCTTTTCTAAATGCTCACAGACCGACTGTTGAATTATCTGTTCTAGGAGCTTCCCTGGTGCTATTGATGTCAAGCTCACCGGTCAGTAGAAGAGGAGGGTTGAGTGCTCTAGGCACACCAGTTCATCAAAATTTACATCTGTAAGCTACAGCATGACTGAATTCCTTGTACAGATCTCTGCCATTTAGACTAGCGAGATCTGTTGTCGGTAGCAGAGTTCCAATAAATGACGATTTCTCCAAAACTCCCACACTAACAATGCCATCATCCTTATCATTAAAGCAACTAGAAATGACTTTTTATTTTTTATTTTTACGGTGCATAGCAGGTGTGGGACCTGAATCAGGATGAAGGGGATTTTAAACTAGATCAGGTCCCCATTCCTGTTATTTGCATCAGGAGGAACGTTCCTGTTAGTGCCATTGGGAGCTTTCCTCCAATACAAATAGGTGTAGGCTGCCCCTCTTGGTTGTGCCCATGATCATAGCACGTTCTCCACCATTCATGCAGTTGCTTTACACAGGAAGATCCTATCTCAACAACCCTTTAAAGGGGCCTATAAACACAGAGCACATGCATGCATATTTAATAAAGTCAAGAGCCATGTCAGGAATACTTTCAATATTCAGTGGGCCATCTGAAGACCAATTAAGAGTGCAGCTGTGATTTTATGCATACTGACTGGGGAGCAGGGGTGCCATTTGAATAAAATATTGCAGGGGCCCAGGTAAGCCCCGCCCTGCATAATCGATCACATGATATGGTGCACACACCCCATTTGAATGGCAATGCCCATTAACTTGGGGTGGGGGAGGCGGCTCCCTCAAATATTTTATTGGGGGAGCCAAAGCCCCCTCGGCCCCTAGGAGTTGGTTCCTATGCTTGGGAGCGACTCCCATTCAAATCAGTGGGACTTACTTCTGATTAAAAATACACACAGGATTGGGCTGCACGTGCAGTTTAGACATCCAGATTAGACAATGGATTTCAACTTCGGAAATGAGTGAGATCATAAATTAAATAGTGAATTTTGCTCCACTACCAACTTCTCCAATGGCTTAGAAGTACCTAGATCAAAAGCAGATGGTAAACCACACTGGATTTCGACAGGCACAACATTTCACACTAACCCCTTTATAATATTCTTCATTGCGAAACACAGACAATGGGTTATGTTGTTTGTTTTTCATTCTGCATTTGACTGATCTGTTCAAAGTGGAAACTTGCATGAAAGGATGCTGATCTTAGCTAGGGCTTTTAGAGTAGAAATAGCAGTAAATTAAGGGAAAACGAAATGATTCTCTGAAGAAAGGCGTTACACGAAGGGAAGATAAAAGACACTGTCTGCATTTAAAACTATTTTCTTCTTGCACCTTGAGAATATATTACTACATATAATTAAAAGCTTTCAACCAAACATCCATGGCCTTGCCTTTCTTTTCTTGAAAATATCTGAAGAAGGTGAGACTTAAGAATTTCAGAGATTTTGTTTAAACTTCAAAGATTTTGTTTGGGGAGTTTTGTATTTTTTGTTTTTCTCACTGGGATTGATCCAAGTCTATTGTGGCCCCGATTTTACATCTGCTCTTTGAAGAAGTTTCCACCACATGTCAATACTTCTGTTTCCATGACACTGTCACATCTTACTTCAATTGTGCAAATGATTCTGTGCATATCTTCAAAGGTAATCTCATCAATCTTAGACAGAGTTCTTCAGAGGCTTGCTAGGCAAAGATGTTCTCTCTCTTTTTAGATAAAAGAAAACATCTTTGTTCAGAAGGTCCCCAGGTAAACATATTCAGATGGATCACTTTCCGATGTACCACGTTCAAAACTTCAACCAATGTAACTGTTGTCTAGATATAGAACTGACCTGAAATGAATTAACATCAGAAATTAAATATTCCTCCATCTATGCCTGAGTGTAAACCTTCACTTTGCTCAGAATGCAAATATGTATGCAACTATATTTGTCATCTAAATTAAGTGCATCGATGTATACATGTCTGCCCAAAACAACTAAAGCTGTTTTGGACAACCTGTGGTAAGGAAACAGAATATCACCAGCAATTCTTGCCACTAACCTCCACATGTTGACCACTGTTTTGGAAACAAAAATCTATATGCTCATAAGCTGTACCAAGAAAGGCTCTTGCCATGAGATTGGGTTAGGGACACTACAGTCACATGCACAAATATGCATTTAGATCTTGTCACACACACGTAGCTTTGTTCACAAAGGAACAATGCTGGAAGTCAGGAGCAGGGACAGCGAGTATCATTCTGTACTCCCTTTACACATTGACTTTACACCTACTTATAAACTTCAAGGAAGAGCCATAGCTCAATAACAGAGCACATTTTTCACATGAATAAAGTCCATAAGAGCCTCTTAGGAAGAACCTAGTTCATACAACTAGAAAAAACACCTGATTCACACCACTATGTCCAACATGTTCATACCATTAGTACAGGCTTTCCAAGTCGCCTCCCCCACCCAGTAAGAAAGCTTCCAAAAGGAGAGCTATATCAAGAACCAGCCATTACACTATTTTGCTTGAAGATCGGAAATGCACATTTTGCCCTTAAGAAACAAAATTAACTGAAGAGCAGCTTGAGAATCTAAAAACAGCCACAACAATTGTGCCAGCACTAAAGTCAAATGGTAAGGAAAGACAAGACTGCAGAGCTTGCAAGCACACTGTAAGGCACTTAAGCAGTATCGTTATCTAGTTCTTGTGATTAATTGACTGCTGAGTGTTCTTGCTGAGGGCAAAGTGTTTGTAAAACTCGACCTTGCCAAAGCATGTTGGCAGCAAATTGTCAATGCTACTGCTACTGATTCCCAAGCAATCATCACTTACCTAAGGAGATAAGAATCTTCAATTCCAGGTACCATATTTTGATACTGTACTAATCATTGGATTAAGAAAGGATGGACTTCAAAGTCTCCAGAAAGTCCTGTTTTGTTTCAATAAATTAGGTATCCACACTTTTATTTTTAAATGTTTCTAGTATTTACCCTAACTGACGCAATATATGTGCAGTTGATGATGCACCAAGTTGAAAAGCAAAGCAAGAGTTACGTAATTTATAACTACTCTATTCTGAACTTTAAAATGGAAAGTCTAATGCTGGTGGTCAACAAAAGAGGTTTAAAGACTCTCTCAAGGCAAATATTAAAAAATGTAGTAGAAACACCGACAACTGGGAAACACTGGCCTGTGAGCACTCCAATTGGAGAAGCCTTTACCAAAGGTGTCATGGACTTTGAAGACACTCGAACTCAGGACGAAAGGGAGAAACGTGCCAAGAGGAAGGCACACTTGGCAAACCCTCACCGCAATCAATTCCCGTCCGGAATCCTATGTCCCCACTGTGGAAGGACGTGTGGATCCAGAATTGGCCTCCACAGTCACTTACGGACTCACTGTTAAAACTGTGTTCATGGAAGACAATCTTACTCGGCCACAAGTGATCGCCAAAGAAGAAGACTTAATTTATACCACACTTTCCTTCCACAAAAGACAACCCTTGCTGAGTCATCACTGACTTCATTATCTGCTTGGAAAGTACTTCCTTAGAGTTGGACTCCCTAGTACGAAGGTACTTTCCAGAGTGCTAACAAGTTATTGACTTCTAATTTTATGCTGGTATATTACAATGAGCAGAAACCATTATTCCTTAGTGCTGACCTTTCCCTATATTGGAGTTATTGGAGGTATTTGGTGTTATACTGGAACATGCATTATCAGGTGCACCAATTGCTTACCATTCAAGAACGATGTCATCCACTAAACAACTATGTACAAATAAGCAGAGCCTGGATAGCTCAGCTGGTTAGAGCATGGTGCTGATAATGCCAAGGTTGCGGGTTTGATCCCTGTATGGGACAGCTGCATATTCCTGCACCATGGGGAATTGGACTTGATGATACTCAGGGTGCCTTCCAACTCAAAAATTCTATGATCTATTAAAGAGTTCTACAGGTACTGTTATCTCTATGGCACGTAGAGAGGCATTTTCCTTTTCAGTGTGCATTAACAGAAACAAGGTCAAACACAAAAAGTTAGGAAGGAAGCCAAATAAGTTGCTATTTCAAAAATATTTAGGAAAGGCTGGGTATGTTCAGATCAAGACAGATTCACTAAACAGCAACATTTGACTTGGCAGGATGACAAGGCTAAACTCTGTGGAATGCAATTCTTCAGTTATGCATTAAGCATTCTTTTTCTTAACACGCTTCTCCTTAAAATAAAATAAAGTATGCGAAGAGATCATACAAATGAATACTAATTCAGAGAAAAGGTCTAGTTCAGGCGTCGGCAAGGTTTACCGGTCATGGGCCAGATCACTCTCACGGAGATTGTCCGTGGGTCGGACTGGCACAGCGTGACGCCGGAAGTCGTGTCTGCGCATGTCCACGGTGCCAGAAATTGCTTCTGCGCATGCCCAGACACCGAAAATTGCACCTGCGCAGAAGCAATTTTCAGCATCTGGACATGCGCAGACACAATTTCCAGTATCTGCACGTGCACAGATGCAATTTCCAGCCCCGCTCGGCGAGTCCGTGCACAGCTCGTGGGGGACTCGCCGAGCAAGTGGCTCGTGGGCCGGTAAAACGGTCTCCGTGGGCCGGATCCAGCCCATGGACCGGAGGTTGCTGACCCCTGGTCTAGTTTCTAGAAAGACTTCTCAGAACATTTCTCCTCCTGTGCTTCTTCAGCGTACCCTGAAGGTCAAACTATACATGACATTGGAGTTCTGCAATGGAAACTCGCGACATCTATTTACTGTATTTTATAAAATGGAACTGTGGGAGGGGAAAACTCTAGATCAGGTCCATGACAAAGGGGGGAAACCTAACAGTTGATTCTCACACCAGTTCCCTAACTTAATTCACCTTGTCTGAAGCCATTCATTGTGTAGGGAATTTATAATCTCTCATGCTTGTCAGTTTTCTCCTCTATGGCTAAAAGCATCTGGGAGTTCAGAATAGAAATCAGCATAGGAGCAAAGAATTAGAACCTTACCCACAGCACCACAACCCCAGTTGAAATTGTTCCTCCCCCTTGTTTCTTACTGAGATACAAAAGGGGATTGGGAGTGCCAGTGGTAAAACATAAATGTTGCATGTGGTTTTTGAACCTCATCTCCATCTGCTTTCTGTCTCTATAACTACCTCATTCAGAAACACATTAATTTGGAAGTAAACTCTACTAATCTGTATAATCCAATAATCATTTTTCTGTGGAATTTATCTCCTCGAAAGTGTTTTGAGGATTACAGCCAGCAACATCTTTGTAACACAGTCATTAACTTCCCTCTTTCTTTGAATGGAAGCAGGGACTTTTCCACAGTTGCTCCCTGTCTGTTGAATGATCCCTTTGAGGTTATGTGGCAATGCAACTTCCCTTTCAGATTTCAAAAATAATGAAACACATTTTAATTTAAAATAGCCTTCAGGCATGGCTACCACTATTAGGCTGTTTTTCATACATCTATATTTTTCACTGTTGTTAAGCTGTGACTGTACAATGATTTACTGTGACAGTATTTTGATGATTTATGATGTTATAGGTAGTAACAAGCATATGGAGAGGCAAGGTGGAAGCTCAAATTAACATTACGTGGCTACTCAAATGCTGCCACCAGTACCTCTAAACTGTAATGAAGTGTAAGACTGCAGCATAATTTTTTTAGAAGTTTTATGTCCAGAAGAATTTCATTAATTACACCTATAAAGGTAAAGGTACCCCTGACCGTTAGGTCCAGTCACGGACGACTCTGGGGTTGTGCGCTCATCTCGCTCCATAGGCTGAGGGAGCCGGCGTTTATCCGCAGCAAAACGAAAAAAACCAGTGGGTGGCAGTCTTTAGACAGAGAACCAAAAAAACGCCACACAACGGCCACTGTAGGTAAGCCACAGATGAACGAAAACTTTCTTTATTGTAAAATAACCAGACAGTGTTCCGGTAAAGTCACTGTTTCGAACACTTCTTCAGCTAACATAGCTTGTTAAATTATACACTTCACTCGGAGCAGTGGTCATAGACCAGTGGTTACATGGTCTATGACCACTGCTCCGAGTGAAGTGTATAATTTAACAAGCTATGTTAGCTGAAGAAGTGTTCGAAACAGTGACTTTACCAGAACACTGTCTGGTTATTTTACAATAAAGAAAGTTTTCGTTCATCTGTGGCTTACCTACAGTGGCCGTTGTGTGGCGTTTATCCGCAGACAGCTTCCGGGTCACGTGGCCAGCATGAGTAAGCCGCTTCTGGCAAACCAGAGCAGCGCACGGAAACGCCGTTTACCTTCCCGCCGGAGCGGTACCTATCTATTTGCTTGCACTTTGACATGCTTTTGAACTGCTAGGTGGGCAGGAGCAGGGATCGAGCAATGGGAGCTCACCCCGTCGCGGGGATTCAAATCGCCGACCTTCTGATCGGCAAGCCCTAGGCTCTGTGGTTTAGACCACAGCGCCACCCGCGTCCCATAATTACACCTATAGCGAGCTCCATTTGTACTACTGAACAATATTAGCAGTAATAGCAGCAGACTAACACTTTCCTTTCATCGTCCATTTCACTTCTTCCACTTTTATGACTAATTTGCATGTTTTCATTAGGATATATTTACTTTCCCTCCTACAAATCAGCAATTGATGATCCAACCGTACCAGTGACTACCTTGCCTTTGACTAAGAATATTGGGTACGGGGGGGGGGGAGCAATCTGTATTAAAACTGGTACTGTATTTTGTTTTTCAAAAGAATGATAGAATAACTTCACAAGTATTTGGAGCATGCATAAAACAACATAGACAGCCAAACCTATCCCAGATGTTGGCATATGAAGTTCTACCGAGAAGGCTGAGATTCTGAAAGGTGCCTAACTCCCACAGGCACGCATTGCCTATACAAAAATGAAAATGGTTTGCTTTACTACCAAGGCCATGTTCACATAAGCACTTCAATGCATAGCAGCTTTTGTTCATCTCATACAGAGTGCTTGTGCGACGGGGTGAGCTCCCATTGCTCGATCCCTGCTCCTGCCCACCTAGCAGTTCAAAAGCATGTCAAAGTGCAAGCAAACAGATAGGTACCGCTCCGGCGGGAAGGTAAACGGCGTTTCCGTGCGCTGCTCTGGTTCGCCAGAAGCGGCTTACTCATGCTGGCCACGTGACCCGGAAGCTGTCTGCGGATAAACGCCGGCTCCCTCAGGAGTAGTAAGGCACCCACACAACATCAATATCACACAACCATGAACTTGGACAATGTATCAGCAGGTAAGTGGCCATGTTGGCTCTGCTGGGTCACCTGAGCAGTCCAGAGACCTTCCCGCTTTTCCTTACCCCCTACACCATCCAGGTAAGTGGCAGTGACACCAGCTTTGAGAGAGAGGTTCCACAACAGCCACTCCTGGGTTGTATGTCATGCAGATACCATATCTCAGCCAATATTATCATCGTCCAAAAAGCTTTTGAATCCAAGCACAGCTTAGTTTCATCACAGGTCAGTTGGTCATTCAAGACCATCCTCAATAAAGGTTTGCACAGTAACACAGGCCTCAGCATTCATCTTGCAGCATAAATCCTACCTGCTAGAGAGTACCTTTTATGCTAAGTTCCTACAGATAGTAGGTGAGGTGGTATACCTATGTCTTGATTGTACTGTTTCACCTGTAGGTGTAGGTTCACTGTGCTCCTCTGTAGAAAAACATCATTCAACATAGAAAACCAGATGTCAGGAAGAGGGGCTCTAACTTAATCTTCTCCCTGTCATTTGAATGCTTCAGGCCCACCCAGACCAACATACCCTCCAACATTTCTCTGATGAAAATAGGAACATCCTGTTTAATAATAATAATAAAATTTATACCCCGCCCATCTGACTGCGTCACCCCAGCCACTCTGGGAGGCTTCCAAAAACGCAATAAAACATTAAACATTAAAAAAAGCTTCCATGTGCAGGGCTGCCTTCAAATGTTTTCTACAGGTTGTACAGTTACTTATCTCCTTGGCTTGGGGGTCGCATAACTCCATACCCTCCGATGAAAATAGGGACATCCTACCATACCCTTCAACGTTTCTCTGATGAAAATAGGGACGTCCTAAGGGAAAGCGGGCCATTCAGGGATCAAATCAGAAACCAGGAGAGCGTCTGTAAATCTGGGGCTGTCCCTGGAAAATAGGGGCACTTGAAGGGTCAGGACAACCGTCAGCAAACTCCTATTAGTTTGGCCAGACAGTGCCTCTACTGGGGGAGTCTAACTGGAAGTAGTGAGAGCAACCCTATACTCTTGCCTCTCTTTCCTGAGATGTTAGCATGTTCGGTTAGCAGGTCCCTACCAGGAGTCACTCTCAATTTGATAAATAGGAATTTCCTTCCATGAAAGTCAAAAATCCTGTACTGTAGTAACATCTCAGCAGAGGCAGGCCTTCTCAAAAGTTTGCCGATCTCTACTAAGGACTGATTGCATCAACACAAGCTTTTTAAATCAGAATTATGAGGCTTTAATTCATTCTGTTCCTTGATGATATGCAATATGGATTGTAAAATAGCATCTTTTTTTAAGGCTTTATAATTTTGGCATGGTAGTAGGAAATCTCAAACTTTAATATATTTCTATACATATATATGAATGATATAGTATCAGGCCTCTCCACATGTCTGTTATTCATCTGGAAAAGACCAAAAGGAACAAAAGATCTTGCAAATCTTTTCATAAATTAACCATTCTTCGAAACGACTGTCATTATTTGACATAGATTACTAATTTTTCCTGCATCTTTACAGATGAGACCAGCAATTTTGAATTCTCCATGGAATATCTATATAATGAATGACTATTGAGACACTTTATTTTCCCAGGATGCATCTAACTAAATTAATGAAACTGGCATGACAGCATGACAGAAACCCATTAATTTTTAAATGAAGTTACCTCCTGGTCAGCCTGAGGTTTGAGCTATAATGTTATTGGCTCAGGCTGTTATACTAGTTTTAATGAACAGTAATTTTCTAATGCAAGCAAAAAACATAAGAATTGTGTTTTTTTAATCTAATAATCTTCCTTTTGCTTGCCTAATTTCAACTTTTGTAGCAGCAGCAGCAAATTTAGGCTGCATACAAGACGACTCCTTCGAAATAAATTATATTCAGCTTTGTCTCACTGAAAATTGCAAAATTGCAAAGCTACAACTTTGGAATTATAATTATTAGAAATGCCTTCAAAATAAATTATATTCAGCTTTGTGTCGCTGAAAGTTGCAAAATTGCAAAGCTACTAACTTTGGAATTATAATTATGAGAAAACAGACTTACATTAACTTTGGGGGCTAGGGGACTCCGATTCTTGGCAGGACTCCTGTGCTTGAGAAAGAATTATGAAATGACAAGAACTACACTTTGTATTGTATTTTGCAATTTGATTGCTGAGGCAGTATTTGTACAACAACCAAAGAGGATGTGGTAACTTACATAGCATCATGCTGTCCCCTTATGGCAGATATATGGTCTTATTAGAAACATTACACTTGCAATTTTTAAAGTGTAATTAATTTTTATTTAGTTGGTAGTTGCCTAATGCAGGGCTGTTCTCTAGGAGTCTTACAATCAGCTTTGCGATCAAGTTTTTAAACATGCAAAATTGTTAAAAACAGCCACCATTAAAAAAATTAAGCCGTCAGATCAATAGATTAAAAATAAAATACCATTCTCCTTGGGGTAGCAAGGAAGCTTAAGAGCTGCCCAAAGCTGCACCAACATAAAGCCTTGACATGGCTGCATCAAATTACTCCAATCACCCAGGTGAAGAGGAAAGTCTTAGCCAGGTGCTAAAAACATGTCTGTGGTCAAAGCCACACTATACATTTAAAGTACATTGCTTCCTCCCAAAGAGTCCTAGGAACTGCAATTCATGCAGGGTGCTGAGCATTATAGCTCCTAGGATTCTTTGGGAAAGGCCATATGCTTTAAATGGATGGTATGGATGTGAGCAGTGACAGCACCCAACAGGCTTTGCTTGCCATTTTGAGCATAACCCTAACTCACCATATAGTCTGGGCTATTGTTTCCAGGGGGAACTCACAGAAACTCAGTTCCAGCACCTCTCAAGTGGGCACCATTGCCGTTCTAAGAGAATGAGGGAGTTGTTCATGGTGAGTTCCGGTACCTCTTTTCCTAGAAAAATAGCACTGCATAAACAGCCATACTTTGGAAGTCAGACAGAATCCGTTCCAGAAGTCCATTCAGCTTTCAAAACATTCAGAAACCAAAGCACGGCTTCTGATTGGCTGCAGGAAGCCCCATTGGACGTTCGGGTTCCAAAGAACATTCACAAACCGGAACACTCACTTCCGGGTTTGCGGCGTTTGGGAGCCAAAACGTTCAAGTACCAAGGCGTTCAGGATCCAAGGTATGACTGTAGTCCTTTGGGATTTTTAAAAGATCATGTAACCTTAAGTTGTAATTGGATAGTTATAACAATACCACTTGTGCCAGAAATACGCTGCTACCTTGTACTAGCCTTTGCTGTCCTCCATGTTGACTGAGGCTCAAGAGAGCTGTAGACAAATACTTCTGGGGGGCATCAGGCAGGCTTTTGTCACAGTTTGCCACCTCTTCAACTGCAGATAACCTCCAGCTTCTCAGACTTCCAGCTCTTCTGGGCCTCTGCCTTCAATTCTCTGAAGCCTCTTCCACCAACAAAATAATACTGCTGCTACAACAATTGTTTCCGCAACAACAATTGCCTATTGTTACTGGTACACTCTTGTTTGGAGTCTACCTTCCCAAAGGATGATCCCATCCCCAGCAACCAAAAATAGACTGCAAGTGTCTATTTAGGACTCCTAATCTCATAGGTCAGGTCATGGTTTGGTAAGTTAGTGGTGGAGTTGAACCATGAGCTGTACAGCACCTTCTCACCCTGCAGCCAACAGTTTTGGGTAGAAAACAGTGGTTCAGCAAACTTGCAGCAGTGGGTGGGGTACTGGAGGGGATTTGTGGGCAAATCCCAAAGTGATAAGCAATTCCTGCTTCTGCACAGACACCTTTCCAGTCTGTAGGAAGTTCTCAAGAGCTTTCATGCTCCAGCTTACCAAAAGAATTCAAAGGGTTGCAGCTGCATCCTTGTCTTTGTTGAAGAACTGTTTAGCACAGAAAGCTCTCTTATCCTCCTTTAGGGCAACCAAAGTGTCAGAATTGGTGATGAATGGATTCCCCGTTTGCAGCAGCATCATTGAAACCTCTTCAGTCCCATTGGGCACAATCTTACAGAGGTTCAAGGACTGAATAACAAAAGGATAGCTGCAATTTGAAGCCCAGCATATATTACTAATGTTTTGTCTGAAGCCTATGAAGTAGCCTTTGATGATATTCAACGGCAGCGCCCGCTCTTGAGGTGCAAGGCCACTCTTGGCCCAAAGCTGAAGAACGCTGGACTTCCAGGTGTCCAATATGCCTGTCTCCACATCTTCCAGGAAAGCAACTATTTGGGATACTTTGTCATCCTTATATTTCTTTTCCTTTTCATTCTTTTGGTTTCAGCTCATTTTACCACTCAGCACACACTCAGTTGATACATGATACCTGCAACACCTATTAGACTTTACCATTTTCACACACAAACCAAAGTACATCCACAGGTTGAACATTGCAAAGGAAGTACCAGTAATTATTGATGAAGCTAGGTATCTTTCTGGGAAGCCTGTTCACCATTACTGATCTTCTCACTGAGAAACTCCCAAGAATGGTGAATTCCAGAGGTCCTAGGAACAGAATTTGAAAGCCGCTAAGCAAGAGCCATTTCTACAGTAAGGCAGGTTGTTTTCTAGAAAGTGGGTCCAAGAAACCAGTAAAATAACTAGGCTAAAGGTCCGAAGCACATGGCCCTGGGAAGATGAGTGGAGCACAAAACCTTCAGAATGGATACAAAGTCCTCCCAGGGTACACATATACCTATGGCTGACACCAAGGGTTACTTAAATCCTAACCAGACAGCTCTGACAAGCAGTAATTCCAAAAATTTTACTCTTGAGACAGACCACATTGCTACCTTTTTTTCTTCTCCTCTCCTGATAGCAAATTATTTCACTTCCTAGTGCTCCTTAATTGGAATGCAAAAGCTACAGTGATATAGAAAAGGACGTCAAGATCTGATGCAGACACAGGAGTACAGCAAAAGTCTTCCTGCAGGCAACTGGCAACCACCTGTGGACAGGCACTTAAGCATCAGTGCTTTCAAGTCAATGTCTTTGGAGAGCGATCTAGGAAGTTTTCTGTTTACTTTGGCCAGTGCATCTAAGTAAACTTTATTACGTCTGTGACCTTCAGCAGATTTATCCAAAAGCAAATCCCATGGACATCAGTGGATCTAATCCTCTTTTGCGAACCATATTGATATGACCTAAACCACTGACCCCATTCATGTGTTTGCTTAATTGCTTAATACAGCAGGATGGAGAATCAGATCCCAAGCCATGGGGTGGGGGGAATAATGTCATCTGCAACTTGGATGCATATCTTCAAGTCTTCTCAGTCCAGAAACAGATGTAGCAGCTACAGATTCTCTCCCATTGTTCTGTCATGTGTCCTCACCTCCCACTCCATAGTATAGTGGTACCTTGGGTTACAAACACTTCGGGTTACAGACTCCACTAACCCGAAAGTAGTACCTCGGGTTAAGAACTTTGCCCCAGGATGAGAACAGAAATCGCGCAGTGGCAGAGGGAGGCCCCATAAGCTAAAGTGGTACCTCAGGTTAAGAACAGTTTCAGGTTAAGACAGGGCTTCCAGAACGAATTAAGTTCTTAACCCAAGGTACCACTGTACTTTCATAACAAAGGGGGCAAGGGGCAGGGGTCAAGACCAGGAGGGATGTGCTTTTATCTCCTACTGTAGCAAATGATTTACAACTATGTGGGAAATGCCAGATAGAAGGTGGCAAACTAGGGGTTTTTATTTCCAAGTAAGCATAATTTTCAATACCATAACAGTGAGCTGCAGTTCCTTCAGTCTACTCATATGTGAAGTCACCATCAGATAGCTCAAGCCGATCACATGGTGCCTACCATTTAAATGGTACATTTGTATGCAGCCTAAAAATGATCAGAGCCACTAACAAATCTACTTTAACTTTGCATGCTTGCCTTGTCTTTGCCCAGTTTGTTGGCCCAAGTCTGCAAATTACTGCACCTATCGCAGTTCCTCACAGTGTCCAGAAATCCCTCAGGTAGCTTCAACAACATATTTTTATTGCATTTGGGCCCATGTTCACTCTTCCCAGTTCCCTCTCCCTGTGATACTCAAATATTTCAGTAAGTAACTTTTGTGTAAATCATGTTCCCACACTTGCCTTGCACAGCACCCAGGCCTCTTTTAGATATTTTCCCCACAGTGGCCCTGCAAGTGCTAGCCTGGAGCACTGACTCAATGAACCATTGGTTTCATATTAACAAAAGGCTAACAGGTGAACTGCCTACATAACACAATACAAATAGAGTTAATTCTTTCTTGGGGATATAGACTTTAACTAGTAAGAGTTATGAAAATTGCATCCATTGTAGTTATTGTGACATTAACAAACGTGTTACACCTGTTTAGAATAAATTGCTTCTATCATGAACCACTTGAATTTTTACAAATATAAAGTTCAGACAAAACTGCAAGTGTTTGTAAAACATCAACATCCCTACAATTAACAACCAACTTGTAAACTATTTGCAATACACGCAAAGTTGATAACAACCTTTAACTTGCCATGATTCTCCCCAGCTCCCCAGATTATGCTGTTCTGTGCTGCAAGGATGCTGCAGGGATGATGCCTCTATTCTGACATTTCAGTATGACATATTCTCTAGACTTTAACCACCAGGAATGAATTAAGAATAAATCACTACATTCTTTTATACGTTTCTAATGTAAATCTGCTGAACTAGAACTCATTACTAGATAGATTACGTAGATAGATATGCCACCATTTTCAAAATGCAAAGAAATACAAGCCTGGTTCCACTCAAAACCTCATTTTTAATATCTCTATGATCCACTTATTTAACACATATTGATCATATTTGCATATTAAAGTTTGCACTTAAATCATCTTAGGTGTACCCCTAAAAACAATGCATAAAGCGATCCTTTAGGTGTACAACTAAGATTCCTACATTAAAGTCACAGGATCTGCAAATACAAATGAATCTAGCGTTTCTTAGCACTAAAACCTAAGCATTGTGTACATAAGTCCCACTGAAATTAGTGAGACCAAATTCCTAATAGTTCTTCTTTCACTTAACTGAATGCCAAACATTTCCAACTGCCACAGACAGCTTCAGTTTCAAGCAGTTTTATACTCAAGATACCTGCGTTTACAAACTTGTGTACAAACAAGTCAAACAAATTTTTGTTAAAGGGCTATTTCTTACAGTAAGTTGCCTGTAGATGAACAACTTCACTATTATAAACATGTAGCCCTTTCTTTAGTCCAAAATCTAGCGCATGCACAGTAATCAAGGCATATAATAATATATTGTTGACCCACTAAAAGAGCCAAGAGAATACAGTATAGCCATATATACAGGTACTTAGAATTCCTAGACAATCGCCTTCTCTTTCCCTCTAGAAACATTCACATAAAATTATTCCCCGTCAGGAGAGAAGATTCATTACTAGTGAAACATGGCCTATCAGCATTCAGTTCTATAAAACAGAATGCACAATAAGTATTTGAATGACTTAAGAAGAAGTAAAAAAAAACCTAGAAAAAGATTAGCATGTATAGTCTTCCTCCCCAAACAGAAATACTGACCCAATCCCACAGAGACTGTATTAGAACAAGACCCACAAATGCCTGTTTAGAGAACTGGTTCCTGTAGCTCTTGTGCCACCTAAACCACCTAAAAGCTGAGTTATAAGTGCTTTAGTAGGCAAGTAAATATCAGTAAATTCAACAAATAAATAAATCCAAAGTTAAATCGTTTTTACAGCCATCTATTTCAACAGGAGCATAGAGCACATAGCAATATAATTAAGGTTCTTCTTGAAATCACTAAGAATTAAAATGTGCTTAAAAGGGGCTGGTGAGTAACAGACTCCTCAGCAGGTGCAGACTAGCACTCTGGGCCTTTGAAAAGCACACTTCTTATGCAAGCTTCAAGTATAATTTTATTAGGCAAACCCTGAAAATATATTTGCTGATCATGTATATATTTCAAAGTGCCTGATTTCCAGTGTAAGATCTTTGATTGCTAAGCACCCTTGCAACTCCTGAAAATCAGAGCGCAAAGCAAATTATATAAAGCAAAGAAGTCATCCAGGAAAACATTTTCAAAAGATCTCACCCCGCTAGTATATAAACCTCTGTGACAAAGTTACTGAAGTGTTATTTCTCCTTTTGTTAAATTCTACAATATTACATCACATAACATACTTCATACACACTACCCAAGTCACAAGACAACCGGTCAACACTTAAAATCCTGTTGTTCACCTTCAAAACTTCTATGTTCCTCTTGGTTTTTACTCTTTCAACTTCGTCTTGGGTAATGGAATGTGATGCAAAGTTAAATGCCACTTGACATGTCCATTTCCTGGTCATTAGAAGCGAGCCTGTTTTGATAGGCACTCTCTCAGAACAGTATGTTCCCATGTAGATTGGCCCCTTATTGCTCAACTCCAGACAAAGCATTTCAAGCACTCCTGGCAAGCCTCCGGGAAACCCCAATGAAAACAGAGCACTGCTTACCTTTATCCCCTGCTGCTGGGTGGTTAAGGTCAACTTGGATTCATCCAGAAGCAGAACTTCACAATAAAATTCCTCCGGGACGGCGCAGAAGCAGCCCATGGCGGTCTCCGTGCTTTGATGTCAGAGGGCAAATGCGAGCAAGAGATGAAGGCAAAAGGGGGGGAGGTTAACTCAGCGCCGGCGAACAATACATGACATGGCTCAGCAACCCTGAAGAGAGCAGGTTTTTCTTTGGCCTTGTCAAGTTGAGGAGGCTCCAGCTTCACATATGGCGAGGGTGCTAAATGCTAGAGGAGGAGGGAGAAAAAAGAATCCTGTTGAGACATCCCACCAAAAAAAGCCAAAGTTCTTATTGCATGTGGAGGGAGGGGGCACATTGGTTGCTAGGCAGCAGAGAGCGAAATTCAGGAATTAAAAGTTTCCACAGGTTAAAGTTTGCAGTCCAAGCACCTCTCAGTCCCCGTGGGCTTCTTTGTTCGCGGTTCAGCCATGATAAACCGCTGGCCTTTGGAGCACAGGAGCCCTATGGGTAAAAGTAGCCCTGCTGCTGTGGGCACCCCAACCCGGATCAGGGGAAACACGAGGCGCCTATGCGCGAAGCAGCCCTTCAGCCGCCCTCCTGCCAGCCTCGAGAACTTGAGAAAATGACATGTGCCCGGGCGCGCGCTCCTCCTCCTCCTCCTCCTCCTCCTCCTCCTCCTCCTCTCTACACACCGGCTGCCATAGCGCGGCTCGCCTCCCGAGCCATATTCCTGGGGCGAAAGCTTAGTAGCCGCGCGTCCCACCTCCCCGGCTTCGGGGCTGCTCCTTTGTGTAAAATAGATAAATAGATAAAAACCACCCCTCCCTCCCGCACGCGCGCACCCCGCGTTACCTGCAGCGGGCCAAGAAAAAGCGGCAGCGGGCAGCAGCTCCTCCCTGACAGGGCGTGGGGAGAGCGAGGCGCCGGACTGGGCGCAGAGCTGCCCGGGGAACAGCAGCAGCAGCCTGCGCGCGCTTTCCAGTCTTTCAAGTGCTCCTCCCGTGGAAAGGAAGCTCCGGGCGCTCTCGGGTGTCTGACGCGGCCACCTGAAAGAGACCTCAGCGGCTGGGGGGGTGTGGCTTTTTTATTCGGCTTCTTCTTCTTCTCCCCCTCGGCGCTCGCCCAACTCCGCCCGCCAAAGTTGGGGCTGGAGAGCGACGCTGGCGGCCGTGCGCGACGGAAGCGCCACCTGCCTCGCTCCGACTCGCCCCACAGGAGAAGCCGAGCGCTACTGCCTCGCCGCCCGGCCCTCCTCCCTCTATAGCTTGGACGAAGCTCCGCTCCCCCGCCGACGGGCCAACCTTGCCGGGCCCAGGAGGGCGGGAGGCGGGGCAAGCGCGCACGGCGGCGGCGGCGGCGGCGGCTGTTGGCTCCAGGACCTGACAGGGCTGCCGCGCGCGCGCTATCCCCGAGGCAGGCAGGCAGGTCGGGGTCGCCCGCCGTGAGCCGAGCCTGCTCCGTCTGAGCTGCTGCGCACTTGCAGCGTCTTCTGCTCCTGCTCCTTCTCCTCAGCTGCTCGGCGGCACCTCGGCGGTGTCAGTTTCCAGGTCGGCTGCCCAGCCGGCGTTGTTTCGCTTCCCTTTCCCTCCGCCCTTCTGCTCCTGCCAACCTTTCACCTTCCCTGCCGGCAGCAGCGCCAGCTGAGGAGGAGGCGGCGGCGAGGCTGCTCTGGAACAGCAGTGGCCCCTGCTGGGCGATTCGGGGGAACTGGACTCCGGCACTGGGGCTGTTGCTGCACAACCATTAAACCACTTGCATGGATTAAACAAGGCAAGAATCTCTGGTTCCCAGGGGCAGGGTAGACCCGGGAAGTCTCGGGGCTCCTTGAAAACCCACCACTTTATTATAGAGTAAGCTTTTGTGGATGCATCACACAATACGTTTGTTAAGTCTTTTAAGGTGCCACGAGAATCTTGGGTTATTTTTTTGCAGCTGCGCCTTTGGAGCATCTCATCGAGGGTTGCTTTAAGGGACAGAGGCAGCATTTGGTGGTGATCCTTGTTCTTGATGAATTGCAAGTTTGAAACCGTTCTTGGAAATTTACCACCAGAAGCATTATTTAAAAAGGCAGAGCAGTAATATTTGCCACTTACATGACATTTTGAGGATGGAACTGCAGTTAAGTTCCAGTGGGCACAATACTCTGGGAGTTTCTCCTGTCATGCACTGTTCCATTGAAATGTATGGTCCCCTTTTAAGTCCCATTGATTTCCATGGGAAGTTTAAGCACAATTGGTTTCAATAGGAGAAATATAACTCCACAGATATTTCTTCGAGGGTCGCCGGTGTGGTGCCTGTGAGCATCCTGGTGCCCATAGAGGGCTTTCCTGGTTCACATCCCACTGAAATTAAACTTGGGAAAAAGCCCGTGGCCCATAGAATCGATGCCAGTATGTGCTTGGTAATGGGGTATGTGTGTGTTGCCACTGACAGTTGCTCCAGACCTTAAAAGGTTGACAAATTTCTCTCTTAGGAGCTTTAAAACATCTATTTCGAAAGAAATATATTTTCATAATTTGGATATCACCTTATTATTGTACTTTGAAAGTCATGCACTCAGACTTCTTGCAAGGTATTGAACCTTGTGCATTAGTTCCCAAACATGAATATTAACTTGGCCAAGTGGCCAGTTCTTTTAATCTTTATTACATGACACTAGTTATGTTCTCTGACATGCTTTAACTGCTGAAAACATCTCTTTATTAGAGGTGCCCTCTCAAGTACAGTGATCTCAGCCATACTCCTTAAACAATTTCCAGGTTTTTAAATGTGTATATTTTATTGCTTGCTGCTACCCAAAAGATTTTTGAACATTGAGGGGATTAAAACACTCCGTAAATAACATGAAATTAAATATGTATTCCTTTTGGTGTTTTGCACTGTGGGTGGGAGAACATTTCCATGTGGTGCTGAAAATTGCACAGCACCCCTTTTCTCTTGTTGACACTGAATTTACTGCAAGTTACAAATCTGTTCATTGTTTTAGATAAACCATATGTTGGCTGAGGAGACTCTTGAGAGTCCCATGGACTGCAAGAAGATCAAACCTATCCATTCTGAAGAAAATCAGCCCTGAGTGCTCACTGGAAGGACAGATCCTGAAGCTGAGGCTCCAATACTTCATGAGAAGAGAAGACTCCCTGAAAAAGACCCTGATGTTGGGAAAGATTGAGGGCACAAGGAGAAGGGGACCACAGAGGACAAGATGGTTGGACAGTGTTCTCGAAGCTACCATCATGAGTCTGACCAAACTGTGGGAGGCAGTGGAAGACAGGAGTGCCTGGCGTGCTCTGGTCCATGGGGTCACGAAGAGTTGGACACAACTAAACGACTAAACAACAACAAAATGTTAGCTGACTTTAGCACCAGTAAGGAAGAAGGGAGAGTGATTATTGTGTTCTTATTTATGATGTGACTTACAATCTCTTTTTTGGTGTGATTGTTCTGGGACTAACGCTCAACATCACCCTTTCCAGGGTGCCGACATTCACTACAAAGGAGATGGCAACTTGTGGAAAACATATTCTCTGCCATGATTTCACTTAGCATGATCATCAGCCAGGAAAGGAATAGGAGTGTGATATGCGTCTTGACATGAAATGTGTAATAGTGAATGATATGAAGAGGAATAATACATTGCTGCTATATGTGGTGTAGCAGCGGCAGCAGCAAGGTGTATGTATTGCACATATGTGAGAATTACTGGCAGGAGGATAGATCACTGGCAGAAGGTCAACATGCAGAACTGTCCCATGTCATTGCTATTTGGACTCATAGAAGCTACTGTATTGTGCACCTGGACAATAAGGTAAGTTAGTCTTCTTAAAATCTATGAAGACAATGTAACTGGGGGACAATGGAGCTCATTCTTCACACATGGGAAATAGATTCCATTGTTTCAGTGTCTTATTTTAAGAAGCAGAGTGCAGGCTTCTGTATTTAGAAGCTGCAGAACGGAAATGCACATTATGCAGTTCCATAAGCACAACTACTGTAGGTAGTGAATAGAACTCTAGAGCTTTGGCTCCAAATATGCACAATAGTGCTGCTCTGCATCAGCGTGTCATCACCTCTCCATATATAATGTTGCCTTGTGCAGCTGCTCCCAAGACATTTGCATTTCTTGATGGGAGTGTTTGTGTAGGATCTACACTGGAGATGGTACCTAACAGGCCACTGAGAGGTTACTGCCTCACCTTACCCCCAAGGAGAAAAGGAAATAGGTAAAAGAACATGCATTGCTTCAGCACACCGCGTTTACAATAAACATCCTTCTCTGAGTGCACCAAAAGGAATGTAAGAGCTTGCTTCTACTTGAAGACAGTCAGCAATCAGTCTGTAACATTTTTGGATGCATAAAATAGACATAAACCCCAAAAAAAACTTTAGAATTCTTGATCAGCTTAGTGACAAGTGATTAACAACTTTAAAAAAAAACTAGCAAAGCATTCATATGTTAAGACACCTTGAAATATTTTTTGGAAATATCCCACAATACTTTATGAATCCAACATGGACATTGCCCGTCATATTTTTGTCTGCCTGAAATTTCATCATGGGAATGCTGAGAAGTTTCCCCCTACGTAGTACAAGCCCTGCCATGTCAGAGAAGAGGTAACCATCAGATTCATCATGCTAGCAGAGGTTGCTGCAACTCTGCTGGCTTCTGCCACTGGATCAGCACAATGTCACATCGTCCTGAAGGACAATGTTAAATCTGTTCCAGGAACAGGGCACAGTCACATAAGAGACTAATTCTATGTGTTTAAATAATTTTACAAGGGTAAAATAATTCAACTTTAAAGATGTTTTAACAAAGTAAAGGAAGATATAGCAATAGCAAGAAAAAGCAGGGTTTAGTTTCCAGTTGTTTGAAGTCTAACTCAAAACTAGGCAGAAACCAATAGATTTGAGCACTTTGATAGAATTGGTTAATTTTAACTTGTTGCTAGATCACAGCAACTCCCTTTCCAATTTCTAAGGCATTCCAATCTTTCAGTTATATATTATGTTTTAGACGATATTTGCAATGCTAACAGCAAATATTAAAATTTTTAAAAAATATCGTTTAACATACAGCTATAAGGTTGTTGGGGTTTTTTTTTGTAAAGTACCAATTTCCATTTTTATTCCTAGTACTAATATGTATTACGTGCCTAAGGTGTTATTATTATAATATCAGCAGATACCAGCCGAGAACAATTTATAGTGAATTGATTTCAAGCTGTAGAGGTCTTCCAGCCACAAAACATATCAATTAGCCAATAAGGTGTTGCAGAGCCTTCATGTATTCTTCTTAAATGTGTTCATTACTTGTCATTTTCACATATTGATAATAATGCCAATATGGCCCATCACGTGTGTGTGTGTGTGTGTGTGTGTGTATGAAAGTTTAGCTGCAGGTGAAACATTGCAATGAATACTTTACGTTAATACTGTGTGTTCAGTTTATGAACAGAGCTACATTCTAACGGAATGCCAAAAGCACATAACTAAAATGCCATTTCATTTTATGACTTTTCAATTTATATACTGTATATCCAGTTACTGGAATGAGCTTTATATTATATTGTATATATAAGTTTTGCATTAAAGCCCCTGGGACTTCCATTCTGTAACCCTTGTAATTATTTAAATCTAAATATAACTGCAAATAATTCTCAGTGCTGACATGTTTTTATTTCATTACTTCCATCTGAAAATATGCTATTAACCGACAAAGTTGTGATGAAGATACATAAAATCTAGGGGGGGGGGGTTATTTGTTAGCTCTACCATTTGCCACAAAACTTACTTTATTGTAAATGAGTCAAGAGTATGCAAATTTTCTCATAAAGTGTTTCAGCGGCAGTTGTTCAACTGATTAATTATTTTGCTGGCAAGGAATAACTGAAAAACCACAACTCAAAGGCAGGGTTTGAGATGTTACATTGCAAAAGCTGGATGGATTTGTAGCATGCCTATTTGCTCAAAAGTGAGGGCCCCTGGATTCAGAGAAAGTTGTGTGCATTGGATTGCAACCATGACCTTCAAAATCGCTATCATTTCGTATTTGAGATCATTTTGTAATTTACAGGAAGTGAAAGCATGAAATTACAGTGCATGACATTCATGTTTCTGATTTTAACTATTCTTTTAGAACACAAAAGAAGAAGAGTTTGGATTTGATATCCTGCTTTCCCGGTTTATCACTGCCCGGAGTCTTAAAGCGGCTAACATTCTCCTTTCCCTTCCTCCCCCACAACAAACACTCTGTGAGGTGAGTGGAGCTGAGAGACTTCAAAGAAGTGTGACTGGCCCAAGGTCACCCAGCAGCTGCATGTGGAGGAGCGGAGACGCGAACCCGGTTCCCCAGATTACAAGTCTACCGCTCTTAACCACTACACCACACTGGCTGGCAAAACATGATATAGATAAGAAGTATGCAGCCCTCCAAGTCTCTCTGTCTAGTCTTGACTCTCCTCATTTCACCCTCTCTCCCCAGGTCAACACCCTTCATTTGCCCTGCTTCAGAACCTTCTTTAATGTTTTTGCCTAGCTGGAATGCATCCTTGAACTATTTTGCTTGGCAGGATGGAGCATTGAGAGAGGCGTGGATTGTGTGTGTGTGTGCAAAGGTAACATTTACAATTTGTTGCTCTGCCAGCTTTTGCCTCTGGCTCCCTGCCCATAACTGACATGCGGGCAGCGGACCCCAGAAGGGAATGTAGCCTTCAAGTTGGGCTATATACCTGCAGGCCAAATTTGGCTTGACACAGGTCTCAATTTGGCCTGCAAGGCCAACAACGGTGCCCATCTGCCAAATACCTGACATCAAAATGTGAGCCAAGGTGTGGGTCAGGTAAGGATGTGGCTCAATCTGCTGTGCAATTTCTGAGTTCCTCAGAAAGCAGGGCTGAAGTCACTGCCTATCTCCTGATGTGCAGCGAGTACAAGCCTGCCGAATTGGTTGGGCAACTGAGTTTCCCATGAGGAACTCGATTGCTCATTCAGTCCCTGTTTGTTTTAAGATATCACTCAATGGAACCATTAGGAAATGTCTGGAATTTGAATTACAAGATATATATTTCTACACACACACACACACACACACACACTTCCACAAATTAATTGCAGACTTTTAAAATATTTGGTCTCCGTAATGGCTGGTGGCTGTGAAAACGTATAATCCAATTTGTATTGCCATATGGCCCCACAAACGGCCAGCAAAACATAAAGCCTCAAGTACAGGCACTTCACACCTGTCCTTCTGGGGAAGGTTTTTGAAAGCTCTTGTTGTTGTTGTTGTTGTTCAGTCGTGTCCGACTCTTCGTGACCGCATGGACCAGAGCACGCCAGGCACGCCTATCCTTCACTGCCTCTCACAGTTTGGCCAAACTCATGTTAGTAGCTTCGAGAACACTGTCCAACCATCTCATCCTCTGTCGTCCCCTTCTCCTTGTGCCCTCCATCTTTCCCAACATCAGGGTCTTTTCTAGGGAGTCTTCTCTTCTCATGAGGTGGCCAAAGTACTGGAGCCTCAACTTCAGGATCTGTCCTTCTAATGAGCACTCAGGGCTGATTTCTTTAAGAATGCATAGGTTTGATCTTCTTGCAGTCCATGGGACTCTCAAGAGTCTCCTCCAGCACCATAATTCAAAAGCATCAATTCTTCGGCGATCAGCCTTCTTTATGGTCCAGCTGTCACTCTACACACCCTTAAAAGTCTTCTGCCAATAAGTACATTTTTATTTACTGTTCTGCATACTTAGTCCTAGTCTTGGTGTTTACTTCAGGTAGCACATCCAGAGCCCTGAAGAATTAGAAGGCAGCCATGCCTGGATCACTGAGTAGTTATTTATTAACGAACAGAATGAAAGCAGTAAGAATCTATCTGTGCCTTAAAATATCACCAAACCAATCTTAGATTATTCACTTAGCAGTAACATTTTCTTAGCTGATTTTTTTGTGACAAGTGAAAATTATAGTTATGAAGTAATAGTGATCCGGTGCTATCTGACTCATATTTCTCCAGAGTAAGCAACTACTTATCCACCCAAACAGCACTGCATAATGTAGACATTTCCACTTTTCTTTTTTTAAATGGATCTTTGTGTTGCTGCAACCCAAGGCTGGCTTTGTGAAATGCATGGGCAGGCAAACTAAGGCCCGTGGGCCGGATCCGGCCCAATCCCCCTCTAAATCCAGCCCGCAGATGGTCCAGGAATCAGCATGTTTTTACATGCATTTTAAATAAAAGGACACATTCTATTCATCTCTGGGTTATTTGTGGGGCATAGGAATTCGTTCATTTTTTTTTCTTCAAAATATATTCCAGCCCCCCACAAGGTCTGAGGGACAGTGGACTGGCCCCTGCTGAAAAAGTTTGCTGACCCCTGGTGAAATGTAAGTGTTTTGCTCATTGACTGGCTAAGTTTATGTGAGAAAGCCAGGAAAGATGGCTAGGTAGACATGCTTTAAGTGCTGCAACAGACCTCCTGGTTTGTACAAAGAGGCTAAGAGTGCCAGAAAACAACTTCTGGCTCTAAAGGTTTTAACAATTTGCAAAATACCCTGAAGCTTTGGAACCATTTTCTATTATACTGACTACAAATCATGCTCACACCGTGGGATAACCAGTCTCATATAACCAACATGCTTAAGTCTAATTAACACATGAAGGGGTTAATACCATAGAATAAGCTGTCCTGCCAGGCTTAGCTATGTCCACATCTCTTACGTTCGGGGGGGGGGGGATCAAACCTATTGTTCCACTTTCAGTCTACTTGAGAAGCTCAGGTATAAGGAGGTCTGAGCTGGTTGTTCCAGTTCAGACTGCGCAGCTCTCACCAGCCACTCTTGAGTTCCAATAATTTAGGAGCTTTCACCACTGTAACTAAGCCAAATTTTGCTGCCTGTGAAACTTTTTCTGAATGCTGTATGGAAAAGCACACGAATCTGACCTTTGGGGAGTTTATAGATACACCATTTTAAACTAACCAGACGTGTGGTATTTTTCTATGCTATAGGAAGAGGGAAGTTTTAGAACTCACAATGGCAAATATTAAAGGTTTAGCAACCTATATTTCGGCACTTTACTTTACCACATATTTTGTGATTTTAAATCTCTGCTGGGTTCTCACACCAAACTTTGCCCAAAACTTGGATCTTGGCATCTAGCAATTCTCCTTTATATATACCTTTTTTTCTTGAACCAACACACACAATGTAAAAAATAATAATTAAAAAAAAATCTCACTTTAGAAATGTCTTTACGTTTTCATGCAAATCAAACCAAGTGAAATAAAACAAACATCTCTGGAATAAACTCCCCGATACTATGTGTTCCATCTCTCATGCAATCACTTCTAAATAGGCTATTGAAATCAAACACTATCTCTTGCTCTTGAGCACGGCCTACTTATCACATTGCCAGAATACATTGTACATCTGCAGATAAATGTTTATTTCCTCCCAGCATGGTGATTATGCCATACATCTTGGAGAACACATCATCTATGTTATTATGCCTGGGACTAATTACTTTTTCCACACAGCTGCTTTGGGGTACGTAAACATTTAGCTGTCCATGATACAGTACAAAATTATCACATTTCATCTTTGCGGTGGAAACATTAAACAGAAAACCCTTTCAAAATGTGTCCAAAAGACACAGATGCAGACTGACAGCTAAAACAGATAATGCACCCCTGTTGACAGTTCCTGGTGTTTCAGGGAAGGCATACAGTACAGTGGTACCTCTAGTTACGGACTTATTTTGTTCCGGAGGTCCGTTCTTAACCTGAAACTGTTCTTAACCTGAGGCGCGCTTTCGCTAATGGGGCCTCTTGCTGCTGCTGCGTCGCCGGCACACGATTTCTGTTCTCATTCTGGGGCAAAGTTCTCAACTCGAGGTAACTCTTCCAGGTTAGCGGAGTTTGTAACCTGAAGCGTTTGTAAGCTGAGGCATTTGTAACTCGAGGTACCACTGTAGTCCCAAGTAATGAACAGCGTACCATTTCTGGAGCTGAGACTTCTGAAAGTCCTGGGAAACATCTGGTATCAAGTGATGTAGCCTATAGAAATGACAGGCACAGACCCTCCCATCGACCTAGGACCTAGTTATACAAGAGGGCACCTCACCCGTCTGCTGTGGAACCTAAGCCTATGTGTGCTTAATCAGAATGAAGTCTCACTGAGTTTTGTGAGATTTGCTCCAAAATAAGTATACAGACACACAATTTCAACCTCTCTTGCGCTGTGGGGTCCTAGGCACTCTGGCCTAGGTGTGAAGTCCTCACTTACTTACTGTGCTGGTCCCGTGGGTTACCCAAAAGGCAAGGTCCAAGTCCGGTCCGTGGTCAGAGGTGCAACGTAAAGGCAGTCCGTAGTCACTGAAGCTGGGTGCAGGGCAGGGAGTCAGGCAAAGTCAGGACCAGGTAGGCAAGCAGGGAACCAGGGCGGATCAGGTGCTCAGGCAGGAAAGCAGGGCAGGTTTCAAGCAGGAACACTGGCAGGAACTGGTCACCAACAATGTTGCTCCTGCAACTTGGGGCTGGCCGGCTTTTATCTGCCCCGAGGCATAGGGCAGCCCTGATTCTCTGGTGACTCGCCTCTCCTAGCTTGGAGGCGAGCACTCCTCCTGCGGGAACTCAGTTCCCTTCGCCTCTCTGCCCTGAGCCTCTGCAGCTCAGGAGAGGCTGGAGGGTTACTGGACCCAGAGGCAACCTCAGCTTCCCCTGACAGGGCTGGGAGTGGAGCACCTGCAGGCAATGGGTCCTCCATCCCATCAGGAGCCAGAGCAGACTCAGCAGATGCCTGCACCTGAGGATCCAGCACAGGTGAGGACCCTTCAGACTCAAGCCCTAGCCCCGGCTCTGCTGGTTCTGGAGGCGGGGAAACCTGTGCAGGCTGGGATCCTTCAGGTTCAGCATCTGAGTCTGAATCTCAGGCCATCACACTTACCTTCCCCCCGCCCCCCGGGGGCAGCCCGGTCTCACCTTCAGAGGAGCGCAATGAGCTGCGAGTCCTTCACGCAGCAGACCAGAAGTCTTGTCCACACAATTGCATATTATTTATTATTTATAATATTTAAACTTTTTAAATAAGCCAAGTATTTGCAAAGCAACATATATTTTAAAAAAATAACTGCACGTTACATTAGGCACATCAGCTAGCAACTGTACACCTGTGAGAAAGCTGCTCTGAATGTCACAAATACTAAGAGAAGGCAGAGAGATTCTCAAGACCCTCTTAAAAGCCTGCCCTGAAGGGGACAGATGTAAGTAAATCAGAAGAGACTTCCATAACTGTGGGGCAGCCATCAATAAACCCCCATCTCTCATGCACAGCAATCCCCATAGTTCCCAGGGAAGAGGGACTGAGAATTGTAGCTCTGGGAGATAGCAGGAACAGCTGCGCACAGAGGGTCCACAGACCATAAATCTGCTGCGGTTATTATCATGGTTATCTGGAACTTCCAAAAATCAGGGGCAGCATGCCAGTGAATAGCAGTTGCTTGGAAGCAACAGTGAAAGGGGACAATTGCTTTCATGCTATCGGTGGGATTCCCAGAGGCATACACAATTGGCCACTTTGGAAGCAGAATGCTGAGCCAGGTGGAAATTTTGTCTTATCCAGCAGAGCTCTCCCTAAGTGAGTCAGTTAAACTATTTCAATTCCTTCTGATATGATAGCCATGTTCAAATATATAAAAGGATGTCATATAGAGGAAGGAGAAAAGTTGTTTTCTGCTGCTCCTGAGAAGAGGACATGGAGCAATGGATTCAAACTACAAGAAAGAAGATTCCACCTAAACATTAGAAAGAACTTCCTGACAGTAAGAGCTGTTCGACAGTGGAATTTGCTGCCAAGGAGTGTGGTGGAGTCTCCTTCTTTGGAGGTCTTTAAGCAGAGGCTTGACAGCCACCTGTCAGGAATGCTTTGGTGGTGTTTCCTGCTTGGCAGGGGGTTGGACTGGATGGCCCTTGTGGTCTCTTCCAACTCTATGATTCTATGATTTCAGTGGAAGAGGATTAAGTCATATTTTACAGTAGTTTCACTGATAGCAAATGTCTGCTAAGTGGCTTTATCATTCTATGATATCTGTTGACTTGTTTTTGTCTACTAATATTCTTGAATTTTGTATTTGTTTTTGTATTTTGATGCTATTTTTTAACTTTAGACAGCTGTAGATTTCCCTGAAATTTAAAGATGTTGTACAAACTGCACATCAGAGAACTCATACTTTTTTAAAAATAAAAAACCCACTTTTATCTTGGTAGCTGTCCTTTTAAATAAGAAGTGGGAATGTTGGCTTGTTTTAAGTTTCTTCTGGCAGTGAATACTGCACTGACAGAATATCATGACTTCATTCTGATAGTTGGCTGGAATGGCCAGTTTTAAATCAATATGAAAATAATGCCTCTTTGTCTACTGGACAAAGTAGCTAGAAATATCACTCATCTGATGAGCTTTATCTATCAGGATCTTGGGCATGTATGAGCATAAGATTCAATAAACTCCATGTGGAAGGAAATTATAATGAACTCAGTTATTTCATAATTTAATGGACAAGGAACAGCTGTCTGAGAAGCTAAAGACATTAAATGCCAGCTGTATATTGGCTGGAGTGCTATTTACATTTTTGTTGTGGGATACACATCAACCTTTACAAAAATTAGGAACAACACATGTTTCTATGACATTATCTAATGTAATCTAATTGACAAAAACAAAATGCAGCCATTTTATTTTCAGTCATGAGGTGTCGTTACTGTAAGATGTGAAATTCCAGAGGGTACTCTTAGAATGTTATTCATCTGAAAATTATCTGGAGCCTGATACACTATATAAACATTCAGCATCTTACATGCAAGATGTTGAATGTTTATATAGTGTATCAGGCTCCAGATACTTTTCAGATGAATAACATTAGTAGAAAAAAGATTTTTAAGCAGAACACCCAATTCAAAGAGTCAGGAAGCTTTAAAAAAACGTAATTGTAAAATCTGAGTGGTAATAAAATCAACATTGTAATTCATTAAAAGGCTGGGCTAAATCAGATAGTTTTAGCTAAATAGCTAAAAATCAGATAGTTTTAGCTACTGGTAAATAGCTTTAAACTAAATCCTGAGGGGGAGGGAGACAATATTACAGACGACAGGGAAACACCTGGTACAGGGGATAATAGATTCACTGATGCACAGGAAACTGAGGCAGTGCTACAGAAGCTGCTAAAGAGCAGGAAACTACAAGAAGGAAACAGCTGGAGGGAATGACTTGTGGTTTCAGTTGTCTCTATACTAATGCACAGAGTATGGGAAACAAGTGAGACTAATTTGAGCTCTTAATACAGGATGGCAAATATGAGATGCATGACTGGAATGTAGAATGTAGAGATAACCTGTTCCAAAGGAATGGACCAAACAGGAAGGGAGGAGGAGGAGCATTATAAAGAAAGTGTAAACCCTACACAAATCTGGAGTGAGTCCCTAAGACGGTTGGATGGCATCTTGTATGCCTCCTTCTGGCAACTCCTGTCACCAAGCTGGTGCCAAATGTATTGCTCTGCTTTCCTTTGGACTACATCAGTGAGGCTGAGAGGGAGTCTAGGCAGTCTAGGACCTCCAAACACACTACCCAGGCTTGTGACCCAGAAAGGTCACTTCAGTGCTGCTAATGCAGCAAAACCAATGTGGGATGCAGCACTTTGCAGCCACAGCAGGTGCTGTGATTCTCCAGCGGTTTGCCTTCACCCCCTGAAGTGTGTCTTATTGTCTTTACAGGCAGACAGATGCAAACGACAAGGTGCAACAGTTTGCATTTAATGCATGATTATAGACCATTAGAAATAACACTAGATGTTGCTCAAAACAGATCCTTATAAAAGTAAAATCTTGCTATACTTATTTACTCTTAAAACTGGAAAAAAACAAAGCAACAGTTTTATACACATGTTGCAGTCTGGATTGTGCCAAGCTGTAGTCACTGGATATCATATGTAGATTGTATTATAATAAGTGCAAAAATAAAAATGAGACCACCTTATCTAGACAAAATGATAATTTCCCAGGATGTCTCAATCTAATTTCTCCTCCTTAAATGTAGATGAGTTATGAGTTACACCCAAGATTTCCAAGGCCTCAGAACTGTTCCAAGAGTTTTCTTGAAGGAATATTTATTGTCATTTCAAGTAAACTGTGTGCTGCACTACAAGAAGAACTATTTAATTGGTGTCAATAATTTATATTCTGTGACTACCTAGACTGGTAGTAGTTAGAGGGCTTGTTTCATTAATGCAGTTAGCTTGATTTATGTAGACTACAAACTGTTATTTCCTTTGAAACTACTCATTCTAGAATGACATTCCAGGATAATTTGAGAGTATTAATAATTTTATAAATGTTAGAGGCGCATTTTTTTTAACGCCATATATTCATACCTTCTCGTTGCGATGGGGAACTTTTGACACACTTTGAAATCACTGCCAAATGCTAAGGTGAAATGTTCAATTGTGTTTAAAGCACCTTTTGCTTTGCTTTGCTTTTGCAAGCTCTTACTATGGTAAAGTATTTTGGCCAGAATCCAAAGAGCTCCTCCTGCACATGCTTGAAGTGTGTCACAAATACACAAGGACTTTACCAGTTTTTCTTCATGCATCAGCCCCTGGTGCTGCATCCGATTACACTTCAAAGCACGTTGGGCTGCAGTGAGAAGAGGGTCTGCAATAAGAAAGGGTATGTTTCTCTAGCCCAGGGGTAAGGTAATCTGCAGCCTTGTTGTCATGAACGGACTGGACACAGCAGAGGCGTAGGAAGGTCAGCTGGTACCCGGTGCGGAAAATTTATTGTCACCCCCCCACCCCCCCACACATTTTTTTTTTTTTTGCCTGCAAAAATGGTTTTACGTTATTTCATATTTTCTTACAAAGGAATAATAATAAGTAATAATAATAAACTTTTATTTATATCCTGCCCTCCCCGACCAAAGTCGCGCTCAGGGCGGCTATCATCAGATACATAGCATTGGTATAAAACCAAACAATAATTAAATTACCTCCTAAAAACAGGTCAAAATCAAATTAAAGTCTAATTAGATGGCTTTCCGCAGGGTTAGGGTTGGGAACAGTAAGTGATCCACTGAATTGAAATTTCAGCCTTCACGACATAGGAAAACGGCCAAGTAAACAGCTATTTCCATGGAGGAGATTCAAGATATTAACTGATATGCATGAAATTTCATATATACCTATATAATCCCTAGTGTAGTAAGATAAGACCTTTGGAGCAGGCATTTAAAAAAATAATAATTATGAACCGCCCTAGTAGGGCAGTAATTGTTCCTTGATAATTTGTCACCCCCTCCATGAGGGAACCTGGGGCAATCCGCCCCCCACTTCCTACGCCCCTGGGACACAGAGGAATGGTGGGAGGCACTAGCTAGGGAACTCCCAAGAGAAGAAGGCTCAGAGCCCGGGGATTGGTGAAGGGACAATGGTGAGTAGTTAAAGGAAGAAGATGGACAAGACAGGGAGGAGGAGGTGTCGGAAGCTGAAGAGGTAACAGTTTAGTGAGAAGGGAGAGTCTGCGGCAGAGAGAAGCCTAGAAACAGAAGCAGAAGAGAAGGGAGGCCAATAGGGAGAGATGAGTTGGGCTGGGGAAGAAGCGAGTGTTTCTCCCACTCCTGCTGCAACAAGCTCCCCCCGCTCCAGTCTCCCAGGACCAGGAGACACATGAAGCAGGAGGAGGAAAGGCAGGTATGCCAGTGTAGTCTCAGATTGCTTGCAAAAGACCCCGGAGAGGAGGAGATTTAGGCAGCTGTGGGAAGGTGGGGACCTTCAGTCTCCACAACTGCCTCCTAGGGGCAAGACCTACCAAAGAAGAGCTGCTGTGCTCATTAGGCCTGGCGCTCCTAAGCAGATTCTGTTTCTTATAATAAAGTGTTAACTTCATGCTGTGTGGTTTGTTGCTGGCTCGCTCTTGACACTTGTGCATGCTGTTGGACTACAACTCCATCAGCCCCATCACCATATCTAATGCTCATGGATGATGGGTGTTGTAGTCCAACAAGGTTCCCATTCCTTGGGATTCCAGCCATATAAAGCCTCTGGTTGTCAAGCCAGAGCAACGGAGCCAATGGCAGGCAAAAAGCAGCTGATTCACTTCTAGGAATGACAGACATTCACCATGGCATCGGAATGCCTGTTGAAACCCACCTCACCGCCCCACAAATTAAAATAGCAGGATTTAAGATGGGCAAAGCAAGTATAACAACATTTTGAAGGTCCCGAGCCATAAGATTGTTAGACTGGTCTCAACTAGGACCAGGGCCTTTTCAGTACTGGCCCCAACTTGGTGGAACCCTTATGGTTTTGATTTTGGGAGATAATTGAAGCTGCATTTAAATTTTAAATTTTAAATTGTATTTTAACCTGTATTTTAATGAACGGTTTTTCTTTCTTTTATAGTTTATTGTAATTTTTATCAGTGTTAGCCGCCCTGAGCCCGGTTTCGGCTGGGAAGGGCGGGGTATAAATAAAATTTATTATTATTATTATTCATTATACAGAGAACTAACCAGAAGTAGTTGCATAGAAGCCTTCTAATTTGGCATGTAGCCCAGTGAAAATGGAGATCTTGAGTACAGAGGCATATAAAAAGTGAAAATATACAGTACTGTACTAGAATTTCCACCCTCATTGAGTTTGAACATCTGCCAAGATCACGAATTCTAGAGGGTAGCTGGAAGTAGCTGAGCTATAGCACCTGGTTATCTGAGCCTGTCTTACGAGCACCTTAATTGGGTAGGATGAAAGGGATCTGCTGTGTACGGAAGACATTATGCATTGTTCCTTTTTACCAAGAGATTGTACCAGACTATGCTTACAACAGCTCCTAAACTCTACAGGGGTGGGGGAATCGTTAGAATCACTTGCTCCTGGAGACTGGCTTATAGAAATGATTTTTTGGTAGCTCTGTGATTTATCTGCTTATATGGCTCATGGTCTTGTGATCATCTCTGAACATAAATAGAGCCCCACTCAATTGGAACAAAGGCCTTTTCTGTCCAGCAGCATCCTGTTTCCCAGGTACCTATGAAAAGACCACAGGCAGGATATGAGGGCAAGACTGCATACCCTCCAATGTTCCTCAGAGAAGATAGGGACATTTCTCACTCACTCCAACTGACCCTCCTCAACCCCCCCATTAACCCAATCAATTTGGGTGATTTCATTCTATTCAATACTAGCTTTAAACCACGTTTAGTGCAAGCAGTTTCCAGTGTGCTGTTCTGAACACCAGGTGTCTCTCTTGTCTCAAATTTGTATGTTAAGAGCAACAGAATATTAATATGGCAGTATATTATCCAGCCTTGCCAAAGGCCAATATTGTGCTATAAAGTTTACTCTCTTGTCCTGTTCAGCACAAGTCTTTCCCAACATTATGTGCTGGTCCCGTGGGTTACCCGAAAGGCGAGGTCCAAGTCCGGTCCATGGTCAGAGGTGCAACATTAAGGCAGTCCATAGTCACTGAAGCTGGGTGCAGGGCAGGGAGTCAGGCAAAGTCAGGAACCAGGGCGGGTCAGGAGCTCAGGCAGGAAAGCAGGACAGGTTTCAAGCAGGATCTGGTAACCAACAATGTTGCTCCTGCAACTTGGGGCTGGGGCTGGCCGGCTTCTATCTGTCCCGAGGCATAGGGCGGCCCTGATCCTCTGGTGACTCGCCTCTCCTGGCCTGGAGGCGAGCACTCCTCCTGCAGGAACTTAGTTCCCTTCGCCTCTCTGCCCTGAGCCTCTGCAGCTCAGGAGAGGCTGGAGGGTTACAGGACCCAGAGGCAACCTCAGCTTCCCCTGACGGGGCTGGGAGTGGAGCACCTGCAGGCAATGGGTCCTCCATTCCATCAGGAGCCAGAGCAGACTCAGCAGATGCCTGCACCTGAGGATCCAGCACAGGTGAGGACCCTTCAGACTCAAGCCCTAGCCCCGGCTCTGCTGATTCTGGAGGCGGGGAATCCTGTGCAAGCTGGGATCCCTCAGGTTCAGCATCTGAGTCTGAATCCCAGGCCATCACACATTAACTGAAAATGGACCACCTGCTTTATTTCTTCCTGCTGAGCATAGCGGAGGGATTAGTGATGATTGCTCCTTGAGCACCAACTCTCAATTGCCCCAGCACCAATTTCTATTCCTACAGATGGAAGGTTCAAATTACTGGTTTCCTCTCAGGGTTTTCCCCCTTTTAATTTTTCTGAGTAGCAAAGTAGCTAAATCCCCCTGCCAAGAATGGGCACTGGGAGATAAGAGAGACTATTCAAGTGGTGTTACATCGCCTGTTCAGCAGAATCCAATAAAGCAGGTGGAATTTGTCAGGAGGACACTTTCAATTAAAGCTTCCATTCCATAGCACTTTACGTGTCCAGATTGGACATCCCAGTGCTGAAATTGTCCTTAACTCTTTGCCACAAAGGTGGAACGGGGGACACAGAAAACACCAGAATACAACAATTTGACAACCGCATTTGAAACACACAGGGAGGTAATGCAGAATCAATCTGCAATGAGCTTTTATTTTGGGAATGAAACCATTTTCTCAAAAAAACTCTTTTCAGGGGACAAATAGGGAATAGAACAAGATTGTGTGTGGACCACATAGAAAAAAACAAATGCCCAGTCTCCACTGATTCTAAAATAAAATGTCATGTCTATGCAGCTTGAACAAAGCGTGGCAATTCTATAAAGAAGAGTGAGAAGAAGCTAAGAAATCTGGGTTTCTGAAAGCAGGTATTTCCTTTCCAGAGGATGTGATTTGCCCCATTGAGTTGCAAATTAATGGTCAACAGTTCTGCAATTCTTTGGGAATGTCTCCATATAAACCAAACTTTTGCTACTTCATTGGGCTGCTCTCTTTTTCTGCTCTCTGAATATTCTCAGGAAGTTCTGGATAGTTCATGCAGTTCGTAACAGTCCGAAATTCCTTTTAGCTGCAACAAATGTAAACCAAAGGTGAAATACAGTGCAACTCATAGCTTTAAGGCACACGGGGGCAGGGAGGAAAAACAACCAAATAATGCTCACTTGCAATCCTTTCTACTTCCTTTCACAAAAGCATGAAAATGGAGGGAGGAGCAGCTGCCCAAATGCATTTTCTTTAAGCATTAATAAGTGGATTATAGCAGTTAGGAATTGGTGCTATAGCAGGGAAGACAGGATTGTGGCACCACCCTTAAAACAACAACGCATGGAAGATACATTTTTATCTTAACAGTCTAAAGAGACAAGAATTTAAAAAGAAAGGCAATTTGTGGAAGGCTATCCTGGGGCTGGTCTAAGGAATTTGGCTGCCAGAGGCAAAATATGCAGATGCAATCAGAGAAGTCCCTGTTTTCCAGTGACATCTCTAATTTAGAGAAGCCGTCCCGGTTTCTGATTGGATCCTGGAATATCTCACTTTTCCTTAAAGGTAAAGGGACCCCTGACAGTTAAGTCCAGTCGTGAATGACTTGGGGGTTGCGGCACTCATCTCGCTTTACAGACCGAGGGAGCTGGCATTTGTCCGCTTCCACAGTTTTTCTGGGTCATGTGGCCAGCATGACTAAGCCACTTCTGGCAAAGCCAGTGCAGCGTACAGAAATGCCGTTTACCTTCCCGCCAGAGTGGTACCTATTTATCTACTTGCACTGTGTGCTTTTGAACTGCTAGGTTGGCAGGAGCAGGGACCGAACCACGGGAGCTCACCCCGTCGCGGGGATTTGAACCACCGACCTTCTGATCGGCAAGCCCTAGGCTCTGTGGTTTAACCCACAACGCCACCCGTGTCCCTGATCTAGTAGTCGCCAATTAGGGAAGAAAAGAGGAAGGGATGAGCTGCACCTCTAGATCTGAATGATCTGCTGATTAAGGACAACTTTCATTCCATGTGAAAAACATTACAACAGCTATTTATTTCATCCAAAGCAGATTGTAATTTACTTGTAGTAAATCCTCACTTTATTCTCAGGACAAGTGTGTTTGGTCAGCCTGGACAAGTTGAGGAAAACGTTGCCTTGGTTTCAAAGCACCAGTGGAAGAGAGAAAATGTTTCAGAAGCAGGTTAGAAATTACTCTTCTAATCTTCTCAGGCCTTTAAATGCTCTTGCATAAGTGTTTGTAGTCAATATTGTCATTACAGGCAATATTGCCTTACAGATCAATAAGCTCTGACAGGCAGAGCGGAGGGTGAATTATTCAATGCCTTTCTCAATGATAAGGAGAAAAGATAGGAAGTTTCACCTGATTTGCCTGCAAGACTACAAATAACACAGGTTTTCACAGTGGTAGACAATGATGCAAAGAGACACAGAGATGAGCAAAACTCAGTCATGTGGTACAATCGGCCCATTACATTAACGCACTGTTAAATATAGCAACATTCCTAGGTTATACATCTAGCAGAAAGAATCTATTAGAAAAAAATTACATGATTATTGGATTGTTAACAGCTCATTCAGAGATGGCCGATATGGTGTTCTCCACATGTTGGACTACAAGCCCCATCATACCTGACCATGCTACCTGGGGCTGATGGGAGTTGTAGTCCAAAGATGTTGGCTGTCCCTGCCTTGTTTGATGATACAGCAAAAGAATGTGTGTGTGTGTGTGTGTGTGTGTGAGAGAGAGAGAGAGAGAGAGAGAGAGAGAGAGAGAGAGATCTCAAGTATCAAGGGAGAATTGTAGAGCATCTATCAGGAATTCCTCTTTGTCTCCCATTGTTTTTCCAACTTGGTGCACCAGAAGTAAACACAAGAGGGCACTCTTGAGTAATGCTTTGAGATAGTTACATGATGCTAAGGAGAAGACCATATCGAATGTGTTAGGCCCAGTGTATTAAGGACTTCATAGCTGTGTTGGGGGTAAAGTAGTATTTGGAGAATAGGATCCTAGGGAGTAAGAAACTGTGTGGGGGGAAAATGGTTCTCAGTCCTTTGCACTATTTCACTATGAACTTTCTGAGGGTCTTTGCAAACCCTCTCCTACATATATAATGCCCATCATTTTAAATATTGCTCAATGGTTTCTCGGACTTCTCTGCTTTATAGGAAAATATTTATTTGGGCTCAGCATACCAATGCCAATAAAAAGATGTTTAGCCATAGCAGCAACAGTTACAGCAGTTGTATTTAAGTTTTGTTTGAGCTCCTTTTCAGGCCGTTGTATTGATTCCTCCTAAATATTAGCCCAGCACTCTTTGAATGGATTTCTTCATTAGACAAGGCTAATGCCAACATATGGCAATCTCAGTTCTATGCATGCCATGTAGTAGAGGCAACAGAGCAACAATAGCTGTATAAGCAAAATTTAATGTAGCAACTGGAGTTAGAGGAGGAATCTGCCCTACTCAGATTTCAAAGCAGACTTACCTGATCCAAACCAGGTAGATCATGAACTGGATTAGATCACTGGTCCACTTCAGATGGCATCTGAACCCAAATTAGCCAGACTTATTTGTTAGGCAGGACCAGTCACATTTCTCAATGGGGTATTTGGAGAGGAGGGGCATAGCACCAGCCAATTTCTATTTGCCCCCACTCATTGGTGGAGAGGATGTGAGGGCCTGGCCAATGGAAGAGAAAGGCTCCTTCCCTCTCACCCCTCCTCCATGCGGAGAGTGTGTTAACTTACTACGTGTTATGTAAAGGTCAAGTCATATCCTCCAACATGCCACTGAGGAAAACCGGGATGGGCGTCTTTCTGGACCTCACTGTCGTGGGAGCCAGGTGACTCGTACAAGAGCAATGTTCCTCAAAACAGGTGCGTTTGGGGGCCGTGCCCTCACGGGAGCCAAAATAGGACATCCTGGGATCCAATAAGAAACTGGGATGGCTTCTGTCAATTCTGGGATGTCCCACGTAAAGCAGGACAGTTGAGGGGTATGTCAAGTTGACAGATTCCACCCGAAAAAATAGACTTTCCATACTACATGTTTGGGGAATAACAGAGAGAAATTAAATACTTCTGGGGTATTTTGTTTAACTGTTCCTTGAGGGTCCCTCCTTCTGGCCTTGCTCCTGATCTTTAAATTGTCCTTCCTGAGAAAACATGTTTGCAAAATTGGTGGGAGAAATGTGTTCTCTCCTTCCCTTGCATATGAAAAGAAGGGGGACCAGGTTTCATCAAAGGTGTCTTTATAATACCTTTTGCTACTACTCTTCTAAGTTGCTCTGAAACAGTCACGTCTCACGCCATACACTTAAAGCACATTACTTTCCCCAAAGAACCCTGGGAACTATAGCTTAATCCCTCATAGAGCTATAATCCCCAGCACCCTTAACAAACTACAGTTCCATGCATTCTTTGGAGGAAGCCATGTGCTTTAGATGTGCTCTAAATGTTTGGTGTGTAAACCACCACAGGGAGGGAGACTGAATGGAACTGAGGGTGGTGGTTATAAAGCTAAACACATCTGAGGGCTGCACAGGTGCATCTGTCTGCAAGTTGAGATACAGGGCTGTGGGTTTGCTGTTTGTAGGAGTCCTATTCTGTCTGTCTCCACCTACGCTCAATTGCACATGTGTACATAAACACCCAAAACATTCCACAAAGACCTGAAGTCTCCGGTTATCTCTTCTCCCCAATGACTCTAAATCCAGCACTGCTCCTTGAACTGTCTGACTGTCTGGGGAAGTAGGACATGTGTAACTATATTTGTAAGAGTCAGAACCAACATATGTATGTTGTACTCATACGTTGACAAAGACAGCAAATATGCAGATACAGTAGATTGAAACATCTGTCTTAGATAAGAAATCAGATTAGAATAATCTTATTTAAAACAGCACCAATAAACTAACAGAAAGAATTTATTATCTTTTGAAGGATTTCTAAATAGATACCATTCTGTTGACCCTACCTTCAACTTCAGCCCCCTACTATCAACTTCAGAAGGATTATAACAGGATAAACTCATTGGTGGTTACTGCTTGAAGGCAGACCACTGTTACCTAGCAACTAGGAAGAGTGCAGCATTGTGCAATTAACTCTTTCAGGTCTTTCGGAGCACAGCCTTGAGGTTTCAGAATCACTTACAAGCTCAGACATGGATCTGTGCATTAGGAAAAGTTGACCTGATTTTGTTATCGTGAACATGGGAGGTGAGCCCACCGTGAGACCTGGCTTTCGCTGGATTAACAGGGTCCCTTTTGCAGGCAGCATCAGCGTGCTCTCTTGATGTGACATCTGTCATATTGCATTATGTCAGATGCTGGAGAAATCACATCGGAAATAATAGAAGGTGAAACTATTTCCTAGTTAAATGCAATGCTACACTTTACACTTTCAGGTTTTCATCATAATTGGTTAAGCTTCAGAATATATTTAGCATCGTAGCCACAGGGTATCCTTTGTGTAAGTATGAACAAGCAGATCAGAAAGTGGGGCACTTTATACCAGGCATGTGAGGATTACAGAAAATCATTCCAAGTAGTGATGCATTTCTCTGCTTAATTTTGCTGCTGTTTGTTTGCTTGCTTAGATTTGCCCTCATTGCTCTGCAAAGGAGCGCTTTGTCCTTTCAGGACTAGCAAGACCTGCCTTTACCCAAATCATGTTACTCAAAGCCTGCAGATCTGTGTTCACTTACCTAACTTGGTGAATTTAATGGGACTTACCGGTACTTACTTATGGGACGTGGGTGGCGCTGTGGTCTAAACCACTGAGCCTAGGGCTTGCCGATCAGAAGGTCAGCGGTTCGAACCCCCATGACGGGTTGAGCTCCTGTTGCTCAGTCCCTGCTCCTGCCCACCTAGCAGTTTGAAAGCATGTCAAAGTGCAAATAGATAAATAGATACCACTCTGGCGGGAAGGTAAAAGGTGTTTCTGTGCACTGCTCTGGTTCGCCAGAAGCGGCTTTGTCATGCTGGCCACATGACCCGGAAGCTGTACGCCGGCTCCCTCAGCCAATAATGCGAGATGAGTGCCACAACCCCAGAATCGTTTGCGACTGGACCTAACAGTCAGGGGTCCCTTTACCTTTACCTTTACTTCTGTAGCATATAAGATTGTGTTCTGAAAGACGTTCCTGAACAACTACTGTACTGGTTCACTATGTAAAAAATATTTTCAGGTTTCCCCTCATGTTATCATTCTGTATTTCACAAACATGGTGTGCATGTGTGTTCTTCAGCAGTCCTTTTCTGCTATCTTGAATGTGCTTTTTACTTTGTTTTGGGCTATCTAAAACAACTGTACAGGTATCTTAGCACTTTCCAAGATCACAGGGGGAATATCTTCCTATCCCAGCCAGGCATTTAGGTATATATCAGGATACAGGAGTTGCCCAGGAGCAGTTTCCATTCCTCACACCCAGCATTCTAGAGAGATGTAAAGAATAATAAAAGTGTCATGATTTATATATTTGCTCCTTCTAGATAATACTTGCCTCAAACATGCTAATATTTGATTAATGTGCACTTTCTTTTGACATCTTAGCTGAAAAGACTAAGCCTTAAATGAACAGATGGTGCATTAAATTGAATGATAAGAAGGAAGAGTTAAAGGGCTTTGAACAGGAAAAATGCAAGAGAGAATGAAAACTATGAATTTCTATCCATTAACAAGGACATGTGAATATATCTTTTTCTAGTTCTCAAAGGGAAACTACTCTTTAATTGCTGGATTTCAGTATTTGCAGCTGTGCGTGGTAGAACCTATTTTTAATGAGTCTTGGAACAAAGCATGCTTGGTACAAAGCATATAATTAAGTCCTCAGATCATTTTCTTCTGAAGTGCCATGTCCTAACCTCAGAGAATGATGGCTGTGTACTCAGTCACAGTGCCACCTTCACATCTGAGTCCATTCAAATGACTCGCAGCTGGTGTCCTACTGAGAAGTATGGGAACATGTCATTATATTCTAGGTCAGTCTCCTTGTAGAATCCTTCACACCTTTAATTGCACCCAAAATGTTGACTTTGGCTTGGCTAAGATGGAAATACACCCACCCCCACAGCTATAGCTACTACTTGATGCCTGGCTTTTCACACTGAACCACCCTCTTAGAGTTGGCAGTTCCATGTAGTCCTGCCCAGTGCTCTTCCTTAAACGACCCCCAAATAAAATAAGGCAGCTGAATGGAAGGTGTTTGCAGAACTCGTCCACATTCTCTTAGTTCCCCTTTGTATTTTCGAAACATGTGTTGGTGACTCTCTAACTTGACCCACAGAAAACACCTGCAACTTGGTGGTAGAGCATCATTTGCTTTGTATGCAGAAGGTTTCGGGTTCAATTCCCAGTATTTCCTGATAGGACAGGAAATGTCCCGTGTCTGAAACCCCTGAAAAACTTAGCAGCAGTAATAGTAGTTATTCTGTACTGTCCTCCATCCAAGGAGCAGAATGCCCAATTGCCAGGAAGAGCTTGTTGCTGAGACAAGGACTCAGCCATTTATAGCCTTTCTTGCCCATTACAACCCAATGGCCAGCCTGCATGAAATGTCCCTTTAAACAGGTGCAGTGAGGCAATACTTTTCAGCTTTCGCATAGAGGTGGGGAAATGGGGGCTGAATGCAACTCTCCAAGCCTTTATCCAGTTTTCAGGACTCTCCTTAGGCCAGGGTTTCCCAAGCTTGGGTTGCAAGCTGTTTTTGGACTACAACTCCCATCATTCCTAGCTAGCAGGGCCAGAAGTCAGGGATGATGGGAACTGTAGTCCAAAAACAGCTGGATCCCCAAGTTTGAGAAACCCTTCCCTAGGCCATGCCCCCGCTCTCATAGCCACACCCCTCATTGCCCCTGATCAAATTAAAGTTTGGAGACATTTCTAAATCTAAAATGGTGGGTGGTTTGCCAGGTGGTTATACATAATGTGATATATCAGGTTCTATGGATCCATTTGGATATACAAAGGTGGTTATTGTTGGAGACAGACACATATTCTTCAACCCATGCTTCTTTCACCTGTGGATTGGGGCTGCTTGCAAACAGGTAACTACTACAAATTGGACCGGACAAGCTTTCAGAAGCTACAGCGATAAATTGTGATTAGAAGGTTTTATTGGTTGCTTGCTCAAGTGAGGAATTTCAATCTTTTAAATCATAGGTTGCTGTTATTTGGTTGCTGTGTTTTTAATGCATGCTCTGTCTTTTTCATTGTTCTTATTTTATTACTATATGATTATTATTTTTTAAATTGTTGACTTGTGGCTTGAGAGTATTTGCGTTGGAGAGCAGGATAGAAATTTGCTACAGAATAAAGTAACTGTTTTTCCCCCATTATAGTGTACTGGACTAAAGAAGCAGGTAGATTTTCCTGATACTGTTCCTTGGCCGGGATATAATTTGAGAAGCCCAGGACCTCCCATAAAGAAGTCGATTTATTTATAAAATGCCGTAAAAAAAAAAAAAAAGGTATTCAAATCTTCCTTTGTAAACATCATGTTAGTAGCCATCCTATACCGCTGTAAAACAATTTTATGATGCCACTTTGCAGAAGAAAATAATGAACGGTATTATGTAAACACTAATTGCTGGCAATAACTCATTTTCCAAATTGTTCTGATTATGAATTAAATCAGTTCCTGAATCCTAAAGGCAAATGAATTATTCATGCATATACATTCCGTAGTTATTTTCATTAAGTCAGGATGCTTAATCAGTTTTTTGCTGCGGAGGATAATATTGGTTTGATGAGCTGAGGAATATTCTTTGATACAATGTTCACATTCATTACCGTACGCATGCACAACATTGTCTATTGCTGAGTTAAAAATGAATGTATGATGCCCTGCTTCTAAGAATCAATGAAACCAAGAGTATTCAGATATACATTAAGCATCCAAACACCAGGCTCATAACAGTGTCCTGTACTTATCTTTTGTAGTAGTATTACAATGAACTATATGGAAAGAAGGCAGGCTAAGGCTACAGTCCCAACCCACTTACCTGACGGTAAACCTCATTGAATTCCATAGGACTTACTTCTGAGTAAACATGGTTAAGATTGTGTTGTAAGTTACAGTTCTACTAAAATTAGGAAGTTGTGCCTAGAATTTAAATTAAAGCTAAAAGCATGCAATCACATACCCTTTTTAGGTTTGCTTCTACAGCTGGGGTGGGAAACCTATAGTCTTCCTTATGTTGTTGTGCTACAGATCCCATTATTCCCAGCCAGCATGGCCAACAGTTTGGCAGAATGGGAGTTGTAGTCCAGCAAGACCTGGAGAGCTGCAAGTTCCTCATCTATGATGTGAGGGGAGGCGGAATTGTATAAACAAAGTGCTGTTCTCTCATTTGTTAGCCTTATTGAAAATTGTGTTATATAATACAAGTGCAGTGTGTCAGCATCCAACAGATAGTTGCTATATTACATTTTCAACACCTACATTTTGTGGGGATTCTAGTCTGTGATATATTCATGAAGCACCTCTTCAGAATAGGAACCTTTGAAGGCCATGAAGACCTCACACATGGCTCATCCCAAGAAGCACCTCTAGTCTTCTGATGTAAAAACGTAAGATGGGCCCACCTGTATCAGATGAAAGGCCCGTCTATTCCAGCATCCTGGACAGGGGCCACCTGATGCTGATGGGAAGCCTACAAGCAGGATACAAGGTTAGAACCATTTCTTCAATCTGGTTTCCTAATTCTTATTGATACTTGAATCCACCTATTTCTAAGACGCAAGATACTATCAGCTGTATAATAAAGCCAGTAGTTCAGTAGTGTGCAATCAGTGGACTAGGGGGATAGCCTAGTCTCCTAAATGTTCTAGGAAAATTGGATTATTAAAGTATTAAAGCCTGGTGTCTCCTTTTCAAAGCCTGGGAAGCTTCTGCCCAGCTCAGGGACAGAGGCACAATGCTCACACACATTACGCTGGTGCCCCCTAATCAGCCCCCACAAGCTGGTGCCTCTGTCCCTAACTGTTCCCTTACAAGAAATTTCACCGTACACCACTGGTATTATTCATGCTTTGGGAGCAGAAATGCATTTAATTTCATTTTTCTTCTGGCTTCCATCATCATCATCATCATTTTATCTGTATGTTGCCTTTCCATAGTTAAAACCATGCTCAAGGAGGCTTACAAGATGACAAGATTTACATAATTTCAAACATAACTAAAGTCATAAACAATAAACAGTACACAACCAAATTGAAACAATTTACACATAAACTTTCTAGTAAGATCTACAAAGACTAATACAAAGACTAATCTTGATAACATCAACTACTACTCTTAACAAAACACCTGAAACAATATCACAGCCCAATAGTCTGTTCAGCAGTTTTTGTAGCTGGAGTCAGTCAGTTAGTCAGTCAGGGCCCCCACCCTCCCAGGCCAGGTGGGAAAAGGCAGGGAGGCAAGGAGCAGATCTTCCAGGGCTCACAACCACACAATGTTTTAAATAAATATACTGTCAGATCTAGGGTACCAGAGTCAGGTTAGTGAATGGTAGAAATGAATAAACGGTAGTAGTTAGATAATGTTTGGGATATGGAAGGAAAATACAAGCTGCAGAACTGTGCCAGACAGGAAATTTCCGGGTTGTGAATAAGACACAAAGAAGGTCTGCACTGAGCCATCTTAAAAACATTTGACTCCTAATTCAGTTGTAACAACACGAACAGGAAGCTTTTTATTAACAAACATGCTTGTTCAATTAAATCATAGAAAAGACAAATGTGGCATTTTTCCAAACAGCTTTTGAATGCTGTGTTCCAAGCTGACAAATGAGTGAGTCTATTTCCAGTAGGAAAGGCTATAAGTGAGGATGTTGGATTAAAATAAGACCAATGAAAATCCACAGAGAAAATGTCCCTTTGAGAATGCACCGGAGATTCAATTGTATGGACATTTCATTCCATTAGCGTCTCGCTTCCAGAAGACAATGACATCAGAAGAGCAGTAAAGCACAGAGCCCGTAAGGCTATCAGCTGGGCTGCTAGGAACCACTGTCAGGAGTAATCTATCACACCTTAGTTATCTTTCAAGACTGTCTGAAAAAGTAAGAAAGGGATTGGGGTGGGGTGGGGGGGGGACTGCTAGCACCAAGGACAAGGTCAGCTGTGGATAAAACTATAATACGACCAGGTAAAGCCCATAGAAAGCAACCCAATTTTACAGATCCATTGCTTTCCCTTCTGGGCACATTAATCATGGCTTCACGTTGCTTCCACAAGCTGCAGCAGAGACTTGATCAAATGTAAAGCATTGATGTTGCTGCCTACGTATGTTAACTTCTTAAGGCATTGTTTGGTTTTATTTTTAATTAGGTCACCGCCAAGTGAAGCGGTTGCAATGAAATGCGTGTAGTAGCAGAATAAAAGCACAGGAGTCCTTTAAAAGATGCACCATAGGGTTCAGTGCCCTTTGATTTCATTGATTCCATACTGAGCTGTTGCCCAGACAGCTGCTTTCCACTATGCTGGTTGCATAATTTAGCATTAAAGCAGGTATGGGGAAACAGGCCCACAAGCCAGACGTACATGCTTGCATCAGATTTTTCTTCAACAATCCTTCCACAATCTGTCATTTCAAATATGGTGCCAACATGCTGACCCCCACTAATCTTCCACGATGCTGTCTGGACATCTGCAGATGAGCATGGGGATTGGCACCATCTTTGGGTAGCTTTATTTGAAAGTGCTCATAGGTCACGCCTGCACAGATTGTGCTCTCCTAAGGCCAACACAGCCCACCAGCTGAGATCACAGCAATAGGAGGGCTGTCAAGGTCCAAGAAGACCACAAAGTACGTGGCTGGCTTTAACGTCATGGAACTCAATCATGCAGGTCTGTCTTAGATGCACCATACTTCACAGTATAAATGCATGTGTTTGAATTCTTGCTTTTTACCCAGATTTTGGAGTTTTTTAGCTGAAGACCTCGCTTTTTTTTAAACCAAACACAATGCTCAGCATAATGTAACCGTCCAAATCTACAATTCTATGGTTCTGTTGTGTTCAGAGTCCCTTTGGAATACTGGAGCTGGGCCCAGGCAGCCATATCAGGTGAGAATTAAGGGGTAGAAAACGTATTCTGCAGGTTGTAGGTACATAAATGAATTTTCACCCTTGAACGTTACATTTCAGTTTTGACTTGCACAGTCCCACTCTAGTAAATGTGCTCCATTAACAGGGATGTGCACTAATATTGGCAGTGCTACAGGTGGTGAAATTTCTTGTAGGGGAACAGTTAGGCGCCAGCTTGTGAGGGTGATTGGGGGGGGCACCAGCGTAATGTGTGTGTGAGCATTGCGCCTCCCTCCCTAAGCTGGGCAGAAGCTTCCCAGGCTTTGGGAAGGAAGCACCAGGCTTTAATATTTTAATAATCCAATTTTCTGGGAACTTTTAGGGGACTAGGCTCATACCCCCCAGTCCACTGACACCACACTATTGAATAACACATTTGTAGATTTGGATTATATGCAGAATTCTAAGTAAATCTGAAGTATTATTCCTCACTACATAGATAAGGGATGGGGAATGTCAGGCCCAGGGGCCAAGCGCAGTCCTCCAAGTCTGTCTTTCTGGCCCCCAGGGCTATTCCCATGCCACACACCCTCCCAAGGCCCCACTCCTCATTGGCCTTGATTTACACTCTCCTAGGGTGTTTTTATCTAGCTGAAACATATCCCTGAGCTCTGATAACACCTTTTGCATTCCTCGATAGAGGATTGAGAGAGGTGTGTCAAGTGTGCAAAACCTAGCATTCTGTACAAAGGTTAAATATACAGTTGTTGATCTGACCACTCTTGTCTCTGGCCCCTGCCACCACTGCCATGTGGCCCCCTGGAAGATTGCCCAGAAGGAAATGTGGCCCTCAGTCTGAAAAAGGACCCCACCACCATCCCTGCTATAGATGTATGGATGGTGATCAAATTGGGAGAAAGGAAACAAGTTAAACTGAAATATCCTTTCAGAGGGTGATACTGAATATTAGTCATACTCAGTGAAGAGTAATTATGTCCATTGATTTCTATGGGACTGCTCTAAGTATGACTAACACAGAATATTCTCAAGTACTTTTTCTCACTAGATGATCAGTTAATACCCAGTTTCCACGCTCTCTTCAATACTTCATTGAAAGTATTAAGATACCAATGTCCTGTTTCTTGACTGAGAAAATTCATGCCCTTATGACAGCTAATTCCATTCTAAGCATGAACCCTTAGCATTGTACTGCCTGTCAACCAGAGACAGGAAATCTCAGGGGGAATATTTATGAACTTATTTAAATACTAATGTTGGTAATCAGGAAACAGCAGGATGTAGGAGATATTACATAGCAGGAGTTTAAGTATAACAGTGCCCTATTTTAATTGATTACTTACTTATTTCAGTTAGCAAAATGGTTGTTCCTTTTGCCCTGCCAGCTTCTAGCCTGAATATATATATATATATATATATATATATATATATATTCAGGCTAGAAGCTGGCAGGGCAAAAGGAACAACCATTATATATAGTATATATATATATATATATATATATATATATATACACACACACACACACACACACACACACACACAGTATAGTTTCCAGTGGAACAAAGCTTATTTTATTTGTTGCATCAAAGTGTTAAAATTTAGCAAATTAAATAAGCTTTGACTAACAGATTTGTGGGGCACACCTACTTTTTTGTGGTCTAATAGCTCAGTCGGTTAGAATATGGTACTGATAATGCCAAGGTTGCAGGTTCGATCCCCATACAGGACAACTGCATATTCCTGCATTGCAAAGGGCTGGACTAAATAATCCTCAGGGTCCCTTCCAATTCTATTATCTCTATGACAAGACAGCTTCCTTCCTGCTAAAGGCTCCTTTGTCTTTATAGCCATATAGCACAAATACGTTTTGCAGGTAAAATGCATGCTATTCCTTAAAGCCACAATTTCGCTTGGGAAAGCTGGACCTGCTGCAGAGATTTTGAAGAAACAAAAATCTTGCCCAAGATGCGATCCACCTGCTGAGAGTGGCTATTGAGAAATATCTCTGCAGCATTCACAATGGCAAAGAATAGACAGCACATTGCTTCTCTAATAATACCCTTCTCTGGAGTGTAAGCTCTGCTTCGAAGATACTCTCTCCACGGGAGTCCACAGACTGAATTAAACAGGTGTCAGCCAGTGCATAAGTAGGGACAGCAGTGTGTCTATTTCTGGAGATTGCTTGGATACAGATGAATGGCCAGGGTTTAAGACAGTGTCTTTTAGAAGGGCAAAAGAACTGTGAATTTATCGTCAAGTTACATTTACAGTCAGAAAGCAAAACAGCAAGGCCACTCACATGGCACAGCTTTGCCTAGTCTATCCCATTTCTGGCCGCAGGTTTGACGGCATCCTCACACTCAAACAGTGATGCAGCAGGGGGCTGGGAGACAGCTAAGCTAGAACCTTCCCCCAAACATGCTAGTTGGTGCAGTTTTTTATATGGAGAAATGTTGAATATTTCATCCTTTCAATTGCAGTCTGAAAAGGTGCAGCTGTGCAAAACCTGCAACACATGAAGGCTCTGACAGTTTGCTTCTGGGCCAGTTCACATTGCAGTAAAGTCGTACCTTGGATTTCAAACAGCTCAGTTCTCGAACATTTTGGCTCCCAAACGCCGCAAACCCGGAAGTGACTGTTCCGGTTTGTGAACTATTTTTGGAAGTCGAACATCCAATGGGGCTTCTGCAGCTTCCAATTGATTGCAGGAACTTCCTGCAGCCAATCAGAAGTCATGCTTTGGTTTTCGAACGTTTTGGAAGTCGAATGGACTTCGCTGCCCGCTGCGGTGGCGCCCGCCATTTTTCATGCACCACGGCAACAAGCAGCTCCTGAAGCCAGCCAGAGCCAACTGCACTACCAGGCTGGGCTCTCCTGGGCAACGGCCACCCGCCCGTGACTCCCGTGACTCCCCTGATCTGTCAAAACAAAGGGGGAAGGGGGAAGGAGATCGGGGAAGACTCAGGAGTCAAGGGCGGGCGGTGCGCTGTTGCCCAGTTTTTTTTTTAAAAAACCTCTGTGCATTTATGTTTCACAGGGTGCGAAAGAAGGGCTTTGCACCTTTATACAATATGCATGTGTGCTTGGGCCCAGGGTCTTTTGCCTTACCATCCCCACTACTGACTCCCTGTTGCTACTAGGCTTCCAAAAAAAAAAAGTGAAAAAAATCTGGTAACCATAATTTAAGATAGTTACTGGCAATGAGGAATCATCAGAGCTGCAAGGAATGAAACATCAATGAGGCAGTCCCTTTCCTTTTTCAGGTTCTTTGTGATTTTTTTTCCAGTTTCCAGGTTCTTTGTGACACAAAATAAGATGTGCTTCTTCAGAGGAACAAAGTAGCTTTGAAATATTTAACTGGATGGGAGTCTATAAAGGGAGCAAAAAACCCCCAAAACAACTCTTTATAGAATGCCCCGGACCTGTAGCAATCATCAGAACACAAAAACGTATAGCTTATGTGTTTTGAGGTCACGTTTTGACAGCAGTACTTTCTTCCCTGCTGTGTGCTGCTACATGAAGCTTTTCCCCATTCCAATCAGAAGCAAATAGCATCACTCCCCTTCCAGGTTTCTCTTAAAGAAAGAAAAAACAAAATGTATGCGTGAAAGTTAATGCCCCTGACTTGGCATTGTATGATATCTTGATTTAAAAATTTGGAAGTTTAACTTTGGATGGCGTGGTTCAGAAGGTTATAATAAATCAAGTTAATCTATCCAATCTACCCACCCCAAAGGGTGGCATCCACACAGTTAGATGCCTTAAACATCATTGAATTCAATTTAAAAAAAAGTGACTCATGCAGATGTCCCATTTCAATCTGCTCAGTTTAGTCATGCCTAATAGTACTGCAGCCCTAGACACTGTCTACTCAAGAGGATTTACTCCTAGGATTGCAGCCTAAATTATGTCTCGTTGGGTGGGATTGAATGAATGAGTCCAATCAGTGGAAGCCCATGCAAGGACTTCTGCTTCCGCAATGGGGTTTTCCACCACCGCCTTCCCCCATGTGCCCTACAAAAATGGCTTTGGGAACAGCAAGTAGGGAGAGGAGAGGTGGGATCGTTCTGTCTCGCAAGCTGAAATTCCTGTGCTGATGGAGTGTGATGTTGAAGCCATCCCACTGATTTCATCAATAATATTTATTTATTTAGTTTCATTATTTGTTTCCTGCCTCTCTATTGACATGCTCATGGTGGCCAAACAAAACTATCATTGTGCAAAACACACACACACACACACACACACACACACACACACACACACACTTGCAACTGCTCAGTTCAAAATCACAGGAAACGGAAGAATCTCATGTAGAAGTTAACTCTTGATGGTACTGCAAACTGCTTCGGGGTGCTTTGATTGGGGTCAAAAAGCCACGTTGAAATGCTCTGATAAATATAAATAAATGAAACCAACAAACAAACTTGGGAACTGGATTTGGCCCCTCACTTGGCTATTGTCAATAGAAGCAACAGTGATGGTAAATAGCAGCGAGGATTCTTCAGCATCTTCTGCTGCTAGCAGTTGGTTGCCTTCTGTAGCAACAGCAGTGCTGGAAAATGGCAGGTGGTTTCTTCTTGCCCACCACCCACTCTTGGCAATTAATGAACTTTTGTAGTGGTGATTTTTGAAATGAGGCTTAGGACCCAACTACACACTACACTTAATCCATAGTGTCCAGCTACATCTCTTGTTTGTTTGTTCTTTAGTTAACTGCAAGCCCAGGGGAGGACAATTGTTGTCAGAGTCACAGCACAAGGGAGGGAGACTCCACAGCTCTGACCCCTGACCCCCTCCCCACTCCAAAATACCCCCCCACATGGCTATGAGGCTTAGGGAGACATTTCTGTTGGCACCAGTACAGACTACATATAATCTGTGGCTGTAATTAATTACAGAAAAACAAGAGGTCTAGCTGTATGCTCCACGTTAAGCATAACATGTAGTTTTGCCCTTAAAACACTTCTCATAATTGGGGCTGAGGAGACTTAAGATACAATGACAATCCTTTGGAGGCAATGGTTTGGCTTCTTATTTTTCACAAAATTGTTTTTCTTCATATAAAACAAAACCCAGTAGTCAATGAAGACACTAAGACAGGATTATTTGGGATTACTGTGAGAATGGTATTTGGGGATATATTGTCCTATACAGTGGTACCTCGGGTTACAGACGCTTCAGGTTACAGATGCTTCAGGTTACAGACTCCGCTAACCCAGAAATAGTACCTCGGGTTAAGAACTTTGCTTCAGGATGAGAACAGAAATCCGGTAGTGGTGGCAGCGGGAGGCCCCATTATCTAAAGTGGTACCTGAGGTTAAGAACAGTTTCAGGTTAAGAACGGACCTCCAGAACGAATTATGTTCTTAACCCGAGGTACCACTGTAGTAGGGATGGGTATGAACATGCAAGCCCCACCACCTCCCAGTTGCTGCCCCCATTGCCCTCCATAAGTTGGAGGAATAGCTGCTGAAACAGAGCCCTTTTTTCTATTCTAGTCTCCTTGAGCCATTTAGAACCCAGTCTTCCAGGGAAAGTGGAAGGGGGGGGTCCGATGTCTTCTAAAAGTGGAAGGGGGCCCCCGATGTTTTCGAAGAGACGAGATATCCGTAGCCCAATTCTCCATAGATTGTCTTTATTGGCCAGTATTTGCTTTACTGCCATCCAGTCCTTGAAGGTCACCACCACTCTGTTGAATATCTTGTCATATGGGAGGAATGTTATATTGCTGATGCTTTCTGCTCGCACGAGGCCTCTGATGGCATGATCAATTTTCCTCTGGATGTTGCCTTTCCTTTGTTCCTGCCTTGAGTAGTGTCCATAATTATCAGAGGTTATAAAAACCAGTTTGTGTTTATTTAAAATTAGGTTCCAACCATTCTGCAGAGATTTAGCGGATGTCTTTTTAGATTGAATAGAATAATCGCTAATTCCCTCAGTCCTATTGTGTAAAATTGTCTGGTTCTAAATCTAAATTACGCAGGAGGTCTACAGAACAGGTGCCTTGTAGCAAGATGTTCATCTCCAACTTGTGGAAGACTATCAGGATGGCCAAGGAGGTGGCATGAAGATCATCCTTCCTTTCTTTCCCAGGATTCTAATCAGGAGCAGGAGGGGATGGTTATAGAATGCTTGGGGAGACCCAGCCAGATTGGCGGGGTACACATAAAAAATTATTATTATTATTATTATTGAGTTATTGTTATATGTATCTACCGTTTGTTCTGCCCTGTATGTTTCATTATTGCTACTAATTCTGAAGCACGTTTAACTGAAACACTAGGTTTTTTTTTTTACACAGCTGAGATTACCAGAATTCAGACCTCCATGCTGTCCAGGCCAATATTTTGTTCATGCATTCTGCTTCTGACATGCGCTTATATGGAGGGAGCACACACATACAAATAATTTTGGTTTATCTTCTGCTTCTTGGCTTGCTCATACAAAATCATATCTTTTAAAGGAATTCCTTGCATTTTATGGATTTGGTGCAACCTGAATCTTTGAGTTTAGAGGCTAAACAAACACAACAGACTGCAACACATATTATCTGCATCTAACCCTGTACCTCAGAGGAAGGCTTCGGTGCTATAAATAGCATTGGGATAGGCACCACAGCTGAATGCTGCATTCCACTCCATGCCGTCAGTATGGTTAGTAAGAGGGACAGTTTTTATGTAGGATTCATTTTTGTGCACTAGCATCTGTTGTGTTTGTTTTTCCTTCCTTTCTGTCGGTGTAATTTTGCAAGGTTCTGCTTATCATTTCCCCTTCCAAATAAAACAGGATGTAAATCTTATGCTTTGTTATTTCAGCTATCGCAATTTCTAAAGCAAGGTGCAAACCACAGCAAAAGTTTAAGAACATTAGCCCTACTGATTTTATTCCAAGATGGGGATAGCTATAGCTGTCTGTTGCAGCAAAAACAATGAAGTATGGTAATAGTGGAGCATTCTGACCTTCCATGTTCAGAACGCTGTTGGGACTCAGCTAGATGGGTAAAGGAAAAGCATTTTATATGCGTCGTATATGCATCATAACACTGTGACACCAGTTCCGTTTTTGCCAATGCGATTTCTCATACGAAGTTTAAAACGTGTTTAACTGAAACACTTCTTTGATGTGCCTAGATGCAGCCCTGGTCTGAATGATAATAACTTAATAGCCTTGGTTTCCCCAGGTGCAGTTGGGACTACAGCTTCCATCATTCCTGACCCTTGGATAAGCTGGCTGGGAGCTGTAGCAAGGGGCATAGGAAGGGGGGCGGTGGGGGCGGACCGCCCCGGGTGCCCTCACTGAGGGGAGTGACATTTGGCGTGCCTCCCAAGCCTACCCCAAGCCGTCGGGGTAAGGGGGGAGCTGCGACGCTTTGCCGGCGGCATTCCCCCCTTTCCCCTTTGTTTTGACAGCTTGGGGGAGGCTTGGGAGTCATGGGTGGGCGGTGCACCAAATGTCCACCATGGGCGGCTCGCTCTGCCCCTGGCTGCAGGGCACGTATGCCACTTTGGGCACCAAGCAGCTATCCCGCGCCTGGGAGGGCACCCTCCACACCACACCCCCCCTTGGGAGTGCTCCCACCCTGGGCAGCACGGGCATATGCTCTGCCGCTGGCTGTAGCTCAACAACATCTGGGAACCAGAGGTTGAAAAATGCAGCCTTAAAGATGAAGTATAGGAGGCACAGACCCTCCAAGTGTCCCTATTTTCCAGGGACACACAGAAGCCATCCAGGTTTCTGATTTGATCCCAGCATGCCCCATTTCCCCTTAGGACACCCCTATTTTCATCAGAGAAATGTTGGCGGGTATGGTAGGACATTCCTATTCTCATTGGAGAAATGTTGGAGGGTATGGAGTTATGCGACCCCCCCCCCCGAACCAAGGAGATAAGTACCTATACAACCTTGAGAGTCATCTCAAGGCAGCCCTGTATAGGGAAGTTTTTGTTTTGTTTTGTTTGTTTTAAAGATTTATGTTTTATGTTGGAAGCAGCCAAGAGTGGCTGGGGCAACCCAGTCAGATGGGTGGGGTATAAACAATAAAATTATTATTATCATTATTATGGAATAAAGACGTCTCTATTTTTATCAGAGAAATGTTGGGGGGTATATGGGCATACTCTCTGGTGGCCAGAGCACACTTTGTAAAACAGATCGTTTCAATGGCACCTCCTCTCATTGGATGAGGAGGGTGTGGTGTGAGCCAGATTGTGTGTACATTCTCCATGAGGCCCGGAAAATGTGCACAATGGCCTGTTTTCACACACATTAGCCACTTAACTTGCATTCACCTTAACATATATACACCATGACAGCACTGATTCTCTCATACCATCATTATGCCTGCTCTGGCTGCTGCCTGGTTGGCACTGGCTTGCGATAGAGCCTTGACGGTAGTCCCTGGGTGTGGTATGCCCACCCGGGTGAGATGTGTCTGGCTTCCTCATTATTGACTTTCAGGATAGATTTTAAAATGCACCTGTTTACCTAGACATTTGATGGTTGATATATAATAGAGAGGGCATGGAGTCACTTTTAAATGCTTTTGGCTGTTGCAAAATGTTTTTTAATGGATTTTTAATGTTTTAAATTAGTTTTTACTTTGTTTTAAACTGTACTGTTTTAACATTTTGATGTTTGCCACCCCTGGGGTCCTCTGGATGGAAGGGCGGGATACAAATTTAATAAATAAATGAACAAAAGCATTCTGGGTGGGGAAAATCCTATTTCTATCTCTCTGCTACCCGCCTATCGATTCTTTGAAGGAAACCGAGTGTGCTGACACGATTCTTTCTAAAAGAATTCCCAGGGAATTTTGATGCAGTCAGCATTAATAACTGTGCCAATGACAAATCTGTGGATTTTAAAAGGAAGCATATTATTCACAATGGCAGCATTTTTTATCATAGGCCTTAATGACATGGCCTCTAGCATCTATCCATTGCTAAAACCCTTTTTTAAAAATTAAAAAAGACGAAGTCCAATAAAGAGGTCCAGCATATGCCATTCTGAAATGAATCATGGTTGGTGCAAAAGTACCAATTTTTATATGCTGCTTAATGCAAAGTTTTGTTTAGGGTTAGTATAGAGAAGAAAGTGGCAATATTTTTCACAACTGATTTTCATATTGATGAGCTTCCTAGTCCTTTTTTAATCCATCTGCTCTCTTTCTTATAGCATTGGTTGTTAGAGTGACAAAACATTAAAATCTGCACTTCAGGCTGAAACAACATTCTTCCATTGTGTCCTAATACCAGCAGAACCCTTGTCAAAAGAAATGGCATGACTTTTATTTTTGCACAAAACCAGACAACATGATTTATATATCTGAACTGCTTTGTTAGGAGACTAAAGCCTAACTCATAATAGGCTACTGTTCTAATAGTAGCATGAATCATTTCCCTAAATTGTTGCTTTTTGAAGCACGTCCAACAGCAGCGAAAAAATAAGACATTCCCTTTTCGACATAGCCTATCACCTGCCCATATAGTACATGCTGAATCTTAACTGGTGTTAAGTATCAAATGCTTGCAAATCTGAATATATTTTCCTTTAAAGTTTCACATAGATTGCCTGAAAGGCTTCAATGATAAACTTCAATGTTTTATCACGATGAAAAGAGCACAACTTGCTTCCCCCCACTGTCACAGGCCAGGAGTCTGTTTGCCTGCTGAACAGCAGTCTGAAGGGGGAAGGAAAGCTGGAACTGACTCCACCTACAGCTGATCAGCCTTCAAGGACTCAGAGGCAAAGATGCTGATGAGTACCAGCTGGCCCAAGCCTTCTTAAGCAGTGCTTCTAGCAGCAGTCAGATGCTGGAAACAGTGCTTGTAGTTCCTGACCATACCTTGCTGCTTCCTGTTTGTCTTGACCCCTGACCTCATGATCATTGGGTTCCCTGACGCCTGGACTGTCTGATCGCCTGGACTGCTGTTTGCCCAATCCGAGGATTGGACTTGACTTGGGATATTGACTCTGCCTCCAGGCAAGTACACCTGAGAGACTCTTCTTGTTGGCTGGCCTCCCACTCCACTGAACTTTGCACGTTGTTGCTTAGCATCAGACAATGACACCCACCCTCCATGGAATGGCTATGAGGAGCTCAAAAAACTGCTATTTTTTATTACCTACAGTTTATTGTTATGCCTGAATCTGGGCAAACTATGGTTAATCTTAACTATTGTTCCTTGCGGGGGAAAGGCAGCTTTTTAACCAAAGGCCTGAAGTTGGCTTGCTTCAGTGACAACTAACCAATTTCTCCCCAGATTTGGGCATAACCACCTGCTGTTAATAGAAACAGAAGTAGAAGCTCCTCGTGGCCATACCAGAAGAGGTGAGGGTGGGGGAAGCATACCTGTGTGAGGCTTACTACTGCTCATTCCTGTAATGATATGCTACATTTTATTGTCATGTCCGCACACTGTCATTGCCAGGGTGCCATGGTCTGGCTGGATGCAGAGGCACCAGCTGGAGAACCCCCAAGTGAACCCCCAGGGGAAGAAGGCTCACAGCAAGGGTGGTAGGATGACGATGAGTGTTCAGAGGGAGAAGGAGCAGACTGGGAGGAGGAGGTGTCAGAAACAGACGAGGTAAAGGGTTTAGTGAGCAGGAAGAGAATGGGGCAGAGAGCAGTCCAGAATCAGAGATAGGAGAGGAGTGGGGGGCAGGAGACAGAGATAAGAAAAGCTGCTGAAGAAACCAGGGAATCTCCCCCTCTGCTGTGACCAGCTCCCTCCCCTCTGGCCTTTCAGAACATGCAGAGTGTGACGATCACACAGGGGCCCTGGTCGTTCCACAGACTATTGACCCTGTGCCATCACTATTCCGCTGCCACCAACCAGGATCCCCCTGGTAAACACTGAGTCTCAGTCAGGATTTAAGTTAAACAAAGAATATCAAGAGTTTATTCTCATACACCAACAAGCTTTTTCGATATTACATACACTGTTACACTTTATCCTCTCAGTCTCATTTCTGTCTATAGCTCACTCTAACTGCTCTACCTCCCCACCACAAAGTTCCACACACCACCCTCACAACCACCAACTGAACTCTCTCTCTATTCCCAACTGAACTAACTGCCAAAACCCCTGTGCTGAGCCTTAAAGTTAGGCTCCACCCCCTGGGCTTCCTATTGGTCAGCAGCATATTAACCCTTTTATTTCCATATGTACAAACCTATTCCCAAAGAGTGGGCAATCGCCACACAGAGAAATGAAGAGGGCAGAGCAAAGAGAGGCAAGAGGCCAGAGTCTTAGGCTCCTAGGGAACTGTGGGAAGGCGGGGACCATCGGTCCTCACAACTGCCTCATTGGGGCAAGGCCTACTGGGAAGAGTGGCTGTGATCTCTGGGCTTACACTGTTTGAGTTTCTTTGAATAAAGAGTTAACTTCACTGACGCCAGTGTTTTCTATTGCTGCCCTACTCCTGACTCCCGAAACAGGGACTGGCTGGACACTAAGGAGTGGTGGCTGGATAGTGATGGGTGAGCAATGGAAGAAGCGGGGTTGGAGATTGACTTGGAAGCAGAGGCAGAGCTGGCTGCTCCGGCACCTGGAGCGGTGCACATGCTGTGCACCCTGGGGCGGGGCTAGCTGCCCATGGGGGCGGGGCGAGCGTCCCTGGGGCAGGGTGGCGATGTCACCCTCCCTCAGGAATGACACCTGGGGCGGGCCGCACCTACCGCACCCCCTTCTTCCGCCAGTGCTTGGAAGGAGGGATCAGTGATCTGGGGGAGCCTGTCACAGCCAGAAGACAAGAGGCAGAGGCAGGAAAAGCTTCAGGACTGGAGAGTGAAGAACAGGTGCAGGAGGGGGGAGAGACAGGTCAGGCTGGTATAAAGTCAAGGGCTTCCACACCACCTCTTCCTGTTGCACTGCCTCCTAGGACCAGCTGAGAATTGAAGAGCAAGGAGCAGAAGCAGGTTATACGCTGATGCAGTCTTCACCTGCTTGTGCATAGCTTGGGTGGGGAAGATAAATCAGCTGAGGTCAGGATGGGGGGGGCTCTCTGTTGCCTCAGCTGCCTCATCAGGTGTACACCTAGGAGCAGCTGAGATAGACATGCCTTTTCCTAACTTGTAAGGGTACTTTTGACAATAAAGAGTTAATTCCTTGCTCTGGGCATTCCTTGCCTGACAGCACCATGACAGTCCTAGAGAGCTACTTGAAATGCCAGAGCAAATTGCCTTCACCAGCCAATTCCAAGTTTAGCAGAATCCCCTAGCTCTACATAAAGCATCTTAATTAAATCTGATGTACCTGTGACATTAGTACTTAGAGCATCTGCTTTTTGTAGCACTTGCTTAGACTATTAACCTGCATGCATACCAATTATTATTTTTTCCTCGTAAGGCTTTTATTTGTAAATATTCCAGCCATGGCAAGCAAATGAGATTAGCAGTCTGACCTTTGATGATCACACTGAAGAATATGTGTGACTCGCTATTGAGAAAGGCAATATAAATGTCTAGCTGGTAGATTTGTGGTTTAAGTTCCCCAATGTGTTCTGTGTGGTTCACACTATTGCATTCCAACATGTGTGGATCCAATCAGAAATCAATCTGAATAATATATCAGGCGCATCAGATAAACTAGTTCTCTTTAATGCATAGTAAACATCCATTTACTTCATTAGACAACTCTTAGCCCTTTAGTTAAGAATCCATGAATGCAATTACTATAAAAAACAGCAAATTAAAAAGTAACTAGAATGTTAAATGAAGATGCAAAATTAATTGAATATGAACTATAGAGGGTGAGGGATTTGTTGCAAGCAGGGGAGGGTAGAGTCTTGGAACACCCTAATGAACTCATTATGGCATAAGCTTTCATAGCCCAAAATACAATTTGTCAGGTACATGAATAGAGAAGTGCTCAACTAAGTAAGTAGGAATGCATATCTTGAGTACATTTAGAAAAAGAAAATATGTTCTTACAAAGTGAGACTAAAAGCTAAAGGATAAAAGAGAGACTGCATTCATACATCACAATAAGCCACTGCTAATAGCATACCATGAATTAATAGAGCACATCCCCCTTACATCCAAAAAGGGGATCATGTTTTGCTTTGCTCCAAACAAACCACAATCTGAAGCCAAGGTTAACAATCATGGTTTGGAGCAAAACATACCACAACCTCCAAGCTGGAAATAAAGACAAGGCAAAGATTGTCATTTGTTGCTCCCACTGACTTGTGAGGAGAAGAAAAGCAGGAGCAATCTGTGCATTCATGGTAAACCATTAACCATGGCTTACCATGATGTGAAAACTCCTGAATTTAGCCATTATTTAATATGGTCTTTCTCTGAGTGGCCACCACTGAATACAAGCTGGAAAATGAAGGGGTAGGTTCAAAAAAATCGTACTAATTGTTTTAAGATATAGTTGTCCATAATACTGTATGCTCTGCATATATTAATCATTGTTTAGCAATCTCAAGACATAAAACTCTCATCAGGAAAGCAGAGACCCTGAAACAAAGGTTGCTTCAGAATGTGACTTGGCTTTTCAAGTGGATTTGCAAGAAGGAGCCAAGTAATTTTGTATTAAGAAAAAGGAAATCCCCTCTGAAAACAAGAAAATGACCTAAGAGCAAGAAATTGAGTAAGTGGGAATGTTGGCATACACGGTTAAAGCCCTTTAGGTTAGAGTTCACAATACATACATAAACATGTGGATCCTACCTTAACTCACAAACCATAGAACAAGTTTCTGCCATTGTCTCTCTCTGTGTGTGTGCGCGCACACACGCACGGAAAAGAAACATGCTAGGCTAGAAAACTGCAAGCCAGCACATGAAAGAACTGAGGAAATGAAGTTGGACCGTAATATTTTCAAGGAGTGCAGTATATCATTCTTTTTTTTTAAGCTGCTCAAACCTGACATGACTCGTGTGCTTTGCATTTTACTGCTGATTGGGAGTCAGTGAAGATATATTGCAGCTGGCATCTCTCCAGGTTTGGGAGCTATGGAGAACTGAAGCAAAGCAGCTCTACACAACACATCCAGCATGTCATCTAGCCTGGTTCCTTGTTCAAGGTGATACAGTGATTTGGAAAATCTCTTACAACATTTGTTAGACCAGGGGTCAGCAAACATTTTCAGCAGGGTGCTGGTCCACTGTCCCTCAGACCTTGGGGGGCGGACTATTTTTTTGGGGGGGGGAATGAACGAATTCCTATGCCCCACGAATAACCCAGAGATGCATTTTAAATAAAAGCACACATTCTACTCATGTAAAAACATGCTCATTCCTGGACTGTCCGCGGGCCGGATTTAGAAGGCAATTGGGCCGGATCCGGCCCCCGGGCCTTAGTTTGCCTACCCATGTGTTAGACCAGGCATAGGCAACCTCGGCCCACCAGATGTTTTGGGACTACAATTCCCATGATCCCTAGCTAACAGGACTAGTGGTCAGGAATGATGGGAATTGTAGTCCCAAAACATCTGGCGGGCCGAGGTTGTCTATGCCTGTGTTAGACAATGGAAAGCATCATTATGCTAATAATACACTTTCTGATTCCCTCGTTTTATTGCTCAGACTAATTTGAGGGCCAATACTTATTCAATAACATCCTCAACAAATGCAAGGGCTCATTTGTTGTGGTGGAATTCACAGAGCTCGTTCACACAACATGGCAAGCCAAACTAAGGCTTCCTGAAATTCTGCAAATGTGTGGGCACCCAAAGAGGACCCTGGGAACACTTTGCTCCTCAGTCCTTTTTACTGCTGCACTGCACTGATCCTGCTGAAGTTTCATTCCAATTCCAATACAGTTAGTTAAATAGATATTATTATTTTTTAAAAAAGAAAAGAATATAATGTATCTGAAGGAAGGAGGAGTTCAAGTTTGGAGCCGGTCAACCTCAGAACTATCACACTAAATCAAAAGATGGTCTTGAATCCTAACGCCTGAAAATATTGTTCCACTAAAACAGAATGGCTTTCCTACTTCCCTTCTCCCCTGAAAACCCTAAGCAACACCTTCCAAAAAGGTGATCTTGGAAGACACCAATGGATCCAGGGCTTTGAACTGGTTAAAAGCAACTTAGGCTGGTTACCTGGTAATAATCAGTGGGAGTTACTTTTAATTAGGCATATAGCTGTCAGTCAAGCACATCTGCCATAGAAGAGCAGGTGGCAAAAAACCATACTCAAGTTACAGAAGGTGGGATTTGCAGCAAATTTATTTAAAAGTGTCAGGACTCAGGCACTGCAACTGTAAGCATGCTTTCTCAATCCATAACGGGGGCTCAATCCATAACAGAAGCATTTAGAATTGCAGCTTGACTTCCAAGTACATATCTTTGAGGTGAAGATGACTGAAAATAAAGCAAATTACAGAATGCTGGGGGGGAAATATTGCAATCTCATATGCACTTACCTTGTAGTAAGCCCCATTGAACTCAACAGACCTTACTTCTGGGTAGATTCTGAGAGATTGTGCTTTTAGTAAACTTAATGAAAACTATTATTATTTATTTACATCCCGCCCATCTGGACAAACATTTAAATGCAATATAGCATTGTGCCAATTTGAACATTCCTATTAATGATAATTGCAATATATATCTGGCTGGCTCTTAATCTCCAGGATATACTGTTGTCGTTTAGTCGTGTCCAACTCTTCGTGACCCCATGGACCAGAGCAAGCCAGGTACTCCTGTCTTCCACTGCCTCCCGCAGTTTGGTCAGACTCATGTTGGTAGCTTTGAGAACACTGTCCAACCATCTCGTCCTCTGTCGTCCCTTTCTCCTTGTGCCCTCAATCTTTCCCAACATCAGGGTCTTTTCCAGGGAGTCTTCTCTTCTCATGAGGTGGCCAAAGTATTGGAGCCTCAGCTTCAGGATCTGTCCTTCCAATGAGCACTCAGGGCTGATTTCCTTCAGAATGGATAGGTTTGATCTTCTTGCAGTCCATGGGACTCTCAAGTCTCCTCCAGCACCATAATTCAAAAGCATCAATTCTTTGGCGATCAGCCTTCTTTATGGTCCAGCTCTCACTTCCATATATCACTACCGGGAAAACCATAGCTTTAACTATATGGACCTTTGTCAGCAAGGTGATGTCTAGGTTTGTCATTGCTTTTCTTCAAAGAAGCAGGCGTCTTTTAATTTCGTGACTGCTGTCACCATTTGCAGTGATCATGGAGCCCAAGAAAGTAAAATCACTCACTGCCTCCATTTCTTCTCCTTCTATTTGCCAGGAGGTGATGGGACCAGTGGCTATGATCCTATTTTTTTTATGTTGAGCTTCAGACCATACTGTACTCAATCTTATTATCAAATGTTGCCTCCCTTTGTCAGTCCAACAGAAGGCTCAAAACAAACCAGAAGCAGAGCCAAATGGTATTTCAGTAGATTCCCTGCAGGACTGGCTCAATTGTTCTTTTTTAATTGTGGGCCAGTCCTAAGCAGTGCCAAAGAACTATTGGCATATTGAGTAATGAGGCAGCTCTGAGTGTTCTGTTACCTGCTCAATAATGATCATATTACACTTTAGCATATTTCAAAAACCAGGAGGCTTAAAAAACATTTTGCTTCTATCTGAAATAATAAATAGAAATCCCTTTGGTAAATAACATGGTGCGTTCTCTGTTTTCCCTTCCTGCTGTTTATACCTATTCTGATTTATTGTATTAATCTTGTAACATATACATTATCCTCTTGCAGTTATTTTCTTTAAAGTTACCAAGTCAGCACAATGAAGCCACAGCTTCATTTTATGATGGTACGTTATTTATATACCTCAGATGCAAGTGTCATCATGCAATGCAGGCTTGGCACTAAACAAAATTTTGGTGCAAATGAAGTGAATTGCATCACTATTTGCAGGTTGACCAAAATAAGGTCCCTGCATTTTTCATTTAAGTTTATAAGCAAAACCCAGTAATGGGTGGCATGGGTGGTGCATCAGTGCTCAGCTAACCTCCAGTAGGTTGTGTCACTGGGAGGTAGACAGGGAGAGCAAAGGGGTGGCAAGGTGAATGTAATAAACCAGTCAGTCTGGCACTCCTGCCAATTTGTGTACCATGCCAATCTTGTCGTTGCCTTGCCCCCTCCCTCTCCCTTCTGGTAAACCGCAGTCATGCAACCAACCAGAGGTTGGGTAAATGCCCCCACCCAACCACCCCGCCTGCTACTGGCAAAACCTCCAACTTACAAAATATGTCCTTTCTGTTATCTTGTTTTAGTTTTTTTCTGGATCAACTGTGGAAATCAATTGTGTGAAGTATCTTTGCAGCCACAAAGTCTTGCAGGGTCCATCTGTTAAATAATTTAAAAGTGCATGAATTATCTGCAAATACCAAGGGTTTTTCTAAAACAAAGTTAATAGCAATTTCTGACCAGAAAAAGCAAAAACGCAGGCCAAGCCCCACATCATAGGCCCTTAACTCACCAGTTTTGGTTGAATCAGTCTCCATTTTAACTCTAAAGAAACACAACATAAAGATGTGAAAGCAACCTTTAATTGTTTGAGCTGAATGGGACACCCCAACACCCTATTTTATTTGTCTCAGAGATCCTGAACACCCAATTTACAACAAATAATCCCTAATGTTCCAAGTAATTTTAAGTGTGAACAGGGTACAATCATATACAAAAGGATGTTGAATAGTTGTTTGGTACATTTTTTATTTTTACTTTGGCTGTATTTTAATATTTGCCATGTTTCTTGAACAATTTCCCGTTGCTCTTTGAACATTACCTTATATTAAATGTATGCTATTTTCCAAGTTGGAGCCAACTTCTAATTTAGCAATCTCTCTGAGAAGACTGAGAAGACTAGAGATAGTGAAGAAAATGCCCAACATATATAGCTCATTTAAAATACATTGTTAGTCGTCCCCCCCCCCCCTTCCTGGCAGCACATTGCATACATCCAATTTACACTTCTTGCTATGTTTTAAAATGGTAATGATTAGGAATACGAATCCAAGTCAAAGCAGCAAAATGTTCTCTCTCCACCCCACCTCGGTCCTCTCACACACCACACTGTGTATATACAGGATAATATCTATGAACACATGATGTTGCATAGATAAAAATATTTAACAGTTTACATTTACAGAAAATATTACAAGCTGCTTTAAAGAAGAAGAAAATGTAGGCAGCAAATGAGAGATGCTGGTATGAATCTGTATTTGCTGTGCTTACCAAACTAGGGTGCAATTTACATCCCCTAGAAGCCAATTATAAAATCCCATGAATTTAACATTTAAATTGGATGTTAAAGTTAAATGGATCTGCATTGCACCCAATTTTTACAAATCAACACTTTTTTGTACCAAAATAAAAAAACCTCAAGCAAAAGATTGCCAGCTGTGAACAAAGAGACAAAGAGTGTTAAACAATAACTTCTTTGATTGCTGCAAATATGTAGAAGACTATCTATAGAGGGCAGTAACTATATTTAGCAGCTCTGAAATAAAGCCTTGATTATACTACCATAGCTTCTAATGCCATCACAAAGAGAGCACACTCATAATAAATTAGGCAGGGCAATCAGACTTCCAGTCGTTATTAAAACCACAAATGTCTGTGACTCACTTAAGAATTATCAATGATGCTTCCAGCCACTAAGCACATGGTGTCAAATGATGGTGCAAATAATAGAAAGAAAAAAAGTTCAATATTGCAATGTCATGCATTTGGGAACAAGTAAGCATTTTTATTATGCCTGGGTGCTTCATTAGTTCAAAATAATAGAGGTCAAAAGGTCTCAGGGTATTAGATAATCATGATGACTAAGTGTGATGTAGCTCTAAATACAGTGGATGTAAATCCTGGGTGCATTTCGTGATGTATTTTTATTTGCGAAGAACTGATGCTTTCTTTGTATTGACATTAGTGAGACATCTGGAATATAAGATATAGTTTGGGTCTTTCGTGTTCAGAAAGAATTCAATTTAGATGGAACAAAATGATTGAAAAGGGTTAATTTAAGATGGAATGAAATAATAAAATTAATAGAATGTAATAAAAATTGATTGAAAATTTAAGTTTGGTGTATTTAGAAAGAAAACGGCTGTGGGTGGTTTTATGGTTGTTTTGATGCCTCAACTGTTCTCCAATTCCATAGTGACCGCCCAACGTATTTCCATCCTTTTCCCCATACTATTTCCCTTCCTCTAGCTTTTCCAAACCACAAATATGCCTACTGTACATGTTTCCAGTTCAGCTGGGATTGTACAATGTGTAGTATAATAGGCCCTCTCATACTATATTTAACTGGTATTTAACTGTTATAGAAGACAAATTGTTTCCTTGGTGTGGCATAAAACTGCATAGGGTCTCAGATTATTCTGATCTAAACAAAGATAAATAATTTAGGATCTTCAGTTGTTCTAATGTTCTTCTTAGGGCACCTACTCACCATGAAGTGTCCTTAGGCACTTAATCACATGGTAACATGCCCTAAACCTCAAAGGGCTTGTTCTGCATTTTGGCATTTGGAAAATTTTAAACTGAGGATCAAATTAAAGCATGTTCAAATGAATGGCTGAGGCAATAACACTGGGGAAATAGATTGTGGATTGCCCTAGAAGCATCCAGAAAACAGATGGGCACAAACTGTGAATAGTCCAGAAAAATATGGAACTAACTAATTACTAAGGCTTAGAGTATTGGTTTATGGAACTGTCATGTTGACACAGAGGTCCTTGATAGTAACACAAATTTATCTTTGAAATTAAGCCTGGAAAAAGAACCTAGATATTTATTTAAATATGCATCTTGCTTCATGTCAAAATACTTGAGGCTGCTTCACACATTTAGATATAAATGTAAGGCATTAATATGACAAACTATACACAGATACTACTAAGAGCCAGTTCTGCACAATGTAATGCATGAAAAACCCTCAGATAAACATTCTGTTCTGCAGACATGGACTCAAACCTTTTGAAACACATATGTGGTTGATTGTGAAGGGAACCAAAACCAGTTCAGCCTTTCTTCTTTGTGTCAAGCTTCTGGTGTTTGTTTGGTTAGGGCCGCGATCCTATACACTTGTACCTGGAAGTAAGCTTCATTGAACTCTGTATGACTTCAGAGTAGGTATGTCAGTTTCTGCTGCAAAACATACAATAGCCTCTGTTCCAATACATGAAGTGGCCAGTGGAGGGTGCATCTGGAAGTCAAACTACATTTTCAATGTAGCACTATGCACTTTCTGCTGTCCTTTGAACCCATTGCTGCCCTTAAGGGGGAAACCAGGCCCTCATAGGAGGTGAATGTTCTGCAATGCCTCCATCTGGGTGCAGGTTGTATATATGTATAAATAAAACCATATATCATCATGGCTTTTTTTTTAGCTGGAACTCAGTTCCACCACCTCTCAGGTGGGCGCCATTGCCATTACAGTCAAACCTCGGTTTTTGAAGGTAATCCGTTCTGGAAGTCCGTTTGACTTCTGAAACATTTGAAAACTGAGGATCGAAGGGCTGGCTGCAAAGTCAATGGGGGGGGGATGAAAAATGTGCCTCAGAAGCCGATTGACTTCTGAGGCATGTTTGAAAAGAGAAGCATTCACTTCCAGATTTTCGGCGTTCGGCTTCCAAAACGTTCGGCAGCCGAGACGTTCGAAAACTGAGGTTTGACTGTAAAGTCATACCTCGGCTTACGGCTGTTTCAGGTTGTGTGATTTTGGGTTGCGCACAGCACCGAACCCAGAAGTAACGGAATGGGTTACTTCTGGGTTTCCGCGCTTGCGCATGCGCAGCTCTAAATCATGCTTTGTGCATGCGCAGAAGCACTGAATTGCGTTACACGCATGCGCAGGCGCAGTGGCACGGGTTGCGAACGCTGTGGGTTGCGAACGCGCCTCCTGCACAGATCGTGTTCGCAAACCGAGCATCCAATGTATAAGAGAACAAGGAAGGTGTTTGTGGCAAATTCCGGCACCTCTTTTTCTAGAAAAACAGCACTGATGATGATGATGATAGTACTATAATAATTTATTGAATTTATATACCGGTACTGCCCTATACCCACGTCTCAGGGCAGTTCACAGCATAACATCAGAATATAAAACCACAAAATACATAATCAAATAAAAACAAACAACCCACCCTATAACACCCCCCAACACATTTTAAAAGGGCGTAGCATATCAATCAAATGCTTGGTTAAAGAGGGCCGTTTTTGTCTGGCGCCTAAAGGTGTATAATGAAGGTGCCAGGCGTAATATTAAGAACCCCACCCATTTGACTGGGTTGCCCCAGCCACTCTGGGCGGCTTCAACAAATACAAAAACATAAAACATTAAAAACATCCCTATCCGAAGGGCTGCCTTCACACGTCTTCTAAAAGTTGCATAGTTATTTATCTCCTTGCTGGAACGCAGCAACTTCGCTTTTGCCGCTCCCTGCACGTGGTTTCCCCCTCTATCCCCTCCCAATCGCTGCAGAAGCGCAGACCGACTAAGCATGCAGCATTTGCAGCCGAGCTCCACGCTCTTCCTCCCTCTCTCTCTCCCTCCCTCCGCGCGCTGTCAAGCAAGGGAGACAACCAAGCCCCGCCCCTTTCCCAGCTGCGCTCTCTCTCTCTCTGTCTCTCTCTCTCTCTCTCTCTCTCTCTGTCTCTCTCTCTCTCTCTCAGCAGGTGTGAAAAGCAAACGCCACGCTCTCCCGCGCAGGCGCGCCGGGCTCCTTTCTTTCCCTCTGGTCTCCCAACAAGCCGGGATTCCCTCGACCGCGCGTGCGCTCGAAAGAAAGTTGCTCTCGCTCTCTCTCCCCCTCCCACCCCGAAACAAGATGGCGGCGGGGAGGCTGGCCGGGAAGTTGGAGTGAGGGGGGCGGTGACGGGCAGCAGGTTACCAGTGTGGCGAGGGCAAAGGCCGCAGGCAGGCCGGCACCGACACCGACCGAGGCGCGAGTGGAGTGGAGCCGCGCGAAGGGGAGGGCGCCTTCTCGGGGATGAGAAGCCGGGGCGGCGGCAGGGGGACCAGCTCCCCTCTCGCCTGCTGCTGTTGCCGCCGCCGCCGCCTGTGAGGAAGGGGAGCGTGTCCCCCACACGGCCTTCCCCCGCGCCCCGGATGTGTGGGCGGCCGCCTCCCAGCTTCGTGGTGGGGCCGAGTCCCCCGAGCGCCGGCCGCAACGGAGGCAGCGGCGGAGTCCCGGGAGGGGCGGCTGCGGCGCTGCTGCTGGGTGCGGAGGGCGGAGAGGCGGGCAGGTGAGTTGAGGCGCGGCGGCCGCAGCACACCTGGGCAGAGCCAGTTCACCGGCTTCGATGCCTTTCTTCCTCCTCCTCCTCCTCGCCTGAGCTCGAGGCAGCCTTGCCAGTCAAAGCAGGTCGGGGATCTGGGGTCTTTGAGGGTCGTTCCGTCTTCCAGAAGCTACCCCCCCCCCACTCCACGGGGCAGCAGACACCATTGCCCCATTGTCTGGCTGACTTCTTGCTTCTTCAAAACCCTGCCCTTTCCCTAGGACGGGGCTTTTACTATTTCGAGCCAGAGCCCCATGTGGTTAAAACGACCTTCTGTGGCCCGTGGGTCTTCTCCCTAAGGAGTTGGTGGATGGGGGTCCCCACCACTTGGAGGTGAGGGTGTCTCATGCCCTGTTTGTGGGGGCACTATAGGAAATGGGACACTGGTGCCTACAGGCCTTCGGTGGTCTTGCCCAGTCGGATGCTCCCTATGTTCTCTTTATGTGGGTAGGGCTATCGATGGTGGCCACTGTTGGGAAGAGCGCATCACAAAAAGGGTAAATGGAGTTGTTTGCAATGGGCAGACGGTTCCCAAAGACCCCAAAGTGCATCTGCCTCTACATTGCGTTGGCAAAAGGAGTAGAAATTGGAGCGGTTGTGCTTTCACGAAGTTTGGAACTGAGTGGTTTGGATTGTGACAACTGCGGATTTACTACAACCAGTCCTATTGGAACTCTGCAGTTTGTTCGCTGAAGTTATCCTATTTTATTCCTCTGCCCATTAAACCCATGCTTTGTTGTAGTGAAGTAGTGGTTCTCGGCTGAATTGGGGATGATAGAAACATTCCAACCTCCACACGAGGACTACTGATAAATGCTTCTGCATTATAGAGAATCTCTCCAAAACTGTGTGAATTAGCAGTATAGTGGCAATGCAGTTCAGTGTAAGCAAGTGTAAAATGAAGCACCTTGGGGCACAAAAACCAACAGCAAAAAATCCTACAAGCTAGTGGGGGGTCAGAACTATCCAGGAATGAAACCTTGGGGTTATGGGGGATAGCTTGATGGATATGTTGAATTTTACTTTAGGGATCATTAAGAAAGTGAATGAAACTCAAACACCCTGTAGCTTAATGCTATTATATAAAACTGGTGAGAACATGATTGCTTGCTGCAGCTGAAGGAGGATATTGAATATCTTGAAAAAGGCAACCAAAATGAGCAAGGGGGTGAAGCAATTCCCCTGTGAGGAAAGGTTATAACTTTGGAGCAACTTGGCTGTCTTTAAAAGAAGATTAGACAGATCAATGGAGGATGAGTGAATGTGAATGACTACTAGCTATAATAGCTATAGTGGGAGACAATATGCCTCTGAATGCTTGGGAATCGCAAGTACAGTGGTACCTCGGTTTATGAACTTAATCCGTTCCGGAAGTCAGTTCTTAAACCGAAACCGTTCTTAAACCAAGGCACACTTTCCCTAATGAGGCCTCCCGTCACCAGGGCCCTTCCACTGTTCGGATTCCGTTCTTAGACCAAGGTAAAGTTTGCAAACCGCGACACTATTTCCAGTTTTGCGGAGTTCGTAAGCCAAATCGTTCATAAACAGGACTGTTCTTAAACCGAGGTACCACTGTACTGCCCTGAGATCTTTGGATGAAGGGCAGTATCCAAATTTAATTAAGAAAAAAAGATAGGGTGGGTGCTGTCAAACTCTGGTCCACCTTGTAGGCTTTCCATAGGCATCTTGTTGGCCACTGAAAACAGTATGCTGGACCTTTGTTCTGAGCTCTTACATTCCAATGGGAACCGGGTAACACTTGTATACTACACTCGCCATCATGTAGGCTACCCAGATTGCCTATAGCAGCCTCCACAGTGGTATTGTACATTCTCGGTGGCCCTTCAGGCAGGTGTGCAGTCTCCAAGCAAATGAGTCAATCTACATCAGTGTTTCCCAACCAGTGTGCCTCCAGATGTTTTGGGACTACAATTCCCATCATCCCTGACCACTGGTATTGCTAGCGAGGGATGATGGGAGTTGTAGTCCCAAAACATCTGGAGGCACACTGGTTGAGAAACACTGATCTACATGATCAACGTTTATTCAGTTTAAGTATTTATCACTTTTTATGGTCCTTTAAATCAGGCTTCCTCAAACTCTATCCTCCAGATGTTTTGAGACTACAATGCCCATCATCCCTGACCACTGGTCCTGCTAGCTAGGGATAATGGGAGTTGTAGGCCAAAAACATCTGGAGGGCTGAGTTTGAGGAAGCCTGCCTGCTTTAAATGGATCTTCCAGCAAGGGGAAATATTTTTGATATCATTTCAGAAAGGGTAGTGCTTCAATAAGAATAGTGAGTACTAGTTAAGCTTATGGAAGGTTTCCTCATTCCAGTGTCCCCTAGATGTTTTGAATTGCAACTCCCATCAACTCACCCAAAATGAGTAGTAGCCAGGGTTGATTGGAGTTGTAGCCTAGCAGCTTCTGTGGAACCTCGGAATCCCATTCCTGTTATAGAGCCAGCCAGTCATTGTGTTGCTGTTAATTGTTCTGGGTTTTTTTTTCTCTCTCTACTTAGATTTCAGACTGTATGGAGGCTGGAGCAATCTAACTTTTCTTCTTGGTGAGTGCATCTCAGTGGATTTACCTATGCTTGCATTTTCTTTGGAATAATTGTTCCTGTATATTGTTTCAGGAATGGTGCTCTTACTCCTATAAGATACATAGTTTTTGTAGTTTATTGGTGGGAATTCTGAGAAACGCTCATGAGTCTATAAATACGTTGCGGCCTCTAGCATTGCTAGCAGTTGAAGAGTGTTGGTGACTTACTACCGTAGATACTAACATGTTAGCTGAACATTGGACTTGAGTCTAAATTCAGTTTGGCTGTGGCAGTTTATTATGTTTGTTTCCTGTTTTGAAAATTGAACTTTTGGTCACCTGCAGGAAGTTGTTATGGGGATCAGTGATAGATTTTACAATAACTGCTCATTATGCTGCTACTATATGCTGAACTCTTGTGAATACTCTGCATAATACCTTCTCCATATGACTGTCCACTTCTTCATGGCAACCATGTGTATCTAACTAATATCTAACACAGATTGCTACACTGATCCTTGCAGTTCCAATAAGGTTTTCTTACCACTCACAATTACTTTCAGGTCTTGTGTGAGACATTTCTACACTAGCAGTGTGGAAGGCATCTGTTACAGCTATGAAAGCTTTCTTGATTGGGAAGTTCCACATAGCAAGCTGTATTAAATACTACATTTGGGTATGTAGAAATAACCTGTGTGGAGAAGGTAATCTGTAGGTTGGCCTTTGTGGACCAACATTTGCACGATATCCTATTCCTACTAATAGCGTATACGGGTACATAATTGCCACCCTTGGCCTATTTATCAATTGGTTTCTACTGAATTTTATCTCTGGAAGTAAGCTTTATTTCAAAGAAACTTTACACACAAGTGTATCCAATCATAGTTTTATTCAAAGATACCTGTGGATAGTGAGATATGTGCTGTTCTCTACTATTCTATCTCCCTGTCCATTTGTGGGAGAGAGAGATTCTTCCTCGCCTCCAATATACCGTATGTTGTATACTGAAAAGACAGAATTTGGTGTGGGGTATTCAATAACTGTTAAAGACTAAAATATTAAAAGAACTAAAATTACATGACTAACTTTTATTCAAATAGTGGGAAAGTATTATATTTGAGACAGATAATTTCTACATAGTTAAAACTTCACTTTTTAACATTTTGTAAATGCCATGCTTTCAGTTTTACTAAGGAGCGCGCTCAATCCTAGTGAGTCAGGAAACAAGTTTAGTGGAGATCACAAGGTCCCTTAGCACATTATTACGCTTGGACTTCTGTTTCCTCCTGATATCCTTCTTCTCTTCCTCTTCATAAAGACTGTATTGCAGATAAGCTTATCCCAAGGGAGTAGTTTAATAACTGAACACACTATTTTAGGGTACAAATTAACTGATACAAAACTTCCAAGAATGTACAGGTATTCTTAATTTCTATAAATTTAGAATTTCTGTGTTCCTAGAAACATTATTGCACTTGTGGAATGACTTACACTTGCACAATGAAACATTCCCTCCTCTCTTATCCCTCTGCCTCCCATCTTCTTCAAGTGTTAGGGGACCCTGTCCTAGCAGATGTGTGTCTGTGTGGAAGAGAAATGAGAGGAAGTTCCATTGTGTGAACATAAGTCATTCCACAAGCGCAGTGTCTTTATTGGCTATAACTTTATTGTTTAGCATTATGTACAAACCAGGATAATGGTGACAGGAATAGAATTGTAGAGTTGGGAAGGGACCCTGAGGATCATCTAGTCCACACACACATCCGCAATGCAGGAATAAGCAGCTGCCCCATATGGGGATTGAACCTGCAAGTTTGGGATTATCAGCACCGAGTTCTAGCCAACTGAGCTAGCTAGGCAAAAGCAATGAAACAAAGACTTGGCTGTATCACATTTTATATTGACTTTGTTTTCTATAGAGATGTGTGGTTCCGCTTGCATTGGTAATGCCATTTCTTTTATCCACTTCTTCCATTTCCTTTTAAAATTCTGTACTGTTTTTGTACTTTGGATTTGTAAAAGAGCCTTTGCAGAATTGGTCAGAAGTGCCTGGAAACCAAATTAAAGCATATTGCAGTTTCTGCACCACAGGATTGCTGAATGAAATCTTGCCCACCTTCTAAATTGTTTGTGAGGCTTCTGTTCCCTACTTTGTAAAAAACAACTGGATATTCCTATCTGGCCCCTGTACCTCTTTGTGCTATTCTTTTTCTCCAGCTGTCCCAGCTTCTCTCCAACCAGCAGTGCTTGTTCTCCCTCTTCATCTCCCTTTCCCTGCCACCTTCCAATCTGAGGCAATGGAATATGCAGCATTAATTGACTCTGTGCTTCACTCTTCTTATTTAACAATCATTTTTTGATTTGCATATGGGAATTCTTGAACCTTGCTTGTTTATGGACCTGTTAGCAATGATATATGAAACCTAATCTGTGCATCCTTCCTTCTGTAACCTATTTTTCTGAGGTCTCAGTTTTCCTGACTTTTTCGTAACTCTGTCATTTGAGAGTGGCATAGTCTAGTTTTAACCAGAATAAAGGGAGTTATGGTATGGCTTTCATTTAGAGTTGTGTGTGCTCATTAATGGACTTCTGAGGATGAGCTGTAGAAGACATTGTGTGAAACTTATAATGTGGAAGAAGGGAAAGTGCTGTGAAGGAAAGGCTCTCAACCTTTGAAGGCGGAGGCCTGAGAGAAGATTTGAAGGAATTACTCAAGGGAAGCTTGGTGATAGGAAAATGATTTGCTTGCTCAAACAAGCATTGTATGAGAAATTGGCAAAAGTATCTATGTGGTTTTTTGTGATTTGTTTTGTTTCTGTGATATGTGTGCTTACTGCTACATGTGACATGGTAATTTAGTGACAAACTGATACGGTTTTAGTATCCCTTTAAAATGCTGAAATAAGTAAAATGAAAGAACATTGTATATGGCTTATTTGTTAATTCTGAATGTAGTGTTTAGTATAATAGAATATATACAGTTTATTTATCTAGCCTACTTAGAACCTAGTTTCTGTGTTCAAGTCAAAACCAAAAAATTGTGTATTGTTTACTTATACTGTAGTTGTAAGTTTCTTAGCTTTAAAGGCATCTAATAGTGCAGTTCTAACAATGTCTACTCTGAAGTTCTATTTAATTCAACATGTCTACTCCCCAGTTGGTTACCATCACCACATCTTCTGGTAGAAAATTCCAGTTTAAGTATACTGTGTGTGCAATACTTCATTTGGGTTATCATGAATCTTCTAGTATTCAATTTTAACTGATGTCTTTGGGTTCTAGTAGTATGAATTTCTGTGTCCATTGAATTTATACTATGCATAATTTTTAAAAAACCTTAATCTTGTGGTCAATTTATTTCCAGGCCGCGTCAGTTTCACATGCGTTCGTTCCATAAGTGTGCTTTGTCCTACCTATTTCTTGGTCATTCTGCAAATTTAAAAAAGAACAAGTTAACATTCATGTTTCTGAACATATTTTTCTTCACATAGTGCACATATGCCTTTCACTATGTTTTTGAAGCAAAATTCAGAGAAGTTCAGAAACCAAAGGATAATGGCATTCTTATTTGCATATTATTCTGGGATGTAAGAATCAGGTTTGTTTAAAGAACATGGACAAAATGAAATTCTCAGGCATGCCTACTTCTTTGAACATGTGGCCCTCCAGATGTTGTTGGACTTGTACCTGTACTCCCATCTGCCCTGGCTGGCTTGTTAGGGATGTCAGGAGTTTTAATCCTGCAACATCTGGAAGACCCCAAATTTCCCATTCCTGCTTGCTTTTTCTGAACTTAAAAGTCCTAGATGTTGTAACCCTCCCTCACAGTGAATTTGCTTTGGCTCTCTTGGTCATTTTGGTTGCTGTTTTCTGACTTTTCCATTTTAAGACATGCTGACCCAAACTTTATAGATCTGTAGAAGATTGTATTCACTTTTCAATCCTTTTCATAATAATCCCAAACATGGAATTTATCATTTTCTCACCTGCTGCACATTAGGTCAACGTTTTCATTGAACTATCTGCTTTGAACCCAAGATTATTATTCTTGGTTGGTCATTACCACCTCAGACCCAATCCACCTATTTATGATTGTTTTGCCCCAGTATCTATTACTTTTTGGACTTGTTTTCATTGAACTGCATTTGCCATTTTACTGCCTGTTTATCTTATTTTGGAGAGAGCCTTTTAGGGCTCTTTATAATCTTTTTTTTTGTTTATCATTCTGAATAAATAAATAATCTTTTTTTTTTGTTTATCATTCTGAATAAATTGATGTCATCTGCATCCATTCACTTACCTTAGCACCCAAGCCCTAGCATTACAGCTTCAGGTTTTTCATTTTTGATTCAGTTCATACAACATTCCAGAATAAAGATATAAATTCTATATATCAAGAAAGTTGGTACTTACTGGGTACCTGCATATCACCCCCCCCCCCGTTTGTATAACAACATATTTAGAAAATAGTGAGATGGGAGTACTTTTCTCTTTCAAATTTCTTACTATGATAATACCACTTGTCAAAATAGGCATAGTATTGCTTAAATACAATTAACTATATATCCCAAAGAAATACTGGATTCAAGACTATAGTGCATTTTATGGTGTTATGTGGAATCTTTGTCACTATTGTCTAAAAAGGCCTGCTATACCTACCCTTCATGAAAATGAACTATAGTTTGTTGCAAATAATTTGGTAGTAATTTGCTTTGGGATTTTTTTGATGAGGGGAGAGAGATAAATTCAGTAAGCATAGCCTAGACAAATTGTTATTGACAGCTACCTTGAAAGCTCTTTAGAATGAAAGGTATGTGATACAAATATATGATTAGATTTTAAAAAGTCTTAAAAACAAAAAAGGTTCACGAGTACATTTGCCTGGAAGTAAGCCCTTTGAATTTTATTGGAATTTCATGCCAGGGGGAAAGATTTAGGGTTGCAACCTAACGTCAGAATGCTACAAATATGTATCCTAGCTGAACCGATCTGTTGTATTAATTGTAATCCTGTTCCAGCAATTTAATATATGATAGCAGGTATGTAGTATTTCACTAAGCCAGGGGGCTTTGTGCTATCTGAAACATCTTGAGAGTAGCATACTGTATAAGTAACTTATCTCCAGTACTGTATACACACACCCCTCCATACATTTAGTGCTCTGCCTTGTGGACAATTACCTATATGGTTCTTCTGATCAAACATATTGTGTGGGCTCTGAACTATGGTGAATGTCACATTTCAATGTTGAACCAGTGCACAACCCTTGGGCACAAATTGCTTTCACTGCTTCATCTGAAAGAGCTAGGATATGCAAACGGAGATTTATTTATTTATTTATTTATTTAAAAACCTGACCGTTTTCAGTGCTTCATATTAACTGAAAATGATAATATGGTTGGGCCCCAGTCTTAGGCTCTTGTCAAATAACCCAACTTTGTTGCCTTCTAGAGCCAGGCTTGGCATCAGTCATTCTACAAATACACACTTTGTGGGGGGCAGTGTGAATTTGAAACTTGGGTCACACATGGGGCAGGCATCTTTGCTTGGATTAGAAGTCTAAATGTTTGAATTGCTTCATGCTAACAACATTAATTCTTTGCTTTTATTAGGCATGCTAAGAATTGGTTTTCTGTTAGACGTGTAAGATGTTGAATTAATATGGAATTGAGTATTTCACAAAAGTTTAGATGCCAGTTCAAGTGACAGCCCACTAATTAAATGTCATTGTTAGACCTTGAGAACTGGACTTGGTTCATGAAGCTTTTTCCAAAAAATGTTTCAAGTGCAATAACTTGAAAAGAGTGAAGTGAATGGGAAAGGAGTGCTTGTCATCCTCTTTAAGCAATGAATTTGTGTACTGCTTTATTTGCATGAAAAAGTAGATTTCTGTACATGACTGTCTTTATACTGCTCTCAGTTTTTACTGGGAAACAAAATGTCTTAATTCTTCAGCTCTTAAATAGTGTTTAGTTTGGTTCACAAAGTCTTCAGTAACGTTCTATTAACTTTGTAAGCATGCACAACAATAAAGACCAAGGTTAGCTTTATTTCTGTAGTTTCTTGTAGTAGAGTGATGTTGTGGCTTTATGTCAATAAAGTTTTTAAATTAATGAAGAACAGTTCGATTCTGTGGCATTTGCTTAGCTGCAGTGAAGACTCTTAGACAATACGTTTCAAGTCATAAATGTTCAGTGTTCACATTTATGGCATGTCTAAAAGAGATGAATAAAAGGCTGTCTTTGATCTTTCACAACTTCCTTTATTTGAAAATCCTTTGTAACAAACTGATATTTGAACTCTTAATATATTGTCCTCTGTAACGATCAGTAGAAGAATCGTACTACGCAGAAGTAGAATTTTGCACTTGTGACTTTGTCAGTATCTTCATATCAATACATTGTATTGATTTGATGCGCCTTTAGTATTCTACTGTATTGGATTAATTGAGTGATGTAGCATTTGTGTGAACCTGTGAAAAGATGGCTGCTGTGTCTCAAACTGCTACTGCTATAGAGCAGAAAAGATATAATATTAAAAGAGCCACTTGGTTGAAAGAAAGTTGTCTGTACTAAGCTATAGGAAATTAATTTTACATTCTAATACTACTTGCAAGTCTTTAGAAGCACCTGATACTTGGAGATAATATTGGCAAAACATAGCAGATTTAATCCACAAAAGAAGACTATGCTAAAACTGTTTAGAGGTTTTGTTCATGATTAAGTGGTATAAAAATTCTCCTTAATGCTGAAGAAGACTTTGGGTTCTTTCAGGATAATATTTTTATTCACGTTTAAACAAGCCAATCTATTGGAAACTAGTTATAGATATTCAGCTGTTCCCCCCCTTTATTTTTAATCTTAGAGGAAAGGAGGTGTCTTCTTCTGATTTCCCTGCTGCTCCAAATGCAACCTCTCATAATTGTTTCTCCATGTGGTCTTCAGGTGAAGGGTGGTATGCAAATTTAATAAATAATCATAACCACAATTATTGTTTGGAGGGCCCAACCTCCAGAGCAACTTTTCAAGGAAGGGAAGGAAGATTCAGCAAACACCCCACCTTCTTACAGGGCAGTGTCCTGTAGGTAGAGCTCCACTCATGAGAAGTCTGAATCCAACCCACGGTCTTCTAAACTGAATGTATTCTTAAATATGGGTATGTATCTGTGGAAGACAAAAATACTTGTTTGAGTTAATGGGACAGAGCAAATGAAGCCCATAAGTTGCAGGAGAAGAAATACTCGTCCTGTTACAGGAATAAAATGATATACAGAATGCTCTGATTCTTGGTTTACATGCTCAGCATATAGAAAGAACAAACAGTATGCATGTCTCTAAAAAAATATAGTTCTGATCATGGGTGCCACAGTTGCCAGGTTTTGATGCATGATAGTAGAACTTCTGACAACCTTGTAGTAACTATTTTTTCATGTCGTTCCAATGGCAGAGTGCAGACATTGAGACCCAGTCCCTGGGAAACAGCCCAGAAACAAGGGAGTGGTTAATAGGAAATCAGTATCTATGTGAATGATGCTAGCATCTGTTTATTATGTGTACTTTGGACTAGATTGGCATGGAGCCCCTGTGGTGCAAAAAACCCCCAAACCCTGCACATTTTCAGGACACAACTTGGGTATTCAGGAATGTATCCATTCCTTGCAACATAATTATTATGGGTCAAATTCTACCTCAATCCCTGAAGCTAATAGTATCTCCAGTTTATTTTAATGCTCATATTCAAATGGCATTACTAATGATAATGTCAGTGTGTCAGGTTCAAGCAGGAAGGATAGTCACACTTTCTAAGTGACTGTCCCCATAGTTCTTCACAAATTATCTGGGTTAGATGCATATCAGTGGACAGAATCAGGAGAGACAATATATTCTTATGTCCTGTGTTCAGTATGTCAGTTAATAACCTGTTTAGGTTTTGCTATTACCAAAACTAGTATTTGTTCACATTTTCACTCTTGCAGTAATTAGCAGTATCAACTAAAGTAGATTGTATATGTGAAAGCTGCCTGAGACTAAGGAAGCAGTACTGGAGAACATCCGCCCCTAAATTTACCTCTCATCCTATGAGGTAACATTCTGGGGAAACAAACTAGTCTACAGATTTCCTTTCTAAACTTGGGGAAATGTCCAGAGCCTTTTGTTAGAATAGTGGCTCTTCCTTTGCTCAGACAGTGTTAAATATTCAATAAGATGGGGGCTGGTAGTGTAGATTGGCATAATAATACGAAAACAAATTATTTAAGTAAGCTGAATTGCAGAGAACTTCACATATTTTGGATACTTGCATGATTTTTGAATGTAAATGCAGTATGTAACAGTAACCTACTGCCTATTCAGACAGGAAGCAGGATGTGCTGCTGGCATTAATCACTGCTTCTCTCTAAACAAATGATTCTCCAGATATATTTGATAACAATAATTGCCTTCCTATTACATTCATAATTTCTGTCTCAAATTTAATCACCAGTTAAGAATGGCACAGCAATCCTATGCATGTTTACTCAGAAGTAAGTCCCTCTTACACCCACGTGTGTTTGGCAGCCTTAAGCTCCCTATGTCATGATCCACATTACCTTCATTTTTCTTGTGTGCATACACATACATTATGCATTGAGGCATGTGTTGTGGCTATTGTGCGAATACAGCATCCTTTGCAAAGTAATTTTCTTAATTGTTATAAAAATGCTAGTATGCAAGTTGTTTTGGGTGGAAAGCCACCTTGGTTTCTGTGAAGTCTTCTTTGGATAGGATATATAAAGTGTTCTTTTGTTAAATCCTAAGTATTATATGTATATATTATCAGTTGTAAACTACAGCTGAAATTTGGAATGAAAATGCTTTTGCAATGGACATGGTTTTCCTGCTGAACGCCTCCCCTCTGTTTTTAAATGTGTTACCACTAGGGACATAGACTTTGAGGTCTGGATAGGACTTGAAGGTCATCTTGTTTGACGCTCTACCCTAAAGCAGAATCTTGCAGTTTGAATTGAAATGGACTAGACAGCTCCTAATGATCAGTAATGGAAATGGATCTGAATTAAATTAGCCCTCTCTGCTATCATGTGAACTGATTATTTTCCATAGCTTCAATCAAGGGTATATGTTATCAATACTGTTAACATATACATATTAGTCTTGATGAATCACTTGGCATTGAGGGCAGAAAAGCCAGTCATCATACAAAGAGAAATTGTTCAGTTAAATGAGAATAAGAGAAATTGATTTTGGGCATGTCTCGCTTTCTCTGTTCTCCCCCTGACCCCATTCCACTTTCTGTTTTCCCTCTCTGCTCAGTAAAGGTGGTTGTCCTTTCCTGTTCTCATTGACAAGTTACCCCTCCCTTCCCTTCTGCTAGATTGTCCAGACAGCAAATTGACAAGAGCTGGGGTGGGTTGGAGAAAAGGAAGCAGTGGATGTGAACAAGACTATGTTATATTCTCTGATGTGATCAGGGCCATTGGCTGGGTTGGGCTGGGTGCACACGTGACTGGAATGTGGCTGTATTGGCTCTGGCTTTAGCGCAGACAGTGAATACAGGAAGGTACTGGGTGTTGAAGACTGAATGGAGGTGCAGTCGGCGTCGGAGATGGGGTAGGTAAAATGTTAGCGTTGTACTCCTGTTGGAAATGAGCACCGAGTATTGGTGTCTGTAAGGACAGCGTTGTCCCATCTGGCTAGTGAATGACATTTGTCAGGAAAGGTAGCCTGGTTCTCTCTCCATGCATTCGCTTCTTAGCTTTTACAGAAAGAACTAGGAATCAAGTCCTAGGATTCTGATCCATGCTTTTGACAGAATGAGAGGATATTGCGATGGCGAGCTTTGGAAGCGATAGAAAAAAGACGCTTTTGTAGCACGAAAATGGTTGTTCTAAAGGTTTGACATAGAAACAAGGAGAAAATAGTATCTTAGGAGACGGATAAAGGGCAACAAAGAATGAAACATTCATCGCTTAGAGGAATGAGCTGAGCCCATTGAAATCCTCCCTTCTCCTTCTCCTCCTCCCTCCTGTCACAGTAGCAGCAGCCAGAGAAAGGGACACAAAGCAGCAGAGGAGATGCCTTGATTTGAATCTAACAACCCCACAATGCAAGGGCTGGAGGGGGAGGATGAGGAAGGTATTGTAGAGAATGGATTATTGTAATTTTGAAATGTTAAGATTTGCTTTTGGATGGCCTGCATAATATTGCAGAGCCATGAAGACTCCCCGCTGGAAATGCTGTGAAATCCCAGTGCCTTTGTTAGTGACATGATGTGTTGCTGGCATTTCTGCGGTTTACTGCAGCAGCGTTTGCTCCTTTACTGAAAGGGAAAAAGCTGCATAGAGACGAGAGGTTCTGCTGCACTGCTGCACCCAGGAATGCAATAGAGCAGTTGCCATCCCTACAAAAGCAAATTCCGAAATGTAAAAAAATAAAGATGAAAGGGAAAGGGAAAGACCAGTATTTGTCATCTGCCCGAAGCTTTTGACTTGATCTATTCATCATCACCATAAGAGATTCTGAGAGTTATTCAGTCTTGGATACTATTAGTAATCTTAATAAATTATGTATGAAGTAGTGCTCTTTTCTTTCTTTTTTCTCGTCAGATGCAATTTTAAATGTAATAATTAGGTCAGCTTTGATGCATCACTGTGGAGGAAAAATGGCTATTTTCTTTGAGCATCAGCAGAATTAGAAGTAATCTAGCAGAACAATGATTAAAGTATAATAAATTATCAATTCATTTTCAGCAGTATAAGTCGAAGGTTTTGACTTTTGGGATGATTTGCTTTTTTTGTGGATCAGCCCAAAAATTCTTGAAAATTGTGTGTTGTATTTACTTGGTGCTCTCAAATGCTAAAATGATATTTTAGTATTTATGGCAATTGTTTTTAAATTACTGTACACTTTAATATTCTGGTTTGCCACATTTCAAACTATTTCATGTTGCTTCAGAAATTACATATAGCAAGAATGCCATTTTCTACTTAGTATGTACATTTTTTAGTGAAGTCATCAGTTTCATTTTAAATTTATTATTTAGAGTAATAGGCCTGTGAATACTTGGACTTCCTTAAAATTTATATAAATATATTCAATTTCAGATCAGCTATATAGAACAGAATAAGTAATCATGATGGGAGCCCACATGAGAGATGCATTCCATTAAATATTTTCTTAACAATTCAGACATAAGGACATAAATAATCACTAATTAAAATGAGTATGTGATTAGAAAAACAATCTTAAGGTGCAATTTTAAAAAGGTAAACTCTGGTAGAATTATTAGTCCCATTAAATAGCTATAGGTGCTAGGGGAAGAAGACAAAAATCTTGGACAGCAGTGGTAGTGCAGAGGCTCCTTTGGATTGTTCTTCCATTATTACTTTAAACTGGGTATGTGCAGAGAACGTTCTCTTTAAAATGGCACAACGACTCAGTTATACTCTGTATACTCCCTAAAGTTGGAGCCTACATAATAAGCTAGTACACCAAATTTCACTTATCTTGTAATGGTGGATATGACTGATAATTTATGATGTGTTTTCAAAATACGAAAATATAACATTTTTGATAAGTCTTTGTGATGGGTATTTAGTTTACCATTCTGCCATTATTAAAGGATCCAATCAATAAGAGATAAATCAATTTATTGTTGAAACAGATTCTTTTTGGTGGCAGGCTGGATACTATACAGAATAAGTGCTGATGAGCCTTCTAAATATAAACTGTTTCCTGTTGTTTGACATGTGAAGGTCACTATGTTGGATCACTTGTGATTCTGAAGTGATGTTATTTGTAGTGATAAGTCTTATACAATTACTTGTTTTCTAATAAGTGATCCATGGCTTTTTACTGGGAAATAGAAGTGCTTAGAACTCTTTCCTGAATCATGTGCATAACTGTCCCACTTTGTGTTTCTCGATTGAGACAATACTGCATGGTGTTGATCTGGTTGTGGACCAGATCCAGGTGCTCTTGAAGGAAACTGATTTTTTAAGTCAGGGTTTCCCAGACTTGGGTCTCCAGCTGTTTTTGTACTACAGTTCCAATCATCCTTGCCCACTGGTCCTGGTGGTTTGGGATGATGGGAGTTGTAGTCCAAAAACAACTGGAGACCATGGTATCCTTCTGCAGCAGCTGTCTGAGTTAGGGGTAGGTGGCACTACTTTGCGGTGGTTCCAGTTCTGCTTGGATAGCTGTTTCCAGAGGGTGCTGCTTGGGGAGTGCTCTTTGGCCCTGTGGAGCCTTCAGTGTGTGGTTCACTTTTATCACCTATGGTGTTTAACATCTTACATGAAACCACTAATTAGGGTTATCAAGAATTTCGAAGTACATTCTCAGCAATATACTGATGGCACACAGCTCTACTTCTCCTTTACATCTGTAGGTATAGCAGTGGATGTGCTGGGTCACTGTCTTGCCTTGGTAATGGACTCGAAGAGAGCCAGTAAACTGAAGCTCAATCCAAATAAGACTGAGGCACTGTTAGTGGGCGGTTCCCTATACCAGATGGATGGGAGGTTGCCAGCTCTTGATGGGGTTACACTCCCTCTAAGGGAGCAGGTCTTTAGTTTGTGGGTATTTCTGGATCCTCTCCTGTTGTTTGAGGCTCAGGTGGCTTCAGTAGCATAGAGTGTCTTTCATCAACTTCATCTGGTGAGTCCGCTGCAGCCCTGTCTGAACAGGGATAGCCTAACGTCTGTCTATGCTGTGGTAACCTAGGTCAGATTACTGCAATGTGTTGAACATAGGGCTTCCTTTGAAGACAGTTCGGAAACTTCATCTAGTGTAGAATTTGGTTGCTCACTGGGGTAAGACAGTTTGAACATATTTTACTGATCCTGGCCCAACTGCACTGGCTGCCGATTAGTTTCTGGGCCCAATTCAAAGCGCTGACCTATAGTTTTGACCTATAAAGCCTTTAAACGGCTCAAGACCGCAATACCTCAAGGACCGCTTCTCTCCATCTCAACCTACCCAGACTCGGCAATCTTCATCTGAGACCATTTTGCATGTACCTCCTCCATGAGAGGTCTGGAGGGTGGCAGCATGAGAACAGGCCTTTTTTGTGGTGACTTCCCATTTGTGGAATGCTCTCCCCAGGGAGGCTCGCCTGGTGCCTTCATTACATAGGTGCCAAGTCTTTGGCTGATTCTGTGGACTTTTAAATGTGTTTGGGGGTATTGGTTTGTGTTTGCTTTTGTTTTATTATGTATTTTGAATTTTTATGTTGCAAAGCGCCCTGTGGACTTCAAATGAAGTGTGGTATACAAATTTTATAAATAATAAAAAAATAAAAAATGCTCTGACAAGCCCATCTTTTCTCCACACTCATTTCACAGGTGTCTGAATAGCTCGTAGTAGCTTTGTTTTTCATAACTATGTTTAAATAAGTTTACTTCCTTTGCTTGACATGTGCACTCACTGATGCAACATTTGAGAACCCCTTTAAATTAGCTTTAAAACCAAATATTGTAGAATTCAGCTCTATTCATTTGATTAAACCTTACACCCCTGCCTGCTGTGTGAGAGCTCTCCCACTATTTGTGCCAGAAGAGAGAAGCAGAGAGAGAGCTAATGCAGCACCTATTGTGCGCTTCTGGGAAATAACTGACTTGTGTACGGATGCTGCCCAGCGAGGCACTGTCTGTCATGGGATAATTGTGAGAAATGAGACCCTGCAGAAGCAGAATCCTTTGCATACACAATATTCCCCCATTGCACAATGCAGCAGCGGGTTAAGGCTGCTCTGATGCATTCTTTTTCCCATGAGTGAAGCAAGAGACAGCAGATCCTACTCCCAAAGGAGAAGTAGGGATGTAGCAGCAGTTGGATCCCATCAGGTTATCTAGATCAGAGGCATGGGGGAGATTTTTCAGTCCAATGGCCATATTCCTTCAGTCTTCCAGGAGCCATATGCTAGCGGTGGGTGAGCCCTGAGGCAAAAGAGATTAGATCAGTGTTTCTCAAACTTGGGTCTCCAGCTCTTTTTGGATTACAACTCCCATCATCCCTAGCTAGCAGGACCAGTGGGCAGGCATCATGGGAACATTGTTGGACAGTCGATATTGTAGTTACAGGTAGGTAGCCGTGTTGGTCTGCCGTAGCCGAAACAAAATAAAATAAAAATCATTCTGGTAGCACCTTAAAGGTAAAGGGACCCCTGACCATTAGGTCCAGTCGTGACTGACTCTGGGGTTGCGCGCTCATCTCACGTTATTGGCCGAGGGAGCCGGCGTACAGCTTCCAGGTCATGTGGCCAGCATGACTAAGCCGCTTCTGGCAAACCAGAGTAGTGCACGGAAACGCCGTTTACCTTCCCACTGCAGCAGTACCTATTTATCTACTTGCACTTTGACATACTTTCGAACTGCTAGGTTGGCAGGAGCAGGGACCAAGCAACGGGAGCTCACCCCGTTGCGGGGATTCGAACCGCCGACCTTCTGATCGGCAAGCCCTAGGCTCTGTGGTTTAACCCACAGCGCCACCCGCGATCCCTTAGAGACCAACTAAGTTTGTTATTGGTATGAGCTAGTGTGTGCATGCACACTTCTTCAGATATTGTGTTGGTCAAGGAACAGGGGGGGTGGCCATATGGCTAAGAAATATGTACAGTAAAATGGTTTTGTTTTATTCATAGTTTTGTTAACCTGAGGTCTTCACTGTGGTATAATTGACAAGTCCAGTATGATTTGTTTGTTGTGGACTTCAGTCTGATGCTTCCAGGGTATTCACTGCTTGCAAGGTCTCAGAACTTTAACATGGCAAAAGTGCAAACAAGGGTAAAACCTAATGGTATTGGTGACAGCTGTTCTGTCTGAGTTTTTTAAACAGCCTGAAGAAATTTATGATAAGTTGTAACCATGCTGAAATGTTCTAATAATGTTAGTACAGTCAAACCTCGGATCCTGAATGCCTCTATTTTGGAACGTTTCGGATCCCGAATGCCAAAAACCCAGAAGTAAATGCTCCAGTTTTTGATCATTTTTCAGAAACCGAATGTCCGACGCAACTTTCACTTGAGTGCAGGAAGCTCCTGCAACCAATCAGAAGCTGCGCCTTGGTTGTCGAACATTTTGGAAGCCGAACGTGCTTCCGGAACAGTTTATGTTCGACTACCAAGGTTTGTCATTGAAAAATTATTGCTTGCATGGCTAAACAAAGTTCAATAAATTATGGATACCCCATGAACACAGCATCTCATTTAAAAAAGAACTTGCTTTCATGCAGTAAGTTATAGTGTATTCTTGTGCAATATCTAGCTGTTCTCTTGTGAGTGAGAGAATACAGAACACCAACATTTAGCTGATTGTTTGTTTGCTTTTTAAAAAAAATACTACCATAATAACAATTATTTATGAAATTCACCAGTTACCATCCAAAATACAATCAAAATGATATCTGTTATTGTTAGTAGAATTCTTACAGGTTACTTCCCTAATTTGTTAAATATATTTTGATTAAACCGACTATGGAGCTAGTAAAGCAATACTGAGACTTTAGATCTAAAAAAATGTAGTATAAACACTGACAATTGGGAAACATTGGTCTGCAAGCGCTCCAGTTGGAGAACAGCCTTTACCAAAGGTGTTGTGGACTTTGAAGATACACAAACTCAGGATGAAAGGGAGAAACGTGCTAAGAGGAAGGCAAGTTTGGCAAACCTTCACCATGATCAACTCCCGCCCGAAAACCTATGTCCCCACTGTGAAAGGATGTGTGGATCCAGAATTGGCCTCCACAGAGTCCACCTACGGACTCACCATTAAGACCGTGTTCATGGAAGACTATCTTACTTGGCTACGAGTGATCTTCAGAGAAGAAGACTTGAGACTTTTGGTTCCTTTCCCAAATCTTCAGGTTGAGGTTATAGCTGTGTTTTGCTTCACACTTTGTGTGATATCTCCTTCTGTTACACATGAGCTGACACTGCATAATGACAAGGCAATGAATCAATGGGGGAATTGCAAATGTGAGAATAGCAGAATTTGTTAAAGCTGGCCTGGTTTGCATAAACATTTGCTTGTATTGCTGCTTCTTTCATTTCTTAAGTCTTGTCTATACAAGATTTTAACAGGTTTCATTTGCTTGGTATTAGTAGAGGGTTGGTTAAATCCAGAATATCCTTTCTGCCAGAGCTCATGATTAAGATTGATTGCTTTGTTTATTTACAATTTGTATTACAGTATACCCAATCCAGCCTTAGGCTGGATTGCTCTTGGCTTGCATGGTTTTCTGTACCATGCCAGAGCTGGCTTCAGTGTTCCCCATATTCTCAATCTTCATCTTTCTGTAGTCCTCCTCCTCCACTCATCCCTTCTAGAGACATTTTAACAAAATATTGCCAGTGAAATATTCAACCACGCTTCAACTTCAACCAAGGAGAACTGCTGTCTCTCTTCCCACCTGTCATTCTTTTCCCAGGTTCCCTTTGTAGCTCAGTTTGTTTCCCCCTTGAGAATATTGGCTGATACTTGGCATTGTGAAAGCAGCTCTTGCCACTCATGGATGACAGGTTTCTGTCCACAGTTGTGTGGACAAACTTGACAGGTTTCTGTCCACAGTTATGTGAATGCCACAGTGGAGGGGGCATGGTACTGCCTTGATTAAGGGATGCAGTGATGAATCTACCCATCTTTGTGCAAGGTGAATATAACTATAGAGTTAGGCCTGTGTCCAACACGCTGTTTTTAGGGAAAGTATATTTCACACACACACACACACAGAGAGAGAGAGAGAGAGAGAGAGAGAGAGAGAGAGAGAGAGAGAGAGATTGAGATTGATTCTTGGTAACACACCTCATCAGCCTGCTTCAGTCTGACTTGTGACCTAATTATAGCTTTGTAGGCCCTCATGGATGAGTCTCATCTCATGATGGATAATACAATATTGCTCTGAACTTTTCCAGTAGTTTGGACCATACAATTTGTTAAAATCCCGTTTTTGTTCGGATTTCAGGGCTAGTTCCCCAGTCATTTCTTTACTTATAGAAGCAGTTGGTAGCTTCCAGCCTACCAGGCATCCCTGTCCAGCCCACCAAGGTCTTGGTCAATGCCCTCCCCGACTCCCCATCCTAAAGGCAAGGGAAGCAGTTCCCCCTTTGCTGTCACTCGACTTTACCTGAACAAATGATCAGTGGGTGATAACAGTGGTGAGCAAATCATTGGGAGGGGAGGTTAAAAGTCTCCCTGTGATTCCCCCTTCCATTTCTCAGTTGTTTGGGAATCAGCTGAGCCACATCAAAAAGAAGAGTTGCTCCAGCATTTCCCAAAGATTCCTGATGGATTCGTCTTTTGCACTGTGTAAAGGGATCGTGTGTGTGTGTGTGTGTGTGTGTGTGTGTGTGTGTGTGTGTGTAGCAAGGAAATGCAGCATGCAGGCTATCCAGGAAGAGCAGCTGGTGGAGTTTCCTCTGTCCACTGAGAAGAAAAAAACAGCGAGGAGGGGAGAGAGATTGAAGGAGAGCCTGTATTAAATCTGTGTGTGTCTATGTTAAAGGGAGTGTGATGTCTGACCCACCCACTATTTAAATGCAGCCCCCAATAGCTTTTCACTAGGGTAATGAGAACTTTGCTCCCCCAAAAAACGTTCACTGCTCTTAAGTCTGCTCAGAAACAGTCTGCTTAAATATGGGCAAGAAGCTGTGGAGTATGTTCCACAAGGCTGTGTTTGTTCCAATCTATGTTAAATCACTTGGAAAGATAACTACGATAGCTGTAGAGTAGAAGTGGGACCAAATGTGGCTATCTAGGACTCTTGTTAGGAGCTTGGTATTCTCATTAGGCCACACCCACTTCTCACTGGCCCTGCTCCATGCCCTCCTCAAGTGCTTTTGCCTGGCTGGAATGTATTGTTGGTTGTGATAATGGTGATAAATCCTCTTGCTTGACTGGATGGTGGACAGAAAAAAGTGGATATTAATGTAGAAAACAGTATGTAGCATACTGTAGAAAGAGTCACATCTGTTGATTCACTCACCTTTTGCCCCTGGCCCCACCCACTATTGGTATGAGGAATTGGGACCTTAGGGCTGAAAGGGTTCCCCACATTTGTATTAGAGTGAGGTATATCAGTTTGCGGATGTTCTGCATTACTGTGACCAAATGTTCAGGACCTGCTGACTGTGCCTAGAACTGCTGCTTAGAGGTAATGTTCTGAATGGTGAGGGCTGAAGCGTCATTCTGATGCTGACTCTAGACAAGTCCAAAGTGATGCTGGTGGGGCACTGTCAGTGACTGGCTTGGAAGATATGATATTAGGTTGCAATCTGCTTATCTGGGCAGCGGAGCTTTGGGGTTCTTCTGGACCTGGCACTCAGCAGATCATATTATCAGACACTTTAAAAAATGAACTAGAGTTGGAAGAGACCATAATTATCTGAGCTTGAACATAAATGAGAAATGAAAGAAGCAGCTTTCATTTCATACTCCTCATGCATGAATGAGAAGTGGGGAGGGGCAACAGTAAACCATAGTTAATTTGTGATCAGACCAGAGCAGGGGGGCTCATATGAAAATAGGTGGATTCTGACATACTGTGATCTCAATCCTTCAGAGGCTTTAGAAGTTGATAGCATCTCCTTGAATTGGGTGCAGAGTTAACTGGAAAGTCAGTGCAGTTGTTCCAAAGCTGGCTGACATTGTACCAGCCTTGCCACGTCAGTTAGTGAGTGGTGGTATTGAGCATCGCCTGGAATTTCTGAGCTATCTTCAAGATCTTCCTTGTTTAAGATGCTTTAAAGTAAAAGAGGTTTGGGGAGCATACAGGCTCTTCTGGAGTTAAGGTTCTGCGTGATTCTACTTCACTAAGTATTAACCCTGGGAGTTCTTTGCTGATTGAAACCTAATAAACACATGGTCATACGCAAATGGTTCAGTATAACTAACCTGTTAAAATCATATTCCGTCTTTACAGTACTAATGTCTACAATTTTGGACATAATAGTGTGATAATTCTTTCTTTCCATGAGATACAAAAAATACTATATTCAGCTGGGAAATGAAATAGCATGTTCTAATTATTTCTCTCAGAAGTCAAACGTTCTCACAAAGTTCACAATACATTTTGGGGGACAAATGAACCAAAACAAATATTTCTTCTTTATTCTGCTGTAGGTCCTGGGGTAGCCCAGAATGGCTGCAGTGTCATATGATCAGCTGTTAAAACAAGTAGAGGCATTAAAAATGGAGAACTCAAACCTTCGACAAGAACTGGAAGATAATTCAAATCATCTTACAAAACTGGAAACAGAAGCATCCAATATGAAGGTATAAAGATCATTTGACTTTAGTAAGAATTTGAATTGTCTCACAAATATATCCTATATAAGTCACCTTGTGCATTGATATTATTTCCTCCTCCCTTCTAGAATACAATTTATTTATCATTAAAAATATCTGTACTGCACTATTTCTTACAAAATTTCAAGTCAATGCTCATCTTCTGTAGGAGAACAATGCATTGTAGAGGAATCGCGTAGGATACATCCTGAATATGGTTGCATGATATCTATAGTCAAATAATTTTATTTATTTAATACCAGTACTGTATTTTAAGGCTATCATGTGTTGGCTCAAGCTTCACAGAGCTGGGAAATTGGAAGTTAAGTCATATACTTTTAAGAGACATGTCCGTGATCAGAAATGATGTTTTGGTTACTTAACAATTTATATTCTTTGCACCCACATTTTCCCTTAGTTTTTCATGCTTAATGATTTCTTCCCATCCATCTTTTTGTGTGTCTATAAAAGGCCAGTATACTTTTTCTTTGTGCGCAAGAATAAGAATTATGCTTCTAGAACTTTTAATATAATTCCCAAAACAATATTTTGGATTCTAGTATGCATGGTTTTCTGCTTTCCTTCCAAAAGCAGAAAATATGCCACATTTCTGCTTTATATATTGCACTGTGAAAGCATTCAGATACATCAGTTGGGCACTTTCTGAAAAATAACCGTACAAAACAGGAATAACCATTGTGGATAAGAGATGCATAGTTTTTTGCTTTGTTTAAGAACTTCATTTCTAATTCTAAACAGAATCATTCCATAGATGGGTGATCCTCCATGAAGGAAATAGCTGAGGGGTATTTCTTTAATTATTTGTTCATGGATTCATTGTATCTACTTGTTCTTCTGAAAGCAGTTCTTCTGAAAGCAGAAAGCTAGGTCAAATAAGTTTTGAATCCTGTGAACTTTTTGCCCTGTAGCCATGCTTTTCAGTTGGTTTTACTTATTGGTAGAGCTTCTATTATAAATAGAAAATCTTCCAAACATCTTATCTTGCAGTCTACCTGAATATAGGCCATTGAGCATTAAGAGCCTGAAAGCCTAATGGACTCCCTTAATCCATCATACACTGGTATTCCGTTTGTTATGTTCTTTTGTTCTTAATACTGTTTTATTACCCATTCACTTTTAATATAGAAATTGCAAATAGTACTGTTTGTGTGTATACAGGCACACCAATAGCCTTGTACCTGACATTGCTCAGGATGTCTAAGAAACCCAAAAATCTGTGACGTTTTGAAAGGTTCAGTCTGCCATCTTGATTGAAAATGGCATCAAATTGTATCCAAACATAGACGGGGGGAAAGTTTTCCTTGATCTCGGGAACCATCATGCAAAAATTGGCTACCATATCTTAAGAGGTGACCAATTTGGGAGGAGCAGCCCTTGCTGAGGTGACATAATTTAATGTTTCTCCTTGCCCCAGGACTTTAATTGCTTTGAGTTGTTGTTATATGCAAGCATATTATTAAAGCTACACAACTCCTCACTCATTAATGCATCATGATCTTTGAGGACCCAAAAGCAAGCTTGTAAAATTAGATCTTAGGGAGGAAATTTCTTTTGGAAAACTGTTTATCTGTATTATGTATTGCATTTTTATTGTACACTGATGTATTGCTCATGTTTACTGGTCTATAATTTTTTTCAAATAAAATAAAATAAAATTACTATCAATTTTGGGGTGAATCTCTTCTGAATCTGCATGAGTAGTACTGAAATTTCAAGTACTTTTTTGAATCCCTAATTGTAAAACAGTTTACTAAAAGTTTCAGCAAAAGCAACTAACCGGTTTTGGCCAAGGGTGAGGGAGAAAGGTTTAGTTTAGAAAAAACATTGCTGTTGGAGTGGGAGATGTTACAGAATAGTAACTTTTAGTATCTCACTGTGGTGTACTGCTTATTTTCTAGGAGGTGCTGAAACAGCTGCAAGGAAGTATTGAAGATGAGGCGATGGCTTCATCTGGACAGGTTGATTTGCTGGAACGTCTTAAAGGTAAACTTGGAAAAACACAGCCAGTGTTGCCAAACAAAAGTTGTCAATGTAAATAATTGTTTATCTTGGATCAGAGATTACCATATGGGTCTTTAAGTATTTTTTTGCCACATAAACTTGTTAAACATTCATACCTAAAGCGGGTGTTGCCTAACAATATGGGCTTCACAGTTGTGAAGCAGGCATGCCAATGGCATTGCAATATCTCCTTTCTCTTGCAACTTTAATTTTTTAAAAATATTTTGTTACGAGGATAAAGTTACACCTTGATTAAAATTTCATAGGGCTGCAAGGCTTCTGATGAAGTTGTTTTGGGTAGAGGGGGAATCTAATTCATAGACTACCATTTGATTATCCTGTTCATTGATTAATAATAGTCTCTGCCACTTCTGACTTATTGGTATAACATTTTGAATTTAGAATTTATTAGGGCATTTGTTACTGTTCCATCTATTTTTATTAAGAGGAGAAAAGGTCATTTGAAAAATTAAGATGTAAATGGCTATTACATATGTTAGATATCCGGCACTTTTTATTTCCATTCAGAAATGAACTTGGACAGCAATAACTTCCCTGGAGTGAAGTTAAGGCCAAAGATATCCATGCGTTCGTACGGAAGCCGGGAAGGGTCAGTTTCTAGTCGATCAGGAGAGTGCAGCCCTGTTCCCATGGGATCGTTTCCTCGAAGAGGTTTTATGAATGGAAGCAGGGAGAGCACCGGTTATTTAGAAGAATTGGAGAAAGAGAGGTAATTTTTTTTTATCATAGTCATGTATTTTATGAAAAATACTTCAATTTTAAAATTTGGGTAGGGGGCAAGACAAAATATTTCAAGTACTGTGTCTTGCCTGATATTCTGATAATTCTGAAGAAATCATGATTCCATTTCTACAAGTCTGGGAATGCATGATGAAACAAAATCTTCACTAGTGCTTTGCAGAACATCTGGTTCAAATGTCCACCAGCATGAGCACAATCTGCCTCTCTGCTCATCGATCTCTGTATTGAACAAAAACTACTCATGCCAACCCATGTGCTTGATGGGAAGCACAGCAGCTCCATGTTTCTCTCCTTAATCGGTATTCATGGGGAGGTGACTTATGCAGGCACTTGCCTCTTCCTTCCAATAATCTGTTTAGCTGGAAATCTAGACTCAGAGTTGCTCCCCATAGACCATAGGATATCAATACATAAAGTTCATTAACTTATATGAGAGCATTTCAGAATATGCATATGTTTTAGTTGTTAATGACGTGTTTCATTCTTAATTCATCATCATCATCAAACCTTTTATTGGCATCACATACAAACATCCAAAACAAATCGGTACAGAAATACCACTTCCCCAGTGGCACAAAACATTTGCTAAAAGAAAGGCAGAGCAGTCTATCATCACATCTCTAGGTCTCCAGGGAGATCAGATGTCTGCAGTGTATTTCGACGACAAAAAACCAAATAGAGATATCTAGCCACTAACTTGGTGAGCTCCTGATCATTCCCCAGTAATAGATAATGTGCATTCTTAATTGCAGTTATCAAGGGCTTGGATCCAGGGGTGAGCATGCATGAGCAGAAGGCACGTGAGGAGGGTTCCCTTGACTGAAATCTCTCTCATAGTCGCACGTTCTCACACATATCATATAGCATTATGGATGGTCCTCCATTCCTCAAGGGTGGCTTTTCAGATATGCAGGGGTCAGCAGAGGGAGGACAAGGGGAACCAGACATTGTGCAACCATGAAAATACCTTCTGCTTACGCACAGGAATCTTTGGGTGCAAGCTAGGAATTACGGCATATTCTGTATTTGTACTTTGTTGGCTGTGGGTTATAGGAGTAGACAAAATACTTAGTATCATTGTCTGTGTGGCTTTACAGTATAATGTAGTGTGTAAGAAAAGAACAGACATCATTCCAAGAGACAACCTATATAATAATCATAAAGTTTGTAACATTTTATATTCTGCCCCTCCACCAAAGATTTTGAGCACAGATGGAGTATTTCCATTTTATTCGCACAACCCAATGAAAGAGATTAGGGTAATAATAGCTTGCTAGGGTCAGCCAGTCGCTGCGAGGATTTTATTCTAGGTTCATTTCATCCAAAGCTAACACTCTCTCATATACATTGATATATATACAATGAATCATATACACATTGTATATGATACAGAATCATATACACATTGATTCTAAATTATAAACTTGATTTTGTCTTTCTTGAACAGTTGAAGCATAGGCATTTGGCAACTGAAGTTATTCATTGCTGTTGATCTTGTTGCATTAATAGCTATTTCTATGGTGATTTATAATTAGATACTACAATATATAATGCAAGGTACAACTCAAGGCCCTTGCTCAGCTGCCTCCTCTGACAGAGGCTCTGAGAGTAGCATCAAGGGGCAAAGGCCTCCTCGGTTGTGGCCCCCTGTCAATGGAATGCTCATCTGAATTATGCTTGCCTGACTCCAGAATTGATTTCTTTTTGTGCCAGGTTAAGCCGTTCCTCTTCTTCAATGCATTTCATGGAATGTGATCCAACTGTGTCAAGGCTTTATGCTAGTGTTATTCTGAGTTTCCTTTTTGTTTGTGTTCAGAAAAAAAGTAGGAATTGCTTTCTAGATAGATATTTGCGCAAGTGTAAAGGAAGTCAGAAGTCATGGAATCATAGTGGAAAGCAGTTTGTGTTGTTTTTTCCCTTAATTTTTTTCTTCCACAAATTTGAGTAAGGTCTTTTTTTTGGTCAGTTGCAGTCCTTTTTTAAAAATTGTCTTCATAGAAATGAATTTATGTATGCATCATATAGCTTTCCCTCTAATAAAGGCTGCAAATTGAACACTGAGAATTATGAAAGCACATTTATAAAGTCAATTAACTTTATTTGGTTATTCCATTGAAAATGTGTACTTTAGTTGAACTGGCTCAGCAGGAGGCAATTTGACTCAGAAGATTTGTGTCAAACCCTGAGCATTTCATTTCTTGTTAGATTCAATACAGCAGAGATGATTTATGACTAAAAGCTATGGCACTCCCGGCTATCGTATGTCCTACATAAAACGACAATGTTATCCAACCCATTTCTCCATTGTACGCACAGAAGTCGCATTTCTTTCAACTTGATGTTGAAGAGACAGTTTTTCTACACCTGTTACCTTTTCAGCAATTGGACAACTTCTGGCATCTAATAGAGCTTAACAACTAACATTTGCTTCTTCGTTTATAGGTCTCTCTTGCTAGCTGAGCTTGAAAAGGAGGAAAAAGAAAAAGACTGGTATTATGCTCAGCTTCAGAATCTGACGAAGAGGATAGATAGTCTTCCTCTTACTGAAAACGTAAGTGGTAATTGTAGTGACATATTCAGCCCAATACAATCAATATAAATTCAGTTCCCAACACTGCACAAGTGGAAGCAGCTCACACAATGAATCCTTACCACAGTCTCCCCTGTAGCTCCTGAGAAATCTTTTGCAGAGGTGGGGTGTGGTCCCACCAAACATTGTGGGCTGTGACATACGGGGCTGCAGTGAGAAGACAGAATTTCCCCAATTCAAATGGAAGCATCTTTGCACTCCACAGGTGCAAAATTATCTGCCTGTTTTTAGGCAATTCACCCTTCCAGCTGCAGCAACACACCCATGATTTTCGATTGACTCTTTGGAGATGCTTTTCAGAGAGCACAAGAGACTGTAAAGTGGGGCAGGGAAATAATCACTTTTGTGAGCTCCATTTCTTTCTTAATCGATTTTTCTTAAGGTTTTCACAATACAATAAAATAATGTCTAGAACAAACAGAATTGAAAAGACAAGAAAGAGAGAAATTGGGGGGGGGGGGAGAGAAGGAATAAAAGAACACAGAGATAAGAAACACCAAAGATAAAGGTGGGGGAAACTTCTGATTATCTGTCGGCCGGTTACCTTAGAAAAGGTCTATTTAACGCACTCAGTCTATCTTCTCCACTTTGTTAAACCATATTTCCTTTTAGTCAAAGTGTTGCCACATCATTCATTTCTTCCCATGAAAAGTCCAAGAGAGAATCCCAAATTGTTATTATTAATAATAATTAGCTATACATCCATTAGTTCCCATCACCATTCCTCTGTATTGGATAATAGTAATTTCTTCCATCCATCCATATTAAAATTTATCCACTGTGGTCACATATTGGAGCATTTTGCTTGTGCAACATTGGTGTTTAAAAAATTAATTCCTGTGCAAAAGGCCACACATACTTACAGAGAATGGGATAAAAGTGAGAACTTATACAACCATATCAATGCCAGCTTCCATTTGCTTTTAGACTAATATCAGCATAGAAGGGGGAAATATCAAGCTATCTGGTCCTTCTTCCCCCTTATCTTTCACGTAGGAGTCTAGTCTAGAACTTTTTTCCAGCCTCATGCAGTGTATCATTAGCTTACTTGGCAGTCTTCATGTTAGCATTAATAAAATTGCTTCTCGGAATGATTTACAATGGAACTTTATGCCAAACTGCAAAAATAATTAGTGTGCATTATAGACTTAGTTATGCTTTGTTGGGAGATAAGCCAGTTGTGTGTGGATGAGCAGTCACCACTATAGGGGTTCTCTCTAAATCTGTATGCTTCATCTATATCCTAGAATTGTGACATGATACTTGGTTTATTGAGATCTGCCTTTTAAAAAGTTGCTAGCCTTCATGGCAGGAGCTAAAATATAAAAATGTGAAAGGCTGAATTCGTGTGCAAGGTCTCAAGACATCCTTGTTTTTTTGTTTAACTTTGTAACTCAATATATCTCAAGTATTCAGTATTAAAACAATCAAAGGATGGGGCTCTATGGACTATATAGTTTCTTATACTTCCCACATTCCACAATCTAAAGACAGGTGAGGCTAAAAAGAAACTCTGTGAATGGGAAGAGGATTCCTTACCTGACTAGTATTCTTCAGTATCTGTCCTTCCAGCATCCCAAGAAGTTTCAAAAAGGAAAGTAGAGGAATAATGGGACCTTCAAGCTTGCAGATATTGGGATGGTATCTTACTACATTAGGAAAGGGAGTTAAGAAGTCAGCAAAATGCATGCAAATATTTTAATGGCCCTTTACATCTTTATAGATTTTCTTTTTTGAATGGCCTCACTCTGCCAATGTTGCAGTCTTTGTCATATTGGGCAAGAGACATTAATGAGGTGGTGTTCTAAATTATAGACATAGGATCTTCATTTTTAAATTAATTGTTATTATATGAATGGTTTATCAGCATCATAACTGAATGTGTTTTGGTTCTAGTTCTCCTTGCAGACAGATATGACTAGAAGACAATTGGAGTATGAAGCAAGGCAGATCAGAGCTGCTATGGAAGAACAGCTTGGCACTTGCCAAGACATGGAGAAGAGAGCACAGGTAATTATATAACAAGGTTTTACAAAATTTGAAAGAGTGTCTGTGCCAACAGTAAACTTAGTTAGCTTTCATAAAACTATAGTGCATAAATTTCTGACTGCCTCACCAAATAATATTTCTTTGCCTGTTACAGGGGTAAGGAACCTATGTTCACTCATGGGGAACCTTCGTGCCGGGGGGGGGGCTGCATGCCAGGGGGGCAGAACCAAAAGCAGGGGGGCACTTTCTCCTTCATCCTTGCACATGCATCCATACATTTTCACTGTCTTGCAATACACACACTTTATTTTCTCTTCCCTCCTTAGCCCTGCTTCCCCATGCAGGCTTTTGAAACACTCCCATTTGGTACTAGTGGGAGCTTTTAAGAAACCTACGGTAATTGCTTCATAAAGGTGGGGGATCAGCCTTCACGGGAAGGGGAGAATTAACCCTTTTCTGTCTAGCATAGATCCTTTACAAACAGGCACCTTTTGATAGCAACGGAGGCTTTTTAAAAGTTGGATTGCTGTGGATGGGTAGGCAACAAGGTTATAAACATGTATCTGAACTTCATTTTTCCAAGGTGAGAGTTGCTAGAATTCAACAAATTGAAAAGGATATTCTACGTATAAGACAACTCTTGCAATCCCAAGCTGCTGAAGCAGAGGTTAGTATTTATTTCCTGCCCTTTATTTATATACTGTACATGCATGCTTGAAACAAATACGTAGACCTGACTGAACAAGGAGCACCTTCTGTATAAATAACCAATAACTCTTTGTGGTTACTCACCTGTGGCTGAGCAATTTTGTGTTGCTTTAGTCAAGACAGCAGTTTGCTTGTTTAAATAACTCGTATCCTGCTTTTCATCTTCAAGCATGACGTATTCAAGGTAGCTCATATGATCCATCATTAAAACAGATCAATAAGAGATAGATTACAGTTTACTCTTGCTTTAAAGCTACATGGCATCAGTCATAAGAGATAAACTCAAAGTAGCCGCTGCTCAGCAATCCTAGATCGGCCATGAGATCAAATAAATTGTGCTGTTGGTGTTTTTATCTTCATTTTTTAGTGAATCCTCTGGGCCTCTGCGAGAGAACATGCTTAGAGTTCAAGTATAGATGTGCACAGAATTTTTAATCTCTTATCACCTATGGCCTTTTTAATTATTGTGAGAGTTTGGAACCCTTTGCTAGCTATTGTACAGTGGTACCTCGGGTTAAGTACGCTTCAGGTTAAGAACTCCGCTAAGAACAGAAATCGTGCTCTGGTGGCGCAGCAGCAGCAGGAGGCCCCATTAGCTAAAGTGGTGCTTCAGGTTAAGTACGCTTCAGGTTAAGAACGGACCTCCAGAACGAATTAAGTACTTAACCCGAGGTACCACTGTATTCCATGTCTGAAGTTTTATAGCTTTTGTAGCGAGGTCCTGACATAATATGTACAGGCAGTTGCATTCAGTTGTGGGGCAGGTAGAGACACGAGCCAGTGCCCAATTGGGACTCCTACTCTAGGACAGCCTACTACTCCTTCCGAAAGTGGACCATCCAAGCCTACTGGATTGACTGTGCAACAGAGTTCCCAGTGAGCAGCTGTTCTCTGCAGAAAGCAGGCTTGAAATCACTGCCTGTCAGCTGATTGACAGTAAAGTCAAGCCTCACTTGGCTTAGATTTACTTTTATACTGCAGTATAAAGGAAAAGTTGGTCACTTGATATCAGGTGATTGGCAGGTGGGTCGGGCTCTTCCCATCTGTTACAATGGCCTGCCAGGAAGAAACCCAGGATCTGGTTTGCAGGTTGTATCCAGTTCCCCACTCCTTGTCTACATTACCTGGTAATTGTTCTGCAAGGTTTCCGGCAGACACCTTTCCCACCCTATCTGGCAATATCAGGGAGCCAATCTGAGTTTGGTTTTGGTTTTTACATGAAAGCATATGCTCTACCACTGAAATACAGCTCATCCCAGTCTCTAAGCTATGATTAGAAGATCTGGAGTACTACATGTGTTCGTTTCTCTTTCCTTCTTATCTCGTGTCCATATTTCCTCCTTTCACTCCATTCACCACTTCCCCTTACATTTCAGGCTCCAGTACTTTTTCTTTTAGACATCTGTCCAATACTGGACTGATTTCGAAGACTCGGCTGTTTTTAATTGACTGTTCCCTTAGCTTTTATTTTAGTGATGTTATACCCATGATTGATTATTGTTTGGTGGTTTTTGATCTTCTTTGTTGTAAATTTCTATTAGATCTGTATAGGTTTTTTGGTATGGCAGCGTTGTTGTATGATGTTTTCTTCAGCTGCTTTGAATATAAGTGCTTTAAATAAATTATGGCACTAACCATGATTAATTTCAAATAAGAGTTTGAAAACTTTTTGCAGAAGATTGAAACTAATTACGTTGGCTTCATGCCCGCCAGACATACTGCATCCTGGTTAGCTGTAAAAAGGGAGAGGGGTGAGATGCTGGATTCAGTAAAACAGCACTTTATAAAGATGGTTACAATTTGCTGAAAATGAAACTTATAGGTGACTAAATAATGGAATTCAGTGATTTGAATATTTGTTAAGATAGTTGCTAGACAGCCAACTTGGCTTGGAAAACACTAAGATAATTAAGATTCCCTGTGTTACTTGTATTAGATCTCCCTGACCACACATCCCAGGATACAACAACATGATTTGTGTGATTAACTGGGCTGGAAAATTATTTATTGTTTCTTGCTACCAGCCTTAATTTTTAGGTGTCGGCTGTGCATGGGTATGTATGAATACCTTTTTCTGTGTCTTTAGTAGCAGATTCTTAGTCTGCTGTGACTCCCCTCCTCCATTCTTTTAAGCTGGTAAGATGGTATTTGTCAAATTGTGTTTCTCAAATTCCATTATCCAAAAACTTTTAAAAGGGGTATGTGGGTCTCACTCAACACAGAAATGCACACACACAATATATTTTCTATGTTTGACCCACTGTCCCCTAAACTCCCCCCCCCCCGTAATTAAACTTGAAAAATGACTTTAATGCAGGTTTTTTTAAAAATAAAGATTATCGCTTGCTTTTTCTTTATTATTTGGTTAATTAGCATATTTTGTATGTTTGATTACCCCCCCCCCAGCCAATACAAAGTTTCCCTCCCAACTCCCTTTTGCTTTTTCGTGTTTGTTTCTTTTAATCATGTTCAGCTTAGTTCTGCTGCCTGCTATTTTCAGTAGATTCTTTCTTAACGTTTGAAGGCATGCTTGCTTGACAGATGTCTTGGTGGGGGAGGGGAACAGGAGAAAGCTGAGAAGGCTTACTCTGAAATGTAATTGATTAATTTATATAAATGTGTTTCTATCACTGTGTAATGTCATATGCAATATAAGTGTAACTCACATTTAATAAAAACATAAGAGCAAAAGAAGAGCCATTCTGGATCAGACAAAAGGCCCATCCTGTTCTGACAGCTGCCAACTAGATTGCTGTAGGAAGCCTGTAAGCAGGATCTGAGTGCAAAAGCACTCTTCCTACTCGTGATTCCCAGCAACTGGCAATAATCCAGGGATGTCAACAGGATTTCCTGGACCTGGTATGCTGTATGTGGATTAGGGCCCCTACACCCCCCCTCCCTGTCCCACAATCCGGTGGCAAGAACTGCTGCATATGTACATATATTTACTTAGCCTAGCCTATTTCACAGGGCTGTTGCAAATATAAAAAGTTTGGGAGGGGAGAGAAATGTACAAGTTGCTGGATAAAAAAGCAAGATGCAGATATATGTCAAACAGCACATAGTTACCGTAAACTGTGTAAAACACTCCTATAGGAGGCAGTGAGGGCCACCAATTTGCCTGGCTTTCCAAGGGAATTAAACAAATTCATGGAGGATAAGGCTATGCTCTGGCTCCACAGTTGCTTGAATACAGTTTGCTGTATTCCCATAGGATGGGGAGGGTGTCATTGCACTTGCAGGCATTTCATAGAAAAGTGATTGGCCACTGTGAGAAGAGGATGCTGGGCTAGATGGGTCATTGTCCAGCAGGGCTTCTCTTAAATTCTTAGGTAATGTCATTCAAAGATAATGTAAAGGAAGCCAGAAAAGAATCTTCCTTGCTTTAACTGCAATGTTTCATAGGTCTGATGTTTACAAGATGGGTGGGGTATAAATAAAATTATATTATTATTATTATTACCCAAATGGATTTTTTTTTTTTTGCCAACCCTTATAAATGATAACTGGCCAAAAATACTTTTAGGTACAGTATGTGGATATCTGAACTACCAACTCTCAGCCTGGCCTACGTCACAGGGCTGTTGTGAATATAAAAAAAGGGAAAGGGGAGAGACAGTGATCACAGCCTTGAGCTCCTGGGAAGAAAACCAAGATACATCTGCAGTCAACTCGCATCTTGTGCATATTTAACTTGTGCAATTTCAACTTTACATGCTCCACAGCCGACCAGTTGAAATTGCACAGGCATGTGCCAGATGGGCGGGGTACAAATAATAAATTATTATTATTATTTGCAAAGCAGAGAGCTTAAGAGCTCTTTCCACACTGGGTTTTCTTGGCGCAGAAAGACCTTTTAAGTTCTCAGACTTGCTTACCGAGCTCTGGGAAGCTCTTGCACAGGCTCTGGGAGTCTCTCGCAAGATCTTGGCAATGGTGCTGCCTGCTGAGTGCTGAAGCATTAGAGCTGTTACGCATTTTGTGCTCTGACTTCCTTCAGAATTGTCCACTTGACTTTGTTTTAAAGCACTTGTATCCCCCTGTTGGCCTTGCTGCCCCTGTAGCAGGAGAACATATCAATGACTACTAGCCACAATGGCCAGCTTTATCCTTCATGAATTCATCTAATCCTCCACTAAAACCATCCAAGCTGGTAGCCATCACTACATCATGTGGAAGTGAATTCCATAATTTAACTATGTACTTTGTGAATAAGTACTTCCTTAGTCTCCTAAATCTTTCAACATTTAGCTTCAGTGGCGGTCCCTGAGTTCTGACTTTATCATGGAGGGAGGGAGAGAAAAAGATTGAACATACTGGATTATTACTGTAGATTATTTTGTGTCCCGGTTTTAAAGTGATTCCTTTAAAACTGTTCTATAGGAATTATTTTCCATAAGGGATGTATAAATGAAGCTTTAGACAGTAAAAAACCGAATAAAGGTGTATCTCCAGTTCTGTATGCAGTTCTTTGTGCATCTGAGTCACTTTTAAAAATAAAATTTCACTACCTTTAAGTTAAGATGGTATGAGAAAAAATCTGGGTTTTATTTTATATATATTGGTTTGCTTTTTTAATAGGAAAAAGCACTGTTACGTTGCCCAATTTTATTCATTGAGTTGCAGAATGATTAGTCTAGGGACAAACCACTTGTCTAAATTTCTTTCACGTTAAGATGGATGCTCCGGCATGTGTCATGCTATAACTAAATTGTGGAAAGCTTCCAAATAGTACAAAACGGGCGTACTATGTGTATTTTGGGCAATCCACCCAGAAGGTGTTTCTATTTGATTGCGAAGCGTAAGCAATATTTTAACTGTTCCAGTCATAGCCTCCAGTAAGTGCATAGATCATGTGACATTGCAGAGGAGACAGTTGTTTGCTCCAATTCTGTTACATTTCTGATAGTGATGTGAGCACAGCTGGTGGAGGATGGTGTTTTGTATCTCACAGCAAATCCTTTGTCTTCTAGAGCTATAATCCTCAGAGGACATGCTTCACTTTCATCCTGCAATTTTGCTAAGGCGGTCGGTCTCGGCTGCTAATTATTGAGGCTAGAGGTTATGAAAAATAAAGCATAGTTGAGTGGTTCGTGAAGCTACAGCATTGACGTATTCACAGTTTTAAGCTTAAAGTGGAAGCGTACTCCATTTCTGTGTGTAATGTCGCAAACTCTTACATTGACAGAGGACACCTCCAAGCAAGCACGATGCAGGCTCGCATGAAGCTGAGAGGCAAAATGAAGGTCAGGGAGCAGCAGAAATCAGCGTGGCAACTGCTGGCAGTAGTCAGGTAAAGTCAACGTTTTATTTATAAGAAATGCTTCAACAACATATGGTGCTTGGGGAGGTGGGATATAGTGATTCTGCTATGGCAATATAATTGTGCACAAATGGATTCCTTCAGGTGCACTAAATCAGAGAAGGCTTTGTGCTGGAGGAGATGAATGCTCTTTAATCTGTTACAAAGGAATGCACCCTATAGATAGAATCTAAAAGTTCTACGCTGTAAGCAAGTACAAATCTTGGTCAGATTGCTATTATGTGTAAATTTAAGGGAAAGGAGCCTGCATGGCTATCAAATTCATATTGATGTTGCCAGGGTTTCAAGTTAAAATATGATTAATACAGGGAATTTTCTTTGATACTATTTTAAAATGGCTGCTAATTCTGCATTATTTTTATGGCTTCAAAATAGAAGCTTATGATTATAAATTTGGCGGTTTTTTGTGGAAGGCAGTGTTATAAACCAGTATAATAATAAATTATCATCAGCCAATTTGTTCATTATTGGAAGCAGATATATTTTTCATTATTTCCTGCTGTTTCCTTTACTATGTATATATTAATATGATTGTTGTCTAGTTGTGTTTTCATTATATGGAACATTTTAAACATTCATTTAGACTGACATATAGTTTAAACCCGATTTGCTCTGATTTAAAACCAATTAAAAAAAACGTTCTTGTAAATAATCTACAGCATACCTTGTATGGGACCTTAATGTGGATGAACTCAGGAGATGATGAGAAAAGTGTCTTATAGCCAGAGAGCTTGGTATGAATAACCCTGGTGTTTTAGAACAATTCTGACTTTCCCTCATAAAAAATTGTGCTTATAGTATTAATCTTATTTCCCCACCCCCACTAGCTTTATGGATATGAGTCATTCAATCCATCTTGCTATGAGACATCTGGGGATTACCTCCTTTTTACGCCATGGGGAAAAGGCTTAATGGATTGGGCACCAGTATTTTATTTCTGGACCTCAGGTCAGCCTACCATTACTAGAAGGCAAAAAAATACCCTGGTCAAGCCCAGACATTTTTTTTAATAGTCAAATGAATATTATACTTGATGATTTGGCTACCATAGTATTTTTCAGAAGGCAACACTTCTTTCTGCATGACTGCACTGTTCTGCTGCATTTAGGGAGAGCAAATGAAATTAGCTGAAATGTGGATTCTCCTAAGTTAGCTAAAGGATAGAAGTGAACTTCATTTTTACAAGAAAAATCCATTTGGTGATGTGTTCAATGGAGAGAATATTAAAATAAGAATAAAAAACTGCACCGCGTGAGATGAGAATAGAGTTGAAGACAGTAGGATGGGAATGTAGCAGAACTAGTTGTGTTGATGAGAAAATTAAGAGTATATTCAAGCAGGATCAGAAAGGGTTGTGGCAGAGGTAGAGTGAGTATCCAATAAGAGATGGGGATTGGTACATTCCAAGGGCTCCTGCTTGCTACTATTTTAATAGGTTTGGGGTATTTTTAACACTGGTTCTGTCTTCAGTAGGATTAGTTGAAAAATACAGCTCAGCATAATTTGGGTCTTTTGTCAAATTCAGGGCTTTCTAACAATTTCTGGAAGAACAAATTGATTGGTCATCTTCATAATAGCCAATGTTTAAGCTCTGTAGCTTATCCAAAGCAGGTTTGATTATTATAAGGACTTTAGTATTAGGTTCCTGTGGGTTAAACCATAGGCTTGCTGATCAGAAGGTCGGCGGTTCGAATCCCTGCGACGGGGTGAGCTCCCGTTGCTCGGTCCCAGCTCCTGCCCACCTAGCAGTTCGAAAGCATGTTAAAGTGCAAGTAGATAAATAGGGACCGCTCCAGCGGGAAGGTAAACGGCGTTTCCGTGCGCTGCTCTGGTTCACCAGAAGCAGCTTTGTCATACTGGCCACATGACCCGGAGGCTGTCTTCGGACAAACGCCGGCTCCCTCGGCCTATAGAGCGAGATGAGCACGCAACCCCAGAGTCGGACACGACTGGACCTGATGGTCAGGGGTCCCTTTACCTTTACCTCCATGGACACATCATTGCAGCTGCAGTGTTTTCGCTTGTGTACTTTTCCAGCTATTTCTGTGGCAGCAGACAGCTTAGTGTAAAGACTCTCTTCTCTTGCTCTCTCATAACCACTGCCTTATTCTTCATCATTTCCCCCCTTATTTACACAACCAGTTTTACTGTATCTTTTTCATAATATTTTTTTCTGTCCTTTCTTGAATTGTTACAATTTTTTAAAAATCTTGGTTAATATATTGCCTGTAGCAGGGTTGATCAACCTGTGTCCCTCTAGATATTGAAAAAGGACAGCTCCCATAATCTTTGGACCATTGGCTAACAAGACTGGGACTGATGGGAGTTGTAGTTCAACAACTGCTGTTAGCCACTCCTGGCCTAGAAGACCCACCTATATTTGAAGTAATGGTGAAGTATTTGTATGGGCGGGCTTTTCATGTGCCCCATGGAGCAACTGTATGTTTAGAGTGCCATCCTTGGGCCACATAAATATAAACACTTCTATTAAATAATCTTTTTAATATATATGCATTCTGTGAGGGCCTTGACTAGCAAGTGTCATTTACAAACCAAAATATTAGACAAGAACCTTACTATTTCAGTGAAGTCTTTGGATTTAAATTCTACCCATCACAATTTCAAAAAAATTGAGTAAATATGCTACTGCTTTGCCATTCCCCTGGAAAAAGCAGTGCTTACGCAGAAAACATAAAAAATTGCTTCTGAGTAAGGAGGCTGCCAGGAAGGAGGATGAGAGGAGAAAATTGCCTTTGGACCAAGCACAGAATTAAAAAGTCCACTGATTACAGTCTGTCCCACTTTCAGCTCTATACGTATTGGACCAAACAGCCAAGTGGCAAACTGCACCTGTCTGTTGCCCTATTGCTACTTCAGCTCTGTACTTTCTTTCATTCCTGGAAAATACTCACTAATGGAGGCAGCTGCCAAGCTTTTTGCCTTGCAACCATTGAGGCAAAAAGAACACAATAAACATAGGTTTCCTAATATTGGGCTTGGTTACCTTGGCTGGCGAAATGCATGATGCGCCCCCAATCTTTTGGGAAGTGGTGGGGGAGGTGTTAAGCCCAGATATAGGAGTGTGCTATAATAATTATGCCCACTACCCTTTTATATTACTGCTGCCATCATTGTACAGGCAACTCTCCGTTTGCACAGGGGTTGTGTTCTGAAGCATCATGTACATTGGCAGGGCGCATGTAAGCCCATTCCACCACCCCTTCTGGGGTCAAAAACTGTGTGTGTGCTGAACATGTGCATTGGCAGGGCGCGTGTAAGCCCATTCCACCACCCCTTCTGGGGTCAAAAATTGTGTGTGTGCTGAACACGTGCAAGCAGGGAGTTACAGTGGTGCCTCGGGTTAAGTACTTAATTCGTTCCGGAGGTCCGTTCTTAACCTGAAGCGTACTTAACCTGAAGCACCACTTTAGCTAATGGGACCTCCTGCTGCCGCTGCGCCGCCAGAGCACGATTTCTGTTCTTAGCGGAGTTCTTAACCTGAAGTGTACTTAACCTGAAGCATACTTAACCCAAGGTACCACTGTACTTGTATTCAAGTTGGACGTGGAGTGGATCTTTAGGGGTTGCGTGTGCTTCTTTTCCACCATTTCTGGATTTCTTTTACTGGTAATTTTGAAACAGCAGTAGGAATGTAGAGGAAGGTATACATGGCCTGACTTGCTTATGTGTTGAGAGTAAGATCTGGATCTGGGTGGAGAACCTCTGTCCTGGGGGCCTAATCAGACCTGTCAGGTCAATCCCAACCCTGCCAGGCAGTTGCAGCCAGGCCACACCCACCAGCCCTATACCTAATGACAGGTTCAAGGCAGGTAAATAACCTTCCTTTCCTGAAAGGGGTCTTCAGCTGCTGCTGCTCAGCTAATTGGCAGGGCCTGGAAAGTCCTGTGCAAAGGGCTCCACAATGGGGATCTTGCCAAGTGATTTGCAATGGGCTCCTTAAGAGCCTGCATCTAGTGGATTTTCTGGTCTTATGGTGCACTTTAAAATGCATTTTGCATTTCCCTGTATGGTTTCGCTTTGTTGTGACATCAGGTGATTGACAGGTGGGTAGTCCTAGGGTGGGCGAGCAAATAATGATCAGGTCTGCAAGCCAAATTCAGTTCTCCACCCTTGCAAAAAAAAAGGGTTTTAGAGTGCCCTAGTAAGAGCCCTCATTCCACTTATCTCCCAAAAAGAAGAATATTAAAGGATCCCAGTGTGATTAATAACTGCTGCATCTCATAGGTGGAAGGCAAGAAACACCTTCATTCTGATAATAATGATAATTGTAATAGTAATAGTAATAATAATAATAATAATTTTATTATTTATACTCTGCCCATTTGACTGGGATATTACACACACACACACACACACTAAAATTCTGCTTGGAAGCCAAAAGCTTCCACTCTTGCGTCCTGTCCTCCTAATAGCCAAATGTAATGTTTGGTATTCATAATGATCTTTTGGGTGCATGTACATGGAAAGGTTAATGGGATTTCTTACCCAAGTGCCTTTTCCTGGGGTGAAGTAATGATTAAATGGTACGAGGATATTATGACCTTTGCCACATGATCTAACCCAAGAAAACTGGGGTGTCAGTTATTAATCATTTAATTGATGTGATCAGTATTGAGTCCCCCAGATTAAATTAAGTTGATTCCTATTCAAAATTAGTAGAAATAGAAAGTATATACTATATACAAATGTAAGCTTCTCACATTTATGGAGAAAAGGGCACCTTCATTGAGTTTTGGAATAATTTGAGCTTAGTTGATCATCTAAAAGCCAAATAGTAAATAAACTAAACATCCTTTAACTGGACAACAACCCAGCAAATGCTATGATGTCACAGTCATGCTTAACTGATCACCCAAATGAAATTTAGGTACTCACTTCATTGCCTAAAGGGAGAGGAGAAAGAGAGAGAGAGAACACAATTGGTATGACTAAGCGCATCCCTGACATTGAGAGGGGTTGGTAGTGCAAGTGGAGGAGAAAAGAGCAGTAATGCTGAAATTGTGCTTGAAAATGCCACCTGGGAGCTGAATACCGCTGTGAGAGAGAATTGTGTTGGTTGGCCCGGGGCTATGGTTAAGGGAATGAAATATTTCTCACACAAAAAATGTTACATTGTGAGTGCAGCACTTCCTATTCTTGTATCCCCCAATGTAAATGATATGGTTACATTGTTAACAATAATTAAAAAGATTCTATTTTTGTCATTGCTGGCAAAATGGCTAACTGCTTGTTGCTTTTGTGACTCAGGTCACGATGCAGTTTTCTCTCCTCTGGCACAATTACAGAGTTGACATGTTAGCTTAGGTTAACCCTTCTAAATTGTGTTGCATTCTAAAATGCTGAATTTTAAAAATGATTGTGTGTTATGGTAATACTTTCATCGCCAAATTGTTGATTAAACTCTTAGGGTTCAGCTGCTCGTATGGACCATGAGACATCAAGTGTTATGAGTTCTAGCAGCAGTTACTCTGTTCCTCGAAGACTGACAAATCACCTAGGTACAAAGGTAACCAAAGTTTGTCACGGGCTGTTAATGCCACATTTTACACTTAAAATATGTTACTTTTGAGAAAGGGTAGTAATATTGATATTCCCATTGAAGGAAAAAGGGGTTAGATAAAATCATTATAAATTGTTGTGGTGTTTTGGAGGTTTGATTTGAAACCAAGCTGAATTTGAGTTTGTTGATGCCTCTGGTAACCTCTCTCTTACATCACAGATGTTGGCTTATATTATGGATGTATTGTTTTATTGGTACTGTGGCTGCAAGTTTACCTTTGACTTGAACAATAAACTTATAATGACTGATAGATTGATATTCCCTTTCAAACCTGTCTGGCAACCCCCAATTGGCTGATCTTTTCCTGTCCAACTGGGCAGTCATTTTGCAGGGAAAGTCTTTATCTCATGCTGCTTTTGAAATATTATTCTGGCCCTTGAGATGGTTTCAGCTGCCCAGTTTATACTGACGCATTGAGTGTGTCAGATGACCTTGTCATGTACAAAATCTAACAAGTCTGTCAATCTTTAGTAATTGCTTCAGCATTATAGAATGGGAGAATCAAAGCAGCTGCCACAATGCTGTTCCTAGTATTTCATGATGTGGCATTAGATTGCTGCTCCATTGACAATTTGAGGAGGATGTCATTAAGCTTTTCTGAAAATGCATAATTGTTTATGAGTGCCCTGTCTTGTTTACAGACAAGAGTAACACATATTGAATCCTCCACTAATTTTGGTGATACAGTTTGTACTACTTTGTCAACATTATTTTAACTGCCTAGGAATAGTGCAATGCAGAATCTGTAATGTTGAGAGTTGTTAACTTAGGCCCAAAGGCTTAATTCATCACCAATTCATCAAAAATTCTCCCGGTGGCATATGCCATCGCTTATACTTTAAAAACTGGTAACATCTTTTTTAAAAAATTGCTTGCTTTGCAGGTTGAAATGGTGTATTCATTGCTGTCCATGTTGGGTACTCATGATAAAGATGACATGTCACGAACTTTGCTAGCCATGTCTAGCTCCCAGGACAGCTGCATAGCTATGCGCCAGTCTGGATGTCTTCCACTCCTCATTCAACTTCTGCATGGCAACGATAAAGACTCGGTGTTGTTGGGAAACTCCCGGGGTAGTAAGGAGGCCCGTGCCAGAGCCAGCGCAGCACTGCATAATATCATTCACTCGCAGCCTGACGATAAGCGAGGCAGGCGAGAAATCAGAGTCCTTCATCTTCTAGAACAAATCCGAGCTTACTGTGAAACATGTTGGGAATGGCAGGAAGCGCACGACCAAGGCATGGACCAGGACAAAAATCCAAGTATGTCGCTGTGTTTAAAGCTTTTACTTTAAAACCAGTGTGAAGTGTTTTTTCATGTTATGGCTTTGAATCTGAGTTCTTTGTAGAACAAGCTGTGTGAGAGATGAGACCTCTGGTTATGATGGGCAAATCTGCCCACTATAGCCCGTGTCACTTTTGCTTGGTTTTCCTATAATTCCACTCTTGCTACTTTAATCTTGCATTTTCTTTTCACTGCCTTAAAGTATCTTAAGCCTCAGCCATTTATCCGCAATATTTGTACCCAAATTCTTTGACAATCTCTGCGTCTGAAGGTGCTAATTAACTATACATCCAGATGGGCTGGATGAGGACCGAGGTAGGAAAGCAGAGACGTGAGACAAGCAGGAGTAGCAGCTTTCTCTTTATAAACAATGGAAAATGCTGACTAGGAAAATGACTTCTCTTACACCCAGAGGGAGATTGCAAGGGAAGAACCTTAGCAGCAACATAACTGGCGAAGAAGGAAGACTCTTAAGAACTGTAGTTAGTCTGTGTTGGAGGAAGGCGGGAGGGGTAGGCAGGTTCCCCCATTATAACATCCCACCATGATGCATTAGGGCTCCTAGGTCCAAGAGCAGAGACCCAGATTGGCTCCAAATCCTTCCCTGTGACTTATACTGAAGACTCTTCTCTTTACTTTGGCTTTTGACAGTTATTTTTTGTGAGCCACCTTCTCTGCTGAGTTTATAATAATGCTCTGCTCCAATTTTCCATCAGTTTTATATGCTATTAAATTGTTCTGATTTTCATCTGTTTTATGTTTTTATAAACATAGACGCGGGTGGCGCTGTGGGTTAAACCACAGAGCCTAGGGCTTGCCGATCAGAAGGTTGGCGGTTCGAATCCCCGCGACGGGGTGAGCTCCCGTTGCTCGGTCCCAGCTCCTGCCAACCTAGCAGATCAAAAGCACGTCAGAGTGCAAGTAGATAAATAGGTACTGCTCCAGCAGGAAGGTAAACGGCATTTCCGTGTGCTGCTCCAGTTCGCCAGAAGCTGTACGCCGGCTCCCTCAGCCAATAATGCGAGATGAGCGCCGCAACCCCAGAATCGGTCACGACTGGACCTAATGGTCAGGGGTGCCTTTACCTTTACCTATGTTTTTATACGTTGTAATGTAGCCTGCCTTTCAGTCTCATGCTGAAGAGCAGGTAATCTTAAAAACAATTTTTTTTAAAAAAAGAGAGAGAGGCCTGAGTTCTTGTGTGGCGTTCCATATATATAAGGAGGGGAAACCTTTTTGGCTCTGCAGGCCAGATTCTGTCAGGTTTACCCTCATGAGCCCAAATATAGTAGGTGGGTGAGGACACCCATCTGTCAATCACCTCGTATTGGGTGACTTGTTGCTTTGAAGTCCAGAAAGACTACACAGTGATGCAGAATGTAGAATGTAGTTTATTTCATAATTGTGTAGGGTCCCGTCCCCCCATAATTAGGTTGCCTTTCAGGTGTCTAATAAACAGCTTAGAAACTAAACCTCTCTAAGCTTTGCTTTGTTAAATAACTAATTGATGAAGTAAATAGTAATTATTTTCCTTGTTCTGACAAGTGCCGGCTCCAGTTGACCATCAGATCTGCCCTGCAGTATGTGTTCTTATGAAGCTTTCATTTGATGAAGAGCACCGTCATGCGATGAATGAACTTGGTAAGAGTGGAGCAAAAAGTATCAAGAGTATATGCTTTAGTTAGAGCTTTAACAACCTGATGGTATCCACAATCAGGAAGATAAAATGTTAGATTTTCCTCACCCTTTCAGTACATGAATGCTTATTGGTTTTAAATTGTTATCTTGGCTCTGGAGAATGTTGTAGCTCCTTCTATTCAGAATTTATAGAGCTAGGTACCTTTACCCCCAACCCATTTGTTCCATAGCTACATAGTTGCATATATGCAGGAAAAAACAACTGTGGTGCTGACAAGAGTGGTTGTTAGCAGCATACGTGTTGCTTTTCTTCGAGTTCTGTTCACTTGTGACATTTGCATATAAGACATAGGGGGGAATTCATCTTTGAATGCTTAAAGAGTGTTTGTTATCCGAAAAGTGCAATGTGTACAGATAGCAGGTTTTGTCTGATTTGGAGCAAATTGGTTTGCTTTCTTTGGATTCTTAATACTTCCGTGAAATGCTCCCAGTTCTTTCAAAACAATTCTTAGTTGCTATAGTATGGATCCCTTGTAACCACCCCCTTGCTTTGTCTTTGGCCTTGGAAAATAAATGCCAATAATTATTTAGAATAAATTATTCGGAATATTTAGAATAAAATTACAGTGGTATCTCGGTTTACGAACTTAATCCGTTCCGGAAGTCCGTTCTTAAACCGAGGCACGCTTCCCCTAATGAGGCCTCCCACCGCCGGTGCCCTTCCACCATTCAGCGTCTGTTCTTAGACCGAGGTAGAGTTCGCAAACCGGGACACTACTTCCGGTTTTGCAGATTTCATAAACCGAATAGTTCGTAAACAGGGCTGTTCTTAAACCGAGGTACCACTGTACTTAAAATAAATTGTTTAGAAAAATAATTATTTCTAACAAAAATTTCAACTATGTTTATAGGGGGATTGCAGGCCATTGCAGAATTGCTTCAAGTAGACTGTGAAATGTATGGGCTTACTAATGACCACTACAGTGTCACATTAAGACGATATGCTGGAATGGCTTTGACAAACTTAACTTTTGGAGATGTAGCAAATAAGGTAAGTTAATTTTTCTTTTGCTGTTTAATAGTTTTAATATTAAGACTTTCAGCATTTCAGCTGTTCTGTATATAAAGGGCTGTTGTCATTAACTTCAGACGGCCGTGTTACAGCTGAGCATGGAACAGAAAAATGTAGTTCTGCTTGTTTCTTGATATTCCCCAGCAGACGACGACACAGCCACAATAACGCAATTATGCTCTGTATTATTATCCCATTCCCTATATGACTATTGTTAATTAATACTTTAATATTCTCCGTTGCTGCTTTTTTAATCATATTTTATATAGGTCATGAATTAGTTTATATTTTCACATCTTCACTTTATTGTAATTCTTGAACCTGCCACTATTTGGAATTTTTAATTCATTTTATGATCTGATAAGCCAATTAAGTCTTTACTTGGAGAAGGTAGACTTGACCACGGTCATTCATGCCCTAGTCAACTCTAGGGTGGACTACAGTAATTTGCTTTGTGTGAGACCGCCTTTGAAGATTGTTCAGAAACTTCAACTTATCCAGAATGGGGCTACCAGTGTTTTGGTAGTCAGAGATGATCAAAGCATATTGCTCTGATTTTGTACCAATTACAGTGGCTCACTATTTGTTTCCAGGCTAAATTCAAAGTGCTCCCCTTGATGTTTTAAAGCCCTAAACTGGCTGGGCCCTCCACTTCCCATATGAAAGAGAATTCCATTCCACTACAAAGGGCCTACTCTATTTGTGTGCCCTTGCCATCTCAACTGTAGTGAGGAGAAATTTCTCAGTTGTGATGCCCAGATAGTGGAACAGCTTACCTAAAGAAGTGTACATTGAAGACCATTTTATTCCAGCATGTGCTCAACTAACTGCTTCTTTTATGAATATTTTAAATCACTGTTATTTATTAGTTTGTACTTTCACTATGAGTTTGTAAATTTACTGTTTTAGCTTTGTGAGTTTTAGCTTTATGAATAGCTGTGAGTGCACTTAGTGTAGAAAAGCTGGATAATAATTTTCATGTTGTTTTTATGTCCTTTAATACTGCTTGTAAAGAAAGTAACTTGTGACCTGTCGAGATACTGCTTAGTAATTTGTTTTGTCATCTCCCTCTCTCTTTAATCAGGCTACATTGTGTTCTATGAAAGGTTGCATGAGAGCCCTTGTTGCCCAGTTAAAATCTGAAAGTGAAGATTTGCAGCAGGTAAATCTTTCTTGTAGAACTTTTATCCTACTGTGTATTGCATAGTTTTTCATTTTTTCATTAAAGAAACTTGATTAGGGCATCTTGATAGAACTGTACGACTTCTAATGTTAAGTGAGATTAGGCAAAGCCCAAGTGTTTTATGTGTTCCTTAATGTAATACAAGTTGATCCACATAGTCTGAAAGTTCTTAATTTGCATGTATTTTATTTGCATGCAGCTTTTCCACCAAAAAACAATGCACAAAAGTGGCTTAACAACAATAAAACAGGGATGCATTTCAAACAAACGCTACAAAAACAATTACATAATAACATAGCAAAGCAATATCAGGTATAATAACATTACTTGAAAGAAAAAAACAAGATCACAACATCTAATAGCAAAAGTAACAAAGAAGCTTCACATTTTCACCTTAGTTCTAGAAACAATCTTCACATGATGTGCTCACAGGGTGGGGTAGCTGGAAACACCCCTCCAATTTGTAATTTTACCACAGATACATAGAACTTGGAAAGAGTAATTCCAAAATATTCATCAGAATATTTGGAATCATATGTAGAATAGAATTTGAAATGAAACTTTGGGCTACTGAATTGAATTGAATTTTAAAATGAAACCCAATACATTAAATAGCTTATTATCATGCAAATCATGCACCCTAAACTGTTTCCTGGCAGTCAGCAAGTATTAAAGGGTAGAAAGCAATAAAGTCAATAAAGCAGATTGAGCTTTTTTATTTTTCCTTTTTTTGCAGGTCATTGCAAGCGTGTTGAGAAATTTGTCTTGGCGAGCAGATGTGAACAGTAAGAAGACACTTCGTGAAGTTGGAAGTGTGAAAGCATTGATGGAGTGTGCTTTGGAAGTTAAAAAGGTTACCGCAAAACCACATTTTTCAGTATTTTAAGTATATGAAATTATTATTTTTTGTTTCCTTATTCATAGAAGAAAAGTGTAATTACTCATTCCAATAGCAAACTAAAATACCCACTAAAATTGAATGGTTTTGTTAGTAACATTGGATACAATCCTCTGTTTAGGCAGAAGTAATTCCCACTGAATTCAGTGATGCTAACTCACTAATAAGTAACATTGGAGTGTCATTCTTTTATATGCAGCAGACAATGAAGTTGTTACCACTAGCAAAATAAACACTAACTAACTGGTCTCACTAATGGAAGTGCAACAGGGCTCCCCCCCCCAATTGTGCCCATGTTTGTAATAGTGTTGGATTCCTCTCTTGATTTTTTTTTTTTACTAGCCCCTCTCCAGATTTATAACTTTTAAGATAGTTAACATTATACTACTGGAATCATAGTGTCAAAACATTAATTTGTTTGGTTTAAGGTTGCATTTCAGCCCTCTTAATTCAGTGTGCTTGCTCTCTCTGCAGGAATCTACCCTAAAAAGTGTATTGAGTGCTTTATGGAATCTGTCAGCCCACTGCACTGAGAATAAGGCTGAGATATGTGCTGTGGATGGTGCTCTTGCCTTTTTAGTTGGCACACTGACTTACCGGAGTCAAACAAATACTTTAGCTATCATTGAAAGTGGAGGGGGAATACTGCGTAATGTCTCCAGCTTGATTGCTACAAATGAGGACCACAGGTAAGTGTGCCATCTAGTTACCTAATCAGTAAGCCACGCATTTCATGCAAATTGCTGATGCAGCAGATGACATTTACCGGAAGGAGGCAGAGATTATGAGCAAAGTTATACTTAGTGGTGTTGTCTGCTGATACAGTGGTGCCTCGCAAGACGAAATTAATTCGTTCTGCGAGTTTTGTCGTCTTGCGAGTTTTTTCGTCTTGCGAAGCACGGTCCTGCGAAACACTAGATGGCGCTGTTTCCCATAGGAATGCATTGAAGCGCGGTTTCCCATAGGAATGCATTGGGAACTCGCAAGACGTTTTCGTCTTGCGAAGCAAGCCCATAGGGAAATTCGTCTTGTGAAGCGACTCCAAAAACGAAAAACTCTGTCGTCTTGTGAGTTTTTCGTCTTGTGAGGCATTCGTCTTGCGGGGTACCACTGTACATAAATTATTGCTGCAGTGTTGTTGTTAGAAGCCCACTGCTCAGATGGCTGCAGCTTAAGAATTTTCTCTGGAACATAAGTAAGCATTTTATTTGGTAAAAGAATCCTGCACTCCTTGTGATAAAAAATGGCCCCAGTTTTACAAATATAAGATAATATAAAGGCAGTACATGATAAGCACTGTTTTCAATAATGTGATTTGTACGGCACAAATCAACTTTATTTTAGTTTGTTAATACAGTATTGGATAAGCCTATTTAAAAGTAGGGATGTTCTTAGCTGAAACCTTGGCTGGAATCCAAAGGGACGCATTCTGCAGTCACATATGAATGCACACATCTTTCACTGTAGCTAGAACACTCTCAGAAAAGCTATCCCCGTAGGTAATAGAGACCCTTCAGAGTGACATCCCATACAAGTGTAAGGGTCTGTTCCCAGAAGGCAATCTCTGTGTGTGCATATAGAAAAGCTTTATATTGTAGTCTCCCCCAGTTTGGAGGTTTGCTGAATTCTTTGGTGGCATTGTCCCCTGTTGAAACAGGGCCCATGGTTTTGGAGAGTGGTTTGTGGGCAGCAACATTTGGGGGCTCTGGGATATTTTGGAGGGGGAAGGGAGTGCATACTATGGAAAACAGGGGCAGCTTCTAGAAGCTTCCTTTATTTTATTTTTTTCAAATTCTCAGCAGTGCCACTGGCTTGAACACTGGCAGGAGAGGAACTTCCTGCTGCCATCCTGGCAACTTTATTTTAAAAACTAAAATAAAAATTGGGGTGGGGCAGGAAAAAACAACAACAGGAAGCCATCTCTGTCACTGACAGAATCTTCCTTCCCCTCTGAAACATTGCCCAAAGCAGAATAAAAGTTTCTACCTCAGCTTGCCATTTGAGCCCAGGTGACAAATTGGGAGCAACAGTGTCAGTATTAGCCTACAAACAGTTTCTGTACACAAATAGTCATTATTAGATCCTGGTCTTTAAGTGAATTTATGCTAATGCCTGTTTATAGGATTTTGGACAACATTGTTAGCAGGAAATAAACATAGGCACTTTTTTTGTTTTTCATCTTGTTAAAGTGATTCCCCCCCCCCCTTTTTTAATTCCAGGCAAATTCTAAGAGAGAACAGCTGTTTGCAAACCTTGCTGCATCACTTGAAGTCTCATAGTTTGACAATAGTCAGTAACGCATGTGGAACCTTGTGGAACCTCTCTGCACGGAATTCAAAGGACCAGGAAGCGCTATGGGACATGGGAGCCGTTAGCATGCTCAAAAATCTCATACATTCAAAGCACAAGATGATAGCCATGGGCAGTGCTGCAGCTCTAAGGAACCTAATGGCAAACAGACCCGCGAAATATAAAGATGCTAACATCATGTCTCCGGGTTCAAGCTTACCATCTCTTCATGTTAGAAAGCAAAAAGCACTGGAAGCAGAGTTAGATGCTCAACATTTATCTGAGACCTTTGACAATATTGATAACTTAAGTCCGAAAACATCTCATCGTAATAAGCAAAGACACAAACAGAATCTGTACAGTGAATATGTTCTAGATGCTAATCGACATGAAGATGGAGTTTGCAGGTCCGAGAATTTTAATAGTGGCAATGTAACTGTACTTGCACCATATTTAAACACTACTGTACTGCCTGGCTCTTCTTCCTCAAGCAGAGGAAATACAGAGAGTTCTCGGTCTGACAAGGACAGGAGCTTGGATAGAGAGCGCGCAATGGGATTAAGCAGCTATCATTCAGCAACAGAAAATTCTGGGAGCTCCTCTAAACGAATGGGAATGCAGATCTCTACTACTGCAGCCCAGATTTCCAAAGTGATGGAAGAAGTAAATATGCATATTCCACAAGAAGAGAGAAGCAATGGATCTGTAACTGAAATGCACTGTTTGCCAGAAGATAGGAATGCTTTAAGAAGAACAGCCACTGCCCATTCTCACACAAATACCTACAACTTTCCTAAATCTGAGAACAGGACATGTCCTGTGCCTTATGCAAAAGTGGAGTATAAGAGAGCTTCTAATGATAGCTTAAATAGTGTCAGTAGCAGTGATGGGTATGGTAAAAGAGGACAGATGAAGCCTATTGAATCTTACTCTGAAGATGAAGAGAGTAAATTTTGCAGTTATGGACAGTACCCTGCTGATTTAGCCCATAAAATACACAGTGCTAACCATATGGATGACAATGATGGAGAGCTAGATACTCCAATAAACTATAGCCTAAAATATTCTGATGAGCAATTAAATTCTGGAAGGCAAAGCCCATCACAAAATGAAAGATGGGCAAGACCTAAACACATAATTGAAGAGGAAATAAAGCAGAATGAACAAAGACAGTCCAGAAGCCAAAGTGGAGCATACCCTGTATACACTGAGAGTAGTGATAATAAACACATGAATTATCAGTCAGCTTTTGGACAGACAGAGTGCGTATCTCCTTTCAGATCAAGGGAATCTAATAGTTCAGAACAGAACAGAGTTACCTGCAGTCACGGAATAAATCCAAAAACGAACCAGTCCATATGTCCAGTTGATGATTATGAGGATGATAAGCCAACTAACTATAGTGAACGCTACTCTGAGGAGGAACAGCATGAGGAAGAAGATCATCCAACTAATTATAGCATAAAATACAATGAAGAAGAGCACCATGTAGATCAGCCTATTGATTACAGTCTCAAGTATTCAACAGACGTTCCTCCTTCCGCACAGAAGCCATCTTTTTCTTTTTCAAAGAGCCCATCAGCACAGAGTACGAAAACGGATCATATTTCATCAAGTAGTGGGAATACATCAACCTCGGCTGGTTCAAAGAGACACAACCAGCTTCATCCAAATTCTGCTCAAAGTAGAGCTGGTCACACTCAGAAGTCTGCGTCCTGCAAAGCACCCTCCATCAACCAGGAAACAATACAGACCTATTGTGTAGAAGATACACCGATATGTTTTTCGAGATGTAGCTCTCTGTCATCTTTGTCTTCAGCTGAAGATGAAACAGGACGTGAACAATCCACACGGGCAGGAGATACGGATAACTCTATGAAGATAACGGGGATGAAAGAAAATAGTAGGAGTCTGTCTGCAGCAGGTACGGTAAATGAAACCTCTTCAGCCTCACAACACATTAGAACAAAATCAAATAGACTTCAGGCTTCTAGTCTATCTCCTTCTGATTCAGCAAGACACAAAGCTGTAGAATTTTCCTCAGGTGCCAAATCTCCTTCAAAAAGTGGTGCACAAACTCCTAAGAGCCCACCAGAACATTATGTGCAGGAGACTCCACTTATGTTTAGTAGGTGTACCTCTGTCAGTTCCCTGGATAGTTTTGAGAGCCGTTCGATTGCTAGCTCTGTTCAGAGCGAGCCTTGTAGTGGGATGGTAAGTGGCATTATAAGCCCAAGTGACCTTCCAGACAGTCCTGGGCAAACAATGCCACCAAGCAGAAGTAAAACCCCACCCCCTCCACAAGCAACCCAAGTAAAGAGAGAAACAGTCAAAACAAAAATACCCACCACTGAAAAGAGAGAGTGTGGGCCAAGGCAAACAGCTGTAAATACAGCTGTCCAAAGAGTACAGGTATTGCAAGATGCAGACACTTTGTTACATTTTGCTACAGAAAGTACACCAGATGGTTTTTCTTGCTCATCAAGCCTAAGTGCTTTGAGTCTTGATGAACCGTTTATACAGAAAGATGTAGAGTTGAGAATAATGCCTCCTGTACATGAAAACGACCATGGGAATGAATCGGAACTTGAACAGCCAAATGACACAAAGGATAATCAAGAGAAGAAGACAGAGAAGCCCACGGAGACTGAAAAGGATATCCTGGATGATTCAGATGAAGATGATATCGAAATATTGGAGGAGTGTATTATTTCTGCTATGCCAACAAAATCTTCACGTAAAACCAAAAAGCATTCACAGATAACTGCTTCAAAAATACCTCCGCCTGTAGCCAGGAAGCCAAGCCAGTTGCCTGTGTATAAACTTCTCCCTTCTCAAAGCAGATTGCATTCTCAAAAACATGTTAGTTTTACACCTGGAGATGATATGCCACGCGTGTATTGTGTTGAGGGAACGCCAATAAATTTTTCAACGGCTACATCGCTGAGTGATCTCACAATAGAATCACCACCCAATGAATTGGCTAATGCAGAGACAACTGGTACATTGATGGAATCTGCAGAGTTTGAAAAGAGAGATACCATTCCCACAGAAGGCAGAAATACTGATGATGCTCAGAGAGGGAAAAAGTCAACTGGGACGACTATTGCATTGGATGATGACAAAGCAGAAGAAGGTGATGATATTCTTGCAGAATGCATTAATTCTGCTATGCCAAAAGGGAAAAGTCACAAACCTTTCAGAGTGAAAAAGATAATGGATCAAATCCAGCAAGCATCTACATCCTCATCATTAGGTGCCAAAAATCAGCTAGAAGTTGAGAAAAAGAAACCAACTTCGCCAGTAAAACCCATACCCCAAAGTAATGAGTATAGAGCACGCTTACGAAAAACCACAGAGCCAAAAAGTAATTTTAGTAGTGAAAGAACCTATACAGACAACAAAGAGACAAAGAAACAAAACCTTAAAAATAGTTCAAGGGACTTCAGTGAAAAACTTCCAAATAATGAAGAGCGTGCAAGAGGAAGCTTTGCATTTGATTCCCCCCATCATTACACTCCAATTGAAGGAACTCCTTTTTGTTTTTCACGAAATGACTCTTTGAGTTCTCTAGACTTTGATGACGATGTGGATCTTTCAAGGGAAAAGGCAGAACTGAGAAAGGGGAAAGAAAGGGAAATTAAACCTAGTACCAATGCAGAACATCAGTCTGCAAGCCAGCAGTCAAGCAGTAGAATGCAAGCTTGCCAAAAACACACTCCAACAGGAAGAAAGCAGCCCAAAACTCTGGTGCAGAAGCAAACTCCATTCTCTCAGTCATCCAAAGATATTTCAGAAAGGGCTGCAGCTTCCGATGAGAAAACACAAAATTTTGCAATAGAAAATACTCCTGTTTGTTTCTCTCGCAATTCATCTCTGAGTTCTCTCAGTGATATTGATCAAGAAAACAACAATAACAAAGAAAGTGAACCCAGAGAACAAATGGAACCGTCTGATGCACAGATAGAACCAAGTAGACCACAAGTTTCTGGCTACGCTCCTAAATCATTTCATGTTGAAGATACTCCTGTGTGTTTTTCAAGAAACAGTTCCCTCAGTTCTCTTAGTATTGACTCAGAAGATGATCTTCTACAGGAGTGTATTAGTTCTGCCATGCCTAAAAAGAAAAAGCCTTCTAGAACAAAATCAGGCAGTGAAAAAAATAGCTCTAGAAATATGGGAGGCATTTTGGCAGAAGACCTGACACTAGATTTGAAGGATATACAAAGGCCTGATTCAGAACATGGTTTCTCACCAGATTCAGAAAATTTTGACTGGAAAGCTATTCAAGAAGGTGCAAATTCTATTGTTAGCAGCTTACATCAAGCTGCTGCAGCAGCATCACTGTCTAGACAAGCCTCATCAGACTCTGATTCAATCCTTTCATTAAAATCTGGTATTTCCTTAGGATCACCCTTTCATCTTACACCCGACCAAGAAGAAAAACCTTTTACTAGTAATAAGGGTCCAAGAATTATTAAACCAGGGGAGAAGAGTACACTGGAAACGAAGAAAGTAGAATCTGAAAATAGAGGTATCAAAGGAGGAAAGAAAGTGTATAAAAGCATGATCACAGGTAAAGCTCGTTCTAATTCAGAACTTACAAGTCATTTGAAACAGCCTTTGCAAACCAATATGCCCTCAATCTCCCGAGGTAGGACAATGATTCATATTCCTGGAGTTCGAAATAGCTCCTCAAGTACAAGTCCAGTTTCTAAAAAAGGGCCTCAACTAAAGAGTGCAACCTGCAAAAGTCCTAATGATAACCAGACTTCTACTAGTTCTCCCAGAGTAGCCAAACCATCTGTAAAACCTGAGCCAAGTCCTATATCCAGACAGCCATCTCAACAGGGTGGATCAAGTAAAGGACCTTCTAGATCAGGATCTAGAGATTCCACACCTTCTAGACCGCAACAGCAACCCTTAACCAGACCTCTGCAGTCTCCTGGCCGAAATTCAATTTCACCCGGCAGAAATGGCATAAGTCCCCCTAATAAACTCTCCCAGCTGCCACGAACATCTTCTCCGAGTACGACTTCCACTAAGTCTTCTGGTTCAGGAAGAATGGTATACACCTCGCCAGGCAGACAGATGAGCCAGCAAACTGGGGGGAAACAAACCGGGTTGCCCAAAAGTACCAGTGGTATTCCCAGAAGTGAATCTGCCTCAAAAGGATTAAACCAACTTTCTGGTATCAGCGGATCAAACAAGAAGCCTGATGTATCTAGAATGTCATCGGCCAAATCCAGTGGGAGTGAATCTGATAGATCAGAGAGACCTGTTTTGGTCCGCCAGTCAACTTTTATTAAAGAAACTCCAAGTCCCACTCTAAGAAGGAAATTGGAAGAGTCTGCCTCATTTGAATCTTTGTCACCTTCCAGACCAGACTCTCCTACACAGTCCCAAACACAGACTCCAGTTTTAAGCCCATCCCTTCCTGATATGTCTTTATCTACTCATTCAGCCATCCAAACTGGTGGTTGGCGAAAGTTACCTCCTAGCCTGAGTCCTTCTTTGGAATACAGTGATGGGAGACCAACAAAGCGGCATGACATAACTCGGTCTCACTCAGAGAGTCCATCCAGACTGCCAATTAACAGATCGGGGACTTGGAAGCGCGAACATAGTAAACATTCCTCATCACTTCCTCGTGTGAGCACCTGGCGTAGGACTGGAAGTTCTTCCTCAATTCTTTCAGCTTCTTCAGAATCCAGTGAGAAGGCAAAGAGTGAGGATGAAAAGCAACATGTAAGTTCTTTTTCTGGACTCAAGCAATCTAAAGAGTGTCAAGCACCAACAAAAGGTACTTGGCGGAAGATTAAAGAGAACGAAATTCCTCAGATAATGACAAGTCCGCCTCAGAATTCCTCATCAGGTGCTACCAATGGTTCCGATTCAAAAACACTTATTTACCAGATGGCACCTGCTGTCTCAAAGACAGAAGATGTTTGGGTGAGGATTGAGGACTGCCCTATTAATAACCCTAGATCTGGAAAATCTCCCACAGGGAACACCCCCCCTGTTATTGACAGTGTTTCGGAGAAAGGGAATGTGAATAGCAAAGACCTTAACGGAAAACAAAATGCAGGGAATGGGAATGTCCCTGTTCGTATTATGGGTTTAGAACACCACCTGAATTCATTTATTCAAGTAGATAGTCCAGACAAGAAAGGAACTGAAACGAAACCTTTGCTAGGCAACCCTGCCCCTGCCCCTGCCCCAGAGACTAGTGAAAACACTGTTAATGAACGTACGCCATTCAGTTCCAGCAGCTCAAGCAAACATAGTTCGCCCAGTGGTGCTGTTGCAGCAAGAGTGACTCCTTTCAACTACAATCCAAGCCCCAGAAAAAGCAGCGTGGATAATACTTCCAATTCCACTCGGCCATCGCAGATACCAACACCAGTGAATAACAGCACAAAAAAACGAGATTCAAAGACTGAAGGTACAGATTCAAGTGGTGCCCAAAGTCCTAAGCGTCATTCTGGATCCTACCTGGTAACTTCTGTTTAACAAAGAATTTTCATGTGTTAATGCTATATGTGGAACTTTTTAATAAAACTATACAAAGTTGGGATTTTTCTTTTGTAAATAGCTTTGATTCTTGTAGAGGGTCCTTGTTCTGGAAGCCATATTTGATATTCTTTGTCTTCACTAATAATATTTGAGGGAGTCCCAATTTATTATTTAGCAATAAAATTGCTAAAGCGATTATATTTGTACAGTATGTTTTACATATATTTAATTAACATCCCATACCTTTAATTGTTTAGGTGGGGGTGGGGGTGGGGGTATTCAGGAAAGATGAACAGAGATTAAAAGAGAGAAATCTATTGCTATATCACTCATTTCTAGATTTGCAAAATGACTAAACTACATCAGGGAGAAATTGGTATTTATGCAAAAAAAAAAAGTATTTGTGAAGCCACTTAACCTTATAATTAATCATGTGGCTGTGAAATTCACAGTAATATGGTTTCTGCTGAACAAGCCTGTTTTTTCTGCATGGATAGAACTGATGGTTCATTTTCTGAAATGATGATAAACATTTCTGTGGTCACATAATGTTGCATAGATAGTTATGGTGTAATGATTTACCTTTTGGTTTTGTGCTCCGAAAAAAGAAGAAAAAAAAGGAAAATCTGTGTATGTGTAACACTTGAACAAAATTATTTTACCAGAACTAGATTTTAACTGACAGTAGGTAGGACTTTTGCTATGCTGTAACTTGTTGTATATTCTGGTATTTGAGGTGAGATGGCTGCTCTTTTATTAATGAGACATGGGTGAAGTCTCAACAGAACTAAATGAACATTTCAGAATAAATTATTGCTATATGTACATTTTGTTGTGTGTTACTTTTGCAGTACATAAGAAATCGATGTTTTAGTATTTTTGAGGAATATTCGTATTATGTATTAATGCACTTACTCAAAAGGCTTGTTGGGGATAATCTATATTACATCAAAGTCAGTAGAAATATTCACATCAATTTTAATGGATCTGGATTGCACCCACTGTTACAGACACTGGTACTCTTCCAGTTTATAGTTGCTGTTAATAGACTCATGTAAATCTACGGCATTCAAATCAAGCATTGGGGTTTTCACTTGAGATTTTAATTGGTTCCAGGTACAGAAAGAGGCTTAAAGTAGTACTTCCACATACACATATATATTTACACATACACACACGCAGCTTAGAGTGCTATTTGGTGTACAAATAAGAGTTTTTCAGCTTTGAAAAAAATGGGGGAGGGGGTTAAGATTGGAAGCTTATTTCAAGTGTGGCATTTTTTTTAAAAAAAAGAAATTGGGTAATACTTTGAGACTAATATACTGTACTAAATGCAAGTGTCTTATTAGAAAATAAGATTTGTACATTAAACCACTCTAACTTTGGTTTAACTCTAACTTTGTATTCACATATGCTTTGTTTTAAGAGACCTTCATTAGACTGTTTACAACAGAAGTACTCTGCTAAACTTAAGTGCCTCTATTCAAAAATAGCAAAATGCGTGTGCACGTGATTACAGTAGTAAGCAAGTCAGTTTTGTGTCTCAGGCTGGTTTTCATTATTAAAACCGTACATGTAATTGTTTGATAGAAGGGTTCATATAATCTGCTGACAAATGTCCTCAGATATGCCATCTTAACCGTTGACATTGGAGGAGGGGTTATTATTGTATGACACACTAGAGAAAGTGATCTTGTATCAGTTATAGTTTTCCAAAACCTGTTAATCTCTATATTAAGCTAAAATGATATTAACAAATAACATGCATTTTCAATCAGTTAAGCGGTCCAGTTGACACATCACGCTTGAATCCTGATTTACATTAAGAGGGCACAATGCAGCAAGCTTAGGGCCCACTCACTCTCCCCTATCCTCTGGCATGGGTGCGAAGAGGAAATATGAAGCTTACACTTTCACTTTTGATTAGCCCACAGCTTAAGTGCTATATCCAAATCCTAAACTGGTAAATCTTAGTGAAAACAAGGCAGCTTTGTAAACTGTGTTTTGAAGTTGGCTTGTTTCCTCTACCCATCATTAAGAGACTAGTTACACATTGTCTGGGTTTGGCTGTCATGACAAGCTGCAGTTAGTCTAAAACAGAAATGACAATTTCTGCATTCCTCATAGCAGAATGCAAGGCCAAGGCTTTCTGTAGTTCATCCTTGTAACTGTAAACCATGGTTTAATATTAGATGCAAACACCTAATTTGATTTCCCCCCCCTTTAAAAAATGGCACATAGATGAGCTGATTAATCCAAAAAGGCTTTTAAAAAGCTGGTTTACAAGACAGTAAAAATAAATAAGCTTACATGTGGGATATCTCTTAATTAAAATTATTGTGTAAGAAAATACACAGCTCCCTATTCCTGATTCTCCATCAAGACTATATGGGTAGAATTCACCTGACAAACATCATGAACGGAAGCCCCACACAAGGGCTTACACCAGGCATGGCCAAACTTGACCCTTTAGCTGTTTTGGGACGACAATTCCCATCATCCCTGACCACTGGTCCTGTTAGCTAGGGATGATGGGAGTTGTAGTCCCAAAACAGCTGGAGGGCAAAGTTTGGCCATGCCTGGCTTACACAATGGGACTTCCCCCCCGACCCACATTCCCCCCAGTTGGCTCTGGTGTGTGTGTCACGAGAACCCCCAGAACAACATGCACGTGGAAGGGAGCGGGAACTGATCTGTCTGATAAACGGATTCACGTGCAGGCGAACATTCGTCTTAGTGTGACATTGAATTCCACTCTATGTGTATTTATTACTTACACTTTTTGCCTTTTTAAATGGGCATATATAGTGGGCATACCATATTGGTAGACTATCTTATGTGGATTGATCCCTGCCTATCTTACAGTTTTTATGATACATTTATGTATCTGTTTCGGTGTAACTTATGTACCACATCCAATATGGATTAATCAATAGGATCAGCATTTGTTCATATATATGATTCCCTTCCATTTCCCTTCCCACAGCTGTTAAAATGGGGAGCACAGCTAGGGAAAAACCCACCAAAGGGGTTGCATGTATCCTCTATTGTTGACTACCAGGCTTGAATGGCTACTTGACGTCACTGATGCTCTTAAATTTGTACTTGCTAATTACTGCTATTTTTACTTCTAATGAATTTAATCACTAGTTTATAGGTCTGATGCACCACATAGTATGGGCAAAGCCAAGTCAAGAAACTCAAAGCATCTTCTTTTCAATTCCATTGACTCTCTTAAAGCTTTTCTGCTTCCACCCTGAGCTCTGGAACTGAAATTCTCCATTCCTTTGATTAGGTGTGAGTCACTGTACAAGCCGAGAGCTTTCTTTTCTGTAATTAAATTCTGACTTCAACTGAAATAAAATGAAATTAACTAATAATTTGATGAGATTAATTTCATCTTTTTTTAAGCCCGGGAAAACCAGAAATGTGCAAAGTGTCATGTTCAACTTTTCTTTTTTACAATAAGTGTACCTTTAGTTTCAATGTATGCGGCATATTGACATATTTATTTTAAGGCTGTGACCATATCTGTATTTTAAGCCTATTATTGCCCATACATTTCCTTCTAAGTTTATTCATTGAACTGTGATTAACTTGAGTCTTCAATGAAATAATTTATTGTTGCAAGTTATGTACTTTATACTTTTTCAGAAACCTGTAAGCTATGCTTTACCATTCATTATGTAATGTCAGTATTCTGATACATTTTCATTTCTCTGACAAACCCACCGTGACTTAAGATATCTGAGGTAGTTGTTTTCAAAGTAGTATCTCTGACTATTGACATGTTTGAGAAGTTAACTTGAATTTCTATGTATATTTTTAATGTATGAAAATGAAAAAATTAAAATTTGAAAGTTTGTGTTTAACAGAAATTAATTCATAACTGTATAGTTGAATGACTTCAAGGTTAGAGTTCTCAGTTTTTCGGTGTTGCTCATGGGTCATGTACATAAAAAGCTTCCAAAGTGAGCATGTTCAGTCCAAAAACCTTTATGTATGTGCTACATGTAAATATACAGCAAACTGCCATTAATAAAATCCATGATATTTAGGTGTGTCTTTAATAAGTCACCTTAATTCCTTCTTAAGCCAGGTATCATTGTATAGACAAACAATTGCAAATTCAAGATTGGCTATAGTTTGTTCTGCTTCTGCTTTGTGTTAGGTGTCAGCAAGAATGGATATTTGAACAGAATTAGACTATGTAAAATGGAATCTGATGACGATAAATAAATTCTGATTGATAGGGCAAGATAGTTAACAAACCCAGTGGAGATCTTTGCTTAACTTGTCAACTTGCAGAGCTAGTCTCAAACTTCAGGGCAATATTAATTTTACAGTGTCTGTATTAGCTGTCAAACAAACACACTTTTCGAGTATACATACCACATTTTCACAGCTTAGAGTTAATAAATGTGTATGGACAATACATTTGTCACTTGTCTGTCGCCCTCTTTAAAATGTTCTTCTCTGGACCAAAAGGTAGTGAGTGACAGCTTTTAAGTGGAGATTCCCGTGGTGTTTTGTTTTGTTTTATAAAACAACAATCTTTTTGATGTAGCCTCTTTTAAGCTTCTTGATGGTGACCTTGATGATGTATCCTCAATCTTGAGCCAAGAAGGGGTGTTAAAGGCCCTGTACACAAGCCGCCTCCTGAAAAAGGGCTAAAATACTAACATGGCCAAATGCTTTTTCTTTTTTTAAAAAACAAACCAATAAATAAATAAACATCTGTGTGAGTGTATGATTTTGTAATTAAATTGTTTGCATATTAATTTGTTCCTGGACTTTATTTTTAGAACAGTTTTCACATTTTCCTTTCAGTTTCTCTTCTCCTAACCGTGAATCAGTAGCTGCATGTTTAGTTGAGCATGCTAACACATCACAGCTCCTTGTCAATATGCCTTTACTATCATTTGTTCATTACAGTGAAATATGGAATTAAACCTAGAATTAGATCCATTAAAGATATGAAGATGCCTACAGAAATGGAACAGCGTATTGCCCTAAAATACTGTTAATGGGACGCCATATACTGTACCTTTTTTCTGATACAAGTAGGTCTTCCCATTCATGCTAATGGGAGATATGTACATGCTTAGCATTATAATCTTTGCAGCAGGGTTAAACTTGGAGCTCACAAATTGTGATCAGATAATTCCCAGGTGTTTTCAATTTTGCTCCGTGCATTCTATTTTACGCAAGACCTTTTTGAATTTTGAAATTTAATTCTTATTTCTGAAGTTCTTGCCATTCCTCCCAGCTTTTATGTCATCTGAAGTTGTTTTTTCTAAATTATGTGTTTTACCATAAAACCAACATACAGTCTGATTCTACCTGTACCCCAATTTCTTATATACCAACAATTTTACAGTGAGATGTAACTTGTTTCATTTTAAATACATCCTTTCAGCTTAAATTGTGTTAATGTTGAGCCACTGACAGATATTCTATCAAAGGTCTTGTTAGCGTGATCCTATGTTGGGATTTAAAATGAAAATTTTGTTCTATATCCCCTGACTCTGAAGAGTGTGGCTTCAGGACTCCTGGAACAGAAAACAAAACACGAAAAAAAATCATCTTCAAATACCGTTCAAGGTTTAGGAACTTGTCTTATACCGAGCCATAATATTGGTTCCATTTAGTTCAGTATTGTCATTGGTGACCTGTCTGCAGTTGGTATTTTAGACGAGAGTCATTCCCAACCTTACCAGGAGATTGGACCTGTGAGCTTCCTGTAAGATATGTGTTCTATCATTCAGCTACTGCCTTCCCAGGCTCTGTTGCTGGAAATGGTAATGTCTACAATCTAGGCAGAGTTCAATGGGAGAGATTTAAGCATGTGTGTATTCCTTCTATTGAAATCTGTGGCAGTCAAATGTTTAGGCTAGATCAGTGGTTCCCATACTTTCCCCCCATGGACTAGAAAATTGCTGAGGGCCTTTGCAAACCACTTATTTTTGCTATGTAGCAATCGCAATCATCTGTGCTAGGTGCTGTATGGTTTTTAATTGTACCTTTACAGAAACACCATGGAGGACGTGGTTCACAGACCACTGTTTGGGAATGCCTAGATAATGTCTCAACATTTGAGATATAAAAAAACCAAAGTGTACAATTTCAGTATTAGTATTGGGCACCAACTATAGTCATCTATATGAGCAATATTTATATTAAAAGCTTTATGACTTGTTCACATTGAGTTTAACTCCACTACCAGAAATGGCTGAATTCAGTTAACATACCTAAAACACATTCCACCCCACTTACCCTTTTCTGAGATGCCACAGCCCAAGGACCATCCCTTCCCTATGACCCTCCCTCCCCCCTATTTTGAATTCTAATGTCAGGATGAGGTTGCTAGTTCCCAATATGCTCAGGTTTGTTGTGCCTACAGTCTTACCTTGGTTTTCAAATGCCTTGGTACTCGTACGTTTTGGCTCCCATACTCCGCACACCCAGAAGTAAGTTTTCCGGTTTGCGAACTTTTTTGGAAGCCGAATGTCTGACGCAGCTTCCGCTTGACTGCAGGAAGCTCCTGCAGCCAATCGGTAGCTGCACCTTGGTTTTTGAATGGTTTTGGGAGTCGAACGGACTCCCAGAAGGGATTAAGTTCAAGAACCAAGGCATGGCTGTATTTTGGGGAGCAGACATTGGGAAACTGTCAGGTCAGGTATACAAACTATTTGACATTTCTTTAAATGAGCTTCCTAATGACAGCAAAAGACTAGGGACATCGGAGTGGTCTTAAAATCCGTAACCAGCAGGGAAATCCAAACAATTGCCACTATTACCTCATTCCCTTCAAAAAGATAAAAAATTAGTTATTAATTTTATGTAGCGTTGAGGGTTTTTTTCATATCTCGAGGTTCTGGAGCTCTCATAGCTTTTCCTCCAATCAAGAAATTTGCAGTCTGTGCACATGCAAATGTAGTTCTGCTTTGAATCGACTAAAGACTGAGCTGTATTTCTCAGGACTGATCTGCTTTTTGTTGGGAGGTGCAGACACATTGTCTACGCAATCCCTTCCTGTCCCATCTGTTAATTGATCCTTGTTACAAATTTCTCTTGGCCATTCCTGCCAGATGAATGAATGTTAATGACCGCCTTAGGCAATTCAGCGCTTTCCAATACTCTGCTGGGTGTTTGTATGTGTTGGGGAAACTAGAGAGCAGAGCCTTGCACACCCATTCTTCTTACAACAGATTGTTTTCAGAAAGCTTAATGCAGTATACTATTCCCTGCTTGTTAAGGGCTACTTCCCATGTTACTTTTCCCTATTTGTGTTTTGAGAATTCTAGGATACGGAGTTGCCTGGAAAATGACTGAAGGCTTGTACAGTCATACCTCAGAAGTCGAAGGGAATCTGTTCCGGAAGTCCATTTGACTTCCAAAATGTTCGGAAACCAAAGCACGGCTTCTGATTGGCTGCAGGAAGCTCATGCAGCCAATTGAAAGCCACTGGATGTTCGGCTTCCAAAAATAGTTTGCAAACCAGAACACTCGGTTTGCAGCATTTGGGAGCCAAAACGTTCGAGAACTAAGCTATTCGAAAACCAAGGCACGACTGTAATGTGAAAGTGGTCTGCAGTAGCAAGGAACTTTGCTAGATGTATACCTCAGACTGTCAAACATGTATATGATAAGCCCCGCTCCGTTGACGAATAAGCACAAGACACCTTGTGTGGCCCATAGATTGCAGCAAAATACTGGGCAAGGTTTTGCCCAGTATCTTCTCTGTGTGATGGGCTCATGGGAAAAAGCTGTACCATGAGCCCTTACTGCGGGGGGGGGGGGAGCCTATACTGTATAAGGCTGCTTCCCCTGGAGCTCAGTCATTTTGCTTTGAGAGCTTCCCACCCATGCGCCCTTGGGTTAGAGCAGGGGTTCCCAAACTAAGGCCCGGGGGTCGGATGCGGCCCGAGGGGCTCATTTATCTGGCCCCTGGAGACCCCTGGCAACCCCCGCCACGCACTGCCGCTGCCCACTCTTACCGGCGCAGTGCGGCTGCCCATCTCTGGGTCGATGCGGCACCGGAAATAGCATTTGCGCATGCGCAAAACATTTCCGGGTCCGCGGAGGGCCGTGCGCATGCGCACAAGCTATTTTCGGTGCCGCGCCGTGCTGGAAAAAGCGAGTGCGTGCGCGTACTCCCCTGCCCTCTGGTCCGCCGCGCGATCGTCGCCGGAGGAACTGGCCCAGCGTTAGAGCCTTCACTGAGCAATTTTGGGTTGCTGGTTGACGGGGCCGGAAATGATTTTAGCACTTGGTTGGGTTTTTTTTTTTTTTTTTTAGCCTTTCCCTCAGTGAAATTATGGCTTTCCTTTGTTAGGCAGAAGAACATTATTTGAGGGCGGAAATGGCATTGATCAGGATCAACATAGTATACGGGGGGGGGCAGCTATAAGGGGCCTGAGGGGAAGATTGACCATGCAAACCCAAGCATGGGTTCAGTATCTGCCTGGTTGGAATCTGCACCCTGGTGCCCCAGTGAGACCTTGCTTGTTTGGCTTGCACCACTGGGCGACTCACATCATACAGGTTTGGAGCAATCCAAATGCAGCAGATCCGTTCCATGGGCTTATGGAATGATGAACTGATCCTGGGACCCAATGCCATGACAACCTTTGTCCTTCCTGCTGCCGTCAATAAAGATTTGGCCTGATTTTATCCCATCACCATTGTACAGTCTGGTTATTTTGCTGCTCTTATGGGTCACATAATGCGCCCGCCTGGGCAAAGACATGGCCAGATTTTGGAACAGTGTTGAGTTCTAAACACATTTAAAAGAGCAAGTAAAGGGAGAAGAAGTTGTTATGGTAAGCTGCTCAGTACGATGCATCGTAGTAAAACATTCAAGTATTTTAAATTAATCCTTACTGTTACATGATACCTTCCAGATTAGATTTGATAAAGAATCTTAATTTCTTAAGAAAATTACTAAAGAAAATTACTAAAGAAATCTTAAGTAATTTCGTTGTCCCCGAAGGGGACAATGACAATAAAATATATTCTATTCTATTCTATTCTATTAATTCTAATTCAGATCAGTTTCGGTTGAGCACAACTATCCCCATCTAAAGAATTTGGCATGTGCCTCACTTGCTTAAGCATTCTCATTACTAAACCTTTTTGAAAGCACAACTAGAACTAAATCAGCATGTGTGTTCAATGATAAAGAATTGAAACATGATAACAGCTTACTAAAGATAGGAACATGGTTGTAAATTTGCCAGTGAAATTGTTAGAGAAATATGACTTGTGCAACACACTCAAATTTTAAGATCCGCACAGTTAACCTTGAACCAGTTCCTTTGGATCAATTGTACATTTTCTTGATACAATTGTATTTAAAATCAGTTACGTTTCCAAACCTAAACTAATTGCTGATTTCATTCCTTACCAATGCTGTTGCTCTATTTAATGATTAATTAGTGAGGCGGTTGTGTGACTGTTGGGATTTGCCCTGGCTGTATGCAGGCAGCGGTGTGATCATCAATGTACACAGCTGGAGCAGTAATTGCCTGTTGAGACTTGCAGTGCACAGTTAATGTGTTTCCATTTGGATATCAAAACATTAACATGTTGTTAGACAGGGCTTGTACTGCTTGAATCCAGGTTGCCTTAAAAGCAGCAAAATATTTGGAAAACTACACTTGATAGATCTGCTGTTTGCATGGCTTATCAGCCTTCTGCATTCCCCCTGAAAATTAGATCTTTACTTGCATTTTAAAATGTGTTGTACATCTTGGTGAGTCTCCAGCGTAAGTGTATGTAACGATGTGCAGTCACACAGGACCAGAAGTTCCTGTCTTGTCTCCTCAGTCAAAATGTTAATTCATATCTTAGTCTTTTCCTGCCTTGATTACTATTGTCTCGCTTCAGTCTTCCTGCCTCTCTCCATAATTTTGTCGCAGCCACGGTCATTCACCTCTCAGCGTTGTTTCCTCCCCACATGTTTAGAGTAACTTGTACCATGTACATCTATGGCACTGTGTAAACAAAGGCAGAGCAAAATCAAGTATCAAGGAATGAGTATGTAGCAAGGTATACTGGAATGAAAGCATTGAATAAACTAGAAGGCAGTAAGTAGAAAATGTATTCATAAAAGTAGCAGGTGGGGACTTTGATCTAGAGATTTCAGCTGCACAAGTGGAATGTATTTCTGCTCTGGGGGGAGTTGCTGATACACCCCAGGGGGGTCCCAGAGGATTCTCACAGGGGTGGGAAACCTTTTTCAGCCAGAGGCTTGGATTCTCTCATGAGCAACTTTCTAGGTTCTGCATGCCAGCAGTTGGCAGGGCCAGAGGCAAAGTGAGTGGCACAACAGATGAGTTACTTTTGTACAGTAGGCTACATTAGAGCCTTGCAGAAGATACTACACCCCTCTCCACATCTCCATCAGGTAAGCAAGAGGTACTATCATCACTGTTCAAGGTCACATTCAGTCAGGTATAAGAATTCAGGGAGAGTGAGAAGCAGGACTAATATGGCCTGTGGGTCCTCTATGACTAATGTGCACTGCTGAACTTTTGCAGTAGGGAGACTGCTGTACAGTTGTACCCGGGATCTCAAACGCCTTTGCTCCTGAACAAATCGGCTCCCGAACGATCAAAACCCAGAAGTGAGTTTTCCGGTTTTCGAACGTTCTTTTGGAACCCGAACGTCCAACACTGGTTCCATGGTTTTCGCGCTTTGGTTTCCAAAGGTTTTGGAAGTCGAATGGACTTCCGGAACAGATTCCATTCGACTTCCAAGGTATGACTACTGTATTATCAGGATCTAATCATCTGGGAAGCCTACATGGGCATAACAACCTCCCTGCTGCAAAAAATCAGCCCCAAGGAACTGGAAAAGTAAACATGCATTTGTAAAAGAATAGCTTTCAGAAATATGGTGGCTGTGTAAATTTATTTGGAAAAATCTTTGTTCTGACAAAATCAATGTGAAAGGTGAAAGATTTTTTTTTACTATTGAATTTAAAAGAATAGCTTGGATGGTGTGCAAAGGCACAACAGGCATTGCTCTAAATGACTGGATATTATGGAGAGTCATAAAAGAGAACCACGCCAGGGAAATATGTATGGGAAGGAATAAAGAAAGGAGAAAGGGTGACCCTTTTGTGGTTTTGGATTGTAGCCAGGGAAATAAAATGTGTGTTTTCTTCTTCTTCTTGTAATATTTTGTGCACGTTGAATAATCACATTTAATAAAACATCTATAAAGACATGGCACTCAAAATTAAGAAAAGATTGCAGCTGACCGGGAAAACACAGATAATAGAGTCTCGTAGCACCTTTAAAGGCTAGCACATTTATTATGGCACGGTCCACAAAAAACCTATGCTATAAATGTGCCAAGTCTTAAGGATGTCACAAAACTCTGTATATTTAACAGAGTTTGAGAGTGAGGTCTAAGTATTATTTGCAAAAAGTCCATTGCAACGCAGAGCAGAGAGTCAAGCATATGCAGTCTCTGCTGGGAAATGCATGTGGAATTTTAAAGCAAACTGATGTATCTTCTCTGTTTATGTAAGCTTTAAAAGCATCCTTTGATGTTCTGTTTCCTGCCCTGACATGTATTTTTAAAAATGTAATTTTGTCTAAGGTTTCGCTGACAATTGGCCTGACTGACAACTGCAACATACAGCCAAATGATAATGTTACATTCTCAGCATAGCTGAACCTTTATATAGAACCAAAGCCACAGCAGATTGCAGCAGCATGAAACAGTGGGGCGTATCCCTCGTTTCCCCAGTGTCAGCATTATCTGTTAGCATCTTAAGCAGCAATTACAGTTTACGCAGGTGTGTCTAGTGACATTCCTTTGTAGTAGTTCTATTAATATTTGATTACAAAGACACTATTGCTGCACTGACATAAAGCACGGGCAGCGAAGTGAAATTCATACATGAAGCCTTGCTATGAATGCAAATTAGGTTTGCTCGGTTCCCTGGGGGAGATCCTTGAGGCTGAATTCATATGCACAGTTACTCGAGACAAAGTTCCATTGAACAGATTAGATTTATGACTGAGTAAAAAATACATAGGATGACACTGTAAGAGCACTAAAGAGCTCATCTGCAAAGGTTGTCCATTAGATATTATTTTATGGCATGTTGTAAAACAGGCCAGAGAGGCCCCTTTTCTAAATAAAACTTACACCCCAAAATAGTGAAATGTGTTAAACACTTGTGAACAATATTTTAGACCTGAAACCATCAAATCATTACTGCATATATTTATCCATTTCTACCATCTGGAATGGAATGGCCCAGAACACCAACTTCCAATCTATTTATTTATGTGTTTTCTTTGTTAACCAAGGATAACAAGGTGATTTATAATACAGAAACAGAAAAATACATAACATAGTAACAAACAAAATAATACCTGCCTATACACAGTTTAAAAGGGAAAATATTGTTTGAGTAGCCAAAGGCCTGGGAGAAGAGTAATGTTTTTGCCTGGTGCCTGTTTAAACCAATCTAATTCAGAAGCTATACATGGATAAATAGGATTGATGCAACAAGCCATAAAATGTCTCCAGAATACACATTCCCATGCCCATTCTGGACAATAAGCAGTATTTTTTTTGGGGGGGTGGCCTTGATTGCCAGCCAAATGCTAACCAAACCAAGTACACAAGTCACATTGGAACAGATGGGAATGATGCTATTTCTGATGGTTATCTGATTCTCTGCAATACTGCTTATCCCCCACCCTACCAACCAGCACCACCATCTTTTTCTAATGCCAACCACCCAGCAGTGACACCTATCCTTGGAAAACTAGGCTTGTATCCAGCGATGTCCTATTAGTGCCAGAAGTTCTACCGGTACCTGTGCAATGAAACTTCCTCTCCCATCCCACACCCCAATCTGTTCTGGGAGGATCCCAGATACAACCCTTAGTTTCCTCAGCCAAGGGTGGTTTCTTACATGCCATAAAAAAGGGGTAGCTAGCCCACATCCCACCAACAAGTTTTGGCTCCCCCAAATGTGTTTATATATACACACATTAACCACTCCTCTCATTCTGTGATGCCATTTTTTAATGGTGTCCCAAATTAATTAACTTTATATTACTAACTACTCCTGTAACTACCCCCCTCCCTACAATACTGTGGTGGTAAAAGGTTCTTTTTGTGGCCCTATCTTTAAAACATAAACCTGGCTTCTCTTGAAAGTAACTCGCGGTGATGCTGAAAATATGTTGTGCGCCCTCCAAGCCATCCTGCAACTTATCCATTAAAAAATTAATTAAAACGATTTAAAATAGCGTATAATAGGTGATGGGCATAGAAGCCAACTCCTAGGGGATGAGGTCCCTTCGCGCGCCCCCCCCAAATATTTGAGGGAGCTGCCCCCCCCCCAAGTTGATGGGCATTGCCATTCAAATAGTGTGCATGTGCTGCGTCTTGTGATCGATTATGTAGGGCGGGGCTTACCTGCCTCCCCCCACCAAAAAAAATATTACTCTAGTTGGCACCCTGCCCTGGTGATGGGAAAACCTTTCGGAAAGCAGACTTGAAACCTGCTGTCCTCGCCCCCGCCCACTCGCCCATCCTCTCCCCGGAGAGCTGCCTGTGTCTGGATGCAGCCCTCGCTCCGAGGGAGGTTCTCTTTGTGACACCTTCCCTTCCCGAGCCTCTCTTTTATTATGTAATAATTTTATTTTAATAATAGAGATCTCGGTGCAGCCCGCGACTTCTCCTCCAAAGACCTCGTGGTTTTGCCTCTCAAATAAAATAACATCCCTGCGTGGCAGCGCCAATTCTGCGTCCACTTACATATGAGTAGCCAGGATTTGTGTTGGGTGTATGTGCGCGCGCGCAGAGAACCTCAGTTAAGTATTTTTTTTGTGGGGGGGGAGGGGGGGCAGCTGCCGCTCCCTGCGTCCCCTCGGCCACGCCCATGCCCACCTCCCCAAGAGTAAGCCCCATTCAACTCAGTGGGGCTTATGGAGTCACGACGCTGCTTGCAACTATCTTGACTTCTTCTATACTGTGTGCTTCTATCTAGCCACCCGCCGCTATGCTAACATTTTGATTGGCCCGCTTTGTTTTCCAATCCCGCCCACAAAGGAAAAAAAAATAGATGAAGCGGTGGCGAGATGCTACATTTCTTAGGTCTATGGTGCGCGCTGCAACTTCCAATTCTCGCGATGCGGTAACCTTTTCCCACTACAATTCTCGCGATACTCAGAACCACTGGCCTCCCATTGGTTCGTCCCCAAAGCCCGGACGCTCTCTCTCATTCTTTCTCTCTCGCTTGCTTTCTCTTTTGAATGATAGTCCCATGACCCATTAGCGAAGGGCAACGTCAGCGGTATGAGGGCGGGACGTCCGGTCGTGTCTCTTCCCTCCCCCTGTTTCCCGTCCCCCATTGCGGCTCGGCCAAGCTTCCGCTGAGCTGTGCTCTGAAGGCCCAGCCCGGTCTGCCGGCGCGGACACCATGGCTTGGGCTGCGCCCTCTTTGCCCAACGATAAGTCTCGGTAACGTGGGGTGGCGGTGGCGGTGCTGTCTCCCCTGCTTATGGTTCTTTCTGTGGCGGCTCCCCGCCATTTCTACCGGCTCTGGGTTGGGGACCCCGAGGGGGGAAGGTGGTTGGCCGGCAAGTGGCCGTTATTCTCTTGGCGGTGTCGCCGCACCTGCTGCTCGACGGCTGTGGCAGCCCTTGGATAAAAGTATATTTATAAGTAATTAGAACCACGGGATAACTGTCTGCTGATAGCCAAGCGACCTGGTTTAAAATTCATTTTAATCTATTAGACCAGTGTTTCCCAACCTTTTTTTTTTGTCATGCCCCACCTAAGCATCTCTAAAATCGTGATGCCTCCCCCCCCCCCGGTGACATATAATTCTTATTATTCAAAAAGTGAACTATTCACGTGGAGGGAGCCTAAAAGGCCATTCACTGTTAATAATTCATTCTCGAATTGCCCCCCCCCCCCAAATCAAATTGCTCCCCTGTGGGCATGTGCCCCACGTTGGGAACCACGGTATTAGACCATAAGGGTTTTCGTGCATTAATTAATGCGCTTTTTGTAACTGGGGAAGCAAAACAATGTTTCGGAACCAAGAGCCGTACTTTCTTCTTAGATAGTATACGTGGAAGTAAGCATCCTCTTAGACCTTTTGCAGAACTGCAGCCTGGCTTTTACACAAACATGCATATGGAGATCCTTCCCACTTACTATTGTTTTTTTAAAAGACATGTATTTCTATGGTTGTTTTTATGCTGTTAATTTGCTGCAGTTCACTTTAGATCCCAGCCTCCCAGTCAATGTCTTAAAAGATGTATTCATCTTGTGTTAGAGATGGGCCCCTTTAAGATGATGGCTCCCACTGGCAAGTTTTATGAGCATTTAAAGCAATATAAGTGGAATACATGGAATATATTGTTGCAGTACAGTTCTTGTTCAGAGTGTCCACCTCGCCCATGTCTAGGATTCTCTGTTCCATCCACACTCCCTTATTTTCAGGGTCCACTGCAGTGGCCATTGAGCAAGCTCAATCCTAAATAGGTTGGTTTGAGGTTTCCCCATTTTTTAAATACTTCTGTAGACCTTTTATCCTGTGAACCGCCCTGAGACCTGCAGGGATAAGGTGGTATACAAATTGAATTAATAAATTAATGAATTAATAATTTAGGTTCCTCTAATCTTGCCAGTACCACCTTCTTGTATGTGGATGGTGCTGTTTTGCTAATAAGGCTAAGCATTTGGATAATTGATTGTTATTTGCTGTATCGAATATAATGTGTCTACTGCCTGGTTAAACAAGAGATACATTTTTAGTTGATTTAATTTTGTTCTTACTCAGTTGATTAGTTAAGTATTACAGCCTTTGGGGGTGGCCTTTAGCTCCATGCTTCATATTTGCAATTAAGTGAAGTGTATTTTCTTTAAAAAGTTGATCATGCCATAGTCTGGCAGCTGTAACTCCACTTTGGTTGGCTCAAGGCGGGAACTTTAAAGTTGAGTCTCAGCCTGAGTCTTGGGGTGGGGTACTACCGGTAAATATTCTAAACATACACCAGCAGCTTTCAACTTGTGTTGCTTTTCTCTTGGCTTAGGTTCATCTGCATATATCCTGCCTATATAAATAACAAGAAGACAATAGCAGAAGGAAGAAGAATACCGCTTGAGAAAGTAATTATGGATTGGGGAGGAGCTGGTCACATTTATTTATTTGAATATGTGTAAAACACACTTTCATTGGATATATAGTATATAGTATATATATAGTATATATAGTATATAGTATATAGGATATATAGTATATAGTAAACCTAATACAGCAGTAATACTGTTGGGTAAAAGAATTGGTAACATTAATAAAACTGGCTGACAAAGAAATTATAAATTTAGTTCTATACATACCTTGCATAAAAATAATTTGTTGAAAGATGGAGGAGGGAATTAATGATTGTAATTATAAGAAATTATAAGAAATAAGTAATTATAAGAAATTATAAGAAATAAGTAATTATAAGAAATTATAAATTTAGTTCTATACATACCTTGCATAAAAATAATTTGTAGAAAGATGGAGGAGGGAATTAATGATTGTGTACATTTTTAAAATTACCTGTGCCAAATACCTAAAGGATTTACTACTCCCTTCCCATCGAAGAGCCTTTATGCTCGCAAGATTAAATGCTTTCCCTTCTGCAGTGACTAAAAGGCAGATTCTCACACACTCCATATCAAGCCCGTTTGTGTGCCTGCAACCAAGAAGTACCAGATTCATTGGACCACATTCTCTTAGATTGCCCTTTACATAGCAGACCTCACCAACTGATGCTGAGTAAGATGTTGCTTCTCCGGCCCACAACTCTGAGAAGAAATCAAATGAGGTTTCTCCTGGCAGATCGGGGCAAAGATACCACTGCTCTAGTAGCTTCCTTTTTAGCCACAATTTTACCCGAAAGCATTCCCTTCCCTTCAGGAAATAGACTGGGCGTAGCAGAACATCTTAAGTACACACGACCACAGTGTGATCCTATAACCATAGACAGCTTCACCCTTGTCCTTTTAATTTCCCCAGTGATTTGAAATGGTTTATATTGTGATGCCAATAAAGGTATTTGATTTGACATTTTTTAAAATTTATTTACCAGAGACTGAAAGCTCTATGTCAGCCCCACCCCCCCGCATCCCTGTATTCTTAATAGTTGTGTTTCACCAGCTCAGAACATTTGGTTCTTGCCACAGTACTTTAATATCTCATGTTGGTGCAAAGTAATACTTAGTGAACTGTTCATTGAGCATTTTTTTAAGTTTATACACAAGAAAAGCTTTATTTCTTGGAGTAATCAACAATTTTAGCTGCATCTAATAGTAACTAAAAATGTCTGACTCTTCTAGGCAGTTGAAAATCCAACATCTACAGAAATTCAAGATGTATGTGCAGCAGTTGGACTTAATGTGCTTTTGGAGGTAATATAATAATAATGTTTAGTTCTCAATGTAATTGGAGAATATACCATAGGTATACATGTCTGTCCACTTTAGTTTTATTTATGTTTTTATTGTACTTACTAGTTGCTTGTTTTTACAAAGAGTAAAAATATGTGTACTACGAAATAAGTGTTCGTATTTTTAATGGTAATCAGAGGTGCTTAGATTGGAAAGCACCTTAAGAGTAAGCTATGAGCTATGGGAATAATGGCCTACCTTATGGAACTTGTGTAAGGTTTAGTAAAATAATGTGTGAAAAACGTGTGCAAACTAATTGTTCAGTCTTGAGCATCTTTACTCAGAGTTTAGTGTGGGTCTTACTCAATAGTAAGTGGACTTCATATTGCAGTCATAGTATATATGTATTTTTAAGTAAGCCCGGTTATAAAATGGTAACCTTTCCCCCAAATGCTAGAAAAACAAAATGTATCCCAGGGAGTGGAACCGTGATGCACAATATAGAGGAAGAGTGCGCATTCAGCTGAAGACAGAAGATGGCAATCCATGTCAGCCTCAGTTTCCAACACGTGAGTGAGATTAGCTTTCTTAAATTATACTTTTTAAACTAAAGACACCTAAGTTTAGGTACCCAGAGGGGGGGTGTACATGCAGGGGTGGGGAGTCCTGCAAAAACCTTCCTTACAAAAGGGCTGCTAGAGGTAGTACTGCAATTTTGTAGCCATATGTGACCACCCTCTGCTCCCTAGGGAGCACTTTTTTCCTAGTAAAAACTATACATATACTCAACTACCGACACCTTTCAGTACAAGAGGCCCGTTCCCCATCTCTCTGACTTGATTTGGACTTAGTGTATTTTCATCTGCACAGTATTAAAAAAAAAAATTCTATCAATGCAAATGTTAGACCCAGGGCCGGCCCACCCATTAAACAATGTGAGGCAACCGCCTCAGACAGCAGGATCGTCAGGGGCAACAGTTCCTGATGTAGATATTTATTCCCTGCCCCCTTGTTCCTGATGTAGATCTTCCCTCAACCCTTCTTCACTGGTGGAGAGGGGGAAGCTATTTTGTGGTTTGCCTCAGGTGCCAAAATGTCTTGGGCCAGCTAGAGCCCTTGATCATTTTCAAAATACTTCTGTAAGCATAAGTCTAAATACAGTAGACATACCTTAAGTTACTGTTCTGCTACCTTACTCCAGCAGGATCCCAGTTCTCTTTGTGAATGGAAGGGCCCCTTCCATTCACAGAGGGCTCTTTCAGAGCCAAACCCAAACATGTTACTTGAGATGGGTTCTTCTTTTTTGTAGCGAAGGAATGTGTGTACAAACCCACCCATGTTTTGCTTGGCTGTGCCCACTCTTGCCATTACAGCCCCCGGAAGGTTAGTTATGAAGGGTTGTGACCCTTGGGCTGAAAAAGGCTCCCCACTTCTGCTTCAGGTGACTAGTTTTGGGTGGTTTCCTGTGTAACTTCCAGTTACCTTGTAAATGCAGCAGCGGTGGTGGAAAATGGAAGGGCTTTTTTGTTGCCTCTTCTCTCATTTTTCCTTTACCTCTGCCTCCCCCCCTTAGGTAAGGCAGTGATGCTATATGCAGCAGAAACAATTCCTAAACTAAAAACAAGGACACAGAAAATGGGAAGCAGTGACCAAAGCCTACAGCAAGGAGAGGGAAGTAAAAAAGGTAAAGGAAAGAAGAAGAAATGAGTGTGGCTGGTACATATGTAATGTATTAAGATGAATATAGATGAAGGGGATTATTGGCATCTGAACTGAAAGTTGGAGAAACAAATGAGAACTGTCAAAACTGTTTCTGGACTGGACTTCGTTTAACTTTTATCTAATGCTACAACAGAATTGGAAATATATGGAAACATCTACTGAAAAGATTGTCTATTAATGTGCAGAAATACATTAAAGATGGATACAGTCAATACTTCATAGAGCTGATTGACCTTGATATGGTCCAGATTGGTAAAGATAACAGAGGAATAGGTTAATTCAGTGTTGTATGAGGCTTCTAAACTGATTATTCTAATTATTAAAATAAACTCTTTGAATCAAACCGTTTAGAAAGCACGGTCTTAAAACTTCCTCAGTCTAAAATAACTGGTTTTATTGGTATTTTAATTTTACATCTGAATCGTTCTATAATGGAGCTAGACAATCTGAAGGCCCCTCATGAATGAGAGATGTTGTAACATTTGTTTAGACTTTGTATAGAATTTGAATAGTCTAATGAACGTGGAACGCAGACTACAGTCAGTCAGATTTGCGCATTCAACAATAGTTGGAAGTTTATCCAATTTGTAAAAATGTATTTAATTCTAAAATATTTATGGGGGTAAAGTGTAAACTATTTTGATGTTGCTTCTGCAATGTTTCTGATGGTTTAGCATATCTGTTACAATGCTTTTAGAGCATGATACATAATACTATAAAAAAATTCACTTTTGAGAAATTATTGTAATTGGATTAATCCAAAAGTACCTTGGGCCAATATATGTATACTCTTTCTGCTTAAATGAATTTGGTTACCTGAGACTAGCATAAATCATAATACAAAATTATGACACATTTACGTTAGTGAATTGTTTAGCCAAAAGTCATGAATTCTTAACAGGATTAGAGTAGTGATACTGTGGTAGAGAAATATAAGTTCCTGTCACATCAAATATATTATATTTTATGCACATAGTGCTGCTCCTCTGTTTGTTTGCTGCTCTCGTGGTGCTTTGTGTCGTTCAGTCAATTCATTTTCAACTTTTCAGAGTTGAGCCCCACCTTTAGACCAAAAATGTATTTTTTTAAACCATATTTCTATGGTTTTAGCGCTGCTGCTGTGACCTGCCTTAAGTGAGGCTGCAAATCAACAGTGGTTCCTAACCTACCAGTTGAAGACCAGTAGTTTAGTCCTCAATATCAGAACCCACAGAGTGCATGATTTCAAATTTGCAAAATGTGAAAGTTTTGCCAAATTCCCCTAGATGGCAGCAATGTTAAACATGACTTGCTCAGTGGAAAGCAGGAATCCTCTCAAGCATGCTGTTAGACTTGCTCTCTTTTAAGTTTCCTTAAGTATTTTTAAAAAATTGCCTTCTAGCCTAGTCTTGTCTTTAAATGATCTAAGTCATACCATGTTTGCAAATACTGCTTTCTTGCTGTTGTCATATTTCCAAAATGTCAGGGTGACACAAAGGACTTCTTTATACATTATACATTATTTTTCAGAAAGTACATCTGTGTAGGGAAAAGTATGTAAATTGCCAAGTGGAGGGATTTTTGTGTTATCGGAAGAGGCTTCAACACTGCTTTTACAGCAACTCCACAATTATTGACTTAAAGGCCTGGTTATAGAGAAATATTTTCGCCTGATGCCCGAAGATATGTAATGAATGTGCCAAGCAAGCCTCCCTGGCGAGAGCATTCCACAAGCAGGAAGCCACCATAAAAAAGGCCTGTTCTCATCTTGCTGCCCTCTGGATCTCTCACGGAGAAGGTGCACATAGTAGGGCTTTGGATGATTATTGTGGCATCCGGGTTAGTTCGTATGGGGAGAGGTGGTCCTTGAGGTATTGCGGTCCTGAGCAGTTTTAAGGCTTTATAGGTAAAAACCAGCACATTGAACTGGGCCTGGAAACTAATTGGCAGCCAGTGCAGTGCTCAAACCGTCTTGTCCCGGTGAGCGACCTGGCTGCCAAATTCTGCACTAGCTCAAGTTTCTAATGTGTTGCAGTAATGCTGCTGCTTAGTTGACAGAACAACCTAAAATGCTGACCCTAAGAATCTGTTAGTGGCATTTTTTGAAATCTGTTTTCTGGGCCACCTGCTATATCAGCCCCAGAATCCAACTTCTGATGCACATTAGGAGGCTTGCTTGTGTTTGTTGTACCTTCTGCACCTGTATTTAAAGTGTGCTTTGCATCTATTTAAAGACTTGCCAGAAGAATTCTGCTCAAGGCAGTTTACAAAAAAAGAGTAATCAGCTTACATAAAACGTCCAGTGTCAGCATTTAGTGTTATACCCAAGCACATTTAAAATATACAGTGAGCAGTATCAGAGTCTGTAGAATTTATAAAATGAATCCAAATATTTGTCTAAAGAAGGGATGTTTTGCAGTGATGGCTGGACGTGGAATTACAGTTTCATGATACATACCAACTCTTGCTACATTGAGGTCAAAGTCAAGCAACATTCATCATGTGACATTTTTACCATTTCGGTTTCATGTCACATGATGAATGTGATGATTCACATGATGAAAAACTGGTGATTTTACTACATTAAAAAGTAAAATTAGAATGTGGGGTTGAGGAAAGTAGCATGGTTGCGGTTTGTCTGTTAGTCTTGCTTGAATTCTGTTTTATAAGGAGGGGAGAGTGCTGTTCAGTTCAGGTCCTGCTTGTGAGCTTTCTGTAGGCATTTGCTTGTCAACTGAGAACAGGATGCTGAACTAGATGGGCCACTGGACTGTTCCAGCAAAAGCATATGTTCTTAAGGATTTTTAAAGGGTTTTTTTTGTCTCTTCTGCCCAAATTTCTTGTTTCAAGTGCAGCTTACAGGGCTACCATAAGCTATGGCTGCTTTGGCATCTTAAAAAGAGCATCAGCAGGGAACTGAACTTTATTAGACTCTGGATAAATAGTACATTTCGAATACCTTTTACTTTTTCCCCAATTGTGTTTAGTATACATACTGGTCTCACATTTTCTATTTTATCTCTTAACCAGAGGGGTTAAAAGCAAGAGGGCTGCCTTGGTCAGCTCTAAGGCAAAGGAGACGAATAAAATGTTTCCCATAAATGCAAATATTTTATCCCAGAAAAAGAGATATGACTGAACATTGATGGTATAAACCAAGCATGTCCAACAGGTAGATCGTGATCTACTGGTAGATCACTGGACGTCTGTGGTAGATCACTGGCTCCCCCCAAAGAAGCTGAACAACTGTGGCTCCCCTAAAAAAAGCTCAATATTTTACCTCCTCCCTGAAAAAGCTCAACAACTTTAACACGAACCCCCCCAAAATGGGACTTCCTCCTTCCTAAAAAAAAGCGCAACAACTTTGACCTGAACCCCAAAAAAGGGGGTAGATCACCGCCAGTTTTTAACTCTGTGAGTAGATCACAGTCTCTTGGGAGTTGGCCACCCCTGGATACTATAAACTATATGAAGCCCTCCACACCTCCCTCTGCCCCCACTAGTGAATTTTATTAGCCCTTTTTACTATGCAGATGCAGAGCTCAACTGTGAAGGTTTAGCCAGGTGAGTTTTTGCAATAGTATATTGGATGAAAATGAATTTTTGCATAATTCTTAATTCCTCTACATGCAGTGTGAATATCTTTTGTGAAGAAATGTAAAAATCACATTAGGTTGAGATACTGTTCTTTATTTGTTTGCATTCTTCTACGTACATTACATCTTCAGCACAAGCTGGTAAGGTATATTAACTTTTCCAAGCACTTGACAAGAGTTTTTGTGTGTGGATCCAGAGTTGCCCTTCTACAAACAGAACACCTCCCATTTGCGGAAGGGACTGAGATCTGTCAGACATACCTACTGCAGGAGGGTGGATGGGAGAGGTGGTCTTACTGATTTTCTTCTGCAAGCCCCCCTTGTGTCTACCCCCTAGTTCTGAAGGGTCCCCTAACCTTCACTAGCAGATTTGGGGGGGGTACAGGTGGCTGTGAGGGGACCCTCTTCTACCAAAGACAACATTTCAACAATAGCTCAAAGCACCCTCTGGCTACATCAAGTTCGGTGCAGTTATTTGTATGTGATGGATACATTGATGTAAGGCTGCTGATACTTTGTTCTGGTATGTTTACAAATTGAAGAGATACTTTGAATGTATATATAACTAGATTTTGTTTCTATGTGAGGATAAGTCATCTGAGCTTCACAAATTTACACTCGCTTGCACCTTGCCCTGCAATCTATCAAATACGGCAGCAATTTAATCAGTTCAGCTTCCACAAAAATTACTCAAAGCACGTAAAAATGCAATAGAAATAAAACATTACAGCATGCAAGACTGTTCTGCAGCTAAAATGTTAGCATCTTCTGACTCTTTCAGACTGGCTTTAAATGCTTATGGACCAGTGTGGCCTTATTTTGTCATCAGTTTCAAGGTAGTTTAAAGCTGGCACAAATAATTTCCAAACTAGAAACATCTGCTAAGGGTGGATGCACTAGCTAAATTGTTCCTCTGTTGTTACACCAGACCTTTAGCACCACTGGTGTTTCACGTTTGTAATAGGCAGTAACAGCCCTTTACAGGTCTACCACCAGAATGGAACAAACTTGATTGAGAAGTGTATACATTATCAAAGCGTTAACTACCAGCGCATCATTCCTTAAGGATGTAGGGATGCACATTACCTTGCCCCTTTACCTGCATTCTGTACATATGTACATCATGTGCTTGTTTGAATGCACAGCAAAAGCATTTGTACCAAACGTAAGGTTTAAAATACAGTACTCTGGCTTTCCTTTGCTGCTAAATCTTGGTTAAGTCAAGGGACAAGTCCTTTCCCTCCACATCTCGCTACCTCTATGCTGATTTGGCATTAAGTAGTGCTACTGTTCGGACATTGGCCATCAAGAGAAAAACAGTGCAATTGAATTAATTAGAAGATATGGTAGTGAACACTAGCTTTGATAGTATAGAGAATAGGCATGTTATGAATCTTACATTTGAAAATGAAACCTTGGTAACAGGAGCAGTCTGGCTACCAAATAGGCAGAAGCTAGTTATTACCATTCTGTCTTCTGGCAAGCTTGCCAGGGCATGTGGCTGTTCCGTGGTAGAGGCAGAATGCCAACCTAGATGGCTGTTTTGACTGAACTAAGCCAGGCATTACATATATTGATTAGTTTCTTTTCTACAAAGTTGCAGGGAAGCTCTTTTGACTTTACGTGCAAAGCAGATTTCAAATCACCACCAGTAAACACTGTGCCAAGCCCGATGTGTTTGGTAGAGTATATCAGGGTGCTTTCCAAAACGGGGTTTAAAATCAGGTCCAAACAGCGGTTTTAAAAAATAAATACGTATACAAATATTAAAGAGGCCTGTTTTGGCTGATACCCTGTTCACTAAGTTCTGTTGCAACCACTTCGTTGCTTAGTGTTGGTATGACTTGCTTTGCTTCTTCCACTGTCCCAATTAAAAATCTCATGTGTAATGATAGCATTTATTTTTGCGACACCTTCTTTACTCATTCTTTCTCTTTCGCATAGGTGTTATTTATCCTAGACACAATATCTCTTTCCATATTTGTCTCATTACCTATAAATTCTTTTAAAATTATCCTAGATATTTTTCAAATATTCAGTATTTTTTGAACGTCTGCCTCTTATGGATACAACTCTAATCTTAAATTGGCTTTCTTATCTTTCTTTTTTAAACAGTCGCATGTGTAGTAACCCTAACGATAGGTGTAAATCTACCTGCTTTTCTTTATAAGAATGCATCATCATCCTTTGGTTCCACTGGCAATCCTTAACTAAAAAGCAACACGCAAAGCTTTTTAATGCCTAGAGAGAATAATTGAGAAGGGCCAAGGAGCACCTGCTAGCTGCCACATAGTGAGACCTTGGCCAAAGAGCAATATTGTAGGGGGTGGGGGTGGTTTTTTTTTGCAAATATTCATGATCATACTTCAGCGTACATCACACATGTGCATCAACATTAGGAGGCTCTACTGCAGAGCAGCTATTCCACACAGGCCACAGGATAAGGCCCAGATGAGCGTACAGACCTAGGCATCATTATCCCACTTCATTTTCACATACATCCATTCGGTACGTATATTCAACCATTGCAACTCTGGTCATAAACAACAAAGTGTTCTTCGCAGTGTTTTAAGGACAATTCCCATAGATACACACTCTTGACGAAATACTGCAAGTTACAAGCAGTCTGTGCAACAATAAGGAATATTTGTGTTCAGCACTGTACATAACCCGTCTTCACTCTTACAACACGGTTAGAGGTGTGAGTGTAAGAATACACATTAACATAAGGCTTTTTGATTTTTTTACCTTCTATATGCAGAAACACACTGGCATGAAAAGCATTTGTCATTACGCTTTGCTATCAAACTACATTACAGTGAGAACCTGTCAGATATGCAACAGAGCTTTTATACATGGACATTGCATGCACAAAGAAACAAAGTGTAATGGTCAGAACCTGGGGCATACTTTATTTAAAGTTTACGTTAACTGCAAGACAAGACAGTATTGAAAGTCCCTTCTCTGCTCAGGAGATGAATAAACTAATCTGTAAGCTTTAGATGCTACCCACTGCACTGGTTTTAAATAAAAATGCTTACTTTCAATACAGAGAACTGCAAAAGCAAGCAATCTTACAACACATTCCTTTAATAAAATAAAAAAAATGTTTACAAGGCAACAAGATTCAAATTACTATATCACAGTCCCCAGTAACATCAAGCTGCATAAGGGAAGTGATGAGGAAACTTATCTTCCAGTTAACCGTTTTAAGTGCTCTTCTTCTCGTCACCCAGTAAATTTACTGTTGCTTTTTTAACTGAAAGAAGAAGAAGAAATTGGCATTTATATACCGCACAACAGTATTTCTCTGGCCAGATTACAATAAAAGTAAAACAATTTAGCACAAAGAGAGCCATAACAATGCATTATAAAAATAGCAGAGATAAAATCTATGTAGAGATAAAATCTCACAGCAGTACCAAAATGTTTGCTAATCTTGAAAGCTTAGTAAGAATCCAAAAAACCCCACAACCCTTAAAATCAGGAAGCCTGGGAAAACAAAGAGGTGTTTACCTGGTGCTGAAAAGATCACAATGCAGGTGTTGCTCAAGCCTCTCTAAGGAGGATATTCCAAGAGAGGTACCACCCTCTTTGGTACATGCCTACCATATCTTGTTTGGCAAAGACAAAGGGCCTCATAAGGAGCTTTAATTATAATGGCATTGCTGAATTACTATTGTTCAGCAGCTGGAATTATCACAGCTGTGGAAATGCCCTCCACATCAATATTCTGAGTTATGGGTGTGCTTTTTTTAAATGGCCCAGTGTTAAAAACTCTGCAGCCTGTCTAAATTAAGCAGATTAAATATATTTGCATAGAATTGTTTATCCTGCTGCTGTTATTCACGCTGAACAACAAGGTGGCTGATGAAACCACACCTATCCTGTGGGACTTCTGCTGAGCCCCAACATTCTCTCCCCTCCCATATTTGAGATTTCATAAGCTATTTTATGTGCAACTCAAAGCGCTCATGGGCTACAGCAGAGATGGGAACCTGTACTTCTCCAGATGATGTCAGGACAAAAGTTAACATCATTCCTGACCATTGGCCATGCTGGCTGAGGCTGATGAGAGTCCACAACATTTGGAGGGCTTTACTCCCCTGGGTTAGACTTTGTCTTTGAAAAATGAGTGTTGGGATTTTCAGCATCAAGTGATTCGGTGCTTATTTGATGCAATCCCAGGTGTCCATGAAATTTGCCTCTACTGCTCAGGTCAAAGCCTCACTATGGGCCAAAAGAGGAAAACACAGACACATCCCATCAAGAGCTTCTTGGGTTTTATTGTGTCTCTTCCTTAACGTAATATGGCAGTAAATCGTACTATTTAACTCAAATAAAACAGACCCACATGCCATAGTACATCTCACCACATCACTTTCTCTCAACACCTTTGTTCAAAACCAGCTACATATTCACAATTATCCACAAAGTTGTCCAGCCAGGGAAGAAAAATTATTGGAATAAATTGGCCCTATAGACCTCACCTTCTTTAGTAATGGTGTCTGCTGTCTCTGAAGCTTTGTCTTTCAGATCCTTTACTACGTTATCCAGCTGAGCCTCATGCTTCAGGAAGATGGGGCGGATAATTCGGTGGTAAAGCAGCTCTGCCCCATTTGAGGGACTTGGAGCCATGCACCATATCAGAAATCCACACTGCAAAAAAAAAAAGGGGGGGGGGGAAGAACCAGGAAACCAGATTTTATCACACTGCCTATCATTAGTGGCATAAAAAGATCTGTAATCCTCATGTCAGGACAAGCTGGCATAGCATATGATCTAAGACACAGAGCTATAAATCCAGAGTCCCCGTGTTTGAATTTCACTTCTGCCATGGCAATAGGTGACCCTAAGCATGCCCCTCTAGTTCACCTCTGGTGCCTCTGCTTGCCCCCCCCCCCAAAAAAAAATACCAGGCTGTTGTAAGGATTGCAGTAAGATAATGTATTTGAAGCACTTTGAAAACGCTAAAATGCTCTATAAATACTACGTGTGGTTCACATTTGAAAACCCATGCAAACGACACTTAGTGCAACATGCACCGAAGAGTTATTTGAACTGGTCACAGTCCTATGCTGAAGCCAATAAGCGGAAAGCATGCCTGTTCAACCCTATATGAAACCTCCAAGAGCAGTGACCATGTGCTTATGAATATTAGTTACTGGGAAGCAGTAGCAGGAGAAGACTCCTGCCTTCACACCCTGCTTGCAAGATGCTTCCTAGATGCAGCTCTGTGGCCACTGTAGGGAACAGAATGCTGCACTAGATAGTCTTTTGCTCTGATCCTGTAGGTCACTTCTTAAAACCTAGGGGATAAATTGGTATGTCTGCACGGCAGATGGTATAAAAAAAGCGCCTGCATCACAGATTTTAAAAGCCAGATGTAAGAACCGAAAAGAGTCTTCTTGGATCAGGCCAACAGCCCATCTAGTCTATAACCTTTGTTCTCATAGTAAAGGTAAAGGGACCCCTGACCATTAGGTCCAGTCGCAGACGACTCTGGGGTTGCGGCGCTCATCTCGCATTATTGGCCGAGGGAGCCGGCGTACAGCTTCCAGGTCATGTGGCCAGCATGACTAAGCCGCTTCTGGTGAACCAGAGCAGCGCACGGAAACGCTGTTTACCTTCCCGCCGGAGCGGTACCTATTTATCTACTTGCACTCTGACGTGCTTTCGAACTGCTAGGTGGGCAGGAGCTGGGACCGAGCAACGGGAGCTCACCCCGTCATGAGGATTCGAACCGCCGACCTTCTAATCGGCAAGCCCTAGGCTCTGTGATTTAGACCACAGAGCCACCCACGTCCCACGTATTCTCTATGTTCTCATAGTAGTCAGCCAGATATCCCAATGAGAAGACCACAATCGGAAGCAACAGCATTTGCCCTGCTTGTGATCCCCAACCTGTATTCAGAAGCACACAGCTGATGATGGAGCCAAAACACAACCATCATGGTTTGTTGCCTTTAAGAGCCTTATTCTCCTCTTTAAACCTATCCAGGTTGGTGGCTATCACTACCCTCTTGTGGCAGTGAATTCTGTAGGTTGACAACACACTGCTCCTAAATTTTCTGCAGGCTACAGTTGAGGGTACAAGCAAAGATACCTTCATCATGTAGTAGAAAGGGAACCAGGAGAGAAAGATGTCAGAGAAAAATTCAGCTATGCTGAAGATGCCATACACAACCCAATAGGTCAGCCACTGTGTGTCGTCATCTTTGTTAGGGCTTTCAATAGCCTTGATGCTGAAAGAAAAACATTAAAAAGGGTAAGTCAACTCATTCCCTCTACAACACATACACACATGGTCACAGATCTACTCCAGCTGTTGACGTTGTTGATTAAATTTGTATACCACAATTCATCTGTAGATCTCAGGGCAGTTCACAAACTGAGTGCTCGCAGGCAAAGCAGCTGTCCTAAGTTTCCTTTTTTAGCATTATCTTTACAGTTACAGCTACAATCTTATATAACATCCGTACTGGGGATACGAATGGGCTGCAAAACTAATCGCACTCTTACTAATTTTTAGAATTTCTACATCAATTTCCCACCAAAATCTGGTTTGCTAATAATAACGATCCTAAAAACAATCCTAAATGGTGGTGGTAAAATAATGTAGCAGAGAACTATCACTTTTTAAACCTTGTTGGCAGAACATGGAGGAAACAGCTTTTTCTTTTTCTCTATGGCAGCCTGGGGCGGTGGGAATACGTTATGCCAGCACCAAGGCTGGCATAGTCTTGCAGGTGGTATCCTGTCTGAGGCACATGACAGTGATACGGTTGTGGTGGTATAAGCTACTGTGTGCACCAGTTTAGCTACACACATGATCAGGTCGCAAGGTTGTACACTTAAGATTAAGAACATTCAGAAGTTCCAGTGGTAGCATGAAGATAAAACACACTTTGAGCAAGGGTAGATTCCACATGTTTCACAAACCTCAAGGGTTCCACAGCCCAGGAGGCTCTCTGAAAAGCTCAGATGCAGGAAGCCCAGTGAGAATGCACTCCCTCCCCTCCATGTTGAAAGGCTACCAAGCACCTTGGTGGATTATGACAACTTGAAACATCAAGAGCTATTGAGAACCGCTCACATTGTACGCTGTCAAAGCCAAAACTGCTGCTGCCGCCTCTTAAATGTGAATAATTATTTTAATGATCACTTATGCTAAGTTACTCTGTTGGAAAACACTGTTCTTTTTCAAGACCAGACAAAGCCTGTAATTATGCCATTTGCTAGTGTTAACATATCCATTAGATATGAAAACCCAGTGCAAAGTGAAATCAAGCTGTTTCGAAATTCCTACCAGGATACAGGAAAAAGGATTAAAACTTTCACCTAACTGGAGTGAGCCAATAGGATTTTGGGGATGTGGCAGTGCACAGATTTATCTAAATCAATGTGACACTCCAGAAAATGGTTTAAAGACTAAACGTGTAGCTGTACCATATAGTTTTTCTTAGGCTGTTTCCTGTTGTCATAAGATAAATGTAGGCGTGGGAGTTTGGTTAGGGAGCTGTCTTTTGCCTCTGGCCATCTTGTCAGAACAGCTTTTCTGCTTCAAACAACACAAGAGCTTTCTGCCAGGTCCCTGGCTACAGGTGTTTGCTTGTTACTGCTTTCCAATCGTAAACTTTTCCCAGTTCTTGTCATCTCCCCCCCCCCCCAAGGTATATTTGAACACAGTGAATACTTGTAAACATCTGCCCTTGATGGACCAGAAGGGTAGGTAAGATTTGAAGAGACTCTGAAATGGACTTGTAATATGTATGTTTGACCTACAGAAATATGTAGTACTTCAAACACAACAAAAGTTGGAAACTAGAAGAACAGGTTTTGTTCGGGGGGAAGGGGGGAAAAGAGAATGAATAACCCCTTTGGACACTAAATTTCTACTCTGCAAGAAATGTTTAAGTTCCAGTGCTTCTGGGATAACAAACACATCCCACAATAATCTTTCCTGCTGTAAGAAGATAAAAGGCAGTGCAATGACCCTTCCCCTCACCATCTGGGCAAGTACCACCACTCTCTTTTATTCTGCTCCCAAGATATTACTAATGTAGATAAGGAATAATATTTTAGTGATGTCTTGAAAGAGTGATCAGAGGGAGGATTTCCCCACCAGCTCAGGGAAAAAAGGATGGGTCAAAAATGCCTTGGAGCGAAGCCACTTGTCTGCTGATCTGGGGCAAGAAGTGGTTGCCACTGAATCAGTTTTAATACGTTTGCCAAAGAAACATTTTGTTCCACTCTAAGTGCCTAAATCTCCCAGGCAGAGATCTGCTGAATCAGGACTTTGCTGAAGCTGTCAATTTATACCCCCAACTCTATGGAGCTAACCAATTTCACTGGTTTTTCGCTGGGGCTGATTGTACCAAGCACAATATGGAAAACCTTATTTGGTTGAGCAAATGAGAATAGAAATTGGAGGTTGTTGAACTGTGTTCAGGAGGCCTTGGGGTGGGGAGATTTTGAAATTCAAATTAAAAGACTCTCACTGACCTAGATTACAATCCAGTTAAGCATGGAATTTATTGGCAGGTTTCTTGAATAGATGAGTTGGAATTGTTACACTGTTCTAACAACTTGACGCTCGAGAACAACTATCCAGTGTGCCCAAAGCAAATGTATTGTATATATTATGATCTCTAAGAAGGCAGAGTAGATTGAAAGCTGGACTATGCCCAAACAGTATGATGCAATGCATTATAACTGCAGGCTTGTTTTTAATGTCAAGTAGTTACTTAAACTATAGCATCCATTCCGAACCTAATTCCTTCCAGATGTTTTGGACTTCACTTCTGACCATCCCCAACCTCTGGCCATACTGGCTGGGGCTGATGGGAGCAGCAGTCTAGAATATCTAGATGGCACCTGGCTGGGGAAGGCTGGACTGTAGCAATGTATATGAGGAAGCAAAGCATGATGCAGGCTTTCATCTGAAAAAAATCACAGCCATGTGTTTTATTGTAAGAATGGTGATCCACCAAGGAGGCCAGTTTGAAGACTGCTGTCAAATTTTCCAGTACCATATGCAGAATTCAGCACACTGAACAGGCACAAACAAACAGAGCTCCCCTTTCAAGCCTTACCCAGTTTGCACATTGTGGTAAACCGTAGTTAATGGTTACTGTGAACACATTAATCTGGGCTGATCTGCCCCGTCCTGCTATTGCACTGCTATCGTCCTGCTAACATGCCACAGTCTCTGGCTTAGCAATTATGTCCAAACCAGGGGTCATGGTTCGTTTCTCTCAAACTACAAGTAAGCCAAGAACAAACATTGGCTACAGAACATGGGGCCAGCCACCTGTCAAATTTATTTCCAGAAGATCACCTACAGCACAGGGACGTCAAAGCACCATGCAGTGTTTGCAAATAACCCTGCATAGTGCTTTGAAGCACCGGTGAGGCCTAGAGTTACCGCCCATCAGCTGACAGGCAGTAACTCCAAGCCTGCTTCAGGGATTGGCTTTGCAATAGAGTCTCCTTGTGCAACTGATCCAGTGGGCTTCCAGTTACCGCCTATCAGCTGACTGGCAGTAGATGGTTGTTGGGTGCCTGGGAAGCCCTATGTTCAGCTGAGCACCAACCACACAACTGCTTTCTGCAAGGATCAGCTACACGACCAAGTTTCCTATGGGGAACTCAGTCAAGTTGCCAATTCAGTGGGTTTGGAAAGAAATGAATGCCATGTCGAACAATGAAGGAATTTTTTCTTTCTTTCCAAAGAAGGCATTGAATGTAGGACTCAGAAAGCCCTTTGCACAGTGCTTCCAATGTGCCTGGCAGACAGCTGACCAGCAGTGCCTGCGGAGCCCCTTTCAACCAAGCCCTCCCAGCCTTTACCTCCCTTCACCTGGTGACATTAATTGTAGGACAGGTGGCTGTAGCTTGCTTAAAAATATCCTCTGGTGGGTAAAACGAGGAGAGCTGGTGGACTGGATTAGGCCCATGGACTGGAGATTCCCCTCCCCGGTTTACCATGATGTGCAGATGAAGACAATGCCTGCAGTATGGAATTAGGCCAAAGCAAGAATGCTTTTACTGGATAGGGAAATTAATAACCAGGTTCAAGGAAGCTTTGATGCAGCCTAACATGAGAAGCCACATAAGCATGGGACACTATCAACCCATGTAATTTTATGGGCAGATGCTGTTTTGCTAGAGACACTGAACTTAGTGGAATGGTTTCTGGCTGACTTGAGAATACTGAAAATCAACAGCAGGGCACTGAAAAGCATGGGATAAATTTCTGTTGCATGAAAGAGACAGAGGGTAGCTGGCTCTCCCTACAAGTCCTTCCTACGGGGCATTTACTCCCACCCACCCCCAACACAGTGGACAAGGAGGCAAAGTCACAAGAGTGACTCAAATAGTGTGGTAAAGGGGACCAAGGGATAATCACACACTCTCAGCCTAATCTACCTGATAAACAATGGTCCACACATTTTGGCTAGCCTCATAGATGGGCTACAATTTAGTAGAAAAGCCACAAGTTGCCCCTTGTTCCTAACCTTATGCAACACCTCTGCATGAGTCTAGAGACAATGCCCTGCTCCCTTCCCCCAGCTTCAAGCAAGGATCTGGAAAGGGACAGTCCTTGCAGTTACACAGAGTTTTGGTTGATTCCAGCACACTTTCCCGGCTCCTGCGTTTGCAGCAGGGGCTTACGTTTGCAGTGGGCAGAAGAGGCACTGAGTGTTGTCATATGTGTGTCATGTGTGGAGGAAAACCTAAAACACGTTGCAGAGTTCAGCAGAGTTCCCAAAAATAGACCAGAGGCAATAGTACCAGTACTTCATTCAGCAGAGCTTTACTTGTGCTTAAGGCAAATGTAGCGTAATGGTTATCAAATCCAATACAGTCAGGATTGACTCAGTCCATACAGAATCCAGTTGCAGCATTTCTAAACTTAACTCATAATAAGACTAAACCTTAACACTAAGAAACACCACACCAGAAGGGAGAGAGAGAAAGAGGAAAGTAAAGACCCAGGCTCCTTTTGGCCTATATTTATGGTCAGCATGACTCTGCAGAATAGAGATAAGAGAACCAGTTCAAAGCAGCTTCCCAGAAGGTATAACCCAAACAATCATTAACCCTTCTGCCTCTGCTTCTCTCACACAGATAAGCTTCTAGTAGCTTCTTGTATTAATCAGAATAGAAAAGAATAGGAAAGATCTTTACAGATGAGATCAATACTTTCTGCACTAAGAAATGCAAACTGACAGGGATCTTCCCTTCAGTTGTGATGCAGCCTCTAAAACTCCACTTCCAAGCAGGAGATAAAGGCCAGGACTCCTCTCCTCACCCTTGAAAAGGGCAATGTTCCTCCTGTCACGGCAAGCATTCTGGGTGGTATTGTGGACCTTTTCTTATTAAGCTGGTTATGAAGAGCTCCTTGGGTAAGGTTACCAGACATCCCCGTTTCCCAGGGACAGTCCCCGGATTTACAAATCAGTCCCCTGACAAAATCCATTTATTTAGTAGGAAGTTGAAAAGTGTCCCCGGATTCATTGAAAAAAATCTGGTAACCTTATCCTTGGGAGAAAAAGCAGGATAACAGATATGATAGACTGCTTCTGTCCTCACCCAATCTACAGGAATGATTGTGGGTCTACATGTGCTGTTTCTAAAGAGAGTTTGCCACAGAAATGCTCCAGAATTTAGACGATTACATTCATTCGCAGCCTTTTTGCAAAACCAAGTAGGAATCCCTTTTTCCTCTAGTGCTCTGACCCACTTTTTTTCCTTTCCTTTTTTTACTGTTACTTACATTTAATCTACGCATACTTTCCCTCTAGTGTTCTACCGGTATGTAGGTCATAAACATTCAAATACCTTTGAGATACTAAATGAACTTTCAGCTACTTTCAGCTTTGCCCAGTTATTTAGTCAGAGCCCAGCAATACTAAGAAAAGAAGAAGGCAGAATCATAGAATCATAGAATCATAGAATCATAGAGTTGGAAGAGACCACAAGGGCCATCCAGTCCAACCCCCTGCCAAGCAGGAAACACCATCAAAGCATTCCTGACAGATGACTGTCAAGCCTCTGCTTAAAGACCTCCAAAGAAGGAGACTCCACCACACTCCTTGGCAGCAAATTCCACTGTCGAACAGCTCTTACTGTCAGGAAGTTCTTCCTAATGTTTAGGTGGAATCTTCTTTCTTGTAGTTTGAATCCATTGCTCCGTGTCCGCTTCTCTGGAGCAGCAGAAAACAACCTTTCTCCCTCCTCTATATGACATCCTTTTATATATTTGAACATGGCTATCATATCACCCCTTAACCTTCTCTTCTCCAGGCTAAACATACCCAGCTCCCTAAGCCGTTCCTCATAAGGCATCGTTTCCAGGCCTTTGACCATTTTGGTTGCCTTCCTCTGGACACGTTCCAGCTTGTCAATATCCTTCTTGAACTGTGGTGCCCAGAACTGGACACAGTATTCCAGGTGAGGTCTGACCAGAGCGGAATACAGTGGTACTATTACTTCCCTTGATCTAGATGCTATACTCCTATTGATGCAGCCCAGAATTGCATTGGCTTTTTTAGCTGCTGCATCACACTGTTGACTCATGTCAAGTTTGTGGTCTACCAAGACTCCTAGATCCTTTTCACTTGTACTGCTCTCAAGCCAGGTATCACCCATCCTGTATCTGTGCCTTTCATTTTTTTTTGCCCAAGTGTAGTACTTTACATTTCTCCCTGTTAAAATTCATCCTGTTTGCCTTGGCCCAGTTCTCTAATCTGTTAAGGTCATTTTGAAGTGTGATCCTGTCCTCTGGGGTATTAGCCACCCCTCCCAATTTGGTGTCATCTGCAAACTTGATCAGGATGCCCTCAAGCCCATCATCCAAGTCATTGATAAAGATGTTGAATAAGACTGGGCCCAAGACAGAACCCTGTGGCACCCCACTAGTCACTTCTCTCCAGGATGAAGAGGAGCCATTGATGAGCACCCTTTGGGTTCGGTCAGTCAGCCAGTTACAAATCCACTGAATGGTAGTATTGTCTAGCCCGCATTTTACCAGCTTCTTTACAAGAATATCATGGGGCACCTTGTCAAAGGCCTTGCTGAAATCAAGATAGGCTACATCCACAGTGTTCCCTTCGTCTACCAGGCTTGTAATTCTGTCAAAAAATGAGATCAGATTAGTCTGACATGACTTATTTTTCAGAAACCCATGCTGACTTTTAGTGATCACAGCGTTCCTTTCTAGGTGCTCACAGACCGTTTGCTTAATGATCTGCTCTAGAATCTTTCCTGGTATTGATGTCAGGCTGACTGGGCGGTAATTGTTTGGGTCCTCTCTTTTCCCCTTTTTGAAAATAGGGACAACATTTGCCCTCCTCCAGTCTGCTGGGACTTCACCTGTTTTCCAAGAATTCTCAAAGATTACTGCCAGTGGTTCTGAAATCACCTCTGCCAGTTCTTTTAATACTCTGGGATGTAGTTCATCTGGCCCTGGAGACTTGAATACATCTAAACTAGCCAAGTGTGCTTGTACTACCTCCTTACTTATTCTGGGCTGTGTTTCCCCTGCTGAATCATCTGCTCCATATTCTTCAGGTCGGGCATTGTTTTCTTTTTTGGAGAAGACTGAGGCAAAGAAGGTATTGAGGAGTTCTGCCCTTTCTGCGTCCCCTGTTCGCATTTCACCTTCTTCTCTAAGTGACCCCACTGTTTCCTTGTTCTTCCTTTTGCTACGGACATACCCATAAAAACTCTTTTTATTGCTTTTAACCTCTCTAGCAAGCCTGAGTTCATTCTGTGCTTTAGCTTTTCTGACTTTGTCTCTACATGTGCTGGCTATTTGTTTGAATTCCTCTCTGGTGGTTTCCCCCTTTTTCCATTTCTTGTACATATCCCTTTTAAATCTTAACTCAGTTAAAAGTTCATTAGATAGCCACCCTGGCTTCTTTAGGCACCTTCCATGTTTTCGTCTCATTGGTACTGCTTGAAGTTGTGCTTTTAATATCTCCCTTTTAACAAACTCCCATCCATCATGAACTCCCTTCCCTTTTAGTATTACTGACCATGGGATCACACCCAGCATTTCCCTAAGTTTTCTGAAGTCGGCTTTCTTAAAGTCTAGAATTTGAGTCTTAGTATGCTTGGTTGCTCCTTTCTGATGTATAATAAACTCCAGAAGAGCATGATCACTCCCACCTAATGATCCTACCACTTCTACCCCACTAACCAGGTCATCACTATTGGTTAGGACCAGATCTAAAATGGCTGATCCTCTTGTTGCTTCTCCCACTTTCTGGACAATGAAATTGTCTGCAAGGCCAGTGAGGAATCTGTTCGACCTTATGCTCTTGGCTGAGTTTGACATCCAACAAATATCAGGATAGTTGAAATCCCCCATTACTACTATCTCATTTCCTTTTGAATGCTTGGTCATCTGTTCCAGGAAGGCATCATCTATGTCCTCAGTTTGGCTTGGGGATCTATAGTAAACTCCCACCATGAGATCACTGTTATTTTTCTCTCCCTTAATTTTGACCCAGATACTCTCAATTTGGCTTTGAAGTTTTAAATCATGGATCTCTTCACAGGTATACACATCCCTGACATATAACGCCACTCCTCCTCCTTTCCTGTTTGGTCTATTTCTCTTAAATAGATTGTATCCCTCTATTACTACATTCCAATCATGAGACTCATCCCACCAGGTTTCAGTGATGCCTATTATGTCGTATTTAGTCTGCTGTACCAAGAGCTCAAGTTCATCTTGTTTATTTCCCATGCTCTGTGCATTTGTATACAGACATTGAAAACCATTGATCATTCCCCCTAGTCTCCTACTTAAGGATTTTTTCCTCCCACCACTAGGTCTGTGCGCTGTTTGCTCCATTTGGTCCTTGACTTTTGGATGATCATCTTCAGCATTTGATAGACTCCTACCTTCAGGACCACTGTCTCCCTCCCCCACATAAGTCAGTTTAAAGCCCTCCTGATGAGGTTTTTGAGATTGTTGGCAAAAACATTCCTCCCAACCCTTGTGAGGTGCAGCCCATCACTTGCCAGAAGTCCATCTTCAAGAAACTGCAGACCGTGATCTAAGAAACCAAACCGTTCCTGCCGGCACCATTTGCGAAGCCAGTTGTTCACTTCTCCTATTTTCCCCTCTCTTCCTGGGCCACGGCGTTCAACTGGGAGGACAGATGAGATGACAATTTGTGCATTTAATTGCTTCAGCTTCCTGCCCAGAGCCTCATAATCACTTTTGATCTTCTGGAGGCTATGGCTTGCGGTGTCATTGGTTCCCACATGGACTAAAAGGAAGGGGTTTTTATCCGTGGGTTTAATTATTCCTTGCAGCCGTTCTGTAACATCATGGATCTTGGCCCCGGGGAGACAGCATACCTCTCGAGACATCTTGTCAGGCCCACAGATCACTGCTTCTGTGCCCCTCAGTAGGGAATCCCCTATCACCACTACACGCCTCCTCTTAGGCTTGGTCGGGATTCTTACATGTGCTGTCGCCTGCACATTCCCAGAGGACTGACTTTTTTTTGCTGATGCAATTAATGGAAAGTGATCTACCAGAGTGTCTGGAAGTCCACAAAGCAAATCAGTTCAGTCTTATGACAATACACGTGTTATAGAAATACAAAATTAAACCCATGGGACAGGGTTTCCCAACTTAATTCGCCTTTTGCCCTTGCCTTGTACAGAGACGCTGGTCACTAATATAATTCAATTATTCACAGTGAGGTGAGAAGGAACCTGAAAAGCCCAACAATGAATAAAAATATGCAGCATGGGAGACGTCTGTGCTGTTGGCTAACAGCTTTAGCACATGACCACAAGAGCAGAATGCAGTACCTAGGAAAATAAGGCAGAAGAGGAATATATGAACCTACCTATTAAGACTGTGGCCACACACACCATACATGTAAAGCACATTTAAAGCACATGACTTCTCCCAAAGAATTCTGGGAACTATAGTTTAAAGAGACCTTTAAACTACATTTCCCAGTATCTTTTTTTTGGGGGGGGGGAGCCATGTGTTTTAAATATAAGATGTGGATGTGACCTGCATGATCTGTAATTCTCTGCCACCAACACAGGCATCTGCCTTAGGCAGAGTGTTAGAAACAGAGATATGAAAGCTAGGCGCTAATTTAAATGGCACCTTCAACCTAGGTTATGGGCGCAACAACGGAGTGTCTAGGCATGTTTTTTAATAACAGGAATACAAATCTGAAAATGAATGAATGGCAGCTAAAATATGTTTATTTTTCACATGGTCTAGTCCTTCCCCCGTTCTCCCCCTAATATTCTTAAGAGGGTCTCTCCTCCAGTCTCCAGAGAATAGCTGGAGACAGAAAAAGGCCCTCCTTTCCTTCCACTCTGCAGTTTTTATCTGAAATCTTAGGCACAGTACTGCGTCCAGAGCTCAGAAACTGCTCACGCTAATGAAATTCCCTGTCGCAAAATGCGCCTAGAACAATGGGAGTTTCGAACACTGCTTAGACAGTGTTCTGCTTAGATTGCTTAGAACACTGCCCATCGATCCATTTAGCTCACTACAGTCTACAGCAGCAGCAGACAACATATGGCCACCTGTCTAGTTTCAAAGGAGAGAATTTTAGTCCTGTCTGTTACATAGTGTCTGAAACCCCAGGGAGATGTGCTGGAAGGTAACCAGATTAGCACAGTCTGGCCATAAGAGAACACTTTCCACAGACTTCTGCTATGAAACTCCCAAGATGAAGCAAGCCATGTTGCAAGGCTCTGGCAGGCTATTTGCAGTTATCTACACATTGTCCAAGTGACAACATAAAAACCGTTTGGTCCTGCAAAGCATGGAGGAGTCAATCACAGAAATAACTAGGATCATCCAGATGGCAAGTTGAGACTTAGCAAAACTTAAAACATAACGCAAGCACAGATATTTAGGAAGGCATCGTGTTAGCCTTTTCGAAGCTGAGCATCCTGCAGTTTTGTGGTGTCGGAATTTTAAAAATCCTATCGCTTAACCCACTGCCACTTTAGTTTCTTGTGTACAATGGAGATCTCGCTGCATCTTCACTAAACGTATTAGCCTGTGGATTTTTTCTACTCCCGGGGCAAGCACTGTGCTCTGAAAGTGTTGTGTGCTATTATCAGACCTGCAGGCAAGACATCACAATTGTGCAATTAGCCTAACAGTGCAACTAGGGGCTGCTTCTATTTGAGAAGATCTTTGCTTCTGACTAAAATTGAATGTTTGCATCTCACTAGGTTTTTGCCCACACGTGTCCAATGCAAACGCGTCAATTCACCAGATTGCAACAAGAAGCCCCCCAAAAACAGGAAGCATGCATCATTGGATGATTTGTATTTGTGGGAAGGGACAAGGAACTTTGTAGAAATGACAGGGTCCACTGAGGCTGTCTCTATAGCAAATAACTACTATGTGAAAAGCAAATGGATTTTAAAAATGTGTTTGACATGGAAGCACCCACTGGACTTTACTGACCCTTTCTACAACTGGACTTTACTGACCCTTTCTACACACAAGATTTCATACAACTAGCTTATAAGCCTATGCTAGGAATCTGCCATTTTAGAACTGCTGTCAGATTTAAGAAACTTAGAGAATGTATAAGGGAAACTGCTTCTGCCTCAAGTTAAGACTTTGGTATACAAACTTCTCACCCTGCAAGATACAGAACTGTCAGGCATGGCAGTACAGTGGTACCTTGGTTCTCGAATTTAATCCATTCCGGGAGTCCGTTCGACTCCCAAAAAGGTTTGAATACCAAGGTGTGGCTTCCAATTGGCTGCAGGAGCTTCCTGCACTCAATCGGAAGCCACATCGGACATTCGGCTTCTGAAAAACATTCACAAACCAGAACACTCACTTCCGGGTTTGCGGCGTTTGGGAGCCAATTGGTTTGGGAGACAAGCCGTTAGACTACCAAGGTAGCACTGTATCTCAATGACACAACTGCCTCTGGAGAACCACATTTGAGCCTGGAGTTAGTCTCTGCTCATATGATTGAGTGAACTGGGGGCTGGAGAGCACATGTGACCACCAAGATTTGTGTGACGATGAAGGCACATTTTCAAGTTACCACCACTACAAAAATCTCCATGGTTGCATATTATCATTCCATATGGAGATTCCGGTTCAAACAAACACCACCTCGGTACAAAGCCCACCAGAAGCTTTCCTCTCTCTCTCAACTCACATGGGGACTTTCATTATTTACCAGTCAACTCTGGGGGACTTCTGTTTTACTTTCATTTCTAACTACTGTATGTTTCCTATCCCGGTTGAAAGTCCAAGTGAATGCAATGTGAATATACACATTAGAGGACTTGCATGTACACATGCAAGCTTTTTGCTACCTTACTCATCATGAAACCACATAATGGGAACAGCATTGATACCGTATCAAATAGCATGCGGAAAACACTGCACTGAGCACTGGGAAGAGGAAAGAAGAATATACAGGTATGGCTATCACTTGATTACTGGCACTGGAACCTGTGAGGTGACTGCACTGAGAAGCATCACATTGCATTTCAGGCAATATGAATGCTCTGTTTTGGGATATTAGATGTGCAAGTGACCCATTTATACATGCAAGTCATTAAGTAACAAACAACCACATATGAAATGTACACACACAGGTGAAATACTGACGCTAATTTATATAGTTTTGATTTCTTTATTGTATGTATTGTGTTTGTTGCATAGTTCTGCATTAATATGCATCAATGTTGTTCACTGCTTGGGGGTCTCCAGGCTAAAAAGTGGTGTGTGTGTGTGTAGATAGATAGATAGATAGATAGATAGATAGATAGATATCTACACACACATATACCATGTCATACTCACACTCTATAAAGATACAGAGTATTTCCTCAGACAAAAAAAGTTACAAATAAGACAGGAGCTGGCCAAGATGCTGTTTATGAACATAAGAAGACAGATTTATAGGAGACATCCCATCAATATCCTCTATATGGTCAAACTAGATTTGATGTAGGAGATCTACAACTGAATCTTCTGGTGTCGAGGATAGCTCAGTCGGTAGAGCATGAGACTCTTAATCTTAAGGTCATGAGTTCGAGTGCAAAAGATTCCTGCATTGCAGGGGGTTGGACTAGATGACCCTTGGGGTCCTTTCCAGCTCTACAATTCTCTTATTCTATGCTGTCTTCTTGGTTGTTGTTAAAAGTGGCTGGGCTGGAGGATCTGAATTGACCACAGTGCGGGTGGAAGGCTTTAACTTTTCCCAATATGTGATTTCTTAATCTTAAATCTATAGCAATGGTGCTATTATCCCGGGGTGGGTGGGGGTATGTGAAGAGAGAACACATGGAGCCACGTTGTCTTACCCAACTTCAGTTGTCTGAGAAGTGATGCAAGGGCTAATGGGGAAAGCTCTCTTTGATCTGTGCTGGCAATTTCACACATACAAGTTATCACTTGATGTCGAGGAATAAAAAGACGCACGTGTGAAAAAGCACCTTTAGCTTTTCCAGAACATACAGGTGAACTTAAGACAGGGCAGTCACATGTGAAATTCTCACTATCCTTTCCCAACGCAGTGCTCATTTCACAAGAAGATTGCAAAACTGCAGTCTTTTCCATCACGTTTAAGGCACGGCTCTCATCCTAATCCATACCAGCTGTTAACATTCAGCCTTCAGTCAAGTTCCCATTAGATGAGCCCAATGTTGCAGCGGCCAGCAAAATGCCCTGTTCTTATGTGTATTAAGGCTACATCTTGTAAAGAAGGGGAAGACAGTCCAAAAAAACCTGAAATAATTGCTTAACTTTGGCTGGATCAAAACTTCTCTCACTTTTTAAAAAATAGGAGGCCCACACATTTGCCCCCACGGTTTCAAAGTGACATCATCAACATTTCAGGGCACAGAGCCAAAATTTTCATTGCAACAGAAATCGTCAAGGTAACCTTTCCTTCCAGACAGAGTTCTATTATTTCCAAAAGCTTTTATGGCATTAAGATGCCTAAATCGTGCAAACCCATCACCCACAACGCCACAGTCCATCTGCTGACTCCTCCGACTCCAGTGAGTTCTGATTCTACAGCACAGGGCAATGGCAAAATCGGGAGTTGGGGGTCAACCTACTGAATGAGGCAGAAGCTTCTCACTATCAAGCTCTAAGGATGCTGTAGTGCAGGGGTCAGCAACCTTTTTCAGCCATGGGCCGGACTAAGCACACATTCTACTCATGTAAAAACACCAGGCAGGCCCCACAAATAACCCAGAGGTGCATTTTAAATAAAAGCACAAATTCTACTTATGTAAAAACACCCTGATTCCTGAACCGTCTGTGGGCTGGATTGAGAAGGCGATTGGGCCACATCCGGCCCACGGGCCTTAGGTTGCCTACCCCTGCTGTAGTGTGTAGCCCTTTCCAGAGAGTGGCCTGGCAAGTTCTGAAATTGCCTTAAGAAGAAAATCCAAAACAATTCCTTGAAGGTTTGGCAGCCACTTGCAACCTGACAAAAAAGAGGGAGGGGGAAAGGAACTCTGTAGCACATGGCCCACCCCTTCCAAAGTTACCAGTTTCAACAGGCAGTTCCAGTACACAGAAAGAGGAAGAGGCTTCTCTCTCCGAACACTTACGAGATGTATGCAGGATAAGCGAACCCAATCAAGTTGCAAAGGAGGGACGCTCCATAACCGAACACCAGATAGATGGCTAGCGCGGCACCAATGGCTGAGAAAGAAAGCAGAAAGTCAGTCGGGGTGGAGAAGAGCCCTCCCTACGCACACAGTAAAGCAAAGGCATGGTTATATAAAGATGGAAGTTTCCTTAAGGGCTGAGGCGGGAAGGAAACAGATGAATTCCTCCCACGGGGCTCAATCCACAACCACCACAGCCCCCAACATAAGGCTGGGGAACTGGGGGACCACATCCTGTTTACCGTGAAGTTTAACCCTCATGGGGGTGGCAGGAGAAGCTAACCTGTGATACTGAAAGGGTACATGGCAGATCCGAGAGACAAAGCGATACTTAGTTCAGCCCAGACACGTCAGCTAGTCAATTACCATCTTGTGGGAGTTTCTCTCCTTTCCCCTCCTCCCCCGATTTTCTCAGAAGGCACCAGTAATTTCACTCCAAAGGCATCGAAATTAGGGCTGGGGTTCCCCCTTCTTCTTCCATCGGGGCACAGTAACCCATACAAAAATCTGGTGGTTGTTTTTTTTCCAACATGGAAAGCAGCCCCCCCAGGAGAAAGCAAGAGAGATGAAGGCGGGGGAAAGAGCTGGGCTGTTGTAACCTGAGACCAGCCCGTTTTACGGCGGCTGCTGCTGGACATTCAATCCCAAGGGCTGAGACTCCCGCACCTCCTCCTGCTCCCCCCCCCCTCCTTGGACACGGTGCCTAATACGTATGCGCCTTCTCCTGCCATAAATGTCGTCCAAGAGGGAGAGAGGCAGGTGCTGAGGCCCAAAATCTCTTCGCCCCACTGCCCAGGACCCACGGCATCATAGCAGGGTGGGGTGGGAGAGCGAAACGGCGCTTTCACTCCCATTATTGCAAAGCAAGCCGGGGTGGAGAATGCGGGGGGACGGGACGGGACGGGACCGGATGCTCCCTTATTATGCAAAGCGTCTGTTTCACTGGTAGGAACATTTACGGGCTGTTTTGCATTTTGGCGTTTGAATCGGCGTTGGGAGATGCAAGATGCAAACGCTTCAAAACAAACGAGAGGGGGGGAAATGCAAGGCCGTCGGGGCCGTAACAAAACAAGGGCTTCTTTCCTCTATTCCCTTTCAGAAACAACCTCCAGTTTCATCGTTTTGGCGAACATCGCAGGATCTCACAATGGCCCTTGTCGACGTGATGTTTGGTTGTGGGTGGAGGAAGGGGGAGAACAGCGCGGATCGCAGGGGAGGTTTTGGAACAGAGGGGGGAAAAGAGAGACGGCATCACGGAGAAGAAGAGCCGCTCCTTACCAATGGCGATGAAGGACCTGTTCACGCCGGTCTTGCTCTCGATCTTCTCCAGCACGGCCGTCAGGCAGTTCTTCTCGTGCAGGAACTTGTCGAACCTCTGCCTCATGGACGCGGTCATGGTGGCGGGACCCCTTCCCTCTACGCCGGAGAGGAGAGACAGAGGATCCGAGGGAGAAAGAAAGCGGCTCTCGTCTCCTCCAGGCGCAATGCAAAGGCAAAGCGCTTCTCAGCAGCAGGCGACGGACCCGGGCCTGCTTTGCTCGCGGAAGGGAAGGCGGAGAGACGTCAGGAGCGGCGGCATCATCATCATGGGGGGGCAACGTCAGCACAAGCCCGGCCCCGAAGCCCGCCCTCCGCCACCGCTTCGCCTCGAGTCTCTGCAAAGAAGGAGCCACACCCAGGCTCGGCCGAAGCGGCGCGTGGCTGGCGAGGCGCGGGAGGCGGGGAGCCCACGCAGAAAAGGCGCAGGGTCTCTGGGCAGGAGAATAGCAGGATTGGGCGTCGAAGGCTTTTTCCTTCCACAAACCCACACGCCCCGCCCTGTCCTTTGAAACCCCACGCATCGGCCTTTGCAAATTGAGGCCTTGTAAGAACGAGGGTGCAGGGGACTTGCTTATTTATAGCAGCTTGGTGTTTCTCTCGGAGTGTCTTTTCTGCCAACAGTCGTTGGCAGTTACGTGCATGAGAGAAAGAGACAGCACACATCCACACCCACGCGTTTACATTCAACATAGACGTAAAGGACAATGCTTCCTCCAGATCTTGGGAACTGTAGTTCACAGAGCTACAGTTCCCAGCACTTAACAAACCACAGCTCCCAGGATTGGGGCAGGGGAGCCAACTGGTTTAAATGTGTTTGAATGTATGGTGTGTGTCAGGGGTGCCCACTTGAATACAGAATTGGGGGGGTAGCTGCCCTCCCATCAAGTAAATAAATAAAAATAGTTAACTAACTGTGACCGATCACAATGCAGATACTGTAACTGTTCTGCCCTTGCCCCAACATAAAGCCGCCTCCCTCACCTAAAATAAAAACTGGCTACGCCCATGGGAAGCAAGTAAGTCCCGCCCTACATAATAGATCACATGCATGGCACTCTATTTGAATGGCATTGTCCATCAACTTTGGGGGCGGCCTTCTCAAATATTTTATTTGGGGGTGGGCGAAGGGCCTAGGAGTTGGCTCCTATGGTGTGCATGTCACCTCAGTCTCCCTGCCCCCTTTAATTCACTGTCCCCTCTCCCCCTCTTGCTTTAATATCCATCCCAATTAAGAATTATGGTCCACCTGAAAGCTTTATAATGTTTTGGTTTGATCAAGTAAAAGGTATTGACTGGTTGTGCTTCCTCCCCCTTCCAGACCAACACATAGTACCTTTACTTTTATTGTATTGTGTAAGGTATTACATAATGCACATATTACATATTACATATTACATATGTAATTACATATTACATAATGCACTGGCTCTCATTGAAGGGTGCTGGTCATTTCTAAGGGATAAACAAACTGTTTCTAGGTCCACTCTTACCTAGCCAGAAGAAAAGCTACAGTAAATAGTTAAGTTTGCCCCCTTTATCCAGTTTCTTTTATAGGGAGGCCTTTTTAAGATCACCTGAAGTTGCAACTAGTTCCATCTGTTCCACATCTAACTTTTCCGGCTGCTGAGTGGGGAGGGAAAGATGCTGAGCTTCCCTGCCTGCAGGCTCTCCTAGCTGCCATCTTCCGGTGAGCACTGTTGACTTGGACCCTGATTCTTCCCGTAAATAGGTAGGAAACACCTAATGCAGCAGGGCAGTCTGTCATGTGTGCATTGTGGAGTATATGTTTTACAAGGACTGTTTGTGTGTGCCCTAGGACAGTGTTTCTCAACCAGTGTGCCTCCAGATGTTTTGGGACTACAACTCCCATCATCCCTCGCTAGCAACACCAGTGGTCAGGGATGATGGGAATTGTAGTCCCAAAACATCTGGAGGCACACTGGTTGGGAAACACTGCCCTAGGACTCGTTCCAGTGGGTGCTGTGTTATGTTGTATCCAATTCCCTTACTTTATTTCCATTTCCGCTTCCAACAGACATTAAGTATTCTGTGGCCACTGAACATGCTCAGTGGACTGATTTAGGGCATTTTTGCCCACTTGTCATTTTTGTCTAAAATATTTTTTCCACTTGTGCAACCCTTGGGATTCTCCTGGGCACGGTAATACTGTACTTTTCCGTGTATAATGCGAGGGTTTTTTGTTTAAATACAGGTAATGGTAAAAAAAGTTGGGGGCGTCTTATACATGGGTAGTGCAGAGGGGTGAGGGTGGATTGTTTCCTTCCGCGAGCAGTAGATTGTCACTGGCGTTAGTGAGAGTGATTTGTTGCTGCGGCAATGACTGCTGTCGATTGGCTGCTGCTGCGGCATTTGGGCAGTCAATTGGCGGTGGCTGGCGGTGATCGGAAAGACGATTGGAGGCTTCTGCGTCGTGTTCTATCGGAAGTGTTGAGTCCCCCAATTTTGAGTCCCCCAAATATGTCTTATATATGGGGACGTCTTATACACAGAAAAATACGGTAACTCTTGTTTCACAATGGGCCCATTTTATTTAAATGTCTGTTGGCACTCATCAGTTCACAATTAGAGAAAAGGATATCATAGTAGTAGTTCCACAACCACACTTCCCTTATAGTCATCTCTGGAGCTAAAGTTACAGAGTTGGGACTGCAGAGATGCAAAGTAGGCCTAGGAAAGAGATTGTTAGTCTGCAGATTATGCTGCATTCCTTTGCTCCCCAAACTTTATTTTCCACTGATTTCTTGTTATTTTGCAACAGGGAATGTAGGTATTTTATTCCCGTAGATTATATTTGCTGAACTCAGCAGAAGGCTTACCTACGTGCCATCCATTATTATTTATCCTCTGCAATTTTATGGATGCTTTTCCGAAGTATTTTAAGTACTGAAAGGAAAAGCACTTCCTTGCAAGCATCCAGTAATACGCGGCAAGTATACAGTGAGTCAGCTTTTGTAGTTGAAATGGTAGTGCTTATGTACAATCTGGAGTTTTTGGCATAAAAGTGGCGCTCCTGGATGGACTGATAGCAACTAAAGAGCTTGCTGATGCTGGCACCGTAAACCTTCAACAAGGGACATTACAGCATCACTGCCGTGTTGGAAGCACATTTTGTGAGACAGCCGGTACTGTATTTGAAAGTTGACTGCCAGTGCTGTGTATTCCTACTCAGGGTCAAAACAAAAACGATAGTAGTTGAAATCTCTGTGGTACGCACATAATACTGTACGCACAGAGCATCAAATATAAATGCATAACTTGGCAGAATGACTCACTGCATCATGTGTATTTTGGTCTTCTGTGATTCTGTGGGTTGGCCCATTTCTGTGTAGAGTTAGCATATTGGAACAAGAAGCAGAACTTGCTGAACATTATCAAGGTCTTCCTTAACTTTTTTTTACTGGTTCTGTAACGTGACATGCAAAAACTGGTGAAGAGCTCAGTTTCCCTGTCTCCACTCCCCAGCTTAATTTCTACATGTAAAGTTGCTCTGACGTCATTTTTATACTTTTGATATGCCTTTAAGAGTGCTTTGCTCTCCTGCCTGGAACAGCTGTTGATGTTTATCTCTACTCAGTGAAAAGCTTTTGCAAATGCACCTGAGGTTAAAAACACAGGAGCAGGCTAGGCCATTTTATTTCTGGTCTGTTGGCAACTTTCAACTCAACTATTTCTATGATTACTTTCTATTATTCTCAGAATAAGGCTTACCGGTATATTTCTCTACAGGCAGTGGCAAAGAGTATTTTGGAATGTAGTGTGCTATTTTCCATAACTGTGTTAAAAATATATATTAAAATTGGAGCAAGTGCAAAGTGGTATCTGATCAGGGATCAGCTTCCATGTCTTTTCAAGTGGAGCTTGACACAGTGTCCTTAACAATTGTGTGTGTGGTTTGTTACTATATCCCTCTAAATGCAAAATCGAACAAGAAGCCACCCACTTGTTAAAGAAATAACAAGGTCAGTATTCAGACTGGGCACAGGAAATTGACAGTCCAGATAACCAATTTGAAATTTAACAACTTGAATGGCAAAGATGGGTCAATAAGCCTGCACCAAACAAGTTAGCTGAGATTAGGACTATCTAAAAGGGACTATAGCTATTGCACTACTATATAGTTTTTACTCATAAGCCATCTTTGAAAGATAATATCTTGAAGGGAGAGGGGCATATACATGAATAAGATAAAATAAATACCAGTAGTTAAATACCAGCAAATGCAGGTTGCTAGTGAGTTATTTTCAGGGGAACATGTGTGGTTTTGTTTTTGTTTTACCAGGATGGGGAATACTGAAAACTGGTTTATTTACATTCTCATAGTCTTGTAGTTTTCAGAGCCCCCACCCCACCCCAACCTGGTCTTTTGTCTTTCCTCAAAGGTCTGGCCATCCTTTGTAGTAGTAGGCATTGTCTGAATGTTTAAAAAACAAAAGCAAACACAGCATGCCACCCTCTGGTGGCTGAAACTGAGATAGAAATGCTTTTATGTGTGAAGTCAACTGAGAATGCTGTGTATAGAATGTAATAAACAAATATATATTGAACTGAAATTATGCATATTATTGTGGGTTAGGGTTAAGGAAATGTGTCGCCCACAGTAGTTAATTAATTAATTATACCGCCCTTCATCTGAAGGTCATAAAAAACCATTCCCATGTTTTCATTTAGTAATTTGCAGATGAGCTCAGCATGGCTTACTTCTGATTTGATTGCACTATTGAAGTCTCTTTTGATTGAAAGTCTCCGTAGTCTTAGAAAAATCTAGACATTCAGTTAGCGAAAGGTGGAATAACAAGTTCCCTTTGATGACAAGAGGAGTATTAATTAGTTGCATGGTAAAACCACAATCATGAGTGTTCATAAAATGCTGGCTGCTCATGCTGCCTGTGGGGTAGGGCTTTCTCTGTGGAGCCTCTCAGCAAAGAAAAACTGTACAGCCACATATGACTAGCAGGCACATTTTTTACTACCCTTTAACCCAGGCAGAAATGGTTCCGTTTCTTTGGAGCGACAATAATAGTTTCGTAACACTCAGAGTGGCCCTCTATCCACTGGCTGCAAAACAATAACACGGGAAAAAGTAATTAGATAAAATTGCTGTATTTTTTGGTGGCGATTTGGAAATTTATCCCTGAAGTTAAGCTGTTGCTGTCTTTGGTAACTTCTCTCTTTTGGACAACAGATGTTGGCAAACTGGATTTTAAAATGGCAAAACAATATTAGAATTGGAGCTGTCACAGAGAAGCACAGGATGTGTTTTAATGCTCAGAAGCTTTGCAATTTTTTAAAATTGATTTATGTTCCGTATTATATTAACATTGTTGCCTAATACAAGTTTGCCATGGCCTTTGCCTTGAACAATAAACCTGTTAAATTTTTTTACTACCCTTTGAGTGATCTAGCTTTATATGCGGAGCTCTGGAAGTAATGCATTCGCATTATGGAACAGGTTCAGCAAATGGGCTTCGATATTCTCACGTTATCTATCCTAGGCCTTAAGCCGTGCGTGAAGTCGTAGAAATCAACGGAGCTGGAGGGGCCCAACCCCGCGCAGAATCGGGCTACAAATCTGACTCGTGTTCATACGGAGGGGCTGAGAATTACTCACGAAGTTCAGATCACAAGCTGATAAGGAGCTGGCTGGTTTTGAGAAATTCTCACTTATCTACCCATATCCCCTGGGCATGTGCAGAGCGCGGAGAGTTCCTGAGCAACCCACATAAGCCGGAGTCGGGCAAGGGGGTAAGAGCTTCCAGGTTACGGGGTGTGACTGCCAGGCGGGTTTGAGCCCCGGCGGCTCTCATTTTGGAAATGACGCACGAATCGCACCTCGAAAGCTCCGCCCCCCTATTTTTTTTTTTTTTAATAAATCTGCTTTATTTATTTTTTAACGCGGAGCTTTAACGTTTCTTTCGTTTCCCTGGGTGCTGAACCCTTCCTCCTTCCTCTTTCGTCGCCCCGCCCGTCGCTCACGGTCCTTCGCCGACTTGACTGGCTATCTCCGCTGTCCGTTTTGAGCAGCGGGCAAGCCGATTAGCCCATTCTCTTTCCTTTCGCCGCGGCGGTTGGTTGAGAGAAGCAAGGATCCTTGCCTACCTCCCGCCCCCCCGCCTCGCGCCTCCCTTTTACCAGAGACAGAGACGATTGGCTCGCAGGCACCCTCTCTTCCTTCCTACGGGACGGAAACGGCGTAGTCCCGCCTCCAACCGCCTCGTTTCGTTTCCCCTCTCGCTCACTCTCCCCCCCCCACTTTTAAGGTCCGTCTCGCGCGGCGCTGTGGGCCCCGCTGAGTCGGGATGAGCCTCGCTGCTTCCCCATGGAGACCAAGCGGGCCGAGATTCCCAGCGGCGTCCTGGACGACCTGTGCAGGTATTAACGCCTCCGCCCCCACAAGCTGGGAGGCGGCCGGCTGTGGGGAAGGGCCGGAGCGAGACCTCCCGGGGGTCAGCGGCATCCGAAGCCCCTTCTTCCTCCTCTGGGAGCTGGCGGAGAGGCGGCCGCCCTTCAGGCGGGGACGGAGAGACACACCGCGTCGCCTTCCCTCAGTTAAAAGTCCCGCCAGGCTTAGAATCCCGCGGCTCAGAATTGCCCAGAAATTGGTGGTGCCGGTTAATTAGCTATAAGCCGAAGTGGCGGGGAGGGAGAGGGAGTCGTTGGTTGTATAGGCGGCTTTAAAGTGCGCGCGCTCTGACGACGCGTGTCTCTTGTGTGCGAGACTATATATATATAGTGTACTGTATATTATGCACAAGTACACACAAGTATATATTGAACGTAGCACTGAAATGATGCATATTCTTGGTGGCTTAGGGTTAAGGAAATGTGTCGCCCACAGCAGTTGGTTGATTGATTGATTTTCTATACCACCCTTCACCTGAAGATCACATACACACAAAATAACATTCCCAAGTTTTAAAATGGAAAGTTCATGCCACTATGAAGTTATGAAATGAAAATTAGGTAGTCATTTTACAGCACAGGTCAGTATAGCTACTGTTTTTGAAGTAACATCCACAATGTCTTTTGACAATAGGTGGTTTTGTAAATAGTTTTATTCGACTTTTGGTGTTACTGTATTGTACAAATAACATGTGCAGCTTGATGGAACTATTATACCTCAGCAACTTATAACTTTCAGTTTAGCCTACTCCCACCCTGTACGTCTTTTACAGTGTACAGTCATACCTCTGGTTGCGTTTGCTTCATGTTGCGGACACTTCCAGGTTTCGCCGCACGTGCAGAAATGATCTGCGTTCTATTGCGCAGAAGTGCTCTTTTGCGCACGTGCAGTAGTGGCACTCTACGGACTTTTTGGGGTGCAAACGGCACCCCAAAATGGATCGCATTCATAAGTAGAGGTACCACTGTAGTCCTATGCATGTTTATATATATGAAAAACGTTTCCCAAGTCTGTTTTGTGACTTCCTGGGAGCATTATGGCATATCCTCCAACATTTGTGAAAATAGAGATGTCCTATTTAATTTGCCTCCTTCCATGGCATTTTTAACTGTGAAGGGACAATTTTGAAGGATCCTTTCAGGGAGCGGTCATGTTGGACCTGTTAGAGGTGCACTTCCAAGTCAAATTCCACCCCCTTTTTAGGTCTGGTGTCAAAAGGAAGCAGAAAGCTTTAAAACACCCAGATCTGGCATCTGGGCACTACTTTCTACTGCTGCTGTTCAGACATAGTATGAGGGCAGTGCACATGTGCAGATCTCAATCACTACTGTTGTTGTTTTTTTGTGGGGGGGGGAATCCCTCTAAAAAACAAACACAATTTTTAAATACACTGTAGGAATCCAGTTTTGCCCCTATTTAGTGGATCTGTATGGAGGATATTTGGTTTACTAACAGGATAGCAGTCAGAGGGAGAACTCATCCACCAAGTATTGAAACATAATGAGATGGTGTGGAAGGTGAGAGAGAAGGGTAGACAGGCAAGAGAGAGAATATCAAAGGGACTGCTGCTCTGGAAATGCTGCTTTTACTAAGTAGGGCTGCCAGCTTATTTATCAATTTTGCCTCTGACAACACACTGAAATGTGGAGCAAAAGTAGATAATGCTTTTCACATAATTTTGCTTTCATACCATTTACTTAATGTTTGCATGTTAAGGCAATGTCAAAGGGAGAGGAGCCAGCAAAAGATGTCAGCTGTTCCTCATCATCCTGGCATGTGCCTGTAAATGTATTCTGTGCTCCCAGCCTGGTATTTCCCAGCAAATTTATTGAGTTCTTGCTATCCAGAAAAATGTTAAACCATCCAGGATCAGTTATTAAATTCCAGAATTAACATCTTTGCTAACCCCTATCTGTTGTATGATAATGATTTCTCAATGATCTAATATTAAGTGAGATGAGAAGCCCCAGGCATGCAAAAATTAAATATCTGGCAATTATTGTCAGATTGAACCTGTTAGATGAGATACAAGTGTGTTAAATGATGCTTAGACTTCATGAATTTGGGGTTCTTCTTCCTAAGGCGGGTACACATGTTTTAGTTTAAAATACTTTCTGGTCTCCCATATTTGAGATAGGAAACTGAGCTTGAGAAAATATGGCATGTCAGAAGGAACTCTGTACAAACTCTATGCCCTACCTCGTTCTTACTTTACCCATTGAGCTGCATTGAACAGTGTCATGAGGGTTGCAGGGCAAGAACAATTACTCTGTGTAAGTAAGAAGTCTAGCCATGAAACAAATCAACAGATTCTTGTCAGACGTGGAGATGGTAGGTGACTTTGATGTGGTGGCCAATTTGAATTATTTTATCCTGGCTTTTTAAACCAGGTCCATTGCTAGGGCAAAAGGAGGAGGAGAGGAAGGGGAAATCCCATTGTGTCCAGGGGCATGCATGATGTTGGATCTCACCCAAAGTATGCCTTTAGCTTCAGAATGGTGGTGGGTTTTTTTGCTTATTCATATTTAATTGATTAAAACTCATAGTTAATAAAATATTGAATCAAATTAATAACATGAAAGTCCATTTATAACCAATCCAGTCGTTACAGAACTCAATATGAGTTTTTGACCTTAAATCAACTTGTTGCTGGATAATACTGCAACATGAAACTCACCTGTTTTTTGGTCAAAATGAAAACAGCTCCCAAAAAGTCCTTTCTCTTTGCTTGATTTAAGTTGTAGGAGGAAATACAAATAACCTTAACCAATAAATTTAAAATATTTATTTGCATCCCCAAAGTGTTTTTGTTAAAACACTAAAACCTGATGTAAAAATACCAACCCAGCAGTTTTTCTGAGAAAATATGCACTCAACTGAGGCCACAGCTTTTATTTGATAATAAAACTAAAATTATGTATCTCACAAAGAGCCTCTCTTCATCCACCTAGTGTGTATGTAAGCTTCAAACATTAAATGATCTCTGCTTCAGCTACCTATTACACATAAAGCAAGAACCATACTGGCCAGAAGCAAGGCTTATACACAAGTAATGCAAGCCTGTTGAACGTCTTCACTCAGGTGCCTATACTAGCTTTTAGGAGGGTTTGCAAGGCACATCTTTTTCATTTGGCCTTAGTTCATTAGCTTTAGTTGCTAGATTTATCTTACTCTTGTATTGCATTTTTATCTGTTATTAGCAGTCATTGTAATACACTTTAAGTTATGAAAAGGCAGTATACAAGTGTATTAAGTAAAATTTAAAAAAAGTATTGTTAAATATTACAAATATCCTGACAATTCCTGCATTTTTATAACCCCCTCAAAGCTTTCAGGTGAAGTTAATGGCAGTGGTGCTGAATCATGGAGAGCTGAAAGCATGTGAAGGTCCTACGTAAACCATAGTGTTTACTCAACTGCATGAAGCTTAAGGATTCTAATCTCATGGTGGCTGATGGGAGTTTGTCACTAAAATGTCCCAGATCTTGAATACATATCTTGAAACCTATGTGTGGCTTCTTTTTAAATATGTGTGGCCCTTTTCAAATAAACCTTTTTGACTCTGCGTTTGCTGTTTTTGTAATTTAGGAGTTCTTTGTGCTTCAGATGTTTCAGTGGCTAGTTCTTAAAATTATTTTTCCCCTCCCGACAGTCGATTTATTCTGCACATTCCCAGCGAGGAACGGGACAATGCCATCCGAGTGTGTTTTCAGATTGAGCTTGCCCATTGGTTTTACTTGGATTTCTACATGCAGAACACACCAGGATTACCTCAGTGTGGGATAAGAGATTTTGCTAAAGCTGATATCCTTTCTGTATTACTGTGTCTTTTTGTAGTCTGTGAACTATGTGTAGTGAAACTGTGTTCATGAGTGCCATCCAGGAAGCTGCCTCATACTGAGAACAGACTATTATTATTAATCTTATTTGCCCATTTAGCTCACTATTGTCTACACTGACTGGCAGCTGCTCTCCAGAGTTTCAGATAAAAGTCTTTCTCAGCCCTACCTAGAGATGTCAGTTGCCCTGCTAATTTACCTGTGTCATGAGACACTTGAGAGTAAGCTCTTTTGAAATCATTGGGATTAGGTTTTAAGGCAAGGGGTCTCCAGAATTGGAATTTATGAAGTGCTTCACAGTAAGCACCGCTGCAAGTATTTGCAATATGTGTGCTTTCTGTTACTTTTTTTTAATGTGCTTATTACACAATTTCTATGTGTTTGGAGGTGGGAATGGCACAGAATTTCACTCATTGTTAATGCAGAATGGGCTATCCTTTCTACAGAAATGAATGGGGAAATTGGTTTGTGCAGGAGTGCCCTTTATTAGAATGCATGCACAGCTCTGGATTGGAGGCATTACAAGTAGATTCTGTTGATTTTTGTGGTTCCTGTTGCTATGTAATGAATGCATGTAAAACTGGAAAATGCCAATCATCAGCTCATGCTTTTTCTGGGGTCGGGGTAGCATGCATTTTAAAATTACTTTAGGCTGTTGTTTCTCACCTGCCTGGCCACAGCCAATTATTAGGCTTCTTACTGCTTCATGCCAGTCTCTTAGGCAGAGACTTTTAAAAAGAAGTGCTATGATTTATACTGTACACTACTTTTAGACTGCAAAATTCACAAAGTGGTTGAATCTGTAATGTTAAAACCCATTTATAGGACAGGCTAAGTGTGCTTCTGGGGCGTACGGTACTCTCAGCAGCGCCTGATCTGAGTAACGCAGTTGCCATGCAGGGAAATATGATAGAGCAGAACCCTCCTAACTCACAGACAATCCAGATGGAATATTCCTCTGCCCATCTACTTGCATAGGTCATCAAGAAGGGAAACAAGGCAGTTTTCTGACTGATTAATCTATAACCTACTTCGTCCAAGAGAAGTGCTGTTGGACTGTTCGGCCACTGTGATAACAGAACGGTAGACTAGATGGGCCTTTTGCCTGACAGGATTCAGTGATGATTTCTCGAACTGGGCCTCATGACTGCCCCTTCAGGGCATCAGGAACACATCCTACCCTAAAGGACACTGGCCAGCTTGTACTGCTACCGTAGCTCTTTGATCTGTAAATTTAGCCATGCCATATTTCTGACACTTTCCCCTTTCACAGCTTAGGCTGTGTAGTTTTAAAGACTAGTGCCCTGATTGCCAGTTTACACATATATAGCTTTAAGGTGGTGGTGGGTGAAATACGTGTTTCAAACTATGAAAGCATCCCTATGCAAACTTAAAAGTGCCTTAAGATTCTTAACAGGCAACAAGGCAAGTGACTTAACATATCAGGTCCGTCCCCCCCAATTATTCCCATGACAGTTCTTAAGAAAAACCAACCCACTTATGTTAAAGCTCTGTGGTGTGAAGGTTCCCTCATTAATGTCAGTGATGATAATTTACTGGAGACAAAGAAAGAAAGGAAACATGGTCATAAAATTTGAGGAGTGAAAACGTGTGTCCTGGTGCAGTGAATTTCCTTGACTTCCTATACTTTTCAGTCATTGCCCTTTTTTACTGCCTCAAGGTGAAGATGTGCAGAGGGTTTTAGATGAATGGAAAGAGTACAAAATGGGAGTGCCAACCTATGGTGCCATTATTCTCGATGAGAGCCTTGAAAATGTAAGTGTGAAACTGACCTGAAGGATTTCTTTTTATGTCTCGGAAAATGGAATTAATATTGATTTAAATTTAAACATTAAAATCAACTTACCAGTACTCAAGTGTGACTATTTCAAAACCTCCTAAACAATACCTTTTAATGTAAATACTGGTTTTATAATTGAATAATATATATCATTTGAGATTCTTTCCCTCACTGTAAGAGAAGAATGTGTGCTGGATTTTCTTCCTTCTCAACCATTTATTTTGGTGTATCGTTCTTGTAAATATGAAACTTTCCCAATCACACTGGTGCTTATCACAATTCGACGCCCTCCAACTACTTCTCTTCTTCTAAGTGCTTAATTATGTCTTGAATTGACTGCTTAAATTTTGCAGGTGCTGCTGGTCCAGGGTTATTTAGCAAAGTCAGGCTGGGGATTTCCAAAAGGGAAAGTGAATAAAGAGGAAGCTCCACACGACTGTGCTGCTAGAGAGGTGACTGAGTTGCTTTTATGCACAAAATGATGTCTCTGACATGTTCCCATGTGCCTCAAGTGCATGTACCATATTAGTGGTTTTCTATCAAGTGATTTTTCTGTCCCCTGATATATGGCAAACGTGGATATAACTTTTTACATTGTTGCTGCCATTCCTATGCATTCATTGACATTCAGTCCAATAATATTGTACACAGTTATGTAAGAATTACTTTAAAGAAGAGGTATTAATGCTGTTTATATATTGGACATACCATATGCCAAGTGGCATAGGATAGGGAAACTGTTGTAGGGCAAGGCTTGCTTTGTGGACAGCCTCCTTGATTGCTTTTCCTGCTATGTAACCAATTTCCCTTTCTGAAGATAAAATATAAACTTGTTGTGCTTCTCTGGTGAAAGACAAAGTAAACATATAGGATCGCAATGCACACCATCTTGAGTAACTTCCCCCCTAATGGGTTTTTGAGTTGCTTGCTGTCATTTTTTTTTTAAATGACTTTTCACATTTTTAGGTAACTCTCAAGTTTTCATGCTTTTAACATGTGTAATTTCAACTTTCCTGACCCAACCAGTGTCGTATGAGTCTTAGCCCCTACCTCACCCCACCCCAAGCAAGGCAGACCTTTTAAGGTCTCTCAAGATACTCCAAAAGCCTGAAAACAAGGCAGAGAGCTTAGAAGCTCTTTTTGTGCAGGGTTTCCCCAGTGAGCATGAAGGGTATGACCTAGAACATATTCAGTGCTTTCCTGCACACTTCAACAGAAGGTGGCTGTGAACAAACTGTCTTTCAAGGATGCTTGTTTGCTAGCATTGATTTCATAGAGCAAACCCTGATGAGCTTCTAAGGATGTACAGGATTCCCAGAAACAGTTTAAAAACTGTTGAAGGGGATAGCATTAATAATAGTGGATTCAGAGAAAAAGATTTCCTGCTGCTAGAAGCATCAAATTTCTCTAAATTGTGTCTTGTATTGAGAAAATGCTTTGAGATGCATGCATATAAAGCAGTATAGAAATATCTGTAATAAATAGTATGCTAAAATTGAGAAAGGATCCACCTACTCTTTTCATTTTGGGCTCTTCGGTATATTTATAAGATGTGCAATTACCCTATTATAAAGTTTTTTATTTGTCAAAACTTTCTGTAGAGATTGTTGAATATTTTTGGATAGCTTTGCAGTGTATGTTTGATTTTTAAGAGAATCTCATCTTTTTTTAAAGCTGTAGTGAAGAGCTTGTATTTTCACTCACAAGTGAAAAGTATTAGTCAACTTTTTCATTACTTTGAGCTATAAAGTGAAATAACTAGTTACACAGCAGCTAAAATGCAAATGCAATTTTTTACTCTGACCTGTGTATTTTCAGGTATTTGAAGAAACTGGTTTTGATATAAAAGATTACATCAATAAAGATGACTATATTGAATTGAGAATAAATGATCAACTGGCACGCTTGTACATCATTCCAGGAATTCCAAAGGACACAAAATTTAATCCCAAAACAAGGAGAGAGATTCGGGTAAGTAGACTTACATGCGTGTTTTTTTTGTAAGGTCTTATCAAATTATTGGGTATTGAGAAAATAATGATTTATGCAGGACTAAAGCAGTGGTCAAATGTCCTAAGGAGTCCTTCTCTAGTGCACCGTTCTGGTATGCAGGACACCAGCATCATATTGTTGTCTTGTTTGTTAGAGTCACATTGAAGTATTCATTTTGTAACAGCGAATGCATGCTGTTTTCTCATGATATATTACTTGTATGCCCCATTTTTGACTTTCATTGCTCATCGGGCCTACTTTCATGAAGTCCAAGCCCTGGGGTTGGGGGGAACCTGATTCCATAGGCACTTTGCACAGTTTGAAAACTGTAGGTAAAGAACATAGAAAGAGGGTCAAGGCAACATGCATATTAGGGGTGATCTGCAGTCTAAATGGTCTGGTTTGCACATAACAATAAACCATGGCCTGGCATTATGTGTGAACCAAGCCTTTTAGCTTAACTTTTATTACCTAAGGATAAAGGTTGCCAGTTAAACAAGTTTTGTAGTTGGTTTATAAACCTTAGTTAACAATTACCATAACTTAGTGTTATGTGTAAATCTGGATGTCCTGAACCATGGTTAAGATGCCTTCACGGTTCAAAAACTACAGAACCCTGGGTGAAGAGTGGCAACAAAATCATGACTGCTCTTAAGGCTTAGCTGCTCTCTATTCTGTGATGTACTAAACCAAAGTTTGTCTGCCAGACGCCTCAGCTTTAACCATGGCTTACTAATTATGGTTAACATTATCTACCATTAACACTAACCATGGTTTAGTGTTGTTTGAACCAGATCAACATCTAGGAAGAAATTGCAGTACATTGAGCATTTTTTGGCAGTTGAGGGGGCGATATTCTGAGTTTTCTGTTGTAGGTGGGTGTGCAACATAAAGAACTGAATTTTAATCAGTGATTTTCTAGTGATGGCAAAGCATGCTGGTTCCTGACTAGGTGCAATGTTATTTCAGATTGTTATCCCTGTCCATTATTTATGTATAATATAAGGAATCTCTTTTCTGTGTTTCAGAACATTGAATGGTTCTCAATTGACAAATTGCCTTGCCATAGAAATGATATGACTCCGAAGTCTAAGTTGGGTTTGGCACCTAACAAGTTTTTCATGGCCATTCCCTTCATCAGGTGTGTTCAGTACGAGAGAGAAAAACAGTCCTTTATATTTCACTTCTGTGCTGAGGAGATTTTTATTTTTGTGTTCTAAAATTTGCCCTAAGAAGCTGGATGTTGCTGACCCAATATTACCTTCTCCACAGACCACTGAGAGACTGGCTTTCTCGACGGTATGGAGATTCTTCTGATAGTGACAATGGATTCTCATCAACTAGTAGTAGCACACCACCTAAACCCAACATGGAAAAAATGAGGTAACAAACTAGCTCAATTTGAAATCTACCAGTAACCTTATAGCCATTATATATAATTTTAATGAAATAAGTGATATTTCCTTGTGCAGGTGAAACATTCTCTCCCTCTTGACCCCTAAATCTGTTCTGGGGTTCCCCCAACCCTCTGAAGTCAATTTGGGATTGGTGTGGGGCATGTATAGGAGAAGGAGGAACTCCCATTGTGTGAGTGGGATTTGTTCCATTTGTGCATTATTTTTTAAAATACATAAATGTTTTATTGATTTTCCAATATTGTTCCAATAGCAGCTTCATTATAACAATACAAATTTTATCCAATTAATACAATTATTAATGCAAATTATTCAACTGTCAAATTATACGATTTAATTAAACTGGCTAGAGTTGATGAGTTGATTCTTCTACTTTTTTTCTGCATTCCAAAATTTTAATAATTTCCAGATATAATAATCCCTTGAATAACAGCTACAGTCTTGTGATTTCTATTCACGTTGGTATAATAGATAATTTATAAAGTTTCAATTGAGGAACTTTAGCTTTCCTGCGTGTGACAGTTTTCTCCTTGATGTTTTCCCATCCATATACCTATAGTGTTGTAGCCTTCATTCCTGTTGATGGTTCCCATCATGCCCCGGGAGAAGCTGTTATCTCACAGTTTCCAAAAGTCACTGCATCGCTCCATCCCATGATTTGGCTTCCTAGTAAACAAGCTGTCTTCACCATTTTTCCTGCCTAGGAAGAATGGTCTGAATCCAGACTGCAGATAGTTAATCCCAAAACTTCTATTCCCGCAGCTGGTAGACTCCTTTGCTCCCGACTGCTGATTTATGGCCAATTATCGAATACATTCCTTTGGATAATGGAGGTTAGGGAGGATTTTGCTCTATGTTTCAAAGCATAGCATTTCTCCCCCCCCCCCTTCCCTTTCTCTCACACATGCAGTTCCTATTTTGTTAAATTCCATATTATATTCCAATTTCTTCCATCCTCACTTGTGCAGATATTTTCAGTAAAACTTGCCTTCCGGGGAGGGTTGCCTAAATGTAGAGAAAAACTTTAAAGAAGCAACCTGTGGGCTCCCCTCCCTCCATTGTCTCTTTCACCAAATGAAATCTCAGTCCAAACCTTTTACATCCTTGTAGCTGGGTTGTTTTTTCAGTTTCGTATCTCATCGTCTCTGTAGTTTACTCCAATTAGAATCCAATTAACAGGATAACCTGTGCTTCCAGGAATGGGATGGGGGGGGGTCATGGCAGCCAGAGTGCTCCATGCACCCAGTGCCTTTGCCTGCCCTCTCATTCCATGAGGAAGCAAGTGTCAGGCCGCTAGGCAAACTGCAGGTGGGAGCCTGGTACCTCTTTCAACCAAAGAGAAATGCAGATAATGAAATTCCCCCATCGTTACTGGTGTTGGAAGAGACTCCATTCCTAGTGCACTGGAAACAGGAAGCCTCCATTTGTGCAATTATTTAGCTGAATACCACCCCAAGCATTGTCCATACCACCTAAATGGAGCGAAAGAATGATGGAATGTTCTATAACTAATGTTCTATTTTACAGAGGTGTTAACCAGTATAGATGTTAGTGGGGGAAAAACTTGCAGTACAATCCCATACATTTTTAGCTCAAAGTAAAACCTATTACAGTGGTACCTCCGGTTATGAACTTAATTCGTTCCAAAGGTGCATTCTTAACCTGAAACTGTTCTTAACATGAAGCGCGCTTTCGCTAATGGGGCCTCCCGCTGCTGCCGTGCGACTTCTGCTCGCATCCCGGGGCAAAGTTCGCAACCAGGAGCATCTACTTCTGAGTTAGCGGAGCTCGTTACCCGAAGCGTTCGTATGGAGGACTGTACGTAGCCTGAGGTTCCACTGTATATGCAAAGGGCTTATTCTCAGGGAAAGTGTATGTGGATGCTGAGCGTACATAACTATCATCATTAGCATTATCAACAGCAGTGATACTAATACATTTGGCATCTATGTAAGTGGTACTTTAATTAGAACAGATTTGGCTGGTCCTTTCCCTGAAGGACTTACAGTCTAAACATAAGCAGAAGGAAGAAAATGGAGGAAGGGGTAAACAGTGCCATTATTTCAATATTTCAGTCTAGTTGCAGTAGGGTATCAGGACTAGGACTAGGTTCCAAAGACCCTCCAGAAAAGTTTTGAGGAAGGTTTTGAAGGAAGCAAGGGAGGCATAAGGAATAGCAAGGGCTGAGTCATTTCAGGGGACAGGAGATTTCTGGACCACTGAGCAGTGTGAATCAAGAAGAGTGAAAGGATGTGTTGGGCTGTTAAGACAGAAGGACTAGGTAGTTCTATGGCTGTAGGACTGCAGTCTTGACAACCTAAATTAAGATAGGTTATAGCTTGTTGCTTGGCAAGACATCAGTGGAAGTCTTTGAAAGCAGCAAATTCTTGAGTTGCCGTACCAATAATTAGGGGCGACTGAACAGGTCTTTGGTAAACTGACATATGAATTGTAGCAGCCTTCAGAATTCTGAATCAAATGGCAGTCTACAAATCAAACAGAACCACAGGCAAGTTCACCTACAGTTCATTGCAAGTGCTGAATATGTATGAATCCGTAGTAGTTTAAAATACTGCCAGGTACTGCTGTATGCTTGTATCATGGGTATTCAATAAATGCATTGAACTGCAGGAAAACGTTATTCAGTGATGTGGCATTTTGGTTCACTGGTCCTTTCTTTTCCCCTGGGACACAAATTTAACAAACAATGTTTACATGCAGGCTTTACAGTTCTATATTGGAAAGAGACATCTGCAATAAATCTCATACTATCTTTGCTTTAAACTACCACTTGGTTCCAGACATATGAGAATGGACACTTTTGTATGGACAGTGGAGCAATGTGTCTGCCTCTGTGATACATGTGGATGTTTCTGTGATTTGCTGATGATGTGGCAAAATAATGTAATGCACATAATGGTAAAATTTCCACAAGCCTAACTTGGTCACGCAGGTGGCGCTGTGGGTTAAACCACAGAGCCTAGGGCTTGCCGATCAGAAGGTCGGCGGTTCGAATCCCCGCGACGGGGTGAGCTCCTGTTGCTTGGTCCCTGCTCCTGCCAACCTAGCAGTTCGAAAGCACGTCAAAGTGCAAGTAGATAAATAGGTACCACTGCAGCGGGAAGGTAAACGGCGTTTCCGTGCGCTGCTCTGGTTCGTCAGAAGCGGCTTAGTCATGCTGGCCACATGACCTGGAAGCTGTACGCCAATAATGCGAGATGAGCGCCACAACCCCAGAGTCGGTCACGACTGGACCTAATGGTCAGGGGTCCCTTTACCTTTACCTTTAACTTGGTCACATCTTTGTAGAGATGAAAAGATTGTGGAATTGGCCGCACATGCCCCAGGACCTGCTGGTGAAGGGCAGGTAATAAATTGAATAATATATTCTGCATCTCTCATTACCTGGTATGCACTGTAAGGAATAAGGAATACCGGTAATTTTATTGGCCAAGTATCAGTCATACTTGGAATTTTGCTTCGACTACATTGCAATGAAAAGAAAACGTACCTCATACAAATACTATCCCCTCACGCTACAACAGCACAACAAAGGAACTCCATACCACCAACTGACCTCCCTTCCACACACAACTACAAATTCAACAGTTTGATGGCACAAGGAAAAAAACTATTCCTGTGCCTAGACGTTTTTGTGTATAGAGTCCTGTATAGTTGACATCCCTACTGGTCCACCATGTGTGTAGAATTGCAAGCATGTAAATGATCAGTGAACCCTTAGTTGCTCCAGTGCCATTGGCATCATTTGATGAGTGCTGCTCAACGAAATTTTCCTAGTGCAGTGGTGTGTTTTTTCTGTTAATTGCTATCAAGGCAGATGACCCCCCTCCTGTATTGTACCTTGTTACTATAAGCATTGACAAGCAATGAATCTGAGTGGACTGAGAATCATGCATTTGTTAACAGCAATCACCACTTTGCAGTACCTTTGAAACAAGCAGTAATGCCCTAAAGAGGAAACCTATAACATACTGTTGCGATTGTTAATTGGCAAATACAGTCTCGTGTAGGGAATACCTAAGCAGTTCGAGTTAAAGCTGTTGTGACCATAATCTGCTGTTGATCTTTTCTAAACAAGCCCCCTGCTCCCCCTTTTTTTGATGGATTAGATCCAAACTCCATTATAGCCAGCCAGTGGTTACAGATGGTCCTTCAGGAGACCAGTGGACGAAACAAAGGCAGTTGCAGCAACAGAAGCCATATAACAATCATTTTGAGACATCTGATGCATTAAAACTAAAGGTGAGTTTCCTTTTAATACATTTTTGTGCTAGCTCAAATTCTGTGAAACTTGGTTTTCTGTGTACATGAGGCATTTTAACTTTCAAACTTCACAAGCTTGTGTCTTAAGGGAATAAGACTGTATATATTAATCAGAGAATTACTAAGCATATGCACAGTACTTTAATCACCTGCAATATAGTTATCAAATTTCATTCAGTTTAATATATATGCATAAGCATACAGTATGCGGCCATGGATTTTTAACTTCAGTTCCTTCTTTTTCTTTGTGTGGTGGTTTGCTCAAGAACCCACGTAGCAATGGTAGAAAGCAATACCAAGACACTCCCAATCAAAAGAAGAAAACTAACGGAGTGCAAAGTCAGCCAGCTAAACAGAACCAAACTTTGGTAAGTTGTTTAATGGTAAATAAGAAGTGTAAAGAACATTGAATGGTCAGCAGTGCTGTAGAATCACAGAGGGCATCAAGAAGATTGCAGTGATAGTTGGAGCTGCAGATGCCCTTACAGTGTCCTCGCAGCATGAGACAGGCTGTGGACAGATAAAACGTTGGCTTGGACACTCTCAGTTTCTGGGCTTTTGCTGCTCTTGAGACCTGTCCAAGATTTTGGCTGGGTTTAAAAAGGAAGTGGGGGAGTGTCCTCTCATAACTTTATTTGGATTTGCCCAGAAGTAGTTGAGAAGAGTCTCTTGTGCTTCCCTTTGGTAAACTGCTACTCAAAAGTAATCCTGGGGAGGATAGCAAAAGTTGTAACGGATTCGTGTGTGGCTCAGTTAGCTACAAAAGAATGCAATGTAACGGGGGTAGAGCTTGCAGTATGAGTTGCCACAGGACATACATATGCTTTCAGATTTCTGTATGTGGTGAACGACCATTGGGTTGTAACCTTCCATGAAGTTAGTTTGGCCTGCAAAAGAGATTCTTCTTCGTAGCTTTCAAGGTAGAACAACCTAATTCTGCATTTTTTAATATATGTGGTAAGAGGCATCTCTTCTGCACTCTTCATCCGTTGCCAGATACATTTAAAACAAAACTCAAACTAATACAAAACTCAAACTCATACAGTTATCTTCTTAACCAGAAATGTGAAAAGAAGTTACACCCCAGGAGACTTCAAGATAATTTTGAAACAGGTAAGTATGCATATGCTACATTCTGAAGTTAGCACTTTTGTTGGTTATTTTTCACTGTGCATTGTATCTTAAGCAACACGACACCCTGGTTCAGATGTAACTATCTCAAGCCACTTAACCATGGTATATAGGGCCAGGCACTAGCCATGAGTGCAGCTATGCTTGCTAACCAGGATACAATACATGCTGGTTTCATATCTTAGTTGGCAACTAGGGAACTCCCCCCCCCCCCCAAGAACTGCATTTTCTTTGGGGTCATGTTTTAAGGCATGCTTGCTGGTAGTGGACCTAGCCAGAGTCACCCACCTTTGTAGTGGTGATCTTGAGAGTCTCTTCACCAACCCTCCCCCTCTCACGCATGCACCCATCCACAAAGACTTCCCTAGTGTTAATTATTAACTGGGGGGGAGGACCCTCCCCCACCCTTCATACCATCTATAAATTTTCTCCATTATTATAAATCCTAACCCTTTGTGGGGGAAGGGGGGAATTCTCATGCAGCTGGCAAGGGAATATCGAACCCTTCCTATGTACTGCAATTCCAGTGAACCCCCGCACCACAAATGTGGCAATTAGTCTTTTTTATTTTATTTAAAAGCCTCCCATTGTTCCTATCACACTGAAGCCCTACATGCAAACTGCAGAAGAAATAGTACCTCCTGATTCTTTGTAGGTACTGGGCCTTTTTGTCCTATAAAACCACTGAAGTAAAAACCACACGTCTTAATTCATAGCTTGGATGTGGGAGATTTTGGTAGTGGAGACTAATTGTATGTGAACTACTGTTGTTCAGAAAGTCACATGTTGAACCTCGACCCATGATCACATCCTGATTCAGTTTATCTGCAGTATGCAAGAGTCACTTGTGCAACCAGGGTGTTCCACAAATGTCTGTATGTTGAAGGAAGATATATATGTTACTGATTTTCCCCCCTACGTTTCTCTGACAGTCTTCTTGGCTAAAAGGCAGTATATAAATGCTATAAATAAATCACTTCAAATGTATATTGTTCCAAGTGTTCTTTCCTGCAAACCTGTTTTAACTTAACAGTTTTTAATGAATAAGTGGCCAAATAATTTGAAACTTTCTTTAGTAATCTGTATGTACTGTTCTTTTTTAATCTGAATAGTAAGACTATTTCTGCCAAAATAATTTGTTTTATCTTTTTTTTTTAATCCAGAAGCAGCATATGACATGTGTTGTGTCAATGAAGACCAGCTCTTAGAACATGGACAATCAGGGTCATGCAATGGCCACTGCAAATTCTCTTTCTCCTCACGAGCTTTTCTGAGCTTCAAGTTTGACCATGACGCTATCCTGAAGAGTTTTGACCTTTGATGGTTGTTCATTTGCACAAGTCTGCCACAGACCTGGTGCAAAGTAGCTGAGCAGGTTTCTTAAATCCAGCCTTTACCCTTTCTCAGGTTTAAAAGCAATGCAGGGACCTAGTGATGGGCTGGAAGGCTTCTCATCGCAATATTGGAGTGACACCATTACAGTGTTGCACTTTAAATGCAGTATAGCTTTTACCTGCAGAGGGGAAAAATGCTTTCCAGTGTTTCATTTGCTAGTTCCTAACTATGCATTAGAGGGCATTTTTTTTGCTGTGTGTTTAGAGAAGTATTTTATTTAGCCCTAGTGCTATACTAACCTCTTAAGTGTTTAGATTTGCTCTGATGTACAATAATTCTTTTGTTTCCAGTATGTCACAACAGGGTGGCAACCGGCATGAAACTTCTGAGGACACACCTGTTTTGTATTCTGGATATAGTTAAGACCTCTTATGACTTTGTATGCTAAAAGGCAAATTTCTCTTTTTGCTAGTTCAGGATCCTCTTCCCTCGGATCTTCTGGCTTTTGAAACTAGTTTCTTCCGTTTGATTCTCTTTTGCACTGTACCAGGTTTTTTTTTTAAAGGCATGTTTTAAAATGGTAATGGTATCATGAAAAGCTGAATTCTGCTCAAAGATTGTCTCTCCCCTCCTCTCCAGTTCCAATAGGATTGGGTGGTGGTGTTCAGCCATGGTAAACCTGGTTTTCTTGGTCTGATTTTGCTGTTTCTACCATTTTGGAATAATGGCAACTAGTTTGAATAGGCAGCATGTTAAAATGTGGATTGGGGGGGATAATTTTACTGTATAGAATGTAAACTAGCCCTTTTAAAGTACTGCAAGGAGAGAATTCAAAGCATGTTCAGGGCTGCACATGATATTCAGCCTAATGAATTTTGTTTTGTCATTGTACTGTTTTATTCTATTCTGTTATATTTTTACCAATATCTTTCTGGTTCAACATTGAGTTGGGTGTCAACACAATAGCTGCAACAGTTAACATTTTAACAAGAATGCAGCAAGGAGTGCAAGAGAAAGGCATTTAAGTTTTTATTTTAACAAAATGTACAGATTGCTTAATCTAAAAAAAATCTTGAATGGTTTACAAAACGACGTCCCATGATTGTTCTGAAGGCATGACTGTGAACATAACTTACCTACAGAGCTGCTGCTGAATTTCTCTCTCTCTTTCTCTCCATATCCTACCTTTACCTTGGCAGTGTAGAACAGCTTGTAATAAGTGTTTGATATTTCAAAAATCAAACTTCCAGCCTACCTGGGTTAAAGTTTGGGAACTGAGTAAACTGTTTATAATTTTGCATAGTGCCTCTTCTCTTGCAAAATCTATATAATCTCCCTTGCTGAAGGACTGTCAAGGAAAGTATAAACTTTGTGGGTCTCCATTTTGCCTGGGAAAGAAGCTCAAATTAACTTCCAAGTAAATCAGGTTTTATTAACAGGCCATTTTAAATATTGAGTGACAGATTTGCTGAGTAGTTACATACCTGCCAGCCACATCCATAATTTATTCAAATCAGCAAATTCACTGGATCTGCTAATCTGTTAAGACTGTTGAAAGGTTGGTGATAGACGGAGACACCACTTTCCCCCTGTCCACCTCTATTTAGAGGGGAAATTTTTGGTCAGTATTTAGTGCAGTTTGACTTTTTATAGCAATAAAAGTGCCTACCTTACTAAATTATCGTTCATGGCAAATTGCATTTTCAGACTGCTTGTGCCAATCTTCTTCTGATATGTAGCTTCATTTCCCAGGAATATTGCTCTTTATGCTGCTTCCTTTTTGGTACACCATGGATCTCTGGCACAGTTATGTGAATTTCAGATACGAAAGGAATTCCTTCCTGTCAAACACTTAAATCACTGTACTAGCAGTGAGACAAAACATCTCAAGTGAAACAGCTTTGTGTTCAGAGTGTGCAAGTTTTGCCCTGACGTCTGGATAGACAAAGTGTAGCTCCCATTTTGCAATTCTTTAGCAAAGACAGTGTCAGGCTTCTTCATAGATAGCTTCCCAGAAGCTATAAAAGACTAACTTGGGTTTGTTAAATCTAGCCTTAAAATGGGTTGCAAGTAAACATGGTAAATATGCAATAATTTTCACTTTTACAAGGTACCATGTTTCATAAAGTTGTGTTCCTTAATTTTATTATCATATATTAAGAGTGTCTGGAAATAACTGCTTTATGGATTCCTGGGTGTCCTGCACTGTGAACATTTCAGGTTGTTTACTTTTAATTTGTTTGTATGGTATGAGTTTTTTTTTGTTTTGTTTTGCTTGCAAAGTGTTTAAATGAATCTTTTTATACGCGTGTATTCCAAAGTCCAGGCATATGGTTTACATAGATTTCTGTAAAACAATGAAGAAAGGGCAATTTGGGAATTGTGAATTTTTGTTTCTCTGTGGGCATTTTAACAGATGGGGGAATAAATGATATGTGAATGGATTTGAGATAATCTTTACAGAAAGATCAAACTGCTTGAATGTTGACTGCTGGTCTGATGTGCTTGAGGAGATGCAACAAACTCCTCTCTGCTGCACCTAATTGCATTACTTGTCTGATCCTTTTGAGGTCAAATTATTTCTGCTACAAAAGCAAAGGATGCTCAGCAGACAAAAGACTTTAAACAGGATTCTTGGGACTGCATACTGAGCTTTTGGACAATGGCTTTGTACTTTGATTTATAGCTACTCTGTTTTGTTTTGTTTTTGGTGGCTCATGAAGTCTGTGATTTCCGCTGGACTTGTGTGCTATTGAAAGCTTTGTATTCAATATCTGAGCTTGAGAAAGCAGAATTGACGAGAAAGGAGCAGTTTTAACATTTAGCTGCACTTCACTTTTCCAGGGATTAAGGTAGCCTTTAGGCTCAAATATTTGTGTGCTAAGGTTAGCAGTTTGCTCTGCAGAATTGTAGTACTAAATACTGGTATACAGCTGTGGCAAAAATTCCTCTGATTTTAGTTGAATTTTGGGGCTGTTTTGCATGGTTGGTTGCAGGAAAAGCACAGCAAAATTTTGCAGAGTGGCCCATGGCTCATATCAAGCTTGTGATGTACAACCACATACTAGTGCTGGAGATTTATGAAAGGGTCCTTAGAGCAGCTTCTGATATGAAGCTTGGTATTTGACAGCTGGTGCTTCTCCCTGTTCCTTCCATTTCTGTCCCATCTGAAATGGAACTGCGAGTTGCAAATGTTCTGAGTCTGGCAGCTTGTGAGTTTTTCTTAGCCGCCCATGCAGAGGTTATGCATGTTCCTCTGCACCCCAAGAAGTCTGAGCATAGCTGTTATGGTAGTTCTTAATTGTGAAATGTGCAATTCAGATGTTCTTGCTCACAGTTCCTTACACTAGAGTGCTTACATGTGACAATAATTTACTGTGCTCTGTGAAGGCATCCTTACAGGAAAGTGAGCTATTACTGAAATCTTGGTATACTCTTTAAATATATGTAGCTATATCTTTTTCACAAAGGGAAAGATAAATAGGCTTAAAACCTTACTTTTTTGCAGTAAGCACTGACTGATGCAATATGGCTTGGACGCATATATATTCAGCATGCATTTATCATTGCTTTTATTTTTGATAAGAACAATGGAAAAAAATAAACTCCTTAATTTGTTATTGTCAGGATCACGAAAATCCTAACTTCCTGCCTGGTTTTGAACTCTTCAACCAGTTTTTAAAATAAATATTTAATCTTTTTTGACAATGATCCAAGGAGCCACATGGCCCATTCTGTGCATTTGTGTATTTAAGTAGGCTTGGAACTGATTTCTCCCCTTCCACCCCTTTTTTTCCTTTAAGCAGTAGCATTTTATGGTATGTAACAAATAACTGCTTTTAAAATGGGAGAAGTGAAAAACAATCTTGTATTCTACAAAAGCAGCTCTTTGGATTCTTGCTGTTGTGGTTTAAATAACACAAACTGTGCTTGGAAATGATGTACAGGTTGCTGTTTGAAATGAGTTAAGAAGTTGATTGAATGGACCAATGCTATAAAAAAGTGACATTTAATTTGTTTCATTAATGAAGCATAGATCACATCAAGAAAGGAATGTGCATTTTACAATATATTTCTACAACTACAAATATTTTATATAAAGGATCAGTGATGCTAACTTTCATAACGGCTGTAGCCACAGTATTCAACCACAGGCTTGTTCTTGCCCAAAATTGGTCTATTCTTTCAAGCTGAACAATTTTAACAGAACTAAACGTTCTCGGAAATAAATTTTACTTTGACTGAAAATGTGTGTTTAAGCAGTAGGATTGTTCACTGCTATGCTTTGTGAAAAATGGCATTGCTACAGAAGGGTGTGCAATGACCTAATCTGACAACTTGTGTTATTTCATAATACTTCAATGTGATTTTGCAGCCTCGCTTTAAAGAAGAGATAGTAACAAGTTGTTCTTCATAATTTGTGAGAGGCGGAGAGCAGTGGGCTAGGTATGTATTGCTTTATTTGTTATAGGCTAGATAATATAGGTAACTTTTTCACTAAGTTAACATGGTTTGGGATTGGTCTATTAAAAAAAGTACACTGTTAGGAGCTAAGTAAGCTAATGTGTTTATTTTTATGTTCATTGAGCAATTTGTTTTTACTTATTACTGCTTTTGTTTTATATAAATGCTTACTAGTAAGTTTTGGACTTCTGGATAACTTGTAAACTTGAAATGTGATTATTGCTCTGAACTGCAAAATACAGCTGGGTCATGCCTACAATACTGATGTATAAAAAATTGCAACTGGTGTTGCCCCTAGGTATCAGTATGTGAATTGTCAAGAGAAAGCATTTTTCTGAAAATTTGTGGAATTGCACTTGGAGCCCACGAAACATGAAAACAGAGCATAAAAGAATTGTCATGTGAGTTCTGTACATTCATCCATTTGTTATTAAAACAGTTAATTTTCATGTTTTCATATAAACAAATGGTTTATATGGTTGTGCAAGCAGTGAGAAGGGTTCACACAATGATATATAAAATAAGAACTAGGAAAGCATTTTCCTGCCAAGAAGCAGTGACTCTATAACCTTTGATAAAAAAGAAAAAAAGGCATAATGATATTTGCATTAGAAATTTATTCAGAATATAAGAACATTTGTAAAAGTATTATAAATGCCTCTGTATAAATAAATGCAGTTTGTACAAGTCTATATCAAATAAAACAAAGTAGCTATTTTACAGCAGCTAAAGAACTAAAACTGTTGGGAAATCAATTAAAATTGTAGTTTTCCATGAAAAATGCAAATATAAACAGCAAAGCAATACTGACATTTAATGCAAAATTATATGTGCTTTGTAAATAACTAACAGTACATTCAAGCTGGTGTAAAAGGTTTTTTTTATACCTTAACTGGAAAATAACAGGTTTAGAACATGTTCCATGCAACATATGACAAACTCATCGACTTCTAGAAACCTGTTCTAATAATACAACTCAACGTGTCACATTTAGACGAAAAGGACTGAATAGTTGACTAGATTTGTCATTAAAACAATCACTTCCGTGTAACAATGGAATGGATAGTTCTGGAAGTTTTGTTTAGCATGACAATACACAGCACACACACACATGTCAGGTCTGCCTGAGGTTTTGGGCACAGAGATGGTTTTTAAAACAGCTGCATAACTGAATTTTTGGTATTTTGACTTGAGTGGCAGTAACAGATTTTTGCTTTCAACCTAAATACCTTGAACTCTATTGGCAGTAGCCAGTGTCTGCTTTTTTTGACCATTCTAGCTGCTAAGTGACTGCTTGTTGAAGGAAGCATCTGATAGGCGAGAGAGCTGCTTCCCACCACAGAAACATACCAAAGCTTAAATTTAGTAGACCACCCTCCTGTGGAAGGTTCATAACATACTCACAAAAATGTTCTTCGAGAACTTATAAATTACTGTTCCACACAAGTGCTTTAAAGTAACATTCTTGCAATATTGTACTAAAAAATAAAGAGATTATTGTCAGGAAAATACAGATCCATTAAGTGTTTTGGTGGTGGGTGGGACGGTTTCCCACCACTTTGCCCCAACCAAGTACAGTTGTAGCTTGGTTTTTGAACAGAATCCGTTCTGGAAGTTCGTTGAGCTTCCTGCACTCAATCGGAAGCTGTATCAGATGTTCGGCTTCCAAAAAACATTCACAAACCGGAACACACACTCCTGGGTTTGTGGCGTTCGAGAACCAAGGTATGACTGTAATCAATTTTGGTAAATCAGACAGTTCTGGTTATTGAAACACAGCTACAATCCCGTCCTGCAAGTGAAATTGGTGAGTATAGCATACATGCAGGAAGGATAGTTAGGTGGTTGTTAGCTGCCCATTTGCACCAGAAATCAAGAATTAAAACTTACAAGGTAGTGGGCAGGTATCTTACCTAATAACCGTGGCTCAAGCTCTGGGCATTTAACGTATAAAACCAGAGTTGGGGCAGCAGTCTTAGTCCAATAAACAATTGGTACATAGCACATTGGGGACAGATCTTTTACTTTAAAGCTGGAACTTGTAAAATAGAAAGTGGTCTTATGAAAACCTAGAACATGCCCCAATGAATTTGGGGGGGGCAAAGCTAAGAAAATCTTAAAGGGTGGGACAGAAGGGAGTCTTGGTGCTCTTTTATATGTGCTCAAAGTCCTTGAAAAATCCATCAGGATTGGTAGCAAAGCAGTGCCTCTAATATAACATAAAACAAACATCTTTCAGGATTGCAGAGGAATGTATACATTCTATAAATACCTGGTAAAGGTGCAGGTGGGAAGCACTACATGTATCTTCCAGGAGGCATTCAGTTCAGGTCAGCTGAGCTGACCACCCCCACCCCCATGCACCACATAGCTTCTTTAATCAGAAAGGCTGGTTCTGTAAGATGTTTGAGCACTGAACATAAGAAAACTGGTTAGTGGGAGGGTTTAAAAAAGGTGCCCCATACTGTGTAGATGATGGACAGAGAAAGTTTTGGGCCTCTTTGGAGATGATCTAAAGAAATACTTTGAAGAGTATTTCTTAATAGTCTGAAGACCTGAACTGAAATCCACCGAGATTCTATTGCTCCTGCACCATCAATTCATTTAACAGATCTTATTCACAGAAGCTGTGGCATGCACCGTCTTATTCAAGACAATACAGGGCACAGCTACCAGCTAGCCTTGAAGATGTCACTGCTTATCCTTTAAACATGCTAAGGTGAAGGAGTCGCTCCTGGGCCAGAAGGTCCAGTTTGGGTAACAGTGGCCATAGCTGGCTAGAAGGTCTTTCTCCCTGGAGTTGGACAACCAAGGCCTCCTGGTTATACCTTGTCCTCTCCAAATCTTAATTTAGGATGCCATTAATTCATTTGGAGAAACATTAACATAGTCTGCATGTAAACTGAATTTTGCTTAAGAAAGCCAATTAGGATGAAGGGCAAAAGATGACCAAAATTGTCCACCTACTATACAGCTTGCCACATGGATAGATGTGCTATATCGGAAAACAACAATGCAGCAGAAAGACAGACAACAAATCAGGTATAAATGAGAGTTAAACATGCATTACTTAACATTAATTTTCACATATTTGCCCTCTTCCTGAATGCTAAACCTTAAAAATACGGACAGACAAAACAAAACACCCCGTAGAGCAGTGGTGGCCAAACTTGACCCTCTAGCTGTTTTGGGACTACAATTCCCATCATCCCTGGCCACTGGTCCTGTTAGCTAGGGATGATGGGAGGAGTAGTCCAAAAACAGCTGGAGGGCAAAGTTTGGCCACCACTGCTGTAGAGGCACCTGAACATTTCACTCCCTCAGCTTGAACAGGTAAAATACCACAACACAGAAGAGAGACTGCAGCAGAAATCCCAAAACCTGTCCAGAAAAGCACATCTGATCAGCTACAGTGAAATTATGTGGAAGAACTTGGGACTGTTGGCTGCTTAGAGAATCAGTCCGGGGGGGGGGGGGGGATGTATCAAAGAGGAAGGCACCATAGAGTTGCTTGTGCCACGGCTGAGACGCTCCTCCCTTGATTCCCAGAACGTTTGCCTAGACTCCCTCTTCCTGCCCCCAATGAGTTATTGCTGCATTTATGTCTAGGGAAGAACAGAGGCTAGAGTATTAAAAATAGTTTTAAAAGTTATATAAAGAACTGACTAAGGCAACCTGCTGCACTCCCGCTGATAACGATGGGCTTTACAGGGCCAGACTAGCATCATAATAGCACTTTTGCAAGTGACTTCATACAGCTTTTCAGGGAGCACCACCCTACATTCATTTGATTAGGCACATTGCTTACAACCTAAACCATGTTCAGCCTCGGAACTTGATGAAATCATTATTCTGACACTGTACAGCAACTGCATCTACTCCCATTTTAGGGGGTGGGGTGTACAATTTCGTACCACCTCTACCTGGATCGGAAAAACAGTTGGATTGCCTGCTTTGATTCCGCTGGTATGTCTAGAAGAGAGGTTCAAACGGCATAGCACCCTCCTGTTAGATGGGAGGGTGTCAGGCACTGGGTCAGCATATTCAAAGCTCCTTTGAATTGCCTCTTCCTTTTTAAATACTACTTCCCATTTAAAATCTCACTTGGCAGCACTAGCTGCACGCATGCAGAGCTGGTCGGCTCCAGTCTCCTGGAGAGGAATGAGTCACAATGCTTCTTCCTTAGATGTGTCTTGCAGGGCTATGGTAATGTTTGCTTGGGCTTAATCTGTGGCCAGAGGCTAACTACAAAAAAATGTGGCTCTCCCCTTAGTAAGTGTCTGAGCATTTTTACTGGAGAGAAGGAGCTAGAGGGGATGGGATGGAGAGAATTGCTACCCATTCAAATGAAAGCTACCTGTCCCATGGCCTTTAAACATTCCCTCAAAAAATGCAGGGCATTTGAACGTTCTTGATGAACAGTAGAGTGTTCGTGCCAGTAACAATTTGGAGGAAGAAAAAGGGAAATTTTGTGAATAAAAAAAAATTACATAGAACCTTGATAAACGGATACATTAACCATCAGGCACTGTCTGATATACACAGCCATCCAAAGCCTCACTTAAATTTTTGGCTCCTCCAGATGGCTATATATTGCCAAAGTAATAACTCCTCTTTTTGAGGCACTGACCTCCACCTTTCCCAGATCTGCCTGTGTGTTCACCACCTAATTGAGTCTTTCAAGGAGACAAATATGCAAAGCACATGGATTCTTTTCAAAATTAAAAATAAAAATCTTCCCCTCTACTTAAAGTGACGTTTCATTGGTATGGGGCCTTGAGTTCTCCTCTTCTAGCAAGGCAATTCTTTGTTTGAGCATTCTTACTTGGGTCTCATGCCTTTCAACCATCGCCATCATTTGGGATTCCAGTTTCTTCAGCTTGTTTTGATGCTTTTTCTTTGCTTTCTCATAGGCAGCCACAAGGTTACTGTTGGAATACAAGCAGCAACAGGTCATTCTGGGGTGTTTCATGTGAGAATCTCAAATCCACATCTTAGATACAGATATCTGTTATTTTCTGGATAGCATCTTCTCCACTTCCAACCCCAGTTGCCCATGCAACTTTTATTAAGTGGGCAGATGATTTTACAGTTTTCATTGCTTCGGGGGGCATAGATGCAAAGCTGTAGTCTGCTTAAGAGTACAGTTAGTTGCTTTATTTGCATACTTCTTTTCTGTATAACTTTCACTCAAGGTGGTTCACAATAAACACGAGTTTCAAACATAAATAGTTCCAGTTCAGTGTCACACATAATATAGTTGAGATTCATGCATGGATGGGGGTCCTTTCTAACTACAATTCTATGATTCTAGTGCGTACTGCCATTTGGCCAGGGGTGGGTGAGATCCTTTACCTGTTTGCTCTTTTCAGGTCATTGACGAACTCTGCAGACTGCTGGTGCCGGATTTCACTGCTCTTTGTCAGTCTTTCTAAGGCACTCACCAACTCCTGCACTCTGCCTTTCAGCTTCTTTTCTCTGAAAAAGCACAAAGCGTAATTATTTACCACTACACATTTATGCATGAAGGACGAATAGACCCAGTGTGGTGTAGTGGTTGAAAGTGGAGGTTTAGGACCAGGAAGAGTAACCGTCCAGATACAGACTCTCAACCTATATCCTTCATGGGGTGGTGGGTGGGGAGATTGTGTATGGCACCTTGAGTTTCTCGGAGGGCAGGTGAGATATAAATGGATAAATAGTTCAAAATCACTGGTAGGGAATGCATATACACAACTGGAAGTTGCAGCTGCTGTTGTGCAATTCCTGGAGTCAAGGACGCCACAGTGTCACTATTACTTTCCACACTTGTGTTAACCCTCTTTCCCATGTTGTGTAAAGGAGACACAGTTTCCTCCTGTGTGATCCAAGTCTTTGCATGTTAGCCCTACAATACAAGAAGCTGCAGTAGCTGGGTCTAAAGTGAAGCATTGATAAGAAGGTGTCTCCTGGATCTCTTTAACAAGAGCCATCCAGGGGCCATCCCCAAGGTAAAAGCATCTCAGATGTGATCAGTACAATCATGTCTATTTTGCTGTTCTGCATAGACAAAAGGCACCTAAGAGAGTTTCTTTCTCATCGTTCTAGCTTTAACTTGTGTTTTCAGTGCACAATTAAGCTTGTGAAAGGTTGAAATTGGCATTCAGAATAAGGGCTCTCATACGGTTTCTCTAAGATAAGGCAACCACTTAAAGTTCTGATTGTTGCAGAGGAGGAAATGGTTCTAAGCCTGGGAGCTACGAAAAGTATTCTCTTTCCCCTTGACAAGTGAGATCAGTGATGTGGAATGGGTTCCAGGCACTCAGCAACACTGCAGAAAGTCTCCGAAAGACTGGTGCCACTTTGAAGGGGATGAGAAATGAAGTTTGTGGCAAGCACAATCTGAACATGGCTTACTGCAACCTATATTGGGGAAAGAGTTTAATTAGCGCATAGTCCTAGACTGGCCTGTAGGTGGCACTGTCCTACTATGTCAGGAAGAGTGACCAAACATGCTTTTTTAAAGTCAAGAGTTCAGCAAAAAAAATTTTTTTTGAAAAAAAAAGATGTGTTACAAATGCACTTAAAATAGTCATCGCTAGTCAACTTGCTAAATATATAGAGTGGGCCTCAATTGCAGAGATAATAAATAGTAAGATAGGCAAAGAGGCAGCTTTGTGTCATACCTAAACAATTGTCAAGTGTCCTAACAACCTGGGAGAAAACACATTTGGATGAATATTTGTGCCTCCTTAAGAGATGCTTTCTGTATGAGGAATAGCTAACCTGTTGATGAACTACAACACCCTTCATCCCTGACAAATGGCCATGCTGGCTGAGGTTGGTGAGAGTTTTGAGTCCAACAATATTATCAGTTAGTGAGCTATAAGGTCTAATACACTCAGGACCTGGGTTCCACTGATCTCCAAGTTCCTTTCTATAGAACGGAAGCTAGAAGATATACATGAAGCTGCAAGAGTGCAGAAGTCCCAAGATTTGCTGCTTTCTGAGTCCTATTCAAAATTTTTTTCATAATAATAGCTTTTTACCAAAACACATAGATTCAACATGTATTTTATTAAGTACTCTTTCCAGATCCAGAGAACAGCTGGTTTTTATATTTTCAAAAATCAGCCACTGGGAATCATCTTAGAATGTCTTAGATATAACCTGGAAAATGCATAGCACCGAGATTTGCACAACATATGAAATTTGATACCTCTTCCCACACTCTTAAGAATGCTACCTTTGCAGTCTTTATGCTTTTAAGACCAAGCTGGCTTTTTTACTTTCCCATCCCAGCTTTGCATAACGCTCCGCCTAAAAAAGTGTCCTGGATAACTTCAAAGATTGCTTGCTATTTTCTCTTTTCTGTTGGCTTAATAAAAATATTGACCTACTATGGATTTGGGGAACCATTTTTCCAGTAAACCACAAACCTGGATTAAAGGCAAATTGTTTGTTGCCTGCTTTGGAAAAAAGTTACTCTGTAGCTCCCTATTGCACCAACCAAATGTAATTTGGTGAGTGATGGACCTATCATTCCTTTCTGTGTAGTGACACGCAACATGGAACAATAAAGCATTGTTCAACTATAATAATGCTGTTGAACAGACAAACCTGTGTTATACTGCATGAGTCAGGACTACTGAGCTCAGTATCTTGCTCTGAGTGGCAGTGGCTCTCCAGAGTTCAGACAAGAGCCTTTCCTACCTGGGAGATGCCAATGTCTGAACCCGGGACCTTCTACATGTGAATAACATGTTCCACCTACAGTTTCTCCCCTAAGCACCGTCCTGGCTGGCAATATAAACCAAACACAAAGATGCATCAGCTACCGTCAACTCCGCAAAACATTTTCAAACTAATGCTGATACTTACAGAACAACTGTTATTCAGTCATCAATAAAGGGAATACACTTTTGTTAATGGTAGATTCATGTAACTTAAGTGCTTTGCATTTCTGTGTTCCTAAATAAAACTTAAATCACACTGCACAGCTAAGGCGAGACATTAGCAAGAGTGTATTTCACCATCAGGACATGGTTTGGGCATCAAAGTATGGTGTCAAAGAATATTTCTCTCCCCAGCCCCAAACATTGATTGCACAAGTATTCTCATGATAGCCGAAAGAAATCTGCAAAAAAAATTCTGTGAAGTATACCTGCTTTTCTGGAAGGTGTTTCTCAAACATTCCCCCCTGCGCCCTACAAATTCAGTAATACGCACATGTATTTGTCAATGCCAGATAACAAGGATAAATTCAATCATTTGCTGAAATGTGAAATATTGTCCTGAAGGAGCGTCTCCACCCCCATCTATCTACCCAGACACTGAGGTCCAGCGCCAAGGGACTTCTGGCGGTTTCCTCACTGCGAGAAGCCAAGTTACAGGGAAACCAGGCAGAGGGCCTTCTCGGTAGTGGCACCCCCCCTGTGGAACGCCCTCCCACCAGATGTCAAAGAGAAAAACTACCAGACTTTTAGAAGACATCTGAAGGCAGCCCTGTTTAGGGAAGCTTTTGATGTTTGAATTATTGTATTTTAATATTTTGTTGGAAGCCACCCAGAGTGGCTGGGGAAGCCCAGCCAGATGGGCGGGGTATAAATAATAAATTATTATTATTATTATTTATTATGAGTCTGTGCTATTTTGCAGTTATGCAAAAATATGGTAGCCTTTTATTAGCATATGGGCATTTTCACGGACAGGTATAATGCATCTCCACTCTCAATAGGTTAGGAACCCCCTTTGACTAAGGAAAGGTTGAAGAAAGATGGGATTAATGAAAAGGCAGGAATCCCTGTACCCTGCAGATGGCCACGTCATTATCAGAAGTGCTCTATAGCCTCTGTTACAATCTGTCTCAGGATTTGGCACTGAACTGTAGCAGAGCCCCCACTGTTTAATGTACATGGTAATTAGGTCATGGAAAGAGCGAAGTGTGGAATAAATGCTGGCAAGAAGCTGTGAGCACAATGCTTTGGGAGGAGCAATGGGTTTGCTTTAATACACAATCTGAGTTGGCATCTGTGTGTAACTACTGCAGTGTAATTTTTGCTATCACTTTTTAATTGGGTATTGTATGTTTGCAGTACAGTACTGTATTTCATTTTGGTTTTGCTTCAAGCATTTCCGGAATCCAAGAGAGGACCAAGCTCATCAAAATCAATTGTCTTCCTGAAAAGCGACTGAACAGGTCCTAATCCCCGCAAAATGCGCGTGTTTTTAAAAGAGGCACATACAAAGATTTTTGTTCTGTAGCCCATTATTAGAATGGCTGTGTCTTATTAACAGAGGAGCTTCACCAGCCTAGACCAGTTTTTGCCAGCATCACTAAGGGCACTAGAGCAAAACAGCAAACACCCACCCAATAAAGGTCATTCTGCTGAGAAGGAAAACAACCAGACCACCACTATTAAACTGAAAATAATCTATTATTATAGCAAGCCACCGTGGTGCAGCAGACAGATGCTTTTTATTATTGGCTACTTTTGTACCCCAGACTTCTCAGAGGAATTTTAGCCTGATAAGGTAGAGCTGATTTGTGTGAGAGCTATGCAAGGCTACTGAGAGTGGATCTGAACCTGTATTTTTGACACCCAAGCCTGATGCACCACACTGCTCACTGGGTAACCCTAAATGAGTTTTGCAGTTGGCAAAATGAAGATAACAATCTACTCCACATGGCTGTTGTAAGTAGGAATAAGAGAGGCATGTGTAGTTTTGGGGCCGTATATAATGCCACACAGCGGGCACAGTGGTCTAAGGCTTGCCGATCAGAAGGTCGGTGGTTCGAATCCCTGCAACGGGGTGAGATCCCGTTGCTCAGTCCCTGCTCCTGCCAACCTAGCAGTTCAAAAGCACGTCAAAGTGCAAGTAGATAAATAAGTACCGCTCTGGTGGGAAGGTAAACGGCGTTTCCATGTGCTGCTCTGGTTCGCCAGAAGCAGCTTAGTCATGCTGGCCACATGACCCAGAAGCTGTCTGCGGACAAACGCCGGCTCCCTCAGCCACTAAAGCGAGATGAGTGCCGCAACCCCAGTCATCCGCGACTGGACCTAATGGTCAGGGGTACCTTTACCTTTATAATGGCATCAATGAAAAGCAGTAACAGTAAAATCTCAAGAGTCAGAATTTAACCTTTTAAACAAAGGGATTTCTAAGATATTGGCAACAGTACTGCTTCCTACTTTGTTGAATGTCCGGTATAGAAGGCGGATTTCCATGACTTTTTGGTCTTGATGCTGAGGTGGTCATGAGTCTGTGCTAGCCAAGCAGCATGGATGTTTTCGTGACCTAAGATACTATTTCACGGGGAGTCAAGCTGAAATCATTGCACTTCATGCAATTGTCTGCATCATTCACCCTTAAGTGAATTTTGGTCAATAATTATCTGTTCCAGATTTGAACTGGGGAAGTAAATCTGAATACCTTTAATTCTCCTTGCTAAACTCAGTAATCATGTACAATGCATTTTTTTTATAAAATGTCTCTCTCTCAAAAAAATCCAGTGTTGCAGATGGAGAGGGGAGGCATTTACTCCTATTTGTTTCAGAGGATTGGCAGTTTTTTTGAATCTCCCTTCTTCTCATCCATTTTTCATAGAATCCTAGAAACCCGAGTCAACCCACCCTCACAAAAAAGCCTCTGTTAGCTCATCTCATCCTCTGCTTTGCCAGTGCATGATTGTTCCCTACAGGACATTTCTCTCATTTCCTTTTCCCTGGGGAGTAACTGCTGTAAGTGCTTGTGACCTGTTGGTGAATTTATTAAGGATGAAGCCCAACAGGCAAAATGGGGGAGTCTGCGAAGCAAATGATCACTGTCTACGTGTAGTAAGGAAAACGCACTGTAAGCATTACAGGAGGAACGGTGCTGAACTTATTCTAGAGCTTAAGGCTGCAGGCCTGTCCCCACTTCCCTGGAAATAAGCTGCACTAATCTCAATGGGACTAGTGTCTGAATAGACATTTAAGGCTCCAACAAACAGTAGTTTTTCCTACATAGACAATTACATAGGAAAGCACTCTTCCATCACATGTTTTGAAATACACAGCATTATCAAAGGAAGCATTTCTTTCTACAGCAAGAAACCGCCATACAATGATATTCACGTATTTTACTATACTGCAGAAAAGTGTTGTCTGTAGTGCTAGGGAAACACTAACGAGTGCAACTCTTGAACTTTTTCTTTTCTTTTGAAGAGCAGAAGCGATGACATAATCTGCTAGAGTGTTGGGGCAACTGATGGACCCTGCTTACTCTGACAAGTGAACAAAGTGATAATCAAGGCTTTTAATGACTCATGTAACACATCACCATAGACCAGGGGCGGGTTTTCTAGCCAGAGGGTCAGATCTTAAATCTTCCCAGCCCCTGGCAGAGAGTGTTGTCAGGTGATGCTGCACTTTGAAAGCCCAATTGTCAGGACTTCATAGCAAAGTGCAGGGCTGTTTGAAAGCCCTTTGCAAGCAGCTCTGCACTACTCCTGAAACCCCAGGAAAGTGGGTTTAAAGAGCAGCATTGGGCAGTTTACAAAGGGCTGTTTGTTTGCTGTTTTGTCTACTGCACTGATTAGACTAAATCCCCATTAACAAAAAAATCACTTTCTTTTATATATAAAAAAGTACATAAGATGGGTACTGATCCTATAATTGTGATGATCTTTGATATATTTAGGCTGCAAACCTATGGACGTTTACCTGAAAGACAGTGGAGCTTATTTCTGAGTAAACATGCATTGGGTTATGCTACAAATGCCATACTTGTGACAGTAAAAGGTTGCCCTAAGCATGCAACAGATGAAGTCCAGTCATGGGGCCTTTTGTTAATTTGGACCAGCTTGAGGGAACATCATTAGCAAATGCAGGAGCAACAGAACTGATGGGCTTGTACCAGAGTTCCATTTGCCAATAGATACACTGCATGCTTATGAAGATGGTCCAGCATCAGGGCTGAAGAACACGCTTTGAACCCTCTTTTTGTATTATGCCTTTCTTCACTCTGTGTTTAACAAGTCTAACCCTTTAACACTTTGCACCAATTTAGCTGGGAAGTAAGTTAGGCTTACAGGGTCTAATTTCCTGGATCCATTAAAAAAACAACAACTGGTGTCAGGTCAGATAAAAGTTCAGGTCAGCTATTCCAGTGATACATTATGGAATTTACTTAATAGCCCAGCAATTTGAAACCTCTGGGGTGAATGCTTTCAAGCCTGGGCAAACTTTCTTTTAAATTTGTCAATCGGTTCTACAACTTCATCTTTTATTTGATATTGTTTATCAGCTGCACTGCCAGCAAATGGTAGCAGCATTGCCTCTAGGCCTGCCTTCCTGCTTCCAACATTTTCTAAACAAAACGTTCAGCCATTTGCTTTTTAAATTTTCTAAAATGTAGTATTATTCATGGTTTAAGAAACAGCTCAATCAGTACAGAAGAGCAGATGAGTAGATGCTTTTCCATTCTTATTCAACCAATGAACAAAAAAAAATCAATTGGAAGGGGTGGTACCTGAACTGGGATGGCTGTTTGGGGCAATCCTACACATTTCCTGAATGAGATGTGGACCTTTGTCCAGTTACTCCTCTGTTGATCTAGTCCTTGTCTTCAGTTATTTTTTGTGCTACTATTAATGCAGAACCAGGAAGTCTTAATTGTGCAGAGATTTGATCTCACTGAGATGACATTGAAATGCTATTCCCAGATTTGCAATGTGTCTCCCTTGGGGTCTTTCATTAACTCAGTCAGCTATTCTTGTGCCTCAGGGTTTTCATGTGTGATGTGGGAATTAGCAACAATAATTAAGCCCTCTATCTTTAGAGGCTTGAAGAAACCTGAAGGGACCATGTTGATGAGCGTTGCAGAAAAGTAAAGGAGGAAAGGTATTCTTAGAAAACCGCAGAGGGGCAAGGAAGTGCGATCGCTTAGTATCTGAACGATTTAAAGCCCCAAACGAACAATATCACGAAAATTTTGCTTACCGCCTAAGTGCATTTGCCAGTTCTGTAGTCAGTTCACTTTCACTGTAGGGTTTCAACTCGGCTAGCGTTAAAGATGCCGTGGTGCCATCTGTGCATTCCTGAAAAATAAAGCATAGCAAGTGGAGGTCGTAAAAAAACCCAGAGACATGTTTACCAATAATTTGCAACACCTTCTTGCTGGATATTCTCCATTTGCTCCCAAGCACATCCTACATCTGTTCACATTGCTTCCATTCATATAGCACTCTCACTCCTTGACTGATGCCCCCTACACCTGCTTATGCTCCCCATAGACGCACCGGTCTCCCCTCCTTCTCTCCTGCCCTGTGAGTGATCTCTGGTATTCACAGGAATACTGCCTATGGACATCGAGGTTCTAATTGGTTCTCACCTGAAGACCCACGACAGCACCTCACCTTACTTGACTTGTCTTTGCTGCTGCTACTAGCTGAGCTTAGGGACCTCATCCTCTGCTCCTTTTGTTCTTCCACTTCCGATTTCAGGTGCTCGATGTGGACCAGGTATGCCTGTTCTTGAGCTTCCCGACTGCTCAGCTTCAGCTCCAGAGCCTTCTTCTCTTTTTCTAGCAGGTACAGCTGCGCCTTCAGCTCTGCCATTTCCTCCTGGTGGGGAAGCACAGAAGATCATGGTAGACTGCAGTTTCACACAGTTCTGCACAACCAGAGTGGCTGATAATGCCGGCTCCTTAGTATTTGGCTATAAAGGGCAATGAATTTCATACTTTGTGCTCTCAGACCTCTTGCTTCTAAGGCACTGGGTCTCCTGGGCCAGGTTTTTAGGGGGTGTTGTTTGCTAGGATTTAATGCTTTTTAGGTAACGAGATGCTGCAGCTACGTTTCAAAATCCCGAAGCCCCGAAATAGCTCCGTTCATAAGTCCCTAAATGAAATACCTTCATTGCCATGAGTTCCTGCATGAGTACAGCATTTTCTAGATCCAGCCTTTGGCTGTCTCCGCGAGGCTTGACATCATAGCTGAGGGGATCGATATGGATGCTCTCCAACTCTAACATGGTCAGCTTGACAGCCGCCCTGTCGTTCTTCAGCTGCTGAATGTAGTCCTTCAGCCTTTGCTCGTCCTCCTTTGTGAACTCTGTATCACAGCTACTTGCTGTCGAACTAGTAGTGCTTGGAAGAGGGGGGAAAGTTATTTAGGAAACAGTAAGTCCCAATAGCGCTCAGTATCTCGTTTGGTGTGAAAAGTAAAGAACAAAATGCAAATACGTGCACATTATTTCTTAAACACAGAGGCAGACATATAGAAAAGTAAAGTTGCTTTGTTTATTAGTTAATTTTTTTTTTTTTTAAAAAAAAAGACCTGTTGACCTAATCGGATGGTGTGAAAGATGTCTTTCTGCCCAAGGCCCCAGAGGGATGTTGCCGATCCAGGGAGACATTGCTGGGCTAGAGGGACCTGTTATAACTAAGTTTCCTATGTCACCTATATCCCTATTGCAAAAGGGAGGGGACCAACTGTCTTCTGCTTCACACTCTAAGTTTTAAACCCAGGCATGGTCTACATGTGCAGCATAAAATGTATTAAAATGGTGCCATTTCAAACTAAAGATGAGGAATCAACTTGTATACGTGTATACTGCTGTCATCACACAACTCCCTGCACACTGAAAACTAGCTGCTCTGGAAGCTGGCTAGGGTAGAACATCTCTCCCAGATGTGCTAGTTTTCTACTTGAAGGGATTGAAAAACAAACAAACCACCAATCGGGTTGCCACTGCGAAAGGGCCTATCTCACCTGTATCCTGAATTGCCACAGGCAACTCTACTATCTCAGGATTGTATCAGCTGTAGAGAGAAGCCCCTGGCACTCCTCATCAGGGTTCAACCTGAGCCATGGGTCACCAGTGCTTGCTCCTAAAGCCAGTTTCTGATACTGTGGCATATAGTGAAACAAGTGACTGACAACAAAAATGTCTCTGAACATAGACTGTGTTCCCTTTCTACCAAGACTCACTTCCTACACATCTTGGGTTAGGGGCAGGGGCTTGCAGGATATGCTTTGATCACAGGCTTAGAAACCAACCCTTGCACTCTTTAGGCCCACCACAACCTCAGCAGCTTCTAAGCCCCGCATTCCCCAACCTGCTGGCCTCTGGATGTTTTGGACTACAACTCCCATCAGCCCTAGCGAGCATGGCCATTTTACAAGCCAATGGAAAAATCTATCATTGTTTTTATGCAGTATTCCTTTTTGTAGGGTACAATTTCAAATTAAGAAGGAAAAAAGAAGAGAGGAAAAACAAGGCAATTTGACCCCCGTTTGTACATTAGCAGCTTTTTTAAAAAAATAAATGTTAAGATACACATTGTATAGTTTCTAAACAAGTCTAGGAGCAGACCTCATTAATGTCTTTCCACCACTCCAGTCTTCCAAAGAGAAAAAAGATTTGCAGAGGTTAATTGCAATGCTACTACCCATTCCTTAACATTCCACTCCTCGGCATAATTACAACAACACTAAAAAGGGATAGAAACAAGCCTGCTTTTCTTACAGTCTCACACAGAGACAAAGCTGCCTGCTGTCTCCTGAGGACCTGTAATCAGCTGCTGGGTGAGGGTTAAGTCATCCATTAGCTGTGCCTGTCTGGAATGCTGGATGATCTCAGTTATCAGCAGGGGAATAAATCACTTTCTGCACCGGGTTGCAATATTTCCCCATCTTTCTTGACAAAGGAAGGGAAACACACACACACACACACACAAAATGGTTTCTATAGCCATGCTGAACATGGCTTGCTCCTGAGCCAAAGGATGAAGGCAAGGTTCATGAAAAGGGATTGCTTAAAGCTCAAAACTAACTTTCACTTCTGAGAAGTGGTGTTAGATGAAGCGGCCTGTTGACATTGTAGAGGAGATTTCCCCAACCTGGTGTGACTACAACTCCCATCAGCCCCAGCCAGCATGATCTTGTTGAGGCTTCCAAGCAGACTGCTGTTCAGGAGAAACACACAGAATTGGCTGGGATCCAACGGTTTCCCTGAGGTACTCCTTTCCACAAAGTGTCGCATTACACATGCTTTTAAATTGCAGCTTCTTGCTGTTTCCAACTGGTCTCTTCCCTCTCCTAGGGATAACAGGTGATAGGCAAAGCAGCAGCAAGCAAACAATTTTACTTGTTGTGTTTCCCTTAAATTCCGGGAGGAATTCAACACTGCTGATACGGATTTGTTTAGCAGTGTGGTAGTTTTGCTAGCACAAAAAAGGCTTCCGAAAACGAAGGCAAAGGAAGCCAGCATGGTTCTTACGGCTGGTTGTGCAACAGATTGCTGAAGTCCCAGTACTTTCTGTTGCACAAGCTGCCACAACCTTTATTTTCATCCTCATACTACTCCAACAGCTCTCAAGCTGGTGGGCAGGGAACTCTGAAAACAGGGCCTCCCTCTGCAGTAAAGTCATGGCTGTGCTGTCTTGCTTTAAAATAAAATATACGGGCTTGAGGAAAACATGAATTTATTTGGGCTCACCATCAGAGAGAGAGAGATGGGGGTAAGGGACAAAAGAAATACACACCAAACCTTCTGAAAAACTTTCCATGGGCTCACTAGACAACACAACACAAGCTCTGGGTTGGGCGTGAGAGTCAAAGTAAATCCAGTCCTATCTCCAGGGTCATTTCTAGAGAGTAGTATTGGGAAACTATCGCTCAACCCTATGAAAATCAATTTTGGGGTCCACCATGTTCAGTCTTGTTCCATGTGTTGTTGACATATGAAGTCATTGGGAAATGTCCTCAGGGGATTTGGAATGAGGTGCCACCAGTCTTCTGATGACACCCTGCTCTAACATTTTGTTCCTTCTGAATTGGGAGAGGCAGCTCAGGTACTGTACTGTTGCCTGGAAGTAGTAAAGAGCTGGATTGGAGCTGAATCCTGACAACATGAAGGTGCTGGGCTTTTGGGTCCGTGAAGCAGGGACACTCCCTTCAGGAGAGGGTTGCACTCCTCAAGAGGAACAGCTCTTGAATCCAGCGCAGGTACTCAAGGTCAGGTTTGGCCTTCGTGGTTAGGAGTGTCTATTTCCAGCTATGGTCCCTTCCAGACAGAAAGACTGGCCACAGTAACCCATGTCCTGGTAATTTCCAGACAGGACTACTGTACTATATGTGGGGCTGCCTTTGAAGATGTTTTGGAAACTGCAACTGGGTGGAAACCAGCAGCTACTGGGCATCAGTGGCTGGGTTCGCATTACATCAGTCCTACAAGATCTGCACTGGCTGCCACTTCAAGATGCTTATGTTGACTTATGCATCCCTAGACAACGTGGGTCCCAAATAAGGCATGCCTCCTTCCCTATCAATTGGCCTGGGCATTAAGCTCAGCAGGTGAGGCCATACCTTTCAACTTTTTCTGATGCAAAACTGGGACACACGTCTCCTGGGACATGCTCACAGGTGAGTTCTGTGACCTGCGCCTCGCTCTTCACCCCCAAAGGGGGCCTTTTCTTTAGTGACCTCCAGGCTATAGAATGCCCTTCCCCTCTGAGGTGCACCTTTCACTGACAATATATGATTTTCTTTGGCGGGCTAAGACACACCTTTCCACCCAAGCCTTTGGAAGAAGGGTGAAGTAATGTGAAGGATAACGATGATTTTATTTATCGCTTACGTGTTTTATGCTGTATATTTCAGATTGCTATATCCTTTTATGTACCTACCCTGCCCTAAGACCATGTGGTGAAGGGCAGACTATAAATGCAACCGTTTAACCAGGCATTTGATGACTGAAATATGCTATTCATTCCTGGCAATCTTGAAATCACTGCCTGAGAAAATGTGATTGTTTTTTATGATATTGTTATTCATTTGTTTGTGCCCTCAGCTCCTTTGGAAGGAAGGAATATAAAGCAATGATGATGATGATGATGATGATGATGATGATGATAATAATAATAATAATAATAATAATACTGTACTACTACTGCTACTACTACTAATACATTGTTGTACTCTCCAACTAAATGAGATGTCTTATAATGGAAAATGCCTCTGGATTGACCTCAACTATGTTCCATCTGACATGCTCTTACAAACACTCATGTAAGAACTCTAAAAACTGAACTGTGTGATACACTGCAGTATAAAGGATTTATTGGCTATCACGCGAGTGCTTTCCATCTATTATTAACAATACATAAATACAGCAGGTTTAATACATCATAGACCTCTGTCTAGGTGGTACAATTTCTACATTTTATATTAGCTGAGGAAAGGTTCAGATTTGTGTCCTACTTTTGACTCCATTGGTTGCCCAACTGACTGATTCAAATAATTAAGAGATCTTAATGCAGCAGATATTTTGATGATAACAATTGTTCCTTCTAGCTTCATGGCTAGGCTTTCTCCATTAAAACAATTATGATTTCTTAATATGCCACAGATTTTCTTCTTCTGTTTTCACAAATAAATTGGCAGTCTTGCTGGGATGCTGCCAGCCCAACAAATTGAAATGCTAGCTATTATTTTTATTCAGTTCACTAACAACAGCCTCTGTACTGCTTCTTCTCTCCCCCCCCCCATTTTGTTGCAGTTGCTCCCTTTTACAGTCTTTAACCCCCTTGTCACCAATGGCTGCCTGTGCATTTGTTCCCAGTAATGTGTTCTGCAATGTGACATTCAGCGACTCATTCCTGATGCTGAAGTTAAGTCTGGGTCAACACTCCCATTACAAACTCCCATTTTGAAGAGCTTCAAACTGCAGGGGAAATTATTCACTTTGACATGAAAAGTCCTTGCCAAGGAGAAAGCCCCCCCCCTCAAAGTTTACAAGAGGAGTTTCAACCGCCATTTTGAGTTATTTTATCTGCATACAGTTCGGCAGACAGATTCAAATGGCTTAAATTGTTTCGCCTGGTTGTGAGTATTATTGGTCAAGGGGTATTCATCCTTTGGCCCTACAGCACATAATGCAGCGGTGCAGCAAAAGCAGGTATGAGTCTTGTCAGTGCCTGGATGGAGAAACATACTGAGGTCCACCAAAGAAAGGCTGAATACAAATGAAATACGAAAATAAAATCGTCATTAACTTTCTATCATTTATGGACACTGGCTTTTTTGGGACTTTTTAAAGACTGAAGGCCACAACACAATAAAAAAAATACTTGTGTAAGCCCAAGCAAGTATACACCATTAAGTCACACAATGAGAGTTCTGCCACTCACTTTTAGAGACAAAATTCAACACTGACAAGCATATTTTGATTGAAAATGAAGAAGGATTGAATAAGTAGCTCTAAAGGAAAATTCAGTATTTGAAATTTCTTATTCTATTCTAAACTCCAGAAAGTTCACATACTGAACTGATGATTTCTGCAGTTGCTGTCATGGAAGTTGCTGAGTTTTGCTTTTTAAAACCATATATGCTGATAGAATAACACTTTTTAAAAACAACAACAACAATCTTTTCTCCTAACATGAAATGAATATATTTATGAAACTAGAACACAACTTGCGGCCACTTCAAAAGTTTGAGGCAAAAACCTACGAAGTCTCTAGCTCACTGGAAACCTTTGCGGCCTTCACAGAATACAGGTACCTGCTTTAGGTTTCAATGAGAAGAGGGAATTGAGAGACAAAGGGCAGAGAAATCACTGAAGTAAAACAAATGGTATGAGTTTGCTCTTTATGAAATAGATCAGAATCACCCACACGCAACAAATCTACACAAACTTCTTTTTTGCACAGAGCCTGTTGAAAATCTTGAGAGAGTTCAGTCACCGAGGCACTAAAGTGATTTGTAACGAACACCAGTATAACCCAGCATGCTGATTTGAGGATAGATAGATAAGATAAATGAAAAACAACATAATCTACTTCATTCTGAACGCTAAGGCCTGGGGATTAACAGACCCAATGAGCTATGCTTACCTGGTGTGGCTATTGGATGACAGGCTCTCCCAGGGCTGCACGCTGCAGCCGGTGACTGCAAACGCTCCACCGCAGCTACCGTCCAATTTCATCAGCAGGGCTTTGGCTGCGTTCTCAGCTGTCTTCCTGCAGTCATGAGCTCTTTTAAGCATCTGAGTGATGTTTTCATCACCTGTTTGGTCCCCTGTTTGCCAAGCAAATGATCAGAGCTATGCAATACTGGAGACGGGTAATAAGCATTAATATGAGTAGATGGGCTCTTAAGCTGACATCTTGCGCTTCCAACTAGGAAGTTAGCGCCTATGGGATTATAGCGGACCCACAGGCCACGATCCAAATGCAGAGCATGGTTTCTGACTCTCCTCTTCAGAAAGCAGACTCTGACACTGCTTGACAACTCTCTAAGGGAAATGAAGCAGATGAAGACATCTACACAAAACTGCATTTACGTGCCTAAGGACGACCATTGCCATAGATGAGATCTCTTAGCAGAGGCTCTCTTTTGTTATATCGTTCTCTTCTTGTATCACTTGAAGCAAAGCAACGCCAGTTGGTTCTTCCAAACTTACCCATCCACACAATTGTTTCGGCGACTGAAAATCACCACCCCTTTTTTGCACCTCAGCTGGGAACCACTGTGTTTAATCATTTTTGTTTGTGTTTTATTCTCTGCATTTGTTTTGTTTGTGTGTGCAATGTTCAACGGAGTCGTTGCTGGTGCATTTTAAAATTAAAATAAACACTTTTTGTTGTTGCAATGAAGTAATGTTTCGCACCTAAGCTGTGGCCCCCTGCAAAGCAGGGCTTATGGAATAATGACAGTCTCTATTTCAAAGCGTGAGAAAAATACATATTAACATATTTCATCACCTTTATAAATATGAATTACATCTTACCAGGATACAGGGAAAATAAATACCCATTATGTATTTCCATGTGATCCAGATTTGCATACTGCTAATACAAGAGGCATAAACACACACTGCCTCCTGCAAACTTATCCCTACAAGCTCACGCAATTACAGGCAGCAGAAAACAGGAACTATATCCCCAATTGTACTTGCTATGGCTTTCCCTGGATGGCATCTCTTTAATTTTAGACGATTGTGAAAAGCTTCTTGTTCAGTCATGTCCTTCCAGTGAATTAGTTATAAAACTCATGTTAGTTTTTATTTAGGCTGATGACTGACATTTTATTGCTGCTTGTGTCTTTTATCATTTAAATTATTTTTAAATTGCTCTTCAAAATTTCCATTGAAACTTTTATCTGCGCTTAATTTCAGACTCTAATAATAGAAACACAGCATTAAAATTCCACAGATAAATGTGTTGCCTCATAAAGAAAAAAAACAAAACATGCCCAATCCACAAAACAAAACGCCACCACATCTGTGGATCATTGACTCTAGTTTGCTGAAACTCATCCATCTTGTAACACTGAAGCCAGCTGGTCATTTTGTCCTTAGGAGCTTTCACATTATGTTTCAGTGGCTCTTGAGAAGCTGGTGATATAAATTAGATTTTAAAACAAGCAGTTTCCGTGTCACAGTAGAGCTTGGGAAACCATTTTTTTCTGGGCCCAAAGGTTTTCCCCATGCCCTACAACTCTGGATTATAAACCTCGAATTGCCATTTCAGTGAGTTGAAAATGTGTGAAATCACACATTTTTCTCAACTCCTCTACAATAACAAATAATACTTTCTTGATGTAACTCTCCTAAATGAACTAGGAATGTGTCTAGAAAGTGGCTCACTCTGGAAAGTGTCCGTAAAGTACTGGTTGTGGTTCGTGGCACTAAAACCTGACCCAAAATGTTGAGGTATACACAGGGTGAAAATTCACAGCGAAAGAATAATGGCAGGTCTAGGGTGAGCTCTTTTGAGGTATCTTCGTCATCTTCTTATTTGTATGCTATCTTTCCACAAAATGGGTGCCAAAGTGCCTCACAACGTATCAAATGAATAATAAGCAGAACAATTGATAAAACAGGAGAAACTATTATATCTTGGCTGTGAGTAGTGAAAGACCTGCTCCTTGCCCTGCAGGCCTTTTTCCACTTGGCCTGGAAGAGCGGGGCCCTGACTGACTCCAGCTATAAAAGCTGAGGCTGCTGAAGAGGCCAGAGACCATCTTGGCTGTCTCTTAGTGCAGACTCAGGTCATCGAGCCTGAGCTTCCCAGCTGCCACTTGCCATGAACCACCATTGGCAGGACTGGCAGCAACAGCAGCAGATATGTTCTATGCTTATAGCAGGGGTCAGCAAACTTACCGCGCCTTGGGCCAGTGTCTGCAGCGCCGATTGCGCAGTGGGCCGAAGGGCAGGGGAGTGCGCGCCCACACGTGTGTGCACACGCTATTTCTGGCGCACTTCCGGGTCGGAGGAGCACCGGAAATAGCTTGTGCGCATGTGCACAGGCCTCCTCCGACCTGGATGTGCACCAGAAATGACGCTTGCACATGCGCACATGCTATTTCGGGTGCTCCTCCGACCCAGAAGTGGGCAGCTGCACCGTGCCGCGCTGGTAAGAGCGTGCGTCGCGCGTTGCCGGGGGCAGGATAAATGAGCCCCTTGAGCGGTATCTGGCCCCCAGGACATAGTTTGGAAACCCCTGGCTTATAGTAATGTTTTATTCTCTTGCTAATTGTACTGTTTTAAAGGTGTGTTTTATATCTGACTTCCTTTAAATGCTTTCTTCTGAAAGGTTTAAGAAAAAAAAAGTTTAACAGCTTTGCTGGGTTAAGTGTGCATTCTGACCTATTTTGTAATGTTTTAATTTTAAAACTTTTAAGATAGTATTTTAGTTTCCTATTTATTATGTTGCTTTGAATGTACACTTTATATTTGACACCCTTTTGTAATGTTTGGCTCTGAATTGTTTTATTTGATGTTTTAATGTAAGGATGAAATCTGCTTTGAGCTTTTTTTCTTAAAAATATAAAGTGGTATAGAAATGAAATGAATAATAATAATAATTACATAAAAGTGTATCCCCTTCAAATTTCCCAGACTGACACACAAACGACCGAGAGACAGGGCTCTACACAACCAGTGGAACATTTAACAAACACAATAAAATACACACAAGTGCATAAATGACAAGTTCCCGAAGTGTGTAGCAAGATTTGTATGAAAGCGTTAAAAACCAACTTCTTCTCTCATACATGTGTCTAGCCATCTTTCATCTTTCAGTTTGGGTTAAAAATGTGATTGAAAGAAAAAATACTTGATTAATTGGAGGGCAGTGGTGGGAGGGGATAGCCTGTCGCAAGATGATTGGGTGTTGCAATCTACCCTTTGAGGGCAAAGTACAGAATGGATTATGGAGAAAGTAATTTATTGAGTTCTTACCAACAGACCCGACACCTGCAGCTCTGAATTGCCCAAGAATGAGGGACTGTTCACTTTCTGCCAATGCCAACAGCAGCTCATAGGCTTCAATGCACTGTTCACTGGAAACAACAACAACGATTCACTATTTGTAACTTACGAGACAGGAAAAAAGGCAATATAGGTGACAGCAGAACAGCAGGGAAATGATGTCTGAAATGATGTCATTTCCTCTCAGTCTGTTGGCTGGGAAACTAGAACTTTCTTGCAGCTTAGGCTTGGTGATCCTAGCCAACCCCTACCTTAAAGGGACCCCTGACCATTAGGTCCAGTCGTGACCGACTCTGTGGTTGCAGCACTCATCTTGCTTTATTGGCCGAGGGAGCCGGTGTACAGCTTCCAGGTCATGTGGCCAGCATGACTAAGCCGCTTCTGGCGAACCAGAGCAGCACACGGAAACGGCGTTTACCTTCCCGCCAGAGCGGTACCTATTTATCTATTTGCACTTTGACGTGCTTTCGAACTGCTAGGTTGGCAGGAGCTGGGACAGAGCAACGGGAGCTCACCCCGTCGCAGGGATTCAAACCGCCGACCTTCTGATCGACAAGCCGTAGGCTCTGTGGTTTAACCCACAGCGCCCTCCGCGTCCCTACCTTATGATGCTGTAAAGGGCCCTGTGATCTTTGGATGAAGCACAGTATATATATTTATTAAATAAATTAAATAAAAAATAAATTACTAACAGTCTGGGTTGCTAATGTGAGATAGAAAGGGTGACATGACTGAACAACATCATAATACATTTAGACTGGGGAATTTCAGCTTTCAGTGCAGAACTCAATACTGCACTGAAGTGTAGAATGCAGAATGAGTCAAGAAGGCTTTTGTTTTCCTCTGACATAGTGGAGTTTGGCCCCATTGCCCTTTGGAGCATCAGAGAATGCCACAGCAAAAGACAGGACAATGGCTGGGATAAACTTGCACTAAACAGCCAAAAGCTTTTTACTTGAAATGGTTTGTTCACTGTGTTTTGCTTCAGCCTCTGGGCCTAACAGGCCATCATTTTAACTTTCTCAAGGCAACTTTCAGCACTGGCAATGTTTTACTTTGCTTTCCTTATAAGCAAGTGACTTATGTTAGTTCTATGAACAATACAGATCGTTTACTAAACTACTCTTAAGCCAACATTTAGGCACTTTGCTAAGTGCCACGAATGAGAATAACCTGCAAGGCAGTTAATGTACAGATGTGAACTGAATAATTATTAAATACTTGCACATTCCATCTAAACCACTGAGTCTCTTGGGCTCGCAGGTCAGAAGGTCGGGCAGTTCAAGTCCGGGCGATGCGGTGAACTCCCGTTGCTCTGTCCCAGTTCCTGCCAACCTAGCAGTTCGGAAGCATACCAGTGCAAGTAGATAAATGGGTACCGCTGTGGCAGGAAGGTAAACAGCATTTCCATGCGCTCTGGCTTCCGTCAGTGTCCTGTTACGCCAGAAGTGGTTTAGTCATGCTGGCCACATGACCCGGAAAGCTGTCTGGGGACAAACACGGGCTCCCTTGGCCTGAAAGGCACCGCACCCCATAGTCTCCTTTGACTGGACTTAACCGCCCAGGGGTCCTTTACCCTTTACCTAGTATCAAGCCAAATTGGCAACTCTTCATTTTCTCCGAGGCAGTTCCCAGAGAGCATGAAATGGATACTATCTTCCTATATGCTATCCCTGCCAACTTGCACTGAGTAGAGTCCTAACTGTAATGGTGCAAGGTAAGGAAGCAAGTAGGATTAAGGCGGGGGTGGAACAGTACATTATGTGTACTTCAAGTCTCTTCCAGGAAACAAGCATTACATGAAAATGTTCTACCTCGTTTATTTTGTCTCTTGCGTTCTCTGTGCACATACCTGTATTGCAAGGCGAGCTTCAGGGCTGTGGCGTTGGATTCATATTTTCCAACCAGCATGCTCATCCTCTCCGCATTACTCTTGCACTCTTCCAGAGTTATTGTCAATAAATCATTCTGAGATTTTAAATGCTCAATGCGGCTGCGGAGAAGAAAACCATCTATAAACTTCCACAGAGCACCTACTCAGCCCCACCTGCCTTGAACATTCTCCAAATGGCTCCATCTTAAAATGTGAAAAGTAATCTGGCCTTAATCATTTTCATCCATTACTGGAAAAGGCAGGGAAGGAATAAATAATGCAAACTGCATGAACAAGTCTTACGGAGAAAATCCTTTCACCAATAAAGCCCAATGAAAATGTGGGTGGCTTTTTTATTTTAAAAATGGAGCTGCTTATATAGACACATTTCATTGCTGTACATTTTTTCTTACCAATGCCCACCTCGCTCTTCTGTTCTCAACCTTGTGGTTTCTTTTGCTTTAAAGGAGTTCTGTAGTTAATTGGCCCAGGTAGAGCATCACATGAAAATACAAAAACTAGGGTTGCCATACATCCAGGCAGTAATTGGCAAAATGTCAAAAAACTCTCTTTTGCGAGGGGAAAGCAGCTCAAGAACTTTTGTGTCCTTACAGCTTTGTGAGTAGTTCCCTGTACTGCACTGTCACGAACAGCTTTTAAAACTGTCCTGAGTTTTCAATATTGGAAAAGTTTATATGATGCAGCTTTTCAAGAGCAAAGGAGGCTGCTGCTATAAGAGGGTAAGTCAAAAGCCCTATTGAGTTCATGGAAGCAGTTATCTGTGCAACTCCCTACATCAGTGATACAATTCACTGCATCAGTGGTGGGGAACCTCTGGCCCACGAACCTCGTTAAAGCCCACCAGGCCTCCCCATTTGGCCTATGAACATATTTTGCCTTACACTTAGGGATGGGAGTGGAATTCATGGAAGACTGATTTGAAAGTGGACTCATTTGATTCAATCAGGATCATGGGCCATGCCAGGATTTATGTTGGGGTAAGGAGGACACCCACCTGCCACCATTTTCTGTCAAGCAGATTTGGAATGAAATGTCTCAACAACTTTTGACCCCAAGTGCTAAAAAAAATCCTGTCAAAATCTTCAGTCATTTGTGTATCTTAGGTAGGCTGACTAGGTTGGAGTTGGCACACTTGACGATAGCCAAGAAACTGCACTATATTTTAAATAAAACACTGGTTCACAACACGAACTTCACACCAATGCAAATTGTGAACTTGAATAAACTGAACTACAGTATATCATCGACTGAGGAGCTGAGGGCAGTTCTGCAGTATAAATAGCCTATGGGAAACTTCCAGTCGTTTCTAAACAGACCCTACAGGTGCACGCTCTCAGGGGGACATGCCGGAAACTATGAGAAGCTTCCAGAACCGAGCTACCTGCAATGCGATTGGTCGGTTCGCAGAAGCCATGCCTATCTCTCAGCTGGGTTGCAAATGCACCGCAACGTCTTCCAAGTGACCTCAGCGAGCATTACAATTTCAAATATTCTGATATTTTCTACTTTTAGTTAAGTATTTTTATTCATTTGCTTGACTTGGGGAGGGGAGGGGGAGCTGCTCCCCTGCCCCTGGCTACACCCACGTTCAAGATCCCGATTCAATCATGGGTCCCCTTTCAGAACTCACATCCCTATGGATCCCTTTCTGAGGAGTCCAAGGGCTGCCTCTGTCTGGTATGCTAGCAATGTTTTTTCTTCCCTTTGGGAAAGCTCAGTCATCCAGCTGCCAACAGCTGGGAGAAGTGAGCACACAGGGTTTACTGCTGCTGTACATTTTGAATAGAGTAGAGCAAATCTCCCTGGGAGCAATGGGAGTTGATGACACTCTGTCAGTCTCTGAGGGAACTGTACAAAAAGCAAAAAACACCACCATAGCTGCTTCCCTTTGAAGCAGGTGTGATGTGAGGGAGGTAGAGGCATGGCTTCCTGCCAAAGGTTGTGTTTGCACGCAAAGCCTATCTCCTTTGCCTGTGCTGTTTCAAAGGAGGTGGATGTGGATATGATACAGTTTGGGTATTACTTCTGAATATTTAGGTACAATACATTGCTTTGACTGTCAACAAGTAGAACGATGCCAACAGCACCTACTCGTCTCCACTAAAATTATCACACTGATCTATACAAATCAACTTGAAAACTGTATTTCGGGTTCCTCTGGAGGCAACACCAGCTGTTGCTAAGACCTGCAGAATAATATGCAAATCCTAACAAATCACTTTATGGCCTAATGCTGATGACTAAATTATCTTGTTGAAAGAAAGCTATTAATTCAGATTAAGCCCTCCTTTTCATCACCCTATTTTTCCCATATTTATATGCAGATGGCATAAGCATAATTCACACAAATCAAAATGATGGGGGTAACAAATCAAGTTAATCAACTGAAAGTAAGAGCTGATTACCATTATATGATTTTCAGATGCTGAATTTCCCCCTGCAAGTCAGCGCGATGACTACATACATATGCAAAATATTTTCTATGAATACGTAATACACAGAAACTGGCTACTGAAAAGACTCGTGCTCTGAAAGGCAGGTTCCAAAGTGTTGCTGTATAATCTTATTTGTTACTTTATTCACATTGGTCACTAGTTTTCCTATGCAGGCAAGGCTCCATGACCCAGCTGAATTTCCAATTTCTGAAATAAAATTAAAGGGGAAATCCACTCTAAGCAAAACAGAACTCTATATATATATATATATATATATATATATATATATATATATATATGTAAACTTTACCTGTTTAACCGCTCCGTTTCCACTTCAAATTCTCGGATTTTGCTTTCAGAGATAGCAGATCCATGCGAGTAGAGGGTCTGGAAAATTTCTTGGATGTTGGAACAGTCTTGGAGAGAGTGGGCTAAGTGTTCTGCGACACTACTAGAAACCTGCAATGAAATGGGGCATTTATGGAAAACAGTTAGCGAACTCCATGCATGTTATATTTCACACATCACGGATTTATCCCCCATTAAAAGCAGTTGTAGTAGTTTCATTTATATTGTACTCAATTATCAATATTGTAAAGATTGGACTGTATTGCATTGTATTAGATGATCGAGTTTCAATAAAGTTTTTGCAAAAAAAAAAAAAAAAAGCAGTTGTAAAAGTAGTAACATCGTCATCTCGAGGTTGGGAGGCAGCAGGGACTTAAAATAAACAGGAAAAAACAAACACACTGGATGAAGGGTGGCATATAAATTTAATAAATAAATGACACTAAGCCATAAACCTTGGTTTACTAAACCATACTGTAATATGCCAGTTGTGTACTAGTGTATGCAGCCCAACCATGCCTGCATCACTCCTCAATTGGCATGTGGCCAAAACAAAGTCCTTTACAGCAGTGTTCCCCAACCTTGGGCCTCCAGCTGTTTTTGGACTACAACTCCCATCATCCCTCGCTAGCAAGACCAGTGGTCAGGGATGATGGGAATTGTAGTCCAAAAACAGCTGGAGGCCCAAGGTTGGGGAACACTGCTTTACAGCATCCCAGAGCCATAAAATGGGAATCTTTCGTCACATTAAAATATCCACAAAGCAATATGGGCGCTGGGTACTGTAACAAATGAAGCAGTCCAGAAAAGGGACACTTCGAGCCTTCTTTAATATCCACGTGGGACTGACTTTTTCTAGTAATTAAAATATTTGTGGGTTTTATTTCTTGAAAAGTCACAGCAAAGGAGATAACAAACAATGAGAGTGCAAGTGTGGTTTTGCCACAGACATTAAGGCTTCACTCTTAAGACTGGGGATCACTGCTTGGGATCGGGATGCAAATTCTGTAACGAACGAGACAAGGGCAACAAGGAACAGGAAAAAGAGTATAAGGGGATCACCTGATTCTCATTAATTAATAAATAAATTTCAGCAATATACAGCTCTTCATTAGGAAAATCACAAAGTGTCTTATATTACATTTCTATTCTAGAACAGCAGATATTGTATAGACTGTTCAACATGCATCAGGAAGCCTCCGAAAGAGTGGAAGTGCTATTCAACTAAGTCATTCCTAGAGTAGATCCATTGAGATTTATAGATGTAAAGAACTTGAGTCCACTTGAGTAACTTGACTCTACTTGATTTTCATGGGTCAACTAAGCATGACCAGGAATGGATATCACCCACTATTAATATATCCACCAGGTACTTAAAAAGAAATGATACATCTGCTTGTTTGCAAGAGAATAAGTATTAAATTGCTCATTTAAATTGTGTCACGAAAGTTCAGATTGAAGAACCTGAAAGCTCTTAGACGTTCTTCCCTAACCAATCCCTCCTGATATGAACGGGAGATTTGGGGAGGGGACTGCCCAAATGTACTGCTGTCCACACTTATGTCAGATCACAGTGAACTGTTTACTTTGCCTTCGGATTTTTCCTCTGCCATTATGTGGTCAACATCTGCACAGGTGTCAGTTAACTGCTGTTATTCTCCACCACATCTATAACCTTCTGAAGTTGCTTTGCAGAACCATGTGAAATGACGAACCACCATTCATGAATCATTACTTTCAAGGCACCTTTTTGAGTTTTTGCATCAGTGTAATAACGAAGTTGCAGCAGAAAAAATAGACTGCTTTCCTGTCTGTGACTCTAAGAATTACAGAGAAAGAAGCATGAAGAAAAGGTGTGGCTGTGAACTTTTTTAGCTGCTAATGGTCATCAGCCGGATCACCAATCAAAAGACAAAGAAAAACCAAACTACTAACAGGAATCACACTAGTAATAGTAAGTCAAGAGGGTTCCAATTTCCTCTATATTTATTTGAATGCTTATGCTTTGCTTTTCAGTAATAAAATCAAAACTGAGGTGGCTTACAAAGCAGAACAAAATGAAAAATAATCCTGACATTAAAACAAAATCAACAACCAGGTGAATTATAAAATAATTAGTCTTCGGATAGCAAGTAAAGCTTTGCTGGATACAATCTTCTTTCAAGTACGATCCTCTTTCTAGTGCGCTTCCTTAAAATAATGTTGTCCAAGCATCAAACAAAACCCCTAAAGATGAGGACTAGAGATTTTGCTGCTTCATAAACAAATAATAGACAGTTGGAACAATAATGCAGTTATGAATGTCTTACACTGAAGTACTCTGCAAGAGATCAGAATTATTCTCTGGCACCAAGCTTAGGTTGTAAATCATCTCAATTTTCAGTTGTTGCATGATATCCTTCTGATGTGGGTAGAATTATTTATGTGAGTGGGATTTTATCTTTATCCATAGGGTTGCTGTTAGGTTGTATTAGAACTGCAAAAATATGGCTCCCTCCCCACAAATTCATGCTGAGTCTCCTTAATAATATAATCTCCAGCTGTAAAAGCTGGTTATGGACTTCTGCCACAGAAACCAAATGCATGGCTTTGCGTATTCCATGCACATGGTACAATAACAAGATACCCTTATGCTGCAACATGAAAATAAGTTCTGCTCTCTTTCCTCTTGAAAACAGAACTATATTGTGTGAATATAGGTACGTTTTCTTAATCTGCATAATTTAAAATCACTGTTAAAGAACAGAAAGCAGAATACAGTTGTACCTTGGCTGCCGAACACCTTGGAACTCGTACATTTTGGCTCCCAAACAATCGAAAACCAGAAATGAGTGTTCTGATTTTGGAACGATTTGGAGCTTCCTGCAGCCAATCAGAAGCTGCACTTTGGTTTTAAAACATTTTGGAAGTCAAACGGACTTCTGGAACGGATTCTGTTCGACTTCCAGGGTACGACTGTACACGAATAAACCGACAGTTTTCACAATGGAGGGGTATTGGGAACTGGGCTTTCTAACTTGTTCACAAATGACCTGCTGTTAGGGGCAGGGTGAGGCTTCCAAGTTTGCCGACGGCACCCAATTGCTCAGGATGGTTAAAACAAAAATGATTGTTAGGAGCTCCAAAGGTATCTCAGTAAACTGGGTGAATGGGCATTTAAAAAGCAAATGCAATTCAATGTAAGCAAGGGTAAAGCAAAGCAGATTGGGGCAAAAAAAGAGAAAGAACTGGGACTGACTGATGAGGAAAGATCTTTGGGACAAGGCACACAGGTGAATGAAAATGTCAAGCCAGTATGCAGAAGCTGTGAAAAATACAATTTCCGTATTGGAGATAATTAGGGAAAGGGTCAGAAATTAAACTTCTGATATTATAATGCCACTATACAAGTTGATGGTGCAAATGCGCTTGGAATACTGCATACAGTTCTGGTCGTGACACCTTACAAGGATATTGTAGAGCAGGGGTGTCAAACTCCGGCCCTCCAGATGTTTTGAGACTACAATTCCCATCATCCCTGACCACTGGTCCTGTTAGCTAGGGCTGATGGGAATTGTAGTTCCAAAACATCTGGAGGGCCGGAGTTTGACACCCCTGTTGTAGAGCTTGAAAAGTTGCATCAAAACACCCCTATAAAAGGTGTTTTCTTCCTCTTATCATACTAGAACCCAGGGTCATTCAATAAGGCTGAATGTTGGACGTTTCAGGACAGACTTCATACAGCACCTAAAACGATGGACTTTGCCAACACGAGAGATGTAGCCACCAACTTGGATGGTTTTCAAAGGGGTATAGACAAATTCATGACGATAAGGCTCTCAGTGGCTATAGCCACAATCACGATGTGATCCAGCATACTAGTTGCTTGTGAACACAAGTAGACAGCGCACTGTTGCAATCATGTCCTACTTGCGGGTTGGTCATTGTGAGTGCATTATGCTGAAGTAGACAGGTCTTTGGTCTAATGCTAATGGGCACTTCTTGCTCAGATTTTCTTCATAAAATTACTTATATTTCACCATCTCATGTAAGGCTGTGTACAATATATACAAATCCTTATGGAAGGATTATATGTTTGTAGCATTTATGTTTTTTCCTGGGGATACTCAAGAGTACACAGTAACCGCACCTCCCACCCCCCACCCCCAATATTAAAAGTGTGGTACAGTGGTACCCCGCAAGACGAATGCCTCTCAAGACGAAAAACTCGCAAGACGAAAGAGTTTTTCGTTTTTGGAGTCGCTTCACAAGACGAATTTCCCTATGGGCTTGCTTCGCGAGACGAAAACGTCTTGCGAGTTCCCAATGCACTCCTATGGGAAACCGCGCTTCAATGCATTCCTATGGGAAACCGCGCTTCGCAGGACCGTGCTTCGCAAGACGACAAAACTCGCAAGACGACAAAACTCGCAGAACGAATTAATTTCGTCTTGCGAGGCACCACTGTACTTATTGTAACAACTTGGCGAGTACAGGAACCGTTTTTTTTTCCTTAAAAGAATATTATTTTAAATATATATTATTTCAATTTGTATACACCCTTCATCCAAAGATCACAAGGCAGTTCACAACATGAGCACAAATCCTGTGTGATCATTAACACTCACCCCTATGCTGCTGATTTCAGATCCCAGGACAGGACGGTCAGATGTTGAAGATTCCGATCTCGTCTTTGAGAGCTTTACTCGTTCAGCTATCTAGAAACGGGGGAAAAAAACCCCACCGCAAATATTAGGTGTCGTTATGTAGCTTTTGCACAGCTATGCAAATCACTCCCCCTTCTTCATACATCCAGAAATCGTATGTTAAGTTGATTAATGTAAACTGGCATGTGTGTTGTGACTAACAGAGGCTTAAAATCCTTAGCACTTATCTCTCCCTGCAGCTCGAGTTTTCAGACTCACTTAGGATCCTTGTAAATTCCCCTGGCGCTCTGGCTCATGCTTCCCAGTTAATTGCACGCCTGCACAGCAGCTGCGCACAGCAAAGGCTGCGTCTCCCAGATAATGAGAGGCACTGTGGTAATGTACAAGGACTCACCTTGGCAATGGGGATGTCATTACTGCTGCTGCTGGTGCTCAGCTCTCCAGTGCTAGGGTTAATGGGACGGTTGGCAGGAGTAAGACGGCCGGGACTTGATGGGCCAGTTGCCTGGACACTTTGTAAACGTGTCTGCAGTTCTCGAACCTGGAAGAACACACAATATTAAGACAAAGTCATTTGTTTTCCTTTGCACTTGGTCTGATGAGCAGTACTGGCTGCAGCAGCCAAATTCTGCTTTAGCCTGGGGTTATTGATTTATTTGTTAAAGAAAGAAAAGCTTGAAAAAGTTCCGAAGCAAAAGCTTTTCCATTGATCCTTCGGCTGCTACGAAGCAGTTTCTAGTACTACCAAGTTTTATGAAGCATGGACATATTTATTGAGAGCAAGCTGTCTTTCTGGCCATATGAATACCTTTAGTTTGAGGTCAGATTCAATGAACACCACTGGAAGAAACACAAACAACGCATGTGGGTGGGTGGGGAGGAGCAGTGGATCCATTGTTGTATTGTTCACTTATTATGTGCTACTGAGCAAGATGAACAGTTAACTCTGGAGAAAGTTGCAGTGGCGCAAGGGGAGGGATAATTGTACTGGATCCCACAACTGTTACATCCCCAAACTTCAGATAAGTAAAATGACATGGACTTTATGTATAAGCAAATATACAGGTATGTGCCACAAGAATTAGCCTTATTTAAATATACATAAAAGCTGTGGATGTATGAATTATTTTATATGAATTTATTTCAGCTGAAGATTCCTTCCAGACCACAAGCCATTTCAGGGTATTCCTCCCATCCATACTGCATCATTGCAAAAGCAACCTGGCAGTAAGACATGGTGGGCAGGGGAGACTAATGAACCATGTAGAATCCATGGGGGTGCCCCTGGGATTATGGCCAGAGTTCCCAGAAATTGATTTATGCATTCAACTTAGCAAAATGAATGCTAAATGCAAGGAAACCTTGCACTATCAGCCTTACTAGGATTAACAGGTGGCAGTTAAGAAGTGTCAGTTTTCACATATTGTGCACCTCTATCTTAGAGTTCACTGTTTCCCGTTTCCAAAACGTTTCCACGTGTGTCAAACTAGCTAAATCGATCTTGGTACTTGCCAACTCCAATGCACGCTACAGAGAGCCCTCAAACCGGTAAGATGCTCACATGCACACAATGGTTCTGCCCCAATGCAGGAAGACATTACAAATGAACCATGCAGTTCCACATTTGAATGTGTTACATCCATGATCATCTGACCCCCAAAACAATAATTTACTTCCAGAACAGATCAAATGATTGGGACGATAATGAGCTTAAAGAAACAGTGCAGCCCAGTTCGCTCGTTCTCTTCTCTTGCTGCGCGAGAGAGGAGGAGGCACCTGTGGAGAAAATCAGGGCATCATACAGATTATAGAGATTTCTCCTCAGAATGTGACAAGCGAATGGATCCTCACTTTAATGGTGAGAGATAACTCACTACTCTGGTCAACTGGGGGAGAGGAATAATTCTGAGTCAAGAAAAGTCTGACTGGAGGAGCCAATGTCAGCATGCAGGGCTGGTGGGAAGGAGAAGAGAAACTGAAGATTTTCAGGAGCTACTGATGAGGTGCCATGCTATCACCCTCCTGGCAGCAGGTAGTGTTGCACTGGGGTAGAGCAGAGGCAAGGATGGGGAGGGAGCAGCACCGTGGTGCCACCCCACTGTGCCAGTCGCTGTTGGGTATTCATTCACAAAAGAGTTAACAAAATCTAAGATGAAACTTACTTTTTTAATAAGCAAACACACTTTGCTTGATTTCATCATATCGAAGTACAAACACACATAGGCAGGCAACCCATTCCCAGAAATGCCTACACAACAAAGCTCAAAACAATAATAAATCTAACCAATTTAGTGCAAACGCCGAGAAGTAAATTGGAAGGTTCTTCTCAGCTACTAGGATAAATTGGCACCCCAAATTTCCATCTGTGAGCTGATTCAGACTATTTTCCCCAGCTTCATAAACCATGATTTATCCATCTGGAGGCAAGCGTCAGGATTGAATGTTCCTCCCAACCCCTCATAATAAGCTCCTGCCTTAAAACACCGGTTTATTAACCACGATTAAACCAGTTTCCTGGTTCAGATAGAACAGGGAATTGTGGCTTAACACATGCCAGGAATTGAGCATTGAAGCTGGTGCATGAAGTGAGGAGGAGTAAGGTGAAAGAGGAGCAAGCATGATGCTTGTCCCCAAATTTATGGTTGGGAAAGATAATCTGAACTGGCCCAATGAATCTGTGTTACAGGATATTGGGCTAATGGTCTGCAAATAATAAAGCAGTTTGAAATAATTATTTGTAGAGAAACATCCTAGGATGACCTCATTGCATTAAAAACCCAAAGTGATTGAAATGTAAATAATTTATTTATACTTCAGAAGCTATAGTTAAAATGCAGCACTGCAGAGCAGATAAATGCTAGAAATACAGCAAATTAGAAAAGGGTAACTCAATACCCCCAAAGTTGCTGAACAACTGCATTGCCCTTATTATATGCAATTAAAAACAACAAAAAGGTATTAAAATAAAGCAGGCCTGACCTCAAAATGGCTTTAGGACTAGAAACGGAAAGGGGGGAAAGCTTGCAAATGGCATTTCTTGATGCAAGATTATAAGCTTTGCCTCGGACAAATACTTAAAGAAACAAATGGCCTTCTTCAGCACAGCAACTTGCGCCACGAGGGAAATCAAGAGCTCATTTTTCCTGCACCACTAGCATAGAAAAGAAAAGAAGAAGGAAGGAAATAAACATGCAGTCTGAAGGGGAAATTTCCTTGAAAGTCAAAATGTTTATTGAAACACATAAATATCCCTTCCGATTATAGCAGTGGACAGAATAAAGAAGTGCAGTGAGCTATAGTCCCTAAACCCAGAGGAACTTAAGTGAAGATGAGTTGTTACATATATACATAACTTGGCAGTTCATCAAGGACAGGATACTTATAAGCTCTACTCAGAAAAGATGATACTAATATTTGAGCTTTGTGTTACACTAAGTACCCATATTTAAAAAGCATGCTTAGCACTATTCCCTTCCCTTCCCTTCCCTGACTCTGATCCAGGCTGGGGAAATGATGGGTGCAAAGGGGGCTTTGCCCAAAATTATTCCTCCTGGTTTCAATTCCCACTCAGAGCTGCTGAGCAGTAAAACAACACCTTCAAAGGAGATAACATATTGGGGCACCATGATTTGTGTCAGGAAAATGTCAGAGTGGCTGGGGAAACCCAGCCAGATGGGCGGGGTATAAATAATATATTATATTATTATTATTATTATTATTATTATTATTAGCAGGGTGGATTTGATTTAAATCAAATTGATTTAAGTCACGATTTACAGAAAGACTCATTCTTGCTGGTATAATCTTAATATTTACAACCAGATGAAGGTTTCATTTTTGGAATAATAAATTTTCAGAGTAGTTTTTACAGTTATATCAAAAATTACTGATTTGGTTATACTATTAGAAATACACTGACAGATAATTATGAAATTATTGTGATGTTTAATAACATTATAGCATATGTATCCATGTTTGTTAACTGATGTGGATAAACGATTTAAAAAACACACACACCTTAGACTGAGTTTTAGCACACATGAAAAACTTAAAACAGATCCTTATTTCCTGATGAATAGCCTTTGGACTATAATGTACCTTAAATAGAAAACTATCTTTAGAAAGATTTTTCCTCCAAAAGCATTTTATTTTAAAAATCCGATTTAAATAAAATAAATCCGATTAAAAAAAAAATCATTGATTTTTATCCACCCTGATGTGAAGGAAACCCCCTCCCCACAGTTCGAATCTAGACCAGGCCTTCATGCAACTGCTTTCCCCCCTGAAAAACCATGTAGTTGGTGCTAAGTATATGGATAAAAATGCACGCATGCTTAGTGTCATGTGCAACTTGTTCACATCACACCAGCTGAAATTCCCTCCTCTGCACAACTGTTAAAGATGTTGCAGCCCTCTTCTTTGCTACTATTAGAGGCTCTTTCAGACAGGTGTTTCCCCCCAGTCCTACCTGGAGATGCCAAGGCTGGAAAGTGGAAGCCAATCCTGTCCACATGCAAAACTTCCAGAGAGTTCTGGTCCTTTGCAAAGCAAGCTTTGGTACGTGGTTTGAGACCAGGATTTTGGAAGGACTACCTTCTGCCGTGTGACTCTGATGTTCCACTGGAAGCATCAGAAGTATTGCTTCACACTATGTTACCACTGGAGTACTGAATGGTTAGGATGCTAGCCCGGGTATTTTCAGGGGTGACATCCAGGAGTCTTGATTGGCCCCCTTTTTATTTGTGTTTTGTTATTTTAACAGGCTGCTCGTCTTAGTATGGTCCATTAGTTTTGATTTCTGTATTGATGGCCTATCATTTTAATTAAAGTTAGCAGCATTGGGTGCCTCATGAGGAGCTGAAAGTTGGGATATTTTAGTAAATGAGTTTAAGATATCTTTAAGTTATGTTTTCCACAAATAGCACTTCTAGGGAGAAAGTGAAATTATGAGGGGTAATTTTTGGTTAAACCCTTTTCTCATATACATCATGGTGCGAGATTGGATCAGAGCCTACTTGGTTACTTTTTCTATTTAAAAAAAAAAAAAAAAAAGGTAGACAAGGCCAAGCATGTTTTTATCAAGAAACACACAAATGCTTTTATCATTTTGTTCTTCTAACAATCAAAACACTAAAGATATTTGCAATTTCCCCTATTTTCAATAATTTATAAATCACTTTCACAGAAAACACAGGAAAATTTCTGTCTCCTTGCTATGAAGGTTTCATAAAACAGATGTCATTTCCATAATGGAATGAAGGCAAACTCATTGTAAATCGTGCCAAGAATCACCACTGAAACCCTCAATATTCTGATATTCATTTGTACATGCGCACACACATATGGCAATCTGGATATATTTGGGGTGGCCGGAGTGGGGAAGGGAAGCTTGTTAAAATTTCAATGCTAAAAGCCACTAACAACTTATCAAGCAGTGACTGCTAGCCATAATTATACACCATAAAACATTTATAATGGAAAGAAAAATATATGAGTAATATTCAAACCACATTTAGAGTGGAAAATCCTTTTTCAAGAAAGTTTAAAAATTGTAATCTAAGCAAATAATAAAAATACAGTATAGGGTGGGATTCGCTTAATGAACCCTGTCATTGGAAGCCCCTGCATAAGGACTTCCACTTGTAGAACAGGGTTTTCCTCACCCCCCTCCTGTGCCCCCAAAATGGGCTCTGCAGGGGCTGTGATAACTCCCAGAATATAGGGGTGAGGAGAGGAGGATCACTCCACCTGGAAACGTTCAACCGTAAGAGCCAGCTTTTAGGGGGCCAAGGTCTTTTTGCTGCCCCAGTAAATTATTTGAAGGGGCCAGGCACCCCCCCCCCAAGTCAATGGGGACTGCTATTCAAATGGCGTGCATGTGCCATGTTTTGTGACCAGTTATGCAGGGCGGGGGTTACCTGGGCACCCCCAATATTTTATTCCAGTTGGCACCCTTGGCTGCAATGCTTGCACAGACAGAACATCTTTCATACATAGCATGATGCTGAATTCCACCCATAGTACTGGGAGTAAGGTAAAGGACCCCTGGACGGTTAAGCCAGGCAAAGGCGACTATGGGGTTGTGGTGCTCATCTCACTTTTAGGCCGAGGGAGCCGGCGTTTGTCCACAGACAGCTTTCCGGGTCATGTGGCTAGCATGACTAAACTGCTTCCGGCGCAACGGAACACCGTGACGGAAACCAGAGCACACGGAAAAGCAGTTTACCTTCTCACCACAGTGATACCTATTTATTTACTTGCACTGGTGTGCTTTCGAACTGCTAGATTGGCAGGAGCTGGGACAGAGCAATGGGAGCTCACCCTGTCGTGGGGATTTGAACCGCCGATCTTTTGATCGGCAAGCCCAAGAGGCTCAGTGGGTTAGACCACAGTGCCACCCGCCTCCCTTACCTTTACCTTTACCTACTGGGAGTACTGTTGTTCATCACCGGGGCTGGGAGAGGGAGGAGGAAGAGAGGAAGCTCATGGATCTAAAGCAGCAAAAGCCACTGCAGCTGGCCCAATGTGTTGGTGAGAAAGTGAAAGTGATTAGGGAGGCAAGAGAGAGGTATTGCAGGCCAGGGTAGGGAGTAAGGAGCTGAAGAAGGCAAGCGGATCTTCCTAAGGAGCACAAAGAACACCTCCCCTGAGGCTCTGGAGGATGTGTCAACTCTGTGAGGCTAAGCCAGCAGCAAACTTTCTATCTGTGTCAGCAGGAGCCTGACTGTGACCCTGTTCACACGCAACTCTAAGCCAAAATTCAAGAAAGATGAAATGGAAGAAATGAAACGACAGAAGATCATATACATAAGGCAAGTCCGTGGTGGTTCAGGAAGTACGGTAGCTTGCTGGCTCAGAAAAGTGAGTATACATTCTGATATATTAAATAAAAGAGTGGAACATAGCAAGAACAAGTGGTGGTGGGAAACAAGGTGAAACATCCATGGTCAACAGTACAGCTGTGAACTATGCAGACAGGAGATTTGAGGGGGTGGGTAAGGTCCACTTGCAGGTGGGGGAGGTGAAAACCCACTGGTTTAGTGCACCATTTGCAAAAACCATTTGCAAGCAGTTTCTTCAGTTCAGAACTTCAAGGCTGCAAAAAGAGAAAAAAACCTACTGCGAAGGAAGGCTGAATTATATTTTCAAGTAACATAGCAGAGGAGTTGTGTAGGTTAAAGGAGGGCAGAGGAGGGAGCATGGCACAATTAAAAGAGGAATGCCACTGCAAGGGAGGGATAAAAAGCCTACAGGGAGGAAGCAAGAGGAGGAAAGCAGAGAACAAGTCTGGCTGCAGGGCTGGAGAAAAGAGAAATGATTTCTCTCCGCATAAATTTATGTTGCTGCTAAGATTTTTTTTTTTTTTTTTAAGGCAGTTCACATTTTCCATGCCAAGAAAAGGTAGCTGGGGAATGAATGGAGGGAGTGTTTTGCAGATCTAATAATCCATCAAATCTACAAAAAGAATTTGAGGAGAAAAATGTTTGCGGACAGAAGGAGGACATGGTAAAGAGATTACCCTGTTTATGGTCTTGCAAAAGAACAGAATAAAGAAAAATGGGGGATCTTAAGACTAGACAGCTACAAACACAGGATTCTTACTTAGTTCTGGCATGAGTAACCTGCCACATGCACACCTCTAAGGAGGGCATGTCTTATTCATAGCAACCCTGGAGATGGCTTAGGCCCATTTCGGAGTATTGGTAACACCTACATGATTCCTCGTAGGTATCATGTAAAGGAATTGATTTAATGAATTGGGACTTCCACATGGAACCCTTGCATGGGGCTGCCATGATTGCACAATTTGCAGCAGTTGTGCATACGGGCTACGCAGGGAACCACTGGTTCATACTATCAGGACACCCATGTGCATGCACACACACACACACACACACACACACACACACACACACCACCCAACTGTCAAACCTGTGCGCTCTTGCTGGTGACAACATGAGGTTTGCCAAGCAAGTGCTCAGGCCTGAGAACACTTCCAGGTCATTCTTAACTGTTCATCAGGCTAAACACAGAGAAACACTCCACACTGCTACCTATGGTTGCCGCCATGGAATTCTTTCTCCAATGAGATTCACCAAAGCCCAACCAAGCATATTCCAGTGGCATAAGAAGGCATTGTCATCTGGGTCAGCAGGAAGTAGCTAGGGTTTGTTTTGTAGTATACTTAGCATTGCCTCAGCGAGCATAGCACTGAAATAGATCCTTCCATCTAAGACTATGGCAGGATGCATTAATGGTTTGCTGTCTTTTTTTTTTAAATGCTATTTAAATACAGTGGTACCTTGGGTTACATACACTTCAAGTTACATACGCTTCAGGTTACAGACTCTGCTAACCCAGAAATATTACCTCGGGTTAAGAACTTTGCTTCAGGATGAGAACAGAAATCGGGCAGCGGCAGGGAGAGGCCCCATTAGCTAAAGTGGTGCTTCAGGTTAAGAACGTTTTCAGGTTAAGAACGGACCTCCGGAACGAATTAAGTACGTAACCAGAGGTACCACTGTACAGACAAAAAAGGGAATCATAACAATAACCATCTCCCTGGGCAGAGAATGGCAATCGCCTGCAATGCAGGTATCTCAACTAAAGCATCCATGACAGATGCTCATCCAACCTCTGCTTAAAAATCTCCAGTGAAGGAGTGTCCACTATTTAAATGTTGTGCCCCCACATTCACATCCTACCAAGGTGATCCAAAAGTATAACATGGTAAATTGTATCTAAATATAATGTAAAATATGACTCTTAAATTGGTATGATTTTAAATGTATGCAGTTGAAAAACTATACGCTAAACATCAGGTATTCTACAGTTTGTAAGTAAATATGTAGAAGACACAAACTTGACTAGAACTCTTAAAGTTGATTTCTTACGAAATTGTTATCTACGCTTACTAAAGTAATTTTTAATCAGCAATTTCAGCAATAAGCTAGCAATAACTGTAATTGCCATGCAAGAATTAGCCGAGAAATCTAAGCCTCTTGAGTTGTATCTTAATTAAAGAGAAATGTAGTTACTGCTAGTTCTCACTCCACTTTTTAATAAAGTGATAGCCGGGATCTGAACACTAATTTTAAGGTTTCTTGACCCGTATTATTATTATAGTATTATTGAACGGCTATGATACCTTCGGTGTATCTTAAGAAATGAAAGTAGCGCTCTCTAATTCAAAGTCAATACACTTCCCAGGATTGATTTATTCACATGGGATACATGCTTCATGGATGAGTTGCCTGGAAGAATATAGCTCTCGTGTTCTATTACAATTATACTAGTCCAGAGTCACTTGAGCCTGTCTCATTCTCAATTTATAATGCCTCAGTTATGCTCAGCATGAGGAGGACCTGTAGTTCCAAAACGAGCCGTGACAATGTTCATAAGGCGGAAAAAGTTACCTACTATTGTTTACTCTGCACATTCCCCTTGCTACATTTCTGGTCAATTTTACTTTAGAATTCAGTATGACTCTGTATATAGACACATGTTTTTAATCCCTCCTCAGAGAGGCTAGATTTCAACACAGCCTCTTAGGAATTATGAGTGGCTTGCAGATATTGCGCACTTCAGCCTTCTCATAGCAAACCACATAACCACCAATGTATCATAAGCCTTAAAAAGTTTAAAAGGCCAGTTTAAAAACTAAGGCTGGTTTATTTTGTTGTGCATTTGATATTTGATGTGCTTTGCCTCTATGATTTACAATTAGAATGCCACTTAGAAATAGAATTCATTTGCTTATATGCATTTCTAGAGGTAACCAAGTTACGCACACAAAGCAAATAAAATTCAACTAGGAACATGAATTCAGTAGGAAAATTTCTCCCCCAACCATTCTTTGCCGGCTTAACTCAGAGCCCCCCAAAAGCAGCCCAAATAACCAGGTCTTAAAACTTCCAGAAGGTGGTCAGGCTTGAATTCTGAGCAAGTCTGTAGTGTAATGCCTTTTACACACACCTTTACAATAAAGGTGAAAATGAAACATTTTCAAAGAGCCTAGAAAATATCTAGATTGCTAAAAACAACCACCACCAACACAAGTTTTCAGGCACGATGAGAACAGAGGAAAGGCCAGCTGAACATTGTTCCCTTAAGCAGCATGTCTGTACGGTGATAGTAAAGATTTGTTAAGAAAAATATGCTTAGCCTCATCCTGACTTTTGCTGCAAGATTCATGGGAGCACAGAGCAGAATCTTTTCCATTCCTGACCTAATACTATATATTAGGCTTCCTAAGGAGATTTGTCATGTCAGAGATAACTTTTAGGAACTAGCGTATTATTTAAGAAAGCATTCAGAGATCTTTTATAGGTGAGACACATTAGCTATTTAGTCTTATTTATCTATTCTGTGGCTATATTATACATATAATATTATATTATACATATAATCGCTTCTGCCAACCTAGCAGTTCGAAAGCACACCAGTGCAAGTAGATAAATAGGTACCGCTGCGACGGGAAGGTAAATGGTGTTTTCATGCGCTTTGGCCATGACCCAGAAAGCTGTCTGTGGACAAACACCAGCTTCCTCGGCCTGAAAGCAAGATGAGTGCTGCACCCCATAGTCGCCTTTGACTGGACTTAACCGTCCAGGGGTCCTTTACCCTTTACCTTACTATCTAACTGTCAAAGTGACTCATGTTAAGGAAAATAGTCCAACTTGCAACTAAGACGGAACCACTTTAGGCTGTTAAGCTAGTGCAAGTGTTTTCTTCCTCCTGGCAAGAAGTTCAAAGGAAAAAGAGTCAGTCTATAATTTCACTTATTCAGCTCTGTTTAAATAATTTTTAGGGGTTTCCCATGAAGAACTAAGAGATTTTATTTTCCTTGATAAAACAAATACTTTGCCTCCTACTGGTGTTTAACTGAGTTATAATCAGCTATTACATTGGTCTGCATGCTTTCAGTCTGACTCTTCTTTGGTTTACATGAATTTTCAAGATTATTTATCTAAGGCCATTCCAAAGTAGAGAAAGAGGACCAATCACTGGATGGTGCGCATTTTAAACAAACACACATGCACACCCGACATGGCAGACTGAAGCGCAAGGAGAGCAGAACATTTCTAGACTTTGGCCAGGCAATATTACCATTCAGCTTGCTTGCTCCTCTAGATTTTGCACTGAGCTTACAGAGAAACTAGATCTTCCTGCAGACAGAGTTGCCATATAGAGCATTTTACATGTTATTGCTTTCCTGGAAATAAGCAGTCCATGTGTTTGCCCAAAAACAAATATGCATATTTTGGTAGAAGCTGTTTGTACAGGTCACAACTCCAGTATTCAGGGTGCTCTCTTTGTCTATGGCTATTTTGCACAGAGGTAAAACTACATTATGGACACCCTACAGAAGTAAGTAATTACCTCATTTACTAATGACCTGCGAGGGATAAAAATCCATACACATGTCATTTCTTAGTTATTGCACTGCAAAGCAGCACAATCTGTTAACTGAATGCATTAAATATCTAATTTAATTAAACCTCTAACAAGCCTCCGAAACCCCATTGAGAGCACTTTGTTTGATTACAGACACTGGGCTAAAGCAACAGCCCTATTGATTTGCTCGGCTCCAACTACTTCTATCTACCCAATTTAGTGTGTGTAAAACAAACAAAAAAAATATTTCTTTTTTTGCAAAGGCTCCTTTCCTCACTCTCTGGGGAAATAATATAAAGTGACTCTTGGTTCACGGATGCATATATAAAATATTTAGTAGGTCAAAGAAAACATTTATTTGTGTGGCAGCTATTGACTGCATTACAGATGCAGATAAACTCCCTAGTGCTCACCATTACATAGTGTGGCTGACATGGACATCTGTAATAAACAGACTCCTCTCAGGGGAAATAAACCCACTGTTCACCAAATTAGCATACAGTTTACAGCACATGACTTCACTGTTTTCCAATAACCCAAAAGAAGGATAAAGGTAGAAGTAATGATCAATTCTGTGATTACCGATCTAGAATTGTCCCTTCATGTTCAACACTGAAGGGAAGAAAGCACTCCTCTTTGGTTACAAAGCAATTTCTTTTGCATCCCCAAGAAGATCCTACCATACTGTGACCCTGCTCATCTCTCTTAGAGAGAGGTTAACAGATGTGCGGTGGGGAAAAGAACAAAAGCACAATAGGGCCAACGTTTTATTTTAAGCCATCCACTGCCATAAATTGTGGGGAAAAACAAAATAAAATAAAAAAAATTCCTTCCAGTAGCACCTTAGAGACCAACTAAGTTAGTTCTTGGTATGAGCTTTCGTGTGCATGCACACTTCTTCAGATACACTGAAACAGAAGTCACCAGACCCTGATATATAGTGAGAGGGTGGGGAGGGGTATTACTCAGAGGGGTGGTGGAAATGGGTGAAAGGTTGATAGCTGTGGTAAACCTGTTGACGACTGTTAACGGCTGCAATTAGTCTTACAGGAAAAAGCAAGGGGTGAGAAGGTTAAAAAAGCTTTGTCATGTATAATGAGATAAGAATCCAATGTCTTTGTTCAGACCAGGTCTCTCCATGGTTTTAAGCTTGGTAATGAGTTGCAATTCAGCAACTTCTCTTTCCAGTCTATTTCTGAAATTCCTTTGCAATAAGACAGCTACTTTGAGATCTTGTATAGAGTGTCCTGGGAGATTGAAGTGCTCTCCTACTGGTTTCTCTGTCTTGTGATTCCTGATGTCAGATTTATGTCCATTTATCCTTTGGTGTAGGGTTTGGCCTGTTTGTCCAATATAGAGAGCTGAAGGGCACTGTTGGCATTTGATGGCATACACAATGTTAGATGATGAGCAATTTACTAACTACTAACTTAGTTGGTCTCTAAGGTGCTACTGGAAGGAATTTTTTTTTTTTATTTTGTTTTGACTATGACAGACCAACACGGCTATCTACCTATAAATTGTGGGGATTAGACACACCAATGGGGACAAGTTTATCAATGATTATAAACAACGACATTATATGGAACTAGTTGAAGTTAGCCCGTTCAATAACGGGCGCTAGAGGAGGAGGAGGCAGGAGGAGGCAGAACAGCGGCCGCTGGGGGGTGGAGAGGGGCTCCCTCCCCCTTCTTCATTTTCCCCGGGGGCGGCTGTAGCGGCGGCGGTAGCGGCGGCGAGGATGGAGCGGCCCTCTGCGTCCGTGCGAGGCAGCGGCGCTGGCGCAACTGACAACGCGCATGCGCCGCCGCTGCCTCGCGGACACGCCCCCTCTCCGCCCGCTCCAATCCCTGCGTCCGTGTGGGACACGGACATGCGCAGTAGCGCAATTCCGTGACACACGGACTGGACGCAGGGACACAGCAACTTTATTATATAGGATCTTTCGGATCTCATATAACCTCTGTTTTGAAACAGCTGCTCTGGTTTCCAGTCGGTCTCCAGGGCCAATTCAAGGCGCTAAAAGCCCTAAACAACCCAGGCCCCGCATACCTGAAAGGCCGCCTCCTTTCCTACAGACCATCTTGGATGCTAATGTTTTATTATATTTATTATTATAATGTTTTATAATGTTGGTTGTTCCATCATCCTCAAAAGCTCAGGATGTGGCAGACAAGGAGAGAGGGCCTTCTCTGCAGCAGCCCCTACCTAAGCTGTGGTTATGTGATCAGGGGCAGCCCAAAGACATTTCAGCACCTGAGGTGAAATGCCCCGCCGCTCCAGCAATGGGTTGGGGAAGCAAATTCCCTCCTCCCGCCCGGCATCAGGGCTTTGTATCAGCTTCTCTTTTCAGGGTGTTTTTTCTTTAATGTTGCCAAGGGCTGCCAAAATAGGACTACGAGTTGTCATAAGTCCTATTTTGGCGGCCCATGGCAACATTAAAGGGGGGGAAATGTAAAGCCTTAAAAGAATATTTTGTGTGTGCTGTTAATGAAAGCATATACATGTGTTTGTGTATTAAATTTGTTTAATAATTACAAATATAAAATACGTTAATTGTGTAATTATATATATTTAATCAGCTATATTAACTGTGTATATTAAATTATATTGAATATATTGCAAACACTTTAATTTATTATATGGAGATTTAATTCGGTGTGTGGCTCACTTGGGATGAAAAGTTGCCCTGAGCTACAATGACCAAATGCAAAAAAAAGGGGGGGAGGGGAGTTCAAAGCTCCCACACATTTAGTAGTTTTGTAGAAAAAGATTATTCCTTTAGGTTACCCACATTTCTCTGAAGATATCCATAGCAATAAACTAACTTGCATTCCTTTCAACATCACAATCCTTTCTTATTAGGCCTGCAGTGACTTCTGCAACATGATTGTGGAATCAAAAACACATGAACATTTGGAAAACATAAGTCACAAAAAGAAACAGTTACAAAAGTTCATTCTTACAAACCTGTTCCCTTTGATGCAAAGACAACACAGGACTTGATGTTATTTCCATGTCAAAACATTTTTAGTTGTGTATCCTTCTCAGCTAGCTCAGTATCTGATTAAGTGGAATGTGGTCCATGAAACCTTATACCGTAATAAATTTGTTAGCTTTTAAGGTGCACCAACACGTGTTGCTGTTTTTGCACAACTACCCTTCCGGAAATGTAACTTCTCCATCCACATTTCTCACCTTTCTGCTTTCTGACTGTGACAATCTGCTGGTCTGGTGATTAATTTTCAGGAACACCGTGGTTAGAATACCCAGCAGTGTGTCAATCATGTGTCAGCTGTGTGTCAGTAAGAAGACAGGTCTATATAACCAGGCTAATTTATCTAATTAAGATCAGCTGTTGGAGAACAGGGTAGAAGAAAGAAGCTCTAATAAGCATCCAAGGAAGAAAGGAATGGAGGTGGGAGTAAACAGTAGAGGAATTAAACACCTGAACCTCAGAAAAACACTTGTGTACTCTTCCTCTGGGTAATGAACCTTAACTCTTCCACCAGCTGGCACAAAAGGCCATTAGACTGCCACAAGGCTAGATGGAAACTGATGATTTGTTCATGCATCTCCTTTCTGGACAGGCCAGTTTAAGACAATATATCATCTTCACTACCTTGAAAACCAGATTTTGGCTGAATCCAAAGTATAAACAGAAAATCTCAAAGACGCAAACACTTCTTCAGATTCATGCACACTTCTTCAGATTCAGGTATCTGAAGAAGTGTGCATGCACACACCAAAGCTTATGCCCAGAACAAGCTTAGTTGGTCTTTAAGGTGCTACTGGACAATTTTCTATTTTTTTATTTATTTTGACTGCATCAGACCAACTCGGCTACCTACCTGAAACAAAAATATATAACACAGTAACAAACAAAAACAATTTTAAAATTGTTTTATTTATTTTTAATTGTTTTTTAATTTTTTATATATTTTTGTGTTTTAATACTGTAAACCACCCTGTGATCTTCAGATGAAGGGTGGTGTGTGTGTGTGTGTGTGTGTGTGTATGTGTAATCAACAACAAACAACAACAAAACATGCTTCAGCACATCGCATTGAATTTTTTTGAAAAGAGTTATCGTTTGGTATCTCGGTTGTTCAAGGAAAGGTCAAGCCTTCTATCAAGTCTTCCCAATTCAAATCTCTATACAGGTGCACCCCTACTTCCATGGGTGTTATGCTCTGGGCTGCCGTGTGCATAGACGAAAAGCGCCTAAGTGGGCAGCACTCTCTAAAAAGCCTCTAAACCCTTTTCTGTTGCTCTCTCCCCAATCCAGTCCAAAAATACTATCAAAAACCCAACGACAACCACAACTAACATTGTGGTCATGCATGAGTCGGTCACACGTAAACTGGGAGACACCTGTATATGATAATGTGCTGAGCAGATGAGGCTGGGCAACTGAAGAAACTCAAGAGGTTGAAGAAAGAATCCATTAGAACTATACAGCAGATTAGGAAGCAAATCAGTAAATGCCTTGAGAAATGGAGCCTGGAAGTGAGGATGCTGCCTGCTGGCAACTCCTTATATATTCTGACAAAATATTCTTAACATTTCTATAGCGGAGTGTGGCGTATAAGTGGCTATTGGCCTCACCCTTCTGCGCAATCTGTCTCGTTCCTCCCGGATGGCATTCATGGTGGCCTTCGTCCTGTTTAGCTCCTCCTCCTTGCTGCACAGCATTGCTGTAAGGCTCTCGTTCTCTTCCCTCAAGCCCGCGAGTTCCTTCTCCCAGCGAGACCTCTCTTCAGCCAGGTTGGGATACAGGTCCCTCCCGAGCACACCTTCAATCTCTTCGACTGTCTGCAGAATATTTTAAAGGAACAATAATTCATACACGAAACACTAAACGTATTATTCACACTAATGGACATATTTCAATTTGCTCTTTTCCATTTTAAAGAAGCCATTTTAATTAGCAAATGCCAGCATTGTTTTGAAAAAAATGAAGCAATTAAAAGAAATGGTCATTTTTGTTTACAACTTGTTATATTAATGGAAGCAACTGCAAACCAGTGGCATTTATAGAGTGCATTAGGCATTGAACACACTAATTAAGGTGAAAAACAGGAAAGAGTGTGCATCCCACTTAATCATTTGATATACAAAGTGGATTGCTGCTTTGGTGAACTAATTGAGCAAAACCAAAGCCGCAGTTAACCAGATGAGTGGTGACAACCCACAAACAAAAATGTTGCAGATCACTGACTGGAGGCTTTGAGAACATTAGAAGATGCCTGCTGGATCAGACCAAAGGCCCATCAAATCCAGCATCCTTTTCTCCCAAATGCCTTTGGGAAGTCCAAGCACAGGACATGAAGGCAATACAGTAAGGCCTGAAACTTGCAAAGGGCTTAAGTTACAGGGGTCTGCATGCAAAGTCAGAGGGACACCCCAAAACCGCTCTCTTGCGTGACCCTTTCTACCTGTCCGATGCTGCCAAGCTGAGCAGCCGAGATTGCAGGAATCTTGCAGGCTCTTCCAAAGCCCTCACAAATCTTCCAAAAGGCTGGTAAGCAAGGTAGAGAGCTGAAAAAGTTCTCCATAGCAGGAAAGCTTGATGCAGAAAGAGCTTTAAAAGCCCTCTAGGAAGGTCATGTGACCTCTCTGGTTTTTCACCTGTCTCCCACCTTCTTTCAGCAACTGGTAATTCGGAAACATATTGCCTCTGATACAAGAAGCAGTCTGCTGTCATAATGGCTAATCTGACGCTCCACAGATATATCTAAACCAGGCATAGGCACCTTCAGCCCTCCAGATGTTTTGGGACTACAATTCCCATCACCCCTGACCACTGGTCCTGTTAGCTAGGGATCATGGGAGTTGTAGTCCCAAAACATCTGGAGGGTCGAGGTTGCCTATGCCTGATCTAAACCACTTTTAAAGCTGTGCACGTTAGTTGCTATTAGAATCACAGAATTGTAGAAGGGAACACGAGGGTCACCTAGTACCTCCTGCAATGGAGGAATATTTTGCCCAACGTGGGGTTTGAACCCACAACCCTGAGATTAAGGTCTCATGTTCTACCAACTACATCTTATGTTAGTGAAGGATAGGATAGAAGCAGTCTGCCCTACCGTAAACGTTCAGACCGAAAGGTGTGCCATACTGTCATTTAAATCTACCAGCTGCACATGGCTGAGTCCTGATTTAAGGAAATACTCTGTATTTCCACTGGAAGATGTCAAAGCTGAGCAAAAGAGAGAAAGCCATCCAAGCCTGCAACCAAAGAGTGCTGAACCGGGGAAATCTGCAACACACTGCCTAAGTAAGAGGCAGTAGCATTTTAAGTAGAAAATTAGTTCGCAAAAGCAGAAATCCACTTCATATAGTTCCTCTTTCATAGGAGGAACTAGACTGCATGTGGGTGGAAATGAACAGAAGAAGCACATTTTATTTTAGTTAGTTCTTCGTTTCAAACAATGAAACCTACCATTATGTTTGCAGGAAGGTTTATTTCTGGATTATTTTCCCGGTTAGCTCATTATTCATTCATTCATTATATTTATATACAGTGGTACCTCTACTTACGGACGCGATTCGTTCCGGGGTGCCGTTCGCACCCCGAAAAGTCCGTAAGTAAAGCGCTGCTTCTGCGCGTGCGCGTGATGTGATAGAGCGCTCCTGCGCATGCGCGAAGCGCACAAATCGTTCCTGCGAATGAGCGAAGCGGCGAACACAGAAGTAAACACTTCCGGGTTTGCTGCGTTCGTAACCAGAAAAAAACACAACATGAAGCAAACGCAACTCAAGGTATGACTGTACACATTTTCCTCATCATTTCCAATACCTAGCGAAGCAACGTGTCATAAAAGTTAAGTTCTGAAACTAAATCCATCCACTTCTATCCACAGAGATTTCAGCATTCTGGATGCGTGGGTGAACTTCATTTTTGAAGTGTGACGGAGGAAATAAAACAAGAACCCTTTGGGAGAAGTAAAAAAGCACAAGGCACCTGAATTCTTCCCCTTTGACAAGAATTACAACACAGAGGAAAACCCAAAGAGGATGAAAATATCTTGACCGGAATAAGAATGTATATAGTAACGATACTTCTACCTTGCTTCCCAGCAATGCTTTTACAAAGCATAACACGTAATACCAAAACACACAGAATAAATCAATACCATTTTAAATAGTTAAAATTAAGTCTGCATGCACGGCCCAGAAGCTTCAGCTAGTGCAGAATCCTGCAGCTAGACTGATGACAGAAACAGACTACAGTATTGCCAGCACGTGGCACCAGTGTTGAAAGACCTACACTGGCTTCCTGTCTACTATTGAGTCGGCCAAGTTAAAGCTTCTTGTACTAGCATACAAAGGCTTAACAACTTGGACTCAGAAAACCCACTTTACCCCATATGTCCCAAGTTGAAACACTGAAATCATCTTGGGGAGCACTATTAGTGAAGTCCAATCAACCAGAAGCACGGCTGACACCAATAAGGAGTCTTAACTTCGGTACAGCAGACCCAACTCTATGGAAGGCCTGGGAGTGGAATGTTTTCATCTGGCACCTAAAGATATGTAATGAAGGTGCTAGGCGAGTCTCCTTGGGGAGAGCATTCCACAAACGGAAAGCCACTGCAGAGGCCTGGTCTCATGTTGCCACCCTCTGGACCTCTTGCGGAGGAGGCACACAAAGGGCCTCAGATGATGACTGCAGGGTCCTGGTCGGTTTCCATGAGGAGAGGTGGACCTTGAGGTACTGTGATTCTAGGCCATTTATAGGTCAAAACCAGCACTATGACTTGGGCCCAGAAGCTAACTGGCAGCCAGGCAGTCGGGCCAGGATCACTGTAATATGCTCAAACTGTCTTGCCCCCCAAATTTTGTATACTGTATTTTTATTTCTGCGAGCTACTTTTAGACATATGATGAAAAGCAGGGTATAAATTTAATAAAAGTGTGGACTGTTTCAGTTCAGTGTTCTACTCAGCCAAACTGCCTGCCCTGCCCTCTTCCAAGATACTCCACTCCACACACCCCCAATGGTTTTCTGCCCCCCTACTCCAACACTCAGTTAAAATTATTTAGACCTCGTCTTAGGTCTTGTTCCCCAAACTTTGGGGGGGGGGGTTATGTCTGCAGATCTTGGGGTTCCTCCAAGCTTTCTGATGTTTTCCACATGGAAAATATGAAGGCTATATAAAGGAGCCACATGTGAAGAATGAATTTGCTATGAATATATATCCTAAAAGAGGGCAGCTTAGGGTCCAGATGGGCCTTCCTAGGCAATGAATTCAGTATATGGGGTGCTCCTGTTTAAAAGGTTCTAATCCAAGAGAGGGGTGCATTCAGCCTGTGGGTTTAATTATGCCTTCCAGCCCTCTCCATTTAGCTCATAAAGCCATTTTTGCCAAAAAACCAAACCCAGCTGTTCTACCCCTGACTTCAGGTATGGAGTCGAAAGAGGGGTTTCAGTGCTTTGCAATTTCCACTACCCCTCTTTTTGCTTTGAGACTTCTTGTTTCTAAAAAGGAGATGGGAACAAGTAGCTGAGCTGGAAAGTCAAACTTTTTATCCTTTTCTACACAAGGAAGCTCACTCAGCTGGAGCTTAGCCTATTCAAAAAGTAGTACCCTAAACAAGCAAGGCATTTTAAAAAAAATGTATATAACCAATCAGATAACCTATCTTGATTCAAGGGCCTTTCTGTCTGCAAAGCAGGGAAATGTTTACTTACACAAACTACCAGATTTCACTTCGGTCAAACATTTACCAGCACAGTTAACACTCAAAACTAAATGTGCACTGTAAGCTGCTTCTCAGTGTGCTTTAGCTATGCTGCACAATTCAAAGTACAAAAATAAATACACCAGGGGACTTTTCATAGCTTTGACAATGTCTCTCTTAAAATGCCAATGAAATATGGAATTTAGGGAAGTACAGAAGGTGAGAAGAGTCTATGTGAATCATCTTTTATATGCAAACTACATGAGCTCAGACGTCTCTCCCTTTAGAGGAATTTTTGCAGTGTCTCTACTATCTTCCATAATTTTTCCCTATAGGCCACATCTCATACTTATTTTGAAAGTACAGCAAATGCTAAAGGATACCATCTCAGGGATTAATTGAGGATTACTGCCAGCCCCTTACTATCTACTTGGCAGTTTCCAATGGAGTAACCACAGCAAGAAAGGGAAGGCTGCAGCCTTCCCTGTTGACCTCACATGTGGGAGGTGGAAAAGATGAAACAAACTGCAATCCCTGACTTCCAAAATACAGTGGTACCTTAGTTTACAACCATAATCCGTTCCGGAGGTATGGTTTTAAACCAAAACAAGTTGTAATCCAAGTCACACGTTCGCCAATGGGGCCTCTCCCCAAAAATGGGTTGTAATAAAAAAGGTTTTTTTAAAATAATAATAAAAAAGGGGGACACGCACTTCCGGGTTTGACGTGGTTGTAATCCTAAACAGTTGTAATCCAAAACGGTTGCAAACCAAGGTACCACTGTACAGCATAGTAGTAAAAGCACAGTGCTTCTGACATGAACACAATAGGATGCAAAATCATTGAACAGATTCTGCATACAGGCCATCCTTTTAAATGTTCTATGCGAAAAGAGCAGTATTACATTTATTCAGACACTATTGTTATTATTGCCCCAGAACTGGAAAATATTTTATTGTGCTTTTTCTTTTAAAAAAACACACCAAAAAACAGCCACACACCAACCTTAGAATAAGAGCACCCTAATAACCTGGCATTAAACACTTGTATCTAAGACAAATTCTAGGAAAATAGAGTAATATTTGAACAAGAGGTCTTTTCACCTACCCTGTTTCTCATTTAAAACCCCTTAGCAAATGCAGAATGATTTCTCTGCATTGGGATATCTCCCACAGAGAGCACATCTGACAAAGATTGATGAAAAAGAAGAAACCAAACATAGGTTCTACAATGGAAACAACCAATGAAGATAAACACAGTGGCTTCTTTCTAACTTTATCTATAACAGACCTATTTGCTAGAAAGTCAAATGTTACAGCTAAACCATGCATAGTTGACTGATTGCAGAGAAAACCATATGCCATCACTGTCACATATCCTATTGCATTGAAGGCCCTACACTACTGAAACCACCTACAATTAAGCACGCAGTGAGACAAGTATATACAGTGGTACCTCTGGTTAAGTACTAAATTCGTTCTGGAGGTCCGTTCTTAACCTGAAACTGTTCTTAACCTGAAGCACCACTTTAGCTAATGGGGCCTCCCGCTGCCGCTGTGCCGCCAGAGCACAATTTCTGTTCTTATTCTGAAGCAAAGTTCTTAACCTGAAGCATTATTTCTGGGTTAGCGGAGTTCTTAACCTGAAGCGTATGTAACCTGAGGTACCACTGTAATATCTTAAATGACTTCAGGAATAGCTAGGTTGTTTCCAGTTCCACCCATCCCTATGTAAACCTCTCACCTATGCCCTTTTAACTTCCACTTTTGAACCTGTTATTTGCACCACGGCCTGGCCTTCTCAATCTACCTTTCCTTCAGATTGTACTCTCCTTCTTCCTTTTTTCTGAATCTGTGCTCCCTTGTCCTTTAATTTCTCTACCTCTCAGGCCTGGTTTCCATCTCTACAGGCCAATCTAAAGCCTCTACGATGCACAAATCAAAATCTTTAATATGGTCAAAGACCAGCAAGGTGCACAAAACTCCTTGGGGTATGATACTGCCAACACATTGGCACTCAACAGGTAAAATGTTTGTGAATATTCTATAACGTGACAACAGGTTAGCTTAATGACAAGAGAAAGCTTTGCAGATAAGATGTCAGGCAACAACCAGTTTTCAGCCCATTTTTATAGGTAAGATGTCTCTGTGACTTAATTATCCTTTCAGTAAAACAGGCTTTATTGCTCAATTGTTACCGGAACTGAATGACAACATGTGCTTTGATTATCTGATGAAAGACGCCATATAGGTACAAATTATGCTCTATTCTGTCAGAAATTACGTAATAAAGATTAGCAACCAGCTAATGTTTCCACACCTTAATGGCTAAATCACAGTGTTCACTGGCAGTGGTGAGCTGTTCAATGTGTCTGTCCACATCTGCCACAGACAAACTGCAGCTGCTCTTCTTCCTCCCACAGACAACATTCTCCAGTCCCGTCAGCACTCTCTGCAGTTCGGAGTTCAAGTCACTACAGGTATCTGTGGGGCAGAAAGAACATGTCAGACATACATTCCAAGTCACCAATAGACAGAGTTTCCATTCAATCTTAATCTTGAGGGTGGGGAGGAGAAGGTTGCACACCTGCAAGAGGTAACTCAAATCGGCAAACATTTCTCTTCACAATCTCCCAAGCACAAACAACATCAAGGTAATCTTGAAAGTTACTAATTTACCGTTGGGCTAACAACTAGACAAGCTTGAAATCTGCGGGCTTGACTTTCAAGATCAGGAAATACTCACAAACAAAGAAGTCTTTCATATGTGACTGAATTGGCTGGGGGTGGGGGGTGGGGATAATTTTGTGATGTTATTGGAAGCAGGAAGGGATATCCCCGTCCCTAACCCCCAAGACAGACTGCTTGGTGGCCTTCAACATTCCCCCCCTCCCATGTGGCATGGAGCCTGAGTGGAGTAATCTGTTCTGCAAACGTCTTTTTAAAAATAATATCTGCAACGTGGTATCTGCAACTATATGCAGCGTGGTAACTGCATGTTGCCGCAGCAGCAAGTGTGTAGATCTTGCTTCCTGCTTATGGCACATCTAGACCAGGCATAAGCAACCTTGGCTCTCCAGATGTTTTGGAACTACAACTCCCATGATCCCTAGCTAACAGAGCCAGTGGTCAGGGATGATGGGAATTGTAGTCCCAAAACATCTGGAGAGCCAAGATTGCCTATGCCTGATCTAGACTGTCAGCCTAGCCCAGTGATGGCTAACCTTGACACCCCAGATGTTTTGGAACTACAACTCCCATCATCCCTAGCTAACAGGATCAGTGGTCAGGGATGATGGGAGTTGTAGTCCCAAAACATCTGGCGTGTCAAGGTTAGCCATCACTGGCCTAGCCTCATGCTAGTGGTAATGGTGAGAAGGGGCTGGACTCAGTAGCACTTAATCCTATGATAAACCATTTCTTTTTCATAGGTACGAGAGCTACACAAAATGAGATGGAAGCAACCATTTCTGATTATAGCCTGGAGAAAATCTTGCTTGGACAGTTTAGGAATGCTGGAAACATTTTGCTATGTGCTGATCAAGACTAATGACTTAATCTAAAAAGGTTTAACACCAGGAAGACGTTATTTTTAAATGAAGTTCATACTGTCAAACATTTGCATATACTGCTGCCCCATCTGCTTTCCATTGTTCTAGTCTCCATCATTGTTCTTCTGCCGATTTCTTTTTCTTGAATAATTACAGTACTGTGTTATGTCCTGCAGGGCATCTTATGCCTATGCTTCTCAAAGAGAGAACAGAGCTCTGGCTCCACCAATGGCTGACCACAGATAAAAACAGGGGTTATTTGCTTCCCACTGGAGACCCATATAATTCTGAACCTGAGCATTTTTCCATAAATGAATATTAGCTGCCTCTTACAAGGCTGGGATTAAGCAAGATGAGGCAATTAATTTTCACAAACCTAGTGTTTTACATTTTAGTATTTTATTTTAGCATTGAATTTTATTGTTTAATTCTTTTAAACAGATAATTATGTTTTAATTCTCTAAGGCATTAGTATGAGAAAAAGTTGCTTCTTCAAATATTACAGTGTCCTTTTCTCCATGAATCTACTGATAAATAATTATTAGTGCAATGCAAATTTTATATTAATTGTATCCACATCCAGCTCAGATTTAATGGGCAAGCATTAGCAGATGTTCTCAATATGTAAATATGGATGGATTCATTCTGGCTTCCTCTGCCTTTACAGAGTAGCATCATCAAAACATCTAGGGCTTGAGTTCACAATTAAGAAAACACATCACAAAACAATTAATATCCAGATACTTATTACATTCTGGCATGAAGCACCCCAACAGAGAAACAGACAATTTATTACAGTGCAAGTACAGTACAGGAGTGGGAAAATGTTCTGGCTACACAATTAGCCTTGTAGTGAAGTGCTTTTGATCTGCATTGTCTCCTCTAACATACACCCACAATCTAATTCAATGGACAGCCAATACATGCTAACAGAAAGGCCATTAAAAGCACAGGTGAACTTACAAAATCCTTCCTTTTTAGATAAATGTGGCCCTAGCAGCATTTTTGTGCAACCTGTGGTTTCTTGATTGAAAGCACAAATAATTTTTTTCCATTATTTAAAAAATGTTTCTAGTTCCTATACTTGAGGATTGAAGCCTAGAATAGGCATAATATGTCTACCAGTACTACCACTGGAGGCACAATTTTCATGGGAAGAATATACAAATAAATGTTTAATACATGTTTGAAATTAAGGTTGCCTAGACCGTAAATTCTATTAACAGAATTAAGTTTTGTATTTTTACATTGCTGTAATCTACCTTGGGATGTTACAGTGAAGAGTGGGTAAGAAATCATATCACATCTCATATCTCATATCATATCATGCTGGTCCTGGTTGCATCTGGAGGTGCTATTTCATCCAATTCCAAATCTAATTCAACCCCCATAACCCAACTCATTGCTCCATGTGAGACTCTCTTTTCTCTGTTGCAACATGAATGGACACAGCAGAGCACAAGCACTGCACACTGGACCTTCATAGGAGTCCTACAGGTATGCTTTAATCTGGGAAGAACACTGAGTAAATTGCTCACCAAATCATATTCCATACTATTATCAATGTGGATTGGTAAAAAGGAGAGCATGGGATTCTTCTGAAGTCCGTTCATGTGCAAAAAGTGCTTTAATAGTCCCCATAAAAAAATATCCCTGCCCCGTCAGCTCCACTTAAAAACCATTTTTCTGCATTAGCAGCTATTCAGCTGCAAAGTGTTTGTTTTTATAAATACAATTTCTCACAGATGCACCAAGGAGATTGCTGAACTGATAAAAACCTATTTGCGTTGCCTGCATTCCTGAAGCGCCATAACAATTTGTACACATTTTGTCACATTTTACAAGACAATGCCTTCCCCCAAACAAGCTCTTGTTTTCTAAGTTCTAGCCCTCAGGCAGCTTTCCTCCCAGGAAATAAGACTTTATAACAAGGCTAGAGAGACCCACATCTCAAGGAGAAAGTAGATTAAACCCAGTCATAGGATTTACAACATACAGCAAGGGAGATTAGCTGTTTTAGCCCTTGATGTTTTATTGCCTGTAGCAGTAGAGAGGCATATCTAAATTTACTAGTATATCATGACATGGGAGTCTAGCTTGGTATGTCAATGAGGTTTCTGCATTCGTGCAATGTGCAGTTCCACCTTTTCAGCTCAAGATAGATTTGCATTCTGAGTATATCCAACATAAGGGGCTCAAAGGGGGTGTGTGAGGGAGTTAAGTGGCTGTACCAGAGAATTTGGTGACAAAACAAAACACATACAAAATCAAGAGAAATGAAACTACATTTTAAAAAACTTGTAAAATTGTGTTGTGATATCCACTACCACTATTTGCAGGAAACAGATGTAGCAATCGGGGCCATCTTTGCAAATTTCACTATGAGGAGGGCCAGCAATCAAGACAAGCCAAAGTTTTAATTTACACTTGTCTTCTCAGGTGTGGGAACTCCTGCTCCAAAAACTGCTAGAAAGTCCCAATGTAACATATAGCGTGGTGTGTGTGTGTGTGTGTGTGTGAGAGAGAGAGAGAGAGAGAGAGAGAGAATGAGAATGAATGAATGAATGAATGAATGCAGCCCCTTGTTTAAATAGTTTGTTTAAGTAGCTTGACTAAATCAGTGTGCTATTTTTAAAAAAGTTTTTACATTTTGATATTCTATTGCCTTTTTATTGCTCTGAATCCTCTGAATGACAAGAGAAGCAGACTCTTAAATGTTTTAGCCCCCACTTTGATTTACAGAGCCAAAGTGGTTAAACTGCAGTGTGAGGCATCTCAAAATACAATCTGAAGAAGTGTGCATGCACACGAAAGCTCATACCAAGAACAAACTTAGTTGGTCTCTAAGGTGCTACTAGAAGGAATTTTTTTTATTTTATTTTGTTTTTTCTCAAAATACAAGGGAGAATGCCTTGTCCTGTTATGTCATATTCTTGTCCTGTTATGTCAATTTGTTTCAGGCCAGGTCTGGAAACCGGCAAGATATGTATCATAAATTGTTCATTTTAAGACAAGCGTATCTTCACAAATCTAAACCACTAAAGTTCATAATGTTCTCCTCCTGCATCGCTATTATCAGTCATCTATAACTTGCCTTGGGCAACGTTACAGTTGAACATACGAATCCAAATTCCTTGGGTCGTCCCTAACACTACAGAACTTAACCAATATTAATCGTGTCTGTCTAGCATCACAAACAAGGGAATAAGATTACAGATGCTCTGTATTATTTTTCCTTTTACAGGAAGGTTATCCCATAGTTGAACAGCTATGAATTCTGCATGGTAAACCTTCATGCTTAAGGGTGAAACATCATCAAGAAAATGGCTAACAGCCAGCAATTTTCTTTGTTCTTTGGGGGAAATGTTTCCACTTCAGTATTTCATACTCCTTCAACCATATGGTGGGGAACAAATCTACTTTTCGGGGGGTGGGATTACAAGCCTTTTTTATCAGCATATATCTAAGTGACTCATATACTCGAAAGCAGAACTGAATGTGTGAGCTATATGTTGTCCCTCTGAACTAAATAGCAATGACCCTTCAGAACCTGCAAAATGTGGCACAACATTCCAAATCCCTCTGTCCCAAAAGTTAGAGCAGGTTATTCAACAGAACGCGCTGGCTGTAAGCCTAAGTTTTTGAACCAGAAAACCTGCTGGAGTTTGACAAAAGCCATTATTATCAGAGTCACTCTGACACAAACAAATGTCCTTAGCACTTCCCAATTCAGCCAAATGTTACTTTGAAACCTGCCATCTGTAGAGAAATTACACAGCTTTCTGAAAGCAAGAAGCTTCGGAAGAACAATATTTGATTATGCAGTGCTGAGAAGCAATGGATGATGCAACTACATGCAGCACTGCATAAAAGAAAACAGAAATCACCAAATAATAACCCAGGGTGATATTTAAGAAGAAGCTACTGCTAAATAATCTTGTAAATTAATAATTAGAGGTAGCAAAAAAATTAGATGGACGTGCAAGAATGAAAGGTTTTGTTTATATGTTTGTGACTTCGGATTTCAAACATCAGACATAGCCCCAAATATTTTTGTGAGCTTTCTAAAATTAAAGGGTCAGGACTCATTGTCTATTGAAGATTATGTAAGTTTAGCTTCCATTTTCCCCTTTTTGCTTACAAAAATTTGCTCAATTATGCTCTACTGCTAATATATTATTAAATGTTTGTTATGGACATTTAATGGAGCAGTATGGAAAAACACTGCTCTAAAAAGAATATGCTGATATGCATTAAGTATGTAAAGTACAAGCGAGGATAATAATTAGAAATGGTTATAAAATGTATTATCCAAAGAATGCAACAACAATATTCAAATTTGAACCAAAAGAAGTCGAGTCGTGGTGGAGAGAAGTCACAGGTGTGTGTAGGGTTTTTGTTTCTAGTATAGGGTGTGTATATGTATTTTCTTTTGGTCGATTTTGTATCAGTATTTGTTTATTTTATTTTCATTTTCTGTATCATGTACTAAGAAATAAATAAAATTAAGGTGTTTTTTTTAAAAAAAATCTTCATTAAATGCTTATTTTTATTATGTATTGCTATTCAGGACAGCTTGAATATATATATATATACCTTTAAGTCTACTAATAAGATGCCCCAACATATCCCTTATTTTTGCTTTGAGGTTTTTTCCTCTGCCTTATGAAAGCTGCTGTAATATTCTGCTACTACCATGAGAGGCATTCAAAATATTGCTCACCCATGTCAGCTGTGACCATAGTCGACTGGTTCTCTGGGACTGAAACAGAAGTTTGATCTTGATCCAAGCTGTGTGAATCTTCATTGACCTCATGTTGACTATGACTAAGTTCTGATCGCAGTTCTGAATACTCATCTTCTTCCCTGAGGAATGAGCCACAGACAAATGGTTTTTCTTTCTTTTTTAACCACCTAAGAGAAACAGCACAACTGATGGTCCTATAATCACAATAAGTAAGCATTACAAAAACTACCATGCATCTAATAAGCTACAAAACTATCCACAAAACTGTCGTTAGAATATGACCTCTGAAGTTCACAAAATTCACCACATACTTATTAAAAAGGAGATGATTAGGTGCATTAGACCATCTTACCAAATAGGTGGCATGGTTATTTAGATTGTTTTAGAATATTATTTCACTCTCTTATCTATCATTACACCTGACTCTTCCTCCCAGGATGTCAGGTACTACAATTTTATCCTCATAATCACTTTGATTGGTAGTTTAGGAATTACTCTGCAAAAACTTGTAGCACATCTAGCATATATAACAAGTAAACAACCCAATGGAATGTTCTGCGTAAAAGCACTCATTAAAATTAGTTGGAAAAGTGTGTGTGTACACATATATGGCTTTGCAAAAGGCATTTTGCACAATTCCTTCTCATCTCTATGTGGCACGTGCAAGTAACATTTGGGTATCCGGGGATACTTGTCTTAAGCTCTAAATTAAATTAATGGTTGCTTAAAAGTGCTCATTATTGCTAAGATTCTGTGCAGCTATAATTGCTAGTGGTTTACCTATGTAAATAAACTGAATGGGGGTGAAGAGGAGGGAGTCTTGCAGAAGACTGCGTCTTTCTCCATGATTAAAAGAACCACATAGTGGTTTTTCCAATCACTGAAGAAGAGCTTCAGTGAGTCCCTCCTCCCACTTTACAATGTTCAGAAATCATTTATTTCAGTCTTCCAGTCGCGGTAACAGCTGCAATGGATTTTGGGAGACAGAAGGGAAGAATGAATTAAGTCAAAGGAAAACAAATATGACTATTTGCTCTTCACATTGCCCTGCTTCAGAGCGAACTCAGGCATCTTGAAAGTACAGCTTTTTAAACTGTTTAGGAATACTGAAGCACGAGGCACCTTTTGTCCATGACGCCTAGCAAACATTCAAAATATACCAAAAGGCTGTTAAAATTGGATCAAAGCAGTACTTGGAAGGTTCTATTCGATACATGCTAAAGTAGGCAAGAAAACCAAGCCCCAAACAGCACAAATTAAAGTACAAGATAATGAAGACCTATAAACGTGGATTAATGTTCTATGAATAAGTTAATTATTAGGCACAACACAAGCCAACAATAATTAGCTTTAGACAAAAAACAATTACCATGCAGTCAAAGAGCTGTCTTTTTTTGGTCAGAAGGCTAATTTGTTTGCTCATTTATGTCGACTCTCTGCAATTAGCTCTTCATTTTAAAACCTGAATTACTGGTACCTCTGAGTGGTAAAGAGGATGGGCTTATCACAGTGCTAATACTTACACACACAAGCTTTAGTGAGCTTCATTTGCTATTCTTCCAAAAAGACCATTTATTTATACTAAACACAACATGTGTTACATCACTTTCACAATGCAAACTTAGGTAGAGAACAACTTCAGTTCATTTCCTGAGTAGGAAAAGTATCTTATTTATCTCAACGGACGCTATTCTTTTTAGCCTAGAGGTTTTAAATACAAAATATGAGGCAGTTTGAGCCATATAAACAATTCCTCCTCCCCACCCCAGCTTGTTGAAAATTAATATTGCAAACCAATATTTGGTTGAGGCCAAACTTTCAAAACTGGCATGTGAATTAAACAAAAAATGCATGAAGGAAAAGAGGAGCTTGCCAATTACATTTTTGTTGCTCTTGTTATTTATTGCTTATTTTATTTTATTTTTTTACAAATGACTCCTTGCCTTCCCAACGATGCAGTTGGCAAAACAGATTATTTTAATTTTTAATTTATTTTATTAATTTATGAATCATCTTCTACAATCTTCTGTACATCTTCTACAATACCACTCAAATTATGTAACCAATAAAGTTGTGGCCTAAATTTTGCCCATTAACATTAACCTAAAATTCTGTGTCCTTGTGTCTTTATTTTCATGGGGGTGGCTTGGGGCTTTGACACGCAATTATGTGTGTTTTTTTCATTTAAAAATATTTTTTTGTGTTCCATCCTGACAATTTGATTTAAAGTTAGGATATCAGTCTTATTCAGTCAACCCTGCAACAGAGTTGGCTTACAGTGTATACTATACACCAATGACAAAGATATCTTGAAATATGTTTGGAAAACCATTTGTGGTCCCTAGACGTAGGTGAACAACTTCTGTATTGTGCCATACAGCTCCCTCTTAGCCATTAGGTGCCAGGAAAGCTTAGTTGGCTGTTCCTCTGGAGTATTCTGCTGGCATTTTGATCAGATCACAATTACCAAGCCCTGCTTTAAACTATGGCAATGACTTATCCTGATAGGTAAAGGTTGGGGAAAAGGAAACAAACGGTGTAATATGTAAGTTTGTCTTCATCAGTTTAGCATAGAGCAAGAAATTAGGCAAGTGGCACTTGTATTTCCCCATTGCTATCTCTGCTAAGGAATTCATCTGGGGTGTTGACAGGGTGGTGTGCAAAGTAATTCTCTCATGGCTTCAAAACCCAATCTAGGCATTGGCTGCTTTCCAACATTTGCTCTGCTTTAATTAGTGCTGGTAAAGCACTTTGATATCCTCAGGTGTTAGGTCCTCTGTGAATACAAGGTTTGCTAGAATTATATTTATGCTAATACTTTTGTCGCATCTACTCAAAAATAAGCAGTTGCCATTTTTATTTCCTGTACCAAGGTGAGCAGGTGCTAGTTCTCCATGCACTTCTGATCTACACTTGGCGTTGAATAGGCAGCATTCTCATCTCTCCTAAGAAATCAATCTTCTAATGTTAAGATTCCTCTCCTATGGAGCATGAATAAAGTATAATGCTTTCTGGGTAGTGAAAATATATACCGGTATGAGCTATTACGCAAGTGTCATGAGCCAATTGGGAGCTATCTTGAAGCGAGACACCTACAAATTCATTAGTAATTAAGGGCTTTGCCGATAACTCATTTTGCTTATTTCAGACTTGAGATGTGGTTATTTCAGGTGTAAGATCCTTTGTTACTTCAGAAGTAAAGCATAAGCTACAACTGTAAGATCTAATATCGTCCTATGGTAATTTCATAGAGCTGATCACGAATGGAAGAATATCTTCAACTTAGGAAGAAGCGTGAGGATCTAAAGCAGCCAATATGATTAATGTTTGCAACAAAATTCATTCAGCTCTAGATAGATTCCATAGATGAATTCCATAGCTAGTATTGCCAGAGATGAACTTCGTAGATAGCACTACCAGACATTCACAAATACCAAATGTATCTGAAAGAGACAGCATCACACTGAAGAGACATAGAAGAAACTCAGTGTCAATTCCCATGAAGAATCCAACAAAATCTGAACCTGAACACCAATTGGGTCCTACATTTATGCTCCAAACATCATCACCATTGTCATTTTCCCACAGACCTTTCAATGACATTTTCTTTACAAATTGTGTAAACAAAAAACAAAAGCCACTTTAGAAGTTTTACATATACACCAACAAAATGCAAAGTTTAGTTTTCACAATAATGGGTTGTGGCCCACTGGTGTTATCTCAAAAGGGAGGACTAGAGGTGTTTTGACTGCAGATCTATTTACTTTGAGCGGCATGGTAACTGTAGTGTATATTCGGCTCAGGGGAGAGAAGTATTACTGGATGGATAGCTCAGCCAGTAGAACGTGAGACTCAGGGTTGTGGGTTTGAGCCCCACACTGGGCAACATATTCCTGCATTACAGGAGGTTGGACTAGATGATCCTTCCAATTCTACAATTCTATGACTGGGCAAGTATATGGGGAAACAGCAGCATACAAGTGGAAGGATTAAGGGATATAATGCAAGGAAGTTTCTAAGCACGTACATGCATGCGTGTCTACATATAGGCTGACACAATTGATAAGGGACCACTCTACCTTATAGTAGTTCCTTGAAGTCGGTCGATTTTCTTATTTAGTTCTGCAATAATGCTGTGGAGCTCCGTGATCCGCTCTTCGTAGCGAAGCGTCGTCCGCTCTTGCACATCTTCGTGCTCTCTCATTAGGTGGGACTGTTCACACTAAAACAACAGCGGAATAAAGACATTCAGACGAACAGCATGGGCATAATGGGAAGCTATATAGAAATAGGATGCAAGTAAATGCTTCACTTAGGACTCAGCTACATTAGTAAAGGAAAAGAGATTTGAATGCGCTATAAACATGCAACACCAGATGGCGCCAGAGAGCAGAAAATTTTAAAACGCATTTTCCATAGCGATTTTTTCTTTTGTTATAACGTTATAATTTCTGACTTATTTATAGTGTGTGCTTTCCCCCTGTGGATAGATCCACCCACAGTCTCTTACAATCCCATGCTTAGGAAATATAAATGTAAGTTTTGAATAGGAAATTATATAGAATAGATCTTAATTGATAATTTCTCAATGGGAGATGTGAATATGAGATTGTAAACTATAAGCAATGCTGCTTTTTTGTTTTATGTCCTTTGATTGTTGCCAAGTTGGAGTAGGAGGCAGAAGAGTTGGCTGAAGAGGCAGCAGTAAATGAGAGATGGGAGTGGGTAAAGACTGACATCTTCAAATAGTGTTCAGTTGGTGAATGTGATTTTCTGTAAGTTCAACAGTAAAACTGTCTTTAAAATATGCTGTGAATCCCCTTTAATGTCATGTTTGACTTCTCTCGTTTAGCTTACACAAAGAAAACATGTCATGATGCACATTACTGTACCAAATTACTCTCTGGCGCCCATGAAACCGATCTCAGGCCTAGCAAGCTGCAAGTTTCAGACATCCTTTGTCTTCTATCTGAAATAATATTTCATACATGTCAGTGTGTGACAATTACTTTCTGTCAATAAATAAGAACTCTGCTTTACCAGATTTCATCTCTCAAAGTGGTGCGCTGAAGAGATGGCTATTGTTTATTTTGACTGAAGATACACAGACTGGTGCTAATGGACTTTAGCCACAGTAGCTATCCTGGTCTCTCTCAGATGTACAGCTGACATTTTTCAAAATAAACCTTATCTGATGACAGATACATACGATGAACACTACAGTACAAGAACAAGAGATGGCACCAAATCTTTGAGGAGGAGGAGGAGGTGGAGGTGGTGGCATGGAAGATAAATGTATATACCCCTGCTCCCATGGACCCTTTAAAAGGGGACTCACAGTCCTCTATCATTTGGATCGAGTTCAAAATGGGCTTGATCCTGTTGCGCTTGTTCATCAGTTTTTCTGCAATATTTTATTAAGAAACATCTTGTTGTCCACCCTTAACCTCTTCTCCTGCCTGCAATATTCCTCCAACTAATCCTTGCATCTTATCAGATTTTTTTCTTCCCTCTTTTGCTTCTGTCTCTCTTCTTAGTAACTTATCCAGGATGTAATAAAGTCTTGACAATATGCAATGTTACACAGGATAATATGGGGCCAAAACTTCCCTATGTTTATCCCAAATTTGTTATAGATTCTTTTATCCAATTGAGCATATGATGCACCTTGCTCTGTCTGTCTTGTTCATCATAGCCCAGTCCCTCAGTGATACCGAAACCTAATTTTGTTCAATATCCCAGCATGAATGAGCAGTCTGCAATTCCTAGGAACGTAAATCTGTCAACAGGGCAATATTTGTTGATATTGGGAGCCACCAACATAACCTCTTTAAGATTTAGCTGCATGATACACGCTTTGATATTAGGAAGTTTTTAACCTGCCCAGTCTGATTTTCAACCTCTATATTCTACTGAGTGTGCATGGTGTAAAATCTTCCACACCAGCCTTCCCCAAACTGGTTGTGCTGGCTGGGGCTGAGGGAAGCTGTAGTCCAAAACATCTAGAGGGTACCAGGTTGGAGAAGCCAAAGTCACAAGGGCTATTTTCCTGGTTTCAACTCCTAGTTCTTCCATAACATTTTGTCAACAGTGCTGATACTCTTTCTACTGAGGTCGCCTCAGTTCACAGTCACATTTTCTTTACTTTTTATACTCTTCCTTTTGGCAATCAGTCCACTTCTATTGGCCTGCAACATCACTGCTGTGTCACGAAGCATTCTCTTTCTACTCCCTGCTCTTCTCTGTTCTTAATAATATTTTCAATCGTTTTACAGATATTTCTACTTAGCAACAGATGAGTCAGCAAGTTCTGGAAATGAGTAAATAAGCTGGTCACCTGAAGCACTCAAATTGCTCACCTTTTCCTCCTTTTTGTTAGTCCTCTTGCAAATGCACAATTTCTGTAAGTTTGACCACTGAAGCTAAATATCAGCATTTATTAAACTTGTTTGTTTTATATTGGGCATTCTCTATTTAAAGGTAAAGGTAAAGGGACCCCATACCATTTGGTCCAGTCGTGTCCGACTCTGGGGTTGCAGCGCTCATCTCGCTTTATTGGCCAAGAGCCGGCGTACAGCTTCCAGGTCATGTGGCCTTCCAGGTCATGTGGCGAACCAGAGCAGCGCACGGAAGCGCCGTTTACCTTCCCGCCGGAGCGGTTCCTATTTATCTACTTGCACTTTGACGTGCTTTCGAACTGCTAGGTTGGCAGGAGCAGGGACTGAGCAATGGGAGCTCACCCCGTCGCAGGGATTCGAACTGCCGACCTTCTGATCAGCAAGCCCTAGGCTCTGTGGTTTAACCCACAGCGCCACCTGGGTCCCTCTATTTAGTGACAATTAAAATGTTTTTCACTGCCAACATATACCTTCCAACTCCATATGCTAACTCCTTACATGATTCTCAGTAAACCTGACCAAACTGAGCAATGGTTCTATGGGAATAAGATATCAAATCACACTGTTTATTTGTACGAAAACATTTCTGTGGCTTTCTTTTCTTTCTTTCTGCATTCCTACCATGCATGCAAGAAATCTCTATCATGTTTCTCTACATGGTACCATGGTACTACATACATATGTAGATTCTTTTAAAAATATGACAAAATATTTTAATATCACTGAAGTCTTTAAAAACACATGTGGATCCAATAATAAACAAACAAAGACCTGTTTTAAATATGCTTGTCTTTAAACTGATGTCCTCCTCTCACTCTAATAAGAGTGAGTAATAATTAAGCAATATTTATGTTTCATATGGCAATCATAAATGAATGAGGTTTTCCTGCTCTTGAAGTTTGCTGCTACATTCAGTCTTGCAGTACAAAGCAGGCTAATGCTAAACTCTACAACACATTTTCCCACTCTTCATGGTTGTTTAATTTGTTTAAAGTGGAACTGCCCAACTGAATAAACTAAAAATTAGATTTTTCCAGTCCAAAGACATAAACCTGAGCTATATACATATATATCTCCAGTATTACCCACCACTGTCTGCAATGCGCTAACATCCTTTTTCCAAATAATCTTTCATATATAAGCACACAGAACTCTGATTTACAAGATTACCACAGAGATACTTAATTCATTTGGGGCACCAAGCCACAATTGAAACTATTGTATGATCAATCACTTTTCTGTAGTATTTTTTTGTAGCTGAAGTTTTTAAATGGAAGATTTCGCTATCATAAGCAGCAGTGGTTCCGGAAAAGATGGAAGGTTTGGTTATTTTAGCCTAGCACCTTCCTCTTCGTGTTAGAGCCCTTTCCAAACTTTTTGGCCACCATACATGTTTATAATTACACTCTTCCATAGATTTCTCTTTAAATATCTGATCATCCTTCTACCACTACACTTTCACACAGAAATCATAGGTAATTTACAGTTTTACCATTTCAAAACTAAAGTCCCAGGTCTTCGTTTCAGTGGCCAATGTGTTGCAGTTAACAATATGAGGAAGGAAAGGCTATGTTGATGAGAATCAACGAATTCTTGCAAATGTAGAGTCCTTGCTTGGAACAGGGTAGAATAAAAATTATTTCCAGGCATGAAAGATATGAACAAACTTTAGTTTCTAGGATAGGGATAAGAAGGGCTCACGATGAAGGAAAGGTACTTGGAAAATCTCAAGAGCTAACAAAAAGACAAAGCAAAATACAGGGTAAGAAAAAGACATCAGACCTGGGATATTGGTACAACAGCAGGACTGCCTTGTCTTTTAATACACTTAAAGTTGCAATACATTGAATGCAACACTGGATGCAGCTGTATTATTGTACTGAACTAGAAGGCCTAACCTCCACAGACTGAGGCAGCTGCATAAAGCCGAAATCAAATCTTTTGAGCGATGAGAGATCCACGGCAGGTCAGGACAGTGCAAGTCATTACACGATTCAGCTGTATCCAGAAAGCCATCCAATAGTTTCTACAGCTTGCATGGCATTTTAAGCCAAGGAAGAAGATTAGGGACACTAACAGTTAATTCACTGTTGTTATCTTAAAGCTTGCACCTCGTCATTTTTGACCGAGGGACCCCTCAAAGCCTCACTGAGGCACAGTTTTCTCTTGATAGTACAGATGACGTACTGTTCAAATATATCAGTGGGCAGCTAAGAATGATTAAGAAACCTGATATGTGGATGTTGGGTCTGACAAAGAGAGCATTTCAAAGCAAAACTAGCGCCAAACCAAAACAATATGTCAAGAACCTAGGTCAGCTGGATAATCACTCCAAGCTATTTCCTCACTCTTGTGTCACAGCAGTGACGTTCCTGGGCAGTTATTTCCCAATATTACCGGTACCTATTGTCCCAATACACGAAACTAGCTATTGCAACAATACCTTAGGACACTGTTTCTGAAACTTGTGTCTCCAGCTGATCTCATCATCCCTGACCACTGGTCCTGCTAGTTAGCAATGATGGAAGTTGTAGGCGAAAAACAGCTGGAGACACAAGTTTGGGAAACCCTGCCTTAGGATAAAAGTGCAACATCATACACCTTCTATATCATCACAGTATGCATAGCCACAACATGTCTAGTTGCTGTTTCTTTTCTGGGAGAATTACGTATCTCCAAAAATCTCCAGTTGTGTAATGCTTCCTGGCAAAATAGTCCTTTGGAGGTTAATGAATGCTCTTTTTGATTATGCATTGCCTAACTTTTCCAGCAGAGCTGTGAGGAACAAGCAACAACCCATTAGCATGGGATTCCCGGATGTCTATTATTTGGCAATTTGATGATCTCGACATGTTTGCTCACTTGATACTGTAGCTTCCATTGCTTATAAGCTCCTAAATTCCATTTTGTAAAGAGGTTGGTGCTGTTGTGTAACGGGCACAAGTATTGTCACAATACAGGAAGCAAGTTTGTGAATTCTGACCAAATTACAACTCAAAACTACTTGGAATTCATAGAACTGAAATGCTGTTAAATTTGTTCCTTACTCAGCTCTGGTGTTATACTAATTCCTGTTCAGCCTGATCCAGAAGTGATAATTTTATTTTCTCCTTGCTACGAATGGGCTGCTCTGTTAGCAAATGCCTCCTTGACTGGCTTTTTACAAGCTCTGTCTTTCAGAAATTGACAAAGGTTGCACATAACCCTGGGACAAACCATGGTTTAGCATGAATGAGAAGACTGACCTCTGACTGGGTCCTGCTGCCGGCACACTACCCAAGGTTACCCCATGGTTTGGTTTCAAGGGACATCTGAACCTAAGCTTGTGGTCTTCCTCCTGACAAGTCAAGGTTTGTTCTTAGTTTACCATTTGTGGTTTTTCTGGGGTTCAAGAATAAACACCAAGATAAACCATGGTAGTACAGCAAGACCAGGGGAGGAGAACAGCAGCCATAATCTTTTCTCCAGTAACATGCATATTTGTTCATTCACTCAGTCTAAGCCATAATCTGCCTCAATGTTAAATGCAAACTTTTTGTCAACATTGCAGGGGACAGATAATGCCCCCCCTTTCCTAACCATGAATGTTTAAGCTTTAAAAAGAGGTGGAGCAGAAAGACTTTTGACTCACTTCCAGATGCCTATTTAAGACATGCTGTGCCAGAGCTGATCCAGGGCTAGGGAACATGTGGCCAATACCATTTCAAAATGTCCCAAAACAAAGGATCCTGACAGTATTAATGCAAAACTTGTATCCTGCTTGGTATTCCTAATTTTGGCAGGTGGGATAGGAATGCAACCACCTAAGTACAGTAATCTGCTATTTTGCCATTATTATCTTCTCTGAAGTACTCTAACTTTATTTTAATACGAGTGTTGTTTTTAAAGGGTATCAGTTCATCCCCAGCTTTTACAAGAGAAATTACCTAGATAATTTGTTACACACTTTGTGTGAAACCCTTTTCATGTGTGAAACCCTTTCCAGCAAAGTGTAGAAAGGTCCGTATAGTTAAAGCTATGGTTTTCCCAGTAGTGATGTATGGAAGTGAGAGCTGGACCATAAAGAAGGCTGATCGCCAAAGAATTGATGTTTTTGAATTATGGTGCTGGAGGAGACTCTTGAGAGTCCCAGATCAAACCTATCCATTCTTAAGGAAATCAGCCCTGAGTGCTCACTGGAAGGCAGATCCTGAAGCTGAGGCTCCAATACTTTGGCCACCTCATGAGAAGAGAAGACTCCCTGGAAAAGACCCTGATGTTGGGAAAGATTGAGGGCACAAGGAGAAGGAGACGACAGAGGACGCGATGGTTGGGCAGTGTTCTCGAAGCTACCAACATGAGTTTGACCAAACTGCAGGGGGCAGTGGAAGACAGGAGTGCCTGGCATGCTCTGGTCCATGGGGTCACGAAGAGTCGGATATGACTACACGACTAAACAACAACAATACCCTGTTCTTCAAATGCATTTGCATCACGGCTTACAACAAATAAAAACACAATGAAATAAATAAGAGAGTTGAAAAACTTTCAGAAATGAGAGTCTACCACAACAAGATATTCGGCCTAGCGGGGGGAAAGGGTGGGGGAAACAGGAAAGCTTTAACCAGATGTTGGAAAACAGTAAGATGGGACCAAATGAATCTCATAGAGTAACATACTTCTCAACTTGGTCATGGGTCAATGAGAAAGCCCATCTCTTGTCCCAGCCAACTGTGACTCACTCTATGATGGACAAAGAAGAAGGACCTCTCCAATAGATCTTTGGAAGCAGCAGGAAGATACAGGAGGAGACCAGCTCCTTGAGTATCCTGCAACCAAGCCATTTAGGGCAATCAACATTTAGGATTATGCTGAGAAACAGGTTGGCAACCAGTTGGCAACCCATGCATAAAAGGGGCAATATGATTCTGTGAGCTTGTTAGGCATTCTGGGCCAGCTGAAATTTCTGAAGACTTTTCAAAGGTAGTCCATGAAGAGTGCATTGCTCTAATCAAGTAAGTAAGGCACATGTTGCTAGCTCTTTTCAGGAATGGGTGCTGGAGGCACAGCAGCCTAAGCTGAGCAAACTCCTGCCCACAGCCTCTATCTGGGCATCCAGAGGCAAAGCCGGATCTAGGTGTTCCTTTTACCCACTCAACAGCCTCAAACAAACTACCAATTTTCACTGTGTTTGACTGTTAAAGCCTCACTTATTTGACAGCTATCTTACAATAGTGCCTTTTATCTTTTTACCGATTAAATTGTTTGAAGCCTTGAGAGCAAATACCATTTCAGCAGCTGAACAATCACTTACCTGTGCCTTTGCCAATTTCTTTTCCAACGAATCCCTTTCTCGTTCGGTTTGCTGTAGGCGTTTGTTAAGTTCCACTATGTCTCCTTTCAGAGATGCCAGTGCTGCTAAGTGGAGCTGTAACACAAAAACAAAACAAAATGCAGCTAAAATTAAACGTAATCTACAAAATGCACCACTTCCTTATATTTATTCTGGAGCAGTATTGGTGATACAAGTGTCTGAAGCAGGATGCGATGTTTCACACTTCAGAATTTGTAAATCAAAAAGTAGGATAAGCTATTATATGATCTCATTTGGGACATTTCCAGCTTTACTGCTGAATACATTTGCTTATCAGAACATACACCATAAAAAACCGTAAATGCAATGGAGTTTAATATAATTGGAAGTTCCAGTGCATTACTCTTTTAGTGTGACTTTAAATGCAGAATTCTACATTACCGAAGACTTCATATACTTTGGTTCACTTTTATGTTATGTAAGTCTCCGAGCACAGTCTGTTGTCTGAAAAGTTCTTCTTCAAAACCACATCTTCAGCTGACACAACTAGAGCTAACCATATCAGACTATTCTAACTCACTTATCTTCCACTTTCTCTCTCCCCCTTTTAAACCCTCTTCTTATGTAAGAATCTTTCAATCTCTTGTGCTTGCGAAAATTGAATAGTCACCTCAGTGTACCCTTGAATTATTATTTTTGGTTGCATGCTAAGAGTGCTACTTAAATGGTATGATATATATCAAGCATAGGCAAACTCGGCCCTCCAGATGTTTTGAGACTACAATTCCCATCATCCCTGACCACTGGTCCTGTTAGCTAGGGATGATGGGAGCTGTAGTCCCAAAACATCTGGAGGACTGAGTTTGCCTGTACCTGATATATATGTATAAATGTCTGGATAAAGCAGTTCTCCACAAAATATGGAACAAAGCCATAATCTTAACCCTTATCCATCTATCTTGAATACCCAATGCTCTCTTAATCTGAACCTAACATACACATCACTTCCTATTTTTTAAAGGTTCTGTCCGAAGCATATAAACTCTGGCCTTTTTTGAGTTTATTTCAAATTAATTCTGACTTTTCAGCATTCTGTTAGGATATGGGATGCCTATTCTACCCTTCAGTATATTATTTTGCTAGCTGCAAGCATTTGCACAACACTGCATGCAGACTCAAGAGCAAAAGCCTTGCTCATGTCACACCAGCTTGACCAGACCATCAACCAGACATGGCCATCAGCTTTGGCTTGGTCAACCACAATTACCATTTATAAGACTTAACATATTCTTTACATGGTCAGCAGCAAAAATATTTGGTATTTGGATGCATGTGAGGATTATATGAATGAACCAAAATACTATCTTAAGAGAAAAATAATATTAGTCATAGCACAGAGTTTCAGCTATAAACTTGCAACTTTGGTCAGTTTACAGATATAAAAACTTGAGGGAAACACACATTTCCCTCCACAGCCTCAAAATTGCCAGGAATTTTATATCTCTAGTACAGACTCTAATACTAGAGCCCACATTCCCAGCATGTTTAGTTCTGTCTCAAGAGACATCTACGCTGGCTTGGACCTATCCACAGAATGGAAGATGGCTGGATTCTGAAGGATGTGCTCTATGGTGAGTTGGCTTCAGGCACCAGGCCTGTTGGCAGACCAACTCTGCATTACAAAGATAAACCTCGCAGCTGGGAATCCCTTGCAGATGACAGCAGCCCCTGGAGACAATCAGGTTGTGTATCCACAGCAGTGACCACAGGAGAAATGACGGCTGGGAGGAGCACAACTGGATGCCTTATTCTGCCCCAGCTGCACCAAAACATGTCTCTCCCGTATTGGTTTCTACAGGCGCTGCAATCTTCCAACAGTTTGGCTTCACCCCCAAAGGTGCACTCCTCCATCGTCTCTCCCGAAACAGATCGGTGCCAACAAGTACAGACTCTACTGATATTGTCCACATGTAAAAATAAGATACCTCACTCTGAAAGCTCCCAAACAGAAGACATACATGTTTTATCTGAGGGGAATTGCATCCCGCCAGACACAGAAGAGCTCTTTCTGGCAAGCTAGTAATAAAACTTATCTAGAGGATGCATGACTTGCATGAAGCTGCTACAATTACAGTGGTCCCTCGACTTACGAATTGAATCCGTTCCAAATGGACATTCGTAGGTCGAAAAAGTTCGTAAGTCGATTTCCCATAGGAATGCATTGGGAGAAAAATATTCGGAAAAATTCGTAAGTCAAAAAAACCTCATCTAAAATTCGTAAGTCGAGGAAACCGCATCTAAAATCGGCAACGATTTCCATTCGGATGCCGAAAAATTCGTAGGCGTGCGGCCACTTTTTTTCATTCGTAAGTCGGAAAATACTGGTGTCGAGTACTTCGTAAGTCGAGGGACCACTGTAGCTTTTACTGAGCTGCGTTTTCAAGCTATGCCCTCTGCCATCCTAGACAGATGATATAAGAGGGGACCATACAAAGAAAGGATCTGAATATGTGGGCAACCGCAGGTAGAAGACATCTTGTGCTATTTACTATATTGCCCACTATACATTGGATTCAGGAGGTGGTTTCTCACCTTACCTTCCGTACAGAAAAAATGTCTCTCCCTGGCAGATGTAAGCACTCATAAAGTGACTCATAAAGTCGCCCTTTTTGCTTTGGCGGCCCAAACATTTAGAAAGGAGACCCTGAACAACACAGCAGTGTAAGGGAGACACAGAGATCTAAATAGAGACCATTATTTGTGGTGCGACACCCCTTTTGCTTGTATTCATTTTTGATTCAGATTTGTCATGGCCAATGGCTAGTACAATAAAGTTATTTGGATTGGATTGGACTAGCTAGTAGTCTTGTATACCTCTAATCCAGTTTATTACCACATAAAGTCTCTGCTACTCCTAAGATTTCCCCCCCATCAGATCTACCTGTCTCATCTGATATTATTTATCCATTCTGCCTGTTCACATTGCCTGCATAGTCTCTGTAGGCAGTCAGTTCCCATTTACTCATTGCATGTTGCTCCTGAATCTGACTCTAGCTATATAAATGGCCCAGATTTGACCAATGTGTCAGTCTCACCTATCCATTGGCAGAGGTTCTAACAAAATATAACACAAAGTACTGTGTCTCCCAGAAGACACACAAACTTTTTAACTGTGGGGCAGAAGAATAAGAATAACCTGCGCTCCTTTGCCCTGGAATATGTACAACTCAGATCTGGCATCACAACCAATACTACCATACAGTGGTACCTTGGTTTGCATACGTTTTGGATTACAAACACGTCAAACCCGGAAGTGCGTGTCCCGGTTTGCAACCTTTTTTTGGATAACAACCCATTTTTTTGGATTACAGACAATTTTTTTTTAGGAGGTCCCATTGGTGAAAGCGCGCCTTGGGTTACAACCTGTTTTGGTTTACAAACGGACCTCTGGAACGGATTATGGTTGTAAACCAAGGTACCACTGTATATTTCTTATAGTTATGTTTTTACAAGAAAGACAAAGAGGAAAATATAAAATAATCCAATTCTTCTCTTTGTATTCATGAACTAAATCTAAAACCATTTTCTCTCAGGAAACAACATTTACTGGATTGTATAACAACGGCAAGTTTTGTTTAGCTGTCAAGCCACTGGTTTCTAAGATAAATATATCTTGCAAATCTCCCATGCCACACAGCTTCTAAGTCATGGTGAATGATGATACTTGCATTTTTTTTAAAACATTATCTGTTTGAATTGAATTTAATGACAAAACCTGAATACCAATTTCAATATATGTGGTAGCAAAAACACTGAAATTACTGTGTTGCATAGGAAGTAAGCAGAAGTCTTATAGTAGCACATTTGGCAACATTTCTGTGGGCTTAACCGGCATTGTGAAAAGGTCAGTTTTGATTTCATGACGGGGGGGGGGGGGAGGGAGGATTCACAAATTGAGTTACATTTTCTGCAGGCAAAGTGGATGTCCTAAAAGACCTGTACTGCTGCATTGTTCAAAATTGGATTTCATGATACAATTTGTTGGGTAACTTCAAATATCGCAGAAGCAAGGTAGGACTGAAGCAGTCAGTCAGCCTGGGAAATAATGGCATCTGAAATATTTTGTTGAGATGACTTCTTCCCTCAACTTTAAAATAAAGCCTAAGAAATATAGGGCAACCACAGTAAAAACAGGACCACAAAGTCAGTGCGCATAGTACCTACCGTATATTCCGGCGTATAAGACGACCCCCAACTTTTCCAGTTAAAATATAGAGTTTGGGATATACTCGCCGTATAAGAAATACGACCCGGCGTATAAGACGACCCCCAACTTTTGATAAGATTTTCCTGGGTTAAAAAGTAGTCTTATACGCAGGAATATACAGTATATCCAGAGAACAAAAGCATAGCAATTACAAATGGCTTAAGCATGCTTGTGACTTAGACTCACAAAGGACACACACACAATCCTTCTCTATACATACACACAAGCTGCTTAGCTTGTATGTCTGCCTCACAGAATTGCTCAACTGATCTCAGAACCCCTGTAAAGTTTCAATGCATTAGTATTTCACAAGACTATATGCAAGGCAGTCAAGCAGAAAGAGCAAAAATACTATAAGCGCCACGGATTTCTACAGCAGCATTTCTTTATTGGCCAGAGGGTCTTTTAGCAGTGGTGGTAATTAATAACCTTCAATGTTAGTCCATGGCTATTCATGTTAAAGTTTTTTTGCTGCACACCTTAAAAGACTTACTTATTTGAAGAGCCTGAGTTTCCATAGTCTGCACTCCATTTCATCAAATGCTGCAACAGATTTCACAGCCAGCATTCATTATCTTATTATTTCATTTTAAAAGAAAAGTACTCTGTGGAATCTTTATCCTAAAGCAGAATTTCATTTCTTCAATCAGGTTTTACCATGAGAAAGCAAATAACAGGCAATTAAATTTTGTTATCATTTGCTATCCTGTCACCTCACAATCCATCCATCTACCTGAACTAACCTGGATGGGAAGTAATATTCCTGGGTTGTTGTTTTTTATTGTGAGACTTCTTTGCATTTTTAAACAGGAACTGGTCTAGTCTATGTTGACTACTAATATATACAGTTAACAAGATATATCAATGCCCACAAGCTGTCAAAATTGGTGGAATTCTTCTGGCAGTGAATTCCTTGATTTAACTAAGTGCTGTGTGAAGAAATGCTTCTTCTTCACCTGTCCTGCAAATAGCGCCATTCAACTTCATTGGATAACTCGTGAGTTTCAGTATTATAAGAGGGTTCTCCATCTCCTCTTTTGGCACACAGTGCCTAATTTTATTACAACTCTGTCATGTTCCTCTTTCTTCTAAACTAAAAAGCTCCAAATTTTGTAACCTTTCTTTGTAGAGAAGTTGCTCCATTGGGCTGTCTTTTTCTAGGTCCTTCCCAATTCCACAATATTCTTAGCTAGGTATGGCTAGAACTGTGCACAGCATTTCAAATACGGATGAGCCAGAGAGTCATAAAGTATCATTATGATATTGTCAGCTTAATCCCTATCATGGTGATTCCTAACAAGGAATTTGCCTTTTTCACAGTTGCTGTTAAGTGCATAATGAATAGTATCACCCCATGACTACTTTTGCAAATTGGTCTTTTCCTTGGAGGTGGGGGGGGGGGGAGGGAGAGAATAACAGAAAGCACCAGATCCTCGTTCGGATAATACCATTCCTTTGAGACTCAATCTATCAGGACTTTGTTCTTTAGTCATAGTAAGACAGGTATCAGCTCTGAAAATGTAGAGGAAAACCTGTGCTTCCACTACTGTTCCACAAAGGCGTCATGATGTTTCTGGTGTCTGTGCTCAGTTTCAATTTCAGCAGTCGACCTTCCCCCCCACCGCCAAATGATGGCTCTATTGCAAAGAGACACATTTCTTTAAAGTGATTGATCTATACATTAATAGTTTGCTCAGACACTTTCTCTCTCTCTCTCAATTTTGTACTTTTTTAAAAAAGCTAATACTACACAAAGACACATTTTTATGACACAAGTGATGAAATGAATGTAATCAAAGTCCATTTCAGCAAATACACTGACAAGATGGGAATGGGAAACCTAAAGGGTAAGCCATCTTCTAGAATTAGTGACTTGACAACTCAGAATTCCCCAAGACAGTCTTGCTGTTTGATTCCTAAAAGCTTGAACCTGGAATGCTACAACCAATTGGCCCTTTTAAGCATCCATCTGAGAAAAAGCAAGAATTGCTTTTAAAAGGCATCGTTACATTGCTGGTGATTTCCGGGAGGGGCGGAGGACTTCACTAAACTGTTACTTTTGTGAGACTCTAGGATAAAAAGGTAGAAATACCAACAGATTCAAGATACAGCTCGCTCCCTGTAGCTGAACAAACTAAAGTAGCTACCATCAGATTCGTTCCACGTATATACGTGAGAATAGCTATATAGAAGATGTAGAAGGAATCATTTGAACCCAAGTCTAAGATACTTGATTAGCATGCATCTTACAAGACATTTTGAAACGCACCTAAATTCTTGAAGTGCAAGAATGATCCATCAATGCAGAAAGCCTCTAACGCTGCAAATGCGCAGGCCCTCCTTCCTACCTATCATAACCGTGAGTATTTTGCTAGCGCATATATCAAAATCAAATTTCTCTAGCTAGAAAATTCGAGTTCTACAATAAAAATGATCTATATAGATTTACTTATGTGTACCTGTGTACACTGCCTCTCATCCTAACCTACCTCACAGAACTGTTGTACAGATAAAAGGGGCAGACCTACATGTACGTTCCTGAGCTCCTTGGAGAAAAGGTGTTATATAAATGCAGTAAAATAAACACAGTCGTACCTCGGAAGTCGAACGCCTTGTGAGATGAACATTTTGGCTCCCGAACGCCGCAAACCCAGAAGTGATTGTTCCAGTTTGTGAACGTTCTTTGGAACCTGAACGTCCGTCGCGGCTTGGTTCCCAAACGTTTTGGAAGCCGAACGGGCTTCCGGAACGGATTCCGAGATACAACTATAAATGCACTCAGGCTCTGTGCAGAGCTTGTCTGAGGCCCAGGGCGGGAGTCTTGTTCTTGGCATGACAGCTTAAGTCCAGCAAGACCCTGGAGAGGCCCCCTGACCAGCTTAGCCTTCTGAGGCCCGGGACAAATGTACCTGGATGCCCAACACCCTGTGCGGGTCTGCATGCATTGTTACGTCCTGCTTCCATAATTCAGGCTGCAGTGATTTTTTTGGCAGGATGGATAGCCTTGTGGCTTAATCTCAAAATGGCAAATTGCAATCCAGAAATTGTTTGTGCATACATGGCAAGACTACCAAATTAATCAACCCCGCATCTGAAAGTGCATGTAGTTGCATTTGCTCACATAACTCCTTGCTGTTTTTTTCTTTCCTCTCCTCCTACATACCAGTCCACTCTTTCTCCCAATATCAAAATTTGTAAGCTTCTCTCTGGGAAAGTGACTTTTTTAATAGCTGAAGTTATTCTTTATACTAGGATAAAGCATAATGCACTATGACTACACTATACAGATAGAGAACTTTTGGTAGGAGCATACAAAGTATACACACAAAATAGAGATGCAAAAACTAGGTTTGCTGCTCCAGTACAAATGTTTTGCAGTATGTTGCAGCAAGTTCATCCGTTTTCAGTAAAAACAAGTTGCAAGAATTGATCTGTCTGGATGCACAGAACATACTTCTCCCAAAAAGCAACCCGAGTCCAATGTTCTCACACTCTCTTTACTTCTAAGTAGCAACAAATGCGTGAAGACCAAATGACACAAACCTCTGGGCAATAGTCTGCCCTTGTAATGGTATCAAAATTAAAAATTGATTTCCTCCTTACGGCTTGCTGAGTCTTTCTGCTCTGATCACAGTACTCTTACCAAAAGCCAACAGAGAAAAGGAGAGCCAGACACTCATATCCCTGTTCGAAAGCATTTGATTTAAGTAGAACCCATACCGACCTCAGAAGAACTTCTGGTTTCGGGAATGGATTGTACGGCAGCCTCAGTCAAGGGCCGTGCTGAACAGCCAGCTCTTTCCTTCCATTCCTGCTCAACTCTGCACTCCACCCAGTCTAAACAGCACCGTGACAAAACAGAAATGCAACAAACACCCCACACTAATTTGTTTTCCCCACAGAACAGGTTTTCAAGATTGCATCAACCGCCGGATCAAGAAGCCTCTCCAACATTTTAGAAGTAGTAAAAAATATAATGGATTCAAGCTCTATGACACACACACTCTCTCTCTTTAAAGAAGACTACTGCATCCACAGTGCCCAAATATATATATTTTAGAGGGGAAAAGACTGGTGGATAGATAGGTGGAGCAACTGCAGTCCCTTAGGACTGGTCTGGAAGCTGCAGCTGGTGCAGAACGATGCAGTCAAGTTGTTGAGGGAACAGAACTGGCTGCTGATCAGCTATCTGCTCACATTCAAGGTCTTGTTAACATTTAAAGCCCTGAACAACTTAGAACCAGGTTACTTGAAAGACCACTTGCTCCTGTACAAACCTGTGGATCTGGGGAAATTCTACTCATGGCACTGCACTGTACAGAATATCATAGCACAGTGACCCAAGAAAGGGGATTTTCTACTGTAGCTCCTGTCCTGCAGAATGCCCTTCCCTCTGCCATACATGAAAGCAGCAACCACCAGCTGCTTCAGATGCCTTCTAAGACATCCTACCTTCTAAGCCTTATGAGGAACAGTTGAAGGAGATGGGTATGTTCAGCCTAGAAAAGAGGAGACTGAGATATGATTTGCCATCTTCAAATATCTAAAGGGCTGTCACATGGAAGAGAGAACAAGCTTGTTTTCTTCTGCTCTAGAAGGTGAGACTCAAACCAATGGCTTCATTGGTTATAAGAAAGGAGACTCTGACTAAACATCTGGAAGAACTTTCTGACAGCAAGATATGTTCAACAGTGGAGCAATCTCCCTTGGGAGGCTTGTGGATTCTACTTCCTTGGAGGTTATTAAGCAGAGGTTGGATGACCATCTGTCATGGATGGTTTAGCTGTGATTCCTGCATTGCAGGAGGTTGGACTAGATGACCCTTGGGATCCCTTCCAATGCTACAATTCCATGATTCTAAGAGGCATCGTTCTGTCCAGGAGTTCCCTGGTTCTCTGTTTTATGTGTGTGAATCCCCGAATATGCTTTATTTGCTTTTGTATGTTTTTATACTGTTTTGTTGTTGTCAGGATATATTTTTAACATTTTAATGAATATTGTTTTTACATTGTACACCTCTTAGGTATTTTTGAAATATTAAGCAGTTTAGAGGCACTTTTAAATAAATACAATAAAACTGGAAGGGGCGTTGTAGACATATTTTTCAAGCGATCCTTTCTTTAAAGAGTCAAAAGAACAAGCATCATATACTTGAAACTAGGTTTTCCAAACACAGTGATTTTTAACATGCTGGCTACAATAAAAAAATACAGTGGAATGTGCATTACAGGGTACAGAATCTAGTTTGTTTTTTCAGCTTGTAACTAGCAATGTGAAACGAAATTGTGGACCGAACTCCAAAACATATATACATTTTCAGTAGACAGGTGCATAACTTATAGCTTGCCCTTCTGCTATTCCTACCCCGCAAACACCAGCAGCACTGACTTGGTTGGAATGTGCTCAGAGCAATTCCAAAGAGGAAGCTGCTTTCAAGAATAAAAAAGGAAGCAGTCTCCCTTGTTCACCTCATAGGAGAACAAGTTGCCATGGAAAAGTTATGAAAAGTTGGGGGCGGGGTGGAGGTCAGAGAAGGAAGGGGCCTGAGGTACATCATTCACATCTGATTGGCTCATTTGTTTCTATAAAACAAACTTTTGAAATGGGAAACTTCTTTTCTGAAGTGCTCGTTGTCCTCATGAAGTTGACCTATATGAGCCAAATATTCACTGCAACTGGGCAACTAAGAGAGCTGCATAGAACAGTCATTTCTCGTGACAATTCATAATTTAGGATGCAGGTCACACAAAGGGGCAGAGTCAACGCAGGAGCAGATGGAATTGTGTAATAAGCTTGTTCACAATATGGTAACTTCCGAGTCACTCCAGAGCAGGTTTCAGTGTGTCAGCGAAATAAAGTTAAATCATTCAGAAGCACATACAATATTTATACCTTCTGTTCTTCTTGCACTGAGAAATGCAACTTACTAAGCATCACCTTGAAAATGTACAGCAGAGCTTTCCAAACTGTGTCGTGACATGTTAGTGCGTCGGCTGCAGTGTGGAGGTGTGCCGCGTGAATGCTCCCCACGCTCTTATAAGGGGTTAGTTTAACCTCTGGTTTGCTAGTAAAACTGAATTACTGTGTCACAAAACGATGCACGTCTAAGAAGTGTGCCACCAACATGAAAAGTTTAGAAAGCTCTGGTGTACAGGCTTAAAATAGTATGGAAGTTGTGTTGCTGTTGCTGCGTTTGCATCCAGAAAACACCTCCTGAGTCCTGTTCCAAAAGATTAAGCCTTCTTCCCCCATTCCATAGCTTTATTTGAGTAAGTATCATTGCTTCCTTACTGAACAAAACTCATCCCTGCCCAAGGATAGGCGAAATCAACATGCAACTTTAATTGGCTTTCATACTATTGTTATGCTGTGCTGTAACAAGACAATTAAGAAAATCTGCATTATTATGGTGCCAATATCAATTGTCACTATAAGTAAAGGCTGGCTCACACCATAAGGTTCTTATCCATGCAAGCAGGAAATTCTAGCCATCTTTGCAATGTCTGTGATAGATGTACTATTGGGGTTGGGGAGAGGAAGTATTCCAGACTGCAGAAAATGCAGCCAGGCCATGTCTATCACTACAACACAAAATCACATTTTCTTCTACTCCCGTGACTGCCTTTAACAGGACCAACACTCAAACTATTTTTTTCCTTTGCCTATAATCATCCTAAGGAAATTCTAACCTGCTTAGATTTCATTGTGTCAGCATAAGAACAAAAAGAAAAAAGAAAAAAAAAGAGAGAGAGAAAGAAACTGGGAATTCTGGGTCATCCATATCACACACTGTTTGGTCCAGGGCCAGTATCACAGCCTAACCATGGTTTGCTTTGCAGTTCTGTCCCTCTCATTCTGGTTTATAAAAACCATAGTTGTTGTTTGCATCCAAATTAGGCAAATCAGTTTTTAATTTTAATATGATGCCCCACCCCTGCAATAGATTCTTTTAAAATTAAAGTATCTTGAAAACTGTTGGCATAAATCAAAGTAGTTTTATAATGGCTCTATTCAGGCATCATGCCAAGTTTGTCTGCTTTTCTGTCTGGTTCATACTCCAGTCTCTGGAAGCAGCGGCTACAGAGGTGGGGCAACAGTTTTAATGAGGGTAAATCAATTCAGATATGACATCATGGCTTGCAAACTAACTTCAAAACAAGGTTTCGGGGTTTTTTGATTTGCTGGATTCCTGCAGTATTGTAAGCTGAGATATTGCAATAATTCATGGTTAAGGCTTTTTGGTTGAGAGAAAGGGTGAATAGGAGGCAAAATGATAGAAGTGTTTAAAATTATGCACAGCATGGAAGGAGCGGGATAGAGGTAAGTTTTTCTCCCTAGAACTAGAACTCAGGAACAAACAATGAAGCTGAATGTTGAACGACTGAAGACAGACAAAAAAAGTATGCTGTGCATAGCTGACCTATGTTACTGTATTTTTCCATGCATAAGACTAGGTTCCCCCCTCCCTAAAAATAATGTCAAAAATTAGGGGGCGTCTTATACATGGGGGCATCTTATAGATGGAAAAATACGATAATTCCAATGATGGCCACAAACCTGGATAGTTTTAAGAGAGGATTAGACAAATTCATGGAATAAGGGTATCAATAGCTGATAGCTATGTTCTTCCTCCATGGCTGGAACAGTATGCTTCTGAATACCAGTTGTTGGAAACCGTAGAAGAGGAAGAGTGCTCTGGCATTCAGCTCCTGCTTGCAGGCTTCCCATAGGCACATGGGTGGCCACTATGAAAACTGAATGCTTTGGCCTAATCCAGCAGGCTCTTACATTGCATTGTTCAGAATATCTGAACGGAGCCAATGTTTTGCACAGATTCATATTCAGAACGTAAACCACAAAGAAGCAGAGGTTTTCCTTGGAAACATTGGACTAAACTCCAAATGAGAAAAGCTTTTAACAGCAGATGTTGGGTAGGGGGATGACTCCAAGGAGTAGAGAAAGGTAAAATGAACGTCCCCAATGTATTTCCCCATTTGCTTCTGCAACTTTCTGCCACAGTACATCAAAGTCCTGCATAAGCATCGTTGAAATCCTTATTCACAAAACAACAATTTTTGTCCATCTTTGCTCCCCCAAAATAGTTTTTTTTCTGAAGTTGTTCCTGCTGTTGGAAACCTTGTTCCCAGAGCAATTTTCCTGCTTCATTCCCCAAGCGTCTACATGTCACACAAGGGAAACAACTGATCCCATGCATACTTAGAGCACAGGTCTCCCCCCGCCCCTGGGAGCTAACTATGAATTATACGAATGTTCTTATGGGCAGAAGCAAGTTTTCACATTTGAGTAAGAAGACTAAATGGAGTGGGAAGAATTCTTAACATGAGTGGCTTCTCTGCTTTTGCTCACCATATTCAGTCATTGCATCATGCACAACAATCATTTAATAAGCCATATATAGTCATGGACCACTTAAGGATTTAATGGGCCAAAGTAGTAAAAAGATGAAAAAGTCAATGTAAGTCACCACTTGTAAATTATGGGCAGGGTGATATATGTTAGCACATGCCTCTCAACACTGCAAAATGTCTGCATCCTTGCTATGACCTCTCACTACATTAGAAAGAGCCCTTAAGAAACATGGTTATGTGCTCACAGTCACTGACATGGCTGTAAATCCAAGTAATGTTACAGGCACATAAATCTTGAGTTCTGCAGGCTGCCCATATAGGGCCGTAAATCTTAACAAGAGAAGCACACTGCAACACCTCTTTATCTGCTCTTGAGTATTTTATTCATATGAACTGCTGTGAAAGAAAAACAACCATAAACTGCCCAACTGTGAGGAAATTATTTATTGTCTTGCCCTATGAACCTTTCTTCTCCATGTCAATTTATTAACAGGTGTGTCAAGCTGGAAACCTAAAGGTATGCTGCAATCTGTTCTCAGCACTGCAGACAACTGACCCCAACAGGTTCCTTATATGCTTCTACGTCAGCACAATAAAATCTCATTTAGCCTTCTGGAATCTCTGCAGCCCTCAACTTATGAAATCTGACATATCTAGAATCTGGCTGAATAGAAATAGGAAGTAGGCTGACATGCTGACGACACTGTTAAAGGCTTCTAGAAATAAGAGTCTTACATATTCAAATTCATTGCTTTACATGTGGCTGAGCTATCCCTGAGTCACATACCGTACAACCCTATTAATGTCTATTAAGAAGTCGGTCCCTTTGAATACAATGGCACAGTGAAACTTATTCCCAAATGAGTGAGTTTATGATTGCAAACTTAGCCTATTCCATGTCAATGGAAAGCTGACTGTGGTTAAGAGGTTTTTTAAAAAAAGAATACAAGCTTCTGCTCCCCTTTCACTGGTCCTCAGCATCCTCACCTAACACCCAGATGGATGGTCCCTGGTGCGGAAAGTGCTGAGATCTCCCTAAATCAGGAATAGAAAACATATAGCCCTGCAGAATTTGCTGGAATACAGTTTCCACAATAGCTGACAATTGGCTATTGATGGGAATTGCAATTGAAGAGTATATACGGAAGACCAAAGGCTAGTAAAGTGAAGCACCAGCACAATACATACATACAAAACCAACTTCCATAATTTGGATTATTCAATAGAGCAGAACATCCAAATAGACATGTGATGTGTCTGGATAGGCTTCCTAGAGTAAAACAAACCAACAAAAAGCTTTTAGCATGCATCTAAAACAATATAGTGAGGATGTATGGCTAATATTAATAGGCAGGAAGTTCCAAAACACAGATGTAACCACACTAAAAGACAGGTTCCTCACATATGCGGAATGAACATTATACGGCACTCATACAAGGACAAGTTCTGCAGATTGAAGGGTTGGGGAGGCACATATGGGGTGACGTGGTCCTTAAGTTAAACTGTTAAGAATTCTATATACTAATAGTAAAGACTTGAACTTGGTAACAGCCTGTGCAGATGTTTGAGCAAAGGTGAGAGGATGTCAGCCACTGTAGTGCAGAATTCTGCACTGACTGCAGTTTCTGGACCAACCAAAAGAAAAGCCCCACACAGAGTGCATTGCATTAATCCAACTTCGAAGTTACCAATGCCTAAACGACCCCAGTCCAGGAATGTTCACAGCTGTTGCACAAGCCAAAGCTGACAAAAAGGTTCTCCAGTCCTAAGCCACCAAAGGCACCTGGGCAAACAGTAACAAAGCTGGATCCAGGCACATCTCAAACTGTGTACCTGCTCCTTCAGAGGGATGCAACCCTGCCTAGGGCAGACAATTGCCTAATTTCTCAATCATGCGAAGCACTCGCCCACAGAGCCTGTCCCTTTCTAGGATTCAGGATCATTTTACTTTCCCTTAACCAGCCCACCATTGCATCCAGGCACCGGTTCAGGGCCTGCATGGCCTCTCCTCACTCAGTTGTTTTGGAGAAGTAGAGCTGAGTGTCCTCAGCATTCTGATGACATCTTGCCCCAAGTCTCCTAATGACAGCTCACAACAGCTTCATGTAAAAAAGAGCTGAAGTACAGCAACTTCTTGAGTCACCCCGATTCCCCATCCCTGCTTTACTGAATACGAGGAGGGATTCAGTATTAAAACCAATCAGTCTTTTGCAAGAAAGGATTATGCTTGAAATTACTAAAAGAATTATAAAGATGTGAATGTTGGGATTTTATGCTGCACTAGCGTGATTAGTATAAATCACATGAGATGTCTGAGAAGAGTGTGGGAACGGAAGACTGTCTTATCTCTTCCGTCTGAGCGTGTTATTGAACTGTACTTTCACTTTTGCAGTATGCAACAGTTGTTCTGCCAGAGCTTGGAGAACACAGACGTGATTAAGGATTGTCTGTTAAATAATGTAAATAAAAAGTAGTTTAGATCTACGGACATTTCTTTCTTCTTGCTGTGTGATGCCAGAAGACTTCTGTGCACTTTTCATATGAGAAGTGTGGCAGAAAGGCACTCTGGAGTGAAGGGACATGCCATTCCAGAGACGTGCCTACCAGGAGACGCTCAGAGATCCTAGGGGGTCGCCGTCTCCCCAAGAGCGTTCGCCAACAGTGAATACATGTTACTTCTTAGTCACATCTAGTTAAACTAGCAAAAAGACAAGTTAAACTGTACTTATGCAGAGTAAATAAGTTTATTTTAGACCACACCCTTGGTCTTATTTTTACAGTGCTAAGGGTCTACTCAAAGCTAAAGTCAGTTGAAGAATCTCTGAATCACAAGCCATTCATACACTTGGGCACTTGAATATTTAACAAGCTGAGCTTTATAGAAAGTTGCTATCAGAAGCTCCTAGTTTAGAGATCCATGCAAAAAATGCCTGTGCTGATGGTTTCTTATAATAATTCCTATTCATGAGAGAGCATTAATCTTTCCACTCTAAAAATGGATTTCTTCTTCTTTTTGCACAGGCTTTAACGACGTGAGAAAACATTCTTTTTAGAAAAGCCAATTTGTTTGGGATCCAGAAGTCTCTCCCCCGGTATAAAAGAGTTCATTACTACTCAGAAAATATAAAACCTCTCATATGGAAACTGTTTGCAGTGAAATATGTAAACATCTTCAGCTAAATTCCCTTGCTCTGCCCTGTGAAGTGTAGATCAAGACTGGAACTTCTAAATACCGGTAGATCAAACTGGGAAGGGGGTAGGAGAAAAAGAATGTGTGATGGAATAATCCGCTGGGAATTCTGAAAGCTATAAATGACTCCAAATGCATTGACCAAATGATTGAAAATCACCATTCCAGTTGACCTCTTGAACATGCACCAGAGCTGCTTTTAGACTTGAGACAAAAAGGCGGAGAGGAGCAATTGCCTTAGGTCCCAAGTAGTTAGCAGACCTCATTCTAGCAAAAGTATAAATTGAAAACACCAGGTTGACAAAAGGGAAAAAAGTAGACAAAGCCAAGGAAGCAAGATCATACCAGCAGTATGGCCTGATGTCAGACATCATAGAAACTTTCTACTGTTGATTTTTTTTTAACACCCGCCCACCCTCATTTACTTGGTTCTCCTACAACTGACAGGATACAGCACTTGCAAAGCAATCTGGCAAAAATGAATGAGTAGCTTTTGAAAGATCAAATGAACTGGTATAATCCAAACCAGGGCTGTCACAGTTTACCACAGTGACACAGTATGGCAAAACAGTATAATCAAATTTTTAAAATGCTAAAATGAATGGATGATCATCAGTGATTTTCAATTAGATGTTTAGGGAATCAATTCTTCTTCCAAGACATTCCCTAAACATTACCTCACTGCATGCATTATGCATGTGTGTGTGCGGGGGGGGGGGGACATTAACAAGACTTTCCTAAAGCAGCAACAAACATGCCTGCTATTATTTTCTCAATGTTTATGCCACTACTTTTTATAAGGCAGTACATTTAAAGTGGCAAAATTATTATATTATATATCTGATATCTATATCTATATATTTGGCTGAAAGGTTGAAGCTAGAGTGGGCAAAACACAGCTTTTATTATTGGTAAAATAACAGATATATAACAGATATACAAAATATGGAGTCTTAGAATAGAAAACATATGTTTCAAGAGATTAAAGGGCTCTAATTCATATGTGTTGTCTTTTAAAAAGGAGTCCCCCGAACAGTTAAAAAACAGTGTGAAGCATGAAACCAAGCCTCTCAACAAAGTGTCTTATTTCAATAAACCTGGCAGATTTTAGAAAGGTGGGAATTAATTAAATAAGACCTGCATCTACGTTTGAACTAGATACTATCATCAAGGGATACACAAAAGGGTCTGAGTCTCACAGAGTATAAACACAACTGGGAAAGGTTCCAATCTTCAGGACACACAAAAGGTTGCATATTATTCATAATCAAGAAGGTAGGGATGTCAGATGGGAATTGAAATATAGATACAGCTTATCTTGGTTTGAGCTTGTTCACATTTCATGCAGGCCCTGCGGTCATTTCAGAATGCCCTGTTTTCCATTATAAATTAATCATAGGAGCAGCGTAGCCTGTTGTCAGGCACCGTGGAAATGCAGGCTGGCTGACAAACCAAATTCTTCCCATCATTTCAAAACAAAAGCATATCAGTTTATGTTCTTCTCCACGAAGCAGCCACCAAATAAGAAGGAAACATTTACCCCTCTGGGCATTAGGAATAGATCAGGTATATTTTTTGTTTTGTTTTAAACATTTCAGAATGGCTGTGAAATGTATTTTTGCACACCGAAAAAGCTTATGTTGTAAAAGGTTCTTTTCATCTGTTACTGTTTATAAATTATCAGCAGGGAGTCAAACCATTATCAAAAAACATCGAGGGTGTTATCCAACCAGGTTTTATTCAGAATAGACTCATTTAAATTAATGAATGTAACGATGTTGTTGTTGTTTAGTTGTTTAGTCGTGTCCGACTCTTCATGACTCCATGGACCAGAGCACGCCAGGCACTCCTGTCTTCCACTGCCTCCCGCCGTTTGGTCAAACTCATGTTAGTAGCTTCGAGAACACTGTCCAACCATCTTGTCCTCTGTTGTCCCCTTCTCCTTGTGCCCTCAATCTTTCCCAACATCAGGGTCTTTTCCAGGGAGTCTTCTCTTCTCATGAGGTGGCCAAAGTATTGGAGCCTCAGCTTCAGGATCTGTCCTTCCAGTGAGCACTCAGGGCTGATTTCCTTAAGAATGGATAGGTTTGATCTTCTTGCAGTCCATGGGACTCTCAAGAGTCTCCTCCAGCACCATAACTCAAAAGCATCAATTCTTCGGCAATCACCCTTCTTTATGGTCCAGCTCTCACTTCCATACATCACTATGTTAGGTCCGCTAATTTCAATGGGTTCACTCTTAGTTAAAAACCACCCAAAGGAATTGCAGAGAATGAGATTCAGCATGGCATGAGTAGCATCTGTTTGTGCAACAGTGTTTCACCTTACTTTCCTCCAGTGCTATTTTTCTAGAAAAAGAGGTGTCAGAAATCACCATAAACGTCTCCCTCATTCTCTTAGAATGGTAGCCACCTGAGATGAGCTGGAAGTGAGTTCTGGGGAGTTCCCTCCCCTGCATGCTTCCCCAAATCTCTCCAGAAGGGTAGAAGACCTTCTGGAGCAATATTTTGGGTCATACGTGGGGCTGGAGGAAGAGAAGAGAAATGGAAGTCCTGTTCTGCAACAGATTGCACAAACTTGTTTACATCACTGGATGTGCAAGCTTGTGAACCTCACAAACATGGGCTGCTTGGTTAAATGTTATTCAAAATGCACACAGACCAGTGGTTTTAATCCTGCATGAGAAAGAGCACCTAAGTGGAGAAATGATGAACAGGGAAAGGGTTAAACCAGGGGTAGGCAACCTAAGGCCCGTGGGCTGAATGCGGCCCAATTGCCTTCTCAATCTGGCCCACGGACGGTTCGGGAATCAGCATGTTTTTACATGAGTAGAATGTGCCCTTTTATTTAAAATGCATCTCTGGGTTATTTGTGGGGCATAGGAATTTGTTCATAATTTTTTTTCAAAATATAGTCTGGCCCACCACATGGTCTGAGAGACGGTCGACCGGCCCACGGCTGAAAAAGGTTGCTGACCCCTGGCTTAAACAATCTGGTTGAAACCTATGGCACCTTGAAGGTTTTTAGATGTACATTCAAATATTTTGTACATCCAAAAGCACACTGTGTGAAAAGGCCCTCGGGCACACTGCCTGAATTAAGAACCGTGTTTAGGTTGTTTCTCATGCAGTATACATTTAGGACAAGAAATAAAACCTTATGCTTTCAGCCCTACGCTGTTAAAAAATCATTACCACACAATAGCAGAAAAGTGGAGATGGCCATTCATTTTGGAAACTGATGTGTTTACGTTACCATTATTATCCCCATAAAATGCAATTCATTTGAGTCTATGCATAAACTCTTGTAGGGCAAAACTATAAACGAAAAGGTGGAGAACAAAGGATACAATGTTTTATAAAGATGCTCTTCAATTATCTAGCAGAGACAAAAGGCTAAATGAGATAAGGTTGCAAACCCCCATGAGGGCCCTGGCAAATAAACGGTTCTTTGCTCAGAAATTAGATGAAGTTTGGAAAAGTGCCAACAGGTATATATATAACTTGGGGGGGGGGGGAACCATATGAACTTCAGAAAAGCGGAAAGGACAAAACCATTCATTTAAGGTGATGTAGAAGCACAAAAGGTCACCTTGTTTTTCCAGTGACCTGTGTGTGGTGTAACAGGAGGGTTGGTCAGCTGGAGCACAGGTGCTGTAAAACTGTCTGAACCTGACCAAACATGGCTGAGGCTGCACCAATGTCCCTACCACATGGCGGTGGTACTTTTGCAAACGCTGTCCTGCAGCTCAAGCCCCAAATATCTGAAAGACAGCCTTCTTCCCTACACACCCTCATGGGTGCCGAGATCTGCAGAGGGGACCTCTTGGTAGTTCCTCCAACCTCAAGAGACTCAGGGTGGTGATGGTTCAGAAGAGGGCATTCTCTGTGGGAGCCCCTAAGCTGTGAAATTCCTTCCCCACAGAGGTATGTGTGGGACCTTTATACCGTAATACAGCTTCCAGAGAATGTTGAAGAGAAATTTGTTTACCCAAGCTTTTAACATTTAAGGTGCATACCGTATTTTTCAGACTCTCCTTATTTTTGTGGTTCTAAGTTGTTTTAAACTGTTTTTAACATTGTGTTTTAATGTTGTAACCCACCCTGGGACCTTAGGGTGAAGGTGGGTAATTAATCACCATCTTCATCACTCCCCCATATATACTGTATGCATATCCTCAGCATTCTATGGAATTCATTTAGGCCCTGCATACAATTTTTGTTTGGGGTAGATATTAGCTGAAGAAGAAGAAGAAGAAGAAGAAGAAGAAGAAGAGGAGGAGGAGGAGGAGGAGGAGGAGGAGGAGGAGGAGGAGGAGGAGGAGTTTGGATTTGATATCCTGCTTTATCACTACCCGAAGGAGTCTCAAAGCGGCTAACATTCTCCTTTCCCTTCCTCCCCCACAACAAACACTCTGTGAGGTGAGTGGGGCTGAGAGACTTCAAAGAAGTGTGACTAGCCCAAGGTCACCCAGCAGCTGCATGTGGAGGAGCGGAGACACGAACCCGGTTCACCAGATTACGAGTCTACCGCTCTTAACCACTACACCACACTTTCATGAGGAAAGTAATTTCTTTCCTTATGAACAGCTTTGGACACACTCACTGAGTCGTGCCAAAGGGAAATAGATTTTCAGGGCTTCCCCCCTCCCCTTTGGTGTTAAGGACAATCTTCCCCCTCCTTTTTACCTTTCAACCTAGCATGCAGCATGAGAAGAGACACACTCTCAGAGGAACAACAATGTACACATAAGTCTGGAGTTGCTCTATTAAAAACAAACATTTGTGAATTGATAGGGAAAGCTGTTGTTTTAATTGTCAGGATCCCATAACTGCCACCGAACCTTAAATCTGAAACGCTTCAGAGTTAGGAAAGGCTTCAGAGTGAATCTGTTTGAGGAGGGTGCAAAGGAAAAGCTGTCAGCCCCCTTTAACCTCAGCCAAAAAGAAAAGGGTTATGTACACCTGGTTCCTTTTCTTTTCTAGGTTTTGCTTCTTTACCTGATGACAGAGCACCACAAGTTTTCTGCCTTTATAAACACATGTATGTCTCTCTCGCCTTGCTCATGAGTCGATTCAATCTGCAGAACGGGTGTTCTGGGCCCAGTGAATTGGGGTCTCAGCACCACCTGCAAAAAAAGGCATGAAGTTGCATAAACTCTGCATATGTTTCAAACCATATGCAACTTTATGCATATATGCTTTGTTTCTTTCTTTGCAGAAGGGGCAGAGGATCCAAAAATAATTCGGTGGCTGCATCCAAGTAATAATATGTCTGACAATGTCAACAGAAAAAGTTTCTCTCAATTTCATTTCTAGAAAATGCTTAACCTGTTGGATTTCTGCCTGTCTAACAGCTGTTAAGTGCAGAGGAACGCTGTTCTCCCCACCACCACAAACTCTAAACCCTGCAAAAAAAAAAAACCACCTCGTTTCATAAGCTGTAAACTAATTATGCTCCTGTAGGTCTTTCATCAATTGATCTTAAGACTAGAAATACTACATTCAGCGCAGTACAAGTGACCAGGTTTGATATTTCAGCTGGTAAAAGTGGGGTATCAAAATAGCTTTAAGATTTACAGAAACCAAGGTTCAAGTGCCCATGATTGGATAAATTCATATTGTGAAAACTGTATTATACAGGCTTCCGGTCCTGCCTGCCTTAATGGAGGCAGCCCCCATAACAGCGGGGGATCGTTGGTGAACGAAAAACAAGGATGACGGAGGGTAAATCATCCTTGCAAATTCCCACCAGGGACAGGGAGAATGGGCTTCACTCGCAAATTCCCCCCAGGGACAGGGAAAATGGGCTTCACTCGCAGTTCATCTCGGTACCTGGCTCTCGCTCCAGTTTAATTCGGCGTGAAAGTCAGTTGGGGAAAGAGAAGCCCACCGTTTGTTTATTCTAAGCTTCTTTTATTTATTTATGATTCCGCATTTACAAGTAGGGAAGGGACGTTAAGGTAATATTGGTATTAACAAGCCAAAATGGAAAACTGTGTGATCTGAAATGAAGAAAGGAGGGGGAGGGGAAGCTCAAGTATGACTATGTTGGAAAGACAGAGTAATTGCCCTCACCTCCGTTTGAAAACAAGACAAGAGAAAAAAGACTAAGATTTGTGTGTGCTACTGACGGAATGTAATCTAAGATAAAGTTTATTGGGCCATAAATCTCTTGCTGTAAGGAAAATAATTTGGGGTGTGTGATAAGAACGCTGCAGAGAGTCTGGGGGTTGGAAATCCGTATTAAATATTCAGTGCTTTTGAAAACTGCCCACCTTTTCCTAGGCTGAGGGGGAAATGGCGAAGATCTGTGACATGTTTTACTAGTGAGACACTTTGCCCCTGGATCTTTGATTGTCTAGCCGTGGCGGTTTCTCCTGCATTGTTAGGAGGCTCTGCATAATTAGCTAAGCTCTAAGCTGAAAGAGTTTGCTGGTTTGTGTGAGGCCTTATCATCATTTCTTATCAGTTAGGAGGGAGGAGGGAGAGAGCAAACAAAGCTGGAGACACCTATCGTTCAGGTGAGATGCCCCCTGGGAAGCTGTTAAGTCTCCAACTTTTGTACTGGTATATTACCTTGTTGAAACACTTATCACGATGTTATTTCAATACCGGTAATTCAACAATATGGCGATTTATTGCACAGTCCTAATCTACTTTAAGGCATTCCTATCCACAGGCTTCATTTATGTGGAACTCTGAACACAAGGCAGATCTTTGAGCTCAACCAGAGGAACAATAAAGAGCAGCATTTTGCAGGTTGGACAACCCAACAGAAATGATTTAGCTTGGTGTTCACTGACATAAATATAAGTTATGGGCAAAACTAAGAGGTAAATATTAGACTAGATGACAGGAAAGCTTCTGATTTATTAAATAGCAAAAGGCTTTTCCATAAGAGGTAAGGGTTTCTTGATGGCTGAACAAAGCAGCAGCTACGTGCAATAGGAAACAAATCCTGTGGTTAAAGGGAAATGAACAAGAACATGTAATGGTTTTTCAATGCAGCACATCACTGGGTTCAACACAACTTAATGCAGCATGCTGTTTTTAGTTTTGGTGCTGCTGCTTTTAGTTACTGATTATTGTCTCTTTCTAGTTGTTGGCTTCTTGTGATTTACTTGTATGTTGTTCTGAAATCAATGTTACTGTAAAAAGCCGAACACAAACAAAGTAAAACCGGCTGCTGCGCTAAGCCGCGTATCAGCTGTTGGAAGGCTGAGCAGCCTCAACGAAGCCCTGCTGCGCCTGCAGCTCATGAAGAGACCCTCTCCTCAGTCCTTAGAGGATGTCCTCTTCGGGCTCTGGGGAGGGTCTCCTCATGGGTCATGAACTTTCCAGCTCTCTCTCACCACCTCCGGGCTCAAGGTGCTGCATGTGTGTGCAGTCGTGTTCAAGTAGATTGCATGCATGCAAGTGGGGAGTTGCCTCTATGCATAATATGGTAGCATGCCTGTTAGTTTGGAAGTGAAAAGGGACCAACCATAAAATATGTGGTTTGTACATATCTAAAGGGATTCGTTAGGTAGAGCTAATTCCATCCTAGCCATGCCCCTTCACCCTTCCAGTGATAAGGGTGACAGGGCATGGACAGGACTCTCTTCCTGAAACCACAACACTAACACAGTGCTGGCCAAATATATTTTGCTGTCTAAAACATGCCCCAAATGCTCTGCTCCACCTGCCAAGGCTAACAGTTGTTTTTTTTAAAGCTACCGGTAGTTTCTGCCCATCTATACCACCTACCATGGTGCCACCTGAATCAGGTCGTTCACACTGCCGCATGGCAAGAATGGTCCTGCTATTACCATATTTTGACTAGAAATATAGTAATGAACTCAGCAAAAGGAAGAGAAAGGAGGCATATAAACTTTTTTTAAAAAGACTTCTCCTGACTGCCAAAAGCTGAACAAATTAGCTGACTGCAACTGTGATATTAAGTATGGTGTCTCATTAAGTCTTGTAAAGATGCCTGCAATTCAACCAACAGCAGCTACAATAAGCTAGCTCAGGGGTCGGCAACCTTTAAGACAAAAAGAGCCACTTGGACCCGTTTCCGAAGGAAAAAAAAAAACTGGGAGCCGCTTTTCGCGCCCTAGGCGAGGGGGCGGGGCCATGTGACGTCATTGCACATGACGTACGGTGCCCCGCCCCCTGCCGCCCCGCGCCGCTGCGATTTAGGCAAGCGTCCATCAGGAGCCTCCTGCGAGATGGCAGCACGTCTGCCAGCGCTGGCCCAGCTCAAATACAGCTGCACGGGCTTTGACTGGGGCTCACTGCCTCCTCTCCACACACACACACACACACACACACACACACCAGCTTTTGTGTGCGCGCTGCATGGGCTTTGTCTGGGGCTCGCTGCCTCCTCTCCACACACCCACACCCACACACCAGCTTTTGTGTGCGCGCTGCACGGGCTTTGTCTGGGGCTCGCTGCCTCCTCTCCACACACACACACCAGCTTTTGTGTGCGCGCGCGTTTCGCTCTCCCTCCCTCCGGCCCTAGACAGGCAGCGAGTGAGCGCAGCATGATAATGAGCTCTGTCAATTGCCCAGCAGGGAAGCGGGAGGAGGAGGAGGAGGAGGCGCTGCTCTCGCTCTCGGGCTCCGCGCTCGGCTCTGGTTTGCCGTCGACGCGCCCGTCGCAGCTCGCCAACTTCTCTTTCTCTCTGCAGCTCGCTCTCCCGCCGCCCCCCGACTACACACACCGACGCGACGGGAGGGAAAGGGGAGCGGGAGAAGACACGCCACCCCGGAGCCGCGGCAAAGGTGTAAAAGAGCCACATGCGGCTCTGGAGCCGCGGGTTGCTGACCCCTGAGCTAGCTAAAAGGAAGATTAAAATGAAGGTGCTTGCCTTTAAGAGGCAATTTGGATTTTCTGGCTGCCAGTTGGCCATTCTCCAAACGAGATCTCCACTGCTAGTCTGTGTAATTCAATGGTCTTCAAGGAGCAGCTTGGAAAATAATCAAATTAAGCCATTCTCCATTCTCCTACAGCCTAGGTACAAATGACTTAAGTGTAATTGCACAAGAGACCACATGTGCTGTGTGGCCTTTTAGAACTCATCTGGAATTAGTTTTGCTTTTTTTTCCAAAGGGCCTTTCCAACCAGAGTGGAAACTGACAGAAAGACCACAGTTCCAAAATTCATTTCAGCTTAAGATGAAGCCTCTGACTTAAGACAAATATGAGGCAATGAGGGGGAGGGTTGGGTTAATGGAATGGGAGACATTCAGCCAAACTATATAGGACACTCTCTTTAAGAAGTAAAATAGCAGCTCTGTGAGAATGCACGCAGATTCTAAAGGTGCATGCATCAATGAAGTGTATTGGAGAAATAATGTTTACAAAAACTTCTAACAATTGACAATATTTTCTAGAGCCTTAGAGATTAGTCCAGACTTCCTGAAAGTAGGGGCATCCAGATGGTTAGGACTTTGTGACAGCATAAAGATGAGAGTGAGGTACTGTAAAGTGAATGGATTTTTGTTTGCTTAGACTTTCCCTGTCACAACACTCGCTAAGTCTGTTTCTTGATAACCAGCAGCAAGGTATGGCAATTGTGTGAAAGGGGGAACCTGTGACCATTTACCCTTCACCATGACGGTTTACCTTCCTGCTGCAGCAGTACCTATTTATCTACTCACAACTGCTTTCTAACTGCTAGGTTGGCAAGAGCTGGGACAGAGCAATGGGAGCCCATCCCGTTGTGGGGATTTGAACTGCCGACCTTATGATCGGCAAGCCCAAGAGGCTCAGTGGTTTAAGACTACAGGCCACCCGCGTCCCCAGCAGAAGGGAAACTGAAAACTAGACTTGGGAGAATGGAATGAAGTATTGTGGGGAAGGTTGTTTAACCGAAGCATTCCACAACATTTTGTTGTTGGTCCCAAGTATAAACAAAGTGCAGTGTGAAAGAGAAAGATAAGTGGTTCCAAAAAAGGACTTGCCTTCTGCTTCCTCAGTCACCAAGATGCCCTAATTACGACGGTGGAATATGCAACGTCCGCAGTGAAAAAAGCTATTTTGACACGGTAGAGCGAAGTATGCTGCTGAACAAATTGGACCACGTGGGTCAGTTCATACTACTGTCATATAGTATTAAAGAATGACAGTGAAACTAGGATGAAGGTCTCAGAATGAATTGCATACTCTGACTAGGAACATAGGACTTGCCATAACTAATCAACAGGGTGGTCCATCAAGTCTGTTGTTCTGCCTCAAACTGAGACAAATAGGTGATACAGAAGCACGAAAACAAAGCCAAATTCAGTCCCCTATTCTAAGACTGCAACAAATGCAGTCTCCTTTTTTTTTTTAAAGAAATGCTGCATACATTACACACTTTCTACACATAGGCAGCCTTGTTTTAGAAGCATACATCTTTTTTCATAACAGTTGGAACATATTGATGTTTTCCTGCTGTAAATATAGAGATCAGGCAGGTGATAAAGCAAGCATCTGTTTTCTTACACATGAATTATCTCCTCATAGGGCAAATGAAAAGTGGAAATCTGAAGGACGTTATTTGAGTCAGGATTTAGCTGTAAAACCTCTGAGGTCAGTAGCAGAACCATAATTTAGCAAGCTCAAGCTTGGGGAAATTTAAACAAGAATATTAATGAAGGGGCTTGGATCCTGCCTTTCCCCCTCCTCAGTGAAGTCCTCTGTACAACCCATAAAAACACTTGAGTGTTGAGAACCAGCCAAAACAGAGGGAGGCTGCAACAGGAGGGAGAAATTAGTGGAAACAAAAGGAGCACTTTGTGAATGTGCCATTCTGCTCATGCTTAGTACTGAAGGATCCAATGCAGAATATATCGCTATCAAAAACAAATAATTGCAGCTATCTATGACAAATGAAGTGGGATTAGAGAGCAGCACTACCAGATCAGAGAACACAATGACACATAGAATGTTGATATATGATTCAATTTGTTTAAGTTTATCGGTTCTTAAAATATATAGTTTTATTTGCTGATAATTTAATTCTCTTTTAAAACTACTTAGAGGTTTTGCTGCTGTTGTTGTTTTAAACAATCAAGCACTGAATAAATTTTATGAATGATAAATATATTCTAGAAGAGTCTGGTCCAGTTCTAAAAGCAATTTAGTGACCTTAAGACTTTAAACAGGAACAGTTATAGAAAGAAGAAGAAAATCCCTGGAATTGTGAATCGCAGTATAGTAAGCCCACAACTTACCGTAAGTGAATGTTTGGTTCCTGGGTACTGTTACAGAATACTTTGCCCGCAAAAACAGCCATATTCACCACATAAAAAGGCATGGTTATGGCTACTAAAATTTGAGTTGTATACATGCCTTGATTTGCAGAACTAAAAAGTTTTACGAAGTGGTCTATCAAGACCCCAGTTCTCCAATGGTTCACAGGGATGATATTTTGAGAACTGCTAGTATAGATTGTGGGCTTTGGAACAAAACATATCCACTATTGCACTTAAGGAACAATGTGACCTAGATGTATTTCATGATCAACAGCTGAGCCAGACATATTTGTACTGCTTATTAGTGTGCATACATTAGTCTTGTTAATTGTTTTGATTATTTTTATTACACATTTTGTGCTTTCATTATTTTTATTATGTATTTTGTGCTTCATATATTGTAACTTTGTGTTGTGAACCGCCCTGAGATAGGATGGTATACAAATTTAATAAAAAATAAAAAATAATATTTCAAGAATTCTACTTGGTAGTTCTTTTCAACCGTGTAACCTACTCAATTAAACCAAGTCACTTAAAACTTCTTGGGATGAATTGTTTCATTCAGATTTATAGTCCAAGGGCTCAGGTACAAGGTAAGTGAACATTTACCCAAAGTTTACTCAAAAACAGGAAATTGAGAAGTGAATTCATCATAAAGTGAATTCATCATAAAGGAACAGAACAACTACAAACTAATTTAAATCCAAGAGGAAAACATTTCTCTGATGACCCCAAAATAATACTCCTCTACATAGGCTGGAATTAACACAGCACAATTATATTTGCCTGGAACTTGAGAAAAGGTCTCCTTGCCTACACAGTCTGTTAGGGGTTGTCAGCCAAAATATAAGCCAGAGAACATATGGGACCATATGAGGCTCTCTCTTTGCCCACTGTCCTAAATACTGTGTATTCTGAGTACCAACCAGCAGGCATGAGCAGAGTTTCTGTGTTTCTCTCAAGCACACAGTTTCTTTCAGAACCTCCAACTGGGGAAAAAAACAAGTAAAGAAGAGTCAAGTTTTCATTGAAACAAACCAGTTTTTCTTTCGCCCTTCACCTCTCTGAACCTTTCTTCCGTTTTCTGCTAAGAAGATCCACAAACGTTTATACGCAACCCATTGAGAAACAAAACCAACAGTTGTGATGAATTTTCAACTTGGCTGCAGTCCCATTTAACGAACAGCAGGAATTAGCCAGAGAGAGAGAGACAGATGAAAAGCTTAAGTCAAAAGATTATATTGCTAGTTGAGTTGACACAAAATGCACACGAACCGCATCAATTATAAGGACCAGATGAATTACGAGGAGAATGTGCCCCATTACTACTTCTTTGTAACATTCACAAAAATGTTCATGATCTGTTTTAAGTCATGGTTTTGGAGAACCCAAAAGGGAACAGCCACAGAACAAGCATAAACCCTTCCCATATGTGACTAGTGTGCAGTTTGATGCCTGAACTAAAAATACGATGTACAGGCAACCTCTGATTTGCGTGGGGGTTGGGTGCCTGGCCCCCATGCCTGCTGGCAGAGTGCGCATAAGCCTGCCCCACATTCTTACAGTCCTGCTCTATTCTGTCCCCGTTCTGCCCTCTTCTGGGTCCAAAATGACACGTGTATCAGTGTTCACACATCAACTGAACATGATGAAAATGGCCTGTATATCATAATGTGCTTCTGAAGGCTGCACAGAATCAAAACAGCTAGGGCCAGAAGCAGACTGGCATAGGTCTATAAAACCAGTATCATCCAGAAATGCCTAAACTATGTTAAAATTCTTGATAGGAAGAATAAGACAAATGGGTTTCTCCCTCCAAAGTCTTGCTTAATCATGTCAAACGCTTGACTCCTGTCCTGCATGCACAAATATGAGTAAATCAATTTTTATTCATTCACTTAAAAGTTAGCTGATCTCTGGTTTAAATTTTTTTATATTGTTTTCACTCAACGGTTTGAAAACCACTCTGGGTTTCTTTTTTTTAAAAAAAATGAATAGCAGTATGGAAGTATTTTTATTAATAAAAATAAAATAAATAATATTCAAAGAAAATCTCTAAGTGGTGTAAAGGATAGCACTTTCAAGGAATGACAAGATCTAATTTGGTATTTATGGAACTTTTCTCTCTCCCAGATTTATTTGTGACCAGTCCAGTCACGTAGCTCTTTTTCTGCTGCCTATTTTATAATGGCCAGTACATATATGGCCATATATGGCTTTGTTCCTAGATATGAGACTCTGCTAAGGCCAACAAAAGAAAAATATTTTTCATAATTCAGAATTCTGGTCATTTGCATTCCCCATGGTGATGCTGCCAGACATTCTAACCTGCTGTTCACATTTGATTGTGCTTCATTTGCAATTTCTACCTAATGTCGGAAAATGGAGCAGACTACTGATTATTGCCAAGAATTTTTGTTTGCTGTTTCACTTATAGAGTTTCTTAAGTCATGTGATCCCCTTTTGATGATCCTCCTCTGCCCTTTTTCTTCAAAAGACGCCATGATAACGGAAAAACAAAACAAACCTATACTTACGAGACGTATTTCTATTGCAGCTCTTTTTCTGACCACCCCCCAAAATAAAGCAGCCATTTCTTTCAACAGTAGATAAGCCACCACTACTTTTGAAACATGAATCTAATAATCAAAACACACCTCTCTTAAGTCTGCTTGTAAGGGTAATGCTCTTACCTCAGTTAAATGCTTACTCCTCCCAGGGGTGAACACAGACATCTATGCTCAACAAACCTCACATTTGTTCGAGCATCAAAAGAACACCAGGTGTTCAGTTCTCCTTCACGGACTTAGCTTCTACAATGCCTTTTAATCAACTAAGTGCAACTCTATTTGAGCTTTCCTTTCACCCTCCAGCTCATCATAAATGGCTCCTGCTACTCTCAATCAGAGAGATGCTGATGTGATTGTACCTTCACCATCAAGATTAATCACATATCAATAAGAGCTTTCAGCAGCCTCCAGAACTAAAGATTACAGTATTCTGAATCCTAATGCTGCCTTAGATAACCTTCACAGAAGACTGTAGAACATCTACTTGGCATGCTAAATTTCCAGAAAAAGCAGTGCAGGAAATATCACCTGAAGTAGCCAGGGAGCTCCATAAGGACAGAGGGTAACAATGATAAATTAATTTACTACCTCCCCTTCACTTCAATGCTTTCTTGGCCAGATGACTTCACCACTCAGAAAAGCTCCGCCGGACAGCTGCTAGCAGATGAAGAAGAAGAGTTTGGATTTGATATCACTACCCGAAGGAGTCTCAAAGCGGCTCACATTCTCCTTTCCCTTCCTCCCCCAAAACAAACACTCTGTGAGGTGAGTGGGGCTGAGAGACTTCAAAGAAGTGTGACTAGCCCAAGGTCACCCAGTAGCTGCATGTGGAGGAACGGAGACGCGAACCCGGTTCCCCAGATTACGAGTCTACCGCTCTTAACCACTACACCACACTGGCTCTCTATATATAGTGGTGGTGCAGAAGTAGGGTTTCTTTGCCCTCGCCACACCATAACCAAGATTACCTCTGGCATCTTGGTTAGGGAGGTTGTGACGCAGCAAGGGCTAGAATACACTAGCAACATCCCCATTCTGTCTCTGACCCAACACCACAAACAACGCCTCGAACCCAGACAAGTAGTGTCCTGGTAAGGGAGATAGAATTGTTATGGATGATTTCAACTCTGACTCTCGTCTAATAAGGGCAGCCTGATCCATACATGATTACTCACAACTAAGTCTCATAGAGTTTGAAAAGATTGCAAACGTGCATAGGGCTGCAGAGTCAGCTCGTTGGCTACCTTAAACATCCCAGTGAAAAGGTGGATATAAACTGTATAAATAAAATATACCAGTACATTAAAACAGCAAGTACACTAGTTTATTTCCATAAGAGGGTGGAAAGCATTTTAAAAGCATGGTCCTCCTAAGAAGATGGTATTTTAAGAAGAACTTGGCAGCATGGTTGTTTTGCATGCAACAGAAGCTCTCACCATATAACAGCTGTTGCAAACAGGCACCAAAAAGGCTCGTTCTTCCTTTCAGTGTACTTTACACCCAAGACAAAAGCGTGCAATCAATTTCCACACAAGGTGAGATTTTTATTTTTATAATAAATGGGAATCCTAGACCGTTAACATGTAGAATCAAAATAGTTTCAACACACCAAACCTGACAGCATTATTAAAAGGAAACCTCTTTTTCGCAGCCTTAACGTTTGCTGACAGGCTGTAAAATGCATCCTGGGGGCTCATTGCCCCATCATTCTTGGGGGTGAGATGCAGAATCCCCTACTTCTTTCCACAGATCATCCGTTCTTGAGTGCAAGTCCGCCTTGTTAGACTTAGCCATGGCTAAGGGCTACTTGAACATCAGTATTAAGCTGGGCTCCTTATTAACATGTACACCTAGCTAGTGTTAACTGTGGCTGGTGCCAATTAATTCTCCGTTATCAGGGTTGTCATAGGAAGTGCAGGAAAATATGCACTCAAGAAAGATCATGTGATCCATAGTTTTAATAAACCTGAGGACAGTAGCATCCTGCACATGAAAGCTGAATTTTGTTGAACACAGTCCATCTCGATTTTTATTTTAGACAAAAATTAAAGCTTCTGGCTATTAAAGCTGTGCCAAAAGCCTAAAAAATGTCACCTATAACCAGCACTGACATTTGGGTATATTTGCTTCTGTTGCTCCTGCTGCTGCTAGCTTGATTAATTCCACCTGAGACAGATTCTCTCCCCAGCCACACACAAATGAAAAAAGGTGAATCTTTCTGAGGCCAAAAGGCAGGAAGACATTGCTTTGAAATCACAACTGTATAAACTTCCTCCCTAAGCTTAAATACTGGATGGCCTCGAGCTAAGTACAAGATGCAGCTGACACCAGGTTTGGACTCTAGTGTGCAGGTTAAAGAGACTTTCAACTACATCAATTCACTCACCCCTTTGGCTTGCATGCAGACAAGGTAGCGTCGAACCATGGGACTCAGTGCTGGTGCACTGCCATTCCATGAGATGACATACCTTTCTAAAGAGGTGCAGCCTATGCTATGGACTTGAATAATCAACAGCTTAAAAGGTAAAGGTACAGGCAACCCTGACCATTAGGTCCAGTCGCGGACAACTCTGGGGTTGCGGCGCTCATCTCCCTTTAGTGGCCGAGGGAGCCGGCGTACAGCTTCCAGGTCATGTGGCCAGCATGACTAAGCCGCTTCTGGTGAACCAGAGCAGCACACGGAAACGCCATTTACCTTCCCGCTGGAGCGGTACCTATTTATCTACTTGCACTTTGAAGTGCTTTCAAACTGCTAGGTTGGCAGGAGCAGGGAACAAGCAACGGGAGCTCACCTCGTCGCAGGGATTCAAACTGCCGACCTTCTGATCGACAAGCCCTAGGCTCTGTGGTTTTACCCACAGCGCACCCACATCCCTAATCAACAGCTTTGATATGGGCTAAAGACTGGTTAATACACCAGAGAACGTGTCCTATTGCAAAATACATTCTCCATTTCAATTCCTACATCTTATATAGTCCCGATAGGGAAGATGCATTTCTTTTTAACAACAATATCCTAAAAGTATAAACTTGTGACTGTATTAGCCAATGTCCATTAAGGAACTTGAAACCTCAGAAGAAGCAATAGTAGCCGTAATCTCAGTGAGTCTGCCAATTTTATACATCAAAGCATGCTAACAATGCCAACTGACCTACTTACTAGGCCACCTGTCTGCCCGACACAAAACCCTGCTTGGATCACATCAGCCAGAGGGTTATGCACAAAGCATTAGCATAGTCTCTCCACCTCTCCATGCCCATTACACAACACAAAAATGCTTTTCTCTCCGATACTGAACGAATTTAAACAACTTGTTAAAAACATCTCCAATATCCAGTCATCAAAAAACGCTATAGCAAAGTCTTTCGTAATTGTGAAATGTATTCTGAAGAATTTTAACAGGGCACAGGGGAAAATGTTCCTGAACTTGTGCAGAGTGCACAAGGGAAAACAAAGAAGGACCTACACACAAAGCTCCCCCATGCATGTGCAGAGTGCACTCCCTCCCAAGAAAAAAAACTTCTCGAAGGGTGCACAAAGATGTACAGTGTCCTCTTTACAATCCTTCCTTACCTATCTAGGGAGATCAAGGTGTGTGATGGACCATATGTATTGCATACAAAAGGTCCCATATTTAACCCCTGGATCCCCAGGTAGGACTGTGAGAGAATCCTGTCTGAATCTTAAGAGAGCCCCTGCCAGACAGCTAGGTGGACCAATGGTCTATGTCTCAATATAATTGCAACTTTCTATGTTTGGAATTGAATCGGTCCTTAATTCAGAACGATGACAACTGGAATCTTGCTTTATTTTTAGAGGGAAAGCTGCATGTCTGTGGCAGAGATTTTAGTTGCATGCAGAAGGTCTCAGGATCAATGCCTAGTATCTTCAGGTAAGGCTGAAACCTGGAGAGCTGCTACCAGTCAGTGTAGACATTACTAAGCAAGATGGACCAATGGTATGATTCAGCATAAGGCAGCTCCTTATGTACCAAAATAAACTTAAATATATTCAAAAAACTTTTCATAAACAACTGAAAACTTGGATTATAATGAACTTTTTTATAAGGAGAATTAAAAACAATTTCTGGAAAAAGTCACTCTTCTTGTAGAAGGCAGTTTCTTACTAAACTCAGTATAGAATAGATTTGCATAGCTCTGTGTTTGTTTACTTTTGCCTACCTCCTCCTCTCTAGGAGTAGGATTGTAGAAGTATTTTTAAATAAGCAGTGTGTCAACATAATCCAGAATCAGCATTTTGGGAACACGGTGCCCTAGAAACAGGATCCATCCCAATGAGTTTGCTGCACATTTTGAAGAAGGAGCATGATGGAGGTACTGTTTTACTTTATGCTCAATATATCCAACTGCCCAATTTAATCAATGGAATTATATAATTTCAGAGTGTATACAAACAATATTAGATGCCATTTATTCATTTATATGCCCTCAAATCAGTGGACCGAAACATGGGGTTGAGATGCAAAAGGAGTACAAATACTATACCAAGCTTCCTCAACCTTGGCCCTCCAGATGTTTTGATACTACAATTCCCATCATCCCTGATCACTGGTCCTGCTAGCTAGGGATCATGGGAGTTGTAGGCCAAAAACATCTGGAGGGCCAAGGTTGAGGAAGCCTGTGCATCAAGCCTGTGGGATAGCTCAGCAGGTAGACTCTTACCCTTAGGGTTGTGCGTTTGAGACTCAAACTGGTGAAAAAGTTTCCTGCATTACAGGGGGCTGGACTAGATGACCGTTGTGGTCCCTTTCCAACTCTACAATTCTATGATCCTCTAAGAGCCTCAATTAGAGCCTCAACACAAGCACTGTTTGGGTGTTTGCACTTTGATTACTTTTTTGAAAAGAAAGAGAGAGAGAGAATTTTATTTAATCCATTAAATTAAAAATGGCATTGCTCCTTCGAAAATGGAGTAGCTCCTGCTCACCCCCTCTGGTTCTAACCCTGCAGTTTTCCATGGAAATGGAAGTGCAGAACAGACAGGCCCCAGGCCGAACATGTGGCTGCATTCCATCTGAACCAAACCTTCGCAACTGAATATATTTGTTTAATTGACAACTAAACTCTTAAACTGGTTGCTACTAACACCTGACCACGAAGCCTCTTTTGGCTATCTAAATAGATTTAACACCTTCTACTATTCCACATTACACTCACAGCTTCTTCTTCTTTTCAAAATGTGTCCATGCTAGATTCCTGCACACATAAGAGAGGGGGGGGAGCAAAGAGAGATTGGACTCATATAAAAGAGGATTTACCCTCTTGAAAGATGGAACAATGTGCACTCATGGCAAAGGAGACCTTTAGAATTTATAACAAGAAAAATCTTTATAACTATTCAAGCCTTCATACATGATCATGTGCCCTTTATCTTATCACAACTCTAGGGGCAGGAAGAAGAAAGAAAGGTTTAAAGAGCTGTACAATTTTATTTTAAGGGGGGAGGAATCAATCATCAAGGTACGCTTCCACCCTACAAATGTAAATGCAGGCAGCTTTAGATATCCGAAAGTATTACTCCCAATCTTTCTTTCTTTCTTTCAATGAAAATAACACAGCTCTGAGATACCACCGATACCACTCTGGCCGCCCAGAGTGGCTGGGGGGACCCAGCCAGATGGGCGGGGTACAAATAATAAATTGTTGTTGTTATTGTTATTATTACAGATGCTGTATCTAGGATTATAGTAATGCAAGGAAATGAACAGCATAACGAAGCCAATCTGCAACAACCTCCTTCCTATCATGTAAAAATTTGGAATGCTTGGTACCCATCTCTCTGCCTTACTTAAAGAATTCACTGGTGTCAACAAGGGGTGTACCTAGGGGTTGGCTCGGTTTGCCCCCACCAAGGGCGCAGGCCTGGGGGGCACAAAAATCATACCTCTCCACTCTGGCTAGGTGTATCCCACCACTGCTCTGAGCAGGCTCCTCAGAAACACAGTAATCTGATGCAAAGTAGCTTCATGCGTTTTCATCTGAACAATTATACTTACTAGTCAGTAAAGCAATGCAATCCTAACCATAGCCACGTGGAACCATGCAGAGAAACCTATCCATTATTTTAAATAACCTAACCATATTTGCCGTAAGACTACATCCCTTTGCAAACATTTTTGCCAGCTCGCTAACACACATTCCTTCCCAAATGCCATTAAAACAAAAACAGAGCATCTCAAGGGATTCTCAACGGAAGCCCAACTCATCAGAGAGCTTTATTCAATCCTGATGGAGAATTTCTTTCAAGTAAGTGTACTTGGGATCACAGCCAAACTGAGCAACAATTCTAAGGGACTTAATTCACTTCTGCGTGGAGGGTATGCAGATCAGATCAGATGTGCCTGCATGAAACTACTGTGGTACCTCCGGTTACGAACTTAATTCGTTCCGGAGGTCTGTTTGTAACCTGAAACCTCTCGTAACATGAGGCGCGCTTTCGCTAATGGCGCCTCCCACTGCTGCCGGCGCATGACTTCCGCTCGCATCCCGGGGCAAAGTTCACAACAAGGGGCATCTACTTCCGGGTTAGCGGAGCTCGTAACCCGCAGCGTTCCCAAGGTGAACGGTACGTAACACGAGGTTCGGCTTTATTCAAATATAGGCACATGCAGTATACAACACCTGTAATTAGAAGAGACAAAAATAAAAGCAGAATTTCCAATCACCAGTTGCATTTTTCACAGCTTCTCCAAAGCTAATGCTAAGAAGAAAACAAGTTGCTCTCTTGTGGTTTTACTTAATATTTTTGAACAAGCATTTGTGCTGAAATCTTTAGCAACAATTACTGCGAGAAAACAGTTCTTCATCCTGCTTTTAGTATTGCTAATCTGCCTACAAATAATAAATGCCAAAGCATGAACACACAAAAAACACAGTGGCTGGTATGAGCAGTAAAAAAATTAAAAGGTAGCTTCATAGACTACTCGGTTTGGGGGGGGGGGTGGCAAGAACTGTCTAACTCTGGTGTTTCCACAAGCAGGGGGCAGGTTTTACAGCTCATTTACTTGGTTGCAAAGAACTCAGTGGCAGCCTGCTCCATCACCATTTCTAAGTCTGGAGGGTGTATAGCAATTGATTGATCGATAGAGATAAGACACAATCAGAGAAAGAGAGAGAGGGAGGGAGGGAGAGAGAGGGAGGGAGAGAGAGAATGAATATGTGTGTGTGTTTACTAGCAAATAATTCTAAGGGGTTGTAGCCAACAAAGTCATTCTGTCAGCACAAGGGATTAAGTCAGCAATGGGACTTCCTTTCTCCAAAAATCTGTTATTGCTGGTTAAGGGAACCCCAAAACAGATTTGGGAAGGCGAGGGCAGAGGAAGTCCCACTGCACAGGCAGAAAGTCCTTGCATTGTATGACTTTGTTGGATGCAACCCAATGTCATTAGCTGTATTAATACAATAAACAGGTCTCTAGCTCTTAAATTCCAAAGCAACATGAGGAAAAGGGAGGAACAAGGGAATTGTCAAGGTGAACAAAGTATTAGAGCTAGATAAAGCAGAGGTAAAATTAAATAGAAGAGTAGATGGACTATGGAAGGCAAAATCTAACGAGTAGAACTTAGCAAGTAAGAAAATGTGAAAACATGAAAAGATCCTGGGTTTAAAGGAAGGCTAGAGTGACTGGAACAAAGAAGTAAAGAGGAATTGAAGGGAGGGGGATGACTACGACATAGGAAGGTGTAAGACCACAAAGAAACTTGAGTGAGAAGGCGTTAAAGTGGTCATGTTTTTAGATACTCTATCCTAGGATAACCATATTACAAATGACCACAAAATGGCACAGCTTGGTACAACGTCCACAAACTGTACAAAAAAGGGTTACCTACAGATTATCCACAAGTCTAAGGACATTGGAAAACAAGTTCTTCAAGCAAACAAGACAGAAAGCCATTCAGTATCACACATACCAGTCCTGCTGTAAGCGATCTGCAGACAAGAAAGCTTTGACTCAAATCTTAGAACTGTTGATGTTGCTTTTACCTTGCTTCAGTCAGTGATTACGGTGCCTCTTGCCTTGTTTAAGAAGCAATTATCCACATGTTTGGCAGCATTTTCCTTTCTAAAAGATGACCATGAAAGAGTACTTTCCTCCCAGTTTAAAAGCATTTACCAACATCTTTGTGCTATGCTACATACGAAGTGAAACTTCCCTCCTAGATCTTTGCCAGATTTCTTGTTTTCATAACGACATACCAGGAAAGGGGAAACCAAACAATGTTTGGCTTTTATAGTTGCACACACATATAGAAAACATTGAGTTAAAAACCCTGGACTTATCTGCCCACTTCCTTAAGGAAATTCAACACTACCCCACCCAGCTTCCAGCATAGCAGCATACTTCACGTATATGAGACAGACAACAAAACAAAACAGGAACTGGCGGAGGCCAGCACACAGATGTCGCATATGTGAGAGGGGAATATTATGTGAATATTAATCATCAAGCAGAGTCTGCCCTTCTGCCTAGGAGAAAGCAGCCACCAGGAGTGTAAATGAGAAGGCAACAGATGTTTCAGTTTGAGTGAGTCGTGTCTAGGAAGCCCTCATTGCAAGGAGCACCTGGTTAAGTCTGCTAGATCACTGCCAACTGTGTTGGCCTCTGGGGAGAAAGAACTTGCTCCCTTCTTGCAGAGGCCAATGCAAATTGAGTGTTTGGAGCTCTTGAATTATGATGGCTCTTTATGTACATACACATCCTTCTGCAAGCTTAGAGGGACCTCCCTTGATCGAGGGATGGCCATGTGTCCTCCTTTGCAGATTGCAATCTTCCATTTAAAGGGCTGTGCCTTTTGCAGATACAAAACCTTAAGAAGGGAGAGCAGGGGACTGCGAAGACGCCCACCAACAGTTTACTTCTTGGATAGCAGGCTTGGCAGGCACACAGATCACATCTACCCCATGGCAGCGAGATGTCCTTCATTTCTGTTTAAAATAAAATACTTTTATATTTGTCCCTATACACTGTACTAGGGTTGCCATATTACAAGAGGTAAAAGCCCACACCAGAGCCCTGGTTGCCCATGCCAGAGCCTGAACCAGACATGTCCGGGAATTCCAGGACGTATGGCAACCCTACTCTATACATATAAAAGACGACATGCACATTTTATGCAAATCTGTCTTTCGTTCTAAGTTTTAGTTAATTGTTCCCTTAAGCATCTCACTGTAATGTGAATATTGTTTTAGATAAAGTGGTGTGCTTACAGAAGAGGAAATGATGCAAAAATATACACCATGATAGGGGAGGTGAGCTGTGAGACTATCACCAATTTGTATCTCCATTTGTGAATTACTATTCCCCATGCATGCACAAACACACACACACACATATGGAGACATGCTTTATACCAAAATGTGTCAAGACCTAAAGCCAATTGATTCATAGACAGACATATTTGCTTTATGCTTCATTACTATTTCCTAGTCAGCCCATATTAGTTTCTATGCAACATAAATTGTAATAGTAGTAGTAGTAGTAAATAATAATATCAGGATTATTTTTTGCAAGAACATTAATCACCTACAGGCCTAAAAAATTCCTTCCAGTAGCACCTTAGAGACCAACTAAGTTTGTTCTTGGTATGAGCTTTCGTGTGCATGCACACTTCTTCAGATACACTGAAACAGAAGTCACCAGACCCTTATTTCAGTGTATCTGAAGAAGTGTGCATGCACACGAAAGCTCATACCAAGAACAAACTTAGTTGGTCTCTAAGGTGCTACTGGAAGGAATTTTTTTATTTTTTATTTTGTTTTGACTATAATAATTTATAATAATAATAATAATTTATTATTTATACCCCGCCCATCTGGCTGGGTCTCCCCAGCCACTCTGGGCGGCTTCCAAAAGAACATTAAAATACAGTAATCTATTAAACATTAAAAGCCTCCCTAAACAGGGCTGCCTTCAGATGTCTTCTAAAGGTCTGGTAGTTGTTGTTCTCTTTGACATCTGAAGGGAGGGCGTTCCACAGGGCGGGCGCCACTACCGAGAAGGCCCTCTGCCTGGTTCCCTGTAACTTGGCTTCACGCAGCGAGGGAACCGCCAGAAGGCCCTCGGCGCTGGACCTCAATGTCCGGGCTGACCGATGGGGGTGGAGACGCTCCTTTAGGTATACTGGACCGAAGCCATTTAGGGCTTTAAAGGTCAGCACCAACACTTTGAATTGTGCTCGGAAACGTACTGGGAGCCAATGTAGGTCTTTCAAGACCGGTGTTATGTGGTCTCGGCGGCCGCTCCCAGTCACCAGTCTAGCTGCCGCATTCTGGATTAGTTGTAGTTTCCGGGTCACCTTCAAAGGTAGCCCCACGTAGAGCGCATTGCAGTAATCCAAGCGAGAGATAACTAGAGCATGCACCACTCTGGCGAGACAGTCCGCGGGCAGGTAGGGTCTCAGCCTGCGTACCAGATGGAGCTGGTAGACTGCTGCCCTGGATACAGAATTAACCTGTGCCTCCATGGACAGCTGTGAGTCCAGAATGACTCCCAGGCTGCGCACCTGGTCCTTCAGGGGCACAGTTACCCCATTCAGGACCAGGGAGTCCTCCACACCTGCCCGCCCCCTGTCCCCCAAAAACAGTACTTCTGTCTTGTCAGGATTCAGTCTCAATCTGTTAGCTGCCATCCATCCTCCAACCGCCTCCAGACACTCACACAGGACCTTCACCGCCTTCACTGGTTCTGATTTGAAAGAGAGGTAGAGCTGGGTATCATCCGCATACTGATGAACACCCAGCCCAAACCCCCTGATGATCTCTCCCAGCGGCTGCATATAGATGTTAAAAAGCATGGGGGAGAGGACAGAGCCCTGAGGTACCCCACAAGTGAGAGTCCAGGGGTCTGAACACTCATCCCCCACCACCACTTTCTGAACACGGCCCAGGAGGAAGGAGCGGAACCACTGTATAACAGTGCCCCCAGCTCCCAACCCCTCTAGGCGGTCCAGAAGGATGTTATGGTCGATGGTGTCAAAAGCCGCTGAGAGATCCAGCAGAACTAGGAAACAGCTCTCACCTTTGTCCCTAGCCCGCCGGAGATCATCAACCAGTGCGACCAAGGCAGATTCAGTCCCATGATGAGGTCTGAACCCCGATTGGAAAGGATCCAAATGGTCCGCTTCTTCCAGGCGTGCCTGGAGTTGTTCAGCAACCACCCGCTCAATCACCTTGCCCAAGAATGGAAGATTTGAGACTGGGCGATAGTTGGCCATATTGGCCACATCCAAAGATGGTTTTTTAAGAAGCGGTTTAATAACCGCCTCTTTTAGTGGGTCTGGGAAGGCTCCCTCACAGAGAGAGGCATTCACCACCCCGCGGAGCCCATCGCCCAGCCCTTCCCGGCTAGCTTTTATTAGCCAGGATGGGCAAGGATCAAGAAGACAGGTGGTCGGTTTCACTCGTCCAAGCAGCCTGTCCACATCCTCGGAGGTAACAGATTGGAATTGATCCCACAAAACATGACTAGACAGGGCTCTAGCACTCTCCCGCCCCGGCTCTGCTCCCACGGTGGAGTCTACCTCCTTCCGAATCTGAGCGACTTTATCTGCAAAAAACATTGCAAAAGCATTGCAGGAGATCTTGGGGTCCCTATCAGACCCAGATGACGGAGGTGGTTCTGCTAGATTGCGAACCACCTGGAAGAGTCTCCTGCTGCTGTTTTCTGCAGATGCAATAGAAACGGCAAAGAAATGGCAGACCAACACGGCTACCTACCTGTAACTGCACCTACAGGCCTGATGTGCATACCACTTCATAAAGTCTCACCATACTTGAAATGAAACATAGTTTAAATGAAATTAAAATATGATTGAAAGAGAACAAGCAATATGCTAGTGCACACGGATGAAAAGGCCCCATGGAGCTCCCCACCTCAGCACACTGGGGAAGAAACAAACCAGAGGTTGGCTTGCTGTTATGCGAGAATTGGCATTTGTGGTTTGTTTCTCTCCTAAAAAAACACAATGGTAAGCCAAGGTTTGTTTCCACTCCTCACCGCAGTGTTGCAGTGGGGAAAGGAAGGCGAGTAAATGCTGTTTCTTGATCTTCAGTGAACATTTCCAGAAGAACAAGAGACAGTGTTTGCTCTACTCCCAATTGCAGCACTGAGGAAATTCTCCTCCCAGCCCAGGACTCCAATGGGGAAGAAACTCTTGAGTTATCTCCAAAAGTGCCTCTTCTCCCTGTATGGTAACCCTGAATGCAGCTGACATGCAGAAGAACTGAACTGTGTCTTCCATTAGTGTAAGAAACAGGCCCAGTCTTCCATGGAATATATGTCCCACCTCCTCAAAGATATATCCCACAGTATTTCTGATGTAAGCATGATATACTTTGGAAGAGAATTCTCCCCACCCTCATACTATTACAGTATTTTCCCTCCCCTAATGAAGTTGACATATTCATAAACGCCTGTGGCACTGTACAATGATTTGAGTGGACAGAACGGAACAAAATCTTGTGTGCGTGCCAGACTGAGGCAAAGGGTACAGAAAAAGCTCTTGAAAATCTTACGAAGATAAGTGAGGTGGAAATACTATTGCAGCAGCTCTGCAGAGCCATTATTTGAATTACGTTCTTCGGCAACTCCTGTAATAAAATTCAAACAGACTTGGAATATAAAACACACTGCGTAGCATTTCCTTTTCCAATGAAATCACAGCTCAAGTATTCTTGGCTACTAAAGCAGAAATGAAAGCCTTGCACGGACTTGTCATTATGCAGAACACATGAACTTCCCCAAAGATATGGAAGAGGAGGAGAAAAATGTTCTGTACATGGCATTATGTTTAACAGTTCTCATTTTAACAACGGCAGACAACTCAGTAATCTACGTTGCTGCTTCGTTATTTGTGCATAAGTGACTTCTTTGGAATGCACTCCTAGAAAGCAATCCCACCTCCTCTCTGCATGTTTACCTGGAAGTATGTTCTGTTGGAATAAATGGTATCTGAATAAATATAGTTAGGGTGGTGACGAAGGCTGAGGAATGGAATCAAAACACACATTCACACCAAGAGGAGTTTCAATAGTACAGGGACAGGACAAAAATATGCAAAAGTTATCCTTATGCTATGGTAAAGCATCGAAATAGCTCCCAGTAGCCTGAGTGCCAGTTTTCAAATTTCCAAGATTTTAGGGAATGTTTAGGGAAGTTTTTAATGACTGATGTTTAATGTATTTTTAATCATTTGTTGGAAGCCACACAGAGCGGCTGGGGAAACCCAGCCAGATGGGCAGGGTAGAAATAATAAATAATTATTATTATTATTAAAGACTGTGCAGAACTATTATATAAGGCTGTGCAGAATTATTATTATTATATAAGGCTGTGCAGAACTATGGTCAACAACTAACCTCTAACATCCAAATTCTTAAAGCATTGCTATTCAAATGCTAAAAAGAAGTGTCATTAAATATATCCTCATGATACAATTCTCTTCCTATAGTTTGCTAAGCACTGAGGATCTTATTAAGTCCTCTAGCCTAAACGCAGTAATGAAAAGAAGGCAATTTAATTCACAAGGTTAATACATCAACTGCCTCCAGAGGAACAGATGGCTCCTAGCTTTACTCATATTAAGATGAATAACACTATTAATATATTCTCAGAATTAAAAGGGAAAGGTGTATGTAGAAGTGAAAGAGTGTGAAGTGGCAGCACACCAAGGCACAAACACCCTGAACGTCATATATTAAGTGGGGTCAAAAAGGTGACTAACCAGGAAATATATACAGTTGTACCTCGACTTACGAGTAACTCGACTTACGTATTTTTCGAGTTACGAAGCGAAGAATCCGGGCGCCCGCTTACGAATTCTTCGACTTCCGAATCGGAAGCCAAGGTTTTTTGTTTGTTTGTTTGTTTGTTTGTTTTTCTTTGGTACAGGTCACATGGAAGGGGAGAGAAGGTGGGACTTCGCTCCAACAGCCATTTTGGTTGCGAGTGGAGCCCGGAGCAGCTGGAGGCTGCTTATTCTCCTCCTTCCTCAACATGGCGGCGCTTTGTTTTTTTTCGGGCCTCCATGGCCCAGCGCGGCTTTTTTCCGCGCTGAGGAGGCCCGGCGTGGCTTTTTTTTTCATGCCAGGGATGCCCGGCGCAACTTTTTTTTCGGGCCCTAGTGGCCCAGCGGGGCTTTTTCCCGCGTCGGGGAGGCCCGGCGCAACTTTTTCCCACGCCGGGAGGACCCCGGCGCAGCTTTTTTTTCGGGCCTTCACGGCCCAGCGCAGCTTTTTCCCGCGCCGGGGAGGCCCGGCGTGGCTTTTTTTTTCATGCCAGGGATGCCCGGCGCAACTTTTTTTTCGGGCCCTAGCGGCCCAGCGTGGCTTTTTCCGCATCGGGGACGCCCGGCGCAGCTTTTTTCCATTCCGGGGACGCCCGGCGCGGGTTTTTTTTTCATGCTGGGGACCCCCGGCACAACTTTTTTTTCGGGCCCTAGCGGCCCAGCGCTGCTTTTTTCCGCGCCATGGCGGCGGCGAGCACCCCTCAGAGCCGCCTGCAACAAAATGAGAGCTGCGGGAGCCTGGCTGTCCACATCGAAAAGGTAAGTGACCCTCGATTTCTCTTCCCATAGGAGCGCATTAATCCGTTTTTAATGCATTCCTATGGGAAATCGCGTTACGACTTACGTATTTTTCGACTTCCGAATGTGCATTCGGAACGCATTAAATTCGTAAGTCGAGGTTCCACTGTATTTGAGTTATGGTGGTTGGATGAAAGTGTTAACTCTGTGTGGTGCTGTTGACAAGAGGTGAACAATATGCAAGAGACTTTTAAGGAAAAGACCTGAAAACAAGTTCAGGGACAATGGAAGAGTGCGCCTTGGCGGGGGGAGTAAAGTCAAACTGTTGCAGAATTACAGCGCCTGCTGTGGCTGTAGAGACAAGATACGGGAGAGACATGTTTTACTGCAGGTGGGGCAGATGAAGGCATTCAGTTTTACTGCTACAGGTGCACCATGGTGTTTCCTCTCTCTGTGCTCCTCCCAGCAGTCATTCCTCCTCTGATCACTGCTGTGGATTCATGACCTGATTGTATGTCTCCAGGCACCTAGTCTGCAAAGGATTCCCATATGTTGGGGTTAATGTTGCCAGCTTTCATGTCATGTTTGCAGATATCTTTGCAAGGCAAGAGTTGGTCTGCCAGCAAGAAATTAGTCTTTTCAATTAATGCTTGTTGATAGGGCAATGATTTTGCGCTCGCAGATCTATAACAGTATTTTACAATTAAATAGTCCCAAGATTTCTCATATGAATGTTATTCTGACTAATGGGGCTTAAATCTCCCTATTGTCTCCTCAGACAGAATGTTAATGTATCACATGTTGCACAGAAAAAGAATAGTTATTTGTTCCATATTTTTTTTGAAACCTCATTTACACCAGACCTGAACTGGCTCAGTGGATTAAACAGTTTCTGGACTGTTTCAGATTTCAGATAAATTTCAACCAGATCAGAGTAGTTTTAACCAAGTTAGCAGAAATTTACAAAGTATGGCTGTAATTATAGCTACATAGTGCCTTCATTCCTTTGAAGAAAACATCTGCATTAAGTACAGTTAGGGGGGGGAGTTTCAGGGTGAGCACTGCAGTGTAAAATACTATGGATAGCTGCAGTCACCTTTGCTTAAATACCACAAAACTGTGTTAGTGGTAATTGCAATATACCATTAACTATCGCAAACTGCCTACGGTATGATCTAGCATTATTAAAAGCAATGGGGTTTTTGACATTGACATTGACACAGTGTGGGCTGGAGTTCTTTTAAATAACAACAGATACACAACAACAAATACGCTATTCATTCCAAAGAAAAATGATGTTATTGGCTTATTTATGCAACGCGCCATTCAAGGTATGCTTTTTCTTAATACCAGAACAACATATACATAACAGAAAAGAAAATATAGCATGTTACTCACATCCAAAGGAGCTTTGCTAATTTGAAAGCTTGAAATAAAAACAGTAAACACCTGATGAACAGATCATCATGAAATAATTCATCCACATGAATATTTCATTTTCTTTTCCCCCTATCCTACAGCATTACAAAAAGTTACAGAGCAGCACAGGCAAAATTACTGATAAATTAAGATTCCTACAAGGCAAGCACATGCCTAACAGAGCAAAGGATTCCCACCACTCCAATTTAGCAACTGAAATATTCTTTACCTTTAAAAAAAATATTTACAGCACACTTCTATGCATGTCAGAAGCAATTTCCATTGAGCTAAACCAGGGGTAGGCAACCTAAGGCCTGTGGGCCAGATGCGGCCCAATCGCCTTCTAAATCCGGCCCACGGATGGTCCAGGAATCAGCATGTTTTTACATGAGTAGAATGTGTCCTTTTATTTAAAATGCATCTCTGGGTTATTTGTGGGGCCTGCCTGGTGTTTTTACATGAGTAGAATGTGTGCTTTTATTTAAAATGCATCTCTGGGTTATTCGTGGGGCATAGGAATTCGTTCATTTTTATTTTCCCCCCAAAATATACTCCGGCTCCCCACAAGGTCTGAGGGACAGTGGACCGGCCCCCTGCTGAAAAAGTTTGCTGACCCCTGCTAGAGGTCACTGTGTTTGTTATCTAGAAGTGTTCATTGTTCCTGAGCACCTTCATACAATGATTTCTCTTTTTTTGGCGGGGAGGGGTGTTAAGAATTTCAGAAAACTAAAAATCGAATCTTTTTTTTTTTTTTAACAAGAAAAGCTGTTATTTAATGGTTTGAAATAAAATACTGATAAAGCTTGGTGAAATCCTAAGAAAATGAAAGGTATTTTTATTACAATCATAAAAAAATCTCAGAAGGAAGTAAGCCAAACGCTGTTACAACTTCTAAAATATAGAGTATAATTTTAGCAATGCTAATACTATTGTTGAAGCCAAAGCATATTTATAACTGTCAGCTCATAGCAGCAATGTCTGGAGCAATATGGAAGGAGCTCAAGAATTTATGGAATTCCATGGCCTCTTCCTTGTTTTTGGTTTTTTACACTACTTATTTAAAAAGTATGAAGTACATTCATAGACCTCTAAATCCTTGAATAAGAGAAAGGCTAACTGTGCTAGCTTACAGCTGCTAAGGAAGCTTCTGGTGAAGAATCAAGGTGGTTAGAGGTCAGATTTTTAAAAGCCCGTCTCTCCACCATGAAAGATATACTAACTCAACTAAGCTACACATTTTACAGGAGGAGGAGATGTGGCAAGTCTTGTACAAAGGACTCACATAAAGATTCATTATACAGAGGTAGGTCCCAAGATTTTGCATACTATGCAACAACAACTGCAATCTGCTATACTCTTTAAATATGATAAATAAGGCAAAATAAGAGACAGCGACTATTTTATTTTAGACAGCTTGAAACACACGGCTTCTTCCTAATATAAGCAATTATATATTTCACATAATCACATTTTATAAAAGAATTAGACAAATTCATGAAATCAAGATGACAATATTGCCAATCGCATGTCTCTGAATAAGATAAGATTTCTTTATTGTCATTGTACAAGTACAATGTTGTACAAGTGCAACAAAATTGAATGCCATCCCATAAAAACAAACAAAAAACAGCACAAACCCCCCCCAACAAACACATTTTTAGCCACACATGCACATACGTACACACCCATCACAACTCTCCAAGGTCATGTGATGGGTGTGTACCAGTCATTTGGAATAACAAGTGGGAGTTGTGCTACTGAACTCATGTTTTGCTTGTGGTCTTCCCATAGGCATCTGGTTGCCTCCAAAACAACATAATGCTTGACTCAATAGGGCTTTCATTCTATCAAGCAGGGGTCTTCCTATATTATTATTAGTTTTCTTCTGCCCACAGCATAGGATGGACTTCAAATAGATAATTTAACACCCCAAATTAATACAGACTATTTGGAAGTAGTAATGACTTACACAGGGGGATAGAAAGTTGCATTCTATAATTCTTTCCTTTTGTTTCCCATTTGCAACCTGATATAATGCAAAAACAACACAGTGACTCTGTCTTTATTGTAATTACAAGTAAACTTTTTTTTTTAAAAAAAAGGTCAGATATAAAATAGGTTTAATTCATATTTTCCCCCTATGTTTTTCATTTATTTAAACGTGTTGCCAGGACCCAAGTCTTCACACAACTACTGAAGGAGGAGGTTAGCTTAACCGAACCTCAAATTCCTATGTTACAGGGCTAACCTGTAATTCCTATTTCACAAACACCTCTTTGCGGGAGGCTTCACATCCCCCTAAATCAATTCATAAGGAAAGTCTCCGGCAGCAGCAGAAGACTGCATAACGAAAGTTCAGAACCACAGTTCAAGGGCAAAGCATGCGTACCCTCTTATCAGCATGGCCTTGCCAGTCTGGAAGGATGGCATCGACCAAGTACAGACAGAAAGTCTGTACAGGGTGCAAATGTCCTTACCACCATGACGCACAAAGGGCCCTGTAGAAAGTTCACAGGAAGGAACTCCTTATATGGCTTTACCAGACTCATGATGCATGTCTTTACATGGTAGCAGGAAGGATTGTCCTAATATGGTCATAGACCTTTTTGGGAGGGGGAGAGAGTGCTCTGAAGGTATATAAGTCTTGCCTAAACTTATTATTCTTGTTCTTGCTTCGGATGACCGGGCATGATCCTTCTGCTATCCGGAAAGCAGAATAAAGCCTTTCTCTTTTGAACCAAACCTCGATGTTTTTTTTTCTCCTCTCTCCCTCACTTCAGGAGCAACATTGAACCCGGTATTGTTGCTAATTGTTGCTAAGGCTACAATTTTGGTGCGTTGGCCGGGAATCGAAGTTCCCTGAGGTTGAGGGATGGAGGTTCGAGGCGTCACTGCAAGGCGAACAGCTCTGTTCGGGGTTGTCAGTTCAAGTGCGCACCTCTACCAGTTTGTAGGAGGAACTGACCACCCTGCGCTGAGTGGACGCTGCAGGGACGAGAGAAAGGTGCAGCAGCTGCAGGGGAACCAGGGAAGGTACCAAAGGGGAACCTCGAGGAAGAGGGAAGGTAAGCTAGAGAATTGATCACTCTGCTGGATGTGTGCCAAGGGCCTCCAGCTCCTGGCCGTGTGCTATAAAGAGCCGCCAGGCTAGCTTTGTTGGCAGTGAGCCAGGGGGGCCGCCAACTTTGGAGAAGGGAATAGTAAAGGGGGTAGGAAAATAGTAGGCATGGCACGGCAGTGATAGAGCACGGTGTCAGACAGCAGAGAGGCTGCTCTCTCTCAGTGAAGTGAGAGAGAGAGAGAGAGCATGTTCTCTCTTGGGAAATTAGATTAGGCTGGGAGGTTGTGGGGTTTTGTTTTGTTTTTTTTGAAAGTGCATTGGAGTCTGTAGTGAAACTTCAGCAAAAGTGAGAGTGTGTTTTGTTTGTTTGTTTGTTTTTATGTGTGTAAGTGTGTGTGTGTGGACGAAAGGGTGTGGAAAACTGAGTGTGTGGGTTCCTGTCTTAGGCAGGATGGGAACACGTGATAGTCTGAACGCAGTTCAGAACTAAGGGGTAATTTTGAAGTGCTTTGGCTTTCCATGCTAAAGACACCTAGGAAAAGTCTCTTGTGTCCTGAAAAGTGTTGGGTTTTTTAAGTTTTTCTTGAGGAATGTTCAATTCAAAGTATGGCTTTTACAAAGTATTGATTTGGCGCCCAAACTATTGATTGTATTTGATAATGATATTGTGAAGAAGTAATTGTGGCTGAAAATATTTGCAATTCACCATTCTAAGGAATCCTTTTAATGTGCTCTCCAGTCAATGTGCTCTTTAGCAACTTGTTTGTTATTGTTAAATTTTGGCTAGAATAACAGATTTATGTTCCAGCATAATTGTGGGGTCCAAAGAGGGGCTCCTGCTCCTCCTTTTATTTTTCCCCATTTTCCTCTAAGAGCGGGTATTTTTTTGCAAGCTTCTACAGTTCAATCCCCCCCCCCAGAAGGGGCTCAACCCCCCCCAAGTGTTTCTTCCTGAATCCCTGAGTTTTTTTTTTTAAACTGTGTGTGGTTTTTCCTTTTTTGGGGGAAAAAAAAAAAAAAAAACCTCTTTCTGCAGCCTTAGCCGCTCTGGCTTTTGGATTAAAAGAGCAGGGAGTAGATAAAAGGGCAAAGAAGTTTTTTTCCTTTCTCTTCTCCTTCTTGGCGGCAGTTTATCTTGGAAAAGGGAAAAGTGTGTCTTTCAAGCTAGATTTATTGGTTTGTTGTTTTTTTATTTAAGCTTCTTCAGAAACAAGTGGTCTTGGGTCCTATTGAAGGATATTTGGTGAAATAAGGCATTTGGGTGTGTTTTTTCCTGTGTGCCAAAATGTGTGTTCTATGGCTGTGCCCCTTTAACATCTTGAGGAAGAATTTGGTGATATCCCAGACCTTAAATTTGTCATGAAATACCTCCTCCTTTTAGGTTTTCCTTGTGTAAGGTTTTCCTTGGTTCTTATAGGGTAAGGTTCTTATAGGGTAAAAGAATGGTAGCCCAGGATGATGAGGGTGAAAAGGGGGGCCGAAGAGGGGCCTAGGTGGAGGTAGGTGAGCAGCCCAGGAGGGAGAACGAAGCAGGGACAGTGTGGGGATTCAGACAGACAGTACAGGAGGCAAAAAGACAGTATAAAGGAGGAAATGCACAGGGCAGCTAGGAGGGCAAGTGAGAAATGGAGCCATAACTCAGAGCGCGTTTTGAAGAGGAAGGGGAGTTCAAGAGGCAGGCAAGCAAAGTGAAAAAGATCAGGGACCAAGAAGCTCAGCAGTAGCGGAGATGAGGAAGACGGTGAGACAGAGGAAAGGAGCAAAGGTAAATCCAATATGTCTGGGAGGTTGTTTTTTTGAAAGCGCATGTGTGTATAGTGAGGGATTGAAGCATGTAGGGAAAATCCAGTAAAAGTGAGTGTGTGTGTGTTTTCCTTTTGAGAGAGAAAAGAGAGAGATCGGGTCTTAGAGAGATCAGTAGTGGTGGAGAAGAGGAACTGCAGGCAGGCAGGGAAAGGAAGGGGCTCTGGTATGTTGTGAGAGCCTCGCCACCACCTCAGCACTAGGAAAAGGCGGAAGGAAGAAAAAAAAGTGTTTTGGAGTTGGTGTGAAGGGGTTATAGAGATTGTATAGAGAGTGTAAAGAGTTATAGAGATTGACAGGAAAAGTATGTGTTGTTGGCGATGTGCAGGTGGGGAGGAGTGTGGCTTAACCACTGCACAGAGAAGATTGGAAGTAGAGGGAGAAAATGGAAGTGGTTGAAGGTAAGATGAGAGGTAGTCTGAGCTGTAGAGAGAGAAAGAGAGAAAGGAAAAGAGAGGATGAGGATAAGATAGTAGGAAGGAATGATTGAATTGGAGCATTCAGATGGGGATTTAAAGTGGACAAGTTGCAGAAAAGGAAAAAGGAGGTCTGCAAGAATGAGGATTGGTATAGAAAGAAAAAAGGCTTTAGGAGGAGCGTGGGGACTGTATTGCCTAATATCCCTTTTTTGATGGTCCCCCAGAGCAACCCGACCACTGGTTTGTTGGGCTGCTGCTGCAGGCACCTTCAGTGTGCAACCCATACTGTTTGCAGATTGTAGATTGGAATTAGAAAACCAGAATCCTTTTTTAGAGGATCCGGCCAGAATAATTAGACTGTTTGAAGGTGTATTGTAGACTCTCACCTTAAACCACCTGTACTTTATGTAAACATGATATCCCCTCTCCATGATTAGTTATGATTTGGACGTTGGAAATTATTTGCAGTTGCTCTCCCAAGGTTTTTCCTCCTTGAACAGGTGGACCAATGCTCGAACCCCTGTCCGTTGGTCAAGCTTATGCATTCCAGGCCCCAGTCGAAGCCTTGTTGGAAGGGGACCCTACATCATTTGACTCTCCACGGTGGCAGTTTTTGAGTCATCAGCATCATTCTTTGGGTTCAACACCCATCTGTGAAGGTAGAGGCATCTAATTGAACTGTGTCAACTGATCTACACCAGCTTCGTCGACCCATCATTTCTGCTGGGGCTGCAACCCCAATGGCAGCACCATCTGCTTTGCATCAGCAAGTTTTAAGTTGTTTTCTTGCTGTCCACACATTCATCATCCTTTGAGCTCAACGGAAGGGTCTTTTCCATCCACTGGCCCTTTCTGAAGTATGCTGCAGTCCACCTTGGGCCTACAAGGTGACCAATGGGAGGAGGGGCAGTTCCATCGCCACCCACATCGCAGGGAGCGAAGGAACCGGTCTTCCAGCTTGCTTTTCTTCGAAAAGACCTCGAAGTTTCTTCTTCTTGTCACCCTCAACCACGCCCTACTCAGCGATGCCCTTCAGCGAGGACTTCTGCGGGAGGGTTAGGTTGAGCCCCTTCTGGGTATCCCTCAGCACCTGTCAACTCGCGAGAAGCCTTTGCCAAGCCCTTTCTTATGTGGCTGCCGATACCTGGGAGAGATATATATGGCTTCAGCTTCTTGACCTCCGAGATAGAGTCCTCCAGCAGACCCACGACATCAAAATGACTTTGCCCGTTCGTCCTCAGACTGGCATCAGTTCCCGAAAACATCATCGATCCCCAATGGCATCAGAAGTCACTCTCCTTCTGAGAGCTCCTTTTGAGAACGGCAGAAAGTGGAAGTTGATTTCATGCCATGGCAGTTTACCAGGACTGTGGTTGTTGACTCGTGTGCTACTAGCGTGATACTGCGTGGAAGTAGCAGGCATGGACTGTGGGGAGGGAGAGCAGTGGTTTTGTTCCCAAAAGCTGAAACAGCAGTTTGGTGCCAGGCTAAGGAGGCCAACAGCCAGAGTGGGCCTTCAACAGGCATCTGAAGAAGGCCTGTCCCAAAAGCACCAGTTGTGTTTGGAGTTCTGTTTTGGGTGAAGGTGGAACTGTTTCCTGCTCTCTCCAGACTGAAAGGGGACTGACTTGTGGCATCATCCCACAATGACTGGAGATCCTTCGCCAGATGACCAGCACCTCGACGCGCGGCCGGGCAACAACATGTCAGCACAGAGCAGAGGGAGATAAGAACTTTTGATCTTTCTCCCTGATGAGCAGGGAGCATGGACGGTGGCAGTTGGATATGGGACTTGTCATCATGCTCCTGGACCTCAAGTTCTTGTGTTGGGACTGTTATCTATGGAGATGCCAGATGTGGGGACGAACTGGGAACAGCAGGGTAGTGTGTGTTACTTGTCATCTACCTATCCCTGACATTGGGAAACCAAGAGATGCTGGATTTAGAGGGAGAAACCAATTGCCTGGTTGGCACCAGAAGTTTAAATACGATTGCTTTGAGTCTCCCTGAATAATATGTTGGGTATACCAGTGCCAGAAAACCCAGGGACGGGGAGCCAGCTGCTGCTAGACCCAAGACCCTGAGATGCCCCAGACAAGGGAGGGGGTTTGGTTGGTTAACCAGCTGGTTGTCGAATTAGGATGGTTTAGAGGAGTTTGTGTGGTGCTTAATGATCTTGCCTATGCTCTGCTTTTGTATCCCCTGCTTTTTTTTTCAGCATTTGCACAATGTGATGCGTAATATGTCAAAGGTGATCAGACCCTAGATTATAGCCATGCTACGTGCGGAACAACTCCATGGGACAGCGCCGTGGGACGCGTCAGACAACGATTGTCTGACGGTCCATAATAGGAGTAGGGATTGAAGGAGGAGGTTAGCTTAACCGAACCTCAAATTCCTATGTTACAGGGCTAACCTGTAATTCCTATTTCACAAACACCTCTTTGCGGGAGGCTTCACATCCCCCTAAATCAATTCATAAGGAAAGTCTCCGGCAGCAGCAGAAGACTGCATAACGAAAGTTCAGAACCACAGTTCAAGGGCAAAGCATGCGTACCCTCTTATCAGCATGGCCTTGCCAGTCTGGAAGGATGGCATCGACCAAGTACAGACAGAAAGTCTGTACAGGGTGCAAATGTCCTTACCACCATGACGCACAAAGGGCCCTGTAGAAAGTTCACAGGAAGGAACTCCTTATATGGCTTTACCAGACTCATGATGCATGTCTTTACATGGTAGCAGGAAGGATTGTCCTAATATGGTCATAGACCTTTTTGGGAGGGGGAGAGAGTGCTCTGAAGGTATATAAGTCTTGCCTAAACTTATTATTCTTGTTCTTGCTTCGGATGACCGGGCATGATCCTTCTGCTATCCGGAAAGCAGAATAAAGCCTTTCTCTTTTGAACCAAACCTCGATGTTTTTTTTTCTCCTCTCTCCCTCACTTCAGGAGCAACATTGAACCCGGTATTGTTGCTAATTGTTGCTAAGGCTACACTACTATTTCCTTCTCCTTGTTGGTAGTGCAGACTTACAGATACATATTCACATAAAATATCATAGCTCAAATTATCACTCTGATATACACCTGTAAATCATGTATTATTTATTACATTTGCCAATTATCTACCTGCAAAGCACCATGTCTATGAAATGTAGCACTAATGAAAGCAAAATATCACCAAGAGGTTAGTACTCGTGGAATGTCAGTAGTTGATCTCTGGCTAAAACCCTTCCCACTTATTCAGGTCAATTGTTTTCTCTAGTACAGCCTAAAATGTCAGAGCGATAATAACAGGAAAATAAGCAACAGGCAAGAAATTGGATCGACCTATAGATGATCATACCCTAATTTAAAATATCATCCAATATTTTTTAATGGTCTGATTTTTCACAATACATATTACAAGTTCTTTCCTACCCAACTTTGTCTAGTCTACCCTTCTCATTTAAGGGGAAGTTGTATGTTTGAAGAAAGGATAGTGAAGGATAATGAAAAATACATCATTTGCAGGAATTTAGCCAAGGAAGACGGTGGTTACAATTTTACAGTTGTAATTTCTTAAGAAGCAATGTTTAAATATTTTTATGGCACAAAATGCCACAGTGATGCATATGTACAGCTGAAAAAGAGCAAGATAATTATCCTGTAACTAGAGATAAGTTTTAGAATTATGTTACAGAATTATCAGACTCATTCACAAGCATAAACAGTAATTTCATTCTTACAAAAACCCTTTGCAGTCCCACTACAGTTTCTGTATTGCAATGCAGAATCATTACTGTAAATCTAAAAAACAGGTAGGACAAGAACACCTCTCCTGAAACATTTAAAGCAGGAGAAGTAGTAACTTTGGGAATTTGACAAGAACGGATGCTAGCATAAATCTACAGCAAAGGTTGAAGAAAGTAAAGAAGAGATCATTTTAACAGTGGCCATAGTATAGTGCTCATGAGTATATTTAAAAACCATGTACAGTGGAACCTTGGTTCTCGAACTTAATCCATTCCGGAAGTCCGTTTGAATTCCTCAAACCGTTCGAAAACCTAGGTGCAGCTTCCGATTGGCTGCAGGAGCTTCCTGCACTTGAGGGGAAGCCGTGTCGGACGTTCAGCTTCCGAAAAATGTTCAAAAACCGCAACACTTACTTCTGGGTTTTCAGCGTTCGGAAGCCAATTTGTTCGTCAACTAAGATGTTCGAGAACCAAGGTACCACTCGGTAGTCCTTGGGACACGTGATAACTGTTGAAAAAGTCACATTTCCTTTCCACTGATGGAGTGCACAGTATGGTTTAAAGGTAAGGAAAGGGGAAAAACCCTCATCACAGACAAACTGGTAGAGAGATTTGGCAATCAACTTTGTTTCTAGGTGGTAGAACAACCTGTCAGCGAGAAGCCATTTTAAAAATCTGATATTTATTGAAATTAATAGCATAAAGAATTAAGAATGGCTAATTCAACAATTTCCCCAATGCACCGAATATAAACATCATGCATACATTATACAATACCTGATTCTATCCAGCTTTCCTAAATATTTACACTAACATTTTACAAACATGCAGTGTTCTATGCAGCTTACAAAAACACAAAGCTGTTGTTCATCAAACATTTGTACTATCTGTGCTATTTGGAGATACGGATTTATTTATTTCTAAATGCAGCCTTCCTTCTGCTGAAAGGCTTTAAGAAAAATGGGAAACCTAAAGGCATAGGATAAAACAATAACAAATTGACACAATCTTGGAAGCAGAGAAGAGGGATGAGATACATAGGGGATCAGGATTCCCCACTGTAAGAATGGTCAGGGTAGGGACACTCAGTCCCTCAAGCCATTAGGCATAAAAGACCATTGCTAGAGGCAAAGCTGACTGATGCTCTATATGGGATCCTTAACATTAATTCACTCAATTAGTACTTCTTTGATTTGCCTGTTAATCTATTAAAATGGTTGTGGTAAACTCATCTGAATAATACTGAATGTTCTTTCCAACTTTACTCTTTGATTATTAAATAAGTACAGTAGATGGGCAAATAGTCTTCATTATATCCTGACTGTCGTGACATCCCCATACCCAAACCACCTTAAAAACACATCCAGGGTCCCTGGCTGAAGAGACAATTGCCAGTCATCAAGTAAACATGGAGGAAAATGAGAACATGCATTTCTGAACGCACAACATGAAAATTGTCACAAGCCAAGTAATTACAGCAAGTAAGGGCACAAAATGCCATGGGGAAAGGGGAGGGGAGGAAACAAGGAGGTGAGACCCGCTGCAGATAAATAGACGACACAAACATGGAAGATAAAATAATTAGCAAATTCAAATTATAACTTGTATTCAGGGGTCCTGGAGAGAGTTAATGATCTCCCACTTGAATGTCTTATCAAGAGGAATTGCCTACTTTTATCAGCTAGTTTGGTCCCCAGGTCGATTCTGATGATCAACACACTCAAAGGTTACAGTAGAGAATGAGAACAAACTGAATAGAGTGCCTTGGGAATTAATTAATATTAAAGCAGGGTTAGATTTTCTTAAAAAGGAAGAAATGTCCATATTGCTGCAGTGGTGGTTAGTCTGTTGTCTCTTGTACAAAAGAGAAAGTAATAATTTGTTTCCAAAGCAGATTTCCCCCTGTTTAGAAAGGTTCTAGCTAATTTTACATCATGTACTGTGTATCTAAAGCAAATTAGAGCTATTTTACAAAAAACCAGATTCATAATAGCTTTTCAGCCTCTCGTGGTGTTGCAAAATTTGCTTAGCACTTACATGTTTCATTCTGAAATGTAAACAAGCTCTTAAATCAAACCCACCAATGTAATAAAGAGGTGTCTGTAGACTTTCCTAAAGTGTATTCATCCCAATTTCTTTCTGATTTGAGAGCCTAAGAGCAGTACTATAAATGAATACACACAGCCTAGCTAAGAAAAACTGAGTTGTGAGATTATCTCAAAGGATGTCTTGACAATCACTGTGTTGTTGTTGTTCAGTCGTTCAGTCGTGTCCGACTCTTCGTGACCCCATGGACCAGAGCACGCCAGGCACGCCTATCCTTCACTGCCTCTCGCAGTTTGGCCAAACTCATGTTAGTAGCTTCGAGAACACTGTCCAACCATCTCATCTTCTGTCGTCCCCTTCTCCTTGTGCCCTCAATCTTTCCCAGCATCAGGGTCTTTTCTAGGGAGTCTTTTCTTCTCATGAGGTGGCCAAAGTACTGGAGCCTCAACTTCAGGATCTGTCCTTCTAGTGAGCACTCAGGGCTGATTTCTTTAAGAATGGATAGGTTTGATCTTCTTGCAGTCCATGGGACTCTCAAGAGTCTCCTCCAGCACCATAATTCAAAAGCATCAATTCTTTGGCGATCAGCCTTCTTTATGGTCCAGCTCTCACTTCCGTACATTACTACTGGGAAAACCATAGCTTTAACTATACGGACCTTTGTTGGCAAGGTGATGTCTTTGCTTTTTAAGATGCTGTCTAGGTTTGTCATTGCTTTTCTCCCAAGAAGCAGGCGTCTTTTAATTTCGTGACTGCTGTCACCATCTGCAGTGATCATGGAACCCAAGAAAGTGAAATCTCTCACTGCCTCCATTTCTTCCCCTTCTATTTGCCAGGAGGTGATGGGACCAGTGGCCAAGATCTTAGTTTTTTTGATGTTGAGCTTCAGACCATATTTTGCGCTCTCCTCTTTCACCCTCATTAAAAGGTTCTTTAATTCCTCCTCACTTTCTGCCATCAAGGTTGTATCATCAGCATATCTGAGGTTGTTGATATTTCTTCCGGCAATCTTAATTCCGGTTTGGGCTTCATCCAGTCCAGCCTTTCGCATGATGAATTCTGCATATAAGTTAAATAAGCAGGGAGACAATATACAGCCTTGTCGTACTCCTTTCCCAATTTTGAACCAATCAGTTATTCCATATCCAGTTCTAACTGTAGCTTCTTGTCCCACATAGAGGTTTCTCAGGAGATGGATGAGGTGATCAGGCACTCCCATTTCTTTAAGAACTTGCCATAGTTTGCTGTGGTCAACACAGTCAAAAGCTTTTGCGTAGTCAATGAAGCAGAAGTAAATGTTTTTCTGGAACTCTCTAGCTTTCTCCATAATCCAGCGCATGTTTGCAATTTGGTCTCTGGTTCCTCTGCCCCTTCGAAATCCAGCTTGCACTTCTGGGAGTTCTCGGTCCACATACTGCTTAAGCCTGCCTTGTAGAATTTTTAGCAGAACCTTGCTAGCGTGTGAAATGAGTGCAATTGTGCGGTAGTTGGAGCATTCTTTGGCACTGCCCTTCTTTGGGATTGGGATATAGACTGATCTTCTCCAATCCTCTGGCCACTGCTGAGTTTTCCAAACTTGCTGGCATATTGAGTGTAGCACCTTAACAGCATCATCTTTTAAAATTTTAAATAGTTCAGCTGGAATATCATCACTTCCACTGGCCTTGTTGTTAGCAAGGCTTTCTAAGGCCCATTTGACTTCACTCTCTAGGATGTCTGGCTCAAGGTCAGCAACCACACTACCTGGGGTGTATGAGACCTCCATATCTTTCTGGTATAATTCCTCTGTGTATTCTTGCCACCTCTTCTTGATGTCTTCTGCTTCTGTTAGGTCCTTTCCACTTTTGTTCTTAATTGTGGTAATCTTTGTACGAAATGTTCCTTTCATATCTCCAATTTTCTTGAACAGATCTCTGGTTTTTCCCATTCTGTTGTTTTCCTCTATTTCTTTGCATTGCTCGTTTAAAAAGGCCCTCTTGTCTCTCCTTGCTATTTTTTGGAAGTCTGCATTCAATTTCCTGTATCTTTCACTATTTCCCTCGCATTTTGCTTGCCTTCTCTCCCCCGCTATTTGTAAGGCCTCATGTGACAGCCACTTTGCTTTCTTGCATTTCTTTTTCATTGGGATGGTTTTCGTTGCTGCCTCCTGTATAATGTTACGAGCCTCCATCCACAGTTCTTCAGGCACTCTATCCACCAAATCTAAATCCTTAAACCTGTTCTTCACTTCAACTGTGTATTCATAAGGAATTTGATTTAGATTGTATCTTACTGGCCCAGTGGTTTTTCCTACTTTCTTCAGTTTAAGCTGGAATTTTGCTATAAGAAGCTGATGATCTGAGCCACAGTCAGCTCCAGGTCTTGTTTTTGCTGAGTGTATAGAGCTCCTCCATCTTTGGCTGCACAGAATATAATCAATCTGATTTCGGTGTTGCCCATCTGGTGATGTCCATGTGTAGAGTCGTCTCTTGTGTTGTTGGAAAAGAGTGTTTGTGATGACCAGCTTGTTCTCTTGACAGAACTCTATTAGCCTTTGCCCTGCTTCGTTTTGAACTCCAAGGCCAAACTTGCCAGTTGTTCCTTTTATCTCTTGACTCCCTACTTTAGCATTCCAATCCCCTATAATGAGAAGAACATCCTTCCTTGGTGTCATTTCTATAAGGTGTTGTAAGTCTTCATAGAATTGGTCAACTTCAGTTTCTTCAGCACTGGTAGTTGGTGCATAAACTTGGATTACTGTGATGTTAAAAGGTCTGCCTTGGATGCGTATCGAGATCATTCTATCATTTTTGAGATTGCATCCCAGTACAGCTTTCGCCACTCTTTTGTTGACTATGAGGGCCACTCCATTTCTTTTACGGGATTCCTGCCCACAGTAGTAGATATGATAGTCATCCGAACTGAATTCGCCCATTCCCGTCCATTTTAGTTCACTGATGCCCAGGATGTCAATGTTTATTCTTGCCATCTCATTTTTTACCACATCCAGCTTACCAAGGTTCATGGTTCTTACATTCCAGGTTCCTATGCAATACTTTTCTTTACAGCATTGGACTTTCCTTTCGCTTCCAGGCATATCCGCAACTGAGCGTCCTTTCGGGTTTGGCCCAGCCGCTTCATCAGCTCTGAATCTACTTGTACTTGTCCTCCGCTCTTCCCCAGTAGCATGTTGGACGCCTTCCGACCTGAGGGGCTCATCTTCCAGCGTCATATCTTTTATATGCCTGTTGTCTTTGTCCATGAGGTTTTCTTGGCAGGGATACTGGAGTGGCTTGCCAGTTCCTTCTCCAGGTGGATCACATTTGGTCCAAACTCTCCACTACGACCTGTCCATCTTGACCTGTCCATAGCTTCCCTGAGTAATTCAAGCCCCTTCGCCACGACAAGGCAGTGATCCATGAAGGGGGACAATCACTGTACTGCAGTGTAATTAATGGCTTCGATTTTATGGACCTTCATGCTCTTTAAACAATATTGTTCTTTTCAGTGCCGGAACAGTACAGAAAGCATTTCAGACGACAGCCCGTAGTACAATAATTTATATCTCATGGTGTCAGTCATAGAGCTTTAGTCTTAAAATGACGGGAAGGAGGAGCAGGGACCTCGAGAGTGTTCTGTAGTGCACCTGTGTGACTGTAACGTGGGTCAGAAGAATGGGTTGTGCCCTAGAACAGCAGCAGATGGGAGAAGGGGTGACCCAGAAATGAGAGACGGAGCCAATACAGAATGGACCCAGGAACCAAGAAACTGTTGTTTGTGGTCAAGGAGGCAGCAGAAGAGAGGGTAAGACGAGAGATGCCAGTCCTCTCATCAGCTACCTGCTCCCACCTGCTACCGTAGTCTTGCTCCTGCTGAGCCTCTCACCACCAGGCAAGCCAACTTCTATGCCCAACCGCAAACTGGAACCCCAACAATAAATCCTATGGGAGTACTAGAATAGACACAGTTCCAATTTCCAGGTCTCAATGAATTGACTGAAGGCAAATGACACAAAAACTTTACAGAAGTAAGAATGGTGCGCGTATCTTTTCCTTTCCCCTCGTCCCTCCTACAGCCCATATGCCCCATTAAAAAATCTCTCAAGAGGGTCAGGGGGACTTCCAAATGTCATGGACTGCAACATATGAGGTTGCAGGAAAGAGGAATTGCTTCAAATTAATCCAAGGAATCTTGCACTAGTAGTATATTGCTACACTAAACAATGTATTAAATTCATTAACAGTCAGAGATAAATAGTACAAATTTTACATTCATGATTATCAGTTCTCATTTGTAAAAGGTTTGCTGTGATAATTCATTCTAGGATTCAAATGAATAAGTTCAGTTTTCATGTCTTTAGATATTGGTATCAACGCAACACTCACTCTGTGATATTCCTAAGCATCTTCAATTAGTCTTCTACAACGTATTTAGGAATTATATCACCCTTTTGTTCACAATGAGTAATGCTGCTTTTATGCATATGCCATCTGTGTATGGATGCTAATAGTGTAGGAGGCTAGAAAGGTCCGAAGCCAATCACTCTGATGCAAACTGAAGACTTATTAATCTAAGAATATTGCTGTATGACACTCTGAATAGAACAACCTATCCATACATGATTAGAATCAGTTATTAGCTTTCATGCAATCTATTCTACGCAGAAAAATGGATTTACCATGAAACCCACCAATAACACAGAAAAAACAGGAATTCAGAGCAATTTCCTGGGATTAAGAGAACAGCTCATCCGTGAAAGGCGATTAGTGTATTTCTTTGACTTCCAAAAGAAATAGGTATTGAAACTCAATGGCATGAGCTTTCATAGTTCTTAAACAAACATACCCAATCAGGAGCCTAAATATGGAGGAATTGGAATGCAGCAGAGTACTCAAATATGAAAGGTAAGAGGACAAAACAGTAATGAATCTATAGGGATGTACTAAAGACATATTTAAAAAAACAAAACAAAAAACAGCCAAGAGTGCACCTGGTGGGAAATTGTGACAACCGCTAAGCTCTTTTTCTTCCTTACCTCGCCAATCCTTCAGCTTTCACTGGTTTTGTTCAGCTTTGTTGCACTGTGCCATGTTACAGGTACCCCTGGAGACACTGTTATGTTATGTCGCTTAAGGCACACTGCACACAAAAACCAGGCTCAGGGAATGGCTATTATAACTATTATTTAATTAATTTGCATACCGCCCCTCATCCGAAGACATAGCTGTCAACCCTCCCTTTTTTTGGCGGGAAACTCCCTTATTCCAATGCCGTTTCCCGCTGCTATCCCGGATTGTTGATATCCCTTAAATTTCCCGGATTTCAAAGGAAGCAGCTCCTCTCCCTCCCTGCTGGCCAGGGAGGCTCCTCAGCTGCGTTGCTCAGCTGCCAATAAGGAGTCTGAGACTGACTGGGGGCGGAGCTTGCATGCCTTGTGCAGCCAGACCCTCACGCCCAACCAGACAGCCTGCCTGCCATCTAAGCGCTCGCTCTTTTGCTCACCCGTTCGCGCGCAGCCTCTGGAGCGCATGGTGGCGAGGCTACTTGGTGCCATTGCACCGCCCTTGCGGCATCCCTTATTTTCAAATCCGAAAGTTAGGAAAAATCCCTTATTTTCAAATCCGAAAGTTGGCAGCTATGTCCAAAGATCACAGCGCGGTTCACAGCATAAAAATACTAAATATAAACACAAAATACATAATAAAAAAAACAAGAGCAAAAACAAACCCATAACCTCCCTCCCAAAAACACATTTCAAAGGCCGCTGCCTGGCCTTGCTTGGGGCTGCTGCCTAGAAGTTGCTCTCGGCTGCTCGCTTACTGCAATCGGTGGGATTGGAGGGAAGGCTTGGGGCAGAGACCCCAAGAGAGGGAAGGCTTGGGACAGGCTGGGCAGTAGCCCCCCCCCCAAGCAACTTCCATGCAGCAGCCCTGGCGGCGCACATGAGTCTCTCTCTCACTCCTCCCCACACGCATTCCCTGTTAAAGTGGAGTGCTCCCTACTTTATGTGATTTCAGTTATGCACACGGAGCCCCAGAATGTAACTCCTACATAAGTGAGAGGGATGCCTGTATATTGAAGGGGCCAAGGAAGCCTCCCTGGGGAGAGCATTCCAGAAACAGGGAACCACTGCAGGAAAGTCCTGTTCTCATGTCGCCACCTTCTGGACCTCTCGTTGAAGAGGCACACAAAGATGGGCCTCAGACGATGATCACCAGGCCATTGCCCATCGTAGCCCCTCAAAACCAGAATCCCTTCGGGAGGCTGTGGGACATATTTGATTTTGTGGTTGCACTCCACTTTTCCAACAACCATGCTGATCTCTGAGCAGCTAACAATAAAGAATTAAAATTCACAAACATCAATAAAATAACATCGAAATACGGGCTAAACTGGTGAACTCCGATGTTCAGCAGGGGGTGGTTGGGGGAGGGGTGTGTGTAATAGCTGCTACTACTTGTAAGTAAGCTGTGGTGGAAATGATTTTGCTGGTAAAACTACCCAAATGCAGCTCACCTTGGCTACCAGAGACATTTCACCCATAATACGTTGACTTTTTCCGTAACTTTTTCCCCTTGGGGTAAAAATAAGAAGAGGAAGAACATTCCACAGCATAGTTGAGCATCCTGGCTACCACTTAGGACAATGTTTTCATGTACCTACCATGTGCACATTAACCTAAAATGTACAACTGAAGTACAGGTAATTAAAAGACAGGTATTGCCTGTGTTTTAAGTGGTAACCTCAGACACACAACAAGCATAGAAGATGGCAATTTAACACAGTGACATTTACATTTTTCTTATTAATAACATCAGTCAGTCTCCTCAAAATTGTGATTTTCAAAATCCCCAGGCATGATTCCAAGTAAACACCTCCACTTCTGTTATGTTCACACTATCATTGTAGAGGCTTACCTACTGCATATTCGTAAGTGAATAATACTACTTAGTAATGCTAAGAATAATAAAAGGTTGGGTCTATTTTATTTTATTTTATTCCAATTATATATAATGTCGTCAAAACCCTATGTTAACCTCTGCCCTCCTTATTTGAGCTGGTTTAATTCTTCTCTTTCAAGTCAATGAAAACTAGAATTAATGCTCCATTATTCAAATGTACTTTGAAAAAGCGAACAGAGTGAATTATTTCCAAACTGTATAAGCAAAAATCTAGTTAATAATATCAATGTATGAACATCAAGCAAGCAAGTGGTTTTTGTTAATCTCTCCAGTGTCACGGCAAAGTCACCAGCTCATCGTGCAAGTTGGCATTGAGCTCACAGAAGCTGATAGAAATATATGAACATTTAAAGGATCTCAAAAACTGTGGCAAAGTTTTGAGTAAAATTAACCAGTTAAAAACTGCGCCCTTGAATTTCCAACTAAGGTTAGGGGATCTTTTATGATGTGCCACTGTAAATAATCTTAAATAAACGAATTTCTGGCTGTACAGGTTTAGGGATAAATTTGCTGTGGTAATCAACTATGCCTGACATGCTACTTTCAGGCAACACATGTTCAGCCTTATTAACTATGCAGTCCATAGTGCATTTCTTAGTGCCCGGCTATTAGCTGCAAGTATTTTAATAGCATACAGATGAATTACATAATCTCTGCCATTTTTTTCATTAGGAGGTCTTGAGAACAGCATTATCTGTACTGACAATGCCCCTGTGTTTGAGAAATCTTTTTATAGTGCTTCAGTTTAATGACATGCAAGCCTCAAACATTGTGTGCAACTGATAAGCAGCTCACACAAATCCAGAAAGTAAACATTCTTTGAAGTGATGTGTTTTATACACCAGAAATGCCGTATGTCTGTCACGCTAGGAATAGCATACTAGAAATGTTATCAATGAACCAGACTACGGGCAAATTCATGTATGTGATTTTGGCTTATTTCCTATTTGTGTGCCCAAGCCTAGAGAAAAAAGGTAGATATATACCAAGGCCCCAAACTGATGCTGTAATCTAGATTTTCATATTGCAGCGCACACAATATAACAATCCATGGGGGCTGTTTGGAGGATCGAAGTACATGGCAGACACCTGTAACAATCTTCCAAAACTCTTTTTTTAAGTGGAAAAAGCAGCCCCTGAAATTGAAATGTTTTGTGTTATGCCATATTCCCCCTCTGGCAGCGTTTCTGTGATTGGCACCCCCACCACTCACTCAAAATCTGAAATAATAATTTTATTATTATTTATACCCCGCCGATCCGGCTGGGTTCCCCAAGCTACTCTGGGCAGCTTCCATCACATATAAAAACACAATAAAACGTCAAACATTAAAAACTTCTCAATATAGGGCTGCCTTCAGATGTCTCCTAAAAGTCAAATAGTTGTTTATCTGTTTGACATCTGATGGGAGGGTGTTCCACAGGGCAGGGGCCTGCAAAGTGGGGGGCGGAGGGGACGGGACGCCCCGGGTGCCACTCGGGGGGGGGGTTGACAAAATGGGCCCTGCCTCCCCCCCAGCTGTAGAGCACCCAAGGGTGCGTGTAGTTCGTATGGGCGCCACTCGCACAGCGACCATACGGGCTGCCGCACATGCGCAGCCCATACGGTCGCTGTGCAAGCAGCAGCCCATGCGGCAGTCCGGACGGCTGCTGCACACGAGTGGCAGCCCGTACGGAGTGCGCATGTGCGGCATCCCGTACGGAATGCGCACGCACGGCAGCCCATACAGTCGCTGCGTGTGCACACTCCATATGGGATGCTGCACATGCACACTCCGTACTGGCTGCCCTGCCCCGGGTGCCAGAGAGGTTTCCTCCGCCACTGCCACAGGGTGGGCACCACCACCGAGAAGACCCTCTGCCTGGTTCCCTGTAACTTCACTTCTCGTTGTGAGGGAACCGCCAGAAGGGCCTCAGAGGTGGACCGCAGTGTCTGGGCTGAACGATGGGGGTGGATGCTCCTTCAGGTATACAGGGCTCACTAAATGTGACCACTAGTGCAAAAAAGTTGGCGACTCCTGAACTAGTTTCTACAAATCCTCATACCCTTCTCTATCCTCTATCCAGACAAGCAACAACCATTGTCAGAATTCATGGACACACACACACACACACACACACACACACACCTGGGGGGGAAGCATTTGAGGTATGAAGGAGAAGCGGCTGGGGAGAGTTTTGAGAGCCAGACAGGATGACTTGGAGGGCAGTATTCAACCCCTGGACCCCATGTTTCTACCCCTTGTTCTAGGAAGGAAAACAAATATACTGTATCCTTATATGAAAAAATAGCTGCAGATTTGTGACTCTGAACACAAAAGGGCAAGGGATTAGTGCCCCCTTCTCAACTACCAGTCCTCTGGTCAAACTGGCAGCTTCCCACAGCTGCTTTTCGTGTTTTTATTTTTTTTAAGCCACCAAGAAGTTACACACATCTGCCACGCATCATTTCTTACCAAACTTAATTACAACCAGTACACAGGAGTGCCAGAAATGTCTCATCTACCCATTTAAAAAAGATAGTTTATATTCACAATTCATCTAAAATGTTCACATTTTTAAACAAAGCGGATTAGATTTTGTTTAGTTGTGAATAATTATGGTTTGATTTAAAGTAGGTTTTTTTTTTTTTAATGTCTCCTCTTAACTTTGATATCTAGACTTCCTGGCTACCGTCCATGAGCTCCACCATAAAAAACATCCCTTACATCTATTCGTTTTTGAAAATTAGATAACCCTCTGGTTGCTACTTTTCCATCAGACTTCATTAACTGGGCCATCTTGAAGATGCCAATTTAAAAATGGATAAATAGTGCTAATATTACATTTCATCGAAAGCAGAGCAACGCTATCTGAGCTCAGCTACACAGGGACAGATGAATACAAGCTATACCTCATTCATTCAGCAAACTACCAAACAAAGCATCTGCAACAACATGGAGCAAATGCAGACAGCAATCTTTGCTGACATTCTCTGCATGTATTACAGAATTGTGTGAAACCCACAAGCAGAGTTCCATTTTCATTTCTCTTTTCCCAGCCCAAGTCAACTCAATTTGAATTTCAGCTGGCTCTAAGTCCACTACTATTTCTTTCAACGCTGTCATTTGCTCACTTCAGTTAAAATCCATGTGTTTGCACACATGCAAGTTTTGTTCATGGTCACACTGGATCATAGTTTTACACAGCACAGGGGTGGCGGACATGGCACCCGAGGGCAGTTGCGTAGCGTAGGCTGTCAGCACCCAGGGCTGCGCAGAGGGGGTGGGTGAGAGCGAAACAGATGCAGTACGCATGCGCATTCAACTGCCTAATGGAGTCTGCATCGCCCAGAAGATTGCAACCGCAGAGATGAGAAAAGAAGAGTTGATTCATTGCCTGGAGAGGTCACTTCCCGGTTCGCATGGAGAAGCCGTTTTCAACGAAGCCTAGTGACGGAAGTACACAGCTGTACTGAGGCAGCACCAGGTGTTGAAATTTTGCGTCCCTAACAATTTTGCACACTGGGCAACTGCCCCTGTGCCTGCCCCCCCGCTACGCCACTCCCTGAGGGCACATAGGCAGCCTTAGAGGCCTTTTAGATAAGATAGATAAGATAAGATAAGATAAGATAAGATAAGATAAGATAAGATAATCTTTACTGTCATTATCCCCTTGCGGGAACAACGAAATTACTCGATAGCTCTATCCACTCAGATGTGGCACTCTACATAAATTTAAAATAACTACAAAACAGCAATTAAAACAGTACAAACAGTACAATACTATACAAAATAACAAGTAAAATAAGATGACTTCAAAGTCCAGACTTTCCATTTAAGGCCGAAATTGCTCTAGAGAAGAAACTGTTCTTGAGATGACTCGTTCTCGCCTTCATTGTTCTGTATCTCCATCCCGATGGCAGGAGCTTGAAGAAACGGTGACCAGGATGCGATGGATCTCTTTATATGTCTAGTGCTTTTCTGTGGCACCTGGTGATATAGATTTGTTCTAAAGTGCAGAGTGTGCTCAAGGAGTCCCATCCCCTTGCCACTGAAAGAATTCCTCTTTAGCTGAATGCAGCTTTTTCCAAGGCTAACTGCAACATGGAAGTTGATTTCAGGAAACTGCAGCCAAGGAAGAGAAAGCTGTGGCGTGTATGTGGCACATGCAACAGTTTCTCTGGCGTGCAAATGTGCCCAAATACGTTGGAGACCCCCTGAGTCATAGCATCTTTTATCCATATGTGCTTCCTTTATAAGATTCAGGGCCAACAATACCACTGGGCAGAGTAAGGCAGGCAGCCACTGCCTTAGGTAGTGAGCTGTAGTGGCAGCCCCACCAGATATTCCTCCTGAACCCTTCATGTGTTTCTCTCTGTTAAGAGGACAGATCTGGTCTGCCTTGCACCCTGAAAGTTATCTCCCTGCCCTCAGCTGTGGCGAAGGATAATATATTTTAGCCAGTGTTGAAATAAGATTCAACTGTCAACTCATTTGGCTTTAGCGTATGGGAGGGAGAGGGGAAAGAGAGAGAGATCTTGTCCTTTGCCTTAGTCAACAAAATGTCCTGTGCCTGGATATGACTGGTATGAATTGGTTCACTATTACCATAATAGAGAGGGTTCATGCAAGATGTTGTCAGCAAATTCATGAAAATAATGGCAGATTCTGAAAAATGCGAGTAGAATGTTCCAATCAGAATTCCGAAGTTACCAAAAAAGATTCCATCCTCTTGATAAATCTATTATAGTCAAATATTTAATCAAACAAGGAAACACCGATGGCTGCCACATTATTAATGGATACCAATAATTAACTTTCATGCCTATGAGATGATAATACTGTATTTACTTGAATGTAATGCACACCTTTTTTGGCCAAATTACATCGTGAAAATTAGGTTGTGTGTTAGACTTGATTGTTCCAGCAAATCCTTTTTTGGTTTCAAGGTTTTGAAAATTGAAGTGCTTATTAGATTCGCATAAATACGGTACTAGGTAGCATACGTTAAGATTGATAGGATATTTCCACCAGAGCGGTCAAAAGAAAGTTCCTAAAAACCAAAATGTAAAAGTAACTAGTTCAATTTAACAAACCTATCAAAAGATAATTATACTTTATAATTCAAAGAGATTTTATTTTCCATAATCTACTAGATACTATTTTTTAAACATAACATAATATTCTGAAATCTACTACACCCACAGGTGGAAAAGCATCAGCATGATCCCTTACATATGTTTTGAGATAGTAATGTACAATCTTCATTTTTTTGTTCATTAAAGTAACTTTTCTTATACAGATGAGGCATAAAGGCAGAGAGATAAGCAACTTGGCAAGAGCCCCAATTGTTTCCATGACTAATATAATATCATTCTACTTGCATCACCAACAGCATGTGAAGTCAAAGAACATTCTACACCACCTCCCTATAGCAGCAACGATAGAGTTTTCCTGAGGACTGGTGCATCTTTGGGAAGGAACTGCAGAATGGGCTTCCCTCACTTGGTCTAGGGCTTCTCAAATTACACCAGCAGTGCAGAAAGGAATGACGAAGTGTTTCCACAATGCCAGATTGAAATGAGATCCCGGCTATGCACTCATTGGAATCATACTCCCCTGTTTTAACATCGAACACCTTGACTTAGTGGTTTGGGAATATCGGATTGGTGCTGGAATCCAGGTTGGATTACTGCTATGTGCTCTATATGATGCTGCCCTTGACACTGGTCCAGAAGCTGCAGCTAAATGCAAAATGCAACAGCTCAACTGCTCATTGGTGCAGAATACTCCTACCAGGTTACTCCACTGTTGAAAGAATTGCACTGGCTGCCAATTATCTACCGAGCTAAGTTCAAATTGCTTGTTCTGGTAAATAAAACCCTAATGTAGCTTGGGGACCAGGATATCTACAAGATCATCTCACCTCTTATACACCCAATCAATCACTGCACTCTACAGCAGAGGGCCTTCTTTAGATAACACCTTATCAGGTAGTCTGTTCTGCACAATATTGGAATTTGGCCTTTCATGTCTTGGCACCTACCCTTTGGAATTCCCTCCTGTTAAATATTCCTGCCTCTATTGTCCTTTAGGCACCTACTGAAGACCTCCATCTTTCAGCAAGCCATTTAAGTAGAGATCTTTTGCAGTCTGCGTCTGTGCTGGAATTTTTAAAGATGAGTTAAATTTAAATTGCTCCGAGGCCTTTTCTCACAATCGAGACATACAAAAGTTATATTAAATAAAATGAAATAAATTATTGCTTGAGCTCCTAAATATAAATTTAATAATAAAATAAAATATTCCTTCAGAACTCCTAAGATTTTTAAGTCGCATGGGACATTCATTTTTAAAATTATGTTTCACAATGTCAAAATAATATTTTTAAGTACTTGACAGCGTAAGGTCACTAGGTAGTGCTGATTTAGAAACCTGCAATACAAATTATATATGGATACCTATAAGCTCACAGGCATCGTACTATTAGGAAAAGTGGTTTCTCATCTGACATTTTTGTTTCCTCAAATTTTTTTTCTTGGCCAATGGCGTATACTCTGTTGCACTAGAAGTTCATAATAGGGACTGCCACGAAACTGCTTCAGCTTTTGGTGTAACTTTGGCTAATTATAAACTTACACAATGCCCTGACACAGTATATTGCTGTCTACCAAAAACAGGACAGACAAGCTCAACAGTCCAAAATGAAGGACGGAACAATACACCCGTGACACACTATTTCCAACCTGAAATTCACACAAAACCTGTTCCCAGTTAATGCATTACAGATCTTCGCCTATACACCAAACCGCTTGTAACAAGTAACATCATGTCCTGGAAAGTGTTCAGAAACTTCAGGTTGGGATAATAAATGATATTTTGGAACTGAAAACATCCTTATGTTATCTGTCCTGATACAAGATTTGTTTTACCTTTTGGCCGTTCTAACAAGCCACATTCATTCCTTAGAGCAAAATAGGGTTTATTTAAAGCTTTGGGAATTGCAGGGGAAAACTGTTTAAGGAAAGACAACATCCTTTATTCTCAACATTGGGGGAAATTACAATTAAAAGAATACAACTGGATCTTCACCTGAACTCTAAAATCGATGCCCAGAAAATGTTCTGTATTAATATGTTTCAGTCAAGATAGTAGGGCTGTTCAAATCGATTTCAAAACTGATATTTTAATTTTTCCTGCACAGCCTTTTTGGAAAAGGGCTATAGTTGAGTGGTAGAACTTGTCCTGAAACCCGCTGGATGAAGAAATCAAAGTCAGATTATGGTTTCTGCCAAAAACTTTGCTTAAAACAGTATGGTACATAATCAAGCCAAGTGTTAAAGGCACAGAAAGTGCAAAGCACAGCTAAGTGAGCTAAGACGTTGGTCCAACAGTTGACATGTCCCCTGGGGCAGACATGGCTTTAACACAGCAAGCAGAATGTTTCTTTGGACTGCGCAAGCAAATGGGAATTGCTTCTGATAGGTTGGGCTTGAGCTGTCTGTTCATGCCAGTGCTAGGGCTGAGAGATATATCGATCTATCATCCAAAACCAGTTTGAAGTCCATATTGTGATATCGGTTTCATAATTTTTGACCTGGCAATATATTACAGATCACAATGTGTGTGTGTGTATGCAAAAATCCTGATGCAGGCAAAACTGTGAAGCTAGCCAACGGCTCTACATAGCTCCATCCTTATTTCAGACATCGTGATATATCAGTACATCACAATGTTTAGCTGGTGATATATCAGTGTTGAAAACCAGATATCGCCCAGCTAGCACCTGTGTCCTAGGCAATCAAGGAAGAGACAATACCAGCTCAGAACCAGAATGAGTATTTGATATCTCCTTGGTAGGTGGAGGCTTGTCAGCAGGTGGTGCTGAAAGCCAAAGCTGCAGGTGAGATTGGCATGGAACGACTGAACAGTAACCCATTAGGTCCGTCCCTGGGATCAGACTCCTTTCCTGCTTCATTCCCACCCCTGCTCCGTTGCAGACAGTTCTGATGTCTCATGGGGCACATCCCAGCTCACTGCCCCCCCCCAGGATCATCAGCCTCCAACTCAAGCTCCTCCAACCAGACCCTCCAAGAGGTCTTCTCAGGCAGAACATCTGCTTCGAATACAGAAGGTCCCATGTTCAATTCCCACCATCCACAGGTAGAAATTGGAGAGAGCCCTATCTGAAATCCTGTAAATCCACTGCCACTCAGCATAGACATTGCTGAGCTAGAAAGACCAATGGTTTGACTCCGTTTCTGATGGTCATTGTGATTTCTCCATGCACATTTTCTGTGTCTGCTTGATGACTCTTACTGCTGTGCAAATACCTTTTTGACGTATTAGAGCGATACTGACATCCAGCTACTTGTTGATTATAACCTAGTTGAGCCTATTGACATTCCTAATCATCCATACTAGGAGACAGGAGTACAGTGGTACCTTGGAAGTCGAATGGAACCCGTTCCAGAAGTCCATTCGACTTCCAAAACATTTGGAAATGAAAGCGTGGCTTCCAATTGGCTGCAGGAAGCTCCTGCAGCCAATCACAAGTCGCAGAAGCCCTGTTGGATGTTCGGGTTCCAAAGAACGTTCGCGGACCGGAACACTCACTTCCGGGTTTGCGGCGTTTGGGAGCCGAAATGTTTGACTCTCAAGGCGTTCAGGATCAAAGGTATGACTTTATGCCCCCAAAGGCTAAACCAGCAAATAACTCCTGTGCGTATCTCGTGTGTGAATCAGGCTACTTGTATACCTAGTGGGAATACTGTAAAAGAAACTCACTCTCAGTAGGACTGTATAATCCTAGTAAAAGTCCAGCCAACAGCCAGTTTTTTTAATGACCGTGACACTACTGTCTCCCGGTGGCCAAGTAGATGTAATCAAATGTCACCAGAAAGCAAGCACATTGGGCAAGGCCAGTGGAAGCAGGGGGAGATTGAGAGAAAATGACAGACAGAAAGCAGAAGGGTTAAGAAGAAGCAGGAGGAAAGGAGATACAACAGCCATTATGATAAAGCACCTCACATATTTCAATAAACCACACAAAAGACATCGAGCAAAACAGAAACAGACACACACAAGCCTAACATTAGTACGGCATTCGTAAATCAGTGAAGTTTAGAGCCAAGGGAGCCAGCATTGTGTTCATGAATTATTTGCTACATATTCAATTACTAAAAAATGTGGGAAGCAGCACAGATCATGACTTCCATATATAATCCTAGACATTCGTCTCCAGTATTGAATTCCTGAGAGAAACCATCATCCCTGCACAGATATTCAAAGCTATGAAAAAATATATTTCTAAATAAAAATTAGAAAGCTTGCTCATGATTTTAAACACATACATGTTAATCCTAATGAAAGTATTACACTTCTGCTACTGCAGCTTTTTTGCTAGAGTATTATTTAACATGCAGCAACATAAGAACATGAAAATGTTAAGTATTTTCTCCAATGGATTCAAATGCATTGTCTTCCTATCAATAATGAAACTCAAAAGCATTCACTTGCAAAGCAAGTACCAATGAACACAGAATATAGATACAATATTGTTGCTTTAAATAACGGCACACACACATTCAAAATCAGCCAAAATCCAAACAACCACCTGGTCTACTGCCCCAGAAAGGTATTGCTAGAGAGCTCAACCTTGGCTTTAAGTCCTAACTCTGGTACAGGTTTTTTCAGCATTCATTTCTAAAGCTGCCTTAGCTGGCAGTATCTGTGCCAGGGGCAGTAGCAGGGTCACAGCCTGTGACAAAAACCTACAGGGCACTCCAAGGCACTGGAATGTGCAGGAGTCAATGAATCAGTGTAACCATGCACACATTTTGTATTTTAAGGGACACGGGTGGCGCTGTGGGTTAAATCACAGAGCCTAGGGCTTGCCGACCAGTAGGTTGGCAGTTTGAATCCCCACGACGGGGTGAGCTCCCGTTGCTCAGTCCCTGCTCCTGCCAACCTAGCAGTTCTAAAGCACAAAGTGCAAGTAGATAAATAGGTACCGCTCCGGCAGGAAGGTAAACGGTGTTTCCGTGTGCTGCTCTGGTTCGCCAGAAGCGGCTTAATCATGCTAGCCACATGAGCTGTATGCCGGCTCCCTCGGCCAATAAAGCGAGATGAGCGCCGCAACCCCAGAGTCGTCCATGACTGAACCTAATGGTCAGGGGTCCCTTTACCTTTTACCTGTTAAGCTAGGCAAAGTTAGATAGCTGTCTTGCTTACCAAGCATAACATTCTGCTTCCATCTGCAACAGCACAAGCCACTGTCAGTGTCACCATGGCTGACACAATTTATGAAGACCAGAATGCACAAGCATCATCTTAAGAATGACAATGAGAGTAACAGAATGAAAAGTAACCATGCCGTTGGTCCACTTCTGTACACGGGTGGACCAAAGTAATATGTAATGGATCAACAGAAAGAAACCACAGCACTCAGGTAATGTAAAAATGGATCCTTATAAATTAGTTTGATACAATACACAAATGTGTTTAGGATTACAGTGCAAAAGACCTAACTTGGACCCATCTGCATTATGGCAATTTTTAGGAGTTCATTCACTGAGTCATTTACTCATGATGAAGGTCAGGCTTGAATGGTATCCACAACAGCTACTATACTGATGCCAAGATGCAGTTGTTATTCTGTTTTTTTAACTTGCAATAGGTGTCAAGCCATTCAGTCTGAACAGGATGTGCCTTCAGATCACACCAAGACAGAACTAAGCACTCAACCAACCAGAATGCTGTATTCCATATAATAGCAGTGCTGGGCAGAATTAAGAGTTTTGGCAAAGAATTCTGAAGTAGACTCCCATCACTTAGAAAAAAAAGGTGTCCGATGTCTTTACACTGAACTCTTGAGTTATCATTCAAGGCAATTATTCATTTCTCTTACAAAATAAAGGCTTACAAATAAAATACGGAAGCCTCACTGACTCTTAGCCACCCTCCACCTACCAGACCCATTTCTTATCCCTTTGCCCAGCCTTGCCAGGATGCCAATTTGTTTTCTTGGTGCCCTTGCATTTCAGGTTTAGGTCTGATGCCTTTTCTAACTGCACAAAAGCCATAAATACTAACTCTATAAATAAACATAATCCATGTAGCTTTCTTCCTCCTGCAGAATATGCTATATGAAGAAGCTCTAAAGCAAACAAGCAATAAAACAAATCAAAATTGCATATCCAAAACTGACCATTTAAATTATTTTTGATACGACATTAAAAATCTGTACTCTGTGACAGATTTTAAAGCATTTCTGAGAGGCAGTGATATGCCCCGTGGCATTTTAGTAGTAGTCATATCTGGAGAGTTACAATGACGTTCAGCATACTGTGAAGGCTGACTTGGAAATAAGTCTCGGATACTTCAATGGTACTTACTCCTGAATAAGTGTGCACAAGATTTTAGTCTTGGTCATAAAATATTGGCATGCACTCAGAAATCTGACAGAAAAGAGAATACAAAATTTGGAACAACTTAAGATAAACAATGCAATACTGGCCCAGCAAGAAAAAAACAAGAAACACTTCCACCAGGTAAAAAATTGTATGCATTTCAACCAAGTGTGCCTTAATACAAATCAACTGTGTCACATGATTTCTTGCTGAAGCTGCTGTCTTAATATTTTATTTTATTTCCCATTCTAAATTAGCTGCCATCTGCTTGATTTCAACGGGGATCTCTCTCTCTGCTCGTTTTACCTACTGCAGAAAGGAATGCTGTGTTGAAAATGCTGCACTCCGGAGGTGGGGAAAGGATTCCTTGCAGCAGGATGCCAAGTTGGGGGGGGGGGGGAGAGGTGGACCTCTGTACAGTTGCAATCGTTTGCCCTTTGCCATGTAATCCTTACAATTCAAATCTCACATCATTTCCTGGGCAGCACTGCAAGTTTGAACAAGGGCAGCACATCCACCCATTAATGTTTAATTGCATTGCCTTCCAGAGTGGATAACCCGCTCCCCCGCCGCCCCCCCAAAAGGGAGACACTCTATTCGGAAAACAAAACCCAAGAAGCGTGGAAAAAAAACACCAAGGACATTTAAAGCAGCTTACCTCGTTCAGTTCCGCGGAGGAGTCATTTCCATATTTCATGGCAACTCCAGAATTCATGATTAGACTTTCCAGGGCTTGGCTGCTTTCTATGGATTTTAAGGTTTCCAAGCTCTGCTCCAGAAGACTCAACACCCCCTCCGTCTCTGAGCTTTTCCTGTCTTGCACATTTTGCTCTAGACAGCCATTTTCACTCAACATTTAGATAGCCTAAAAAAAAAATTAACAATGCACAGGGTTCTCCTAAAGAGGTAAAAAAAAAGGGGGGGGGAGAAGAGGTGGTTGCCGTTTCACAAACAATCCATTGCTGCAAGATCCTCATTAAAACACTGCAGAGTGCACGGCCAGACAGAAAGTGCAGACAAGCCGTAACGATCTCTCTCCTGGCTACTAAAAACTGCCTGGGAGAGCTGGGCTTCCGTCTTATGTCTTCATGCTCCCCTCGCAGTTAGATCGTGGCGGGGGGAAAAGCATCTCCCAAATGAGTTCAGCACATCTGAAAATATTTTGGGAGCACCAGAGGCACTCACAGCATCCAAACCCACTCAAGAGCGCTGGTTAGATCCGATCGGGAGGTGGAGGACAGAACAGGACAGAGACGAAACGAGCTGCTCACTCCAAAGTTTCCCCTTTCCAAGGGAGCCTGGAGTTGTAAGTGGTTTATGATCAAACACAGCTGTCTTGCTGCTGGCTACAGGGTGCATGGAAGAGGCGGTACGAAAGGGAGGAGGGACTGAGAGAATGGGAGGGGGGGAGGAAGGAAGGAAAGCAGCACATATGCTATTATAGAAAGCTCACTTTGGAATTGCAGGCGTTCTTTCCAGAATTCTGCGTGCTAATTGCAAGTTGCTGTGTTCCAAAGTGCAAAGCAAACCAAATAAAGCGAGAGGAGAAGCCACCTGGGTGACCTTGCTGCAAGTTCTTTATTTCCCAATTAAATGAACTTCCCCTTTTGTGATTCAGAAGGAAGCTTCCAAATTAAAATTTAACAAGTATTTAGGGCAGATCTTGCTGGAATTTCCAAGTGCTTCAGTGCTGCTTTCTTCACATGAAGCCAAAGACTTAAAACACAATTGTTATTATTTTTAATGACTGCGAGGTAAGCAAGCAGTGTGGAAGTCTGCCTTCCTTTCAAAACCCCAATTCCTGTACAGAAAGCAGCTCTGAAAACCTAAACATTATTTTGATAGATTGCTGTTGTGTGTGTTCAGAGATCCAGTTGATTTGATTTACTTGTTTATAAAGGTTTCTTCACCTTTCTGTACAAGAAGTTTCCCCAAACGTGAATCACGTGAGCTAAGTAATTTTCTGTGCACCAAAAAAGGCAAGAGCAAATGGTTTTAAAAATACATGGTGGTCTTGAAGCCACCCCTTGTGTGCTTTGATTTCAGTGCAAATGAAAAACATACTTCTCAAAATCAAACAAACCAAGTTCTTTAAGCCTTTAAGCGTACAGAAACCAAAGTAACACAATCATCAAAGTACAACACCAAATGCATACAATTGTAGCATCTAACTCTCCCTCTTCCAACCTGATTGCACTATTTATCTTGGAAATTCACAGGGAGAGAAAAATACAAAATATAGGGAAAGCAAAGTAAGGTATTTTATTTAGTACATTATACACTGCCCTATGTGTACTGCCTAGCTACTAGACAATTGCAGCAAGTTGCAAAATACACAAACAGCAGTAAGGTCAGCATCATATATTACTTCTTAAAAAGAGGCTGTCACACACACCCAGAAGCAAGTAGCATCATAATGCTTTATAAAAAAAGTCATAAACATGGGTGCGTCCCTCCTTTTGCTAGACTCAAATGATAGGGTGAGAGTATCAGTACATGGACTTATCTTACGCAAAGGAATTGCATGCTTTAATTTCCTGTAGACTATCACACGTCTCCTATGAAAAAGGCACACGCTGGATGGAAAATTAAAACGCCATAACTCTAATATGATTAAATGAAAAAAACGTATAGTAAAATTTGTTAGAATTCTACTGCTAGAACTTGTTTTTACAGTACCGGTACTATTTCAGTAGAACTTTGACGAAAAACAGATACTGACCATCACCACCCTAAACAGATACTTGTATGTAGGCATGTCCTATTTCTATGGAAATGCTGACAAACCTAAGCTATTTGCATAAGTTGCATGTAGCAGCAGTTCAACATAAGAAACCATGAAATTCACCTCTTTCACAACTTCTGCATTTCGTAGACCCATCCACTAGCCTACAATCCCAAAGTCTCATTCTTGATCAGTCCCTATCTGTACCTGTTAGGATACATGTAAAAATTTTTAATTTTTTGCCCCTTGTATTTATGCTTAAATACATTAAATCACATTCACCACTTTACTGCCCATTGACCCAATTTGGATAAAACCTTTTGGAGCTCTTCGCAATCCCTTTTTGTCTAAACCACCCTGAACTATTTCATGTCAGCAAAACTTCACCACCTCACTGCTCACCTCTAGATCATTAACGCACAAGTTAAGAAGCACAGGTCCTAATACTGATCCATGAAGGGATCCACTTTCTACATCTCTTCAGTGGAAAAACTGCACATTTATTCCTGTTCCTGATCCAGCTGCAAAGCATGGAATGGCAGGGAAAGGAGCGACAAGAGAATTGTTAATTTTGCACTTCAGGACTGAAGTAGTAGTACATCTAAAGCAGTGTATGTGCCATAAGACCATTAAGTCCAAGGTCTAAAATTAACTAGCTGCACCATTGCTTATTGGATGTCCCAGTGCATTATGAAACACAGAGCTTCCTTTTCATCTGGTTTGTTATGGACTTTCTAGAGAAAAAACAGCTTCCCTCTGGAGCAGGGGTCTGCAACCCGCGGCTCCGGAGCCGCATGTGGCTCTTTTAAACCTTTGCCACGGCTCCGGGGTGGCGTGTCTTCTCCCGCTCCCCTTTCCCTCCCGTCGCGTCGGTGTGTGTAGTCGGGGGGCGGCGGGAGAGCGAGCTGCAGAGAGAAAGAGAAGTTGGCGAGCTGCAACGGGCGCGTCGACGGCAAACCAGAGCCGAGCGCGGAGCCCGAGAGCGAGAGCAGCGCCTCCTCCTCCTCCCGCTTCCCGGCTGGGCAATTGACAGAGCTCATTATCATGCTGCGCTCACTCACTGCCTGTCTTGGGCCGGAGGGAGGGAGAGCGAAACGCACGCGCACACAAAAGCTGGTGTGTGTGTGTGGAGAGGAGGCAGCGAGCCCCAGACAAAGCCCGTGCAGCGCGCACACAAAAGCTGGTGTGTGTGTGTGTGGAGAGGAGGCAGCGAGCCCCAGACAAAGCCCGTGCAGCGCGCACACAAAAGCTGGTGTGTGTGTGTGGAGAGGAGGCAGTGAGCCCCAGACAAAGCCCGTGCAGCGCGCACACAAAAGCTGGTGTGTGTGTGTGTGTGTGTGTGTGTGTGTGTGTGTGGAGAGGAGGCAGCGAGCCCCAGACAAAGCCCGTGCAGCTGTATTTGAGCTGGGCCAGCGCTGGCAGACGTGCTGCCATCTCGCAGGAGGCTCCTGATGGACGCTTGCCTAAATCGCAGCGGCGCGGGGCGGCAGGGGGCGGGGCACCGTACGCCATGCGCAATGATGTCACATGGCCCCGCCCCCTCGCCTAGGGCGCGAAAAGCGGCTCCCAGTTTTTTTTTTCCCCTTCGGAAACGGGTCCAAGTGGCTCTTTTTATCTTAAAGGTTGCCGACCCCTGCTCTGGAGGAAACCACAACTATTTTCCTGCTAGTGTCCTAAGGACTCCCCAGGTGTTCCTGATCCTAACAAATCTCACTTCCTGGTTTTAAGCTCAGCCTTACTGTAAGTCTGCATCAAGACATCTTATCTGACCATAACATTCAGGTGTGTTTTTCTGTTCATTCGTCAGGTTCCAAACCTTTCCCCAAGCCTAATGACTGAAGTGGTGACCTTCACCCGATATCGTGTCACTGGACCTAACCAGATATCTTATTTGAACGCAGAAAGTAAAAATGCAGGAGTGGTGTAGACAAAGGGAAATAGATGTTTGGCTGAAGAAAGCAGCTTAGTATCTAAAAGGCAACCATTAATCATCATGAAGAGCCAGGTCCTGAGAGAGCCATCTGCTGAAGTAGAAAATAGCTTTTCCTTAAAGTATGCTACATAAATATAAAGACAAATCAATTAAGGAATTCAGTTTTCATTATTATGTACTATATGCATTATGACCGTTTAACAAACATCAAAGTCCAAGATGCATAAGATGATGCCTGTTTTGATTCAGTTTAATTAATATTTATCAATAACAGTTCATTAGAAATAGAGTTAAACACAAATCAATGTTAATTATGAAGTATCCATATTTGAAATTGCTCATACTGTATTGCCAATGTAATTTAAGACTGCACTCTTCGTAGTCACGTACAAGAGTAGGTATTCAGCTTGTTGTAAATTTTATTGAGTTCTGTCTAAGCACTCAACAATGTAATTTGAGCAGTATTCCAACACATGTATCAACACCATATGTGCCAATGTCAATGGCTTACACTTCTAGGAACAGAACATTAGGTTTCTGATGAGGGGGCACAGATAGCAATCACATGTATTCACCAAAACAATGTTTTTCTCTTGTTAGTAAGAATTAGTTTTGATTCTAATGAAACTCAGAGAACCTCCATATATTCAGTTCAGTGACCATGTATTATCCTTGTTCTTCCTGAAGTGGAATGTCCACACGGTATGAATGGAGAAGTGGTACCAGTAAGAGAAGATCTCTGCCAATTAAAGACACTACTACCCATGGAGAAAAGGGTCCTAAATCCTTACAACAGGCATATCAGTTATGAAGAACCAACGTGTGTGTTTCATTGAGTTTTTCCATTAGTACTGGTCTAATCCTTTCCTGATTGCCACTTGCAAGTATTTTGAAAGGAAAAACTGCAAACTACAGGTCTCTCATAAAGGCCACGTACTGTCCAGAGTACAGTAACTCTCAACAGAAAGCCTCAGATATCAGTGCCTTGGAAAATAAAACAGAAAAGTAAAATATAAGGGTGGGAAATCCCATTACACTAACTGCACTTCAATTAGTTTCCTGGCCACTCTGGCACACTTGAAATACTAAATCTACTTAAAATGTCATGTCTCTGCCTAAGTTAATCTGCTTCACAGTTGGTATTAGTTTCCCTTTTCCAATATTTCATGCCACCAAACTGTTTATTAATCTGCCAAAATTAGTCTGTCCATTTTGTTCTCAAGTTATCTAGTATCTGTTGGACCACCACCTGTTAACAACAGTGCCTCCGAAAATGAGGTAGAATGGCAAAACACCAGAGAAATAGAAAAGGCTTTTTACGTCCTCTCTTGTAAGAATGTAAAAACTATGTTTCCCTTATTCTTTTTATCATTTTCATTCCTTAAAATGTATCATTTTTGTGTAGTGCAATTATTATTGACATCTGTTAAATTTCTCAGATTCCTGGTATTCCAGCTTTTATGTATTTTAGCCTTTTCCTTTCCCCTTTTTAATAACATCATATTGGCAGGTGCATTTAGTCAGTGGAGTGGTACCAACTGGGTACTATCCAGTACCCTTTAGATTTTATTCATTCAACAAATCTGATTGTAGTTTCTAAGTGGTTTACCAGAAATATTAACATTATCAATAAAATGCATTGAAAGCATTGAAAGGTAAGTACCGGTAATATTAACAATGCAGAAGACACACACATCTACATCTACATCTCTGGATACAATGATAGATGTGGGGTTGCTACCCGTTAGACACATGCAGTCAAGCCCTGCCCAAACGGTTGGTTCATTTAAGCACCCCCGCACCCATGTGGGTAAGTGGTTCCCATGCTGACAGGAAATCATCTACAGGGACCTTCCTTTACATGATTTCACAGATGATGTCTCAACTCCTCCCCTTATAAGAGCCAGTGTGGTGTAGTGGTTAAGAGCGGTAGACTCGTAATCTGGGGAACCGGGTTCGCGTCTCCTTTCTTAACCACTTGCAGCTGCTGGGTGACCTTGGGTTAGTCACACTTCTTTGAAGTCTCTCAGCCCCACTCACCTCACAGAGTGTTTGTTGTGGGGGAGGAAGGGAAAGGAGATTGTTAGCTGCTTTGAGACTCCTTCGGGTAGTGATAAAGCAGGATATCAAATCCAAACTCCTCTTCTTCTTCTTCTGTTTCATCTCTTTTACCACTTGAATTGATAGGTCCTCAAGTCATGGTGTCTGCTCCAGGAAGTACACTGAGCTTAAGGATGTGACCACAACAAAATAACCACCCGCCTTCTTTTTAGCACAAAAATGCACTCCTCCACCTTCTCTCTCTTGCCCCTTTTTGCGCGCACACACCACAGCATCTTGTTTGCAATGCCAATAAGCCATGAAGTTCATCTTCTCTTGCCTGATTGTATACGCCGCTTTTATAGAAATATGAATACCTAGCATAGAAAATTAGAACCTTTTGTTTTAACTTAAAGGAATTCACTTGGGCATATCAACCAGATTGCATAACAAACTATCCACAGAACAGCAATTGCCCTTCCTGAAATTGGAATTGCTTATTTTGATTGCTTCCCACAAGGATGAAAGGAGTATCTTATCAATACGCAGCACTATGGCCGTAATCATAATCTGTCTCCCTGCTGTGGAAATAGCAATGGGCTTTTGTCCTTTAAAATGAAGCAATCGCAGTGAAAGGGTTTTTCCATAAAAATGAAGAAAAGAACCACTCCTCTCAAAGGATATTTTCCTACTTCAACACTAAAATGATTAACAACAGCTGGATCGCTAGCTAGCTTTTTAGTTAAGAACCAAAAACAACTGAGATCTGTATGAACAACTACGGGAAGCATTTTGCCCCAACCGAAAGCCATTATCCTACGTGTAAAAGTTACAGAGGCAAAGTTTTCAATTTTCTGAGCTATGCCACTGGTTTAGTTTGCTGAAGTATATTAATGTGCTGCAATGGAGTTATCCGCTAGACATTCTAAAGAGAAAATATGCTAGGTTAAGAGAGCTTGAAATGATGATCAAAGAGATCAGTATGAATAAAGTAGCAATCAGTATAGCAAAAAGCTTTTGAGATTGTTGGTTTGACAAAGAATTTTACAATTTCCATCTTGTTCTTTAGATCCTCATGTCCGGAAAAGAAACAGCACTGAGGGTTACACACACACACACACACACACACACACACACACACACACACACACTGTGTGTGTGTGTGTGTGTGTGTATCCTCAAGAGTTAGAGCAATCCTATGCATGTCTGCCAACAGAAGCCCCATTGGATTCTGTGGGGCTTACTCTAGTCTAAGGTAAGTGAGCACCTCTCAAAAACAGCTAACTTGTGCATTCTTTAAAGCAGGCATCCCCAAACTGCGGCCCTCCAGATGTTTTGGCCTGCAACTCCCATGATCCCTAGCTAACAGGACCAGTGGTCAAGGATGATGGGAATTGTAGTCCAAAACATCTGGAGAGCCGAAGTTTGGGGATGCCTGCTTTAAAGCAATGATAGATTGTGCACCAACCCAAACCTTTTTGCACCCACGCACAAAAGAAAATATAGCAGCAGCCAAGTCATTCTTATTTCATATGAAAACAGTACTTAATTGGATTTTTGAAATATTCAACATACCTCTACAGAAGTCAACAGAGTGCAACACTTCTGCATGCAATTGAGCACCAGATTTAGGCTGGGAGGAAGCTTAAGTGGACAATTTAAGTAGACTGAGCTTCGCTACAACCTGAGGAATGCTCTTGTTAGGGGTGGGGAACTGTAAATTCAAACCTGCCTCACAGCCTCATTTTTAGACTACATTGTAGGGCTATTCTAAGCATCTCTCTCAAGTGTTCAGTCTTTAGACTCCCCCACTTCCTCAGACTACATACTGTAAGTGAACTCTACTCACAGCATGGAAAATTTGGACGCAATAAAATGTGTAAAGTGACCTTAAAAAAAATGTTTTCTTAAACCTTGCCTTCGGCAATACATAGTACAAAGGAGAACAATGACTGTAGGAACAGAATCTGCACGGCTCCACCCAGTTCACAGTTTCAGTAAGAGAAGGTGACTCACTTTTCTTGGAAGCCCACCCTGTGTCCAATTCCTGAAGTATGTGCACCAATTCCTTCCCTGCTTTCTCTTTATAATAGCATCAACTATCCAGCCTCTTTCAAGAGCCTGTAAAATTTCTTTACAACTGATCCACTACAGTTAAGCACCACACATAAACATTATGCTCTGTCTTCCTTAGACATATATCAGGAGAGGTGAAAATAAAGCTTTGTGTGCCTGGGGGATAAAAATTCTGTGATGTACATAAATTTAAGTATAGTTTCCCTATACAGTACTTATTTCGCCAAACTAGTTCTGCTTCTTATTGTCATTGGCAGGACAAGGAACAGCGTCCTGTCTATTCCCTGGAAATCTTCCTGTGAGTCTCTATTTCTTTTATGCAGGCTATCCAAAAATACACTTCTCTAGACAGCGATGTGGGACTGCAAATGTTGTGAAAAATATTCTTGTGCTTTTTTTTTTTTTGCATGGTAATTTTCCTGTTTCACAAGTTCATTAGTAACAATGAATGCTATGATTCTATGAATGGATGTCCATTGCAAATACAGTGGACACTCGGGTTGCGAACATGATCCGTGCGGGAGGCACGTTCGCAACCCGCAGCGCTGCGTCTGTGTGGGTCACAATTCAGTGCTTCTGCGCATGCGCAAAGAGCAATTTGGCGCTTCTGCGCATGCGCCAAAACCCGCAAGTAACCCGTTCCGGTACTTCCTGGTTCGGCGCGGTGCGCAACCCAAAATCGCGCAACCTGAAGCGGCCGTAACCCAAGGTATGACTGTACAGCATTAGGAAAGCTTGGCAGTTTCAAAAGGTTTATCTTTGTTTACTAAATAAACAGGTGAAATTAGAACATTCTCTAGGTCAGGGGTAGCCAATGTGATGTTCTCCGTATCAGTCACAACCTCCCATCAGCCACAACCATCAAGGGTAATGGTAGAGGATTATATTAGTTGCTAGTCCAAAACATCTGGAGGGCACCACCAGGCTGGTCCACCTGTGAGGCAGAGGGAAACAGCTGCCTCAGGTAGGACGACACTTCTCCTTCTGTCTTGTGGCAAAACAGGCCACCCAATTGATTGCCCTTGTTCTAGGGACTACAACTCCCATCATCTCTAGCTAGCAGGACCAGTGGTCATGCGATAATGGGAACTATAGTCCAAAAACAGCTGGAGACCCAAGTTTAGGAAACACTGATCTAGGGTATCAGAAATTTATCCGATGCAAACTATCCTAATTTGCAAAGGGGGGGAATTAAAACCCCCAATTCAGTCCCGTCCCCCCAAGAAAAACCAACATTATTGTCTCCAGATGATCCACAATCAAATTAAATAAATGGCCCACGTGCTTAAAAACTGTTTTAAAAAAAGTTACCGGTATACGCAGTACCAAATTCCATACTTTTTCTGTGCTTAGATGAATTGCAGAATACAAAACAGCACTATTCCTAAGCCAGATAGAATTTTTTTAAGTGTACCTGCACTTTCCCCCAGTAATAGGAGCACTTGCTTAAATCAGATCAATTCCCAGTCAATATCTTGGAAATAACTGAATGTTCAGCTAAAGCAGTTGTTTTGGGAGGCTGTGATTATTCAAACTCCTTCTACTTTGTGTATTCTAAAAGGCTTATACGCTACTGGGTAGGAAACATGAAAAGCCCACATGCAACCTGAAACATAATGCACATAAAAGCTGAAGTTTACAACCGCAACTGAAAGCGTGCACAAAAATCACTACTTGCTTATCTCCATCCACATGTGTACATTATAGTCACGCTCAGCTTGGTACCATGTATGTTCTTTAACAACACAAATTACAACATCAATCCACCCGCAAATGCTGGTCAAGCACCACTGTTTTCTTTGATGAAAGTTGCATTACTTCCCTATAATGGAAAAACCTCAATACCATATCAGAGATTCAATTAAAAGCCTCAGTTAAGAGCATCTGTTATATAAATTTAAAAAGGCTGTTGGAACAAATGCGCCTTTTACAGCGCTCTGAACCTGCCATTCTGAGCTCTGATCAACCACAAAGGCAGAGAATGACAGGTTGACCTTTCAAGCATAGCACACAAATATACTACTATCAAACATTTTTGAAATACACTTTGATGTTGTAATCTGCCACTGATGTAGAATTCGCAACCATCTGCTAAAGTAGCGAGTCCTCGAAGTAGTTTAATATTTTCTCATACTCATCTGTATTTCTTTCATGATCTAGTTAATATATAAAAACATTAAAAAAGTTGTCCAGTGGCACCTTAGAGACCAACTAAGTTTGTTCTTGGTATGAGCTTAGAGACCAGCTTACTACATCTTATATACTACATCTTAAAACCACGCAGATGATTCCTGGGCAAACCATGTCCACTTTGAATCTTTCCTAGAAAAAAAAACCTGAATAAAACAAAGGGGATGAGCACATAAACACAATGCACAAACCTATTTTACCTGATTCCCAGCACCAAACAAACAAGGAAACCAGCGTGGTGTAGTGGTTAAGAGCGGTGGACTCATAATCTGGTGAACCAGGTTCTTCTCCACATGCAGCTGCTGGGTGACCTTGGGCTAGTCACACTTCTCTGAATTCTCTCAGCCTCACTCACCTCACAGAGTGTTTGTTGTGGGGGAGGAAGGGAAGGAGATTGTTAGCCGCTTTGAGACTCCTTAGGGTAGTGATAAAGCGGGATATCAAATCCAAACTCTTCTTCAATGCAAATAATAACTTTGGCTAAGAGTCTGGAAAGATCAAATTATCTTCCCAGAGCCACAAACAGCTGCCCATGTTCTTGGCTGGACAATGTAGCATAAGACTGTAAGTACTTCTCAAAGAGGCAGGGACAGTTTTGTATCTCAAGCCTATTTGCTAAATCCATATTCCTATAATCAATTTTCGTTTAGCTGAAGCATTTACTTGCTAATTCAAATCTGATGAAGTGGAACTACAAGTGCATATAAGAGAGCAATCTCTGAAAGTGGAATTATATTAAACCGGTATTCCGTATTCCTCTGCAGTTTCTAGTTGCCCTTTTGAGTTTGTTATTAGTGCAGTTATATCTGTGGTGATGGAAAAGAGTTATGGGCAGATGACACAAGTGTACGATAGCATATCATACATGACACTAACTGAATGAGAGCTGAGGGTGTAGGTATATACACATTTATGTTGCCCTTGGTCGGGGCAGACTATGGCAATATGGCACCCTGAGTGAGGCCAAGAAAAGGCCGCCCTCCAAATATTTCTTTTCATTCCTTTCTCCCTCTGGCCTTCCCTTCTGTGCCCCCTTGGCTCGGTTACCTGTGCGGAAGAACCGCCTGCACCACCCTAAATCCAGCATTGCCTTGGTCTTTCTTGGACATTATAGCACACAACTGGAAACATGGGCGACCTTGAAAGGCAGTTGCATTTTCCCACTGGAACAAATGACAACAAAAATCAGATCCTATCATCCCTGCCAGCTTTGTGTATGGGTAATGATCCACAGAAGATAAAACCACAGGCACATGTGAATTACAAGAGTTTCACTTCAACTCTGTCATAAAATTCAGTTACGGAGGATAAACGCCCAAGAATATACCGTATTTTTCGCTCCATAACGTGCACCGGACCATAACGCGCACTTAGTTTTTAGGGGAGGAAAACAAGACCATCCTGGAATGTAATGCTGGGAATCCCTCTATTGTAGGCTCAGGTTATATATATATGTGTAACTAAACCATATATCCTAAAGACACCACCGTCTCTGCTGTACCTCATTTTGTGAAAGGAAACACAGACCCTGGGTAAAGCATGCCTGGAACTCCCTGGAATCTCACGCCACTCAGAGATTGGGGTGTGTGTGTGCAACAATAGTCTTTCACATAAAATGAAAACATTATTCATGGCTATATTCTAGAAAGTCAGAGCACAGACTATGAGCTTGAAATGGGAGAGAACAGCATTATTCTGTTACAGTCCATCAGAATACAGTGGTACCTCGGGTTACAAACACCTCGACTTACAAACACTTCGGGTTACAGACTCCGCTAACCCGGAAGTGGTACCTCGGGTTAAGAACTTTACCTCAGGATAAGAACAGAAATTGTGTGCTGGCGGCATGGCGGCAGCAGGAGGCCCCATTAGCTAAAGTGGTACCTCAGGTTAAGAACGGTTTCAGGTTAAGAACGGACCACTGTATGTCTTTGCAATAAAATACTAACACAAACAAGAAAGTTCACATCTTATGTCCTACAGGCTGGCTTCCAACAGAAAGGAGCAAGGTGGAGTGTTATGCCATTTCTGCTTGCAGTTTACTGGCTTGCGAAGCAGGTCAAATATAAATGGCATACAACGGAACAAACACAATTTTGATATTGCTGAGGTGACACAATGTGCTTTAATGTACGATTAGATTGGAAAAAACAACAGAGTTTGGATTAAGAATGATTAATGAACACAAATAAAACCAACGTTAGAAAAAACAAGGAGCCGGATGAAAGAATCAGCGGTATATGTAAATAGCAAGGAAGCCAACTCAGATGAAAGGTTTTGCTACTCCAAGAGCATGGCAGCATGCTCAACTGATTTTAGTAGGCTGCTAGATGAGAAAAGCAAATACACACACACACACACACACACACACACACACACACACACAGCATTTGTAGGAAAAGCAAATACAAGCTTAAGAAAGGCAAGCAGTTCCTAGGCAAGCGAACACAATGCTTCACTTTTAAACTACTGAATATAACAAAGTGGCTCAGTTCGTAACATAATACTAAGCCAAACCATGGCTTAGTGCAAACGTGTGGGCTCCTAGAAAGGAGATCACAGCCTGCTTTCCTCCTCCAGTCCTGCTGCTTCTGTAAACCAAGAACAGCTTGTGAGAAAGACGACAAACCATCAGCCCTCATTCCAACAGCAAGCTAAGGCAAACCATAGTTCCATTCGCAATCTATCATTTGCCAAAAATATCAGCTGCAATTAGTATGCACCCTATTACATAACTATGTAGAGCAGGGGTCAGCAAACTTTTTCAGCAGGGGGCCGGTCTACTGTCCCTCAGAATTTGTGGGGGACCAGACTATATTTTGGGGGGGGGGGGGAATAAACGAAATCCTATGCCCCACAAATAACCCAGAGATGCATTTTAAATAAAAGGACACATTCTACTCATGTAAAAACACGCTGATTCCCGGATCGTTCGCAGGCCGGATTTAGAAGGCGATTGGGATCCGGCCCCCGGGCCTTAGTTTGCCTACCCATGATGTAGAGCAATAAAAAAGTAAACAAACTACCAAGGAGATACCAGATATGGATGATGCTTGTACTGCAGTGTTTAAAAGGACATGTGAAACACGTTTTAAAATCCAGGATGCTTATCCAATGCACCAGTGGTACCAGATGCCCAAACAGGACTTTACACTGATGAAGAAACTTGCACAGCCTTTTGTTTTTGTTTTTACCTCCAGGCCAAGTGTGATATGATTTCTGCACAGGCAGTGGGGCTTGCAAGCTTCCCCCCCCCCTCAAAGCAACTTATCTAAAGGCAAGTCACTGCTGAAATTTGGGGGCTGAAGGCATTTCAAACCCTCAACAGAGCAAAAGGAATTTGCAGTAAGAAAAGTAACAAGGACCCCCCCCCCATTATGCACACTCACAAGCTATTGTGTATGCATGTATTTTATCTTCAAGTTGCCACCCACCAACAGGTTTAGCAGTTTGAGGTTCAACTCACTAGGATGTTTTCTAGGGGTTAGGGGAGATTGCATCTATGCTAAAGATTCATTGTTCATTGTCACACAGCTGTTTGAAACGTTATTTATTGTTTAAAGCAGTGAGAAACAGAGTTTCAATGCCCAAATGTTTTTTCCAGATGCTGGAGGGGGGGTGTATTTAACACTGGTCTCAGCTCAATGCCAATGGTGCAATACAGTATTCAATTCCTACTTAATTCCACTTTTTAAAACATGGTGTGCTCCCAAGATGTCAAGGCCAGCAGGAAGGCAGTCTCTAAACAGCTGCATTTTAAAAGAATGAAAAATTAAATTCAGTTTGCCTTTTTTTAAAAACACACACACACACACACTGATAACAACTGTGGTACAGAATGAAAGCACTCAGACTACAGAGAAAAAGATAGTGTGTTGTTGTTTTTAAGTTCCTAAAAATGGCACCGCAAAGTAATCACCACCCAAACATCACATTATTGCTATAAACATACACCAAGGATGGAGTAACGTTTTTCAGCAATCATCTCCACAACAGAGTAAAAACTACACATTTTTCTAGTGCTTGAACGTTCTCTAGGCATTGCATAACCTTTAAAAAGCAATACAGTCTCTACCTGCAGGCTCAGAATCTTATAGGCAGACTTAAGAATAAAATGGAGGAGGAGGGAATAGGATGGCTGGCAAATTCAGGCACTAATGCTTAATACGGTTACATAAATGTTTGACCAGGTGAAATGGCCGTTGAAAAGAGGCACCTTCTGAGAGTGGAAGAACGAAACGGCTACTTGTCCCAGCCAAGGCAATTGTGGGGAATCATGCCCTCTCACCTCTTCCTCTTCTGTAGCCAGATTTCCAAACACGAAATAAATGGCAGCTTGGAATACCCACGTGTTAAGACATATTCCTGCTTGCCAAGACATTATAACTGCTGCACAGTTCTCCCTGAAAGAAAACACAACTCTCGAATCTATGGTGCCCATGTATACCTGCACATACAGTTGCATGCTAGGTTATTAAGCACCAGTCTCTGAGAAGATACACTTCGGAAGTTCTCGCTCATTTTGCATATCCTTTTCTGAACAGTGGACACATTGCAGTACAACATTTGGCTGTTCTGAAGGAGACAGTTCCTGGCTCAGAGCATGGGAGTAATACTGTGGGTCATCTTGCAGAGAGAGAAAAGGATTGCCTATCTTCTGAGCATGATGGAGAAGGGAGAGCAGATTTGTAGTGAATGTTCACAGAACAGGAAAGCTATAAGAATATATTGAATAAAACATTTATGACACATTGGAACACTAAAACACACGAAGCATGCAAAGGCCGCTTTACTAGAGGCTGGTTTCTGGGGGATAAATTGGGTATTATGAAACACACAGCAAAAATGAGTTCATATACACTGAACGCTAGCATACATCAACAACCAGTGTCCGTCATTCTTTCTAGTGATGGACACTGTTTAAAAAAAAAGACACGCAAAAGAGTCATTCCACTTTGAGGTTTTTACAATCAAGCAGTATACAGTGGTACCTCGGTTTAAGAACAGCCCTGTTTATGAACTATTCGGTTTACGAACTCCACAAAACCAGAAGTAGTGTTCGGGTTTGCAAACTTTACCTCGGTCTACGAATGGAAGCCGCACGATGGAAGGGCACTGGCAGCGGGAGGCCTCATTAGGGAAAGCGTGCCTTGGTTTAAGAACGGTTTCGGTTTAAGAACAGACTTCAGGAACGGATTAAGTTTGTAAACAGAGGTACCACTGCATAAATATTTTGAAATAAAACACTTAACACAGAAATTTTCAGGCAAATTTCTTGTTTTGTGTGTAAAATATGTATATTAAACAATTCTGTGTTGGACAAACTTGTGTCATTTCTTGCAGCATTTAAACTCATTGATTTTGTATAAATACACCCCACCACTGCCACACCCAAATATCCTTTAATAAGCAGGCTCTCCCTTTCATTTTTTTAAGACAACCAGCTTCCGACCTACGATTGCATTTCAGTCTCTACAGAACTAGTGGGGTATTTTTCACTAAACACTCTTTTTGAAAATTTAAACCGTTAAAGGCGTTTTGAATACAGAGGCACAAACAATTGAGAAACAAGTCTTCAAATGCATTTCAGGCTTAGCATTCGATTTTTATGTAAATGATCCATGCAAACTCCAGTACGATGGACAATGCAAAGCCCAGACAAAATTAGATCCTGGCACAAGGACACACAGCCTGCTTACTAATTATTCCTTTATAAAAGCACTGTCTGTGGACTGTTCAATTTTTATTTTTTTTCCCCCAGAGTAAAAGAATCCCAATTGGTCTTTCACAGGAAATTCAAGGGAAGGAAATTCAAATCAGATGTCAGTGATGAAAAAGTCCATTAAGCAAGATTCCAGAAATAAGTCACATGCCATTTTAAAGGAAACACTGTATTAAATCATACACAAGAGGAGACTGATGGACTGAACAGGCTGTATATTTTTGTATACAAGAAATGTTTGTGTGGAAAACAAAAACAAATGCCTTTTGTACATGTAGAAGAATTTATATCACCAAGATATCCATACTTCTCACAACTCTAAGTCATATGAAGTTTTGAAGGCACTTTTTTTTTTAGAAGGAGACTGTAACTAGAGATTTATAATATCATTTTATTTACAAATACGGTATACAAGCTGAACAAGAGTAAGATGGGAGCAAGGAAGACAACAACCCAGATATGCTCATAATTCACTCTCCAAAGCAAAAGGCAGCAGACTTCTGCACATTTCTTACCTATTTCTTATCAAGGAAAACATAAATCCCACCTTGAGTAATAGGTGACCTTCAATTTCCAGTAGACAGGAATAGCTATGCCAAAAGACACTGTGCAAATTAATTTTAAATTTTGTTTTAAAATTGTGAGAGGGGGGATTCTATTTTCATTATTTTGTGAGCTGGCCAGTACTAAAGGATAGGATAATAAATGTATTAAATTACATATAAATATATAATCCTATGCATGTTTATTCAGGATAAAGTTGCATTGAGATCAGTAAGTCACAGCCTTAATAGCTGCAACAGGATGAGAAACCCCAGTCCAGTGGTCAGCAGCCACCACAGACCTGAAAGCTTCCTGACAAGTGAGCTGCCACTCATCTCAGCTCAGGCCACAGCTCTATGTATGGGTGAAGCAAAACTTCTCCTTCCATTCAATGTATACAAGTTCCTGCACACACGAGGTCTAGAGCAATGCAACAGAGCAAGACTAATACCTTCATAGGAAAAGCCCTGCAGCATTTTAAAATGTTAATGGTGCAAATAAAGTTGAACTATATGTTCCAAAATATTGGCACTGCGGTACTGATGATATTCTAGCTCCCATTTCCTCCCAACAGAGCAAGTGTACTACAACTTAATAAGTTATGGCTGCTTTCTGAAGAACATCCATAACGGAGCATGTTCCTTAGATCCATTTGTTTGCCCCTCAACTAATGGCTGACATCTGCTGGTGCCAGTTTTTTGTTTGGAAATTTAAACAAATAACGCCTTTTGGAAATAGGAGAGTGAAATAATTGATGACTAGAGAAATATTAGGCCACATGTTGGATATGAAATAAAATTCCATATCTGTATGTTTTAAAGATTATTAAATTCCAGCAATACCACCATTTGCTGGGCGTTTAACATACCAACTGTTACTTTGTGGTGATTTCAATGACTTGTTTCAGGTACAAACTATGTTTCTTGATTCTTACACTACCGGTAGAAGGAATTAATGAGGTAATGTTGTGGGGAAGAGGCTCAACTGTCTAAGAATGCCCCCTGCCAGCCACTCAGAGAAATACACAAAACAGAATAGGAAATGAAAATGAACCATAATCAAGCCAAGAAATAAAAGCACTGAACGATTAAAAGTACATACCCTCCAAAATTTCTCCAATGAAAAGAGGGACATCCCATTCCATAATGATAATTTTACTATTTATACCCCCTCACACACACACATCTTACTGGGTTGCTCCAGCCACTCTGAGAAGCTTCTAACACATATAAAAATGTATTAAAACATTAAACATTTAAAATACTTTCCTATACAGGATTGCCTTCAGACGGCTCGGGGGTTGGATAACTCGATACCCTCCAACATCCTAAGGAAATAGGCACATCCTAAGGCAGTGGTGGCTAACCTTGGCACTCCAGATGTTTTGGGACTACAACTCCCATCATCCCTGACCACTGGTCCTGTTAGCTAGGGATGATGGGAGTTGTAGTTCCAAAACATCTGGAGTGCCAAGGTTAGCCACCACTGTGGAAAAGCGGGACATTTTGGGATCAAATCAGAAACCGGGACAGCTTCTCGAAATCAGGAAAATAGGGACACTTGGAAGGTCTGGAAGTAATTCAAAGGAGCAGAATGACTTAAACCTGTAAAAACATTTTGATTGCAATCACAAAACACTTTATATCTATCCGATTTCCATCCTATTCAAGGAGATCAGGGAAACACACATTAAATTATTTCATGTAGTCTTCAAACACCCACCCACCCACCCACCCAGCTGTCTTATCACATACAGGTACACACTATGTGAAGGCAGGCAGGCTAGTAAAATATTGTGGGGCCTGGTAAGGTTTTTCTTGTTGCTAGTTACATATAAGCAATATCTGATCCACGTCTACAGTGTTTGGTTTTCAGTTAAGGGCACTACATATGCCTTAAATAGACAAATGGTAACCCATTATTTCAGTGTGAGGAGACCATTAATGTTCTTTTGGGCAGCCATCCAAAATCAATTTGCATTGCAGCTTGAAATAAATTTAACCCCCAGTGATAAGTCTTGATTTCTGTTTTTAGTGCAGATAAAAGCTACTTGTATAAGCTGAAGTAATCAATCACAATCCAAGTTAGACTGGTTATAAATAGTAGGCATTCCAGTTTCAACGTGACAAAGAGAAAACACAGTTAGCTCTAAAAGAGGCCCACCTTGGCACCACTGAATATAGGAATTTGCAGGCAAGATGAACTTCCATTTCTCAATAGTGTTGGGATGGCGGCAGTCTGAGAATAAATATGGGAAGGGCACTCCTGGAAAAGCTATATTTGCTCAGGGGTTAACTACCTTCTGCAAAAACATATTCCCAAATGATAGCGTAGGAAGAGAAAATATGGTTCTTGTATACTATTTCCAAGCCTGATTTTGCTCATTTTGATCTTAAAGGTCCTTCACAGCTTTAGTGTCACCCTCCCCCAGACGCCAACTCTGGGTGACTCCTACCCTCCACCTCAATGGTGCTGGTGCATGGCTACTAAGTCTTTTTTTATTATTATGTGGGAACCTTGTTCCAGGAGTTGTAATTCTGTTTTTAGCCTGTTAATCCATTTTAGCCCTCTTTTAATCCTGAGTTCCATACTACGTTGTGGGCATCATATCTCATTATTATTTAGTTGCTGTATTTTAAAGCTTGTTTTACATCAAGAACTTTTAGTTTCAAAAGAGAAGAGATGTGTAAACACCGACAAACAAACAAAAATGCGACTCTCCAAATGTTGTTCGACTACAGCTCCCATTAAATAAGACACTTGTGGCTTGGATTATAAAATTTAAGGAGATCTGGTCAGATCACTGAACCTCAGTAGCATGTGAAGGAGGATTGGAAACTAAAGTCTTGGGGGCCAATGAGGTGTGAATTCTGCCTGCTGATGCAGAAATAAAACTGGAAGGAGAGGGATATATGCGCCCAGTTCTCTGAGCTAATTCTGTATTAGAAGATGTCGTGTGGCCAGTGGATACGTGGTTCTGGGAAAGAATGGCATAGTCACGGTTCAAACTGCACAAGTAGAAAAGGCTCCCCACTTCAGACCTTTGCCCCCCAAAAGATGGCACGTTGGGAGTCTGCACGCCTAGCTACATGTAGCAGACCTTTGCCTCTCCAATCCACAGCAGCATCTAGTTTTGTTTGCTTACATAAAGGGAAACTTCATTTCAAAGGCAGGTCCACATGCTCTTCCTCTCACACATGCATATAACAACAACAACAACAACAACAACAATTTATTATTTGTACCCCGCCCATCTGGCTGGGTCTCCCCAGCCACTCTGGGCAGCTTCCAGCAAACATTAAAATACATTAACACATCACAGATTAAAAACTTCCCTAAACAGGGCTGCCTTCAGGTATTTTCTAAATGTCATGTAGTTGTTGATCCCTTTAACCTCTGATGGGAGGGTGTTCCACAGGGCGGGTGCCACTAACGAGAAGGCCCTGTGCCTGGTTCCCTGTAGCTTTGCTTCTCGCAGTGAGGGAACCGCCAGAAGGCCCTCGGCGCTGGATCTCAGTGTCCGAGCTGAACGGTGGGGGTGGAGATGCTCCTTCAGGTATACTGGACCGAGGCCGTTTAGGGCTTTAAAGGTCAGCACCAACACTTTGAATTGTGCTCGGAAACGTACTGGGAGCCAATGTAGATCTCTCAGGACCGGTGTTATGTGGTGTTATATCTCTCTCACACATGAGCATATATATATATTCACCCCTTCTCCCTTACAAAAACTCACATGAGCGAGCACCTGCATTCTCATGCACGTAAAGCACACACTCTGGCGTCCGTAAGAAGTCATACAGAAAAATGGACACACAACCTCAATCTCATTGGCAAGCACATTTATTTATTTGAAACATTTCTTATCCGCTATTCGCTGCACATGCAATTCCATGGGCTCTTACCCTTTAAAACAAATTGAGATACATCCTACAAGTACTATGAACAAGGCAGATACTTACAAGCAGCCAACTAAAATAAACACCAGCAATAGCGATATAGTCCATCAAAAGTCTGGACAAATTTGCACAGAGGCAAATGAGAAACTCTTGTTTCTCATTCATACAATCGAATGCAGCACACTTTCTTGTGGGACTTTTTGCGGCTTTGCCCGCCTGTATGTGTACATATACACGTTCTTGTTCACCTGGCCTCTCTTCATCTAGCAGATGTATGCCAACACTCTCTTGTCGTCACACTCTCACTCAGCTACAAGCTGACTCACAAACACACCCTCAAACACCTTCTTACTCACATATGCACATACCCATGCTAACTTTCTTTTCTCTCACACCTTCAGGCGCATACTTTCATGTGCATTCTCTCTCTTACATCTGCACAAACTCTCTTGCTCAGTCACATGTTCTCAACGTTGAATACATATGGAATTAGACACTCTTACTTTGCAGATTTTTACTCATGCAGGACACTTGTGTTCTCCTCCTCTCTCTTGTTGTCTGTGTGCACATCCTGACTCTTGCATGCACACACTCCTGAATTCACACACATTCGGCCACTCCTTCTCCTTCCCTCATATGCTTGCCCTCTGTCCAGCACACATAAAAACTCTTACAGATCCTCCTGCTCTATCACATTGCAAATTCCTTTTGAGAAAGTTACCAATGGGCACAATCTAGCTAAGCCTCATTTAGACAATGGAATGGGACCTGGTCACGACTAATGTACACTCCTGTACTAAAAGCTCCTTAAGTAAAAAACAAACAAACAAAACAGTAAAATATCATCATCATCAATATGCCACCCATGTGACTGGGTTGCCCCAGCCACTCTGGGCGGCTCCCAAGTAATGCAACTAACAAAAGATTAAACATGCATGAATCAACAGCAACCAAGCAAATGAGAATGTTTAAGGTATTAGGAGTTGAGGAAGACAGGGAAAAGATGGGTGCATGCTACAAAATTGTACAGTAAATTGCCAAGGGATATGGCACCTACCCCCAGTCCATAGTAGCTAAACAGCAGGTAGGGAGCACAATGGGCACGTAGAGTTGGCTTCCTCTCAGCCCATGGAAGGATGCAGCACACCTGAAGTTGTGGCATTAGCAACTCACTCGCCAAGCCATGGTCATTTAACCAGCTGTGGAAGTTTGGCTTTGCAACAAACCCTCATCAAAAAAGCAGCAGTTACCCTTTTGGCAATGCCTTCATAGTATTGCTTAACTCACTCTTTTCCATATACCATTACTTTCCAATCCATTGCCTGGGAAGGAACACACACTCATTCTTTCATTTTTACAGTCTGTGCAGAGGAGCAAGATTCCAAAAGCTCGATCTGCTCAGCTGATAACAACAATAACTCCTCTTAGGCTTTCCTTAAACGGAATTGAGAATGCATATGAGTTTCCTCTGTAGTGAGAGTGTATCGCGTTTGCACCCCAAGGAATTTTCAGAATGCAGTTTCAAGAAAACAAAAACAAAATAATAAATAATAGACTGATTTTTCCTTCTGTACAATTCTGGCATAAAGACTTAACTTGCACACAGGCTAATTTAAATTTCTAAACAGATTTTACATGCTAGTTATTTTAGTAGTCCAATTCGAATAAATCATAAAAGCACAACCAAATATGTTATGGAAACAAGATGTTTTCGAATACCAGTCCTCAATAACAAAGCAAGTGCTGGGGACTGATTATTTACAAAAATAAAAATTTAATGATGTTCTCTCAGATGAAAATAGCTACCTGGTGTTTTCCTATGGACTATGATTTAAAGTATTAATTACTATCTGAGTTGGGGGGGGAGGGAAAAACACACACAAAAAATCAAGACTTTTCAGTGAACTAAAAGTGTACTCACAGTGTTGGCAAGTTCCAGGTAACTTCCTCCAACTGAATTACTAAAATTGGAAGCTTGTGTAAGAAGTCTCTGCATTGCAACTTGTTGATTCGTGGCATTGCCTCCATAGTCCAATAACTTCTGCAGAGTTGAACGACTGTGCAAGTCAGGGCTCTGAAGGTCTCTAGCTCCAGAATCATATTCCCAACTTTCTCTAGCTCCCGAGAGGGTACCTGGGGAAAAGGGGGGGGGGAGGCTAGTTTATTAGAAGGAACTGAACAGTCCAATTCCACATCTTCTCCACTTTGGTGATCACAGAAGTTGAGATCTTGAAGAAACCTTCATGATAGTACCTTCCTTCCTTCCAATCTCTTCCCAAACCTCACATTTTCCATGGAGTTCTTGGGACAAGGCCCTGGTCCTCGGCCCCTACTGAAATTAAATACATATAAGTAATCTGAATGCATGCTCTTTCTCTGCTTAATTTCACTTCATCCATAAACTCCTGGGCTGAATATGATATTTTAAGTTTCCTTTGCTCTTTTTTTTCAGGGGCCTGTCTTCTTGCTGCTAATTTGTAATGCCCCACGCACATGACTGATAGTCTATTGATAATAATTCAACCCTTTGGTCGCAAAGGCACTCCAGCACCAATGACTCTTCCAAGAAGACCAACACTACACCACATGAATCTTCTACTCTTCTTCAGTCTTTGTGCAACAGATACCGTTACACTTCAGAACAGACCCTTTTGCATGTTTTTAATGACCTGCACCAATCACCAGACCAGTGTTGCTGTTGTTTTGCCTGCCTGTTCACTTCAGTCTTCTCTCCTTTGTGTGGTCTGACTACAGACCCCAGATGGACTTGAGGAGCCTTATAATGGCCCAGTTCATTCCATGCTAGTGGTGTGCATGGAAACAAACTTCTATACCGGCATCCCGCTTTGTTAACTCAGGTCTAGCAGAGGGTCAACAGGGAAGCAAATCACATCCCAAATAAATTACATCAAAATTCCACAAATTTTGATTGAGTGCACTTCCAGATAAGTGATCTCAAGCCACAGTAGAAGTATATACCAGAAGGACCACCTCTCTCCATGTGAATCTACAAGGACCCTGAGATCATCTTCTGAGGCCCTTCTTCATGTGCCTCCTCCATGAGGGATCTGGAAGGTGGCAACACAAGAACGGGCCTTTTCTGCTCTTCCCAGGGAAGTTCAGCTAGCACCTTCATTATATACCATTAGGCGCCAGGCGAGAGCCAGGCCATTGACTGATTGACATCTGATGCCCTTTTCAAATGTGTTGTGAAACGGGAGATTATTGAGTTGTCCTTGTTTTTATTATTTATTTTCTTTTTTTCATATTGTGATTTTATTATGAGAATCTCCCTGAGATCAATGGGTATAGGTTGGTATACAAATATAAAATAATAAATAAGAATAAGAATAATGTATCTAACACGGATACCTTGTCACCATTCAACACTTCCCAATATTCAGTTCAGAGATTTGATTACTGGGCCTCAAAACAACTACCCTGATACCGTAATACTTCTACAGCTAATAGAAGAGAACATATTCTGTTGAGCACAGACTGGAAAAAAATGTTCTGCTGAGACTGTGAGTTTATTAGATTAAAATGTAAGGATAAGTAGGCCATAAACTCTTGAAGTAGCAGCAGAGAAACTGTTTTATTGAACCATTCACATTTACTTATGTGCACATATTAATAAAGCTTTACTGAGTACACATTCAACATTCTGAGCTCCCAAGCAGAAACAATCGCCGCCGCCACTACCAACAGCATAATCAGCTCAGAAAGGTATGAAACACCCCAGAAATGCTAAAACTGACCACAGAAATTACGACAGTATATTGAAGTGTTGGTCGCAATTCATATCAAACTAGTAAAATACCTCCCAGTATGCTCCATAGGGAAGAAGGTAATTCTTAACAATCCCATGTAGGGTAAAGTCACCCATTTCTAATTGTTGAAAGGAAAACCAAAGAATTGGCAACTCCAGTTTCTCCACTCCCCCAAGAGAATATTGCCCATCCTCATTTTTAACTTTTTCATGGTGTTCCCCAGTGCATACCTCGGTTGGTTAGAGAGTGTGGTGCTGATATTGCCAAGATTACAGGTTCAATCCCCATATGGGACAGCTGCATATTCCTGCATTGCAGGAGGTTGGGATAGATGATCCTCAAGGTCCCTGCCAACTCTACAATTCTATTACCTTAATTTTATTTCCTGGTTATCTACCAGCACCCTTCACTCCAACGCCAGAACTTCCATATACCCTAAATGTCAGCCTCCCTCACAGCAGCTTCCTTCCCGACACAAATAACAGCTGGATTAAGATGGAGAGACAAAACTGTGAAAGCAGGAGTTCCCAGTCCTAACTCTACCTAGAAATGTGATTTTATTTTATTTTATAAAAAAAAACACCACATAACAGCAAAGTATGTACACTTCTTCAGATACATGCATGCACACGAAAGCTCATACCAAGAACAAACTTAGTTGGTCTCTAAGGTGCTACTGGAATGAATTTTTTTTATTTTGTTTCAACTACGGTAGACCAACACGGCTACCTACCTGTAACTAGCAAAGTATGTATTTAACACAATATGCAAGTCATGATAAACCTCCTTTACACGCAAGTTAAGAAACTTCCTTTACAATAAACCACTAAGAAAAAATGAGCTTATAACCCTTGAGGGGTGGAGCTTCAAAAAACAAAATAGTATAGCTTTACCTTCCATTTTAGGACGCGGGTGGCGCTGTGGTCTAAACCACAGAGCCTAGGGCTTGCCGATCAGAAGGTCGGCGGTTTGAATCCCCGCGACGGGGTGAGCTCCATTGCTCGGTCCCTGCTCCTGCCAACCTAGCAGTTCGAAAGCACGTCAAAGTGCAAGCAGATAAATAGGTACCGCTCTGGCGGGAAGGTAAACGGCACCAGAAGCAGCTTAGTCATGCTGGCCACATGACTCGGAAGCTGTACGCCGGCTCCCTCGGCCAGTAAAGTGAGATGAGCGCCACAACCCCAGAGTCGTCCGCGACTGGACCTAACGGTCAGGGATCCCTTTACCTTACCTTCCATTTTACAGGGAAGGTTGAAATACGAACTTGAGTATCTTAAAAACCTAACGTAGCCATACCATCTCTTAGTAACCTTAAGCATACCCATGATGGTAAGTTTTGCTGGGATATTTACAGGAGTGTGTTTGACTGACCTAGCTGAACAGTTTTATGTTTGTTTACACAGTCTGCATCACATTTTCAGTTAAATTGATCAAATTTGCTCAAAATGATTAAGTGTGATAGAAACCAAATAGTGAAGTGTCGAACGATTAGTAGCAATTATGCACCTTTTTAAAAAAAATTAAATAAGCATTTTGGTTCACACCATATCAATGAAGTCTGTTTTCAGTCTTCCTAAGACTTGTTTAAAAAACAAACAAAGAGTATTTTAAGATGCTGGACATAGTGCAGGATAAAGTTATTTTCAAAACAATCTAGACACAAGTCTATATAAAATGCTTTTTCCTGCAATAAAAATACATATATCAGCTTGAGGACATACTATTTATAAACATCTGTTTTCTCCACTACTTCGATCCTCTGGCATCAAACACATTTTCCCCTTATGCCTTTTCTTTTTAACTGAAATCAATAGCAGGTGATCTTCAGTTGTAATGGACAATTGATCACAAGGAGATGAGTGTGTTTATCACATTCTAACATTATACTGAGTGTAGGAAACAGCAACTTGGACTTCTGATGCCTGTTAGGTCATTTTGCATAGCTACACACTAGATGTAAATGATTTTTCAAGTACTCTAACACCTTTGTGAGACAAGAGTGCCTTGTAAGATGTTCTCAGCTGCCAGTATTTTAGTTTTTGACTTGAGACAAAAAAATTAAAATACCTGGTGCCCTGACTAATCAGGCTCATATTTTCAATTGGTCAAACCATTTCCTAAAAATAAAATATAAATTAAACCAAATAGGTTAACTGGATAAAACAGATCAGTTATAGATTTGTATGATGTCAAGATGAACAAGAGCAGAGGAAAAGCTAATTCATTTATTTAGACTAATGGTGCAGCTACAGAAATGAAGAACATACTTCTTGGTAAACTACAAAGAAAGCGGAAGAGAGAAATCAATAGCAGAAAACCACAAAGGGTAGTTCCAAGCACACAAAACCAAATCCTATTTCATGCCAAGCCCAATCATTCTTCTTGGGATAAATTCATAACATTTTGTGAACTACAAACAGGCCATAGCACAAAGATTGTTATTTCTTTACAAAGTTCTTTACTTGTAAACAGGGTGGATAAAAATCAATGATTTTTTTTTAAAAAAAAAAAATCGGATTTTTTTGATTTAAATTGGATTTTTTAAATAAAATGTTTTTGGAGGAAAAATCTTTCTAAATATAGTCTTCTATTTAAGTTACATTGTAGTCCAAAGGCGATTCATCAGGAAATAAGGATTTGTTTTAAGTTTATCAAGTGTGCTAAAAGTTTTTTTTTTTAAATGTTTAACCACATCAGTTAACAAACATGGATACATATGCTATCATGTTATTGTTTTAGTTAAATAAATTGTTTAAATGGTTATTAAGGAAATGATTATTTTTCTCCTTCCAATAAAGTACAGCAGAAAAGTTGTCCAAATATGAACAGCTAACTTATTAAACCTCACCATAATTTCATAATTATCTGTCTATGTATTTCTAGTAGTATAACCAAATCAGTAATTTTTGATATAACTGTAAAAACCACCCTGAAAATTTATTATTCCAAAAATGAAACCTTCATATGGTTGTAAATATTAAGATTATACCAGCAAGAATGAGTCTTTCTGTAAAAAAAAATATTTAAATCAAGTCTTACTGACTAGTGATTTAAATCAAGCCTTACTGACTAGTGATTTAAATCCTGATTTAAATCAATTTGATTTAAATCAAATCCACCCTGCTTGTAAATATCCTGTGACTCTTTTGTGGTTGATTATGATGTCCTCCTTTCGAAGCACCCTATCGAAACTTACTAGCTTCAGGGTAAGTGAACACAAATACAAGAAGGTTCAATATTGTTCTATGTTCTATAAAGTCAAGAATGCCCTACTGTAAAAAATGGCAGCATCCCACAGCGAAGGTAGGAGCAAGAGGCCCTTGATCTACACACATGGCTTACAAGAACCAGCTTTCTACACAAGAGTTGTGACATAACCTGGCTTATGCATAAACAGGGTTGTTTTTTTCAGCTGGAACTCACCAGAACTCTGCTCCAGCACCTCTCAGGTGGGTGCCACTGCCATTATAAGAAAACAAGGGAGGCGTTCATGGAGTTCCGGCACCTATTTTTCTAGAAAAATAGCACTGTGTATAACCACAAGTACGCTTGGGAAATAACTGCGTTTTGGTTACTATGTGCACATTAAAATATTTACTAAATATTTAGTAACCATTTTATCTATCTTGGGGGCTCACGGAATAATCTTATTTAGCTGTTCAATCTTTAATACTCATTAAGTTCATTGCATAGCCTTGAGCAAATTGCTATTTCCCAATCCCACTGAAAATCTTGCTTCAAAGGCAAAAATGTGTTAACTTCAGAATGACACAAGCCCTTGGAGGCCTGTAGGGTCTTGTTTGTAAAATATTTTAAGGATAAAATATCCTGTATTTATAGCTACTTTGATTTGGACACTATTTTTTGCCAATCTTGTTGAAAGCACCGTCTTATTTAGGTGGCTGAATGAGTTTCAGTTGTTGATGCCCAAGGGTATTGTAAAGGCATATGGAGGGATAAAACCTACCTCTTATTGTGCTCAACTTCCCCTGAAATATCAGGTTGGTAGTTTAGGGGTGCTGTTAGCCTTATCCAAGCAGTCTCTATAACTCTGGCACAAAGCACCTTTCAAAAGCTTAGGTTAATGCACCAGCTACAGCCTCTCCTGAATAAAGACAGTCTAGGCAATGGGTCCCCAGACTAAGGCCTGCGGGGCTCATTTATGTGGCCCCCGGCAACCCCCGCCACCCGCCCTTATCAGCGCCACGCGGCTGCCCATCTCCGGGTCGGCGAGGCACCGGAAATAGCTTTTGCGCATGCGCAAAACATCATTTCCGGTGCACTTCCAGGTCTGTGGAGGGCTGTGTGCATGCACACAAGCTATTTCCGGTGCCACGCCGTGCCAGAAGTGCGCCGGAAATGACGTTTGCGCATGTGCAAAAGCTATTTCCAGTGCCGAGCCGTGCCGGAAAAAGCGCGTGCGTATGGGCGTGCTCCCCCGCCCTCCAGGCGATCGGCGCTGGACGAACCGGCCCGAGGCGAGGTAAGTCTGGGGACCCCTGGTCTAGGCGCAGTTATTCCTGCACCGATAGCATCTCATTTCAAGTACTACAATTCAGAGTACATGGTGTTGCTTGCTGGAGAAATGCAGTTAGTGCAGAGCACATCAGTAAGTTGATTAATTGAAATAAGACAAATGGAACACATCTCTTCAGTTCACAAAAAGTTGTGCTGCCTTCCCATCTGTTCCTATGCACAATTCAAAGTGCAGATATTGACCCTAAGTGGCTGGTACATTAAGGACCAGTTTTCCTTGCATGAAACCACCTGGGTGTTAAGAATGGTCTCTAATGCTCTGTTCTGGGTCACTCTGACTTCCAAAGGAAGCTGAATTGTGACAGGAAACAGGACTTTTTAAATGATGCCCTCCATTATCATCTCTGCATTTCCTCTACAGGGAATCTGACACTCCCATTATTTTGTAATCAGTGCCTAGTGAACAGCTTTTATTTCGGTTTCTTTCTTCTTTTTGGTATTTAAGAAGGTAAATCTGCTTTTAGGCTGGTATTTTATTTTAAGCTACCTTGCTATGATTTGTCAAAACAATAAGACAAATTATTAAGCAAATTTCACTGTGACCTTATTGTTTTGACCTGTGAACCACTCCGAAAGCATTTTAAGCAAGCATACATGCTCCTTAAATCACCTAAAAAGGGAAGTTAGGATGCAGACATGAGAAAACTATTTTCCAAAAACCAGTACAGTGGTACCTCGGGTTAAGTACTTACGGTAATTCGTTCCGGAGGTCCGTTCTTAACCTGAAGCGTACTTAACCTGAAGCACCACTTTAGCTAATGGGACCTCCTGCTGCTGCTGCGCCGCCAGAGCACGATTTCTGTTCTTAGAGGAGTTCTTAACCTGAAGCGTACTTAACCCAAGGTACCACTGTAATTGTTTTATGTTTTACCATAAAATAAATGTAAAGTAATCATCATTCTATGGCCTTGTTCTGTAAGATTTCTGGCTGCATCTTCTATGAGAAAAATGATACGCAAAATCCCCACTTAATCACGACAATATCTGAACAATCAGAGAACAGCTGCAGCGCACTAAGCCAAGGCAGGAGTTAAATGCCAAAATTTGTATTAACTCCATGCATAATGGTGACTTCTCATATAATTCTTATAGTTCTCAACTATACATAAATCCATTGTATGTCAAAGCACTGCTAAAAAAGAAAAGTATGCACTGTGCTGCTAGACTTTCTTTGAGATACTCATGTAAAGAATAGGCTTAATACATGACTGAATCGCTAAAGAAAATCATGAATCACAAATCAGAAGGATTCAGAGAATTCCAGTTCCACCAAAATCAGAGGAACTTGAACATGAAACTGTGCACTTATTGAAATAAATGGAGGGTGCAACTTTGCCCCAAAGTACAGGCAATGACCCTGTGGCAAGCATGAACCTCTATGGCCCTACCATTGGCCTTGTTTTAAGCAAAATTCACTAGGAAAGGCATAAAGTTGGGTCCGGTTTTCCCAAGGGGGAGTCCGGATTTTTCTCCCTGGGAAGAGCTGGAATTTTAGAGCTTTTCCCCTTGTGCCACAGACAGAGACCACACCAGAGTTATCAAAAGCAAAGCACAGCTTCCCATTTATTGAATCTGTTGCAACAGAGGTTTCCCCCAACGTAACAGGTACGATGCGAAGAAGAACCCAGAACAATGGCGTGCCAGCTCCTATATAGACTTTGAAATTCCCCCCACTTGGCTCAAGACCAACCCCCTATACATCATACATACATCACGGCTACATCATAACTTGGGAGGGTCAGAGGAGGTTACTTGAGAATTTTCCACACCTGGTCATCCCTCCTCGACCCCTCCCAAACACACATTTCTGGATAACAAAAGGTTTCCTGACAAGGGAGTCATCCTGCGGCTTATGTAGATCGTCTATCTTCTGGGCTTATGCAGATCTGATAGTTTGCTTACAGGGAAGTGATAAGTGTCGGAGATATGCATGCAGAGGGGAGTGGAGAGGGAAATTGATCTTAATCTGGGGTCTCCTGTAGGTCACACATAGGTAAGGAAAAGGTTCTATTTCCTTGAAATGGCTTCCCTGATGTCAAGAGTTGTGGTGGTTGAAGTCCAGGAAGCCAGGGTCCCCTCTCTGTTCGTGGGGTACAGTGTAGGAGGGTAGGGTGACCTCTTATGACAGCCTCAACGTACGTGGGGCAGGGGCATGGAGACAGTACGATGGAAATAATAATCACAGTGTGGGAAAGACCCTGGACAGGAGTCCTAGTGGACATTGAAAAGGCCGGGACCTTCAGTCCTCGAAACTGCTTCATCGGGGCAAGACCTGGAAAAGGTTGCAGAACATAACACTAGACCGGAGCTGTGGTTTGTTTCCTTGAATAAGGAGTTAACTTCATTGGCCTTGGGTGACTTATTGTTTTATTTTGCTGACCTAAGCCAGGCTCCAACCCTGACAATGGATGAGTGGTGTTTTATTCTGGGCAGACAAGGCATTTAGCAACAGCACCACCAGGCCAGAGGGTTGGCTGCCCAGTATCCCCAGATTCTGAAATACAGTGGGCAAAGCAGAAAGAGGAAGGGTTCTGATGGACTCCTCTTCACCAATGGATACCAGTCCCACTCCCATCCCGCCCTTGACCCTGGCCCCAACACAAAACATCTTTGACCCACCTCAAAGACATAGAAATGTAGCAGAGGAAGTGTCTGGGGGAACATCCACAAGGAGACATTTACAAAAACAAAAGTCAGATGTGACTCACATAAATTCCAAACTCCCTCCTGCCTTGCACCCACATCTAGACCACATCAGTCTCTCACCTCCAGAGAAGGAGATAAACATTGCACACAAAGCCTACAAAACAATAAAAGGGGCCGAGCCCTTACCTTAACCCAAAGACACCAATGCAGGTGAGCTGGTTTGGGGAGAGAACCCTGAGCAGCTGCAGCCACTCAGGCTGATGGTCTACAGGCTCAGTGGGGCCCAGTCCTGATGAAAATACCTCCCAGAAACAAGAGCAGCTGCTTTTGCAAGGTGGGTAAGGGGCTTGGTCAGTGTTTCCCACACTTGGGTCACCAGCTGCTAGGGATGATAGGAACTGTAGTCCAAAAACAGCTGGAGATCAAAGTTTGGGAAACATTGGGCTTGGTGTTAACCAATACCAGTACCTCTCCTGCTCTTCCAGCCACTTACTTCTCTCCCCCACTTACTTCTGCTTCTGTATGAGGAATTATCAGGGCAGGAATCCCATTTCCAGCTCCAATTTAAAAAATACTTCAGGTGACAGCAAGTCTTTCAAAGCAAGAACACTGGCAATTCTATAGGTAACTTTTGCATACAGAAAAGTTGCTTTCTGGGGCAATAAATGTGATAGATTTGCAAACCTGAAGCCTACAAAATGAGAAGTCCCCTTTTTTTCTCCAACCCACCCATTATTAATGACCAGTTCACAGCTTTTATAGAGAACAAATGCTACGATTCTTCCTTTTATGTAATTATAGGATGCATAAGACAATAAAATGCATAAGAATTTATTATGTAAGCCTTGAAAGATCAGAACAACAATATAAATGTCCCAATTTTATCAGATTCTACTTAAGGGAAAACATTCTATTATAAAGAAGCCAAATATATTTCAACATTGCCCCCCTCACTCAAAAATCCATGTCATTTAGTTCCCATGTAGCTAATTTTGAGATTTCTTTCCTTAGGGTTCCCCCGCAACAGATTTTATGTGTTTGTGCATACCTCAGTGTCCCCCTTAGTCTACTGATATCTCCCTCTTCTGCATGGCTGCTGTGTTTTTAGCTACATAATGGTGGGCTCTTCCCCCCAAAGTTCAAAAAACAAAAATAAAGTGATTGCCAGCAAAGCTACAGTATGGCATATCTATTTCGGAGGGGACTCACAACCAATTATTTGCTTTCTATTTAATTAAGACTGACCTACACCATTACTCACACACAAGACAATTTAATGAAAACTGTATGTATCAGCTGCAGAGAACAAAGAAAATGGGATGCACAGTTCTTACAATAGGTCATTTATCTTGACGTTATGCTAATGGGAGTAAAACCTTGGAGCAAAACACAGTTAACATGTTTACCACAAAGTTCTTCATGTTAGACTGTTCTGTGTAAACATGACTGCCACTTTTCCCCACCAATGCTCTTCTGCAACTAATATAAATAGTTCTTTGGAAAGTCATGTTGTCTTAATCTATTTACAGACAGGAGTGCCCGATTCTATGCATGTTTACTCTTAAGCAAACACTGCTCACTTCAAGGAAGCTTATTCCCAACCAGTGTTGTATCCAATGTTAGTCCCGCACAGAGCAGATCTACTGAAATGACTAACTTAGGACCTTCAGTTTCAGTGGGTCTACTCAGAGGAAAGCTTAGTTGGCGGTGGTAGCCATCTGAGGATATTACATCTACTTGCTAACATTAATTTAATCCCAGCATGGTGTGCAACAACACCTAGCGATTGCATTTACAGCATACATAGTAGAAATACAAATTCAGTGCCAATACACATAAAAAGTCAATCTACTGTTATGACCACAAGCCTTAAAATCAATTTGCATGTTTGTTCTGTATGAGAACCCCCAATAATCTTTTTATCCCTTGGCTCCACTAAAAAGAGGTATTACTTACCTACAAACACCTATTCTGGAGAGTGCTGTGCATAGTAATAAGAGCCGTAATCTTATATCATCAGAAGACCAACATGAAAACTAAATGCCCATGAAATTTTACTCTAAAGCAGAAAAGCAATGAAACTCTAAAGCCATGAAACTCTAAAGCAGAAAAGCATATTTTGAAGGAGGAGAGGGAGTAGAGTTCTGAGCTACATCATCATCATCACCAGCGTGATGTAGTGGTTAAGAGCGGTGGACTCGTAATCTGGTGAACCGGGTTCGCGTCCCCGCTCCTCCACATGCAGCTGCTGGGTGACCTTGGGCTAGTCACACTTCTCTCTGAAGTCTCTCAGCCTCACTCACCTCACGGTGTTTGTTGTGGGGGAAGAAGGGAAAGGAGATTGTTAGCCGCTTTGAGACTCCTTAGGGTAGTGATAAAGCGGGATATCAAATCCAAACTCTTCTTCATCATCATTATTATTAGCCACCCATCTGACTGGGTTGCCCCAGCCACTCTGGGCAGCTCCCAACAGAATATTAAAAACACAATAAAACATCAAACATTAAAAACTTCCCTATACAGACTGCCTTCTAAAAGTGAGATAGTTGTTTATTTTCTTAAACATCTGGTGGGAGGGCATTCCATAGGGGGGGGGGTGCCACTACCAAGCAGGCCCTCTGCCTGGTTCCCTGTAACTTCACTTCTTGCATTGAGGGATCAGTATGTTGTTGTTCAGTCGTTCAGTCGTGTCCGACTCTTTGTGACCCCATGGACCAGAGCACGTCAGGCACACCTATCCTTCACTGCCTCTCGGAGTTTGGCCAAACTCATGTTAGTAGCTTCGAGAACACTGTCCAACCATCTCATCCTCTGCCGTCCCCTTCTCCTTGTGCCCTCAATCTTTCCCAACATCAGGGTCTTTTCTAGGGAGTCTTCTCTTCTCATGAGGTGGCCAAAGTACTGGAGCCTCAACTTCAGGATCCGTCCTATCAGTATATATTCTGGCAAATCACAATTCCAGTCTAGTCAAAATTAGGTACTTTTAGCATTTGGCTCAATTCTATTGGACAAACTTTAGCAATGTGCTAACTCTCTACAAGCATAACAGTTTCAGACTGTCATGGGATATCAACACATTGGATACTTCCAAAGGCCTGAGTTCTATACCTGCCCCATTCTTAAAGCTCAAAAACCACCTCATTTGCACAATCGCGTCTCTCCCAGGCATCCAACCTGTGCAAAAGATTTTTCAGGACTGTTTTGTCTTCTTTTTTTCAGTAGGTGGCACCCTAATGCTATCTTGTCAGTTAACCCTCTGGTGAAAAGAGCTGTGTAGTTCACCAACGAACAGCAGCAAAGTCAGTGATACATGATGAAACATAATTCTAGAGAGCTAAGTCACAGTTTCTCTGGAATTTTTCAACTTAAGTAGCCAGGCTTAGGCACACACCTCAGAAAAAGGGCAGTAGCCAGACACAGTTCAAGCCGTAAACAGCTATCACTGCAATTGCATCCCTCAGCATAAACATTAAACAAAGACTTGCACAAAAGCATAATTTTATTTCAAAGTAACTTTTGCTCACATTCTTGATACAAAATTATCACCAATACTTTAAAACAATTGGCAAATGAAGTGTATAGTTGATACAATCCTATATAATAATGTTGAAGTGTCCCTGCGTCCAACTTCAACTTTCCGTGTGTCACGGAAGTGCGCTACTGCGCATGTCAGACACGGACGCAGGGATTGGACAGCTCTACTGTCCCCCCCCCCAACAGGGACGCAGGCCGGAAGTCAGCGGCGGCGCACGCGCGGTGTCACTTGGGGCAGCGCCGCCGTTGTGCACGGAGCCTCCTTCTCCGGCCGCCGCCGCCGAGGAGCGCAGCCTGGCCGCCCTGAGGTTTCTGCTGGGCGGGGGGCGGAGTCGGGGCCGGAGAGCGGGGGGGAAGCGGCGCGAAGCGCGGCTCCCGCCACCGCCTTTACTGGAGGCTCATCCTTGGCACGCTTTGCCGAAGGCTCCCGCCGCCGCAGCCGTTGCCGCTTTTCGAGCGGAGCCTCCCGCTGCAGCCGCCTACCATCCCAAAGCGCGGGGGAAGCGGCGCAAAGCGCCGCTCCTGCCGGCGCCTTTACTGCAGGCTCAGTCGCTGCTGCTCCCGCCGCCGCAGTCGTTGCTGCCTACCATCGTCGGCAAAGCGCAGGGGAAGCGGCGCAAAGCGCCGCTCTCCCCGGCGCCTTTACTGCAGGCTCATCCTCGGCGCGCTTTGCCAAAGGCTCCCGCCGCCGCAGCCGTTGCCCCTTTTTGAGCGGAGCCTCCCGGTGCTGCTGCTGGCCACGGGCTTGCAGGGCCCGCTCTGCACCCAGTACCTGTGGGAGCGCCTCGGACCCGGCAACAGCAGCAGCGCCGCCCGGCAGGAAGGAGGCTGCGCCAACGGGAGCGGCTCCGCCGAGCAGGAGCAGGTGCGTCGCCCTTCCGGACCCAGGCCAGGCCCCGGGGGGCTCTCTGGGCCCCTTCAGGGGGCTTGGCTGGGGTAGACTGCGCCTGAACGTGTAAGCTCACCGGACACGCAGGCTCTCTGCAGCCCGGAAGGTGCCTTAGAGTCAGTCACGTCCTTGCTCCATCAGGATCAGTACTGCATGCACAGACTGGCAGCAGTTCTCTGGGTTTCAGGCTGGGGGACCTGTTGTTGCTGCTGCATTTATTTATCTCCCACCTTTGGCCCAAGATTGGGACTGGAGGTGGCTTACACAGATAAAAACAAAAACAGAAGGGCTCGAGGGGAAGGAGGGCGGCGGGGTTAAAAAGCTAAAGGAGGGTGGCCGCCGCTCACTCCATATAATTTCTAGCACCCGTTTTTGTAATGGGCTTAATTTACTAGTTATTTATAAAGTGAGTTTGAAAATGAATTACAAAACAAGACCATACTTTTAGCAGGCAATTATTTAGAACAAGGTAAGAACAAGGCATATGTGTGGTTTTTTCCTTCTAGGTTTAAATTAGTGTTTCCCAGACTTGGGTGTCCAGTTGTTTTGGACTACAATTCCCATCATCCCTGACTACTGGTCCTAATAGCTAGGAATGGTGGGAATCGTAGTCCAAAAACAGCTGGAGATCCAAGTTTGGGAAACACTGGTTTAAATGATCTCCTAAAGTTGAGGTGGGGAACCTGTGCCCCTCCAGACACTGTTGGATTCCAACATCCATCCATCTCAACGAACATGGCCAATGATCAGGGATGATGGGATATGTAGTCCCGCAACATCGGAAGGGTCACAGGTTCCCCATTCATGGCCTAATGCTTAAGATTTTGGCCTTGATCAATTCATTATTCACTCTCATATTACAAATGTAATAAAACTATCATGTCAAGGGCTGGCAACCAGGGTGGATAAAAATCAGTATTTTTTAAAAAATAAATCAGATGTTTTTATTTAAATTGGTTTTTTTAATTTAAATTGGTTTTTTATTTTATTTAAATTGGATTTTTAAAATAAAATGCTTTTGGAGGAAAAATCTTTCTAAAGTTAGTTTTCTATTTAAATTCCATTATAGTCCAAAGGCTATTCACCAGGAAATAAGGATTTCATGTGTGCTAAAACTCAGTCTAAGTGTTTTTTGGTTTTTGGTTTTTTAATTTAACCACATCAGTTAACAAACACGGATACATATGCTATAATGTTATTGTTTTAGCTAAATTAATGGTTTAAATTGTTATTAAGGAAATGATTATTTTTCTCCTTCCAATAAAGTACAGCAGAAAAGTTGTCCAAATATAAACAGTTAACTTATTAAACCTCACAATAATTTCATAATTATTGGTCTATGTATTTCTAATAGTATAACCAAATCAGTAATTTTTTAATATACTGGCAACTGTAAAAACTACTCTGAAAATTTATTATTCCAAAAATGAAGCCTTTATCTGGTTGTAAATATTAAGATTATACCAGCAAGAATGAGTCTTTCTGTAAAAAAAACTATTTAAATCAAGTCTTACTGACTAGTGATTTAAATCGTGATTTAAATCGATTTGATTTAAATCAAATCCACCCTGGTGGCAACTAAACCTGCAATCCTAAGTAAACTTATTAGGAGGCTAATACCCACTTAACAAAGTTGCATTTACTTATTTATATATAACCTAATATAAAATTAAGAAATGCTTATATTCTTCTGTGTCAATAATCAAGTATCTGGGCTGTGAACTCAGACAGCTCCAAGTAGGATAGCAAAATACTAACAGTTTCACATAATGTACGTAATTAAAAGGCTAAGACTTCATGAGAAACCAGGTTTTTTAAGAACATGTGTTTTCTATTAATGAAGGAATTTTTAAGAGATTGCAAAATATCGCATCTTGTTATTATAAAATAACCCTTAACAGTCCAACCTACCTACACAGCACAAAGTATATTTTCATACATAATGGCCTTTTAAAAGGCATCTAGAAAAAAATGTGAATTAAGAAGGCCTCTCCACCAAAAAGCAATTTATGGAATGTTTAACAATATGTGCCCTACTTTGACATCCTATACAGGTTGAATGCTTGTTCACTACTAAAACTAAAGGAGGAGGAGGGGGAGTTTGGATTTGATATCCCGCTTTATCACTACCCTAAGGAGTCTGAAAGCGGCTAACAATCTCCTTTCTCTTCCTCCCCCACAACAAACACTCTGTGAGGTGGGTGAGGCTGAGAGACTTCAAAGAAGTGTGACTAGTCCAAGGTCACTAAGCAGCTGCATGTGGAGGAGCGGAGACGCGAACCCGGTTTACCAGATTACGAGTCTACCACTCTTAACCACTACACCACACAGAAGTTGATGCTACCAGCAAGGCTGCAATCTTTGCTCCCTTTGAATGAGAGGGTATATAGCTTGAGCGTACTTCCTGATCCATTGCTGACCCATCAGCTTTGGCAGGACCACCATATCTGGACAGAGATAGCCTAACTTCTGTCTATGCTCTGGAAACCTCTAGGTTAGATTACTGCAACCCATTAAAAGTGGGGATGCCTCCGAATAAACTTCAGTTCGGTTTGGAAACTTAATCTGGTACAGCATTCAGTGGCCAGCATAAACTTTTTCAAGCTGTAATAAGCTGCAAGGATGGCACCTATCCTTAAAGAGAAGTTTGGCTAATTTGCTATGTAGGATCTTAGAGGGCAAAACGTTAAAATGTGCCAACAAAACTGTTATTCTGTACTTGGGTAACTACAGAAAAATGTAGATGTGATATGAATTTGTTAGAGGCAGACTAAGACAGGCCCAGACTGTACTGCACATGGTCCATTAGCTGATGAATGTAGCTTTTTTCAAATCCGTATCTTTTATTCTCTAAATCTAAACCATAGATCTGCACTAGGTACAAAGGCAGCAGATAAAAAGAAGACAAACCAGCAACAGAAACTTTCCCCGTTAACTCTCTTTGCCAAATAGATACAAAAGAATTGAGCAATACCTGATACAACAGAGAAATAGGAGGGGCAGGAAAGCAGATTCAGAGTGGAGTAAAGTATACCCACTCCAAGTTTTAATGAGCTAAGTCTGACTTCCATGATTAAAGGTAGTACTAGCAACACATTTAGGTGTACCCAGTATTGGTCCAAGAAAGAAACACCAAGCTGTTCCTAATGAAAACTTAAGCCAAGAAAACCAGATTGAGGCTCCACAGAAATTCTGGTTCGCAACTTCTGCTGTGTTCACCCATAGGGTGCTGCAACAAATTTACTGCTTTTTGTGAAGAAATATCAAGGCAATGCAATCAGTGTATATTTTTGTTCGGCCTGTGCTAATTTGCAACTTGTTCTTACTTGTGGCTATCCATGGTATTGGAAAACTTGGCCTTCTAAATGTAACTTTTTATTTTGCATAGTTAGATATTCTTTCCTACAGTAATTTGCAAATCAAGTAAGCAATCATCTAAGTTCTAAAAAGGTTCGCAAGAGGATGAGAAGTTATTTGAACCCACATTTGTTGGAAGATCAGTCAAGAAGTTTAATAAGATGGAAGCAAGGACACATAATTGCCTAATTCCACGGGGGGGAAACACCACATCAGTCTGTGACAACGTACAGCATCATTGTTGATCACATGGTGCATCTATAAAGGCACCAATTTCCTGGTTTTGTGGAACTTCAGTCAAAATGAGATCGTGTTAACTCTGGTCCTAAAACTGCAGGTTTTTTTAAAACAACAACAACAACAAACAACTATTAGGGGCAGAGCTGCCCGAAACAAATGCAGCCCAAGATCCTCTTTCCCAGCTCTCTATTTTCATGCAGAGAAACAAGCTGTTGCTACTTGCCAGAACCATAAGCTTGAGAACTAAGCAAGTATCAATGGGGAGATCTTGACAACCACTTCATACATTTTCCAAAACACACCTGTACATAGACGTAGGAAATAAATGTACAGCCATGTTTAGCAAAATGTTTTACATATAGCAGTTTGTAGTGTGTTCCCAATACCTGTATGTATAGTTTAAAACAGTGGTCCTCAACCCCCGGTCCACGGCCCGGTACCGGTCCGTGGATCAAATGGTACCGGGCCGCCCAAGGAACATTAAATTATTTCAATTTTATTTACTGTGGTGTTAAAATGTTAAATCACTTTATATTCATTTTTGGGTGTAACTGTATTTTATTTTGAAGGCATGTTTAAATACAATTAAATTAAAATTATGACATCAAAACAATCTAAAATATAAACAATCAATGTCCCCCCCTCAGCGGGCCGCAGTAAAATTATCAAACGTTGACCGGTCCACGACGATAAAAAGGTTGGGGAGCACTGGTTTAAAAGACATGCACAATTTCCGCAAATGATGCTAAAACAAGCATGCCGGAAAGAAAATGATTTACTCCAATGAACTAGATCAGGCTTCCTCAACCTCAGCCCTCCAGACGTTTTTGGCCTACAACTCCCATGATCCCTAGCTAGCAGGACGAGTGGTCAGGGATGATGGGAATTGTAGTCTCAAAACATCTGGAGGGCTGAGGTTGAGGAAGCCTGAACTAGATCATACCACGATGGCGGCCGTATCTGTGTAATCTTTACTTTTAGACAATGGAGGCATAACGAAACAACACTTACCCAAACTGTTATTGCTGCTTGTTGGCCAGGAAGCTATTCTATCCCTTAATGTTTTCTTTTTGCAAGAGTCATCTGATTTCACAGAGAGTTCCACTTCTTCCTTCCTGATTTCTCGCACAAGCTGCATGCGACATCGTGTGAATTCCTGAAAGGAAATCTTCCCACTTTCATCTGCGCCAAGTTGATGCATGATCTCAGCCACAGACTCCTCCATGTTCAGTTGGCGGCAAACCATCAGCAAGTCATTCCTAGAAACATGAGAGAAAGGGGAAAGGGAGAAAGAGAAGACCCCAACAATTGTAGTTTAGTACAAAGACAATCACCTCTGTATTGGATGGTTAGCAGCCAGTAATTCAAAATAAGTTTAAGTCTGATAAAGTAACTTCCTTTTTTTTCCATTTCTGAAAAGGAACTTTGAGACCAGATTTCAGCCACAGAAGTGATGTTTGAACCAGGGCTGTTCGACTGCCGAATAACCTTGGTGTCCTTTTGATACTATGTGAATAACTTTTTATTTGCCCGTGCTTTTTAGAATCACCTTTTAGGTCTTATACTAGCACTGTGTGTGGGTTTTAAAGTCTTGCCTTTCAGTTAAATTCCAGCACAAGTTTACAGAGCCCTTAAAATCAATCCCAACATGAGAACCCATCTGAAAAGTACGTATATCAGTGCGGAAAAGCTTAGCTCGGAACAATTAACCTAAGCTGCCTAGAGCTATAAGCATGGGGAACAATTTCCTGGCCTCCAACGTATTACTGCTACATGCCACAAGATGTAACATTGCACTGGCATTATAATCTTCCACACTGCCAAGACTGTCAGTCACTGTATATCATTCATATCTTTTTTTTAAAACTCCAGTATTAATGTAGTAGAATGTACTCATAGATTTACTGCATATCTGGTTCACTCAATGTCCATTAACCTTGCTGATTTAGTGACACAGAAAGTGTTTTCGACTCATAAATACCCATTTGAGCATGTGGGGAGGTGGGGGAAGAAATCAAAGCTAATTTGCCTCTTTCAGGAAATTAGCTCTTATTTTAAAAGAACTTGCATAGCAGTATCCAATTAAAGATCCCAGAACTACAAGATGGTTAAGCCAACATAACATTCTTGCTTAGCGATAAGAGATGAAAACTGAAAGACAAACATGAAAGCTGAAACCACAGTGGCTTTCCCCACTACTAAGACAGGACTCCCCCAAAGAGAAGTCAAAGAATGTGAAATATGGCAAGGTTCCTGCTGCAACGTATTTCAACCAGCAGCTGCTATTCTGGGAAACGTCCCAATGCTAATAGGAGTACGATGAGACAGATTCATTTCTAACACTATTAATTGATCAAAGAGATACTGGCAAGTTAAAATAGCTTCAATTCTCTGTGATGTAGACATTTAGAAGGCTCCTGGGAAGTCTGCAGCAGAGTAGAAGATCAAAATTTTCCAGCATAAACACAGTGGGAATCCTATTCACAAAAACAACATTGTTAAACTGGCTTAAGGATTTATTATTTAGGTCCTATTTATAAAAGAACAATCCAACTGCATTCAGGGAGACCTTGACTTCCATGTAAGAACCTCCTTAGCATGTGAAACAGCCTCTAGAACAGGGATTCTCAAACTTTTTAAACAGGGGGCCAGTTCACTGTCCCTCAGACACTGTTGGGACCGGACTGTAGTTTGAAAAAAAGCTCGTAATCTCTGTGCTTTCTGTTCTGCCACCTTATCAGCTCTTCTTGACCTTGGGGCTAAGCGGAGGAATGCTTTCCAGAGACAGTGAATCTGTTAGCTCTCCCCCCACCCCAGTGCTTCTTCTCCTAGCTGTTCCCCATACAGTATTTCCTAGCTTCTGCCTTCTGAACTATGTCCCTCTGCAAACCACTGTTCCAAATCTATACTACCCTCCTGCTCCTGGGAAGATTCAGGATCCTGATCAGGAGCAGGGGGAGGGGGAGGCTCCCACCATTCCTCCTCAGTAAAGCCCTCCTCAGCACGGTCTCTGACACCTGCCAGCACCTACTGAATATAGAGCAGCAGCACTCTACTGTAGATTGACTAAAAGGCCCAAGGCAAGGATGTAGGGTTCTTTAGGTTGCTCACAACCCCATATGATCAAACTACACCAGCTATATAATTTAACAAAACAATTTTATTCCTTAACAAAATATACAGAACATAATATTGTAGTCAATTTAAATCAGGGCTTCCCAAACTTGGGTATCTTAATTGTTTTGGATTACAACTCCCATCATCCCTAGCTAACAGAACCAATGGTCATGGATGATGGGAATTGTAACATAAAACAAAGGCGAAGCAATATAGTAATTTATATTCTAACTTTCTTCTAGGTGTTCCATAGTGATAGTTCGGTTTTGGGTGAGTGAGTAATTCATTAAGAAAAAAAGCACGGGGTTACCAAAATGCTCTTAATCTGCTATCATCAGATTTATGTCTTTTTAAAAAATGTAAATCTTTCTTATAGCAAATGCTGTATTGAATTTTATTTGGCAAAACCATACTGATTTCACTTCACAGTTAATGTTCTCATGAGCCAAGTTTTAATTTCAGAGGGTAGCACTTTCTTATTATTACAGTTAACCCTTTTTTAATATATAATTTAGCATTCTAAATTTCTTGCCACCTTTACTGAGATTCTGCAAATATGCTTTGCATATTTTAAAATTTAGTTCCCAATAAAATTATCAGCAGGAATTAGGTGGCAAATGTTCTCATTAAAATGAACTGTGCTAATTAACACCTAGAGAACAGTCACTAAACAAGGGAGATAGTCCCTATTTTCACTGCTAATTCTGTCAGATGCACATGAATACTGTACTCTCAGCAACAGTAAAGAGAGCTTACAGGTATTCAAGTAGCTCTTTCCAAACCAATTTCGCAGGCTTGTCTGGACAACCCTGCCACCACCCATCCTGCTTGAAATGCTCACTGAAGTGCATTATGACTTTAATTTGTTCTTTACCCCTTATTTACTTTTTTTTTTAATAGAAGGAGGGAGAGGAAGGTTTCATTACAATTCTCTACATCTTTGAATGCCTTTCTCCTTCTTATTAGTCCCAATTTACACTTGCAATGGAAGGCTCCTCAGACAAAAATGTTTGGCATGAGGCCCACATGAAGGGGAAAGCAATCTTTGAACTCAGAAAATGGAAGCAATCCAAAATAAAACAAGGGTTGCATTGTATTTCAGAAGCTTCTGCCTTGATCAACTGGAAGGCTCAAAAGAGTGCAAGTGCTGATACTGGCCATGTTCAGACAATCAAATACTTCAAGGGCTGTCACGTGGAAGAGGGAACAAGCTTGTTTTCTCCTGCTCTGGAGGATAGGACCCGAACCAATGCCTTCAAGTTACAAGAAAGGAGATTCCAACTAAACATCAGAAAGAACTTTCTGACAGTAAGAGCTGTTTGACAGTGGAACAGACTCCCACGAGAGGTGGTGGACTCTCCTTCTTTGGAGGTTTTTCAGCAGAGGTTGAATGACCATCTGTCATGGATGCTTCGGTTGAGATTCCTGCATTGTAGGGGGTTGTACTAGATGGCCCTCAGGGGTACCTTCCAACTCTACAATTCTATAATCTCTCTGTTTAATAAGCCAAATGATGCACAAACGCCAGGCACCCCACTAGCTGCCACTTCACATCTTCCTTTATGCGAGCACAGCTCAAGAAGCCACAATTAACTATAGTTCTCAGTTTGGACATAATAATGGGAAACTAATTAAATCAGCATCACACACTCCAGATTAATTCTCAAATGCCTCTTATGTACTGACATAATTCCATAGGGGCAGGATCTTTGAGAAGCGAGAAGGTGGAGTGCGAAAAAGAGATCATGGGCATAACCATAACGGCATTAGTTAGGCCAGCACTAGAAGCACTCCCAAGTGCTTGCCACCCAAGATAGTTGCTTCTCTCTGGCTCATTGTCAGGTGGGCAAGCCCTGAACCCGCCTTATCTGCACCATTTGTGGGCTTATCAGATTCTGACCAGGGAAACTGAGGTCATTTGTAAGGAAAGTCTTGTTCAAACTCAATGTGGGCTGTAAAATGGAGAAGGAAAAGGCATGTGGATAAAATACACATGACTACCCTAATCTCTTCCAAAATAGGTTTAAACAAATTCTCCAGTGACAAACTGAAATATGTGAAATAAGAATCTGTACAAATATATTAGAAACCATAAGGAGGCAATGTAAAACCACTTCTCAGATTATCAGCTTCCTCCAGCAAGCTATGTAACAATTATCATAAAAATGTGAAATTACTCCTTTCAGTGGCATCATACAGAAATAAGATCACGTATTTAAATGGCAAGAGACTCTTTTTTATTAAAAAAAATGCCAGTTAAAACACCATCTCTAAACCTGTATGCTAAAATCTGACGCACAGACCGTGAAATCACTAAAAGCTCATAAATGTTAGCTCTCTGTGCTACACACATCAATTCAAACAGGTTTCTTCACAAGTTCACAATATCTTTTCCTAAACATGGGGAGGCAAGTCCAAACCCATCACAAACTAAACACATTTACTAGACCACCTGTGTGGTCCTTATGCACATACAAACTACAGTACGTAAACCCTACTGTTTTCAGGTTTCAAACAGTTTTTGTGCACAAAGGGACCATACAGCTGGTCAAGTGAAAATGCATAGGTCAAGTGGCCAGGCCTTGGCACCAAGATCCTGCTTCTCACACACACCCGGAGCCCAGGGTTTTTGGAAGGTGGTCATCACAGAGACAGTTAAAACTGTGTAGCAGACTGTTTGTTGGTATACCATCACAATGACCTTTTGGTGTTATTAACCCACTGCATAGTATCAGATAGTAGAATCCAACAATCTCTTGACCAGTGTTAGGAGCTGGTCCTTGGTTGTTGGCACAACAACGGAATGTCTAGGCACTTTTTTTATATAACAAGAATACAAAGCTGAAAATGAATGAACTGCAGTTTTCACATGGTCTAGTCATTCCCCTGCCCACCCCCCTAATATTCTTAAGAGGGTCTCTTCTCCAGTCTTCAGAGAGTACCTGGAAGTGGGGAGGCAGAAAAAGGCCCTCCTTTCCTTCCACTCTGCAGTTTTAATCTGAAATCTTAGGCACGGTACTGCGTCCAGAGCTCAGAAACTGCTCACGCTAATGAAATTCCCTGTCGCAAAATGCGCCTAGAACAATGGGAGTTTCGAACACTGCTCTTGACACAGTAGTACTGTAGGACAAAAGGTGGAGGGAATACATCTTAAGAATAGATAGAGCTTGCCATCAGCAGCTTTTATAAGCACTTGCATTAAAAAATACAGCAATGTGCTTTCTTTTTAATCTGTTGCCTAATCAAACAGGTGCAACTTTTAAATTAATTGAAGCCTCACAGTGCAATCCTATGCATTTCTCCTCAAAAGACAAACCTGTTGAATTCAAAGGAACTTACTTCCACCCAGGAAAGTGTTTATAGGATTGCAACTTTTAGTTAAATTATTAAACACTGTAAGGTAAGGTAAGGTAAAGGACGCCTAGACGGTTAAGTCCAGTCAAAGGTGACTATGGGGTTGCGGCACTCATCTCGCTTTCAGGCCGAGGGAGCCGCCGTTTGTCCACAGACAGCTTTCCGGGTCATGTGGCCAGCATGACTAAACCGCTTCTGGCGCAACGGGACACCGTGACGGAAACCAGAGTGCACAGAAACGCCATTTACCTTCCTGCCGCAGCGGAACCTCTTTATCTACTTGCACTGGTGTGCTTTCAAACTCCCAGGTTGGCAGGAGCTGGGACAGAGCAACGGGAGCTCACCCCGTTGCGGGGATTCGAACCGTTGGCCTTCTGATTAGCAAGCCCAACAGGCTCAGTGATTTAGACCACAGCGCCACCCGCGTCCCTTGTTAACACTGTAGTAACTGAACGCACCTAATACCTAATCACTCTCTTTCTCCCCACCATTCACTCCTTATATCATTGATCTTTAAAAGAACCACACAAAACATGTGACACTTTACATTAGAGAGATTGCTCAGGAAGCCTTTTTATTCCATGCAGCATCTTCTCACTGTTAGCTTTTCTACATCCTTGTTAGAAGCCTTTTATGGAAAAATGAAGCTTACCGCTGTGAATAGAATCTAGGTTTGTTACAACCATGGAACTCCAAAGGGGTCTCTTACAGCAAGCTGGATTGCCCAGTTTGCTTCTCCGCAAGATGCTCCTTATGGACGATAGTCGAATGATCACAATTTACCACTTAATTACCTATCCTGCAGTCTAGGTCTGCCTAGCAACACCGTGCAATGTAGGTATACTTTGTAGTAGCTCTGTTTCCTTAATCTGAATTAACAAAAGCATGGGTTCTAGATGCAGAAAGGCATTTACAGAAACACCAAACATCAAGTCACCAAGTCTTACTCACAGTCCTAGCCTCTCTGTTTTTTGTGCTCTCCCCTGCTCAAAATTCTGTTCAGTGAACCATTAATTTAACCTAACTATATTTCTAAAGTCCTACCAATATCACTAGGAACTGTGAAGCAGACAATTAAGAATGCCTGAGCAATTTTATTGCAGCACATCAATTTTTCCTACCAGATGTGCAAAGCTTCCAATATGAATTCCAACTACTGATGTTCATGATATAATTCTGTTTGGCTCTTAAGTGACTCTGTATACACAATTATGACCAAGCTAAGCCTCCTAGAGCACAATCAGGAGGCTTAGTTCCAGAATCCAGAGTTAACGCTAAATAAAGCATGATCAGAAGGTCGGCGGTTCGAATCCCCGCAACAGGGTGAGCTCCCGTTGCTTGGTCCTACTCCTGCCAACCTAGCAGTTCGAAAGCACATCAAAGTGCAAGTAGATAAATAGGTACCGCTGCAGCGGGAAGGTAAACGGCGTTTCCGTGCGCTGCTCTGGTTCGCCAGAAGCGGCTTTGTCATGCTGGCCACATAACCTGGAAGCTGTACGCCGGCTCCCTCGGCCAATTATGCAAGATGAGCGCCGCAACCCCAGAGTCGGTCATGACTGGACCTAATGGTCAGGGGTCCCTTTACATTTTATGTTACTTCTGGTGAATGAGGCACCATAGCCGCTAGAGGGCTGTTAAAATTTGTGTCCCAGGCTTTTTAAGACTCATCTATCCATGTACTATCTGGAACTAAAGGGACACATTGATTGCCAGATGCCCCAGCTCCCCTACCCCAATACATTAGGCCAACCAATACTACAAAATAGTGGGCAAGCTTTTGAGTATTACACTCCTGCTGCACTGGCTGCCGACTTGTTACTAGGTCAAACTCAAGGTGTTTCTATTAGCATATAAAACCCTCAGCAGCTGACTTGAAAGACTGCCTAAAGCCACATGCGGCCACTTTCCTGCTTCCATCTGTGGAACTGACACTTTGACAAGTGCTGTATCATGTTCATGTAAGAAATCACTTGTAAGAAATCCATCTTTTGGTTTGCCAGCAACATTTCTCTGGAACTCCCTTCCTATTTAGTATTAGACAGATCCCTTTGCCGTTTCCAATGCCTGTTAAAAAAAAAATTATGCCATCCTACTCAGATATGGAATTTTATTGTGTTTATTTGTTTTTAAAGTCTGTTGATTCTATCAACAGTAAAATAAAAGTCAACAGCATAACCTTATAATATAGTGAAATTAAAGTTAACATGTTACCGTTGCTTGTTCCAACATTATGCTGCTGTGCAGTTGCAAATAAATACTCTCTGCCTGAAGTAAGAATAAAGCGCATCTCTTAGCAATTTCAAAAAACAAAGCATATGTAGAGTACACAAAGCAAATTATAAAACACAATTGTGAATCATTAGTGTACTCTCCTATACCATTGGTAATTAATGTGGCCTGGCTTTCTAATTAGAGACCTTATCTTACACATGCATACATGACCGAACACAAATTTAAGGCTTACAAGGTTTACAGAAAAATCTGGGAAAGCAATTTTGCAAATCTGAAAAAATAATTATGACGCAAAACAGAACTGTACTGTGCGATAATGTCATGTTTTCAACGTTTCTGACACTAGCTTCTATCTTGGATTGGAGCACATGCTTCAGCATTCAGGTTGCCTATTAAAATTACATGTGTGAGCTTGCAAGAAGCAGACCACTAACATACGAAACAAGGTGGAGAGGGGCCACAAAGGAAAGCCACCAGTGAGGCAGAGAACAGAGAAGGCAGAAAGGAAAAACCCCTGCCCCAAGGAGAGGGGACAGGAAGCAGCTGTGAAACTCGCTGAGAGTCCCCTGCAAAACAACAACAACTAGAAGAAGACTGAAAACACCTGATTCTAGGACACAGAAAAATTCAGTCGCATACAAACTGCCCTGGAACTTTTATCTGTTCATTGTAAATATGAGAGAAAGCTTGCCTTAGGCAGAAGGGTCTATCTCCCAATTGCCAGAATAGGAGACTCACCATCCCCTCCAGTGTCTAGAGCAGGGTTTCCCAAACTAGGGTCTCTGGCTGATTTTGGACCACAACTCCCACCATCACTAGCTAGCAGGACCAGTGGTCAGGGATGATGGGAACTGTAGTCCCAGAAAAGCTGGAGTCCCAAGTTAGGGAAACACTGGTTTAAATCACAGGATGGCCTCCCTACTGGTGGTTAACCCTTCCCGGACTTCCAACACACGGGTTGGGGTCGGATATAGTATTAGGGTCCAATGCCTAAGCCAATACCGCTCAACATCCGTAACCAATAAAGTTGTGGCCTTTACGCCCATTAAAATTATACAATGTGTCAGTGTCTTTCATTTCATGGGGAGGGGAGGGACATAGCCACGCAAAAATCAACTCTTCAGAGCAATGCCTAGCACGTACGTTTTAAGCAAGCAATACACACAACCCATGTGACCAAAACCATCTTTAAACTAAACTACAGTTCAGAAGCAGAGAGGGGTTTTTCCTAAGAGTTCCAATAATCCTATTCGATGCTGAATCGTTTCCCAAGAAACTTCTCAGTTTCTGCAGTAGTCCTGTCATTTTACAGTCAGGATACTAGCTTTTAATTTATTTTTATTTTTTTTGCAAGAACAGCTAGAATGTCTCTTGCATACATGAAAGCGGGTCGTGTGCAGTTCCAATCTCCCAAAGGCCTTTCTTGTGTGTGCATAAATGCACTTTAAACAACCAAAACCACCACACAATGGCTGAAACTATAATAAAAGAAAGATTTACTGGAATCCTCTTCTGAAAAACTAACAGTCTTTCAATAAAGCCACATGTTTATGGTTCATAAATGCACTTGCCACGGAACATTCCTTGAACGTTCAGTGGAGGAAGAGGCGTTTAAACCATCTCTCCACTGATTGCTTTTCCCCCTTTGGGAAAACTGCACCCAACTCAGTGTTGTATATAGCTCACCCCAAAGATACTGTCTACGTACTTTACAAAACCATCAACTTCTTGTAAGCCAATGGTGGGCAGAATCTATTGGCAGATATCCAGGCTACTTCCAGTGTACCAGCAAAGCTTTTCAACTCCCAACTCTGAGGGGAAAGGCAGAATATAAATAAATAAAGAACAAATGTTTATCATTTTAGCTGCCATCACTTTTTATGCATTAAAAAAAAGACCAATTGCCAAAAACATTACTGCTGTGCACTACAGTATTTGAATTTTAAACAGACATTATTGCATTTTGGTAATTTAGTTACAAAAATGTCTGTATTCTGGTAGGAAAGTATAATGTATGCCATTTGACTAGATGAGTTCCAAATTATATTCCACTGCCAAATTGAATTTCCATCCAATATCAGCCAGCAATTATCCTTTTATCTGCCATTTTAAAATGTCAGCCTAACTATTCATAGACAGACAATTAATTGTTCTCTCAGGAGGTGCTCTTTTCCTCTCCATGTGTGGCTCTGCTACCCAGCAAGTATTTAAAGAGTTTTGAGTTAAATGCGCAGCAAAGGGTTCCCACAGCTGAGACTCCATATAACTTCATTATGCATGCAAATATATATTATTCGATTTATATCCTGCCCTTCCTCCTGAAGGAGCCCAAGTAATGGTAAAATGTTTAGAAAGAGCTACAACCAAGAACAGTTTCAAAACACTCTTTAAAACTATGAAAAAAACATTCACAACCAATGATCTTGGGGTTGCCAGGAACAGTGGCCTTCAGCCATCAAATGCCTGAGTAAACAATGGTGTTTTAATTCCCTCTCTCAAAATAAAGTCAATAATGACACCTCACTAAGGGAAGGCATTCCACAAACAGGGAGCCATCACTGAAAAGGCACTACCACAAGTCACTGTCAACTGGGCAGCTACCAGTGGCGGCACCACCACCAATAAGGTTTCATCTCTCATAGATGGCAGATATTGCAGGAGGCACTCTTTGAGGTACTCAGGTTCCAAGCCATTTAGGACTTGATATGCTAGTACTAACACATTCAATCTGGCCTGATAGCTCTCTGCCAGTCAGTGCAGCATTTTCAGGACTGACAACACATGGTTCCACCACGCTGCCCCAGTTACAAGCCTAACAACTGCATTCTGCACTAACTTGTCCCCATCCGCTAAATGAAGACATGTGCAATGGAAAAGTGCTTGCCTTTACCAAAAGAATAAAATGCAATTCTTCCCTCAACTGGCTCTGGTGGCCGAGAAGCAGCTTCACAAAGGGTAGGGAAATGACAAAAGGAGGCTAAATTAATTTCAGAGCTGCATGAATGATAGAACTGATTTTTTTTTTAAAAAATTAAATATTCATAACCCACAGAGCAAATTGCACATTTAGAAGAAAAGGCATTCCAGTCACTCTCGAACTGTTCACTGTGACTGTTGGTGGTCTATCTAGGATTTACTGGTTCAGTGGTACTCCAGAAGTTGGGCATTTATAGGCTTTATGTTTCTCTTCTCCCAATTAAACATACAGATGTCTGAACTATTTACTGCAGAGCAAAGCCAAGCCTAAAGGCTTGCATCTGGAAACAAGGAGTTAAAGTAGCATGCAGCTTCTACTGGGGCCATGACCAGGGTGGATAAAAATCAATGATTTTTTTTTAAAATAAAATTTAAAAAAGATATATTTTTTATTTAAATCGGATTTTTTTTAAATTTAAATCAGATTTTTAAAATAAAATGCTTTTGGAGGAAAAATCTTTCTAAAGATAGTTTACTATTTAAGTTACCGGGTACATTATAGTCCAAAGGCTATTCATCAGGAAATAAGGATTTGATTTAAGTTTCTCATGTGTGCTAAAACTCAGTCTAAGGTGTGTATGCTTCTTAAATCGTTTATCCACATCAGTTAACAAACATGGATACATATGCTATAATGTTATTGTTTGTTTAAATTGTTATTAAGGAAATGATTATTTTTCTCCTTCCAGTAAAGTACAGCAGAAAAGTTGTCCAAATATAAACAGTTAACTTATTAAACCTCACAATAATTTCATAATTATCTGGCAATGTATTTCTAATAGTATAATCAAATCAGTAATTTTTGATATAACTGTAAAAACTGCTCTGAAAATGTATTATTCCAAAAATGAAACCTTCATCTGGTTGTAAATATTAAGATTATGCCAGCAAGAATTAGTCTTTCTGTTAAAAAAAAAAAGATTTAAATCAAGTCTCACTGACTACTGATTTAAATTGTGATTTAAATTGATTTGATGGAAATCAAATCCACCCTGGCCATGACTACATTGTTAGAGAAGGTAAGGAGACACAGACAACTCCTAAAAAATTCTTTCAATGCCCTGGAGGGAAGCAAAGGGGGCTGGAGAGAACAAGGAACACAGCTGTTTCCCACAGTGTCCCATAGCATCTTTAGCTATATTCCACTTGAGTTTCTTCCTCCCACGTTGGCATGGGTCTACAATAAAAGCCTTTGTCCACATGGTCCTTCAAGTATATGACACAAGCAACATCCAGTACTTCAGAAAGCGGGCATCAGTTGCATGGTACGTTAAACATGCCACCAGGTCGACTGTGCAGAAGGAACATTTACAATGATGTAAACCACCCTGGGAGAAACAAAAAGAGGAATTGCTAAACTATATTAGTTGAAAGTGCATGTAGAGGGTTTGCCATAGTACACGGATGTCCAACAGGTGGCATAAGAGCATCCAGCCCCGCCCCCTCCTCCAATCGCCCATGATCGCTAGAATGGAAGACGGAGTTTTCCCTGTCAGGCTGTTTGTTTCCTTTGGTGAGTGCCTTTTCTCATTTTCCCTTTAATAAAGTTTGACATTTCCCTCTCCCAAAAAACGCTAAACAACCTGCACACCCAAAAAAACTTTGACCCGAACCCCCCAAAAGCAGTGGCGTCGCAAGGGGAGGTGGGGGGTGGTCCGCCCCGGGTTCCAGGGGAGGGGGGTGACACTTGGGCTGGCCCCGTCCTGCCCACAGGCCCCGAGTAAGCCGCGGAGCGAGGCCGCTCTGCTCGGCGGCTCGTGGGGGTGCCCCGCTGCCGCCGCTTTTCGCGCGACACCTCACAAGGCGGCCGCAAAAGCAGTGGCGCCGGTCAAGGCAGAGTGCACATGCATTAAATGCCGCGCGTGCGCACTCCGTCGCCGGGCCATCGCTGCGATCTTGGGAGCCGCTGCGTGAAAAGCGGCAGCAGCGGGGCACCCCCACGAGCCGCCACTGCCTAGCTCCTGGTGCTGTTTGCCCCATGCTACTGGATGCATACCATAAAGTTGTGAATATAAGCCGCACTTTAACTTTTCACAGTTGGAATTTGGGGGGAAAGTGAGGCCAATACGGTAATCCACAAAACCCAACAACTATGTGTTGACAGCTTAACCACATACACACAAATAAAAAATTCCTTACATAATACCATCTATCAATTCCCAAACATTTTAAAAACATGTATCTTAAAAACTATCCCTACATAGCACTTCATGTGGCACAATCATTCAGTGCATCTGGCGGTTAACCAGAAGGTTGGTGGTTCAAGCCCACCCAGAGACGTCTGTGGGCAGGATTCCTGCATTGTTGGGGGTTGGACTAGATGACCCTTGGGGGTCTCTCTTCCAACTCTTTGATTCTATGATCTATGAAAATCAGACAAGCTTTAAGTAGAACTGTGGATTTTATTCATTGGGGCATGTAAAAACATGGCATTTCCCCCACCACCACCATAAACATGTCACAGAAATACACATAGTGGAATTGAAGAGACCTATTGGGGGACTGTTTATAGGAATTTTGTTTTGCTTCTGTCCTGTGTCTCTTCCCACTAGAGGGGAAACGATGTATGTGAACAAATGAAACAACATGTATACTACCCACATTGTGTTGGTGTAGCAAGGACTTTTGTTGGAGGGCAGAACCAACGTGATTGGTCAGTTAAGTATTTCTATTGTTTTATTTGATCTCAGGGGGAGCAGCTGCCCCCCTGCCCCACCTTGGCTATGCCTATGCTACCTTGGCTGGCAGTGCTACCTGCAGCTGTGCACGCTCTGTATGAAAGTCATTATTCACAGGTGTTATGTATGGGTGCTCACTTAAAAAAAACCTTCTGCTTCTATTTCTTCCAAAGTGCCATCCATTTAGATAAGGTCATCAACACAACCACATCAAGAGTCAACACAATCATTATCAAGTCCTTCACTCCTTTCAGCTCCACCAAAGCATCGTGAGATGTTCTGGACCAGCTACAAGAAACCCACTGACTTCCAGGTGCCATTGCACCACAGTTCTCATCATCCTTGATCACTGGCTATGGTTGCTGATGCCAATGGGAGCTGGAGTACAAGAAAATCCAGAGGTTCACAGGTACTTCACCCCCATCCCTGATCATGCAGTGTCAAGCCCTTTGGCAACGGGGTCAGTTCTTGGATGACTGGGAACAGGAAATGTAGACCCTGCCCTCTCCCTGGCTGGCAGCAGGGTGTGAACTGCTACTGCTGCCACAATGCCAAGCTAAAGCAAGTTCCCGAGCTGAGCAAAAGGGCCTTCACATTTGTGTGCAACAGTGAAATTGAAAGGCTGCCTTCTCCTTTCAACCTGCTCCCTCAACATTGGTACAAATGAACTTAAAAGTACCAGCTCAGCTTAATTTGAACTACAGCTCAGCATGCATGGTAGTAATGAAGGAGAAAGTGCCTCGGGGCGCGAACAGAACACCTGGAGTCCCCACCACTATGCAGCTATAATCAGCACTTGTGCATTCAGGAGTTCCCAGGGCAAAGAACATAACTGCCTGACACCACAATAACAAAACAAAAAAAGAGGAGAGGAATTACTTGCTGGGTAGCAGTTTCTTCCGAAAGATTTAACCACCAATTTCTATAGGAAGGCTTTCAGAGTCACAGCGACCACCTTGCCAGAAAGGCCGGCACGCCACAGGCAAACTAGTAGGCTTCTTCCTGACCGCAGCACGATTAGCGATAGCTCAGCAATGGAAGAACTAGACTGAAATACCCCTCAACATATGGGAGAATAATATCTGGGATACAGCAATGTCTGAGCATCTCGCCAGACACAGGAGGGAAGTTAAGGGCATAACAAATAAAGACACTTTCCAAGAAACGTGGACCCCACTTTTTAACTATGTTAATTACCAAAAACAAGACTTTCTTATAGCAACTGCTCAATATTCTCAGTGGAAGGGTTACGCCAAGTAATATGTTTGAATACTGAATGTGTAAAGTGTATGTCTAGAGCAGTGGTTCCTAACCTTTTTTTTTGGCCATGCCCCACCTAAGTACAGTGGTACCTCTGGTTAAGTACTTAATTCATTTCGGAGGTCTGTTCTTAACCTGAAACTGTTCTTAACCTGAAGCACCACTTTAGCTAATGGTGCCTCCTGCTGCGCCACCAGAGCACAATTTCTGTTCTTATCCTGAAGCAAAGTTCTTAACCTGAAGCATTTATTTCTGGGTTAGTGGAGTTCTTAACCTGAAGTGTATGTAACCTGAGGTACAGTACCACTGTATCTCTAAAATCCTGATGCCCCCTCCCCTTGACATAGAATTCTTATTAATCGAAAAGTGAACTACTATTCACGTGGAGGAAGCCTAAAAGTTCATTAACTTGTTTTAAACAAGTTTCCAAATTGTCCCCCTTAAAAATCAAATTGCCCCCCTATGGGGCGTGTGCCTCACGTTGGGAACCACGGGTCTAGAGACAATGGATAAAACAAACACCATTAGCTGTACTGCTGGATAAGTGTGTAATGGCTATTGTATTTGTATTTGTTTAAAAACCAATAACATATTTGTGTTGTTGGCCGGCACGCTGCCCCGGGTGTGATGCTGAGCCACCCTGCAGATCCCCCTGCCCAAGAAGTGTCCGTCAGTCTGCCGGTCTGTCTGTCCGGGGGCACCTCCCCTGCACCTCCGTCGTGCATGAAGCGCAACTCACATCTGAGAAACTTGTTCAGAAGTTGAGCTGCCACTTTTTCGGCGGGTGTGTGTGTGTGTCCGCGCGCGCGCGCGCGCAGAGAGAGCAGCTGGCTGCCCCAGCGGCTGCGGTTACCTGCTGATAAAGCCGTCGCCGTCGCCGTCGCAAGTCTGGAAGAGGCGCCTCATCCTCTCCTCCTCGCCCGTGCTGGAAGTGTCGCTGCTGCTACTCGCGGTGCTGCTCAGGCTCACCTCCACCACCACGGCCGGGGCGGCCGCTGCCGCCATCATGCGCTCTTCTCCAGAGGAGCAGGAGGAGGCGGAGGTGGTGGTGGCAACGTCCGCACAAGTCCGGTCCCTCGGAATTCTCCGTCTGCGGTTCCCTCAGCCACAAGCCCGTGTGTGTGCGCGCGCGCTACCGCGCGCAAATCCCCTCCCGCCCCTGCTGCCGTACAAAGCGCGAGGGCCACACAATGCAAACAAGGGGGTGGGGAATCCCAGGCAAGCGCTCTCTCCTCGCCTCGCGCACGAATTCAGCGCGCGCCGCCTCGCGCGCCAATCAGCGGCATCCTGGGGATCCGGTGCGCCTTTGCAAGGAGGAGCAGCAGCAGCCGCCCGCCCGCCTCCCTCAGGCACCTCCTTCTGGCGAAGGGGTCGCGCGCCCCTCGAGGGAGACGGGGGAGAAAAAGGGCCGGAGCTTCTCCGGCGTTTGCAAAGCACCACTTGTCTGCTGACCAGTTAGTGGCATAGAAGGAGGGGGGGGGCACAACTCGAATGGAGGCACTGGGTTCAGCCCCGACGAGTTTCCCAGATTTGGCTTTGAGCAAGTTCTCTCGGGTTTCCCCTCAAAATCCTAGCCTTCCTCTGAGGTCAACGCAGCATTCATTCATTCGAAACACAAACTCTCAAAGCGAATCACAACCAAAGTGGCATCAGAAATATAAGTCATTATTTACCTTCCCCGCATTCATTCATTCATTTATTTGATTGATTGATTGATAATACTGCCCTTCATCATAAAATCTCAGGGCAGTTCACAGAATAAAATACAGGATAAAAACAAGTAAATACTGTAATTAACAACAAAACAGCCAAAGAATAACCCCCCTTCCCACATCCCCCCCCTTCATGTGCAAGGTATCCCTTGCCAGGTAAGATTGGCTAGGGCAGTGGTTTTCAACCAGTGTGCTGTGGCACCCTGGGGTATGCAAATGTGCATGGGTGTGTGTGCTAAACTGGATCTCTGACCTTGGTGAAAAAAACTCTTGTTTCACCCCCTAGCCCCCTCCCCCTCTTCCAGCCATGGGAGTGAAACTGGCTAGGGCTGGAGCCAGGTTTTTCCCCTCCTACCCCTGCAGCCAGGGACTGGCTTATTAGACTACGGTATAGTGTAAACATAACTTTTATATGCACTGGGAAATAAATAAAACAATGTGTGATTACTTGCTTTATTGCAGTTGTGTGGAACCAAACTTGCAATATCTGCAAGGTATGCATGTATACCTACATCTTAGGACAGGGGTCACCAACCTAAGGCCCATGGACCAGAAGCGGCCCGCGGAGGTCATTTGGCTGGCCCACGAGCCACCCCTGAATCAAGTTGCCCGCCCGTGTGCTGCGCTAAACCGGCGCAGCATGGTGCGGGGACTCGCTTCCATGGTGCCAGAAATCGCGTCTACGCAGATGCCGGAAATCGCGGGCGCAATCCGGCCCAGGCAAGATAAACCTTGCTAACCCCTGTCTTAGGATAACAAGTCATGCGTCTGCACTGTAATCCATTAAAGCCATTAAGTCAGTAAAAATGTTAGTCTTTTAGGTATCACAGGACTTGTTTTTGTACCTAGCAAACTATGCATTTCTCATTCAATTCATATATTGCATGGAGAATATTTCTCTAAAATGTCAAATAGATATGACAACATTTTATGGGATTCTTGTTTGGCTACCAGGTGGTTTTAATTAGGTATTAGCAGCTGGCAAGCTGGACATCTGACTGGGACTGACTGTTGTCAAGGGAGCACAGCCTGGGCCATTGCTCTCTCCCTGCTGACACTGTGTTACACAGCCCAGTGGAGGAATGCAGAAGCAGCAGGGAAGACGCACAGCATCAGAAGCAAAGTTCCCTCACTTGGGGCCTCCAGCAACCTGGCACTGGGCCTGGGTTTTGTTTACATTAATAAACATTTTCCTCAAGTACAAAAGTTTCCCCAGATCTCTTATTTGCTTCTTCTGCCAAGTCACTTTGCCTGATTCAGTTCTGCTTAGCGAAACATGTGCTAAACTGACCCAAAATAGTCACATCGAGTTTTCACAGGTCTAATCTCACTCAGTGTAAATCAGCCAAAGCCCCATAAACATCTTTCGTATTCTGAAGTGGTGGCTGACTGACCGAACCCAAAGGGTGCTCATCAATGGCTCCTCTTCATCCTGGAGAGAAGTGACTAGTGGGGTGCCACAGGGTTCTGTCTTGGGCCCAGTCTTATTCAACATCTTTATCAATGACTTGGATGATGGGCTTGAGGGCATCCTGATCAAGTTTGCAGATGACACCAAATTGGGAGGGGTGGCTAATACCCCAGAGGACAGGATCACACTTCAAAATGACCTTAACAGATTAGAGAACTGGGCCAAGGCAAACAGGATGAATTTTAACAGGGAGAAATGTAAAGTACTACACTTGGGCAAAAAAAATGAAAGGCACAAATACAGGATGGGTGATACCTGGCTTGAGAGCAGTACAAGTGAAAAGGATCTAGGAGTCTTGGTAGACCACAAACTTGACATGAGTCAACAGTGTGATGCAGCAGCTAAAAAAGCCAATGCAATTCTGGGCTGCATCAATAGGAGTATAGCATCTAGATCAAGGGAAGTAATAGTACCACTGTATTCCGCTCTGGTCAGACCTCACCTGGAATACTGTGTCCAGTTCTGGGCACCACAGTTCAAGAAGGATATTGACAAGCTGGAACGTGTCCAGAGGAGGGCAACCAAAATGGTCAAAGGCCTGGAAACGATGCCTTATGAGGAACGGCTTAGGGAGCTGGGTATGTTTAGCCTGGAGAAGAGAAGGTTAAGGGGTGATATGATAGCCATGTTCAAATATATAAAAGGATGCCATATAGAGGAGGGGAAAAGGTTGTTTTCTGCTGCTCCAGAGAAGTGGACACGGAGCAATGGATTCAAACTACAAGAAAGAAGATTCCACCTAAACATTAGGAAGAATTTCTTGACAGTAAGAGCTGTTCGACAGTGGAATTTGCTGCCAAGGAGTGTGGTGGAGTCTCCTTCTTTGGAGGTCTTTAAGCAGAAGCTTGACAGCCACCTGTCAGGAATGCTTTGATGGTGTTTCCTGGTTGGCAGGGGGTTGGACTGGATGGCCCTTGTGGTCTCTTCCAACTCTATGATTCTATGATTCTATGATTCACTCTCTCATCTCCAGCCAGCCAGAACCTGGTACATTTTATTTTCCTCAGGTCAGAAAAATTATTTATTTCCTGCCCTTCACCTTAAGCTCCCAGGGCAGATTACAACATTAAAACACGTTTAATCAACCGACAATCATAAAAATAAGGGAGTCCTAAAATTATACACCTCAGGGACCAAAAGCCAGGGTAAAAAGATGTATCTTCAGCATTTTCTGAAAGCTGTATAATGAAGGTGCCAGATGCACCTCTGTGAGGAAGATGTTCCACAGCGCAGGGGCTTCCACAAAGAATGTCCTCTCCTGAGCCATCACCAACCCGAGTCTCTGAGGGCGGAGGAACTAAATTTTTGGAACTTACAAACCCTTAACAAACAATAGTTCGCATGATGCTTTGGGGAAATCCCAAAGTTGTATAAGACACATCATATGGAAATTGCCTTTAGTTCTTGTATTTGCTTTGGAAATTTATTAGTTAAGGCAATATTCCACACTTGTTGGTACCAATATCCCATAATGTTAACATTGTCCATCAGCTTCTTACATCTCACAACAGTTAAACATGCTGCTGCAAATAGGAATCTGAGAAGTTCCTTTTGTATTACGTCCTTCCCTACAGAGTGCAAAGAAATTGAGAAATAATGAGGCTAACTTTTTGGAAGGCACAATCTCAGAAAGCCCAAATGATGGGACTAGACCACCACATATGGAAATATGTCCCTACATCTCTCCTACATTTAGTTGGAGTGTAGAGAGATGGTTACCACCTTTGTATTATCATAAGCATTTTCTTTTAATCAGGCTTAGCATCTTGTCCCAATCAGCACTCCACTTGGTCTGATCAGTGGCAATATTCAAGTCCTGTACCCACAGCATTTCAGACATTAAACCATAAGCAGATTCTCAAAGGATGTTCATACCCATGTTGCTTGCAATGATGGGTCTGATGGAACTAGAACCATTAGATTTGTGTGCTGGATAATAGTAAGCAGCTTTTGTCTCTACTAAGTGTTTTGAAACCTGCTTCATCCCAACATTTATATTGACATAATTTGTCTGCACAGTAAAAATCAGGATGTTATAAAAATGGAATGAGAAGTAAAAGTGGTGAAGCCAGTTCCTTAAAGTACTGGCTGTCACACTGTACTAAGCACTATTGCTCTGTAGGCATAAAGGAGAAGTATTAAACAAGATGCTCACAAGGAGTCTTACAGGGTTTTCAGTTTAAGGAGAGGAACAGTGTGGGAAGAGGCTGCTTTTCAAACCTGCCATTTTCCCTTCACTATCCCAGCTGCTTTTTTACCTGGGAGAAAAGAAAGCTGTTCCTGTGTTTTCTCCTGTGGGAAGAAAACAGATTTGGGGATGGATGGGTTAAGTGAAAAAATGACAAACTAGAGGGTTAAACCTCTCAGTCTATGGGTAGTGAGGGAGGTTGATCCATGGACAAAGAGGTCTGCTGTGGAGGCAAAAAAAGAAACTGTAGCTTTCATGTAGATTCACATGTGACAACTATCTTTGTGTGCATTTTACTGCGATGTGTTTTTGTGAAGTCATGAGTAGTAGCTACTTCCCAGCCTGTGTGCAGTTGTGACAGGCAATGATCCACATATGGTTGCACAATATTTTCCATGTGTAAGTAATATTTACCTGAGGAAAACAATATTTATAAAAGGTATTCCTGAGTTGCCTGCAGACAAAATTGGTCCTTAGTAGTGACACAAAGAAAAGGAATTAAGTTAATAGGGCATTTATAACGTACTATATGCTTTAAACTTGGACCCCTAGTTTCAGTATTTTATTATAAAAAGTAAAAATACTTTATAGTGGGGCATCCAAAAGCATACAGAAAGTTAAGGATGAATCCTAAAAATCTCTCTTTTTGGGGTATAAGCCCCATTGAATTCAATAGCTTACTTCAGAGTAGACATAGTTAGGATTGTGCTCTTGGTCTGTTTCAATCAAGGGAGAAGATGGATGAAAAGAGATGACACAATGAACACAGCATGTGAGCACTTGAAAAATGGCTTCATGTTTCCAAATTGCGAAAAAAAGAAGATCAAAGACTTTTTAACATCTTTCAAAGCTTCGGTTACAGACATGGATTCATTTTTTATTGAGCTGGAGTAACATGTTTATAGGTTTCGAAACTGTTCTGGCACTAGGTGGTTTATCTATAAAGCCTTTCAAGACACAGTGCAAAGGAAACTTCTGTTATTAATGAGCATTGGCGTGAGATGCTTACAGTTAACAGTTTCTCTTATCATACTTTATTCCATACAAGTGAAATTTCCTAAGAGGTAAGTGGCATAGATTTAAAGAAGAAAGTAGGCGCCAATAAATGTTGTCAATGCATTTCGGCTTAATTAACTACAAGCCACAAAACCTGGGGTCCCCTCGAAACTGGTGCCAAAGTTATGCAATTGTTTTGTGGTGTTTCACAGCGAAAAACCCGCGTTTTGCAGCGCCCCACACACAAGCAGAGTAATTGACACTCAAACTCAGGGGGTCACCAAAAACCTGATGTCCGATTCTCCAAACTGGCGCCAAAACATCGGCAAAAGTCCTGCAGTAGCCTTTCGTGGCCAAAACCCCACATTCTGCATCGGACCCCAAAACAGAGTACTCAGCACCCTAACCCGCAGGGTCACAGGATCACCAAAGACCTGATGTTGTCCGATTCACTCCAAACTGGGGAGTTTGCGTTGATGCATCCCCAGCTGTTGCTTTTGACTGCCTGTGATATCACAAAAGGACACGGTGGCTACATGGGAAAAGGCAATTATTACTGGGATGGGGGACAAATGGAAGAATCCCAGAAGAAAGAGGCTCAGGGAAAGCTAGGGTATTTGTAGATGTTTAGAAGAGCAAGGTTCGGTGTGAGAGCTATGATGAACCACAAAGACTCATGTTTGACTCTCACTTCTGCTTACAATAAAAGGCCATTGGGGTGGGTGGGGAATTGTTAAAGGTAAAGGTACCCCTGACCGTTAGGTCCAGTCGTGGACGACTCTGGAGTTGCGGCGCTCATCTCGCTCTATAGGCTGAGGAGCCGGCGTACAGCTTCCGGGTCATGTGGCCAGCATGACTAAGCCGCTTCTGGCGAACCAGAGCAGCACACGGAAAAACCGTTTACCTTCCCGCTGCAGCGGTACTTATTTATCTACTTGCACTTTGACATGCTTTCGAACTGCTAGGTGGGCAGGAGCTGGGACCAAACATTCGAACCGCTGACCTTCTGATCGGCAAGCCCTAGGTTCAGTGGACACATATTTCCCTCGCAGAGCTACCATTCCCTGTGAGGAGGGTCTGACTGTTAAACCATTCTGGAAACAGTAGCTTTGTGAGGGAAACAGGCGTCACCTAACAAGTTTGGGCACCCCTTCAGGGTGCCAACTTGAATAAAATGGGGGGGAGGTATGCCCCACCCCTCATAATTGATCACGTGGTGCAGTGCACACACACCATTTGAATGGCAATGGCACCTTTGTGGGGGCCCAGCCCCTCAAATCTTTTTTGTAGGCGAAGCCCACTCGGCCCTTAGAAATTGGCTCCTATGGCACCCCTTTAAATTACAGTTCCCAGGAATTTGAGGAGTTAAACTGACTGTTGAAGAGCTGTAACAGTGCTTTGAATGTACAATGCTGATATGGCCCTACAGTTGCTAGACTGGCACCACCATGTGGCAAATGTATACTATACAGCCAAACGGAGAGAGCCTCAAATCCCATGCACTCACAAAACCACAGGCGGTTCTGTTGCATGTGACATCAGCATTGCTCCTAGCAGTGAACACACATTTTAATGTGTCCTATTAGTTACCTGCAGGCAGGAGCTGCAGTTTAGTTCTGACGCTTTAATTTCAACAGGGGAAAATCTCACACTGCGCACACAGGGGGCCATTTCCGAACAGCTGCAGATGGGATCGGGCTGTGTGTGTGCAAAAAAAGCATGGTAAATAAATTTAGTTAAGTAAATAAAAAACCCCACTTAACTAAAATTAGAAATTGTAGAAAGATTTTGACAGATTTTTTTCTGAGCGCTTGGGGTAAAAATAAAGCAATTTAACAACTGTTGTTGAGACATTTCATTCCAAAATTGCTAGACCAGAGGTTTTCAACCTTTTTGAGTCTCCTCACACTGACCCACAAGGGCATGGGAATAGGATGCCCCCAGCCTTAGTGGCCCAATGGAGACTGGCCAAAGGTGAACATGAGGCTAGCACCTTACCTCGGGAGGCAGCAGCGGGTGCTGCCGGCCCTGCATGCCAGAAAGGCACGCAGCTCCCAGGAAGGCCTTGCCCACAGCAAGCACAAGAAAGGCCAGCACAGTGCCTGCCTGCCTAGCCTCTCACTTGCCTGTCCATTCCCAACAGTAAGGGCTGATGGACTGGCTGGCTGGGCTCCCTTGCCTGCCTGCTTGCTTACTCGGAGGCCGTCTCAGCTCCTGGCAACCAGCACCCCTAGGCCAGCCCCAGACCATTCACTTGGGAAGCACATTGTAGCCAGGGCTGCTGCAACAAATAGCCATGCAAGCCTTGGGGAGGCAGAGATGTGAGAGGGCATCAGAGGAAGGAAAGAGGGACAGAGGCCAGTGTTGCTCTTGGCACCCCTGACTATCCTTCAAGGCACCCCAGGGTGCCACGGCACACTGGTTCAAAATCACTGCTTTAAATATATGGTGTGGGTGTGATCACTGTCAATAAGCAGGTGCTCTGAAAATATAATAAGATCAGGAGATTACTGGAGGCGCTTTCTGGATGTAATTAAAGAACACATGTAGGAGAAGAAATCTGATTTTGATCATATAGCTCAGTTGGTAGAGCATGAGACTCTTAATCTCAGGGTTGTGGGTTGAAGCCCCACGTTGGGCAAAAGATTCCTGCATTTCAGGAGGCTGGACTAGAGACCCTCATTGCGCTAGAGACAGATTGCTTCCCCGCCCCCCAACATACATTCTGGCCACGCCCTTGTTTTCTGGTTCCCCCAGCTAGGAATGTTGGTGTATTTAGGACGGCTGCATGGAGTATAAAGTGAAATTAAGCCGCCCGCGTTGTCCTAACATCATTGCCTCCTACGATAAACTCAAATATAGGCTCGGCGTCCCAACCACACAGACGCGCAACTTGCGTTTGGGCGCGCCCGCCCGCTCGCCCTTTCGCCGCCTCCTTTCCCCGCCCAGGAGTCCTTGACGTCATAGCGGCCCGCCTCAGGCCCTGCCCCTCGCTTGGCCCTCCCCCCGCCCCTCAGAGGAGGCGCGTCCTCCTTCCGCTTTCCCTCTCGCGTACGGGGCGCCCCCGGCCTAGCCCGGCCCCCTCTAGCGGTGCCTCTGAGCCCGAGCTCCTCCTCAGGTTTCGGGGATGTCGCGCCCGAGCAGCGTCTCCCCGCGGCCTCCCGGAGGGGGCGGCGGCCCTCCCAGCGGCGGCCCGTCCACCGCAGCCGCCTCGTCCTCGTCGTCCTGCTCCGGCAGCGGCCGGTCCAAAGGGCTGAAGGACATTCGCATCGACGAGGAGGTGAAAATCGCCGTGAACATCGCTCTGGAGAGGTTCCGATATGGGGAGCAGCGAGGTAACGGTTCCCCTTCCCTTCCCCCGAGGGTGGAGGAGGGGGTGGACCTGAAAGAGGCGGGCTTGTTATGGTGGGTCTTCGCCTAGTTAGTTCATCAGGGCGCCGAAGGAGTCCAGGCAACCAGTTGTAGTCGAGATCAGCGTTGCTTTTCAGTAAGCCTATTAAAACCGAATTATTATTTTTTGGCATCACCTGCCAGCACTAGCTCTGCTGCATCCGTGGTGAAGGCATGTTAGTCTTGATCTCGCTTTTGTATGTACCTGCCAACTCCTAGAGGCTATGGGGTCTTGGCCCCACAAAACGAAATATATGAGGGAGCCGCCCCCCCCCCCAAAGTTGATGGGCATTGCTATTCAAATGGTGTCCGTGCACCATATCATGTGATTATGCGGGGTACGACTTACGTGCCACCCCCTATTTTATTCAAGTTGGCACCTCTGCTACAGATGTGGTGGCGTGGCTGTATGCATCCATAGTGAGCTGTCTTGCCACTGGTCAGATCACTGGTCCCTCGTTTTCAGTGCTGTCTCAGTGGTTGGCAGCAACTCTGTGGGCTAGGGAACTAATTTTTGTCCTTTTCCAGTCTGGCACCCATCTTCAGCTCATATATGGCCCTTGCCCCCCAGATGTTGCTGGAGTTCAATTCATCGTCCCTGACCATACTGGTCATACTGGATTGGGTTGATGCAGAGCTACAGGTCCCCATTGTCTACTGTAGGGTGCAGTTTACCCCATTGGTGTCCAGCGCTCTGCTATTTGAGATCCTTTCACTGGAGATGATGGGGATTGAACCGGTGATCATGGGCATGCAATGCAGGAGTTGTATCACTTATGTAGAAGAGCCCTTTCCCATATTTAAGTATGGCATATACCGTTTTTATCTGTAAGCTGACTTGAACCCCCTCAGGGGAAAAAGACAGAATATAAATAAAATAATACGGCATGCATATTTGCTTTTTCATGCACTTATATAGCAAAACCCAATGAATGGAGCATAAAAATGGTCATGCTGGATCAAACTAAGTTGCTACACTATGTTTTCAGCAGCAGTAAGCTTTATACTGTAGAAAGATCACTAGCAAAGTGATGGCCAGCTCATAGTTTGTCCTCTACCTCTGGACATACCGGAACAGCGGCTAATAGCTGTGGCAATTACCATAGCTTTTGGCAGTAACTTTCACACACTAATTGTTTTAAACTATGCAGTGTGTGAAATATCTCCTTTGTTCCTTCTTCATCTTTCTTGCTGATCAAATTCAATACATAGTGTGATTCTATTTATATCTACCCTGAAGTAAGCCTTATTACCCTTACCTCTCTCGCCCTGACCTCGCCACTGTGATCCATGCGACGGTCACCTCCAGGCTTTATTATTGTAACTTACTCTACATGGGGCTGCCCTTGAAACTGACCCAGAAACTCCAGTGGGTGCAGAATGCCGCGGCGAGACTCCTTACGGAGTCTTCGCGTGGGATCACATTCAAACAGTGCTATACCAGCTGCACTGGCTCACGGTGGAGTACAGGATCAGGTTTAAGGTGCTGGTTTTAACCTTTAAAGTCCTATATGTCCTAGGACCTTCATCCCTACGGGACCGCCTCTCCTGGTATGCCCCACGGAGAACCTTACGGTCTGCAAATAACAACATCCTAAAGATTTCGGGCCCCAGAGAGATCAGACTGGCCTCGACCATAAGCCAGGACCTTTTCGGCCATGGCCCTGGCCTGGTGGAACACTCTCACAAGAGACTAGGGCCCTGTGGGATTTGCCTTCTTTCCGCAGGGCCTGCAAGACGGAGCTGTTCCGCCAGGCCTTTGGTCAGGGTTCAGTCTGACTCATTTTCTCCTTGTATAACAACAAGCACGAAGGAGGTTCCCAGCCGGCTCACAGGTCCTTATAATATCAGTGGAAACAGTTGGCCCTGGCGAGTATTAACCGCTTTCAATTTTAACCTGAGGATTGTCATTTGTCCAGTTTTAACTTTAATTTTAATTTATTTGAATTAATTTTGGGATGCATTTTAATCAATTGATTGCTTGTTTTTATGCATATTGTATTTATATGATGTTAGCCGCTCTGAGCCTGGCCGGGGAGGGCAGGGTACAAATAAAACTTTATTATTATTATTATTAAATTCAATGGGACTGAGTTCCAGGTGAGTGAGTGCAGTTCTTAGTTTGTTGTCCTTAAATAGTCATTGCTTGTTTATTAAGGGGTGATATATTTCTACTATTTAGACATCGTTGTATGTAGGCACATACATGTATGCTTTCTCTTTCAGAAATGGAATTTCCTTCCTCCTTGACTAGTACTGAAAGAGCCTTCATTCATCGACTGAGTCAATCACTTGGTCTGATTTCTAAAAGTAAAGGGTAAGTAGTACAGTACCTTACTAAAAATACTTACCCATGTGAATGGGAAAATATGCATCTTTCAGGCACAGTTTTGTTTTTCAGTTTTGAGTAGTGTCTTGAGGTGGATTTCTTCCTGAGAGTCTGTGTGTGCTGTTGTTTCAAACAGTTCTGTGTACAAGTACTGTCAGGGTGTGGTAAGATATCTGTTGACACTGTTGGGGCAGATTCATAATTTGGCCTTGGCCCAATTACCTGTGATAAGTAGTTGTTCCTTTCAGGTGACCATATATGGCTTCCAAGTTTGGACTGTGTAGCCATTGCTGCAATAACTTTTCCTTCTGCATGCTACCTGCAGAGATTGGTTGCTGTAGCTATAATGCCACTGCTATACCAAAGTATTTGGAGCACACCAGGTTGAGGAAGGCTGTGTCTTGCTCTGAGGGGTTAGGGTTGTCCCTAATGAGACTATTGTGTCAGGCAGTGAAGAGATTTGAAGCATACCTACTGGAAAACAAGATCGAACCAAATCAGATTTGAAGTTAGAAGTTTACTATGCCGAACGTTAAGACACATTGATACTTTGTCTTTATGCGGGTACTTAATCCAGGATCAAAAATCTAGGGCGTGTAGCATCTGAAACAATATTTCTGAGTCAGTGTAGCTGACACTGGCTCAGAAAGCACAGCAATGTGTTTAGAGTTTAATTCACGTATTTGGGGACTCCTAGCATATCTTAATGTTTTGAGAAAACTGCTTCACTGTGGGTCTTATAATTTATCTGTGTTTGTAAAGGTTACTCCCGGTGCTGAATATGAAATGATTCTTCCTTTTTTTTTTTAGGAAAGGTGCAAGCAGATATCTAACTGTGAAGAAAAAAGATGGCTCAGAGTTGGCACATACAGTAATGACATGTAATTTGATTCCCAACACAAAACATGCTATTAGAAGCCTTGTACAGCGATTTCCTGTCACCAATAAAGAGCGTACCGAGCTTCTACCAAAGACAGAGAGAGGAAATGTTTTTGCTGTTGAAGCTGGTGCGTTGAGTATATTCTGTTAAGAAATACAATGGTGAATTGTGAAGGGAAAATGTATTGCATACCCCAAGCTATGCTTGGAAACTCTTGGAGGTCTATAGCTTATGTATGTAATTACAACTGCATAATGTTTTTGCAAATGTGATATGGTTGCCATGTAAGTGCTGGTGCGTTCATTGCATTTTGATGGTGCTGCAAGAGACTTGGCTTTTACGGCACTACCTTGCTGCCATTTTATTTTTGGAAAGCATTGCTAGGTGGAGAATGAAAGCTCTTCACGTTGCAAGCTGTGCATTCTGATAATATGAGATACACCTAAAGGTGCACAATCATCACTATCTTTTCAAATTAAAATGCGCAAAAATTATGGCACATCAAACCAAAGGAGACCATGACTTGGTTCCCCTATGCCTCCTCTATTAACAGAAGGCACTGTAATAGAGCCAGAGGCTCCCATTCATGGGAGGACAAGCCATTTTTGCCAGTTCAGTATTCCCAGACAGCCTCTTGTGTTATTTCCCACACCGTTTCTGGTAAGTCCCGCAGCCCTACCAAGCAGATTTTGAGGAAGGAATTTGAGGTGAACGTCCTACCTTTCCTGTCTGTAAGCCAGGAGTATTCTGTAAGCAGATATGGATATTGGGTGGACAGTGAGAAAATGTAAACAAAGAGACAAATACAGGGCTCTTCCTGTGATGCTTCCAAAGCATTTTTATACTTGCCTAGCCATGTAAAAAGACCCTTTTCTCTCTAGAAAACATGCATTTCTTCTTACGGTAGACTGAAGGTCAATGATATGATCTACGGTTTTGCTGTGTTATGGAGCACTGTGGGATGCTGTGCTAAAGCCATTTCAACCCCACCAAACCCTATGCATGCAAAAAGATTGGGAGATTGCGTGGTTCAGTGACCAACAAAAAAACAGCCTTTTCCAAGACTAGCAAGAATGGTCGTTAACAGCTTTCAGTAAGGACCAAAGTTTGTGACATGTCATGTCGCAGGTGTTCAGAGCAGCCACAGCAGCACTAATTGTTGTGTGGCTGCTAAGCTGCAACCTCAAGTTTGGCTGTAAACATGGGCAAAGCTAAATGTGTAAGTGAAGCATACCATTTCTAAAGATAAAAGCCTTGTTTGTGCTTAAGGCTGAGCACTACCCAACCCCTGTGTAGTGATATAATTATGTGCTGTTAGCACGGTTGTTTACTTCCCCCTCCCCTGGGGGAAAAACGTAATCTTGATTAGTTTGATAGGAAGTATTCAATTTTACATACTTAAAGAATGGGCACGCATCTGTTTAGATTAATAGCAAGTTTGGTGCAGTCATCACTTTTGTCTTTTCTTAGAGAATAGAGAAATGAGCAAAACAAGTGGGCGACTTAACAATGGCATCCCTCAAATCCCAGTGAAACGGGGAGAATCTGAATTTGATTCGTTTCGGCAGTCTCTACCGGTTTATGAAAAGCAGGATGAAATTGTTAGAATTATTAAAGAAAATAAAGTTATTTTGATTGTGGGGGAAACTGGATCAGGAAAAACTACTCAGGTATGTATTCTATCAGAATTTGAAATGGAAAGATCTTTTGAATTGCATATTTACAAATTCCAAAATAGTTTAAATCTCAAGTATTTAGTTTTGTCTACTAATGGAAATACACTTTCATTTTGATGACTTATTTTTTTCTGGTTCCTTATAAAGTGTTTCAACAACTTTGATTTCCTATGCATTTTACTATTGAAGCACCTTTTTACAGAAAACTAATATCTACTTGGGACACTTGGAGTGGGTTTGGCTGGACCACATTCTCAGTTGGTGGTAATAAATTGTGTCCTGGTTCACATGTCATCCTAAGTTAAAATATTGCTTAGCAAGACTGCTTGAGCATGTGGGCTCCCAGAGAAGAGCTTGAGCTGTTTTGCTCTTGCCTGGTCCAAGGTTTGGCCTAGTATGTCGTCTGAACAGGTGCTTGTGGTTAAGTTCTCTCTTCACCCACCAGGAGCTGTAACCAAAAGTCCTGGTTTGTACAAGATACTGAGTCAGCCTTTGGCTTTGATTGGCATGGCATAGCAGCATAAAGAGCCTCTTCTCCAGTAGCCTGCACAGATTGACTCAGTATGATGTGTGAACTGGGCCTCTTGTGAGGAGGATGCAGATTACACATTTTTCAACGCTAATCTAAAATCTCTGTGTTCAGATTCCCCAGTTTCTACTTGATGACTGCTACAAAAACGGAATACCATGTCGCATATTTTGCACTCAGCCAAGACGTTTGGCAGCAATTGCTGTGGCTGAAAGAGTTGCTGCTGAAAGAAGAGAGAAGATTGGGCAGACGATTGGCTATCAAATCCGATTGGAAAGCAGGTCCTGCCAATATTGCTTGTAGTTTTGGATAGAAAAGGTTTTAGAAATATTTATAAAAATGTGAGACAATGGAGCAGAAATGTTTTACGGTCGTACCTCGGAGGTCGAACAGAATCCGTTCCGGAAGTCTGTTTGATTTCTGAAATGTTCGGAAACCAAAGCGCGGCTTCTGATTGGCTGCAGGAACATCCTGCAGCCAATCAGAAGCCATGGAAGCCTCATTGGACGTTCGGCTTCCAAAAGAATGTCCGAAAACTCACTTCCGGTTTTTCGATCATTCGGGAGCCGGAATGTTTAACTCCCAAGGGCGTTCGGGAGCCGAGATACGACTGTAGTTGCAAATAAAAATTTAACAGGATCATTACCTGCTCCCCCTGTTCTTTGGGGCTCTTTCTTTCAGAGGTCAGGCAGGTAGCCATGAGGGGCTCCAAACATGGCTGCTATGCTGTTTTGCACAGCTTACCTCTGATGGCACCTGCAATTCCTTTATGAACCTCCTCAAAAGTCAAAGCCATCCGCTGAGTCTCTGCCTTTCAAGGTTAAGTGAGCCCCACGCCCCCAGTACAGTGCCCCATTTATCAAATGCTCACTACAGGAATGCTTGCCTGGTGTATTTTTTTATCTGCATTGGGTGAAGACCTCTTTGTCAAGGTCTTTTAGCCTCCTCCCTTTGCTTTGCTGTTTTAGTAACATTTCCCACTTTTTCTATTCTTGATTGTTTTAATTGAAAGCCATGTTGAAACTTGTGAAGTTGAAGGAGTGGGGTATTTTAAATAAAAAAAATTAAATGTGTATTGCATAATGCGTCCATGACACTGTTAAACAGGGCTGCACTGTGGAGCCTAAGAAATGGAAGCAAAAGAGCTCTCCAGCTCAGAAGATACCAATGGTATAGCATTGTAAAAATCCATAGGTGGAAGGCTCGAAAAAAGACACTCTAATGAGCAGTTTTCAGAAGTCAGTATGTTGATCTATTCCATGTATTCTGACAGCGGAGACAAGGGTGCATGTATCAGAGAGAGAGAGAGAGACAGAATGGGTGTTTTATGCTCCCTTTCTGAACATACTACTATATAAAACATGGTTTTGTCCTGAAGACAGGAAGAGGGGCTGTTGTTTCTCAGGCAAGTGGTTATTTGCAGTCTTGTGTCACTAAAAGTTGTAGGTTAAATAGTATTTATGCATAGTCAACAATCTTATGCAGGGCTGGATGTGATAAATTTGTGCTAAAAGTGCATATATCTGCAGTGACTTCATATCTGTGATGTGTGCAAATACTTCTTCATAAGCTGTTTTGTATTTTTAACAGGGTCTCTCCAAAGACACTTTTAACGTTTTGCACTAATGGTGTATTACTTCGTACGTTAATGGCAGGAGATAGTGCACTGTCAACTGTAACTCATGTCATTGTGGTAAGGTTGACTAATTATTTCTCACGAAAATAACTATGCCAAATTTTTGAAGTTGCGAAACTTGACTTAAAGTTCTTCTTGTTAGTTCTTTATTAAACTTAAAGCATAAATTGACACAAGGAGCACCGTGATCAACTTTATAGTTTTGGAGTTGGCTGACATACGAAGGAACTTGTAGTTGAATACATGACTTTGAGCCACTTGCTGTCAGATGTGTTTATTCAGATAACCAAGAGGCTACAAATAGCTTATTTATTTGCATAAAGCTTGATAACTACAATTCTGAAGTTGAGTTGTGTTCTGCTTTAGCCAACAGAATACTAAAGCCTTAAATGGCTCAGGATGCGATATAGAAATTTAACATAATAATAAATAAAATAAATCTAACACTATTTGGAGGCAACTGCAGCAGGAGAAAGGCAGCACAGGTCCAGTTTTTAGTCAATAAAGTTCTCTTTAGTGGACAGTGAATGGCTGATTAAAAACTAAAGGAGAGCTTAACTGTCATGTCTGCTATGGTGTAAACTTGTCATCAGCAGAGAACTGTGGAATGATGTGTGCACAAACGAACTATAAGAGTACACAAGTGTTAACATGTATCCCACAACATCAGATGTGCTGCTAGACTGATGACATGGTGAAACCTTGTGCTCAGTGAAGCAAAGAACATGCTCACAAGAGAAAGCATGAGGGGGATAAGAGAATAGGGTGGCATGTCTGCAAGAATGGCTGAGTAGGAGTTGGATAGAACATAATACCTAACACGCTGAATAAATTTAAGCTAGTGCAATGTTAGTCAAATAAGCTTACTTTAGCACTTCTACTAATATGAGAAAGATTACTGCTTCTGGATGAATGCTGTGTTAATTCTATATAGATCACAAGGTGTATTTGCAAAAATATAAAACTGTTGTCAACAAATGAAAAAATTTGTAATACAGAAGTTACATAGTATACTGTGGCAAACTTCTTAAGCTCTGTTCTAAAGAGGAATCTCTTTCTTGTTTATGTTGCAGGATGAAGTCCATGAGAGAGATCGGTTCAGCGACTTCTTGTTAACGAAGTTAAGAGATACACTACAAAAACACTCATCATTGAAACTCATACTTTCTAGTGCTGCCCTGGATGTGAACCTCTTTCTCAGATATTTTGTAGGCTGTCCAGTGATATATAGTAAGTTCAAATGCTAGTAGGAATCAGTCTACTAAATTAAGTTGAATGCATTTTCCTTAGCTTGGTGTAGTACATGTCAAACCTTGGAAACAAATCAATGTATTATTATTTTTATTACTATTACTACTGCTACTACTGCCTTTCACATACATGTCTCAAGGCAATGTGCAAAATGCAACAAAGGAGCTAAAAAAACAGGTAAAAGCTACACAGAAATTGAGAGCAGATATATTTTAAAACAATACAAAATAGACATCCATGGCAGAAACCTATTCATCTGGCTGAGAAAGCTTGTAACAATTAGTATACAATTTCCTTAATCCAATATGCAAATATTAAAGCTGCATTTCTGTAAGTCTTGAACTGCTTTTTTGGTACATATTTACTATTTTTACATGGCATATGTATATATATATAGAGAGAAATAGATTTAGCAGTTTGGAACCTGTAAGCTACAGGTTTAAGTATGATATTGATGATTTAGCATAAACTTGATTATTTATATTCATGTCTTCAGTACCAGGAAGACCATTTGAAGTCAAAGAGATGTTCCTTGAAGACCTACTAAGAAGCACAGGCTACACAAATAAAGAGATGATCAAATACAAAAAGGAAAAACAGCGAGGTTGGTATCTATATATGCAGGTGTTAGAAAGGAGATGTATCTAGAGATAAGCAAACATTGCAAACATTTCCCCCCCAATTATATTGTGAAACACTAGTAACTAAATATACATTTTCATCTTTACTCCTTTTCTTTGTGTAAAACATTTAAAAACGTTCTCCAGAGGAAAAACAACAGACAACTCTGACTGAATGGTATTCTGCACAAGACAACAGCAAGCCAGAATTGCAGCGCCAGAGAGCAATACCAAATGTGGCTGAAGAATATGATCTGTTGGATGATGGTGGTGACACAGTGTTCAGTCAGTTGGTATGAATTTGTTTAAGGATTCCAATATTTCATGTTGATAGGAATTGTTATGAAACAAGAACGGTATGATCTAGATTCAAATTTCCACCGACATTCATTTGCATATGAAGCTCTTAGTCAGCATAGTCTCCTCTGCATACACAACAGATGTGCATTCATAGAAGTCCCCCTGACTTTTCCTGCTCTCCAGGATTTCTTTAAAGTCCAAGTGACTCATTACTATTTTCATATAGTATATGTTACAGTGATTATGCCTATTTTTGTGTTTGTGCATGGTGAGGCTTTTTTTTTTTTTACACCTATGTGTAATTTTGTGTTGTTTTTAAATGGGGGAGTAGCATGAGTTCGGGATGCCTTGCCTTCTGCAGATGACTTTCTCTAACTTTGGCACAGTAAAAGCTACTTTTAAACTTGAGAGGGAGGGGCTGCCATTAAGAATAGAATGTTAGCAAAAGCTCCACTATGTATAGAGATCTAGGTGCATGCTTCATTGGCCTTTCTTTAACTTAAGAGTGTTACTATATTATTCATGACAATCAACCTGGAAGAAATCCTTCCTGTAAAGTCAAAGAAAGGCCAATGAAGTCTGCACCTAGCATGCAAGTTTGGAAACATTGAAGCCTCTTATTCTGTCAGTTTCAGGGTGAGGAAATAGCAACTGGAGATCGGCTGTTGCTCTTAGATAGCATTCAGATAAAAAGGTAATGTTGTTTCCTTATTTTCAGGCTGAAAAAGATGTCAACTGCCTTGAACCTTGGTTAATTAAAGAAATGGATGCTTGCCTCTCTGATATTTGGCTACACAAAGACATTGATGCCTTTGCACAGGTGTTCCACCTTATTTTAACTGAAAATGTCAGTGGTAAGTTCACATTCTTAACTTTCTCTTACTGAACTGTGTACCTAAGCCATAAATACCTTATTTGCCCTAAAAAAAAATCAGGTCCATACCTTTTAAAAATAATATGTGTTTTCTGGGAGTTAGGTGTTTTCTGGAACTCTTTACAATTATTTTTGAATAAGTGGACTGGAACTAATGAGCAATCACTATAGGCAAGATCTAACCCTCTGCAGCAGGGGACAGGGTGACTGCAGGGGGGGGGATGGGGGATGACAAGTTTCATTTGCAAAAATGGAAGGTCGTTGTGCAAGTGGAATGCCACAGTTGGTGTTTCTGCAATATTTGTATTTTCCCAAAGCATAGGAAGCTGCCCTATACTGAATCAGATAATTGGTTCATCTAGCTCAGTTTGTCCTGTGTGCAAAGCAGATACTGTACCACTGAGCAATTCCTTTTCCTTAAACGTGCAGCTTAATCTTTTGTATATTTCCTCTGGAGCAAGTTCCAGGTAAATGTACGTAGGTTCAAACCCAAAGTAATAAAAATCCATGCAAGCTACTCTTTAAAGTTGTGGACCCTGGGTTAGTTGAAATGCACGATGGAGTGCATTTGCCATAATTTAAATGGATTTCCCATTGATTTCAGTGGGAACTAAGTGCAACTAACTTGGTATGGCTCTAACCAAGAATGTTCCGAAAATATTTTGCCAAAATAGTTTGGAGAGTTGAGCAATTGCTAAACACTAACTTTCCCCTTCTCCTTGTCCTAGTTGACTACAGGCACAGCGAGACAAGCGCAACGACTTTAATGGTAGCTTCTGGAAGAGGTTTCTTGAGTCAAGTAGAACAGCTGATTGGTATGGGAGCAAACATTCACATCAAATCATCCAATGGCTGGTAAAACAATCTCATTGCAACTTTTCCCCATTCATTTCTTTGTGTATGTGCGTGTGTATGTAGAGAGAAATTGTGGATTATTGGAAATGTTGGAGGTAAGTTATAAGCTGTTTTTTTTAAACAACAACAAGATTATTTTGTTAGTTCCCACACTATCTACCTCCACATTGCTGGTGCTATACTCTGTATTGCCTGAGATCTGGCAGACCTAATTGTCCACAATTCATTTGGTTGGGTTTGGTAGTTTTTATGGTGCCATGTAGGAGTTCAACTAATAAATACAAGTTGTTTGGAATCTTGTTGCCCTAAGTTTATATTAGTTCTGCTTTTTCCGATTAGTGGAACCCTATTCAGACACGCCTCTACTGAGAGTGTAGGATTGAGTATGTACCTACTTCTCCCACCCCCACCATGCCCTCACTATCCATATGGTAGATATCATGTTAAAACAAGGCTCATGCACGCAGGCTAGATCCGCATGATGATTACTGCCCTGTCTTTGAGAAGTAGTGCATGAATTTGGCCTATGCTCTCTGACCTCTAATTTAAGTTCTGTTTTGGTCTTTGTTCAAATTTAATTTGACACTCAGGTGTAAGCAGAAATTGTTTGCAAGAATCGCCTTCTCCCTGTTTCAAGGAGAATTGGGGAGATATTATGTGCAATGTAGACATAGCCAAAGTTCAGAATCGGTTATGCTTCTCTGCACAGTAAATTGAGGCAGGAGAATCTTCTGATGACTTCAATAAATAATAGTAGTCATTTAGCACTTTTCCTGTTAGCTGGAAGCACTTCCCAAACATTATCTTAGTAAATCTATATAATCAAAAAAGTCTTAATTATATCTCCACATATCAATTAGAGCTCCTTGGTTTTTAAAAGAAATAGAGCTTTTGATCAAGTCCTGTCCTCTTGGCTCTACTTTAATTTTTGACTTTTTTTTAGTACTGGGGAAAAATGTATTATAGTCCTAGGCAAAGGTTTTTTGTAAGTATCCAGTGGGATTCTTGCCTCTAGTCATATGCAGGCTAATAAAATAAGATTTAAAATGCCGTCCTGAATGTGACTTAACAATGATTGAAAATGTTCTTTGTTATAGGTTACATTTTTGTACTTAAGCAAAAATTTTGTTTTATTTTTTATGATTATTACAGGACAGCTTTGGACTGGGCTAAGCACTTCGGACAGACAGAAGTGGTTGATCTGTTAGAGTCCTATTGGTAATGTGTTTATTAGCTCTGGGATCATAGAATTGTAGAGTTGGAAGTGACCACAAGGGTAATCTAGTTCAATTCCCTGCAATGCAGGTATCTTTTGCCCAATGTGGGGCTTGAACCCACAACGTTGAGATTAAGAGTCCCATGTGCTACCAACTAAGCTATCCTGTTGTGCTTGAGCACATGGCAGAGAACTGCCTGTACTTTCTAAAGCATGGATAGGGAACTGGATCTGGCCAGCTGATTCAAAGCCCCTTGGGTTCGTGGGAAGACTCCTTTGTGGTTTCCAGATAATAGTGGAAGTAGATCAAGGAACCAACAACTTCGGGAATTATATTTTTCTAAATCTGTTTCCATGTTCTGCAAGTATTGCCAATTTCTTGATGTGTGTATTTTTTGGTGCTTGTATTTTAGTGCCTCACTAGAGTCGGGTAATCTCGATGAAAGTTCTTTGGTCCATGCAAATGCTAGTGAACTCAGTGCAGAAGACAGAGAACTCCTAAAAGCTTATCATCACAGCTTTGATGATGAAAAAGTGGATCTTGACCTGATCATGCACCTGCTATACAACATCTGTCACAGCTGTGATGCAGGTAAATGCAGATGTAGTGCTTATTTTCATTTTAACCATCTTTTACATGCACATGCTTTAGTCTGTGCTCTGGCACATAGACTACTATGCACATAAAACATTTGTTGGAAGCCAAAGGCTGCCATATTCCACTTGTGAGCTTGTTAGAGTACTGCAATAAATTGACTTTTTTTGTCTGATCAGCAAGACTGCTCTTATCTTACAAATGCATTGACTGTGATTATGCCCCACTCCTCTTTTCCTATGGATGGTTCTTATAAACAGGACCCCCATGTATATGAATGGAGATGGGCAGGTTTTGCTTCACACTAACATATGCTACATTAGTGGCCACAAGCCTCAAACTTGCTCTTTGTGCCCTCCGCCCATATGTAGCTCATCCCTGTCCATGCTTAGAATCATAGAATTGTAAGGGACCATGAGAATCATCTAGTCCAACCCCATATAATGTGGGAATCTTTTGCCCAATGTGGGACTCGAACCCATGACCCTGAGATTAAGAGTCTCCTCTACCACCTGAGCTCATAATGAAAGAACAGATACTAAGCATAGCTTTCTCTTATTCTATTTCCTTCCATTTGGAACTTTGTCTTAAAGGAGCGGTTTTAATTTTCCTTCCTGGATATGATGAGATTGTTGGCTTGAGGGACCGCATCCTGTTTGATGACAAGAGGTTTGCTGATAATGCTCACAGGTAAAAAAAATCTGTAACTCTTATTTTGGTATATTGGTTTTACTCTTAGAAGTCTGCATTTAATTCAATTCATACTTCTTTGCTATTAGGTTCCAAGTTTTTATGCTGCATTCAAATATGCAGACATCAGATCAGAAGAAGGTTCTAAAGACCTCTCCCCCAGGCATCCGTAAAATAGCAAGTATCAAATTACTTTTTAACTGTTTCTATCAATCCACATTCTTTTCACATCAACTGTTATTACAGCGTAATGTATTGTTTCAGATTCTTTCTACAAATATCGCCGAAACCAGCATCACAGTTAATGATGTTGTCTTTGTGATTGACTCTGGAAAAATGAAGGAGGTATGCCATTTGCCTGTTTATCTATTTTTTTAAGATACTGCTTAATATAATAGTCTCTAAGTGGTTTATATAAAATGAAGTTTAGCAGTTGCTAAAAATGAGGTGAAAATAAAACACAACTGTATATTGCAAAAAAAACAAACAACCCTCAAATTTATCTTAGACTCATGTTTAATTTTAGTTTACCATAAACTAAAAGTGTGCTGTATTGTAAACAAAACATTTAAAGAAGGATTTTAGTACAATGTGTAAAAAATATTGTTACACGCCACCCCAATCTCCAACTAGTGTGAGATTCCATGGGTCTTGGCTTTCACCCAGGGTTCATGTTTTCCTCAGAAATAAGGCACAGTGGAGACTGCAGTGTCTTTATGACTGATGTGTTTTTACACACACACATATATATATGCAACCTGAATCTGCAGTGGAGGGATTTCCAGCATTCAGATCTCAAGAGGATGTTCTACTGCTGGAAGGGTGGGACTTGATTTTTGCCAGTTCCCCAGCAACTCTCTGTGCCCCTGAAAAGCTGCTTTGGGGATCTTTCAACAACATGGAAAGTGGAATCGGGGAAATTCACCTCCTCCCTTCACTCCAGCAGGAGCCTCAAATGAATCCCAGTGCCTTCTATAAATGGAAAGAGAACTTCTGTTCTTGGAAGGGCAAGCCTGGATCCAGGCCAATGTATGCCAAAATCACTTCACGAAACTATTGTTAATTTAGATTATTTTATCATTCAAGTGTTCATTTCACCTTGCTATTCTAAATCTACATTCTAATAAAAGTGTTTTCTTGAAATTTTAGAAGTCCTTTGATGCATTGAACTGTGTGACCATGCTAAAGATGGTATGGATTTCTAAAGCTAGTGCCGTTCAGAGAAAGGGCAGGTAATGCAAATATCATGAATATTTTCTTCTAAGATCAGGTCACAGACAGACCATTCTTATTTTTTTCAAAAGGAAAAAATATTTCTTAGAATTACTGGTATAAGATTACTTGAAACAGGTTAATTTTGATTTTTTTAAAAGCTTAAATGTTAGTACTTTTATTTTTATTTTTAAACAAAATCTTAGACTATTTCTGGAAAGAATATCTTTTTGGAGACATCTGGTTGTGTTTTTCACACTCTTCACTTTGGATCACACACTGGCCCTGTGTTTAAAATTTATATTATAGTATTCTTATGAAGCGCATGTTACATTTCCAATTAATTTGAGCCCTTCAGACAAAAGTTATAATGAATGATACTTCTGAAAGAGCTTATTTATGAAATGTATTTTCTACTTTCAACATCTCTTTTTCCTGCTTTGATTTTTAAAATTCTACTCTTCTATGTATTGACTTACCTTAAATAATACTTACTGTTTCTAAGGGCAGGACGTTGTCGACCTGGAATTTGTTTCCGACTTTTTAGTAGACTCAGATTTCAAAATATGCTGGAATTTCAGACCCCAGAACTACTAAGAATGCCTCTGCAGGTTAGTGATCTTTCTTGTTTTGTTAAGTCCAAAGAGGTCTTCATAACACAATGGTCCTATTCAACCTTCAAGCCAAACCATGACTTGTGCTAACCATAGTTTAGACTCCAAACCATGGTTTAGAGTTGTTTGTTTCCTTTTATTTTCTGTCCTCCCACCAGTTTACTTGGAGCTGCAACCTCTGGAGACTGAGAAATGGTTGTTAGCTCAGGCTTCATGGTATTGGAAACTATTGACCTTTGCTTCCCAAGCTGGTTGGGAAGAATATGCAAGAATTCTTCTTTATTCATGTCATGCTAAGCTATGCTTTAGCATGATGTGTGAACATGACCAGTACGTGGAAGATTGCTGTTTGAAGCACTTACCATAGGACACCTCGATTTTAAAAGAATCTAAAATAACCCATTGTATTTCTCTATAATACTTGTGCAAGTCTGATCAGTATTAAGAGGTGTCCTGCACCTCCACATCATACCAAAAAGCAGCCTTGCACAATGCTGCAGTGTTGTGTCCGGTGGTAGTCACTGATGATGGGTGTTGCTGGTTTTGTTTGCCTATTTGCATTCCTTTGCAGGGACAACATTGTATGAGATAGCACAGAATGTCTGTAGAATGTCACAAAGAAACATTTTTCTTTAGCTGCTTTTTATATATCAAGGCGTAAGTAGAAATGAGCAATTGATTGCACCTTAAGGTCCAATCGTAGGCAGGATTACTTGATCCCACTGAATTTGGAGGTACTTGCTTTTCATGAGTAGAGCAATCATATAGGCTTAAGATGAAAATCTGCTTTTACTGCAGACTTGCTATACTGAAAGCATGAATATTCTTAGTTTTTTATTTTTGTTACAGCTTTACCACATGCTTTGGATCAGGGGTGATTAAAGCTGAATATTCGGTTTTGTGTATTTTAGTTCACAAGTTTTAAAATGTCAGACTGGCATAAGAGTTTGTTAAGTACTAGGTAGCAATCAGTGTTTTTCCTATGCATTTACTGAGCTAATACTTGGAAACTACTTAATCCTGTAAACCTATACCCACTTTACTTATAGAAATCCCATTGGAATCCATGGCATTTCTGAACAGACAAGTATAGGGTTGCACTACAAGCACATTGTTTAATATATCTATGCTTAATCAAGTATTCTATGTACCGTATATGTTTTACATGTATCTACGTTTGGTTCTTGCTCCCAATTAATTTAATACTTATCCGCTTAGAGATACTGTTATGCTTTTTATTTAGATTTTTTGCTTATGCTGGTCTGTGACTGTAATAAAGTAAATTCATTCAATATAAGGACATTATATTGTGTATTCTAGTTTTTCTGAAATGTGTCTTAATTTCTAGGAGCTTTGTTTGCATACAAAATTGCTAGCTCCCATCAACTGTCCAATTGCTGACTTCTTGATGAAAGCTCCAGAACCACCTCCGGCTTTAATCATAAGAAATGCTGTACAGATGCTTAAGGTGAGTAAATTAAATAAAGCTACTCTTGTCCCTGTATTTTTTTAGTTATTACCAGCTTTTATAATGATTCCAAAAAACACTAAATTTTTGCATAACTACTGAAATTACTAGCTCTGAAAAAATTCCATAAGCACCTTTCCCAATTTCACCAGTGCCCGAATTAATACTTCTCCTCTGAAGTTTGCCCTGGAAACATCTGAACAAAAGTGGCTTTGTTTAGGTCATTGTACCAATAGGGAATGCCATATGAGAAAACATGAGTGTGTTTGAATTGTTTGTGTGAAACAATTCACTTGCATTTTCAAATGAAGCCATGACAAGAGAAATAGTTGCTAAGCTAATTGAAATTTGGAGTCTAGTCGTTACCTGCTTTTGAATTGTGCATTTCTTTGTATGCTGATTTTGTTTGCTCTTTTAAAAAATAGACAATAGATGCTATGGATACCTGGGAGGATCTGACAGAACTTGGCTATCATCTGGCTGACTTACCAGTAGAACCTCATCTTGGCAAAATGGTGCTGTGTGCCGTTGTTCTGAAGTGCCTAGATCCTATTCTGACAATAGCATGTACCCTTGCATATCGCGACCCATTCGTGTTACCTACACAGGCCTCTCAAAAGCGTGCAGCCATGCTGTGTCGAAAAAGATTTACTGCAGGAACATTTAGTGACCATATGGCTCTTCTCCGGGCTTTCCAGGTATTGCGAGTCTACAAAAAACCCAAAACACTTACGATCTTTGTGAAATGTTTCAGAAAGCAAGGAGGCGCTTAAGCTAGATTAACACATCTTGAAATGCTACACATCTTGAATGCTTTGTTTAGTGCAGTCTAGTAAACTAATGTTACCGGAGGGTAATTACCAAGCCTTTGTACACCTTGTCTGCTACGGCTGCTACTTCTTGCTGCTTGCCACCTGCCACTTGTTCCCCTTTTACACTGCTGCTAGCTGGAAAAGCAGTGCTATGTTGATTGTATGTGCATTGTCTTCCTTTTGCCTTTGCTTTATAAGACCGCTATTGCTCTAAACTGAGTTTGAGGGTGGGATGCTTGGAGATACACAAGCCCACCTTTTGTATTGCAGAAGCATTGTTTTATCAATCGGAAAAAGATAAGTTTCAAATTTCCATTGAGCCATGGTTTTAATCACCTGATTTATCTCCATTTTTCCCATGGATCACTTGTTATTAAGTTTTATTATTGTACTGTACACAGATAATGTTGGAAGCTACCGGTATGCTATGTGAAAGGAATGTCCATGTCTCCTCCTTGCACTAAGGTGGATTGCTCTAATATTATGATTAAGTAAGGATTAATTAAAGTTACTTTTATCCATGATGCTAAGGAGAAATGTTAATAGCATACTACCCATATTTTCTCATCTGCCCATTGATGCTGGGGGGAAACCATGGACTTGCACTTGGATTCTTCTTTGCAGAGTTCCTAGCTGTTCCTAGCAATGTTCTGGTAGTTGAACAATGTAGAGAGAAGCCTTCAAGAACTGGGTATTCCCCAAATGTGTTCCGTTTCTTTCTCACTTTCTCAGAGCACTTGGGGCTTATACTATGTCTGGCTTATGCCATGACTGTTGCAAAAAGAGTTCATTCCCCACCTCTCCTGTGGTCAGGTAAGATTGCAGGGACAGCAAGAGATTTTGACAGGTGGGCAGGGCAATCTGCCTGTGAATCGTGTGATGTCATAGCAACACCATAGATAAATTATTGCTATTCTAGAAATCAAGGATTTCTGTACTAATGATCTGAACATCTTGAAATGTGTGTTTGTAAGGGGTTGCATTCTAAATGGTTACTGAAGAAACATTAACTACTCTGAAAGTTCTTTTAAATCAACTTGTTTTGCAGGCATGGCAAAAAGCGCGAAGCGATGGCTGGGAACGAGCTTTTTGTGAGAAGAATTTCCTTTCTCAGGCAACAATGGAGATTATCATAGGAATGAGAACACAGCTGCTTGGGCAACTCAGAGCATCAGGTAATATATATATCTGTATATTTATTAACCTGAAAGCTGCCCCACAAAGTCTTCAAGCTTTCTTCTTGGATTTCACTGTACTGTAGTATTGATTCCTATGTATATGATCAGGGATACAGTTGCTATCTTTTGAGGTTTATTTTGGAGCAGTTATCCTACAACCAAACCTTTGGTTTACTTACACTGAAAGTATATTCCACATGTTACCACACTTTGAGGTATTATGCTGTTGCAGTGGATTGTAAATATGCCCCAGTTATGTGTGTTTGTGGTTACATTAGTAATATTTGCTGTGTAGATTGTGTAGTGAATACTTATTGTTCTGTTATCCTGACAAAAGTGCACCTATGGCTATGTGTTGATTAGAGGGAGAACTGCTCCTATCCTGCTTTGAGCTTGCTTCAAGCCTCCGTGTTAAAATGAGATTTGCAATTAAGAAGTAGTGGCTGAGTTTGCTTTTTTCATCTTCTCTCCTAATTCCTTTTCCTCTTCCAGCATGTCTTTTAGACTGTAGATGGGAACATCCTTACTAATGATTATTGTAAACCTCTCTGGGAGTGTTTTACAGCTGGAGAGCAGGGTAAAAATAAGCCTGATAACCCATCAAAGCCAAGAGCTAGTTTTAATTCAAAATGAGCTAATATTTTTGAATTTGGCTCAGGAGCACAAAAAACTCAAATGAGGTATTTTAAGGGGAATTGTCAGACGGCGGAGGAACCAACCCCCACGGCAGGTTGCCAGGAACGGATAAGACAAGGAAAAGTCCTTATCATCTGCTTTTTATTCAATATTTACAAAGAGAGGCTTGGAACGCAACCTCTTGGAATAATGGCGTTGTCCCAAGTGACTCGCCACCCCTTTTTCTCCCACTTCCTCATTCATCACCTTGTCTCCTACGGGTGGCGCTGAGGGCCCTTTGCTTCTGAGCCCTTTGCTCTCCTACTTTCAAGGCTCGCCGGGTTCTGGGTGGGGGCGGGTCTGGAATGCTTTCTAAAGACACTGTGTCTGTCAGCTGTCCCCCCTCTGGTGTTTCTTTTTCCTCTTCCATTATTTCCCAGCTTTCCCCCTCATCTGCCTCTGAGCTGTGACCTCCCTCAAACCTCCCTGTAGTAATTCTGAACTGCCTTCTTCTCTGGAAGGGTCAGGCTGGGGAGGCAGTCTCCACCATTCCTCCTATGCCCAGTCCCTGACAGGAGTGATGTTTCCATAAGTTTCAGCAGGAAAGATTGTGTCCTGAGTTAAATGAGAAAATACTGTGTTTGGGTGTTGTTTGTTCTAGTCCAAAAGAACTTTATTCTCCCATTCTGCAACCAAGGCAAGATCCTTTGCAACCCAATGCCCGAGTTATACTGCTCAGAATGGTATATCGTTAATGACAGAGTGGGAGCTAAAAAGGCTATCCCTGACATGCGTCTCTGAAGTTAGTAATGCTTTCTTAATTTAGCAGGACATACATTTCTTTCTTCTTTCTTTCTAGGTTTTGTAAGAGCCAGAGGTGGTGGCGACATAAGAGATGTTAACACCAACTCTGAGAACTGGGCTGTGGTGAAAGGTGCCTTAGTAGCTGGAATGTACCCCAACATAGTTCACGTTGACAGAGAGAACATTGTTTTGACTGGGCCAAAAGAAAAAAAAGTTAGATTTCATCCTACCTCAGTTCTTAGCCAGCCCCAGTATAAAAAGGTAAGAAGGTATAAAGTTTAAAATATTAGTGTGGGAGATCTGGGAACCTCAGTTGTTCAGTGAGCTTTGAATGCTTTGTTTATTTAGAAACATATTTTTAAATAATAACAACCCATGACCGATACCAGTTGCTATTCTTAGCAAGGAAGCAGAACCAGTAAAATAAGGTGGCACAAGCCTTTGCTGAGTTTCTTTGCTAAACTTGTTTTAGCACCAAATGGTATTACCTGATCTTGTTTCAGGACGTCTGTATTGTAAAGACTTTGTACAGTATTCCTCATGTGGACTGTGCATCCCACTCATGCAGCAGGATTTTACCCTTTCTTCAGGCTACCTGACCATGTACTTTCGTTCTGCATAGCTTTTTGTGTGTTTTATATGGAGCTCCTGTAGTTTCCCATACAGCAGTGGGGAGGTTCACAATGGTTTAGATTCAGCAGTGCTGCACACTGGGTACTCCCTGCCCGTTTTCTTCAGAGGGCTGGGGAAAGTTTGCTAGCAAATGGATGTTTTAAATTGTCCCTTTTTATCGAACCGAAAGAAGCAATTCTGTTCCTTCTGTGTTACTGCCTAACAGATTCCTCCAGCAAATGGTCAAGTGGCAGCTATTCAGGCACTTCCCACGGATTGGCTCATATACGATGAAATGACAAGAGCCCACCGCATAGCCAATATCAGGTGCTGCTCAACTGTGACGCCAGTCACTGTGGCCCTCTTCTGTGGATCAGCTAGGTTGCCAAGTAATGCTTTGCAGGAGCCTTCCTCCTTCAGAGGTATAGTGCTAGAATAAGAAACATGGTTTTAATATGCATGTGTGGGTACATCTAATCCACCTGTCGACTTGTGTTAGCAGTTGTTAAGAGCTGTTTGTTTCCTGCGCTGAAGTAAAATAAACATTTTTTTTATAATGGGGTGGGGAATGAAAAATTGGCACTTGCTCTTCTCATTTTTCCTTACTAAATTCAAACAGATTGTTGGGTTTTGTTCATTATTTTGAAGTCTGAAAGCAGCTTCATACATTATGTTTTCTTGCAGGGAAAGCACCTCACTGTTGGGAAGAAAGTGATTGTCTTGCCTTTAGTAGCACTTTCAAACAGTTCATTTTCTTAATGTTTTGTTAAAATAAATATGAATGTGGTTACTGTCATATAAGCTAACCTGTTAAGTAAATGAGATAAAAGCAAAATGCAGCTGTATATTGCAAATAAAACTAAGCAGAGTACAAAAAGAAGAAGAAATTAATGAGTTGGAGTCCTGGAAAGCTTGGGTAACTGTAAGGTTTTAAATGTCGTGACTGTCACCACCTCAAGAATGGCCCAAGGGACTGCATTCCAGTGAGTGCTATCATTGGGAAGGCTTTACTTCTGTGTTGCTGGGTATCCTGTTCTCAAGTTATTTAGAGCTTTAAATGTCAACAACGAAACCTTGAACTTGGTTCAGTAGCTAATAGGGAGTGAGTGCAGATCTTACAACACTGGTGTAACATGTCAATCTGGGTGTCCCACTAAGTCACCTAGCAGCTGCATTTTGCATTAGCTGCAGCTTCTGAACCAGGCACCAAGGTAGGAAGATAGCAGATTAATCTTGATGCATATTAAGAATGCATATCTCTTAGTTGTTGTCGGTTTAAGTACGGAGTGCAGTAAATGTTAATGTATGGGATCTGCCTTTCTCTAATATAGTGGATGGTGTTCCTAATGACAGCAGTGATAGTGAGATGGAAGACAGAACTACTGCTAACTTGGCTGCCTTGAAACTGGATGAATGGCTTCATTTCAAATTAGACCCAGAGGTGCGTACTTCATGGTTCATCTGAAAAAAATTGAAAGGAAAAAACTCAGTCTTGAGAATTGAATTCAGCATTTTGACCTCAAAATGACTTAAAATTAAGATTCCAGGCTCAAAAACTGACCACAGAATGAAACAAAGCTCTTTGCTCTCTCATTTTCAATATTGGCACCACCCAGCATCGTAATCACTTTTTATAAATCTATGATGTGACCACATTAAAATATATGTTCTAGATATTGCATCTAAACAAACAAAAACCCCACTGTTGTACAGTAGGAAATGGTGCACAAAAAGGGGAGTCAAAATAATGTAAACAAGGAATTGGAACCATTTCCATATGAGAAAAGGTTAAAATGTTTGGAGGACTTAGTTGGGAGAGATCATCAGGGAGTTGGGGGCTTGGTCTTCACCAATATGTGGATAATACCTAGTTGGATGGGTGGGGTACAAATAAAATTAATAATAATGTTTATTATTATTATTATTTATTTTAAATAAACAGCAAGGGGGCCTTAGTGTGTTTTTATAACATCATATATGATGTGAAGAAAGTAGTTGGAGGTATTTCCCCCCCCCCAGTTAAATTAAATTAATTGGCTTTAGATTCAGAGAATGCATAATTAAAATGGTACGTAATTCCATAATTAAAATGGAAGCGATCTTCGGTAGTCGAAAACACTCGTAAGTCGAATCCCCATAGGGATGCATTGAGCGAAAAAAATGTGTAAGTCGAAAAAATCCTATTCAAAAATTCGTAAGTCGAAAAAATCCTATTCAAAGCGGCCACGACTTCCTTTCGGAAGTCGAAAAATTCGGTTGCGGCGGCCATTTTTTTTCTTACGGAAGTCATTCGGAAGTCGAAAAAGACGTAAGTCGAGTCACTCGTAAGTCGAGGTCTCACTGTATTTGCTATCCTAAAATGTGGTGATGGCCACTGACCTAGATGACATTAGAAGGTGGTTAGATTGATCTTCTATAAGTGGCCGTTATAGAGGCTACTATCTCTAATGGCTAAATGGAAGCTCCAGATCTGATGAATGTATGGAGGTTGGAGGTAGGGACGGTACACATAATCCTGTGCACTTCGCCTGGGTGGAAAGAGCAGATGTTTCAACCATTTATTGATGTTGATTTAGATCAACTCCCCCTTCCTTAGCCATTCATGTCCTTTCACCTATGCAAACGGTGCTGCAAGAAAGCCATGCAGGGGCAGTTTAATTTAGTTCTTCCTCTATCACTATGAGAATAATCATCCCAGTTGAAAATTTGAAATTCTTTGCCGAAGGGTATTGTTAGAGATATAACGGAAGAATGAAGTATTCATTAAAATACAGTTTTTTAAAAAATCTTCCAAATATTTTGGAACAAAAGGATGCTTTCAGGAATCATGTCGCTGACATCAAACTTCCTCAAAGTATTGGAGTTATCAAAACTAATTAATACACTTATATTCAATAAAGGGTCACCAAGCGTTCTTGGAAGGGTCTCCAAGACATATATATTAAATTATAAACTATATTTATTACAGGCTGCTAGCCTACTCCTGCAATTGAGGCAGAAATGGCATAGTTTATTTTTACGGCGCATGAGAGCTCCTTCAAAGCCCTGGTCTCAAGTTGATGAGGCAACCATACGAGCAATCATTGCCGTTTTAAGCACTGAAGAACAGTCTGCAGGTCTACAGCAGCCTTCGGGAATTGGGCAAAGACCAAGACCCATGTCATCTGAAGAACTTCCTCTAGCGTCTTCATGGAGATCGAACACTAGCCGAAAAAGCTCAGCAGAAGCAGAATTCGCAGATGATGCTTTTAATGCTGAAAGGTCAGTATCTAGCGAATAGTACTGTCCACGGTACTGTCCTCTGTGGCTGCCATGAATATGAAGCACATAGTGTGCAAAGGGTTTAACCCCATGAGGTGTCCGTATGCTTTAAAGCTCACCTTGGCCCTCCACATTTTTTGAGACTCCCAACTCCCATCAACCTCAGCTAGGATGGCCAGTGATATGGGGTGATGGGAATTGTAGTTCAGCAACATACAGAGGGCTGTTGGTTGGCCATCCCTGCTTTACAAGTAGCAAGGAGGGATGGAGCTGTGGTTTTTCCCCCACCAGCACCAGAGCACCAGCGGTGACGTAAGCTCTCCTCTCTGTGTCCACTCATTGCTTGTCCCTCAGCAGTTGCAAACCCACAGCTGTGTCACCTCAAACTAATACATTGTATTTCTTGATGTAGGGAGAGTTTTCTTTCTGTTCTTGACTGGTGTTTAGGCTCCTGACCTAGTCTGACAGTGCATGCCCATAGAAAGTCATACTGTGGTCGTGAGTCTTTTGCAAACAGAAGTGAAATCTGAGGTTCTATGCCTGCCTAAATCTTCCTGCATTTTGGTTGACTTGTTGCTTCCACTGACCAAAATATCGAAAGCTTTACTATAATGCATTAGGACAAAATAGGGATGGCTGGACCAAAGCCTATTTGAGTCCCCCTCCTCTGAACTTTTCAAGAGTGCCTCTCTTGCCTGGTCCGGTAAAGCCATTGAGGAGGAGGGCAGACGTACAAACACAAAACTTTATATGTAAAGATACTTCATGGAATTTCAGTTTTCTATTATGGGGGCATGCACATACTCCCTCTTTCACACACACATATATATGTGCACATACATACATGAGTTTTTTTAAACTTTAGAATATACTGCTAAAAAATAAGAATTGTCATGTGTAACAGACACATGTATGCTACTGTTCAAGCTTAACGTAATTTCAGCATCATTAAAAAGGTAATCTAATAATACTGGAACATATTCAGGACGATTTTTAATATTTTTGAAATTAGTTTTCACACAACATTGATGGCTAACAGAGTAGTTAAAAAAATAAACTGTTAACAAAAAAGCTTATTGTTCAACAATATTCATTTCTCTGCAATATTTAAAAACAAACAGCAAGAACCACAAATATATAGGAAAGCAAAGGAATATTTATGAAGGACTTGGAGCATAATATGAACTTAGTCTTTAACATGTTTGTAAAATGTCTCTAAAACAACTTGAAAATATATAGCCGTTTTCTCTTTCAGAAATCCCCCCAAAGCAACTTTAAGCTATGATATAAACAAAGAACAGAACAATACAATATTAAGGTAACGTTCCGATTTTTAAAGCTTTTAAAAAGCACACTTCAAAGAGTACAAGGCAATTTGACAAGAGAAAAATAAATAGAATAGATTGCTTACTAAGGAAATATAAAAGTAGTGAATTGCACTGTCCCTTCTCCAGAAAGTTTAAATTACTTGCTCATATGAACTACAGGGGAAGGAAATAACAAGGCATTGGTGCTGTTTGATTCTAGCAGCCATTACACCAGTCTGCCTTCTCATACCTAGTTCCACAGTGATAAATCTCAATGGAAACTGGCAAACGGCTGCTGTGCATTCTGCTGCTGCTGCTGCATAACTTGTCTGGAAACCTGTTATCCTTGCTTGCCTGACTTTGTTTGTCCCTATGCCACTTTTTGATGAATATTGGGTTGCTAGTAAATACAGAAAAACTGTTTCCGCCTGTGGACCAGAGTTTGTAACCCCATAAGTGTGAGCAGCTGGCATGTTCAGGAAACCTCTTAGAGCAGGAGAGGCTAACCTGTGGCTCTTCAAGATGCTGTTAGATTCCAACTCTCATCAACCCCAGGCCAACATGGACAATGGTCAGGGATCATGGGAGTTGTAGTCCCAACATCTGGAGGGCCACGGTTCCCTATCCATTCCCTAGAATTGCTTGATCCTCATTAAACATGGTTTTCTGCTTTCAACTTAACAGAGTTCTAATGAAGTCTGCATCTCCAGCATTTCACCAACCCCTGAAATACAAAGAGAGAAGCGTTTTGCATTCCAAACGAAGCACAGATGATAGGTCAGACCAGTCGTCTGTGAAATCTACAGACAGCAGCAGTTACCCCAGCCCCTGTGCCAGTCCTTCTCCTCCGTCATCTGGGAAGGTACAGTAGCTGTTCTTCATCCTGTTTTAAATTTTTGGAAGCTGCTGACTGCTTGCTGAAATAATAAAATCAGACATGGTACTCTGGAGCTGACAACATTTTGCAAATATCTCTGGTTTGATTTCATTTTCTGGAGTACATGGTTTAAGCTCTTTCAGATAAATTTGTATAGCTTATTTCTTTGCCACCTTGAACCAGGAGTACCCTCTCAGAGGTTTTTGTGTCTATATGTAGAGCAGAAACACAAATACCTTGAGAATCATTGAAGAAAATTAAGGGATCGGTAGATCTTAGGCTAAATCAAGAGCTGTAGAAATGCTTAAAACATAGAGTTTTAAAAGAGCTGACTGCTTTTGTATAATCCTGTTCTTTCCTCAATTCAGTTTTGGTTGACTGTGGTGCTCCAAAAGCCAGAAAACCAGCTCTGCTTAGATACCAGAACTGACTTCATTTGGTAAAATATGACCTGTACATTTATCCTACAAGATTTTTGGGATTCAACAAGAACTGGTCCTAAATGTACAGGCTGCTTCTAGAGACCTATTGACAGCAGATGGCAGAAGGGGCAGAGCTGCTTGGTTTTCCCTAAACTGTAGTTGTGCTAGAGATCCCAATAAAATTCAACTTGATGTATTGCAACATTGCATTACTACCTTAATTTGCAACGTTTTGTATTTGAATTCCTTTGACATCAAAGATACCAACTATTGAACTACTTTCCACAAGAATGGTATAGTAATACCTTAAAAAAATACCTTTAAAGGTAATACCTTAAAAAAATACCTTTAAAGGTAATACCTTAAAAAAAACCAAGCGTCTAATCATTGACCTGGTTTTCATATAATGCTAAGACAGACCATGGCTTAGTGCAAATGCATGACCATGTAGATTCCTGCAGCAAAGATTGCAGCTGCAAGGCTCCTCTTCCAGTCATGCTTCTGCCATGGTACTCAGGGCTGAACCTTAGTGTTACCTACCAATCTGTGGTGATGATTTATCTCTTTCCAGACAAACCACAAGTTGTACCATGATTCTTGGTTTACCACTTAAGGCTTCACTGTTGGATTTGAATGTAATACTCAGCCAAAACATAGCTTATCCCCAGGTAGTGCAGCTGTGGTCTGACTTAGTGTTAATTGCTGGGACATAGTGGGTTGAGTGTGTCCAAACATTACAAAAGGTATCTGTTTTTGCAGGGCTCCAAGTCTCCTTCTCCAAGACCAAATATGCCTGTTCGATACTTCATTATGAAAAGCAGCAACCTGAGAAACCTTGAGATTTCACAGCAGAAGGGGATTTGGTCTACAACCCCAAGTAATGAGCGAAAACTGAATCGAGCCTTTTGGGAGAGCAGTGTTGTTTACTTAGTATTTTCTGTTCAGGGGTCGGGACACTTTCAGGTGAGAAATTGATACACTGAAGTTGATGAGTATGTTGCAAAATTGTTACGAGACTATAACAACAGCTATATTCACAACATTTACCTCGCTATAATTGGTCCTTTTCCTTCCTCCAGTGACGTAATATATGCAACTTGTGTGTAGAGTTAATTTCTTATTTTTCAAGAACCCAAGTTGTGATCTGACAAAGGACTGGCATTTTAATAAGGCTCTGAAACCTACTAGAAACAGGCAACCTCACATGAAAAAGAGGGTTGAAATCCACCCTGGGAGTGACATTTATACAGAACTAGATCCACAATGTAATCCTTCTAGCTTATTTTCATCTTCACGATAGTAAACAGTATTCTCAAACATGGTAGTAAACAGTCTCCTTAAACTTCAGGCAGTTAACATTTACATTTTCTTTTTTTGTAAACAAAAAGCACCTGCGGTAACTAAGCACCTGAAGAAAAATAGCTGACTCTTACAAATGAATCTTTACCCCAGACAGTACTAAGATTCATGTGGTTTTTCAAGCAAAAAACAACCCAGATAAGCAGCAAATTGGCCTCCTTCTGCAGCACTACACGTGGCTTTATTGGGGGACATTTTGCCACACCAAAGCTTTCGAATTTGGTTTGAGATAGAAAAACAACTTCTAAAACCCTGTTTCTGTTTTATGAATTAATGTATTGAGGTAAAAAAAGAATGCAGTGGGATTTTTCAAGCAAAAACTGGTCAGAGAGGCATATTAAAATATTCTTCTCCTGACGCAACACACATGGTTTTATTTTGGATATCCTGCTCCCCCAAGAAATATTAGAAGTCAGCTTGGGATAAAAAGACACCCCATAAACCTATCAGTTTTTTTCCCTACTAAGCGAGAATAGATGCTATCCAACTAAGCCATACTTGGAATAAACCTACTGAGATCGATGGACTTCAGTTAAAATTTATTTCAATGGTCCTACTCTGATTTGGATACCACCTGATGTGTTTAATACAGAGTAAAATCTAGTTTTATTTAGATTCGAACATTTTAAATGTGTTGTAGGGCTTTGCTCGAATGTCTTCAGAGATTGGACGCGAGAAGAGTCAGGATTGGGGTTCTACTGGCTTAGGAGGCGTATTCAAGGTGGAGTGGATCCGGAAAGAAAGTCTTCCTTTTCAGTTTGCTCATCATTTGCTCAACCCTTGGAACGACAACAAGAAAGTACAAATAAGTCGAGATGGCCAGGTATGTTGATTTTACGGCCCCGAGTACAAGGATGTGCTCAAGGCTGGATTACTTGACTCCCTCTGTCTTCATTGTCAAGAATGTCTTGACATAGTTCATTTTTTAAAATCAGTAATGGTCAGTTTTATCCCACTATTTGAAATAACATCAAGATGTAAGAAATTTCCCTGTAGAGTGAAGGACATAACTTCGGCTTTGTAATTGAAGCAGGTCTCCTTTTTATAGCCTGGCCTTATAACACCATCACTTTCCCCACTTCCCTGGTGCAGGAACTGGAACCTCAGGTTGGTGAACAGTTGCTACAGCTCTGGGACCGTATTCCTTTAGGAGAGAGAAACGCCGCTGATTGAAAATACGACGGGCAACTTTTGAGGTATCCTCTCCAGATGAGAATGTGAATGAATTTGAAGGTTTTCTAACCCTGTTGGTGAAGCTTAGAGAAAGTAGTAGCTGTTCTCAAGTGGTTATTGATGTAATATTGGATAGATCCACACGTCACTAGATTTTAAGGCTAGGAAAGGGGGAAGTGGAGCTAAAATACAGCACCAGGGTGACAGCTGTGGAGGAGGATGCAGAGTGGAGCGTCAATGAGCAGGCAAGTGAAGCAGAAGATTGCAAGGCCAGTGTAGTAATTTCCTGTGTTTTAAAATGCTCTTCCAGAACAAGCTTGATATCCAGAGTGGTCACTTGAGAAAATCACATTGTCATTTGCCAAAATGAAGCAGAAGTTTTTGTTGGACAAATAAAGACTTAAAACTTTGTCATTCTCCTCCACAGTTCCACCTCCTGCGAAATAGATCATGTGCTAAGATCACCAATGCACCTAAAGAAGGAAATGCCGGAGGGAAATGGGCTGCAGGCACTCCTCTAGCACAGACTAGATTTGATGCTGTGTTCTGGTTTGAAGGAAACAACGTGGACTGCTCTTATTTTCATTGAGAAGTTTGTTCTTTTTCATTCACTTTGAAGTTTCAAATGTTAAGACACCCAAACTCCAAATGGTGGGTCACCAAAGCAGACCGAATCTGCTGTTGGAATTTTAACAGTGTTGTAATTTAAAGCAGTAGGTTTGGGAACAATGAGTAATAGTCATCTTGATAGAATCCTGTTCCGACAAGGCTCAAGGGAAAATAAATGGAGGTACAGCTTTGAAGTTGAAAGGGTTGTGAACACCTTCTGCTACTGGACTAAAACATTGAGTAGACATATCAGTGAAAAGAGCCTCCTCCCCTCAGATTAAATCCAATTTAAATGACGAGTGCCTTTTGTCAGAAAGCTGGCTTTGGGGTGTTTTAATTTTGACCTTATTCTGTGTCCAGTATGCACTTGCAGAAATGGGCATGGATTTCCTAATTCTTTGCTCGTAGCGGGTGCATCAGGAAAGGGCACTTTAAGGAACCATTTTGTTTCAATTAGCCTTCCTCTTAAAACAATCACCAGCAACTTTTTTCTCCTTCCCAAAATTGCCTACAAGTTCCTTGCAGTGTGCCCTTTTGATTTTCTTTTTCACTTTCCATATTTCTTTTGACTTGATTTGTCTAAATAGCTCCCTCCTACATTGTGCAAATATATAATCTGTTGTACTTTGCTTGTACAGCCCCCCCCCCCAGTCTCTTTCCTGTAGTTTTGTTTTTAAAAGCATGATGGCCAAATCAGCTTTTCTGCAGAGCATTTGAAGAGGGATGGTTTAAGTTTAATTACTGAGCAGTCTTCTAAGTTAAGAATGTTAAAAAGGCAATTCTTTGCCACAAACCACTATTAAAAGGATAAAACTACAGTGGATTAGCTTTTACATGAATTTGGGATTTGAATTTCTTGGCTTTTGCATTTCACTGTTAAGGGTTTTTTACATTTTCATGTATAAATTGACTTATTTGTGATTTTTGAGCATGTGTAATTGAGTTCCTCTGTACATCTCGTCGCATTTTCTTGTTAATTTTTACTAACTAATGCCAGTCGTTTACCAGTTTTAAGTTGGAAATAAGATGTATTTAGAATAAAGCCATTTTGTTTTTAGCTGATTGGTGTTTTGGAGCAATTTATACAGCAGAGAGTAACATGTTATCAACGCGCTATATCTACCAAGAACTAGTTCTTCACCTCTGATTGTTAAATTGCAATCATTGTCAGGTTGTATATAGCCACAATAATTATTCTGTTCTAGTTCTTCTGCAGGTACCATTGATATACAAACTGCAGTAACCTAATATAGCTTAACAAGGAAATTAGAAAGAAGGCTGTCTTACATGTTTCTTCTAAATGTCTTCAAGAACAGGATTCAGGTGCAGCTATTCTCAGGTACAAAGGAAATGTGGTCAGTTACATGCTTTTTTTTGCTATAGGCTGGATATTTCTAAAGCACAAAATAATAATAAGTTATATGAAAATATAGTGTTAGCATGGTTGGCTTGTATGTACATTCCTCCCCTAAATAAAGTTTACATGCACACAGGTTGTTTATTCCTGTTAGTGAATTTCATCTACTTCTAAAAAGCTGAATAATCTTTTTCATAGTACAACTTAATTCTGCGTAAGCTTAAAGGGTCCACCTTTCCTAGGCACTGTTACAGGGTTAAGCAGTCACTACATTCTGGACTGATGAGTTCACTGTTCATTTGTCTTTCCTTATCTACCTTGACCTTTTAATCAAAACGAAAGGTGAGTAGCCAGTGAAGAATCTGGTTCCTATGATGTCTGCTCTGCTCTGGAACCGAGGTGGGTGCTCATAAATAAAGTGGCTATAGTGCTGAAAACTAGGGGAGTAGGATAGGTAAAGACAAAGCTGTTTCCAAGTGTTTGGAAATCAAGATATTTCTTCCTGAGTGTATATATCAAGTTGCTATATGTCCTTTTACTGTCCATATGTATTTTTATGGGTTGGCCTGTCTAAATCTCAAAATCCAAAATTCCCCGATTCCTTTCATAGCCAGCCATCTTTCTCTGCATGCATTACAGTCAAAACGGGTCGCAACAAAGATGGATAAAATATGAATGTATCAATGAAGCGCTCTCTTCTCTAGCTCCATATAAAGAACAAACAGTTTAAAATAATAACAAATGCATAGTTGAAAAGCGCTCAGGCTTAGGTAGTGGAGCTAGCAGAGCTCTCCATTGACAATGAAAGCAGCAGAAGCATGATCTATTTTGAAGAGCTGTGGCAGGAGGTAAAAGGCAAGACCTGAGTCCCAAGGATTACAAGCGGGAACTTCAGTGAAAAATACCTGATCTAGGTGGTATGTGGCAGTTAACAGACTATCCTGCTTTGCTCATTTAATAACATTGCCTTGTCAACAGCCTTCTTTCCTTTTCTTTATATTTATTAAATTTGTATGCCATCCTTCATCCATAGATCTTAGGGCAACTCACAACATAAAAAATGCAATATAAAAAACACAAAATATATAATAAAAATAAGAACAAAAACAAACCCTTCCCTCAACACATTTAAAAGAGTATTGGATGTTAATCAGCCAAAGGCTTGGTTGAAGAAGAACGTTTTTGCCTACAATGCATCTGGCCTTTTATAATTCTTGGATAGGGGACTGAGATTTTGGGCAGCTTCAACTGCCAGGGAGCCTCCTACCTTTACGTGCATGGAACTTTTTTCTCAAAATCAGTTTTTGCTCTTTCTGATTTGCAAATTTAAAAAAACCCTTCTCCAAAAGCACTTTTCAAGCTGTGATACTTCCATGGCTGGCCTAAGCCCTTGAGACTTCTTATACAGGAAAGCATGTTTGATTTTTTGTTCCTGCAAGCCATTCTGGAAATGCCCCTAGTTTTAATGCTGGGTGGCAGCTTCTCTTGGAAGTAATTGAATCCCTCCCCCTTTTTTCTGACCCTGTTTATGAGGAGAAATGGGGAAAAAAACTTGTACAGTAATGCGGAATACAAATACCCTTCTTATGGCACTATTGCACATTTGTAAAGCTCTTTTTGCACTGGCAACCAGTCTTGGTATCTTATTTGCTTTTTTGAGTGATTCTGTTGCCTTCTCTTTGCATTCTTTGGAAGGTTCTTTAAGCAGAAGCATTCACTCCATCTTGGGATGCCAATATCTGGGAATATATCACATTCCAGTCAATCTGCTTAATTTGGGGGTGAGGGGATCTGTATGATCTTAAGCAATTGGTTAGTTGTACAGAAGCCGGATGAAATAGGATCATTGGGGTCTCTGTCTTTTAGTGGTGGTCTTCATTGTGCTTTGTTCAGTCAGCGTGGAGCCAGCATTATGTATATTTGTACAAAAGCAAGACCCATGAAGTTAAATAGGATTAATTCCCAGCAAAGCGTGTTTAGGATTGCGGTCTTTGACTCTGGAAAACTACCGTTGACAAAGATAAAGGACAGAATGTATTCCACAGTAAAGCTACAAATCTGACTTGCCTCCTTGTGTGTGTGTAGGGGCTTACCCACTCAGACCAATATTCTGCTAAATTAAGATGTGCAGATATGATAAAAACTTAAACATTTCCAAGTTGGTCATGTTCTGAAGTCCTAGAAGCACCTGTGAGCCTTGTTTCACAGGGCTCCGCAACATGGTTACATCCTTGATGTAGTGCAGAAAATATTACAGTTGTGCTAGGTGGTGCTATTGTATAAATTTTCAAAATAGGGAATGCCCTTTTCACATTTAAAAAAAAAAGGGAATTACCTCCTTCAGCCTCTCTCCTCCCTGGTTATTTGGTATCTTTCCTGACACAAATGATCTTTGTACAAAGAGAAACATTATTTATGGTCCACTGACTACAAATATATAAGAAGCAAAGCACCCATTGTGAGGTGAATGTGAACTTGTATATGGTCCTATATGCTTTAAGGAACCCTGAAGGATGCAGCACATCTGTGTAGACATTGCATCCTCCCGCAGGATCCCTGTCAGTGAGGGCTGGGCCACCCAGAGCCAAAGGTAGGCCGCAGATTCTGCCCTTTCCTTGATAGCGTTTCCAAACATAGCTCAAATCCTCTCCGCAGAAGCTTGCCCTTCCCATAATAAGCAGAGCTCCATTCTGTGCTCCCACTTTAGCCCTATTGATTGGTCCTCCCTGTTCTTTAATCCAGAGGATTCTCAGAGTGGCTTATAACAAGATTTGAAACGTGTAACAATAAAAAACCAAAACCCCAACAAAACGGCATACCCAGCAAAAAGCAGAACTGAAAATCACAAATGTAAAAGGCCTGGGGAAATAAAAAAGGGATTGCCTGCCACCAAAACGTCAAACTTGATGTCTGGCAAACTCCAAACCTCTTGGAGGGAAGTCCTTAGCTAGTACAACATGTATGAAGAGGATCTATCTCTGGTCATCACCTGCCTTGCTTCAGTGCGGATGGGATTAAGAAAGGGCCTCATGAATCTTAATTCATGAGAAGGCTTGCGAGGAAAGGCATTCATTCAGTTACTCCATGATGGATACTCGGCTATTAACATCCTTAAAGGGCTATCGTAGTTTGAACTGTGCAAATGCTCAGAAGGAACTCAAAAGGTTTGAAGACCTCGTACCAATTTATGCCATTGGTTCATCTGGCTGCTTTCCTGGTTTTTAGACTTTCCCATCCCTATGGAGGTGGCAGACATTGAACCAGGAGTGTTCTGGATGCAAGCTATGTGCCCTATCACTGACTTATGGGAACACACTAACGGAGGAGTGTTTGGGAGTCTAGCAAAGAATCAACCTGTCTTTGCCACACAGTCAGCCTTGAGTGTGTCAGTTATTTCCAGCTTACCGTATTTTTGAGTATGTAATGTGCACCTTTTTTGGCCAAATTGCATCACGAAAATTAGGGTGTGCATTAGATTTGATGGCGCATTTACATTTACCAGCAAATACTTTTTTTGGTTTCAAGGTTTTGAAAATTGAGGTGCGCATTAGATTTGATGGCGCATTCGATTCGCGTAAATACAGTAATTTGCATCCATTGAAGTCAGAGAGACATAGAGGTGCTCAGTTGTGGTTACCCACTCAGTTGTGGGTGGGGGCTCATATCATAAACTTAAATGCAAAAAGTTGTGGAAATACTACTACTACTACTACTACTACTACTACTAATAATTTTATTTATATCGCACCCATCCGGATGGCTTCCAGCACATATAAAAACATAATAAAATATCAAACATTAAAAACATCCGGATACGGGGCTACCTTCAGATGTCTTCTAAAAGTTGTGTAGTTCTTTATCTCCTTGACATCTTTACATTTTCAAGCATCCTTACATTATTCCTGCAATATAATATACACTACAGTAGTACCTCCGGTTACGTAACCCTTTGGTTACATAAACTTCGGGATGCGAAAGTGGCAAACCCAGAAGTATTTTACCGGGTTTTGTCATGTGCGCATGCGCAGAAGCGGTAGACTGCCGTGCATGCACGCGCAGAAGCGATCCTCAGGTTGTGGAAACCCCGGGATCCGACCGGACCTCCAGAACAGATCCCGTCCACAACCGGAGGTACCACTGTGTATGATGACAGCACTTAAAAGTGGCTCATGTTCCCATCCATTGACCCTGCACTTATCTCTTGGGAAACTAGCTTGTTAAGATGGAATCACACAATGTGTTTGAACAAAGGATTTGAAACTGGCATAAAGGTAGGCATTGCTTCGATGTGCAAGAGATGAATGCACAACAAAAGTTTTCCGACCACAGAATTCAAGAAAGTATAAATATAGCATATAATCAAAAGAACTGGTTGAGTTACATCCTTGCAGCATAGCTGTTATCACAGATGGTTAACTGCACATACCCAAACCATTGGTGGGGGGTAGATATTTTGCTGCAACTTCAGACAGTGCTAAAGTAGCTTTATCTATCAGCTCTAGCAGGTGTGTGTGTGTTGTTCCTTATCTGGAAAGGCCAGTAGTGTTCTATAAAGGGTGTTTATTTGCTCAAACCATTCTCCCCCCCACCACATACACACACAAAGAGATTAAAGAATGTTTGATAAAAGAGTGGTCACCCAAGCCATAAAAGTATATGATAGTCCTTTCTTCTGGCAGGATACCCTGTGAAGGAATGTTTTTCAAATTGCAGTAGCCCTTAAATGGACAGTATTGTAATGTGCAGGAATAACTGAAGACGGTGAAGGAAAATGCAATCTAGGTTTGAAGCATTCAGACTCTTGGCATGTTTCTGCTTCTCTGTGACGTTAGAGTCTTAATCCTCCCCAAAATAGACCCTTATCAATAAAGAAGCTCTGCTCTGCAAATTCTCTTCAATTTACAGTTCAGCTGAGGCAGCAGATAGTTTGAAAGTCAAAAGGCAGTCCCTTGGCTTCACAGTGCCATTTATCTCTGAAAATCAGCAATGTGAAAATTTACTATTTCAATGGGGCAATCTGCTGTCAATTATTTGGACAAAAAGCGCTTTGTCTGTGCTTGTTGTTGGGAATCCAAAAGCAGAAATGTCAGGGGAAGAAGCCAAAAACCCCGAAGAAAGCAGCATGCAAACTAGTTTCACTAAATCCAAGGGCAAAAATAATGCGTCAGCATTCTGTGAGAATTAAAGTGTGATCTACTGTTTATGGAAAAGATGTTCTAGTTAGAAATGCACAAATTGTCCACTAATCATAAAGATGAACTGCTTTTGTCAGGTATCTGATCTATTGGAACATGTCTGCTTTTTTAAAAAAATACATATTCATTTATAGAGCAATTTTAATAGGGTTCCCCACCCCTGTCTTCTGTACGTGTACATAAAACAGTGTTTGTGGCAGGTTTAGTATGAAACTGACACAAATAAATTGAATCCATTATCCTAAGCATTATTAATTGCATGAAAGTGGACCCTTCTGATTGGCTATCTGTGATGTCATATTTGTTTCAGTTAAAGCCAACAAGTGCATGGGTATAGCAGCCTGATGCGACTGAAATTCTCCTGTCAGCCTGCATTTTAAGCTCCCCCTCCCAAGTTTTTTCCTCTTGCTTTTCTATATTCGCCTGTGAAAATGCAATCAGAACAGCATTGTATCTTATTGTGCAGTAGAACCATATAAGCTTGGAGTGTTTGATTAGACAAAAGGCATTTTTCAGCGTTTCATGTTTTCTTTACTGCCAGCTTAAAAAAGAAGAAGGTGAGAACGAAGTCTTGCTTTTAGATTGAATTGCCCTGTTCCTCTGCATCTTATGAAATCTGTGGTCTTGACTTTTAGCATTTCATCCTCTCCTTTTCCGCACCTTGCTGGAATGGAACTTGGGTTTTCTTTTCCTTTTTTGCCTTTGATGAATATTCAGAATGACACCATCTGTCACCCTGTCTTTGCAGAGAAAAGAGGCAGTCGACTCTCTTACAAGGGTGCTTTTTAAAAAGTGGATAGTGATTGCTATCATCTGGGGAAGACTCTGGCATGACATCTGCAGAATAATAAAAGTGGTGTCATGAAATCTTCTGGAACCGAAGGGGGTTAGGTCTGAGTACTGCAAAAAGGCACAGATATATATTTGGAGAGTTAAGTATGGTTTGCTTTGCAGCTGATGAGCTGTGGTTTGGGAATGTTACTCTGGAAAGGTGTTGTAGTTGGTACTATGAGGTCTCGACTCCTGTTTCTGATTGCTAGCAGAGAGAGACACTTTCTCTCACATTTCTTTGATATTCTGAAACTGAGGTACAAGTGGAAACCAAAACAGACATGATCGGTATAACGTAAGCAACACATAAGCGGTGTATTGAAAATTACCAAACCATTTCACGTTCTTGAATCTTATATTGGTAGTCAAAAATTGAGAGAAATATATGCAAAATCTTATACAGAAGCCACAAATAGAAAACTCCTTAAAGTTTTTTTCTTTTCAAAGACTTCTCAGTTTTTAAGGTTTCCGTTGGCCAGGCTCCTGTGGATATCGTCGAAAGATGAGGTGTTGAAGATATTACGCACAAATATTAGACAGGGTGCCAGCGTTTGTCACCTGTTTCGCCCACGAAGAGTTTCGGGCTTCTTCAGTAAATTCTCTCTCAAGGTTTTGATATATTTACATACCTTCACTGGTGGTATAAACCAAACCTTATTAGTATTTAAACATTCATTATAGAATAGAATAGAATAGAATATATTTTATTGTCATTTGTTACATAAGATAACAAAATTACTAAATAATTTCTAAGCGGACAACTACAAGAATCAATACTTACAATATGCTAAATCTTTTCTTGGCTTAGGCTACAACATTGGGTTTGCTTCTTCAATAAATTCTCAAGGTTTTGATATATTTACATACCTTCGCTGGTGATATAAACCAAATCCTATTAGTATTTAAACATTATTGGTAAGATATCAACATTTCTAGATAATTTTTTGCAAACTAAAATGCAAAAATCAATACTTACAATTCATATGTTCAATTCTTTCTTGAATAAAGAGTTAATTGCACTGACACCATGTTTTTTGTTTATCGCTGATCTTCGTTTGACTCTGGCTCCTGACAGCAAAGTACCTTCCTATGGGCATGGGCTCCTACAGGCCTACCTGGTGGTGGCAGCAGCAGCAGCAGCAGCAGCAGCAGCAGCAGCAGTGAGTAGCAACAGCAGCATTCCAATAAACTCTGGAGGGAAGCAATTGTTTTAATTACCCACAATGCTCCCCTATGTAGCGCTGCTCCAGAGGATGGTGGGAAATTGAAATGGCAGACTGTTTTCTTTCTTCAATGAGTTGTTTGAAGAGGATGTCACAGTGACCCTCCCCATTGCAGTTTGATGAAGGTACACTCCATTCCATCTAATTTTGGACCATGCCACTGCGAAGCAGGAGAACATGGCTGAATTCTGGACTGTACCACTTCAGAATACAGCTGCAAATGTGAGACTCATAGTTTTGATCTCTCTTCCATTGCAAAGGACAGCCTGCATACAGATTAGGTGGAAGGCTATGCTAATAACTTTGACGGCAATTCTAATATATTCGGCTGCGATAAACTCCCTTTAATTCAGCAGGAACGTACTTCAGACTAGACACAAATTGTGATTTTGTTTTAACACTTGAAGGAGAGTTCAGAATTCTGTCACTATCCCTCCTTCATTCTGAAGTGGTGCAGTCCAGAATTCTACCTCATTCAATGTCATGCACAGATTGGCTCTTATTATTCCAATCGCCTCATGCAACGGGCACAGATTTTGTTTTTCAGATCTCTGTTTGCGAAAGGGATGTCTCATGCTGAAATCCACAGTTCTCTTCACCAAGGCTGCAGCAGTCACCTCACTTGTGACTGCTACTTACCCTCACTGCCCTCCTGTAGCTTGTCTTTAATGTGTCTTGTAAATGTCACAATAAAGAAATATATACACATCTGGTCAACTAAGTGCTGAGAGCATGTTATCAGGAAGTGCTTTTCCACATCACACTCATTATTTTAATAATACCAGCAATCTAGTTTCAAAGTAGAAAAACAGGATAATTATACTGCTAAAGGAGCCTCTCCGTGTACATTGCTCATGTTTAGTTGTTCTGGAGAATATCGTGTTCCCCCACGCCCCCTGTAACAATTAGGACAGGTGTAAGCCTTTTTGCTGAGATTCATAGACACTTGTCCTTAAGGAACCTTAAGGAGTAGGCAGCATTTTCTTATCTTTCTTATTATGAGAACTATGCTGCACAATCCTTTTAAGGAAATGCATGGAGTTGCAAAATCAGCCCAAATGAGCTCAGTCTGTTGTAAATGAAAATGATGCTGCTGCCGCCACCACCTCACTTTGTTCTGTTGTTCTGGATGAGGGTTATGCTGCTGTCATATATCTAGTGCAATAGGTTAGATATGGCAGAGGTCAAGGAAGGTCCAATGTCTTACCCAGTTCAGACGCCCAGGATAAAACCAAGCTGCTGTAGGTAGTCCTCAGTCAAACAAGATTGTTACAAAGGTTGGCATGCCAATCTTTGCCAAGCAGTGCACAAGATTCTAGGTGGTTCCAGAATGTGGTTCTGAATAGGCAAAGCCTAGGTGGGGGGGAGTCTGTAAGAGACAGGAAACCTGTTGAAACAAAGATATGGGTGAGATGAAGAATATTAAGAGTAAATGTCTTTTTTTTTTAATTGGCAAAATCTCTCCTGCAGTTTTCACCCAGCCCTCTGTGAATTAGCTATGTATAACTCTATGCCAGATGGATAAATGTTTCCTATAGTTACCTTTAGGGACCCAGGTGGCGCTGTGGGTTAAACCACAGAGCCTAGGGCTTGCTGATCAGAAGGTCGGCGGTTCGAATCCCTGCGACGGGGTGAGCTCCTGTTGCTCGGCCCCAGCTCCTGCCCACCTAGCAGTTTGAAAGCACGTCAAAGTGCAAGTAGATAAATAGGAACTGCTCTGGCGGGAAGGTAAACGGTGTTTCCGTGCGCTGCTCTGGTTCGCCAAAAGCAGCTTAGTCATGCTGGCCACATGACCCGGAAGCTGTACGCCGGCTCTCGGCCAATAAAGCGAGATGAGTGCCGCAACCCCAGAGTCGGACACAACTGGACCTAATGGTCAGGGATCCCTTTACCTTTATAGTTACCTTTAGGTATCCACATCCCTAAGTGTGTGTGTTTGTGTGTGTGTGTGTGAATGACACATGGCTACTTTCAGTAGTATTCCTGCCCTTGTATTGCCTATCATGTTTCATTCCACTTTATAGCACACTCTTTGGTACAGCTGAGCATTTAACTCTCCCTTCTCATTCACATCTGCTAGTCATGTGTGAGAAAAGGACTGTTGGACAAAGCCTTGGGGACTGTCGGTAACTGACACTTGAGTGGCTCTCCTCCATCTACAAATGACCTAGACAAGCACAGCAGAGCAGCTATTAGCAAATCGACTCTCCAGTGTACAGCTGATAGTCTGTTCTTTTTGCAAGATTGCCTTAAGCTGGGAGTCACAGTGGGCTTTCCAGTTAGGCAGAAGGTATGTTAGGACATACAAACGTACAGGTCACTCACCGTCAATGACAGATGTAAGTATGGGCAAGGTGAAAACCACGGAAATCATACGGAGAAATAGAAAGGAGCAACGGGACTTGAGAATACTGTGCCCAAACAGTAGCAGGGAATACTTGCATTAGAAAAACATTGTGTGTTGATGCAACTTATCTTCTACAAAATCAGTCAAGCAGCCTCCTTATTTTGGCAGGCAGACATTCCCTAAAGATGAGGATGGAGGATTTTGCAAAAACTGGGGGGGGGGGCAGTTCCTCCTAAAAAAAAATGTTTAAATGTTCTATGTTATTTTGGATATTTGAATTTGTATTTCTTGGCTGGGGGACTATTTAGGAGCTTTTGTTGGGGAGTGTGATTTTTATTAGTTTGTATATTAGTTGTATATATTATATATATTATAGGGGATGCGGGTGGCGCTGTGGGTTAAACCACAGAGCCTAGGGCTTGCTGATCAGAAGGTCGGCGGTTCAAATCCCCGCGACGGGGTGAGCTCCCGTTGCTCGGTCCCTGCTCCTGCCAACCTAGCAGTTCAAAAGCACGTCAAAGTGCAAATAGATAAATAGATAGCGCTCCGGTGTTTCTGTGCGCTGCTCTGGTTTGCCAGAAGCGGCTTAGTCATGCTGGCCACATGACCCGGAAGCTGTATGCCGGCTGTCTTGGCCAGTAAAGCGAGATGAGTGCTGCAACCCCAGAGTCGTCCGCGACTGGACCTAATGGTCAGGGGTCCCTTTTCCTATATATTAGTATAGTTCTTTGTTTTAATTATTTTAATTATGTATGTTGTGGTTTTATGTTGTAACTTTGTGTTGTGAGCCACCCTGAACCCTACAGGTATAAGATGGTACACAAATTTAAATTTAAATAAAAATATAATAAATGCATCTCTTTGGCCACTATGTGCATCTCTTAGGTCTTTGTGAAAACAGAGTTCTGAACCATGTGGGTCATTGGCCTGATACTTCTTATGTTCTTAATAGGACTTATGCATTTAAAGAGCTGCCTGGATGGGTAAGATGGGGCTGATTAACCCTTATCTCTCCTAAAGCACCACACTCAAGCTGTTTCTCCTCCTGGTGGGGGTTACTTAGAATAATATAATTGTATAATTGAAAAGGACCCCATGGGTCAAATAGTCCAGCCTCCAGAAATGCAGGAATCACAGCTAGAATCCCTGGCAGTTGGCCATCCAACCTGTTTAAAAACCTCCAGTGAAGGAGAGTCCACCAGCTTCTGAGGTTGTCTGTTCTACTGTCAAACAGCTGTTACCTCTAGAGTCCCACTGGGAGAAAAGAAACTGAGAGGAAGCTGTTCAAGCAACATCTAATATGGCCGTAAACGTCTTGCCTAGATGCTTGAAACTGAGTGCATTTCTTGAATTTTGTCAGCAGTACAAAGAGGCTCCAAATAGAATGCACAGACTTTGGACCAATGAGCTTGGCAGTGCTTTTGAAGGGCCAGGTACTCCTAGTACCTTTGCATGCTGTTTTAAAACACAAACATGCACAAAGTTGTGACTTATTTGTTGGGCTGGATCCAGAAATCCTCCCCCAAAGCAGAGTTTTCTGTTCCCATTTACAATTCAGAACATTCAAAGCACAGCTGTGTTTTGGAAAATTGTTCTTTCCCCCACACAGCACAGTGGTTACTACTGTAATTGCCATGTTAAATATGTTTAGGAATACAATAGTCGCCAATACTTGTGGCTGTTCTTTTTGAAAGGCGTAGAGGTGGGGTGCTTCCCATGTTCATCTAAGCCTGTTTGAAAATGGCAAAATGCCACTCCACTAGCAATGCCCTGCCACGTTGTGAACTTATTTTCAGGTGGGCGGGGGGGGGGGGGGAGAGATTCAAAGGAAATTCCAAAGCAGCAATACAGGAATACAGGTATGTTATATGTTTCCAAACAGGAACACCTCTTATTTGCACACATTAGTGTTCCACTCCTAAGCAATGCTCAAAACTCAAAGAACATATTTGATACTCATCCTGCCAAAAGATCAAAGAACCTTGTGTCACCTTAAAGACTAACAAGTTTGTTATGGCAAACATTTTCATGGATTATGGTCCGCTTCATCAGAACACCAGGATGTCTGTGTTCTCAGGAACTGTTTTGTGAACTACAGCTGTTAAGTTAGTAACTATCACTGTACATACCTTTTTTTGGCATCTTATTTTCTTATGACCTCACAATTTACATCTACACTCTCCTCCCCGAACAATTATATACACACCTGCAACTCAGGATAACACTTAATGCATCTGATGAACTGGACTGTAGTCCAGGAAAGCTTATGCCACAATAAAGTTGGTAGTCTTTTACAACAAAGAATAACAAAGAGTCTGGTAGCACCTTAAAGACTAACATGGCTACTGTTATGTATTCAGTGGTCTGTGTTTGCCTGAGTTTGAGTCTGGACTAAGGATTCTGAGCTCCTGTGTTCTGATTCGATACATGATGTCCAATCACAGAACATTTCAGGATTTGGGCCTCTGCCATTGGCCAAGTCGTGATTCTCAGCTTGGAAGTTCAGACAGTCAATCACCTTGGGAGTGGGAGTGGCCCGGGCTCTCAGGAATGTATATAAGCAGTTGCTTTGCCCCTGTTTCCCAGTTATGTAGTTCAATAAAGAGCTTCCGGTCGGCGCGCCGGAGGGGAAGGTCGGGGGACATGCCGCTGCTGGCATTCCCCGACCCGATCGGCTTAAAGGGGTGCTTGCGACAGCGACGCAGCCCCCGAAACTCCCGGGAGTCTTGATCCCGGGACCCAAGGTCCGGCTGTAGCTCACAACGTCGCCCCAACTCCCGCGGTGGCCACAGTAGAGGCTGCCGTGCGAGACGCGGGGCGACGGAGCTCCAGGACCGCCATTGCCCATCGGGCTGAAGCTGCGAGCCCTTCCCCCCTGAGCGCGCTGATTCCTCCGAAAATGACAGGATTGGAAGAATAAAACGTGAGTACTATTAAAGTGCTGAAGAATTTGGACTAATTTGGCAAAGTACAGGGATGTAATTTACGGAGGTCCGTCCCTTGCTACTGTGGCACTAAATCAGGAACTTTATTGCCGAAGCGGCTGCAATGTTGCGGAGTTTGACAGTGCAACAGAGATTCGATCCTTCTGACACCCCTGATCGGAGGGGCAACTAACTAACACTTCTGACAGCTAAAGGATTTGAATCGGACCTGTTGGACTATATTGCGGAAATTTGGATTTTATATTTGGACTTGGTACGGTTACGAACACTGCATAGCTATGTCTTTGAAAATGGAGGATGATCTTGAAAATGGAGGCTGGAAGAGAGTCCTTGAAAAAATCTGGGAACTGCGATTAGAGTTCCAGATGGAGACGGCAAGACTGAGAGGAGTTGTACTCAACACTGATGTCATGCCAGCTGCACAAAGGAAGGAAGGGGGAGAAATCCCCACCAAGGCCAAGGGCAAGCCTCGCCACAGGAAGATATCTTCCCGGCGCAAGAAACCTGGACTGAAGAAGAGGAGCAATCAAGTGAAATCTACAAAGGACTACCCGTTTCGAGACCAGAGGATTGTAAAGAAGAAAAAGATTTTACTTGACTACTGGAAATTGGAGCAGCCGAGAAGCCAAAGAGAAGATGAAGTCCAAGTGCAAGCAAGCACTTGGCTGTGGACTGGGGAGAGGCGAGGGCAGGGCTGAAGGGTGCAGGTGGGTTACTTAGGATTGATTATATATTTGGTTTTTGAATATTTTTGTCGGACATGGCTTTGAGTTTGGATTATGATAGGGCCTCTCGAAGTTAGGAGCCTGAAGATTAAGGGGAGCCAGAAGGAAACTTATAGATGATCTGGGAGGAAGACGCTGAGGCGAAAATTAAAAAATGATGTGAAAGGAGAAATGTTATTTTATATGAGTTAGAAGTATGTTTTGAAATTAAGTTTAAGATATGTTTATTGTATCTATGCACCTGAATGGAAGAAATATATTGTATAATGCAGCCACTAGGGAGGTGCGGGGGAAGCCACTATGACTATATTATGTTACCAAGAATGGCCTACCCGGGAGGGTAGGCCGAAGCTAGATAATGATTTGTTTGAGGTCAGGGGAAATAATGAATGGGTTTACCTCTGTGAGAGGGAGGGTAAGATTAAATAACTCCTCATGGTGAGAGGTGAGGAGGGATGAATCCTGACTGAAATGTTATATTGTATGTTTATAAAATTATAAAATTAATAAAAATTATTTAAAAAAAAAAATATGTAGTTCAATAAAGGTTCTTGCTGTTATCACTGTTTCTTGCCTCGTGGGAACCTACCTACACTTCAGCTACCCTTCTGGAAATTCTCAACGCATGCATTTTTACAATTGCAGTCTTAATTGAAAATTTGCTTCTCTTTTGTTGTTGTTTAGTCGTGTCCGACTCTCCGTGACCCCATGGACCAGAGCACGCCAGGCACTCCTGTCTTCCACTGCCTCCCGCAGTTTGGTGAAACTCATGTTGGTAGCTTCGAGAACACTGTCCAACCATCTCATCCTCTGTCGTCCCTTTCTCTTTGTGCCCTCAATCTTTCCCAACATCAGGGTCTTTTCCAGGGAGTCTTCTCTTCTCATGAGGTGGCCAAAGTATTGGAGCCTCAACTTCAGGATCTGTCCTTCTAATGAGCACTCAGGGCTGATTTCTTTAAGCATGGATAGGTTTGATCTTCTTGCAGTCCATGGGACTCTCATGAATCTCCTCCAGCACCATAATTCAAAAGCATCAATTCTTTGGCAATCAGCCTTCTTTATGGTCCAGCTCTCACTTCCATAGGTGCTTCTCTAGGTGCTGCTGAAATACATGAATTTTACTGATAAGACAAGAAACACACACACCCCTCTCTCTGGCTGCTGATTCTATGCTGAATTGCTCGTGTAGTTAGGAATATTTTCCCTGGCACTTAACCTACATCTACTTTTCTGCAGACTCAACTCCTTGCTCCTTACCGCCCTTCTGCTTTATCTGATGTCCTTTTAAATATTTGAAAACTGTCAATATGCCCCCTTCACCTTCTTCTATCTGTAGCAAATATAAACCCTGTTCCTGCAGCTTTGCCTTGCGTAACTTGTCTTCTAAACTTTTTATTATTCTCACAGAGTTCCTCCTGAATGCTTTCCAATTTGTCAACACCTTTTCTCCTAGCCGATTTATATTTCATGAAATGCAAAATGCTGTGGCAAAGGTCCAGATTCAGGTACCCTTGCCTACCGCCTCCATTTTGAAGCAGCAGTAACTTCAAGTGCTTTGATTTGTGTGGGGTGAAAACTAGAATAGGTGATTTCATTGCTTCAATTAATGGCAGGATTTTTTGTCATTGCTGTTTGCTCCCCCCCCCCCCCGAGAGGAAGATTTTTCAAAACAAAGGACCGTGCATTTTCAAGTGTGTGCATGCCATATATTTAAAGCAATCCTCAATAACAATCCTGGAAACTGTAGTTTGTTAAAGGCACTGAGAATTGTAGCTCTGTGAGGGGTACATGACTGCTCCTAGAAATCTTTGGGGAGGGAGAAATGTGCTTTAAATGTCCTTAATATGGAAAATGAGAGTACTGTCATACCTCGGGTTGCGAACGTGATCCGTGGGGGAGGCATGTTCGCAACCCGCAGCGCTTGCAACCTGCAGTGCTGCGTCTGCGCACGCTCGTGATGCGATTCAGTGCTTCTGCGCATGCGTGTGATGTCATTCTGTGCTTCTGTGCATGCACGAGCGCTGAAACCCAAAAGTAACCCATTCCAGTACTTCCGGGTTTGGTGCGGTCCGCAACCCAAAAACGCGCAACCTGCAGCGTTCGCAACCCAAGGTATGACTGTAAACACATGCTAGGAAATGAGTGGAGTTTGCATTCTGTGGCAATTACTTTTGCCTTTATAAAAACAAATCCAGTTTCTTCAGTAATATGTGGATTATGTGGCTTCTGGAAGCCTGTGATGGATAATAAACGATGGATGATTTTAGGGAATTACCATATCATGTGCTCAGTTTAGTTAATAGCATTCCAACAGGTTCATGTCCAATCCCTGGGCAAATATGGGATTTCATAAGCCCAAAGTATCCCCTTCAGGCACCCAACCAGCCTTTTTGAACAATAATGTGGCAAACAAACAATATAAGTAGACAGATACCAGAGCAGCAGATGTGTAAGTCACAACAGAAATGTATTCACTCAGCCATTAGCTAGTACTGAGCCTATCACAGTTAAGTGATTCCAGATGTTATTATTTAGTATCCTTGAGAAATAAAATATACCTAAAAATTTGATTGAGGGTGGGGGAACATATTTTCATTTCCAGTTTATCTGATTTACCTCCTGCTCGCTACTCTAAGCTTCTAGCTCACATTGCTGCTAACTATTGACTCAAAACGGTGACTTTATCATCATCATCATCATCATCATCAACAACAACAACAACAACTTTATACCCCGCCCATCTGGCTGGGTCTCCTCACCCACTCTGGGCAGCTCCCAACAGAATATTAATAAAAAAGTGACAACATCAAACATTAAAAACTTTCCTAAACAGAGCTGCCTTCAGATGTCTTCTAAAAGTCAGATAGTTGTTTATTTCCTTGACATCTGATGGGAAGGCGTTTCACAGGGCGGGCGCCACTACTGAGAAGGCCCTCTGCCTGTTTCCCTGTAACCTCACTTTTTGCAGTGAGGGAACTGCCAGAAGGCCCTCTGAGCTGGACGATGGGGGTGGAGATGCTCCTTCAGGTATTCTGGGCTGAGGCCGTTTAAGGGCATTAAAGGTCAGCAACAACACTTTGAATTGTGCTCCGAAACGTCCTGGGAGCCAATGTACTGGGAGTTGAGTGAGGCCCCCCCTACCCATTTGTTGTCTTGCACAGAGTTCTTTGATCCTTTGTTCTCTTAATGGCCCATCAGAAGACTAGCCTGGCTACTTCCTGGAATTAGAAGTCTTTGCTTAGATTTTAACACTTGCTAGATCCAAGGATTAGAAGCATCTGGTGCACACAGTTTAGCACACCAAGGTTTAATTAAATTCTAACCCTTACTGGTTCCAGAAATTTTAGAGAGGTCTAGCGCCCCTGAATTCATAACTGTGTGTGTGTGTGTGTGTGTGTGTGTGTGTGTGTGATAGAGAGATTTTATTTGTTAATATTACAGCACTTCTCTAAATGATTTTACATCTAAAAAAGAGTTTTCCAATTGCTTACATTTTTAGGCACACTCCAAAATAAAACCACAATAAAAGTTAACTTTTATAAAAAATTAAAAACATAGAGCAGCATAAAAAAATCAACCCCTGGAATTGAAGGAGATGCACAGTTCAATCCTAACCATCTCGATTCAGAAATAAGTCCTACTGAATTCACTGGGTCTCTCACTGCTGAGTGGGGTCAGGATTAATCATCACTCAGATCAGTAGGTAACTAATAACAATTCCCACCACCTAAAAAGGGTTCACCAAAATGAGTTAAAGTGACAGGAATCCAATGTATTTTTCCTTGTTGAATGCAACTGAAATGTTACTGTTTGTGATGGAGAATATATGTGAATTCAGTGCTGGCCCATATCATTGCCATTTATTCAAGACGTGGCTTAGTAACATTGCACAATAGCCTTCTGCTGACACCTTTTCAATTTATTTCCTCTCACTCTTCAGTGTTAGTTTCCTTTGACCTGGTATTTTCCAATCTGGGTAATCTTGCTGCATCAGCTTGCCGTTTTGCAGTGGGAGCCGAGGCCAAAAGCATAACTAAAAAGGCTTCCTGCTGGGGCATTAAGAATTTGATCTGCTCTCATGCAGGAAATTATATGCTACCACATCTGTTACATTCCAGGTGTTGCAAATTTAAACTTTAACAAATGATAGCTTTAAAAAAGAACAGAACAAAAACTTGGGCAATTTCCTCCTCTGTAAAAATCCCACAATGTGAGTGAGTGTTCTAAAGATCAGGAATATTTGTAATTATTTTCCGCCTACATGGCTTCAGAATTCAAGTTATTGTTATATCTTGTTATAATCAATGCCTGCTCTCCCGCATAAACCAGCAACCCACCAATTAAATAATCTATTGACCAATGGTGCTATTGATAGAATGCAGATTCTAGTAGCGACTGTTGCTATGATGGAAATCTTTTTAAAACAAACTATTTCTATAGAACTTTTAAGGTGCAAGGTAGCTTGCATCTTAAGAACGTAAGAAGAGCCTGCTGGATCAGGCCAGTGGCCCCTCTAGTCCAGCATCCTGTTCTCACAGTGGCTGACCAGATACCTATGTGAAGCCTGAAAGCAGGACCTGAGCTCAACAGCTCCTGTGGTTTCCAACAACTGGTATTCAGATAGCTCAGTTGGTAGAGCATGAGGTTCTTAATCTCAAGGTCATGGGTTTGAGACTCACATTGGGCAAAAGATTCCTGCATTGCAGCAGGTTGGACTAGTGATCCCTTGTGATCCCTTTTAAGAAGATACTTTTTCTGGCAGTTGAGTAAAAACATAGCCATCATGACTAGATAGCCTAATTCCCTATGAATTTGTCTAATCTTCATCCAAGTTGGTGTCTCTCACTACCTCTTGTGGAGCGAATCACATATTTTAACTTGGTGCTGTGTGAATAAGTATTTTCTTTTGTCTTCCCTGAATTTTCCAACATTCGGCTTCATTATATGCCCTTTTCTGACGTTTTCCTAACCGCTCTCTTGCATTTCCTGAAGAGCAACTCAATAAAGTACATCAACTAAAGCCAAGTCTTCCCAAGTCCATAACTGTAGATGGTGGAATTGAATCTAGGTTTTCTACATCAAAACCCAATAGTCTTTTTGTCAAACATCTTCAGAAGGTACATATTTGATATATTTTATGTATATTATGTACCTTTAAAAATTATATATTGCGTTTCTGTAGCTAGAATCCAGTGCATGCTTACCTGGTGGGAGTAAGCCCCACTGAACATAGTAAGATGTTCTTCCGAATAAGCATGCATAGGATTGCATTGTGTGTCCGCAATTTTTTTTATTTCTCTAGCATTTGTGTTTTTTTGTATTTTATTTGTGCTGTGCATAGAAAGTTGTATGTGTTTTCACCATTTGTGGACACATGTTTGCTTTTTATGGAATTTGAGAGACCCAACAAATCACTGACACTGGAATTGGTGTTAAATATGTGGTTGAAGCAAAGCCATAGGTTATGATTTTGAGTGCTTTTTATTCTAGGAGACCTAAATTTGTAGCTGGCACAGGAACAGTCCCAGCAGTGGTTATTCTCTTTTCCAACAGTGGAGTGCAACCAGTCCTAAATCAGAAGCTACTCCCAAAAATGTTTTATTATATTGCATGTTATGGTTGTGGGTTTTTTTTGCCAACTCTAAAAAATGCCTGTCTGTTGCTGCAAAGATCTGTTGTTCTTTTGTTAGTGATGGGAGACAGTACTGAGTGAGAATGTAGAGCTATCCTTTAGGGTACTCCATCTTTTTAATTAGATTTCAGAAAGACTCAGTTTCCTCTGGCTGGACATTGAGTTGAAAGTGGCTACAACCAGGCTAAGAATATTTCAGAACAGCTGGGAAATGGTCCCTCCAGGGTTTGGGTTAGGACAGGTGCTTTATAATTTGGACATAAATGATTTAGAGTTTAGGGGTGAGCTGTGAGATGGCCAAGCTTGCTAATGACATTGAATTATTCAAGGTACTAAAAACAAAAAGGAATCGCAAGAAGCTTCAAAAGGCTACCTCCAGACCAAGTGAATGGGCATCAAAATGGCAAATGCTGTTCAAGTTCATGTAAACTGCTACACATTGGGGCAATAAATCCTAACTCTATACAGTACCAGCACTGATAGGTTATGAACAGACAGTAACTGACCAGGAAAAATAACAATAACAAGCATAGCCAGGATTTTTGTTAGGGGGAGGCAGGCCTTTTGTTAGGGGGGCAGAATTTCAGTTAGCTGTGTATTTTTATTGATTTAGGGGGGCAGCTGCCCCCCGCCCCCCCTTGGCTACAGCTATGATAATAATTATAGTAGCAGCAGTAGTAGTAGTACCCCACCCATCTGACTGGGTTGCCCCAGCCACTCTGGGTCTCTGAGTGGCTGGGGAGACCCGGCCAGATGAGCGGGGTACAAATAATAAATTATTATTATTATTATTCCAACAAAATATAAAAACACATTGAGACATCAGTGATCTTGGCATCCCATTTCAATGAAAATGACACTTTGGTAGCTTTGAAAAAGGTGAATTCTGTGTTAGGGAGCATTAGTAAAGGGATCCAACATAAAACTGCCAATATCATAATGTCTTTATGCTGGGATGGAAAATCTGCAGTCCACGCCTGGCCCAACAAGCCATTTTTAATGGCCTGACAAATTTTACTGATCCATCACCACTGTGAGCTGGTCAGAGTAGAAAGGCAGCGGCATAGCTAGCAACTCAGGTGCCTCTCTGCCACCTCCCCCTCAGCTGTAGGGCGGCTGAGGGAGAGGCGGTGGGCAGACGCAAGCCCCACACTCCCATTTCAGGAGAGAGGCGTGGCTTGGGCACATTGCAGGCCCTGCAGTAAGTGCAGGCCCCCGCAGTGTGGCACCCAGTGCCAGCCGCGTTTCGTTACATTTCTTGACTGAACTAAAAAGTTTCGTGAGCCCTTTTTTAAAACAACAACAACACCCTCATATTTTTGTCACCCCCCTCAGTGATGACACCCAGGGCAGCCTGCACCTGCCGCACCCTCCTTCCTCTGCCACTGTGGAAAGGAGAGCTCCATTCTTTTGCAACGCTCCCCAAGCACTGGAGCAAACCCGCATTTTCCTTCTTGTTTATGGAACACTCTGCCCAGCGTTAAATGGCGAAGGCTTACTTAGCACCACTACTGAAGCCATCGCCATAACTGTCCCTCTTACATTGGCACAGACTGTTGCAGAAACGGTCCAAAACTGTTTAGTGCTTCCTCTACTGAAGCAACAGGTAATGACTGGGAAGCACAGTGAGTGTGGCCTGCATGAGTAAAGACTATGTTCTGTGTACGTGGTTTACATGTGTGGGGTTTGTGTGTGCTGCAGGGGTGGTGAGGTAGTGAATGTGTGACCTGTGCATGTGGGGGGGGATGTTCATATGTGGTGAATGTCTGTGCTGTTGTATTTTGGTGCAACCTTTAGGCTAGAAAACGTTAGGCACTATTGCTTTATAGATCTACCGTATGTTGTGACCACACCTGGAATGTACTCTACATTTCTGCTGCCCTATCTCAAAAAGGAGCTGGAAGAAGGGCGGAAAAGTGCAACCAAAAATATGTGTTTCTATGTTGAGCCTCTGTGCTGTTGGTCAATTCTAAAATGCTTCTTAGCAAGCAGTTCTCTTCCAGTCTCACAATTCAATGTTATGTTTACAGAATCGGCTCAAATAAAAACGGAGGCTGCAGCATGTTAGCAATAATTCTTGTTATGTCTAGATCTTAATGACAATGCTCAATTCAAGTGATGTTTTATATACCAGTCTACTCTTTAGTGTGACAGGAGTTTCCTAGCAAGACATCTTAGCAGGAGAGAGTCTAAATTAGAGATAGGTGAATGCTCTGAAGCTCACCATGAATTAGAATACCCACCCGAGATCCTAGGAATTTCCCGAACCAATTTGAGTGCTTTGGAAAATGGTCTACTCCTTTCCCCCACCCTGTATCCTAATTCCTACAAAAATTAACAGAGCAAAGTTGCTCCCACCACCTTGCTTAGGGACTTAGGCATGTTTTCTTGTCTCTGCACCTCAGATTTCAGCCTTAGAGAACCCAAACAGCCCATACAAGCTAATGGAATGAAGCTGTTCCAGGGAGTCAACTGAACAAAACCCCGTTATCCTCCAGTTTGGATTGAAATTCAAGTTGGATAATAATTTGGGGACTTTTCAAGGTCGCCTCTTTTCTGAGGCAGGCTTTAATGAGCCAGTATCAGGATAACTTCTCAGGTCTTTCTAGCCTACATAAATACTGCCATGTTCACCCCAGGACCCTAAGTGGCGAAGTATCAGGAGTTTAACTTCCTTGGAATGAGATGGTATTTTGCGATATATAGTTAATTGAAGCTCACACATATAAGCTGAACGTAAGTGGAGAACCACTTCAGCAGACACTGCTCCCCCATTTGATTTCTCAGAGGGGCACCCAACTCCTTCAGAGCCCCCAACAAATCCTACAACCCTAACTTTTCCTCAGACTCATTTGGCTCTGTGTGCCTCAAAGCTAAACTTGCAGTTTCTTTTTACCAAAGGACTTGATAACATCATTTCCTACAGGGAGGTTGGAGGAGAAGGGGCTGACCTGCCATTCAAATAGTTGCTGGTCATTGTGAGGGACAGCCATTGCTAAGCTCTATATCATAAGGGAATCCGAGAGGCTTGAGGTGTACACCATATTTTATCATTTTATCAGTCTCTTACTGTCAAGAGTCACTTGAGAGGAATCCATGAGAGGTCATCGCTGAAGAGCCCTCCGGCTTAAAGCAACAGGGATAATGACCACATGTACAGATTTCCAAAATCAGTCAGATACAGTTCTTGAGGATGCTTTTGCATCAGTTATGGTTAGTAATATTTTATAAGGCATTGTAAAATAAGCCCATTCTGTGTTGATTTTTTTTAAAACGGTAAGCTTGCAAGATACTTATTCCAGGTACTTCAGACCAGATTTCTCAGATGTTGAAATATAGAAATCCAAATAACTGTCGAATGTGAGCATATTTTATGTCAAGGGGACGCATGTGGCGTCCTCAGTTTGGCTTTACTTTGGCTTGCATTTTGTGTAAGCACATTTGAGATATTAAGCATCTGAAATCTGTATCGCCCAAAGGCAGGAAGGCATCTGATAGGGGGTTGCCTGGGAAACATGCCTGCCCATCGATATTCATTTTTGCTGTCCTTTGCATTTAGAGAAGAGATCGTTCTTAGTTATATATCATTTCCTTGGGAGCCTCAGATTCACCGGGAAGAGAAAAAATCTAATTGTTTTCAGAACAATCCAGCACCATTTTCTCATTTGCAAGTCCCTCCATCAGAACGCTTTAAAAAACAAAAAACAAAAAACCACCCTGGAAAGCCCCCAGTTGACAAATTCTGCTTGAAATGGCATTATGGAAATATGGTTGTCTGTTTTAGATGCAGCTCACGTGTGATATATTCAGGCTGCCAGTGGAAAAACCCACTCTCTCTCCAGAGAGCTCTTCTCTGATCAGTTGGAGTAGATTATTCCTTCAGCTTTAATAATTCAGACTCCCTGTCTGCTTTACAGGGTGTTTTCCCTCTCGCTAGGAAGACACATACTGTAGGCTGGGGAAGTCCCCACAATCTTTGGCTCATATTTTTACACAAAATACAAAATCATGACCATATCTGCTTATTTTCCTTTTTTAAACAAGCAATTCAGCAGGAAGGAAAGCGTGTGTACTTCTATGCTTATTCTCTCCCCCCTCGTTCCCCCCCCCTGCAAGGATTAGATTTTAAAGCAGGTACATTAGCCTGCTTCTCCATGCATTTCAGAATAATAAGAGATGAAGCAAGGTCTTGACATACCTAGGGCAGTCATCTGCTTGATATATTTACATCAACTCTTTTTTTTTAAAAAAATGTAAAAGGGTGCTTACTTACTAAATGGTTGAGGGTTGTGGCAGATTGAGACTGCTTATTTTCCCCATTTACAAGTCATTAAAATTGTCCGTAGGTCCCCACCCGCCACCCACCCCTTCTCTTTGCAATGCCATGGTAACATATCTGCCATTATTTGATTACACATTTCCTCAATAACAGTGAGATTATGTTCTGCATATCCAAGGGGGATTTGGACTTGCTTTACTTGAAAAGCATCTCTCTCTTTCTCTTGAGGCAAAACATTTTTGAAATCGAAGCAGTGTCTGTGCTATAACATGGGGAAATCTGCCCCAAGACTGAGTGGGGAGAGTGGGGAGGGGGAAAAATCCAAACTAGACAAGCACCAGACCTTGGACAGCTCTAAAATAGTTTTAATAGTACCCAAAGTGTTTAATATGTGAAGTTTAATGTGAGCTGGCAAACATGGAACAAGAACTGCATCTTTCAAAAAGCCCTTGCTTTCTCCTATTCCAGGGGTGGCCAACTCCCAAGAGACTGCGATTTACTCACAGAGTTAAAAACTGGCAGTGATCCATCCCCTTTTTGAGGGTTCAGGTCAAAGTTGTTGAGCCTTCTTTAGGGAGGAGGAAAGCCCCGTTCTTTGAGGGTGTAGGGCAAAAATGTTGAGCTTTTTTTAGGCGAGCCAAAGTTGTTTTTTTTGGGGGGGGGAGCCAGTAATCTACCGCTAATCTACCACAGACGTCCAGTGATCTACTGGTAAATCACAATCTACCTGTTGGACGTGCCTGTCCTAGTCTAAAGGGGGGGCCGAATCATTTCAAAACCAAGATGGGCCATAATTTGGGCCGGCTAATGGGGTCTCTACAAGAGTAACAGGTCCCGATAATGACTGCAGGGCTCTGTAGTCATCCTGCTTTGGCCCTTCCTTGTGTGGCAATGACCATTCCCCACATCAAATGGGGTGCACAATTTGCGTGGTCGCGAGTAGCCCCCTGGGATCACGTTGCAGCTCCTGGCAGTTGGGTCTGGCACCGCCTTCCCCAGGCTGGATACCTGTGGTCTCCACCTACTCCAGCAGCCGCCCAATCCCGGCTGGGGAGGTGTTGCCAGGGGGATTGGCCAGGTAGAAGGAGGGAACATAAAGTTGTGGCCAATTTAATCCCATAGAACGTTGTCACATGTCGTTATTCTCCTCAGGGGCTGCCCGGGGTTCGGGGGGACTCCGCCTGACCACGCAAATGACTGGCTGAGGGGCCACTTTGTTAGGAGCCTGTCTCCCTATCTCATAAGAGCACTGCTCAGTGCAGTAGCGTAAGGAAGGGGAATAGGCAAACGACTGGAGGATAAATCTGCAGGAGTAGCCTCAGTTGCCTTATTGCCTGACAGAGCACCAGTTTTAAAACTGCAAGGGGAATAATCAAGTTGCATTCTGTCAGCACTACCTTTATGCAGCAATATTCACACGCGGATCCCAAATTGAGGCAGTGTGGTGTTTCTTATTATTTTATATGGAGTGTTGTTGAAAGAAAGAGAACTACAGGTTTATAAAAAGCACCCATTTAGAGCTGTGCTCTGTTTAATAATTTGGCTCCCGTCCTCCTAGAAACTTCTCATCTGATGTGACAAATAAATAGAAGTGGGTGGTGGTGAATTTCTGTTTCATCTGCTCTTCTCTAAGTAGGCCAACTGACACTAAGATACATCTTTCATGTAGATACAGTGGGTTTTTTCTTTCTTAAAAAATGTTTAGGGGTACTCTCATTTTCCTACTCATATTGAAATACTGTCCCTCAATGAGGCCAAACTCAGAATCACAAAATGTTTAGGGGTATGCGTCTCCCTGCGTCCCCCCAGAAAAAAGCACTCTGTAGATATCCAGATAATTTAAAATTACATAAACAGGGAAGCAGCTTTCTCTTTGCCCTTTCCCCCTGGTCTAGATGGAAGAAAGCGTATTCTCTCTGTCAGCCTACAGCCAGACTTTTACAAAACTACAGTGCCCCCCCCCCCCCGATCTAGAATGTGCTCATGATGATCCAGCACAGAACCTTCCACCCCTGGCTGTTATTAGCCCTGGAAGGTGATGTTTGCAGTCAAATCAAGAAGCAGGAAACTGGCACAGAGCCCCAATCCAGATTGGGAGTGTGTTTTTGGTTAGGGCCACAACTGTTTTTCCTTTAAAATAAAAGCGGCCAATGTATCATAGAATTATAGAGTTGGAAGGGACCCCAAGGATCATCTATTCCAACTGCCTGCAATGCCGGAATCTCAACCAAAGCATCCATGACAGATGGCCTTCCAACCTCTGCTGAAAAACCTCCAAGGAAGGAGAGTCCACCACCTCTCATGGGAGTCTGTTCCACTGCTGAGGAGCTCTTACTGTCAGAAAGTTTTTTTGAATGTTTAGTCGGAATCTTCTTTCTTGCAACTTGAAGCCCTCCAGAGCAGGAGAAAACAAGCATGCTCCCTCCTCCATGTAACAGCCCTTAAGATATTTGAAGATGGCTATCATATCTCCTCTCAGTCTCCTCTTTTCCTGGCTAAATATACCCAGCTCCTTCAAGTGCTCTTCATAAAGCTTAGTTTCCAGACCCTTGATCATCTTGGTTGCCCTCCTCTGCATACATTCCAGCTTGTCAACATCCTTCTTAAATTGTGTGCCCAGAATTCGACACAGTATTCCAAGTGTGGTCTGACTAAGGCAGAATACAGGGGTACTATTTTCCTTTTGGGTGAAGACAGAGGCAAAGTAGGCGTTGAGTAGTTCCACTTTTTTGCTGTCACCCAATAGCATTTCTCCGTGTTCCCCACGCAAAGGACCTACCACTTGCTTGTTCTTCCTCTTGCTTTGGACATAATCAAATAAACCTTTATTATTATTTTTAACCTCTCTTGCAAGCCTGAGCTCATTCTGAGCTTTAGCCAGCCTGACTTTCCCCCTGCAACTGTTGGCTACTCGTGTGTACTCATCCTTTGTGATTTCCTCCTTCTTCCATTTCTTATACATGCCCTTCTGAACTCTCAGCTAATCTGTAAGCTCCTTATGCAGCCACACCGGTCTCCTTAGATGCCTCCCGCTTTTCTTTGTTGTTGGTATTGTCTGCATATGGGCCTTCAGTATTTTTCCTTTTAGAACTCCCAGTCTTCTTGGACTCCCTTCTCGTTGAGTATTTCTGACCACAGGATCACACCCAGTAGCTCCTTCAGCTTTTCGAAATTGGCCTTCTTAAAGTCCAGAATGTGTGTCCAACTACACTCAGTTTTCTCTTGCCTGGTATCCTGAGACCCAGGAGAACATGATCACTTCATCCCAAGTTTCCGAGTACTTCCACTTCATTAATCAGTTCCTCTCCGTTGGTGAGGAACAAGTCCAAGATAGATGATCCCCTTGCTGGTGTAAGCACAATTCTTTCTTCTTCTTTTAAATTGTGAATAATGTTGGGCCTGAGAAAGAGGCATAATGGTGAGTGCTTTCTGATAGGACTTTTAATCTTATTTCTATATTCAAGGATATGTTAAAATGGATGGTTTGAAACCTGCTATGAGCCTTAGTGACACATGGTAATCCAGAGATCAAAACAAATCAATCTGAAGCACACAAAGATAGATGCTGGTGTTCCCATTGGATTTAAATGTGCAAGACTAAACCCAATTTGTCCGATAGCCTGAATTTTGTAATATTTCTTGTACAGGGATTATTGTAGTGTTTCCTCAATAGAGCCCTGTTGGAGTCCATCCAGACCATCGGCCTTGTGGCATTTTGTTTGACTGTCCTATACAAATCTTTGCATGCACTCTTCACACAAGCTACACTTGCTGAAATGCACTCTTCAAAGTACAGTGGTACCTCGGGTTACAGACGCTTCAGGTTACAGACTCCGCTAACCCAGAAATAGTACCTCAGGTTAAGAACTTTGCTTCAGGATGAGAACAGAAATCGGGCAGCGGCAGGGAGAGGCCCCATTAGCTAAAGTGGTGCTTCAGGTTAAGAATGTTTTCAGGTTAAGAACAGACCTCCGGAACGAATTAAGTACGTAACCAGAGGTACCACTGTAATTATTAAATGTGACCACCCTAGATTAATCCCCTTAATTTATTTTTCTGAAACAATGAATCTGCAGTTACACAAAATTGACTATAGGCATGCCAATAACTTTCATGCAAATGTGAATGAAAGTTTCTTTTCCAGTCTTACCTCGAAATGGAATCAGTCAAGTTCAGCTGCTGCTTGTTATGAACTGACAGGACGATGGGGAGGAGGATTCTGGTGAGGGGTGTAGCTGGGACTGGGGAAGGAGAATTTGGTGTAGGAAGTACTCACAGGGTGACAGAGGTTGACCCATCTGTGGTGGAGGTGGGGAGATGATTAACAAAATAAATTCTCCTGGCAAACTGGGAATATCCCCTCACTCACACAGTTTAGGACATTCCACACCTTTCTCAACAGAGTTTCTTTTTCTTTGAGAAAAATAAGTAAACTAAGCTTTAATAATGAAGAAAACTGTAACAAAATGACATAGTGTGAGAAACTAAAGACAACAACACGAGGCAAGAAGCAAAAAGAGGCAGTTGGTCCCTCTTAACTGAAACTTAACGGAACACAGAAGGGAGGGGCATAACACACAAGCCCCGCCCACCAAACATTCTACAGTGGAACCTCGGTTTTTGAACGTAATCCGTTCCAGAAGTCCATTTGACTTTCGAAAACCGAGGATCAAAGAGCTGTCAGCAAGTTCCATTGAGAAAAATGGAGAAATGCACCTCGGAAGCCGTTAGACGTCTGAGGCGCGTTCGAAAACGGAAGCACTCACTTCTGGGTTTTGGGTGTTCGGCTTCCGAAACGTTCGGCAGCCGAGACATTCGAAAACTGAGGTTTACTGTACCAGTCAAATTAGGCCCCTGTGTTTTTCTTACACCAGAGCCAGAGGGGCCCCTGTCTCCATGAACATGGCAGGTTCTGAGGCGTAGGGAGCAGCAGGAGAAGCACTCTAGGAGGCTGAGGTAGGCCAGGGCCCAAGACCCAGCTCCCTAGCTGGCCAGGTGAGGTTTGCTAGGTCTGGGAGGAGGGGTGTGATTCCTCAGCTGGAGTAGGCTTGGAACAGGTGAGGGTCCTATGCCTCATCAAGCCCAGGTGCTGCAATCAGCATGCAAGGTATAAAAGGGCAGCAGAGCAGAGGTGCTGTGTCTGCACAACTGCCCATGGTGGTGGACCTTGGCTTGGATGCTTCTGGACCTCTATGGCAGTGTTTCCCAACCAGTGTGCCTCCAGATGTTTTGGGACTACAATTCCCATCATCCCTGACCACTGGTATTGCTAGCGAGGGATGATGGGAGTTGTAGTCCCAAAACATCTGGAGGCACACTGGTTGGGAAACACTGCTCTATGGGACTGTGCTTCGGTTTTGATTCTGAACTGTTTCCTGACTGCTGGACTTTAGACCTGCGTATCTGGATAGACCCTGGACTGTGTTTCCTGACTTTTGGACTTTGATTGTGTGGATTGACCCCAAGACTTTGAACTTTGGACTTCGCATAGTGACTTGCTGCCAGGTAGGCCAGGGGTTCAGGACAGAGCTAAATCTGCCGATGAAATGAGCAACGTGCCTGAGTGAGAAGTGCAGTGCTGAAAATTCACAAGTTCAAAAGAAAGGCCAGGTAATGGAAAAAGAATTTGTGGGGGGAAAGCCCAGGAAGTGAGGCAGTATGACATTTCTCCTCAGACAAGTCACGCAAAAGTCTATCCTGCATCATGTGACTCAGAGCAGCAAACTGAACCTTCATGAAAAAAAAATCCCTCTGCATACAAGAAAGCAAAATGATAAGAGGCTCTCCTTTGACAGGATTTGACTGGTTTATTTTATTGGTGTGATACTACAGATTAATCACACTGTAATTCTTCCAGATTTATAATTAATAAAAAAAACTCACATATGGTAAACCTCGGTCTGGTACAAGTTGATAGGAAACCCACTGAGAAATCATGCAATTGAAACGAGGACATGGTAATTCCTTCCTCTTTCCTGTAATTACTGCAATTATTTTCTTCAGTGCAGTGGACCCACCTCTCCTCCCCCACCCTGCCTCTGCCTCCAGTATTATACCCCAGGGGCAGTATGCTATTCACCATACTTTGAAAGATGCTAATAGGGCTTTCTGTTTACAATTAAACTTGAAAACTATCCAAAGTTAGAACAAGTCCCACAGAGCTCCCCAGGGAATTATGGGAGCTGTGGTTTGTTAAGGGTGCTGAGAGCTGTTAGGAGGCCCCCATTTCTCTCCCACAGCTGCAATTCAGAGTTCTCCGGGAAGAGGGATGGATAAACTACTCTGAAAACTGTAGCTCTGTGAGGGGAATAAAGGCCTGCTAACAACTCTCAGCACCCTTAACAAACAACAGCTCCCACAGTTTCTTGGGGGAAGTCATTGGTATCATAGCACTTTAAATGTATGGTGTGAATGTGGCCTTAACGATGGGGCCAATCATATTTCAGGAGCAGATGCTGCAGGGAACCCACATGACACCCAAGGAAATTGTAGCTCCCTCCCTTTAATCATATTTTCCTTCTCTTTAATATTGACCCCTTCTTTTTTTACGCTTGGCCCAATTTACCAGAAGGAGCGTCTCCACCCCCATTGTTCAGCCTAGACACTGAGGTCCAGCTTTGAGGGCCTTCTGGTGGTTCTCTCAATGCGAGAAGTGAGGTTACAGGGAACCAGGCAGAGGGCCTTCTTGGTAGTGGTGCCCACCCTGTGGAATGCCCTCCCATCAGATGTTAAGGAAATAAACAACTATCTGACTTTTAGAAGACATCTGGAAGCAGCCCTCTTTGCCCTGGCAGAGGAAGGTGGGTGCGGGGGGTGCGGTGCGCACTGGGTGTCAGCTGTAAGCGCGGGTGACATTGCCGCAGCACCACCCTGCTCGCCGTGCGGGCGGTGGCCCCGGACGCTCGCTGTGTGGGTAACAGGCCAATAGGAACGATGCTGCTGTGGGCGGCTAGTGGCGCCCCCCTGACGCTTGTCGCATGGGATTGGTTCTGACAATTTCCTCCAACACTTACTCACTCAAATATGATTAGTCTAATGTCTGAGGGGTTTTTTTTTAACTGCTCCCCACCCCTCCAGCCCTCCATGTCTTACTGCATGGTATACATCAAAGGATAGCTGATTGGGTGTTAAATCTGCACTCCGAGTGAATAGATTCCCACAGGGCGGAAGCACTGATTAATGCTAACAATTAGTTCTTGGCTGCTTCAGTGTGACCTTAGTTGTGATCAGTGGGACAAACAAGTGATTTATGAACACACACAAATATAAATGCATCATGGATTAGCAAGGGGGAAATTAAGTGACCCAAGAAATTTCTTTAAACGGTTTGCTTAATTTTTGCTGTTTTCCCAAAGGTGCCTCCCATATCTATTCAACCTTCTGGGTGAAAGGTGGTGGTAATAGGAGGTTGTGGTTTCCTCAGCCCAGGCCATGTGCTAGCAGTTCACAATTGTACACAGCTTCATGCAATAATGTAAATCAATTGTGTAATGGAAGGATAGTGGCAGCTACTATCCTTGTTCTCTGTTCACACAGTGTTCAGACTAGTGTGTGATGTTGTTCTCTATTGCCCGCCCCCTTTATTTGCTGTTTCCTTTAAAGAAAATTTGTGGGAGCGGGCAGCTTTACAAAAAAAAGGGGCTGGAAACTGGTATGTTGATATACTGATATACATACCAAAGTGGCTAAGCTTCCTATTTTGCCTATTTCATTGACAGACAAGTTAAAAATGGTGAGAGGGTGTAGCCCAAGCTCAGCAATGTTAGCAAGTCTGCCCCAGCAAAATGTGCTTTAGATTGGCAAATAATGCGGGAGAGGGATGATGTGGGGATGACGTCTTATGTACAGAACCTAAAAAAGGTGCCTGCATCCAGCACTGAATGCACATTATCATGCAGTGTGGAACAACTTAAATAAGATCATTTATTAACAGAACCTCCCAGTTACCCAATTTTCCAGGGACAGTCCCGGATTTACAGAAGCCATGCGGGTTTCTGGCTTGATCCCAGAATGTCCCCCTTTTCCTCAGAACACCCCTCTTTTCATTGGAGAAATGTTGGACGGTTATCCAATCCCCAAGCCATCTGAAAGTAGCCCTGTACTAAGGAAGCTTTTCTTTTTTTAAAAAAAAAAAGTTTAATGTTTTATTATGTTTTTTTAATATGTTGGAAGCCACCTGGAGTGGCTGGGGCAATCCAATCAGATGGGTAGGGTATAAATATTATTATTTATGCAATAAAAGGGTAAAGGACCCCTGACAGTTAAGTCCAGTCGCGAACGACTCTGAGGTTGCGGCGCTCATCTCGCTTTACTGGCTGAGGGAGCCAGCGTACAGCTTCCGGGTCATGTGGCCAGCATGACTAAGCCGCTTCTGGTGAAACCAGAGCAGCGCACGGAAACGCCGTTTACTTTCCCACCGGAGCGGTACCTATTTATCTACTTGCACTTTGATGTGCTTTCGAACTGCTAGGTTGGCAGGAGATTTTATGCAATAATATAATAATAATAATTTATTATTTATACCCCGCCCATCTGGCCGAGTTTCCTCAGCCACTCTGGGCGGCTTCCAATCAAATATTAAAACGATACAGCATTAAATATTAAAAACTTCCCTAAACAGGGCTGCCTTCAGATGTCTTTTAAAAATAGGATAGCTGCTTATTTCTTTGACATCTGCTGGAAGGGCGTTCCACAGGGCAGGCGCCACTACCGAGAAGGCCCTCTGTCTGGTTCCCTGTAACCTCGCTTCTCGCAATGAGGGAACCGCCAGAAGGCCCTCGGCGCTGGATCTCAGTGTCCGGGCTGAACGATGGGGGTGGAGACGCTCCTTCAGGTATACAGGACCGAGGCCATTTAGGGCTTTAAAGGTCAGTACCAACACTTTGAATTGTGCTCGGAAACGTACTGGGAGCCAATGTAGATCTCTCAGGACCGGTGTTATGTTGTCCCAGCGGCCACTCCCAGTCACCAGTCTAGCTGCCGCATTCTGGATTAATTGCAGCTTCCGGGTCACCTTCAAAGGTAGCCCCACATAGAGCGCATTGCAGTAGTCCAAGCGGGAGATAACCAGAGCATGCACCACTCTGGCGAGACAGTCCGCGGGCAGGTAGGGTCTCAGCCTGCGTACCAGATGGAGCTGGTAGACAGCCGCCCTGGACACAGAATTAACCTGTGCCTCCATGGACAGCTGTGAGTCCAAAATGACTCCCAGGCTGCGTACCTGGTCCTTCAGGGGCACCGTTACCCCATTCAGGACCAGGGAGTCCCCCACACCTGCCCGCCCCCTGTCCCCCAAGAACAGTACTTCTGTCTTGTCAGGATTCAACCTCAATCTGTTAGCTGCCATCCATCCTCCAACGGCCTCCAGACACTCACACAGGACCTTCACCGCCTTCACTGGTTCTGATTTGAAAGAGAGGTAGAGCTGGGTATCATCCGCATACTGATGAACACCCAGCCCAAACCCCCTGATGATCTCTCCCAGCGGCTTCATATAGATATTAAAAAGCATGGGGGAGAGGACGGAACCCTGAGGCACCCCACACGTGAGAGCCCAGGGGTCTGAACACTCATCCCCCACCACCACTTTCTGAACACGGCCCAGGAGGAAGGAGCGGAACCACTGTATAACAGTGCCCCCAGCTCCCAACCCCTCTAGACGGTCCAGAAGGATGTTATGGTCGATGGTGTCAAAGGCCGCTGAGAGATCCAGCAGAACTAGGAAACAGCTCTCACCTTTGTCCCTAGCCCGCCGGAGATCATCGACCAGCGCGACCAAGGCAGTTTCAGTCCCATGATGAGGCCTGAATCCCGATTGGAAGGGATCCAAATGGTCCGCATCCTCCAGGCGTGCTTGGAGTTGTTCAGCAACCACCCGCTCAATCACCTTGCCCAAGAATGGAAGATTTGAGACTGGGCGATAGTTGGCCATATTGGCCGGGTCTAAAGATGGTTTTTTAAGAAGCGGTTTAATGACCGCCTCTTTCAGCGGGTCTGGGAAGACTCCCTCGCGGAGGGAAGCATTCACCAGCCCGCAGAGCCCATCGCCCAGCCCTTCCCGACTCGCTTTTATTAGCCAGGATGGGCAAGGATCAAGGAGACAGGTGGTTGGTTTCACTCGTCCAAGCAGCCTGTCCACATCCTCGGAAGCAACAGATTGGAATTGATCCCATGAAACATGACCAGACAGGGCTCTAGCACTCTCCCGCCCCGGCCCTGCTCCCACGGTGGAGTCTACCTCCTTCTGAATCTGAGCGACTTTATCTGCAAAAAACTTTGCAAAAGCATTGCAGGAGATCTTGGGGTCCCTACCAGACCCCGGTGACGAAGGTGGTTCTGCTAGATTGCGAACCACCTGGAAGAGTCTCCTGCTGCTGTTTTCTGCAGATGCAATAGAAACGGCGAAGAAGGTCCTCTTCGCCGTTGCCATTGCCACTTGGTAGGCTCGAAGTTGAGCTCTAGCCCGTGTCCGGTCTGATTCAGAATGAGTTTTCCTCCACCGGCGCTCTAGCCATCTCAACGACTGTTTCATCGCCCTCAGCTCCGGGGAAAACCACGGGGCTGTCCGGGCTCCATGCAATCGGAGAGGGCGCTTCGGAGCCAGACAGTCAATAGCCCTGGTTAACTCCACATTCCAGCGGGTCACCAGGGAATCAGCTGAAAGGCCATCAACATGGGATAAAACATCCCCTACCACTCTCTGGAAGCCATTTGGATCCATTAAGTGGCGGGGGCGGACCATCCGAATCGGTCCCACCTCCCGGCAGAGGGGAAGGGTCGCGGAGAAGTCTAGCAGCACCAGGAAGTGATCTGACCATGGCACTTCTTTTGTTTCGCTTTTACTTAGTGTCAGATCACCAACGTCCATAGAGGTAAACACCAAGTCTAAGGCATGTCCGCGGCTATGAGTTGGGCCAGACTTATTCAGGGACAGCCCCATGGAGGCCATGCTTTCCACGAAGTCCCGAGCAGCCCCCTGTAAGGTCGTGTCGGCGTGGATGTTAAAATCCCCTAGGACAACCAAACTAGGTGTCTCCAGGAGAACATCCGCCACGACCTGAAGCAGCTCGGGCAGGGAATCCTTGGTGCAGCGGGGAGGTCGGTACACCAAAAGGCCCCTATTGCCCAACTTCCAGAACATGCACTCAGAAAACTCGGTCTTTCCAATAGGACGCCTGGTGCAAACTAATGACTTCCTAAAGATCACTGCAACCCCCCCTCCCCGCCCAGATGGCCTGGGTTGCTGTGCGTAAGAGAAACCTGGTGGGCAAGCAGCGGCAAGAATAGGCCCATCTGCTTCATCCAACCAGGTCTCTGTCACACATGCCAGGTCAAATCCTCCATCCACAATCAGGTCGTGGATGGCAGTGGTTTTATTCATCATTGACCTGGCATTACACAGCAGCACTTTCAGGCCATGTGGGTATCCCTTGTTGATTCCAGTATCCGTCCGGTCAGGGCCAGACCCGGAGGCAGGGATAGTCCTCAAACAGCGACTAAGCCTGCCTCCTCGGTAATGACATGGTCTGGTCTTAGCGTAACTCCTCCTCCTGCCCGTGATCACTGAGATCGGGTGTCCCAAATCATCCCCCCCTGTGGAACCTGCCCCAGCCATTCTTTTGGCTGGGACCCACTCCCAGGCAGCCCTGACCCTATCCCCTTAAAAGGCAGAATACAAAATATACAATAACTTCACAAAAGAATAAAAACAAAACAAAACAAGAAACAATTTGGTGAAATTAAACTACTCCCCACCCCTACAAACTTTTACCCCACCCCAAACAAAAAATAATAATAAACAATATCAAAGAAAGAAAGAAACCACCATTCAAGGTGCCACAACTTAAAACCACTAAAAACATTTAAAAACATTTTCAGCACTGCTGCAGAGTAAATATGAATGCTGGCCCCGCCCCAGGCCAGGTGGTGTTGGCAGCAGAAGGGAGCAGTCCTCCAAACACTCACACAGCAGCACAAGTGTCCAAGGTCTCTCTGCCGGCTTTTAGGCTGGACGGTGAGTGCTGGCCCCGCCCCCCAGGCCAGATGGTGTTGGCAGCAGAAGGGAGCAGTCCTCCAAACACTCACACAGCAGCACAAGTGTCCAAGGTCTCTCTGCCGGCTTTTAGGCTGGACGGTGAGTGCTGGCCCCGCCCCCCAGGCCAGATGGTGTTGGCAGCAGAAGGGAGCAGTCCTCCAAACACTCACACAGCAGCACAAGTGTCCAAGGTCTCTCTGCCGGCTTTTAGGCTGGACGGTGAGTGCTGGCCCCGCCCCCCAGGCCAGATGGTGTTGGCAGCAGAAGGGAGCAGTCCTCCAAACACTCACACAGCAGCACGAATAGGACGTCCCTATTTTCATCAGAGAAATGTTGAAGGGTATGTATTAAAGGGATATTTGTACATAAAGGAAAATGGATATTTACTTTGGGGTTAGTGACAACATATAGTTATCACACCTTGAAGGAACAGCTTAACATTCAGCGAACTACCTTCACCTCTGCAATCCACCTTTATCCCTGTCTTCAGCCATCTTCCCTACTCATGGTTCCCCGGTAGTAATACTTTAAATTGCTTGCCAATTTTGCTCTAAAGTGAATCCTTCTCCTGCCTCTGCCTGACCTCTCTGTGTTCTGCTTTAACGTGTTTATTTCCAGGCCTGCTCACTTCTGGTATCAGAGTTGGGCTGAGAGAAAACCTCATAAAGCAGCTTGCAGGGGCGTTCGGAAGTGGGTGGGGGGGCATAGCTCATGTCCCCTGCCTGCTCCATTTACTGTTAAAGGTGGTTAATCTCCATCCCTGCTTTTATAGCTGAACTGGCAATCGCATGCTTAATAAACGTGCATATGCCTAGTTTGGCCCAGAGTAATTTGTATTACCCGTAGAATTAAAATTAAGCTGTGATAACTCCATAATGAATGTGCACCTCCAATAGTGCCAAAAACCTGGAGATTGTTAATAAGCCTGCTTTCAGCTGTTCCCGCAATGCCAGGCTGCTCTGATTAAAAGGACGCACACTGCTTGCTAGTACATTTTAAGAAGGGTACTGGGATTTTGAATATCTGTGTGAAGCCTACCCAGCTAATCATAGCATTCCTCTCTATAGCAAGCTTTGTTCTGAGAAACAGGACGTGGGCGAGGAGTACTGTATATGACTGAGAAAAGGGCTTTTCATTGGGAAGATGGGACGTAGCTTATCTAATTCAGTTCACTCTAATGGGACTGAGCTTGTTGGCGCTTACTGCAGTGTGACAATATAAGCAGCAATAGGCCAATTTCTCTAGCTTGACATTGGCCAACAGAATTGCAAAAATAATTCTCATAATGTGAAGTTCGCTACTTCATTTTCTTGTTGTCGCTCCAAAGAGACTGGTTTTTATGTCTGAATTGTGAAACTACATTTTACCAAATTTCAGTCTGACTTCAGTTTTCTTATATTTAAACACAGTGTAGAGATGGGCAAGTTGAATCCCAAGAATTTTTTTTGAAGGGCAATACCAATATCAGGCCAACCAAAATGCCATTTGATGATCCCAGTAAATGTGCTGCCATCATAGGGATTTTTGAATATTTAACCTTGTTGTTTTATGCTGCCATAATCAGCTGCAATTTACTTTCAGGACTTGAAACAATTGTTATAGAGTCTCCCTGGTCTTATTCCAATACTCTGACATTGCACAACACAGGCTCTCTCACTGTTTCACATATGCCACCCTTACCTGTCCATCTTCTCGTTTGTTGTTTGCAAATATAATCTTTCCTGCTCAAATGTATTTTGACAGTATTACAGTATAATGCCCATTTATTTTTATTCAAAAGAGGGCTTCATATAAATGGAGAGAGTGAGTATCAATAACCTAGGGATAGACTGTTAGCAAGATACCATCCGTGCAATGCAGCATAATTTTTGCTGCAGTTTCCTCTGTAATAAAAGATAAACAGAATAAGGTGGGCTGCGTTTGATGGGCACTTATGACTAACAAAATGTGTTCTCGACCCATGCAAGGTCATACCCTCCAACGTTTCTCCGATGAAAATAGGGGTGTCCCATTTCATAATGATATTTTTACTATTTATACCCCACACATCTTACTGTGTTGCCCCAGCACTCTGGGCAGCTTCCAACATATATAAAAACATAATAAAACATTAAACATTTTAAAAGAAAACTTCCCTATGCAGGATTGCCTTCAGACGGCTCAGGGGTTGGATAACTCCATACCCTTCAACATTTCTCCAATGAAAATAGGGACATCCTAAGGCAGTGATGGCTAACCTTGACACCCCAGATGTTTTGGAACTACAACTCCCATCATCCCTAGCTAACAGGATCAGTGGTCAGGGATGATGGGAGTTGTAGTCCCAAAACATCTGGAGTGTCAAGGTTAGCCATCACTGTGACCTAAGGAAAAGCGGGGCATTCTGGGATCAAATCAGAAACCGGGGCAACTTCTCTAAATAAGGGATGTCCCTGTAAAATAGGGACACTTGGAGGGTCTGCAAGGTGCATCACCCAATTTTTGCCAATATTCCCAGTCCTTGCACCTTAATCTAGTCCAGAGGGTTCCCCAACCTTCAGAAACAGATTTTCAGTGGCTTGGGGGGAGAATTGGCAAAATGCAGATGCCTGGGGGAAAGTCTTTTCTGCTAACAAAACATTGCTGTTGATTGCAACCTCATATAATTATCTTTTTACTAAGAGAGAAAATTATTGAAAAATATATAAGCAAGTGATGCGTGTGCTTCATTACACTATTACCGGTACATGATGGATGAGCAACTGAAGTAATACATCTGCCTTTGGCCCAAGTGACATACTATTTAAGGCAGTGGGGAATAAAAAACAGTATGGGCTGGATTCAAAGAATCAGAAGTGGAAGGAAAATAGGTGCTAGTGCTGTTCTGAAGACACTTGCACAAGTGTGTTGTGCATTGCTCATGATTCTGCATTGTTTTCAGTGTGTCTGTTGTGACCTGGACTTAATTGGCTATCACCCTAATGTTCCACTTGAGATACAACATGCTAGGGCGTGAAGTGGTGATGGAAATGGACAAGGACAAGGACGGAAGCCATAGTTGGTCCTTGAGAGGCTTGGTAGATAGGACATCTCCTATCCCATCAAACATTGCTTTCTATCTAACTCAAGAAAGAAATTCAGGAGACATCTGTATGGAAACAGAGTGGGTGTTAAGGACAATGTGGACACAAGGATAACAGTTATGTTTGGGAGCTGGAAAGAGGGAAGCAGAGAATGTGGTGGTAGAAGACGTATGTCAGATAGGAAATTTCAGAGCTGTGTGATGAGGCCTTGACAGTCTTAGGCAGTCTGTTCCAAAATTTGTAAGGTTTTAACACAGGTGGAAACCTGAGCGTGGCAAACTACACTGAATTTCCCATGCCTACTGCATTCTGTACTTAGCCTTACAGTGACAGCTTTCTTCATTTTTTGCTTTTACAAACAAGAGCCATGCTTTACAAACTATTTTAGAATGCCATTAGTAACATGGTTATCTCTTTTCTCACACTGGAGAAATAGAAGAGAAGAAATATTAAGGATTAGCATGTTATATGACAGAGTTTTGAAGTCTGCCTATTGAAGATAAGTGGCCTGCATTAAAATATGTGTTGTTCCTTCCTTTTGCAGTGGGGGGAAGACAGCGTGAATCTGAGTGAGAGAGCTCATTTTTAGACTTACTGAAATGATTAATTGCTTGTATTCCGTGTCCTACACTGAGTAATATCCTGCAGATATTATGGTATAGCTGCTTTTATTTTTCTATTCTATTTGGTACAAGAGTTTGAGCATATCGATCACAGGGGTTATTATTTTAATCTTGCATTTGATTAAGTGGACTGTAGTCCACGGAAGCTTGTGCCATAATAAATCTATTAGCCTTTAGAGTGCCGCAAGACTCTTTGTTATTTTAATGGAATTTTCATAAGTCCTGTATGCCATGGCCATTGAAGTCCTCGTGTTTCACTCTAGCTCATATCTGACATTTCTTTGCTATATCTTACCGGTATATCTAGACGATGGAGCCTAATTTCTACTGGTAAACACACAGACCCCACAGTATCATTCATCAGTCAAAACATGCACCTGGCTACCAAAATCACTGCAGGCCAAATGGCTTGGTCATACCATATTGGTCCAATTACCATGAAAGATGGAAATGCATGATGTTATTTTGCTGAATATACACAGTGACTTAAATAGGTGAGATCTAAAAGACTCCAGTCTAGATGCTAGAAATGGCCTGTTTGGTCAAATAAATGGAAAGCTAACAGTTAACTGCGCTGTTTGCTTAAAGGAATTGTAGTTGACCAATTATAGAATTGATTAGTGAATTGATTGATTAAATAGCCATAACTTTGCATAGGAGGAAAACAATAGTTATAAAGGGGCGACGACGGCTATGGGTAGCATCTAATGGCGCCTGTGTGTAAACACAACAGCCTTCTACCTGAAAGGCCATCTCCTTCCCTACAGACCCTCCCAGGTGCCGAGATCGGCAGAGAGGGCCCTCTTGGTAGTGGCTACTGTATTTGCAAGTTCTACCTTGATAGATATGTGACATGAAATGTAATATAAAACTTTAGCCTTGATGTTGACTACCATTGCAGACTACCATTACAGTTCAAAGTTAATTATTAATTTTAATTTCCGAGATCTTCAGTTGTCCAAGTGATACGGATAGGATCTTAATGAAGAGTCAGGAACTTACCCAAACGAAAGAAAGGACAGTCTGAATGTTACTTGGAGTGGCACTTATTGGAAGGCAATATTTTAACTGATTAAAAAATGCCAGTTAGCTCCTATATACAAATACTAAATTTATTCCCTATGTACCTATCCTTTTACAGCAAAACAGACACCACCCACATGCAAGGAACATAGGATGCTGCCTTATATTGAGAAAGACCATTGACCTAACAGTGGCTCTCAAGAGTTTCAACCTAACTAGAGATGCTGGGGATTGAATCTGGGACCTTCTGTATGCAAAGCAGATGGTCTACCCCGAGCTAAAGCACAAGAAGGAGGTATCGGTGGGCTTGGGGAACCCCCAAGTGTTTACAGAAGTACAAGAAGCCTTTAGACAAAAAATGATCCAAGGGTACTCCTCCCTGAACAACTCAATGAGGACTTTGAACAACAGTACTCCATGCTACGGTCTTCTTTTGCAAATACTACTTGTCTCTATGGGTGACAGATGGAAATTCATTTGTATGCCTGTGTTGCAACTCTAATAACAGGCTGACAAATTATTTAGCGACCAACAGGAACTCGCAGCCCTGTTCAGCATAATCACTCCAAAATATATGAATATTTTAATGCTAAGTATGTACAGCTGTATTCCCTTTATTTGGTTTGCAGTTCAACAGGACTGAAGCTGCTGCGTTTGGTATCAAATACCCCTTATTGATAATTTATGCAGACAGAATATCGAGTTTTGCAATGACTTGCGAAAAGCTGAGAGAGGAACATTTGAAATTACAATGCTAAGGCCACTTGAGCGTTATGTAACATCTTGATGCTGTAATTCTGTCCTACAGATTTCTGTTTCCTACTCATGGTGGTAGGACACGAATCTGAAGCACAGGCTTCAGATTCGTGTCTGTGTCCAAAGTTGACCCATTTGACCCATAAACTCCTTTATGAATTGGGCTCTTGGTACCTAAGGGAATGGCTCCTCCCATATGTACCCACTTGTAGTTTGGGTCAACTACAGAGGCTATGCTCTGTGTGCCGCCTCAATCTGAAGCTTAAAGGGTGGCCACAAGAGAGTGGCCTTGCTGGTGGTGGCCTCACTTCCCTAGGGAAACCCTCCTGGCTTCTACATTGCTTTCTTTTCTGTGCCAGATTAAGACTTTTCCTGTTCTTCCAGGCCTTCTAAGATCTGCTTTAAGTCCCTGAAGTATAGTTGATGATTTTAATGATGGTTGTTTTAGTTGATGGTATTATATTTGGGTGTTTTTTAAAAAATGCTGGTTGTCTCAAGTTTATTGTGGCTTTATTGCAGGATGGTTTTTACTGTTGTGTTTGCTCTCTTCATTTGTACAACACCGACGGAAGCTATTTCACAAGGCATCTCATAAATATAATGAATATGTAAACTAGAACATAGGCTCGTGTACATACTCCTTTCAGTGACTATGCTGACATTTCTCTTTGCCTGCCTGCTAAATTTCTTATCTTATTAAAGTCCACAAAGTGTCATGCGATGGGTACTTTAACCCCCTCCCCATTATTCTTGGCCATTCATGTGATAATAAAACAATGTGCATTACTGTTCGGTAAATGAATGTCGCTTGAATTGATTGCGGTGCTAGGAGCTAAGTTATCTGAATATCAGCCTTGACTTTTTCATATTTCTTGTAGACATCTGGTTTCGATGCAGCTAGTGGGTAATGGTACAATAAATCACAGGGCTGGTTTGATAGCCTTCATCACAGACTTTTATAGTGAGCCAAATTTGCCAGAGTTTGCTAGAAATCACTTTTGCAACTCTTTAAAATAAAGTGTGATACACACCCTGCTCACTGTCATTTACCTTATGCCAAGGCTCATGGACTAGGAATCCTAGAATCAAATTCATTCCTGCTGTCATCTGTATAGGAGGAATATTATTTACCTCTTTGGAGACTCTGGGCTGCTTTAAACAGGGCATTTTTAAGGTGTACCCCCCCAACAGTTTGCAAAAAATGTATTGTGTGCATAAGTGCATGGTTAAATATATGAGTTATATAGAGCAATAGGGAAAGTTTTTGAATTATTGGAATAAAATATTTCCTACAGATACTGTCAGCTTTGTAAGGCAAAATATTATATTGACCCACAGTAGTTTTAAAAGTCTTCTTTTTTTTAGCTTCCAGATGTATTGCATCTTTATATATGCAGTGCATATGTATGTGCCAATATGCCTTGTAATCTTCTTATACATATAACTTTTTATTTTTATAAACAAAAAGGGGAAAAAAGAATTATACAGGGCCATTTCACACACTACATTTTTAGATGTGCACTAAAAAACATCTTAGCTAGAGGCTGAAAACAAGAAAAGTTTGAATGCAATGAACATGGTTGTAAACATGCATCATATGTTTAGGCTTATCAGGAAAACCAGAAGTCATTACAGCTCCTGTTCTGTTTGCATAGTTGGCCTAATGTGTGGAATGACCCATATAGAGAGGCAGGATTGGCTGCAGGTGACTGATGAATGCACACTCACCAACAAAAACAACTGAGAAGCAGCCCTCACTGAACCTGTAGACTCTGGCAATATGGAAAGACAAAAATCTGTCCCCAATTTTAAATATTTTATCCATGGATATTTTTTATGAAGCTGCATGAACCAAATCTCCATATGAAACAATGGCCGGCCCTATCATTAGGCAGCTGCCTCAGGCAGCTGATTTTGGATATAACAGAACAGAAAATGGTTAATTACAACTAATCCAGAATGCGGCAGCTAGACTGGTGACTGGGAGCGGCCGCCGAGACCACATAACACCGATCTTGAAAGAGCTACATTGGCTCCCAGTATGTTTCTGGGCACAATTCAAAGTGTTGGTGCTGACCTTTAAAGCCCTAAACGGCCTTGGTCCAGTATACCTGAAGGAGCGTCTCCACCCCCATCATTCAGCCCAGACACTGAGGTCCAGTGCTGAGGGCCTTCTGGCGGTTCCCTCACTGTGAGAAGTGAGGGAACAGGGAACCAGACAGAGGGCCTTCTCAGTTGTGGCGCCCGCCCTGTGGAACGCTCTCCCATCAGATATCAAGGAAATAAACAACTACCAGACTTTTAGAAGTCATCTGAAGGCAGCCCTGTTTAGGGAAGCTTTTAATGTTTGACAGACTATTGTATTTTAATATTTTGATGGAAGCCGCCCAGAGTGGCTGGGGAAACCAAGCCAGATGGGCGGGGCATGCATGCATATATATATATATATATATATATATATATATATATATATATATATATATATATATAATTATCATTTTATTTTTACTACCAGGAAAGGGGAGAGGTGCTTTGGGGGTGCTATGCGTTGGGTGCCAAAATAGTATGACCAACCTTGAGACTTGGCACCTTGACTTGGGGAGGAAGGAGCATCATTTGTTGCTGTATTTCAGGCAGCAAAATGTCTTGGACTGTTTCTGCAGGAAACCCCTTAGTAAAGCACTCCTACTCACCAATGGCTACTTTGATCTGTGCCCTCACCAAAGGCTCTATGGTTTATGCATGTAATGTAGGAGCATGACTTGGGAGTCCTGCTCTGCCTGTTTGAAATGCTGAGGAAAGTAGGGCTTCAGGGAACGGATTAGAGTTGTCTTGCCTATGCTCTCAGAGTGTTTGTGGAATCAGTGTTTCTTTTGCACCCAGCCCTAGTTTGAGAGCCTTCAATGTGTGCATGTGAGAGCTCCCACATATACAAAGGATTTTGTTTATTGAAACAGCCTTGTGCATGCAAGGCAGCTGCAGGTGCTGCAGATATTAATATTGTGCAGCTTGAAGCAACTGGATACATAAAAAACTGACTCCTTTTGGAATAAAACATTGTCCAGACAATGTTCAAAGCTTTACTAACCATAACATCTTCAAAAACAGATACAAAACAATCAAAGACACATCAAAATAATTCCATAAGAAGTATACCTGTCCAAGGCATAGGTTCATCTTCTTAGAAACAAAATAACAATCAGAGCTGACAAACAGAGCTCTTTCTCACACAGGTTCCATTAGCCTGCATTCCAGCCCAAGGCTGTTGAGCTCCCTAGGGTGAGTCATTCCCACATCCTTCTCCCATGGAGCCTGGGGACCAAGGAAACAGCCACCACCCTTCCCAGATGGCGAATTTGCAATGGAATACCTTCATCTCATGATCTACAGTTAAACACTCAGTTTAAGAGCAGAGAATATCACTGTTAATTATCAACCAGTTAAAGGTCAGAGAGCAGTCAGTATGCTGCTATGGAAAATCCCCAATGTTAGCAATACACATTCAGACATGATCCGTTTCAGTGACAATTAAACAATTATACTTAACAGCAGATGCAGACGCAGCCAGATGGGCGGGGTACAAATAATAAATTATTATCATTATAGTTTTGTAATTGACATCAAAATGAATGGGGAAGTCTCTGTTTGTACAGAGAACTCTACATGTATAGTGTAGCTGGTTCACCACACTTTAAGATCATATGTACGGTGTGCAAGTATAGCTGTTTTATTATCCTGAAGTCAATGGAGCAAAACAACTCAACATCTAATTACTCCATCTTAACTGGTTTGTTGATCATAGGGAAAAGCAATTTTTGTTGCTGCTAAATTTCAATCACTTTTCATCTGAACTCTATAAATGACATATATTCTATAGTTAGCCGTGCTGTTCTTATCCTTTTTGAAATTTAAGAGCATCTCACTCTGTGCCCTTGGGTTGACAGGAATTGCTTCACTTCACAGCTCTCACCTTTAAGGAGGAGTGAGGAAAGGCATACTTAAATAGATACTATAACCCTGTCATTTATATCTAGTTTTGTACAATGGAAAGGTGTAAGATCTGTAGGCTTCTGATCTCTTTCAGTTCACTTGGGAGACTTAGCATTATCAGACAGTCACGGAGATGCCAAGAGTTCCTCCTTTTCAGAGATAATCATCTCAGTGACAGCTCTGAAGGGAACTGCTGCCACTTGTGATATGCAGCCACTCATATTATTTCCACGGGGTACTTTGCTGCACTGCAGTGAGGGAGGAGATATTCTCTAATCTGGATTAGATGCAACCGTGTTCTTGGGCTATTTGATAAAAAAATATTTAGCCCTCACCCCATTTGTGTGTTTATTATGTTCTGAATCCTAAAAGAATCTCTGCCCCTTGGCAGAACACAGTCCTCCTCCATCCTCTTCTTATTTTTCAGGGATACATATGACACCTTCCCTATGATTTCTGACAAGCCTTACCAGTTAGCGTGCACCACCTACCTTCCGTTGTAGTGGCAGGGATCTTTGAGACAGAAGATGTAAATATTCTTGGCTCTCCTGCCACTTTTTCAGAATACACTTTCTCAACAATCAATTCTAATTAGGATTCCCCTGGACTCCTCACATTGTTTTGTATTCCTATAAAGCCTTTCCTCGCAAAAATCCAATATCTTTGTGGTACTAATCTCTGAATATGCAATTGCCAACATCAGATCTGATCGTGCTATGGCCAGTCACCCTTGAATGTCCAGCACATTTACCTGGCTCGCTCTCTTTTTGCACATTTTTCAAGCACTTGAGCCAAAGCAGATTCCATTCTGTCTGGGTTAACACTGAACAAATCACAGAGGAGAATATCAGCTTTGTGCAACAACTTTGAAGACTTGTTCTTTTCTCTTAACTGGAGCATGATTTGCTCTCACCTCTTTGGCACGCCAACATTTGACCCTCCTCTGTTCTCTCTGGATATTAACAGTGCATTTTATAAATGACACGATTCTTTTGGTCTGGTTTTTACCATGCTGTTAATATGTGACAGATATGCAGGGGGCTCCTTGCTTGCCATTTCCTGAAAACCCTTCTAAACTATGGAATCGAGCCTTGAAAACCTAATGGAATCTGCTGACAATGGGCTACTCTCTCATTGCATGTCCTTGTGACATCAGTGTTCGAAAGTGGATCAGCCCTAACATTGGATAAATTGGGGCACCGGCCTCAAGCATCTTATTTTGGGTGTCGTGAAAGGGCAGGAAATTGCTTTTTTAATTGATTGATTCAGTGGAGCCTTCTATCCCTGGAACAGGAAAAAAGGCAACAATGGAGAGAGCAAGGATTCTAGCAAGCAAACGAAGACAAGCCACCCCTCCCCAAAAAGGGGGGGGAGGTAAACAAGGCTCTTCCTGTGAGTAAGCTCCCTCCCTCCCTCCCTCCCTCCCTCCCTCCCTCTCTCTCTCTCTCTCTCTCTCTCATACACACTGCAGATGATGGCACAGGAAGAATGCATGGTCCTGATTGGCATAGGGTGAGCTAATTGACAGGGAGGACTACCAATGCCTCTCCCACACCCCGCCCCTTGTTCCAAACCTTAGTTTGGTTCCCTTCCCACACCATCACTCCTTACAGATCAAAAAAGAATGTGAACAGGTAGAAGAATCCACCACCCTGCCAAAGCCATTTCTGTGGGGAGAGAGTTGCTTGTGTCAGAAGTGAGATCTGCTGGTAGTGATTCTTTTCATTGGCTGAGCAGAGGAGATGAGTAGAAGCATCTAGGAAGCCTCCTGGTCAGTGGAAATGTATTAATGGTGACAGGAGAAGGACTATGGCTTTGGAGGTTTTGAGGGGCTCAGAAACTTGGGAGGGCTACACCCCACTTTGCCCATTGAATCTGGGTTTGGAAAGGAAGAAGAAAAGGAGCAGAAAGGCTGGCTATGTGAACATCCTTGCTTGAATTACAGTGAGCAGAACTGAGGCAAGCATAGACTCCTTGAACATTCCTCTGTCTTGGTTTCGCTTGCATTTCACTCTGCCCTCTGCTGCCTGTTCCATCTTCCTCCCCCCAAAGGGGGGAAAAAAGCCCCACTTTGTAGAAGGGGATGAGGTGATGGATTGAAGAGCGCAGGGGAAGATGTGAGAGCCCCAGCAAGAAAAGATGCTCAGAGCACCATTTGCAGTCTGTTTCCCAATTTTTCTGCCCACGCAACTGGCCTCCATTGAAATCGCCAACTCAGTTAAGTCTGGCTTGGTTGGATGCTGAGTGCTACATGGTACAATTTGGGTGCATTGGAAATGCACGTCTGTGGGGCTTGCTCTCTGCCACTATGTTTTGAGGATTAGGTTGTTAATGTTTACTTCTTTCAAGCAGTATTTTAATTCTTCATCTGCTCATGGTTTTGGCAGAGGAAACGGGGACATATTTATATAGCATAATAAAACAGGAAAGTGGTAATTCTTGAATAGGCACCGCTGCCAACTAAGTGTCTCATTTTAGTGATGACAGCCCAACACCCTTGAGCGCTAGGCCTTTGCTGGCTTTTAGGATCTCATCGTAACTCTATGCTATGCTATTTATTTGTTTTAAAAACATTTACACCTCACCTTTCTGTTAGCTCGAGGTGGGTCCCAACAGAGGAAGATGATAAAAACAGCAATATAGAACAAATTGAGAACAATAATTAATAAATGCAGCAGAACTGACTGCAGCAACAGTGGCCCACAAGACTCATTCACTGGTCAGAGGCCTGAGGTCCAAACTAAGGACTGTTTGCTACACTTCTGTTTTCCTCCTCATTGGGCAAAGAGCAGCTCTAGGGGGGCAGTTTGGAGCGGGAAAACAATGGTAGGCAGAAGTGTTAAAAACATACACCCCTTTCCATTTTTTAAAAAAATCTGTAATGAGGGTTTTCACATTATTACAGCAGAACATTATAGTGCTTTATCCAGCTTCTCTCCAACCACCTGCCCTCTTCTCCCCCCCCCCATCCTTTTAGTTGCAGTATTTTAATCTCTGATATTCAGCATGCCACACAGTGTTCAGGTCTGCACACTCAGATAAGGGTTAGGATAAATCGGTGTCAATGCTTACTCAGATAACATCCATTAAATTGGGGGAGTTTCCATCCCTGCATTGTGTCTCTCTCTGCGATAAACTGCTACACACCTGCCAGGTGGGGGGTCATCAAAAGGACAGGAAAAGTGTTTCCACGGAATCAGGCTGGCAGCAAAATGAATCACCCTTCAACACTGGAAAGTCTGGACCACACCAAGCACAGAAAACTGGATACAAGACCTCCTGCAACTAGTAGCCCGTGAGAAAATTCTACTCTATGCTATGTAAAAAGTCAAGCTTTGGAGCACATTTTTGGCGATTTGGAATACATTTTTGCAACTCATCGCTGAGTAACAGCCACATCTAGAAACACTTTTCCATTGTGTTGTGGCCGCAGTTTGAATCAGAATAGCTACATATATCTGTTCATTGATATCAGTGCTATTTTTCTAGAAAAAGAGGTGCCGGAACTCACCACATACGCTGCCTCTGTTCTCTTATAATGGCAATGGTGCCCCCCTGAGAGGTGCTGGAACTGAGTTCCGGCACAACCCCCCCCCCCTGATTAATATCTTCACATCTTCTCTGGCTTGGCCCTCAACAGTAGAGGTGCAGGTTGGGTAACTTTAGACTCTGTGCTCTTAGGTTTATGGAGTCACTCCCCCTTCAGATGGTAAGTGTTTTACTTCACTTATGTTGACCTGTGGTTAAACAGAAGAAGAGTTTGGATTTGATATCCCGCTTTATCACTACCTGAAGGAGTCTCAAAGCGACTAACAATCTCCTTTCCCTTCCTCCCCCACAACAAACACTCTGTGAGGTGAGTGGGGCTGAGAGACTTCAAAGAAGTGTGACTAGCCCAAGGTCACCCAGCAGCTGCATGTGGAGGAGCAGAGACGCAAACCCGGTTCACCAGATTACGAGTCCACCGCTCTTAACCACTGCACCAAACAGGCATTCTGCATTTGGAGATTGGAACATGTGTGGAGGGGGTAAATTCACAGAGATTACAGCTTCGGAGGGAAAGCACAAACCTCCCCTCCCCAGTTGTAATTTCTGTGAAATTTACACAACAGTTAGTATTAGGGTTTCCATACGTCTGGAATTTCCCAGACATACCCGAATATTGCAGTTGGAAGCAGTGTCCAGGTGGAAATTCGCAAAATGTCTGGGAATATCCGGATGTATGGCAACCCATGTCGACAGTGTCGATTTTGCAAAACAAACAAAACAAAAAAGCTTGACTACCTCAGGCAAAACTACCTGGGGCTGGGTGTGGGGTGGAATGCTCAATGGTGCTTTAGGAACCAGTTTGGTGTGGTTAGTTAGAAATGCACATTTTGAAAACTTCTGTGTGGGAAGCTCAATTTGTTCTTTAAAAAGATCATTTGAAATGTGAACTAATTCTTTAGTTCTTCATTAGTTCCTCTTCAAGCTGCTGGTTGCTCAGAAGTAAAGAATGATCAGAGGGGGATATATATATATATATTTTTAAAGACTCTGGTCTTAATGACTTTGTGGCTCCCACTGACATTCACCAGTATAAAGTCTTATATGACATTAAACACTTGATAAAACTGCTTATCAAATTAAATAGAAAATGCCTGCATAGATTTCAAGCAAAACTTGATTTCAGTCACCCAAGGGAACGAGCATATTTTACAAGCAATCAGCTTTATAAGTAATCATAGTACTTGGATCATTTTCAAATCCTCCATGAATTATGCCAGAGTTGCAGTGAATATGAGTTAGTGTTATGCCTAAGGTTTATTGATTATGAGAAGGCTTTTGATTCATTAAGTACTCTGAATGGATGCCTTGTGGAATCTGGGAAACTGAAGATGTCAACACTGACATTAGTAATTACACAAATGACACGTCTAGTTTAGGGCTCACAAAAATAGTAGCAAAATTAAAATTAAAGGAGAAGGACATTGCAAGGGCTCTTAAACCCTTGGAAGGAATGAAACCACCTGAAGCACTTAAAAATTGCCCTCAGCTCTGAAAGAGTTTATGTAAGATTTGAATGAAAACTACAGTGGGATAGAACTAAAAATAAATGTCAAAATTATGTATTTATTACATTTTCCCTGCCTGACCTACATCCTTGCTTTTATCTTCACAATTACCCTGTGACTGAGAAATAGTAGCCGGCCACCCTGAAAAAAATTATGGCTAAGCAGGGATTTGGAAAAAGCTCTCTCTAGCAAAAGTCCAGCATCTTTGCCTCCTATATGCACACTGACCTTATCTGAAATAATTATTTTTAAATCCAGTTATTTTACCACCTTGTTTTTAAGTGCAAGACTAAAAATTAATGCTCCTCAGCAAGTTGCTAGTCCTTAAGCTATACAAGAGTCATAGCCAGCACAGAGGATAGGTGTCACTGAAGCAGAATCAGGGCTATTTTTCTAGAAAAAGAGGTGCCGGAACTCACCACGAACACCTCCCTTGTTCTCTTAGAATGGAAAAAGCCCCCACCTGAGAGGTGCCAGAACTGAGTTCCAGTGAGTTCTGGCTGAAAAAAAGCACTGAGCAGAATATTAGCCAACATTCCATTTGTCAAGAATAGAGCCACTTCTCCAACCTTATTTTTCTTTTGGAAGATGAATGTTTTTTGCAGGCCAAGGGTTGCATTACGCTAGTGAATTGGTTCCCAAATGACTCCTTCCCCCTTGAAAATTGCTGAGGACCCTAATGATGATGTATTTACAATTTGAATTCTATGGACCACATTTTGGGAACTCCTGCTGTAGTGGAAAACTGTTGGGGGATCAGACCCCCCATCTCTCACGCTCTCTCTCTCTCTCTCTCTCTCTCTCTCACACACACACACACACACACACACACACACACGATCACAAAGACAAACAGGGCTATTTCCCATGAAAACAGGCATACATGGGGAAGCCCAGCCAAGATGGGCGGGGTATAAATAATAAATTATTATTATTATTATTATTATTATTATTATTATTATTATTATTATTATTATTATTATTATATCCAGCACCCTGTGTTTGTCCTGATTCTGCAAAACACAAAAGGATTCAAAGCCTCAAAATTAAAAATGCAATTGAATCTCAAAAAATGTGCATGCAGTTGCAAAATGTATGAACAATTTTTGCATATGGGCAAAGGGACACAAGTCTACCTCTCCACTGAGACATTTGCCCTTCTGCTTTGATCTTCTTGGAGCAGATCCTTTTGTGAAAGAAGGAGCTAGAGTTGTGCACTTTGAACTGTCCCTTTCCATTTCTCCCTGCTAAAAGAGCTGGTAGATGAGAGGCGACCTAGAGGGCTGAAATCCAGCTCCAGGCTCTATTTTGCTGTGGGCTGGATGTTTCATAGGTCTGATGCAGACAGTTAAAGAAAACAGTTAGGTGGGATGGAATATCTTTGGAAAGTGAATTCCTCTGTCCTAAGAGCTTAGATTTAGCAGAACTCTCTGCAGGATGCGTATTTCCAGCTCTTAGATGTAAGCAGCTTCACATTTCCAGGTGCTTGGGATTGTACAAACCTGCAAATTTCAGCACAGCACAACACATGGTAACTCAGAGGCGAGTACCACTGTGTTTAACGGGGCTTATTCCTAGGTTAAGGGGATGGCAGCCTCTGCTATTTAAGCCTCTGTAGCTTCTGACTCACAAGAGGCAATTTAAAAAAATCATTGCCTGTATTTCCTTACTAAGAGCTCTTCCTCCCTTTTATATATAAATCAAACACACCATTCCTTGCATCAGTGCTTATGATGCACTTTGATTCTTTGCTTTCTTCTTCGCAAGTAGGTGTCTCTGAAGTCAGCATCCTCTTTCTGCTATATTCTCTTGCAATATTTCTGGGCTCGTAATGGTGGTGCTCTCACACAGTTTTTGTCGGCACCAACCCCTCTCGAAATCTGCTTTTCGTTCCTGTGCTTGAGATCATTTCCAAGCTATTACCGGAATTTTTCTATTATCCAAAGAAGTGCTCAGATCTATGAAACCAGCGTATTGCCTGCAGTGGTCAGAATTAGGTTTCATTTGCCTTGTACTTTTTCTTTCTTTCAGGAAAAGGAAAATCCTATTATTGCCATAGTGCAGGAATGATAGCAACAATAATGTCAGATAACACACTTGGACAATTTCTGCGGAAGGGAAGGCTTACTAGAATAAAACCTTCATAAAGCAATCATGACAGATTCGCTTTGATTTGCTAACCATGACATGGGAAATGTCAGATGAGCAATCTGATTTTCATGTTTTTTTAGGCAGATAAGGAAGACCCCCATGCCAAAGGGAGGTTCAGGCAATGAGTCACACCTGATGTCCCCTGGCCTTATGGGAATGTATGTAGAGGTGAATGGCAGAAAACACAAGAGCCTAACCAAATGGTGCCATTTCCGATCCACTTCCTTCCTTTGCTAGTTCAAAGCCTCCTAAAAGAACTAGGATTTGGCTTTGTGGCTGCCCCCTGGTTTGCCTTTGTCTCCACCCTTCTGACTGTATTGCAGGGAGTTGGATGTTGCCATTTTACCAGCTGCTCTTGTGCAACCACAATGCAGATGAGAAGATCCCTCTAACTGAGATTTTATTGTGTGTGTCTGTGAGAGAGAAAGAGGTGGTGGTGAGCAGTGATGTAGCATGGGCATAGGGGCAGTTGTCCCGGGCGCAAAATTCTTAGGCGCACAAAATTTTAACACCCAGTGCTGCCTCAATATAGCTGTGTTCTTCCATTGCCAGGCTCCATTGAAAGCAGCTTCTCATGTGAACCAGGAAGTGGCCTCTCCAGACAATGGAACGACTCTTCTCTGTGGCTGTGATCTCCTGGGTGACACGGACGTCGTTAGGCAGTTGCATGCACATGCGTACTCTGTCCATTTCACTTGCCCCGGGCTCTGGCAATCCATGCTACACCACTAGGGAGAGGAAGTATAGAGTATGGGTACACACAGGCTTTGTTTGACATAGCCCAAAGCTAAAAGACCAAGATAGTTGGGATGCCTTTTAGTGTCACAAAACTGCTGTGGACGCATAACTGCACAGCTGCATTGAAATAGAAGCACACCTGCCCGTTCCATCTAGTTCAGTTTAAGGAACATGGTGACCAACTAGCCTTTATATGTGAGTGAGTGCCTGGTTTTGTTGGAGACATTTCCCCCCCTTCCTGTTTCATCTAGGGAGATCAGATGCTTGAGGTGAGCCCTGAAGGTGGATTAAAAGTTCCATGTCAAATCATTTGTGAAAGGTCTCAATCTCTAATACCTTTCTGAAATTCTCATAATCTGCCCAGTTCTGCCAGGGTTCAGCTTTTGATCCCAGTTTTTGATGGTATCCTATACAGGCTTACCTGAGAATAAATCTCATTGATCTTGGTAAGTCTGACTTCTGAGTAAATGCACATAGGATTGCACTGCTATGAAGACATGTACTACAATTATAAGAAGAGGTGGTTTTGAAATACAGTGGTACCTCGACTTCCGGAAGAAAAAAAATGGCCGCCGCAACCGAATTTTTCGACTTCCGAAAGGAAGTCGCGGCCGCTTTAATAGGATTTTTTCGACTTACGAATTTTTGAATAGGATTTTTTCGACTTACGAATTTTTTTCGCTCAATGCATTCCTATGGGGATTCGACTTACGAATGTTTTCGACTTACGAAAATCGCGTCGGAACGCATTATCTTCGTAAGTCGAGGTACCACTGTAGTCTGTTCCCCTCATCACCAAAAGATCACTCCTGCATATCTGATATATGGGGGGAAAGGCTTCTACTGCAGAGAGCAAAGCCTTCAAGGAACCATTTGAGCCTCAGCCGTTTTTAAGACATTTGCAATTACCCCAGCCTTTTCAACACTGCTTTTAAATCAATGGGTCTTCTCACCTTAATCGTAAATGATTGAGAATCCATGCATTATTATTTTTTTCAGTGGAAAATCCCTGTCTGCCAAACACATACTCAGACTCAATGTCAGCTAGCTATAGAGGGGCTCATATGAAAGCAAAATGCTGTTCTCTGAGAGATTAGGAAAATGGTGGGTGGGTGAATTACATTTCTGTCTTTCATCTTTCCTCCCCCATGCTTTGAGAAATAAATATTAAACTTCATGCATTTAATTGAGAGCACGTACTCTCCATTTTTTTAATATCAAAAAACCTTGCAATAATACACCATGAACTTGGATTGCTGCAGTAAGTGTTATTATGATAAAGGAGGGGAAGTATGGTGGGGGGAATCTGACAGCATTAAAGGTGGCCAGCCTGTTGCTGAATTTTAATAACCAGCTCTATACTCTGCCAAGCACTGCAGGAGCAATAAAAAGGGGAGTGGGGAAAAAATACAATATATTATGTGGAGCTCCTCTGCGTGGGCGGAAGTATCTGGGGAATGTTTGCAGGGATTTCTTGCAGGCGAATTTTCCTTTGTGAAGGATTTCCCCGGCTCTGCACGCTGACAGAATAACTGATGGGTTTTCTGCTGCACTGAAGGGGAAATACCTTTTTGTCTTCGAGAATGCCCTTCATTGCCGGAAAAGAAAAATTGGTATGCAGAAGCCGTTCATGGTGGTTGCCAGATGCAGGCTTTCTGCTCTCTTTTCAGCATCCTATATATATAGGATGCTCTCTATTCAGCATCCTATATATATATGTAATAATAATATAATAATAATAATTTGCTATTCGAGAATGCCGCCAGACACTTTAATAACGTGCCTTTATGTAGCTGGTGCAATGAAAAATGAAAGCAACAGTGGAAAATGAAATCATGCCCATTGTATTCTGAAATGTTTAGAGTACCTTTAAATTATCAATTAATAATGTATGTTGGATGATCAAGATGAGATGCATTAATCATTGTGCAAGAACGGAGGCCCATAAAAAGGTAAAGGGACCCCTGACCATTTGGTCCAGTCGTGTCCGACTCTGGGGTTGCGGTGCTCATCTCGCATTACTGGCCGAGGAAGCCGGCGTACAGCTTCCGGGTGATGTGGCCAGCATGACAAAGCCGCTTCTGGCGAACCAGAGCAGCGCACGGAAACGCCGTTTACCTTCCCGCCGGAGCGGTTCCTATTTATCTACTTGCACTTTGACATGCTTTCGAACTGCTAGGTGGGCAGGAGCTGGGACTGAGCAACAGGAGCTCACCCCATCGCAGGGATTTGAACTGCCAACCTTCTGATCAGCAAGCCCTAGGCTCTGTGGTTTAACCCACAGCGCCACCTGGGTCCCAACAGAGGCCCATACTACTGTTTAATTATATGGAGCTTTTCAATGTCACAAATGAGTTTGTCTTGCACTCTCTGTACTGGCTTTCTTTAATGCAGCTCAAAACATACTAGTTCACTTGTGATAAAGCAGGGAGTCAGTGGCCATCTTCTGAGCTGGTGAGAAATATTGTTGAGCAGTGCGAGATTCCAGGGGTTCGAGGAGCTCACTCAGGGTTTGGTTTCCTTTGGAATGAGGGACAGCAGAGACTGTGGTGTCTTTATGATATATAACCCTCCAAAACTCACAACAAGACCCAGACCTTTCCAGCTATATTACGGCATTATTATTATTATATTATTTCCTTCTGCAGTGTTGGATGGCAGATTGAGAGGAGTTCCATACCAGGACAGACTATGCTCATGTGCTCAAGACATTGACTGTATAAAACATATTTTGCTGCACTGTGTGAAATTCGAGCAAGCCAGGGAAGAACTGATATTACCCTTGCTAGTACCTTTCCCAGGAAAATCAGAGGCTTACTATGTCAGGTTCCTACTGGAAGACCGGACAAATGACAGACCATTAGCAGTGGCAAAGTTTCTATCGGTGGTTGCAAGAACCAATGATCCCTATTCCTAAGCCTGAACAAAATGCTTGTGTAACCTGAAGACGGGCTGTCGAAATTGGGTATTGTTTTGTAATGAATTGTTGAGTCTCTGGACCGTAATAAAGATTTGATTGATTGATACTCATATATAGATTCATGCTGAATACTGATAGCAGAGTTGACCCAGATCTAATAGAACAAGAACACTTCTCTACCTTCTGTGATTCAGAGAATTGTCCTTAAGTTGATGTCATTGCATTAAATTAAATTAAATATTACGGCAATGGTTTTTTAGTTGGACCCCCAAAAATGTTGAAAGCCAAAGCCTCAAGCTAGATTTGGATGTTATCACTAAGTAACAATTTGTATAGCTTTTACTCTCATCCAAGGTATCCAAGCTGCTATTCCATGCTAGTTCATTTACATCATGGGTAGGCAAACTAAGGCCCAGGGGCTGGATCTGGCCCAATCGCCTTCTAAATCTGGCCCACGAATAGCCCGGGAATCAGCGTGTTTTTACACGAGTAGAATGTGCCCTTTAAATTAAAATGCATCTCTGGGTTATTTGTGGGGCATAGGAATTCGTTCATTTTCCCCTCCAAAATATAGTCCGGCCCCCCACAAGGTCTGAGGGACAGTGGACCGGCCCACTGCTGAAAAAGTTTGTTAACCCCTGATTTACATGGAGACTAGAACTATATGCTTTGGAAAACTCTACAATGTTTTGCATATAGAGTCGTACCTTGGTTGATGAACGCCTTGCGAGTTGAGTGTTCCAGTTTGCGAACATTCTTTGGAACCCGAACATCCAACGGGGCTTCTGCAGCTTCGGATTGGCTGCAGGAGCTTCCTGCAGCCAATCGGAAGCCACACCTTGGTTTCCCAATGTTTTGGAAGTCGAACGGACTCCGTCATGGGGGAGAGAAGTGATGGAGAAATTCAATGCTTATGGTAACATTAATTCTAGTCTAGGGGTGGTGAACTGGGTCCATCTGATGCATTGGATCCTTCCCCCCTTCCCCCCATAGACCAGGTTCGACAGAGGGGCAGGGCTGCCCACCTGTCAATCACCTGGTGTCACAATGATATCAAGTGACTGTTTTTGCATGTGTGGATGAACACTGCACAGATATACAGCTAGTAGTGCATACATATAAACATGCCAACTGCTGGATTTTAATATCTTTTTTTAACCTATAATGCTTTATTCCAGATTAGAGCATGACAATCCCATGTCTTTTTTCAATGTACAACTGCTTTATTTATCTGCAGTCTTTTTCAGGTGCTCCCCCCCCCCTTTTGAATGGTGCAGGCCACTCTAACTGAATTCTTAAGATTTAAGTACTGGTCCATCAGATTACATATACATCCATTGATTTATGTTTCCCCGTAGTTTAGCTGCAGACCTTGTCATGTGTGATTTCCTTTGGGAGACAAGGGCAAATTCTTTTATTACTGGTCTGTAATTCCATCACGATTTGCGGTAACACAATAAAACTGTGTTTTATGGTACCAAATTCCTGACATGAAATTTAGCCTCATAACAACCTCTTGCCAATGCAGCACACTGTATAATATACAGGGTTTCCCTCTTTGAAAGCCTGAGCTGCTGAGCTGTAAATTCGCTTACTGTGGCTGTTCTACCTGGGCTATTTCTGCAAGGAAATCTTTTTTTTTTTTTTGGACCTCATTTGGAGCCTGAGTAAACTACACCATTCTTTTTTATTCTTCCTACTCTGAGCTTTTATTATGATATTTGAATATGATATTTAATGTTCCTACTCTGAGGTTTGATTATGATGTTTGAATAGGATATACACCTGTCCCCTAGCAACTTACTGCTGATTAACAGGCAAACTACTCGACTGCCATTATAATGGGCACGTTGGCACACCCTCCATACTGCGACCCTAATTTTATACACAATGGGAAAAATCCACTGGAATTGTGCCTTCTTATGCCAGGATACTGAAGCAAAGATGTCTTGTTATATAGGAAGGCCAGTATGATGTAGTGGTTAGCATGTTGGAAAACACAGGTTCAATTTTCCACTGAGCCATGAAGCTCACTGAAGGACCCAGGGTTATCTGTCAGCCTAATCCACTTTACAGGGTTGTTGTGAAGATAAAATAGGACCGGGGTGGGGAACCCTTTCAGCCTGGCAGTTCTGATCCTTAGCTCCTCCAACCCCAGTGGGCCATTTTGGCAGGTGGGCAGTACCGCCTGTCAGTCAGTTTACCTGATGTCACTATGACATGATCTGTTTATGCGGGGCTCCCATTTTATGACTTCTCCAATAAGTCTGAGAGTTTTTCACACAGAGCCTTGCTATCAACCTGCACAGCCTCTGTTGTTGTTGTTGCTGTTGTTGTTGTTTATACCTTGCCCATATGGCTGGGTTGCCCCAGCCACTCTTATAGCACTTTTGTTGGAATTACCTCTTTCTGCCTCCTGTACCATCCTTGTTTTCAGCATTTCCCAAATGGCTGTTTATCCACCATTGCCTGTAGCATGTCCATCAATCTTTAATATTTGTTTTCTTAGATCCAATGCCATTGTTCCTAAGGACCCGAGCTGTGGCTAGTTCATGTAGGCTTGTTTGGGCTCTTTGCCACCTATACAGGAAGTCCCTCTCAAAAGGACTCATATAGCTTCTTAACCTGTGGTACCTTGTTGTGACATAACACTCTTTTCTACAGCCATTTCTAGGAAGAGTCCTAAACGTCTACTGGCATTTGGTTCCAGATTGCAAATTCAGCTGGTGGCAGATGCCATAGAAAACTGGGCAGCTGTATTCAAGAGGAGTGACTAGATGGGCATTTCATCTGACACAGGAAGGCAATTCATCTATTTTTTTACCTGCTTTCCCTCCACATGCAGGTAAATGTATTTAAACACTAGGAAGACAGCTTTGATAGAAATGTTGCTTCTAGTGGCTCATGAAACAATTTGTCCAGCATTTAAAAGAAATTATGCTTGCCTGTTGGAAGGCAAGCAAAGCTATTTCAAGCCTCTTCCTATGTGCAAGGAATCTTAACATTAATTTCACACAAAGCACACTCCTACATAATTTTATATACTGGGTGTGTGGGTGGGGAAACCCTTTGGTATGTTGGCTTAGAAGTGTTAAGGTTCTTAGGAGCTCACTAATGCTCCAGAAAAAGCAGAGAAAATGTTAACGCTCCTGCATTTCAATTACTTAGCAATGTAAGTAGTAATAACATATACCGTCGTATATTGCCCTTGCTTGTACCTTGGACTTCATGCACCCTTAGCCCTTGGCCTTTCAGACACAAACCTCTTTCTCTGAAAAAAGGATAAAACAGGGATGCCAAGGACAGCCCAGGGACACTTTGCACCTTGATTTTCTCAATGCAGTTTTATTTGGATTGGGGAGATGGCAAACACCCCATATGCACACCCCATGTGGACACACAACATTGGCTACTATCCTATTTTCTGTTTGTGGAGGGAACCAGGATCTAAAAGGGGAAGGGTGAGGTGGCATCGGGGTCAGCACAGTTCAACCGATGCCTCTTCCTTTTAAGCTGACCAGTTCTCTGGCTTTCCTCTTGTTTGGGTATGCAGCAGTTGCACAGCTGGATGAAGCTCAGGTGAGCAGAGCAGCCCCATCATGCGGTCTACTACTGGTTGTAGCCCAGCAGTAGGCTGCACTTGAGCTAAAATGGTAATAGTTCAGGGTCCAGGGAAAAATAGAAGAATTTAATATTCTTCACAGTAAAGGTAAAGGGACCCCTGACCATTAGGTCCAGTCGTGTCCGACTCTGGGGTTGCGGTGCTCATCTCGCTTTATTGGCCAAGAGCCAGCGTACAGCTTCTGGGTCATGTGGCCAGCATGACTAAGCCGCTTCTGGCAAACCAGAGCAGCGCACGGAAACGCCCTTTACCTTCCTGCCAGAGCGGTACCTATTTATCTACTTGCACTTTGACATGCTTTTGAACTGCTAGGTTGGCAGGAACAGGGACCGAGCAACAGGAGCTCACCCCGTCGCAGGGATTCGAACCACCGACCTTCTGATCGGCAAGCCCTAGGCTCAGTGGTTTAACCCACAGCGCCACCTGGGTCCCTACATTCTTCACAGTACTCTGTAATACATGGTATTACAGAAACCATTACCTATGCAATATTATCTTTTGCTTTGCATCTTTAGCAGGGAGTACTATTCTTCACAGTACTCCCTGCTAAAGATGCACAGCAAAAGATAATATTGCATAGGTAATGGTTTCTGTTCACAGCAGAAGCCTATACCACATTTAACCCTACTCTCATAATAGTTAGAAACTGATGATCTTGTCAACCAAAATCCAACCAAATTCCCAGAAAACGCGTCTGCTAGGTCCCATACGTCAAACCGCTCTGCAAAAGTATAGTTGCTATGTTTCTTTCTGTTTCTCTGTCAATGGAGCACAATGGAGTAGACAAGAATAATCTGTCCAGAACTGTTTGCAGCATTCTTTGCTCCCAATATAGTTTTCATTTTGGTTTTCCCACAATGCTCAGTGGTGAGGCTGAATTTCCCAAGCGGCAACTGGCATCACATCCACACCATTCATTTAAAGTAAATTGCTCCCCCCAAGGAATCCTGGGAGCTGTAGTTCGTTAGACATGCTGCAAATTGCAGCTCTGCTGTGGGTAAACTATAGTTCCTAGGATTCTTTAGGGGAACCTAAATGGTTTGTGTATGTGTTGAATATGCTTTAAATATATGGTGTGGATGTCACCTAAATTGGGCGAAAACCAGCTATCTTTGAATTGTAAACCTTCAGTGGTGGAGATATTTATGCATGCAGTAGCTAAAAGTTAATGTGAGCATAACCTATAACACCTTCTCTACCGGTTAGGGATTTTTCAGGTTCTGTTAGTTTTTATTGGGTCTATAGTGTTCCTTTGAAATTGTGCCTCATTAGCAATTTCATAACACAGATGACAAAGTGTGAGATTTTAATGTGTGGAAGCTGCCTCCCAAATATATGTAGTAGAAGGTGACCTAAATTAAATCAGTCAACAATTTAATAGGAATTTATTCCTTTGAGAATAATGGGAATGTTATTGAAAGCTGTAGTGGTGGTGCACTAGGCTGCCTGTATGTTCCTGAGAAGATACTAGCAATTTTGACCCTTCATTTTTTTTTAAAAAAAGAGAGCTAGAGAGAAATCTCAAGCACCACTGACAGTGGAGGGAATTTCAGGAGGAATTCTGGGGCCATTTTGTGCCAGCTTTCTCATTGCATGGAATTGCACTCATATGAGGAGCAGGTCATACTGAACTTCTTCATGTTCCTTGAACCAGTTTCCTTCTCAAGTTACACTTTAGTCTTTAAATGTAAAAGTAAAACAGACTGAGCTGTGACTGTCCAGGAAAGCTGATTGTATAATTGGGACCATGCAGTGCAATGGTTCTCATGAAATGGTGTGCTAAACGATGACTTACTGAGATAGTGTGAAGGTGTGGGCTTCTGGAGAGGAGCTTCCCATGACTTTGCTCCTTTCTGGTCTTTATTTATTTATTTTTACTGCCATCCAGTCCTAAACCAAGGCTTGGCTTAGCGTGTTGTTCAAACCTGGACTGTGGTTAAGCTGTCTCTAGTCACTACCTACGAGCAGCCAAGCTTTGTTCTTGAGTAGAGCTTAAAGCTTAACCATGAGCCTGGGTTTGGACCACACACTAAACATCTGGGTTTGGCAAAACCTAAGTGAACCAAAGGGACCATGGGCCCACCAAATGTTCATGCAGTCTTGGTAAGCCATAGTTTGCCTTACTGTGATGTGTGAATGAGGCTGGTGTCCAAGTTTACACACAATGCCAAACTATAGTTGAAGTCAGTAAGCCAACCGCAAAACCATGGCGTATTCTAACTAACAAAGCATTGTTGATAAGCTATAGTTAAGGTGCTGGACTGTGTTCACATGTAATGGTAGCCCATGGCTTATTATGTAAGATGTAGTCAAACCTTGGTTTAATGTGACATGTGAACCAAGCCAATGAGAACACAGTCAACCCCCCCCCTAAGTTAAAAATGCATTTGCTCATATTTCTCTAGCGAGCTTTTGAATGATTGGCTTATGCCATTCTCATGGTGCTGCCAATTGAACCTAGCCCATTCTTACATAGAATCATAGAATTGTAGAGTTGGAAGGGATCCTGTGGATCATCTAGTCCAACCCCCTGCATTGCAGCAATATGCAGCTTACCCATATGGGGATCAAACCTGCAACCTTGGTGTTATCAGACACACACTCTAACCAAATGAGCTGTCCATTGGCATGATCTGGATGAGAGCTTTCACTCCTTATAGAACTGGTGTGGACTACTTAGAAGCCAATGTCTCCTCTGCTAAATTTTCATATTTTTAAAAAAGGTTTTCAGTATAGAATACATTTTTTTAAAATGTAGCAATATGCAGATTCTGACTTCAGAATGAACTTTCTGTCATTATCATGACTTATTGTATCTACAAGGCCATTAAAAGCAACAGATACTTATTAATTTGTTTGGTCTAAGAGGCACAAGGTGCTCTCCAAGGTTAATTGTCTAGCTTATTAAAACTTCCATCTAGTTTATCCAGGAAAACCCAGTACTGCTCTAAAGACTTCAAGCATTCTTCTTTTAAAGTTTATCATTAGGCAGGAAATAATGTGTTCTTTTCCTTTCTTTCTCTGAAACCTAAATGTGTCCTGCTTCCATCTGTTGAAGAGACCCCTTTATTTTTCAATTTCACTTTTGATACCAGAAACCCAGGGTTTGCATTCCTCTGTTTTTCCCAAGATTTTATGACATGGGATGGTATCAGGAAGAAAAACTTTGCTAAGTTGGGTAGGCCAGTGTTAGCTTATTTCTTTGGAAATGCTTTTGAGTTAGTATTTAATCAACATTGATTGGTGATGTGGAATTAAATCTCTTCCTTGGGTGCAGACATTCAGGTGGCTTCCAAAAATCAGGAAATTGTCCAAGCACTGGGCTGCATTCTCTTTTTTAATTTTTTATTGACTTTATTCATCTTTTAACATTACGCAACAAAAACACAAAATCCCAATTCAAAACAAAATTCAAATTCACAAGCACAATATAACAACAATAAAAGAAAAAAGAAAAGAAAAGAAGAAAAAGAAAGAAAAAAGAATAAGAACAGAGAAAAATAAAAAAATTAAAAAATGATGCACATATGTTCATATAAACAGTCTTACAATGCAAGGGTTCAGATATTAAAATTTAACTATACATCAACCATCTTGTTCATTATCTTGTGTGTCTTGCATTGCTACCATTCCACAAAAGAAAAAATGAAAAAAGAAAAATACGCCAAGTGTTGACTTCCACCTGACATACAGTATTTTAACCAACTTTTTTTTGTCTGTCTGTTTTAATTTACTTCCCCCCCTTATAACTTCCCTAAATCTATTTCACAATAAACCTTTTTACAATTTTTTTAGATCTTCATGAATTCCTTTTATTCCAAACTCAACCAGATTATCGATTTTCCTCCTTGGGCTGCATTCTCAGTTTAAGAACACCAGCCAGATTTTTAAAAATGGAGTCTACAAGAGCTTGAGGACTGCATTCCCGCATGAGGAATCTTCTGGAGGCTGCCCCCAGCTGTGGACAAGGCTGAACCCAAAGGTGGGCAGGGCTGCCTCATAACCGCCCCCTTCTCTCTCTCTCACCCACCCACCCACCCACTCTCCCATTCCGTTCCATTTTCCTTTCTTCTCTTTCTCTCTCTCCCATAACCTCTCCACCTCCCTGAGCCACTTCCCCATGTAGCAATTAGGTTTCAATTAAAGCTCTTTAAAAGTCTGGTCGCTGTATGTGGTGGCATTGGGGTATGTGTGCAGTGCGCAAGGAGGGCTAATCCTTCCTTCCCCAGCTGTGAACCCTGTTCAGATTGTTCCCATGTGACAACTGACTTTCAAAACCACCACACTCCCATTGGCCCCAATGGAAACTTTTATAAAGCTTAATTCCTAGGGTCAGAGCAGTGGGGTCTGTGGGGAGGAAGAAGGTGGTGGTCATATGAAGAGGTCCTATAAGCTGCATCTGGCACACAGGCTGGGCGATTCCCACCCCCTGGCAAATGTCCGTACTATACAAGAGATCCTGAAAAGCACATTGCAAAGAATGAGAAAGAGCTCATTTTTAATGAGAGGCGAGAGAAATTCGCACTGAAAAGCAAGTCCAAGGTAAACACAAGGTTATTTCCACCTTTGGTAAATAGTCCAGCAAATTTGCTTTTGTGTGTGTTTCTTCTTTGGAGTAAATTATTCAACTCCACATAAAGGCTATTTGGTTACACAAAGTAACAATAAAAATTATGGTTAACTGTTATTTAGGGGCAGGAGAAAATAATATACTCAAGAATAAATAGATTTATTGTGCTATATTTTAAGGGCCCCATGAGCAATAGATCATTTTACATGTTACATCGTACAATATTCATCACCAAAGTGCTATATTTATCTCAAACAGGGTTTGCTTGGGGTTTTTGTCTTGCCCTTGAAACGTTGCAGTGTTTCTGCATTTTAAAAACCGAGTTTGTCAATTCAGGATAGTCCATAAAGCAACGCTCAGTGAAATATTCAAGATTCCTTTTTGAGTATCTTTTACCCCCCCCCCGAAATTAGATTTACCTAAAAACATTACCCTCACCCCATGCAATTCCTTAGGAATATTGGCACAAAAGAGCTGCCATGAAAGTAGCAGCAGAAATCTTGTTTATTGGTCTCTGTGGAGTTTAGAAAGAAGAGAGAACCATAATGCTCTCTTTATTGCAGGTTAATACTGGGAAAACTGCAGCCCTCAAACTACTTAGAACAAACTGCAGCAATGGAGAATTTAACTTCTGCTCGTCTGCACCTTTACCATGAGAGTATGTTCCCTCCCTATTCTGCGGCTTTGCTCAGCATCTTGACTCAGAAAGTCACCACCAGAAAAAAGGGTGATCTGATGCAGGACTGGTGGCCAGTAGCAAGTTGGGTTGTAGGTGTACAAGCTATGTATTGACATGGACAAGGAAGTAGCTATGCATGAGGGGGAGGGGGCATGCTACTAAGTCCCTTCTCATCCAGTGCATCACCTTCAAGTATCTGATTATGATTCCCTATGTAACTTATGCCACTTTATTAGTCTTCGTGGTGCCAGCCGACTCTCATTGTAGTAAAAGCCACAGGAAATGTATTGGTGTAAATCTTCAAGGCAAGTTGCCGACTACAGGTTTTAGGAGACCTGTATTATTATTATTACTAGTAAATTAAGCCCGTTGAAAAACGGGCGCTAGAAGATATGTGTTGAAACATGTTAAGAAAATGTATAAGGAGGTAGAACATCATGCGTCAAGCCACAACGTCATGCGGCTCTCGCTGATCTGGTTTTTTTTTTCTAACAACGCGAGAGCCGCATGATGTAGGCAGCTGTGCGCATAGCGTCCCTGTTGCCCTAGCAACTTTGGGGACACGCGCAGAGCTGACGGAGTGGCTCTCGCTTGACATCGCTCGCCTTTTTCTTCCCCCCTTTTTTATTTCCCCCCTTGTTTTTCCCTTCCCCCTTTTATCTTCCCCCCCTTTCATTCCCTTTATCCCCCTTGTTTTTCCCTTTCTTCTTTCCCCTGTTTTCTTCCCCTGCTTTCCCCTTGTTTTCTCCTTTTCTTCTCCCCCTGGATTTCCCCTTTCTTTCCCCCTTTTTCTCTCCCCCCTTTCCCCTTTCTTGTTTCACTTTTCCTCCCCTTGATTTTCCCTCTTTCCCCACTTTATTCCCCCCCTTGTTTTCCCCTTTCCCCTTCTCCTCCCCTTCCCCTTCTTTCTTTCTGTTCCTCCCCTTGATTTTCCTTCTATTTTCCCTTCCCCCTTTCTTCCCTTTTTGTTTTTTCTCCCCCCTTTCCCCTATTCTTTCCCCCCCTGATTTTTAATTTTTGCCTTCCCCCCTTTCTTCTTATTTTCCGCCCTTGTTTTTCCCTTTTTATTTTTTCTCCCCCTTCTTTTCCCCTTTCCCCCTTGATTGTCCTTTTATTTTTTCCTTTTCCTCCGCTTGATCTTCCTTTCTTTTTTCCATTATTCCCCCTTTCCCCCCCTCGCAAGCAGGGCCAGGAAGGGCTGCTCCAGCGGCTCCGTCTGTGCATGGGCGGCGAGAAGGGAGCAGAGCCGCGGGGCTTCTCCGGGCCCAGCGGGCCTTACTCCTGAGGAGACCCAAACTTCCCCGCTCGCCTCGCCTCCGAGGGAGTGCCGGCTCCTGGAGCTGCCTGTCCCTGCTGCTAAAGCAGCAGGGACGGGCAGCCTAAGGAGCCGACGCTCCCTCGGCCGGTCGCTCAGTGACCGCGGGAGCAGCAGCGCCGGGCGGGATGCATCCCGCTCGGCGCTGCAGCTCCCGGCGAGGGAGAGCCGGCTCCTGGAGCTGCCTGTCCCTGCTGCTAAAGCAGCAGGGATGGGCAGCCTAAGGAGCCAACGCTCCCTTGGCCGGTAGCTCAGTGACCGCGGGAGCAGCAGCGCCGGGCGGGATGCATCCCGCTCGGCGCTGCAGCTCCTGGCGAGGGAGAGCCGGCTCCTGGAGCTGCCTGTCCCTGCTGCTAAAGCAGCAGGGACGGGCAGCCTAAGGAGCCGACGCTCCCTCGGCCGGGTCCGTGCGAGGCAGCGGCGCTGGCGCAAATGACAACGCGTATGCGCCGCCGCTGCCTCGCGGACACGCCCCCCTCTCCGCCCGCTCCAATCCCTGCGTCCACTTTCTGTGGGTCCCGGTCATGCACAGTAGCGCACTTCCGTGACACACAGAAAGTGGACGCAGGGACACTTGAAGATTATAATATAGGATTATTATTATTATTATTATTATTATTATTATTATTATTATTATTTATTGAATAGGACATCCCTGTTTTCATCAGAAACATGTTGGAGGGTATGAAATCTCGTTACGATTCTCAGGAAATGTATAAATGTATATGTGCTGGGGGCTGGACGGAAGAAGAAATATCACTGTTAACACCCCTTACAAACATTTTGAGGGTTCCCATTTTGAGATCATATTTTCCAGGATATTTCTAACTATTGGTGGATATGGCAAATTGTTTTTATTTTTATTTTAAATAAGATCCCCCCCCCCCGGTGTGCTATTTTCAGTCATGCCCTAGGTTTATTTTCTTATTTCTTATTAGGCGTGCTTCACACTCCTCTAGCAATCCGTTTTGTTAGCCAGCCATGTACAGCGGCCTGTATATAATTGCCATGGTTAGCTGCTGCCAGTCAGGATAACACTGGCATAATTGCATAATAGGATGCTTAGGTGTTATCAGTATTCAACACAAGGTGAGAGCAAAGGGCCTGGTGAGGAGAACATTGGCAGGAAATAAAATTTACTTTTTATCTTCTGTTATCTGCAGTGCAGAGAAGGCATTTGGTCCTATCTTCCCTCAAGGTGAATATGACCTACATTTATAAAGATTCACTACCACGAAAGAAAATTAACCCCGTAAATGTGAAATGGGAGGGCCCTTGCAAGATCTGATATGACATTCAGACATGGCAAGATTAAAGTGACCTAAGATTAAGCTGCCTAAGCTTTGTATATAGAATGATCAGACACCTGTGTGACTGTTTGGAAGCAGATTAACATCCATATCAAACTAAATTAATCTCTTTGGAAAGTATAATCTCCTAAATTTAGCCTAGTGCATTATAGTGAACAAGGTGCCTGTTGCCTGTTGCCTCAGATCCATAAAGCAGGGAGCTCTGAGGCAGTAAAGACTGTCAGTGTACAGATGTCATGCTTCCCTGCCTAGGGAGGGAAGCTGGCAAATACGATGTAAGGAAGAGCTTCAGGAAGAAGTTGTACACTCTAGAAAGAGGAGCCAAGAATGCAAGACCCTTCTTCGTGTGGCTCCTCCATGAGAGGTCCAGAGGGTGGCAACACCAGAACAGGCCTTTTCTGAAGTGGCTTCCCGTTTGTGGAATGCTCTCCCCAGGGAGGTTCACCTGGTGCCTTCATTATGTATTTTTAGACACCAGGTGAAAATGTTCCTCTTCGACCAGGCTTTTGGTTGATTAATGTTCTATAAAGGTAAAGGGACCCCCGACCGTTAGGCCCAGTCCCAGACGACTCTGGAGTTGTGGCGCTCATCTCGCTTTACTGGCCGAGGGAGCCGGCGTACAGCTTCCGGGTCATGTGGCCAGCATGACTAAGCCACTTCTGGCGAACCAGAGCAGCACATGGAAACGCCATTTACCTTCCTGCCGGAGTGGTACCTATTTATCCACTTGCACTTTGACGTGCTTTTGAACTGCTCGGTTGGCAGGAGTAGGGACCGAGCAATGGGAGCTCACCCCGTTGCGGGGATTCGAACCGCTGACCTTCTGATTGGCAAGCCCTAGGCTCTGTGGTTTAACCCACAGCGCCACCCAATGTTCTATACAGCCTTTTAAATGTGTTTGCAGGGTGGATTACAGTTCTGTTGCTTGCGTTTTGTATATTTATTTGTGGGCTTTTATCTTGTGATATATGGCTTTTTTTACACATTTTTGCAACCTGAGCCTAAGATGGAGGGGCTCATTGCACTAACACCCCGAGAGGTACTTGTTTCTCCCATAGCCACAGCCTTGGATTCCAGCAGAAGTCAAGCATGGCTCTGACTCCCAGCTTCTGCCTACTGCCTGGTCTCAGCTTACACATCCTGGCCCTGGCTAACTACCAGCCAGGTGAGAAAGGTGGTCCACTCATTTGCCCTCTGGCACAGAGCAACTTTTTTTTGTTTTGTTATACTAACAATGTTTTTTAAGGACTAATAACTCACTTGCCTTAAACTTGCCCAGCTAGTTTAAGAATGAAATCCTGCATTAGCTTTTTAACCCTTGTTGGTTCCAGGACCCCAGGGATTAGAAGGTCTCAGGCATCATAGAGACCAGCTCCCCAAACTCACAACTACAGGTATATAGAGGGGATAGACAGACACACACACAGTCTTATTTGCTACCCTGTGGTCATTAAACCAGTTGACATGGACTCTACACTTGGGTATCTGTACTCCAGTACAAAAATGTACACCAGCGACTGTCTCATGTACATCACTGGTGACAATTGGGTGCAGCGTGATGGAGAATTAAGATAAAAGTCAGTCCGGAATAATAATTTTCTCACTTTCTAAGCTCATTGTACATTCTTGTCTGTTCCAATTGACTTCCACTGGAATGTTTAATTATTTAGGAAAATGAAACCTTTTTAGAGTGTAAATATTAATCAGATCCCCTCACACGGTAGCTGCTCGTTCCGCTTTTTGAAGTTACAGAAACAATTTGGTGTACAATCCTCTAGATATAGCTGCTGTGCCCATACTGAAGGGGTGGAATTTGGGTTTCGGATGTAGTAGATGTTAAATTGCACCTCCACACCAAGTTACTCAGTGCAGACTTCCTGCCTGAACATTTCTTTCAGCTGTGGAGGATAAAACATATTGGCATTAAGGGGACAATCTGCACTGCAGAATTAGTGTGGGGAGAAATGATGAAATCCCTTCTACCCACAATGTACCTCTGGGGTTCAAATCGTACCCCCCCCCATGACTGCTTTTAGCAGCAGCAGCAACACAAAACAACACGAACAAGGGATGCTGGGAGATGTGTCTATACCATGTTTTTAGAAGAACTTTTCTGAAACCCCATAGTAATTGTAGGTGGTTCTTCAGCAGTAGTCAGAAGCGAAAGGTGGAGGCGGTGGGGGCAGTCTACCCTGGGTGTCATCCCTAAGGGGGGGATGACATCGCTGCAGGCGGCACCCCCCTGGGACGCTCCCCGGCAGTGGCGCCCCCCTGGAGCGTGCCCCCCCACCAGCACACACCCCTAGGATGCTTCCCACCGCCGGCGCACCCCTGTGAGCAGGTAGCCCCACCCCCATGGGCCGCTCCGGGGTGCTGGAGCAGCTAGCTCCACCTCTGGCAGTAGTGTCTGGTAAACGGTGTTCTCTGGCACATTTTGACTTAGTGCTGAAATTTTGAAATGCTTTGGATAAGTCTGGTTAAAACAAGCTGCTCAACACCTCGCTGAAATCCCATATTTATATTTATATGAAACCGTTTATGCTTCTCTGGCGGCAAGCTAAGTGAAGAACAAACGAAAGTGTCTTGTACATGGAAGCAAGAGGGTGTGACTAAAAAGCCAGAAAATTTGAGTGTTAAATGCACTCTGTGCTAAATGACAGACAGGCTTAAATGATTCATTACTTTGTACATACTGCAATGCTAAATAACGACTTAAATGTTTTAAAAGGGCTGATGGAGTTCTATGCAACGTAACCATTGCTGGATAAAAAGAAGTGAGCGTGGCAGTCAGAGTTGGAAGTGAGTGGCCGGAAGATGCAGGACTTGGGCAATTAGAGGAGCAAAGTACATGCTTTCTTCTTCTTCTTTTGCATTGAAATTAGTGGGACTTTAAGTTTGGGTATAATAGGTTATGCCCAATGTCTCCAGATTCCAAAAGAAAAAAATAAGTTGAGAACTTCCCCTCACAAATTCTAAAGCTTCCTTCATTGTGAGTGCTCTGATAGTGTTCGTTGATAGTGTGTTGACAAATGACTCCATTTGTCTTGACAAATGGCCATTTCTTTATCTTGACCCATTTCAGTCTGGCTTCAAGCCTGGTTTCAAGACCAATTTGGCCTTGGTCTCGCAGATAGATGACCTTTATTATTAGAAGGGCAGGTGGAGTATGACTCCGTTGCTTTTACTTGATCTTTCAGCAGCTTTTGATGCTGTCTACCATAGTATCCTCTGGGATCAGCTCTGTGGAACAGGAATTTGTGGGACTGCACTCTCTGAAGACGGTTACAGCTAGTGGCTTTGGACAATTATCAGTCTCTTCAATTTGAGCTGTACCGTCTTGTCCCCAATGCTTTTTAACATCTCCTTGAAGCTTTTGAGAGTGGTCAAAGCCTAGATTGGGAGCACGGTATTGCCAGTATGCTGATGACACTCGGTTCGGTGCAGTAATGTCTGAATCAGGTGAGGCTTTGCAAGTCCTGGACCAATGACTAGAGGTCATGAGGTGGCCGTGGATGAGGGCCAATAAATCTTGGTAAAACAGAAGCCCTGTACACAAGTGTCCCTCAAGTTTGGAAACTTGGCAGGTTTAGTGTTCTTAATGGGGTTGCACTCCCTGAAGGGGCACATACATAGCTTGGGAGTGCTCCTAAATCCATCACTGTCATTGGGGGCACAGCTAAGAGTGCTTCCCACCCCAACTTTGGCTGGCATTCCTGGACAGGCATAGTTTGTCCACAGTAGTGCAGATATTGGTAACTTATAGTTTAGAGTCAGGGGTCAGCAAACTTTTTCAGCAGGGGGCCGGTCCACTGTCCCTCAGACCTTGTGGGGGGCAGGACTATATTTTGAAAAAAAAATGAACAAATTCCTATGCCACACAAACAACACAGAGATGCATTTTAAATAAAAGGGCACATTCTACTCATGTAAAAACACACTGATTCCCGGATTTAGAAGGCAATTGGGCCCGATCCGGCCCATGGGCCTTAGTTTGCCTACCCATGGTTTAGACTGTTGCAAAGTGATCTATATGGGGCTGTCCTTGAGTTTGGTTCAGAAACTGCAGCTAGTACAGAATACTGCCGCCAGGGGCAGAGGAAGCCTCCACGGTACCCAGGGCGGCGACCGGAGGAGGCACCCCTGGGGGCGCGGCGTCGTGACGTCACAACGCACAGTCACTGCGGCTCCGCCCCGGCAGGGAGCGCAGCGGCGAAAAGTGCCCGCCTCTCCCCTCGCCCCTGCGGGCGGCTCCCCCCGCGAGCAGGGGGAAAGCGCTTTGAAAAAGAGAAAAGCCGAGGCAAGCAGCCTGCTTGCCTCGGCTTTTTGCCGCTGCGCTCCCTGGGCGACGCCGCGGCATGGAGGAGAGGGGCGGGCCAGCAGCCAGGAGGGGTGTCATCTCCTCTGGCTGGTCCGCCCCACTCCTCCATGCCGCGGCTCCGCCCAGGGAGCGCAGCGGCGAAAAGCTCGGCTTTTCTCTTTTTTAATGCGCCTATCCCCCCGCTCGTGGGGGGAGCCGCCTGCAGGGGCGAGGCGGGCAGCGATGGGGTGTCACCCCACCGCTGCCCGCCTCTCCCCTCACCCCTGCGGGCGGCTCCCCCCGCGAGCGGGGGGAAAGGCGCTTTAAAAAAGAGAAAAGCCGAGGCAAGCATGCTGCTTGCTTCGGCTTTTCGCCGCTGCGCTCCCTGGGCGGAGCCGCGGCATGGAGGAGTGGGGCGGACCAGCCAGAGGAGATGACACCCCTCCTGGCTGCTGGCCCGCCCCTCTCCTCCATGCCGCGGCGTCGCCCAGGGAGCGCAGCGGCGGGGAGGAGGCTATTTTCGGCGCTGCCATAGGAGCAGCCAGCGAGGGGGGTGTCACGTCAGCGACAAGCGCGACACCCCTCCTCACTGGCCGCCCCTGCGGCTACGCCCCGGCAGCACCGAAAATAGCCTTAAAAAAAAAAGTTAAAAAAATTATTATTATTATTTTTTTTAAAAGCCCCCCAAAGTGTCACCCCTAGCAGGGTGGTGCCCGGGGCAGCCCGCCCCCCGCCCCCCTTGCTACGCCCCTGACTGCCGCCTTGGTTTTGGTTGGAGCTGCTCCACAGCAGCATATTACATGGGTGCTGAAAACTCTTCACTGGCTGCCGGTACCTTACCAAGTTAAGTTTGAGGTATTACTGTTAGTATATAAATCAGGCATAGGCAAACTCGGCCCTCCAGATGTTTTAGGACTACAACTCCCATCATCCCTAGCTAACAGGACCAGTAGTCAGGGATGATGGGAGTTGTAGTCCCAAAACATCTGGAGGGCCGAGTTTGCCTATGCCTGATATAAATGGTCCAGATCCAGGTTACCCAGAGGGAAGCCTGGTCTCTAATACACCAGCTAGATCACTTCTACCATCTGGAGAAACCCTCCTGTCAGGCTTCAGGGAATCCGATCCTCCCCCCCTCCCCCCACGCCAGGCTGCCGGTAATAGACAAGAAGCTCTTACCAAGTCTTTCATTCAATATTCACAGAGAGATGCTTACCGTAGATATGCTGCCTCTCTGAGTAATGGTGTCGCTCCGAGTAAGCTCCACCCCCTTCCCTTCTCAATTGTCAACAGCACCAGCCCTCTTACGGTGGCTGCTTAAGGTCATTTGCTTCTTTGCTCTCTGCTCTCCTACTTTCACTGCTCTCCAGGTTCTGGGAGAAGGAGGGTCTGGAATGCTTTCTAGTAATAACGTGTCAGCCAGCTGCTCTGGCTCTGTTTCTCCCCACTCCTCCCATTATTTCTCAGCTTTGCCCCTCTTCTATCTCAGAGCTGTGACCTTCTGCAAACCGCTGTTGTAAATCTATACTGTCTTCCTCTTCTCTGGAAGGGAGAAGTGGAGGGGGAGGTGGTCTCCACTGTTTCTCCTCAGTCCAGTCCCTGACACCTCCTGACAGTCCCACAGTTCTCTTATTTGTTTAGTTAGTATGCAGAGTAAGGCTTAGCAGTGGAGCCAGTACAATGGAACACTGTTCCTATTGAAATCAGACCAGCACACACAATTCTGATACTGCTGAATAGTTCCTGTTTTCTTTAGATAATTAATTTTTTTAAAATAATTAAATTGATTCAGTGTTAGTCATTTCTTCTGTGTTTTATGAAGTCCTAATGATTTTATTGTATACCACTTTGTGTTTTCTTGTATAATAATAAGTAATAAATAATGTTGTTTATTGAACGAATAGTCAACACATTTATTTGCCAAGTGCTTCTTAGGGTTGTTCTTGAGAGAACGTGCTTTTCCTTGCTTGGTCCCTTCTGTCAAATATTGCATTCCCTCCTTTCATCTTTGGGAAGAGGAAGATTTGGAGACAGGAGAAGGCAGGGTGACATAGGGGTTTCCCGATTTCTGTTTAAAACTAAATCACCTATAGATGTATTGCACTTTTCAGAGCCACTAATTGGGTTTTCCTTAAATAGAAAACTGCACAAGCTTAGAACATCCTTAGAGAATACTTAATAAGTCATCACTTCTTGTAGTGCAGTGTTTTACATGGGGAAATGTATTTCTGCTTTTAATTAACTCAAGGAAGGGTTTCGGAGCTGAAATCATTTCTGAAATAAATTATCTGTTTCAGATATAAGGCTATTCATCGCCATAGGCTACAAGTCTTTAGTCTTCTTAAAGAAGTATAGAGCTAGACATTGAGCTCATTGTCTCTAGAACTTCTATTAGTACTGGCGAGAGTCTGTGGGCTATTCCAAGAAGTTTGAGCAAACGTGCACTGTGTGTAGAGACAGTTTTTCTCCTTGCTGCAAATTTGGGTGTTTAACATGATCATCTGGTTGATAAATGGATTTTGAGTAGCCAATGGTACATGAGTGGTATGAATGGTACATCTGCAGCAGATACACATTCATGTGGCAGGCTTCCAGTGTGGCCACTTTTGGCGCTGCTAAGTCTGGGTGAGAATAAGCATTTCTTTTTCTTTTTTAATTTTTTAAATGCTTTTCAGGTTTATACATTTCACTAATTTTACAATCATTTTAACATTTCAGAACTTGAAAGCATTTCTATCCATATAGAGCCAGTGTGGTGTAGTGGTTAAGAGTGGTAGACTCAGAATCTGGTGAACCGGGTTCGCGTCCCCGCTCCTCCACATGCAGCTGCTGGGTGACCCTGGGCTAGTCACACTTCTCTGAAGTCTCTCAGCCCCACTCACCTCACAGAGTGTTTGTTGTGGGGGAGGAAGAGAAAGGAGAATGTTAGCCGCTTTGAGACTCCTTTGGGTAGTGATAAAGCGGGATATCAGATCCAAACTCTTATTCTTCTATATTGCAAGACATGGGAGTCGGCAGCTGCAACTATTGTCTGCACATTCATTGAATTAAGGTACATATGACTCGTGGATGTGGTGTTTATGCGTGAGTAATGTTGGGGGAGTGGTAGGTTTCCATGTTGCCACCTTTTGTTCTTTCCCCAATAGCTGACATACTTAGCATTTCTATACGAGTTCCTCTCCATTGGGGTATCCTTCACAATCTTTCAGGCTGAGGCTGGAGACTTGCGGAAACCATATTATATGCCTGCTTAAAGCAATAATTAAATGACTTGTATCTCAGTGGAGATGACTTATCCATATTATTGGAGACTTTCCTTTTGAAAGAGAAAGTTGAAGGTGGTTTGGAAGAAGCATTCCTGCCTTTATTGTGTTCCCTCATCCCATTTACACTTCCCTTAAGCCTGCAAATCTGTTTAGCTAGAGGCGACAGTGAGATAAAATAAATGTGTTCAAGAAATGGGATGGGATGTCGTTCTTAAACCGCTTTCGGATTCTAAATGAGCATTTGTAAAATGTAGCCTGAAGTTTTTTTGCTTTAAAAAACTTACAGTACAAATCTTGCTGGTGAGGAAATGCTTCCTGTTTATCTATTGTCTGTTCCATATGTCTTCTCCAAATGACATGAACAATTTAATTCTCTCCCCCCCCATACAGTTTACCAAGTAATATTATGACAACAAACTATACATCAAAGTAAAATGATGATACATGCATATAATAAAACAAATCAACAGTAAAAGAAAGAATAGTTTTAAAGGCTGGAGAATACTTTCCCAGGTTTCAGTAAAAATCACAAAGAATATAATTAAATCTTAATACCTTAATACCTGTCACATTTCAATGGCTTAAAACTACTATCGCATTCAATATGAGAGATTACTGTGAAACAATTCAGATTACTGCCTTGTTATGAATAGATATCAAGAAGCCACTTTTGATGCTCTCCCAAGTGGCAATCTTGGGAGAAGACCAAAGGACATAATCCATTAATGTTGGATTATGGAACTGAAGATCTGTTGTTTTTGCACTGGGTACCAGATCTGTTTAAAAACCTAAACTGCAGAATTATTTCATGAGGTCTGACCTTTGGAAAGTCCCTTTGTTGGCCTGAAGATTGTATAATTTTTTTAATAAATAGCTGCTGTGGTGATTAACTTCATCTCTGTGGTGCCAGATGTTTGTTAGATAGTCCTTGATGAAATCAATTTAACCTTTTATGTTTGCTTTTCAAATTTGGCCGATGGAAAGCTATTGAACAAGGCCTTAAGACTGGAGCAAAACAGCAAAAAATTTGGCAGGCAAGTACCCAAAGATGTAAAAATAAATGATCAAGGGACAGTATATGCAGGGCTCCCTTATATAGGTTTTCTACTACACTTTCTCCCTCTGCCTTTAGCAAAGTTAACATGGCAGACCAATCTATGGGCTGGATCCAGACTAAGTTGAGTGAACTTGGGTCCTAAGCACTTGGTGAGCAAGGAACAGTATATTAAAGGTGAGACACCAAAGCATGAATGTCTGAATCAAACCCATGACCCAGTCAGATTTTGAAGTGAGGGAACGGCTATCACATACTGCCACCTGGTTGACACACCAGAAATAGGGCTGGCCACTCCTTAGCGACACCCAGGCTGCCACTACTGTTGGAAAGAATTATAAAATGTACTAAATGTACTACATACAACATTCAAAAGATGTGCCTGGCTAGAGCTGCCTATGGAAGTGACCCATGTAAAGCTTCTTCTCAAATGAGAAATCCAGCAGGCCAAAAAAATCGGTGTGTGTGTGTATGTTTGAGAAGAGGCACAATTATTACAATATGCTAGTTGACAGTGACACATAACCTCACCATACAAGCAGCATCACTGAAAGAAGCACACCAAAGGAGACCAGATTTTTTTCTGGAATGCCACTGTTGGCTATCCCTCTGTTGACAACGGAGCAAACAAAAATTGTGTGGCACCTTATTAGGCACTTCCCTGAGATGGGAGACTCCGAAAGACAGCATGGTAGGGTGGGAAATGGCCACCCGACTCTCACTAAGTTTTTAAGCCAGCTTCTTGTGAACAACCTCCATCCCATTAATGGAACAGAGGTTGTGGGTCATTGAGTGCTTCCATAGCCTTTGATAACAAATCCTGAAGCCATTAAAAAAATCTACAGTATTCAGCACCTCAGGTGTGGTATATTTGGAGGGGCTTACACAACCATGGATACTAACTTGGGCTGGGGCACTTTCTTGGGGGCTACATTGTCAGGAGCTTATTGTGCTTTCCTGGTTGGTGTGAGAATACCGAAAATGGCACAGTATTGGGTAGAGCACTCTTTTAGGCCTGACCCTGTGCTTCCTAGCATCAGCACATATATATGTGTGTGCTGGCACCAGAGGCGGAGCAAGGTGGATGCGGTGGGTGCGGTCCGCCCCAGGTGCCACCTCCAAGGGGGGTGACAAAATGCTGTGTGGCACTCAACGTCTGTGAGAGACACTGTGGCTTTGGCGTGCGCAGACTTCCCGCTGCCAAAATGGTCTGCTTGCCAGCTCTGCCTCAGGTGTAGGGGAGCAGGCAGACTCCTCGTCTGTTATGGCTTGGTCTCTCCCACAAACTTGAGACGACTCTGGCTGTTAATTATTTCAGATTTATTGCTAAAACAACAAGCTAGGGCGGAGCTCCTCTACTCATCATCCTCCCCAGAAGATGGAGTTGCCCGGACTGAGCTCCTCCCCCTTCCCCAGCACGGAAGCCCCCACCTTCTCTTCCGGTATCTTTCGCGCGTCTTGGCCATTTTTGAGATCATACGAGATTTGGGAGAGAATGTTTCCTGCATTCCAACATCTGGCTCACTATTGGAGCTTTCACACAGCTGCCTGTCACTCTGGCCCTGTTCTGAGCTCAGATTACAGCTGCTCTCCTCTCTGCCTTCCGCTGCTAACTGTCCTCTCCCTGTGCCTGCTTCTTCTCCTCCTGTCAGCATCTGAGCTTTGCTGACATTGTCGCAAGGCACGTGATCTCCACAAAAGAAGCTCAACAGCAGTGGCTGCAGAAAAAAGGCTCATCAACTTTGCCCCCCCCCAAAAAAAAGCTCAACAACAATTTTTTTCAATGTGTGTCGGGGGGGTGACAAGTAATTTTCCGCACCGGGTACCACCTGACCTTGCTACACCACTGACAGGCACCAGTGTGTGTCAGTGAGTGGCTGCTCCTGACATGGGCTCAAAGCTTCCATCAACTCATTGATGCTTTTGGGTAAGGATGGTGACCTTCTGTTCACAGCAGCACTAAAGGGTATTTCTTTCTGATGAACTTTTCAATTAGGACGTGAAATAATATTTATTCCACAGGAACATTATATGTAGCTAGAAATAATGTTGTTTTTTTGGGGGGGGGGGTGATAGGCTTGCCCAAACATCGGGAAAATTCCTGACATGTTCTGGTTTGGGGGTGTAAGGGGGTCAGGGGGGATTTTGTATGCCAACATGATAGAAGAAGCAGCGGTAAAAGTTGCAAAAGCTTAAATCCTGGGGGGGGGGGGGAGTCGTGGTAACCATTATAACTATTAAAAACTTCCTATATATTTACTGACTGTCCATTTAGTACAAAAGTCTATGTTATTTAATTTTTGCATGTTGCAGCAATATTCAAGGCGACTTTAATTAATGTGTTATGGTCAGCAGGGAATAAAATAGGGCTGGCGGATTTTCTTTTCTTTTCTTTTTAGGCTATGGATAAGTTTTGTAAAGAAGAGCCTTCCTCTGGGAGAGATACCCTCTCTGCCCTTCATAAGGAATTAAGATTATTGGCAGACAATAAATACACCACATGGGCAATATGTTATTTATACCCCTCTGCCTTAAAGGTATCTTGCAATTTCAAATTTCAAATCCCCATGATTATAAAAGCTAATTGCTAGATTTTAATTTTTGGATACTGGATTAAAGTCTCTGGTGGCAAGGATGTCTTACTCGGTTGAGTATACAGAGGCCTTATATCCTGTTTTGCAGAGGGCAGGCCAGTGTGCAGAGGGCTATGAGAGGACAGACCTCTTTTTGAGCATATATTTTATTTTAAGGGCTGCCTGGTCCAATTCCAGTCTAAAGATAGAGAACCAAAAGAAAGGAGAGAAGCAGGGGCCTCAAAGTTGCCCATCAATAGATCACATCTGGACAACACATTGATCCAGGAACAGGACCGGATTTAGGTTTGATGAGGCCCTAAGCTACTGAAGGTAATGGGGCCCTTTATATGTCCAGCTGTCCTTTGTCAACAACAAATTGTCACTGTTTTTTGTGTTGAATATATGCTAGATGGTAATTTATGGGCCTAATAGGTATCTAAGGCCATTTGCACATAATAAAATATGTATTTTATCAGAGTAATTGATATAGAAATGAGCAAACCAGTGATATTTTAGGGAGCAGGCTAGCAGGCGGGGCCCATTACTTACACCATCGGAGCCTACACAACACAACACACTGATGCTGTAGGTAGGTTTTATTTTATTTGTTTTTTATCTTATATTTTGGAAATGTACATCCAGTGTTTTTTCCCTTTAAATTTTTTTTGGGGGGTCCCAAGAGAGTGGGGCCCTAAGCTATAGCTTGTTTAGCTTATACGTAAATCTGGCACCAACCAGGAACACAGCACCACCTGTGCACAGCATTCTCTGCTACGGTGTGGCGAGTTGTAGTTGTCATTGCTCTCTTTAAAACTTTGAGCATCAATGCATTGTATTTATTTAAGGATTTATATAGCATCATAGAATTGTAGAGTTGGAAGAGATCATGAGGGTCGTCTAGTCCAGCCCCCTGCAGCAGTGTGGGAATCTTTTTGCCCATGATGGAACTCGAATGCATAACCCTGAGGTTATGACCCCCATGCTCTACCAACTGAGCTATTGCATATAACCAATATCATAAAACCATTTAAAAAACCCAATAATTGTTTATTGCTACAAAGTTTCCTTTGGCTAAAAAAAAGCAAAAACACACCACTGGTGTTAACACAATGCTGGTAGTGCAAGTCATTGATGCCAACTGTAGAGCCTCCTATACTCATTGTTTCAGCTACCAAGTTGATAGATGAAATAATAGCCTTGTCCAGTGTAAACAGTGGGGTACCCTGCAAAGGTTGCTGTACTCCAACTCCCATAAGCCCAGCTAACATGGCCAGTAGTCAAGGAGGGTAGGAGTTGTAGTCCAGGAACATTGGCTACCATGGCTTTGAGAGTTGCCATCCAAGGTTGGTGCCCTAGATAGTTGCCTGGGTTGCCTGCTTCTAAATCAACTGTGTTGAAGAAAGAATATATGCAGTTTTTAATGTCTGTGTGACAAGCTACATAGGCCAAAATTCTTCATTCCGCACTATGTTATATACAGTTTGCATCCAGTCACACTATCAGGTTTGTCTTTCGGGTTTAGTTTGAATTGTGTAGAGATGAAAAGTTGTGTGGGTTCATTTTATGTGTCACTATTCCAGCCTTCACCTCAAGTGCTCTAAGTTTTAAATAATGTTGGTTTCTTTTATTTATTTATTTTTTAAAAAACTCTTTCAATAATTTTTAATGCTACTACAACCAACCCCCTCTGGATCTTTTTCCAGATCCAGTTTGTTTAAGGTTCAGACAACTCAGCCAGTTGTTTGCTTTGCCTTTCACTTCTCAAGAATATTTTAGTAACCCCCCATGGCAATGCTGAGTCAATAACATTTAAAGTTCAAGCTAAACCTTTCTCATTTTGCTTTTTCCTGGTAGTCTTTGTGTAGTAGAAGCCTCTGTAAATCTAATGTCACACGTTTCTTGCTGATGGAGTGCCTATTATGCTTCTGTAAGACTGCTGGAGTAACATTTAAGTTTCTCGTGATCTCACAGTGCCTGCCTAAAAGGTCATAATATCTCTGTTGATCACCGTTCTTCTCCAGATCTCCACACCATGTCCTAGAACAATAGTCTTCACTCTTTTTGGATCTGGGACTGTCCTTTAGCCCAAATATTCATTTAGGGACGCATTTGCTTCATGGTGTTGCTGCTGTTGCAACTCACTTAGCACAAGCTGCAAGTCATCACTTCAAGATTGAAGTCCTACATAACCAAAGGCAAGTTTTTCCATCCCAGTTCCTACAGGTTCCATGGTGCTCATAGAGACCTTCATTAGTGCCTCTAGACAGGTGCTTAGACTCTGAGCTTTTAAAAAAAAGTCTCTAGCCTTCCTAGAAATAAAGTTATGAAGCAAAAAGTGCAGTCACCCTTCTAAGTTTTTTTTGTGTATGAAATGCATACTTTTCAATGCAATTGAGACCCCTGTCTTGTTGCCTGATGCTTTCTTACCTCTTTATAGCAACCAGCATGCATGCTTCATTAATGATTCCTGCTCTACAGAATCATGAAGAAAACCCAAATGCAGCACAGTCATACCTCCATGAACGTCTGCCCCCTCAATCGTCCATTTCGGCAGACATCCGTGGCAAACCCAGAAGTACTGGAACGGGTTACTTCTGGGTTTGCCGCTTTGCGCATGCACAGAAGAGCAAAACTGCTTCACGTGCACGCGCAGAGCGACGCTCTGTTGAGCATCTCTTTCGTCGAGCGTCCAGGGCTCCGGAACGGATCCCGGACGCTCGACAAGGTACCACTGTAAGTGTTTGCACTCTCCCTTTCTCTGAGGTCCAAATTGATTACTTTTTCAATCCATCTAATCTTTCAGGGCAATCATCTCCATAAAACAGGCCTGATCCTGTAACTGAATACTGGCAAAATCACAGGACATCTGCCTTCCTTGGTGTCTTCAGAGTAGTGTGCTTAATATGACCTGAAACCGTAGTATCACAACTATTCTGAAACACAAATAGAGAGTTATATTATGTTGCAACATATTTTATAGAAATAGAAAAAAGACTCAATATATGCTCCTCCTGAATATCATTAGTATTCCATTCAAATAACAGCAGTCAGACTTTCATTAATGTTTTGGGATTGCTTAAATCCAGTGTAAAGCAAGAGAATTGCTGAATGTGCAGACTTCTGAAGCTGCCATTGTTAGTTACCAAATTATCTTCTGTGGTGCGAAGGTGGCTGTCAAAAGTGAACAGAGAATTTTCTGGAGTCTGTATGAAAACAGCATTGTCCCACAAAGTAGAATACACACCGATTGTCTATCAGGACCAATATGAACTTCATGAAAGAGCTCTATACAGCAGCCAATAGTAACCATCTCTATAATGCTGTTCCTACCATTTTTTGGGGAGGGGACCCACAAATTTGCCACACACACCCTCCCCTGAAAGAGGAGGAAAGGTGGTCTATTGCTAGGGGAGAATGTAATGGCCTGATGGGTGATTTTATCCAATGGGGAGAAGTGGTGACAGGCTATTTGGTGTGTGTGTGTTTTGTGCTGCTTTTTGTTTTGTTTTTTCTTTCTTTTGTTTTTATTGGGGGCGTGCAATTTCGTTGCACTTGTATAGTGTTGTGCTTGTACTTGTGCAATGACAATAAATTATCTTATCTTATCATCTTATCTTATCTTATTTAAGCTTGCTCCACACTATTCCCTTTTCAGAGAATGCAGTTTTCCCTGTTTCCAGCACCAGTTTATTTCCTGGCTCAGGGCACATGAGTCAGCTTTCCTGTTCTATATTAAAACTGCATATATAAGCTTCTGAACAACAAACTCACAGAAGCAAGAAAAGTACAAATCCCATGTTGACCAAACCATGTTAACACAGTTCAAAGGCTGAGGGAAGCATCAATCCTGTCAGGACATACTTCTAAGTTCAGTGGTTTCCTAGGAAATGTTCTTAGTTCTCAGAACATTCTTAGTTTCTCCACCCCTAACCAGGCCAGTCATGTTTCTAGAATCCATAGAAGAAACTGTCTCTCAAATCTAAAGCAAACTTTGATATGGCTGGCAATAGATCCTTAGTGCTTGGCAGAAACTTTCTACCTCCTTTCCCCCAAACATGCCCATGTTTGTCTGCCAAGTGAAGATAACAATTCATGCAGTTGATGAAGTGGACTCTGGTCCTGAAAAGCTGATGCCATAATAAGATGCTGCAACATCTTTGGTTTTTGCTACAACCGACTAACTCTGGAAACATCTTAACAAACAAGATTAGGGATATCTGAATATATGACAAAAGCAAGAAATATCTAGGTATAAGCTCCACTTTTCTCATATACATGCTTCTTTTTATGTTTCCATTTTTGAAAGGGCAGCATGCTCTTGGCTGCTGTGCAGCTATCACCGTTAAAGTGAGCAGGCTCACAGGACCCAAATCAATGGCTTGAAGTTACAAGAAAAGAGTTTCCGACTAAACATCAGGAAGAACTTTCTGACAGTAAGAGCTGTTCGACAGTGGAACAGACTCCCACGAGAGGTGGTGGACTCTCCTTCCTTGGAGGTTTTTCAGCAGAGGTTGGAGGACCATCTGTCATGGATGCTTTAGCTGAGATTCCTGCATTGCAGGGGGTTGGACTAGATTTCTATGATTCTATGACTCTGTGTTTCAAAGATCAACAGTGGGAGAAGATTACAGTAGTGGAACAGATGTAAAGGTAATGAGGAGAAAAGAATTGGGAGAGAGCAGGGAGAGAAGTAAAGGATTGTGGAAGATAAGGCTACCAATGGCTTCTAGCCTTGATAGAAATATTTAATCTTCATTGATGGAGGTAGTATGCCCATGCATGCTAATTTATGAGAATCACAAGTGGGGAGAGTACTATTCATTCTTGCCCTGCTTGTGGGCTTCCCATAGGCGTCTAGTTGACCACTGCTGTGCCTCTGGTTCGATCCAGCAGGGACTTCTTATGTTATTTGGGTCCGTACACAAGAAAATAAATCAGATCATTAGGGCTGTTTTGTAAACAGCTTTGTGGGTATGGATCCAAGATCTGAATCACAATCCTTTCTGGACAAGCTTCAGTTTTCAACCAAATCAACCTGAACAGCTCTTGAGGAAGAGGAATGGAGGTGCTGCATAGTGGCTAATTAGTAGGGGGATGTGCATCAAATAGCAGGGGAACTGGTGCCTATTTCTGAAGCAAAATGTATGTCATTTTCAGAGGCAAAATGCAGAAAACAATTAGATAGTTGTAGGCGAGTTGAAGAAGTAGGCTGTCCGTATGAGATAAACTTTTTCTTTAGGCAAAATACAATAATCTAAGGGGAATAAAAGAACAACACACCATTAGAAAGAAACTCAAGCAAAGTTGCAGAAGGGAAATACCTCAGCTGAAAAAATCTATTAAATCAGTCCTCTTTTTCTATAGCAGCTCTGACAAGGCTAAATCCCATGCACAGCTTATAAGTAAAAGCAAGGATTCTAAAAGCTTTGTTTTGTGCACCAAAGCTGCACCATAAGGATTTCCCTTGAAATGAAATGTGAGTTATTCACATCCCTAGTAGACTGTTAGATATAAGAAAAATTGTTTACTTTTAGTAATTTTTAAATTACATTTCCCCTGCCCCCACTCTTTCCTCTGGCTGACACGGAGAGTCAAAGTATTTTCTCTGCCCTCCTCAACAACCCTGAGGTAGCATAGACTGAGCAATAATGACTGGCCAGAGATTGCCCAATGAGCTTTGTTGCTGAAAGGTGAGTTGAATCCTGGTTCTGTTCACTGATACACCCTATTGGCTGTCAATGTAATGAGATAGGACATAGATACATTGATTCTCCTTACAGTCTACATTAGAGCAAATATATATTGACATTTTGCTCATATTTTTCTTATATCTATGGGTTGTTCACTAGAAGGCTACTCTGTCAGTGGCATAGTGTGGGGAGGGCCATAGGGTCGGTTGCCCTGGGGCATATAAGTGTTAAGGGCGTAAAATTTCAACACCTGGTGCTGCCTCAATACAGCTGTGTGCTTCGGTTACTGGGCTCCGTTGAAAACATCTTCTCCATAGGAACCAGGAAGTGACCTCTCAAGACAATGGAACAACTCTTCTTTTCTTATCTCTGCTCTTGCAATCTCCTGGGTGATGCAGATGCCATTAGGCAGTTGAATGCACATGCAGACTCTGTCCATTTCTCTCCTTCCCATCCCTGCTCCTCTGCGCAGCCCCGAGTTTTGGCAATCCATGCTACGCCACTGTATTCTGTGATACAATATTTAGCAACACTCCACAAAAGAGAATTGGTCAATTATTCAGTAGACTGAAGGAGACCCAAGTTGTCAAAGCTCAGTATAGCATCCATCTATTAACTGATTGATGGAGATAATGGCATGTCAGAAGTTATTAATATTAAACAGTATATATTTTAGTGAGGTGTGAGGTTTGGCATAAAGCTTTCCGGAAGGTGGTAAAGCTCTATTTTCTTTCTTTTTGTTAAAGATCATGGTACTGTACTTAGAACAATAATACAACATCGCTCAAAAATTAGTAAGGTTTCTGACAGCATCTTATGTAGCAATTGTCAGCTGTAAAGCAGGAATTGGGAATCTGTGACGCGGCAAGTGTTGTTGGACTGCAACTCTCATTATCCATGACCACTGTCCTTGCTGTTTGGGACTGACAGGACTTCTCCAGCTCTGCTGTACAGAAATATGAAGAGAAATTGTGCCATGAATCAGAAGGCTCTTCACACTCCAAGATGGTGGAACTTAGGCTGATTTTCATATCCCATATGCAGTGGGAGTGGAAGTCAACATGTCAAAGCAGTTGTGTTCGGTGGGTTGCAGTGTGGTTTGTTTGTTTGTTTGTTTGTTTGTTTGTATGTATGTGTAAAGCAGGATGGGGTTACTGAGTCAAATTAGCCATATAGACATTTTATTTCTTTTGTCAAAATTATCTTAATTGTTCTACAGTTATTTATTTAATATAGTTAGTTACCTTATCATTAAATTTCAGTAGTGACGAAGTCTTGCGGAACATATAATATTCATTAGGATGAATCAGCATCCATTTATTTATGAAAACTAATTTTTGTTTACATAATTAATTAATAAATAACATTGATTTATTTATATCCCACCTTTCCTGCAAGGGTTACAAGGTGGCATACATAGTTCTCCTTTAAATTTTATCCTCACAACAACCTTGTGAGGTAGGTTAAGCTAAGAGACAGTGATTGGCCCAAGGTCACCCAGGTCTTAGTCCAACACTTTAACCACAACACCACACTAAGTAATTACTAAATAATGATAATAGTGGATAATTTGCATTGGAAAAGGAGCTGAGAAAACACTAAACACAGTGTGTGTGTGTGTGTGTGTGTGTGTGTGTGAGAGAGAGAGAGAGAGAGAGAGAGAACTAATATCTTACCGTCATCCACAAATTGAAATTTTTTAAGCCCTCCAAAGTCACCCTAAAAGCATGAGTAGACTGCTGGCTTTATTCCAGAAAGAAATTATTTCAACACCTGTGAAAGGGAAAGGAGCAAAGTTGCTTATTTTTCTCCAGAATTAATCAAGTGCTCCCAGGTCTGAAAGAAAAGGCTGTTTTGAACTGGCTAAGCAACCCAAGGATTAGCCACACTGAAGTCTTTAAGCCAAGATGTGTATCATACAAAGTCCATTTTACCTTGACTTGTCTTTGGAAAGATTCTGAGGCATTGATGCTATTTTAGTTAAATCCATTCACATCAAATTAAAAGTACCCTATCAGAACACGATTATTCCTCATTTTCACAGCTCCTTCTGATGTTAATGAGATTTACCATATGGTCTGTGAATACAGAATGTAAATAAGCTTCTTTTTCTCCGCTGAATTCCTTGAGCCTTGAGGGAGCACTCAAAGCTTTCCAAAGCATGTGGAGAACAAATCCTGAACTAGTTCTTCTACACTTTATACAGAGGCAGCAATACTAACACCACTATTAGAGGTCATTGGATGGAAAGTCTGCAGTATCCCAGTTAACTTCTATTCTTGCTAGGTTTATTCTTTGTGGGATGTGTTATATCAGTACAGTCAATTACACCATGCTTTACTTCCTAGAGTGGACAGAGACAGGAGGATATGTAACTTCCTGTTCCTCTTGTAAATGACTCAGCAGGTCACACAGCCATTTTGTCTTCCGTTCGATTTCAGCTCTGTTCGATTCAGTTCAGTTAGGTCTCTGGCTCTCAGCCAGCAGCACTTAGGCCCATCCTCACAAAGGACGTGAGCTACGTTATATCTTTGTAACCTGAAGCTTAAAGCCTGACTTCTAGGATGTGTACTGTGAACAACTTGTGAGTAAACTTATTGTCGTGAGTCTTTATTGCAGGGGTCAACAAACTTTTTCAGCAGGGGGCTGGTCCATGGTCCCTCAGACCTTGTGGGGGGCTGGACTATATGTTGCCATGATTATGACCCACATTTTTGGCAAAAACCCTTATTGGGACCAACCCCAACGTTGGCCAAATGTGATTTTTTTTTGGGGGGGTGGGGGGTTTCCCTCATACACCCACACTGCTTCCTTTGCATTTTATGCATTGACAGCTATTATTTCTCTCGTAAGGCGGGCTGAGGTAAGTGTGCCATTCCTGTCAGCCCTGGAGACAGGGCCGGCGCTTCCATTTAGGCGAACTAGGCAGCTGCCTAGAGCGCCGAAATGGAGGGGGCGCATAAACAGCCCCATGCCGGCAGTCGGGTGCTCCCGACCCAGACCGCGCGCGCCCTGCCGCTCTCCGCAGAAGGGGCGGATGCGGAGCAAGCGAGCGCCATCGGGAATGGAGGGGGTGCTGGCCAGCCTGCCCCTCGCCCCCCGCCACTGCCCGGTGCCGCCCCAACCAGCGGCGAAAATCGCGGCGGCGCGGGGCACCCGGTGGCAGGGGCGGGGCCACGTGACATCATTACGCATGACGTACGGTGCCCCGCCCCCTCACCTAGGGCGCGAAAAGCCCTAGCACCGGGCCTGCCTGGAGAGCATGTGAGCATGTGTGGGTGAAGCAAAAATGTTCTTTTCCCTGTGTGAGGGAAGACAAGGCGGCGGCTATTTACCTTTTCGTGACTCGCACCGTGTACCTAACGAGCGGCCTCCCCAGCAGAGCGCAGAACTGCTTCAGAGTGCAGCTGCCCAGGCTCTCCCCGCTTCCTCTGGCGGGGAGCACCGCCACCACAGACACTGGTGGGCATCGCTCCCAAGGCGCCTCTGAGCCCCTGCCACCGCAACTTCCCTTCCTGAGGTCAGTCGCCAGCTGTGGCTCCTTTTCCCTCTTCCTCACCCCCCACCTTGGAAGAAAAGATTGCTGCATGCGACGGACGGAGAAGGGGCTTGTCATAAGCAGCCACCCATCTCACTTTTGACCCCCCAAGCCTGGCTGAGTCGCAAAAACCATCGCACGCTCGCGCTATGCCAGATGCCTGGATTCCTGGACCGTCCGTGGGCTGGATCTAGAAGGCAATTGGGGACAGCAGGAGTAATCCATCTGGGCAAGCCACATTCTTCAGTACTGATTGGGCTGGTGGAAGACAGTATGGGGAAGGGGGCACAGAAGCTTTTACAGTCCTATGATACATTCACACAGTGCTTTTTTCTGGGGGGACGCAGGGGGACGCATACCCCTAAACCTTTTGTGAATCTTTGTACTTTTGTCCATTTACTGTATTTATTTTCCTTGATCGTAACTATAAAATAGTGATTTTCTTGAGTCAAAATGAGAATACCCCTAAACATTTTTTTTAAAGAAAAAAGCACTGCTTTCACATATGCAAGACCCACTCAGCAGCCTGCTGTGTCACTAGTAGACCAAAAGAGTTGTGGAAGATGTTTGCATATACTGTCTTACCTTGGATCTCAAATACCTCTGCTCCCGAACAAATCGGCTCCCGAATGATCGAAACCCGAAAGTGAGTGTTCCAGTTTTTGAACTATTTTTGGAAGCTGAACATCCGACAGGGCTTCCGATTGGCTGCAGGACCTTCCTACAGCCAATCAGAAGCCGTGCTTTGGTTTCTGAACATTTTGGAAGTCAAACGGACTTCTGGAACGGATTCCGTTCGACTTCCAAGGTACGACTGTACATAATTCTCCTCCAAAAGCTCTGCACAACCTAACAACTTCATTGGATGATTTGTTTCATTCTAATGGTGGTGGTAATAATAATAATAATAATAATAATAATAATAATAATAATAATAATAATATTCCGGCTTCATAGCCTGCCTGAATCCCTCTGCCCTGCCTGAATCTCCTTGCCACAATTTTGAGGAGTTTGAATAATTTCAGTATATAACAAGTACACAAATACATCCCTAACATTTATTCTTAGTAAAATACTAAAAAGACACAAGGATAAAATCATAGTACTCTTGCTATTAATATGCAGCAGAAGCAGAACAATCTTTGAACACTTTGGGCACTCATTATTTTGACAAAGACACTTGCTACATCCAGAAGTTCCATCTGCTTCCACATCTGGTGTGTGTGCATATCTTTCATGCAAATTATTTTTCAGAAATTACACCAGCCATGTGAAAACAGGATGCACAATAACTCATTTGTGTTTCCTTGCCTTGCCACTGGCTGCATCCAGGTAACATGCAAAGATGCTCAGATAACTGAACTCCAAACCAACTATCACTTGACCCGTTACTTATTAATAACGATAAGGTTCATTATGTTGCTTGCACTGTAGCTTGCATAGCCATTGTAACTTCTGTGCTGACAGCTGAAGACCACAAGACTTCAGCTTCACCAGTTAAATATGACAAGGGTGTGCAGTGGATTAGATCGAATCCTGAATCTTGAAGTGGGATACTTCAGAGGGGTCCTGGGTTTGTTTGAGGTAGTGATACAGTAAGGAGAAAAGTTAATCTCTTTTAGTTCCTCCCCCATCTCCAAAATCAAAGGCACCTAGCACAACACCCCTGGACCTATTTGCCTCCAGTTTGGCACCTAGGGAATCCTATCTCTTGCCTTCCATTTTCATAACAATTTCCCAGAAAACAACAGGGCAGCGAATAAGTCTAAAAGGTGCCCTTTCAGGAAAATCATTGCAGCTATCCTGATACTCAGCAGGATTCATCCTCTCAGGAGGATCAAACAAGCTTCCAATTTTCATCAAGTTCTGGCAAAAATAAAATAAGTGATGGATGGTTTGTAAAAAAACAAAATGTTACATTTAAAAGTGCACAGTGTTACGGACAAGAGTCTGGGGTGACTTGAGCCAATAATCACACCAGGGTGGAGAAGAATATATTGATTCAGACTGCAGTAAGAAGGTACAGGACAATGGATTCCAGAGCCTGTACACCTCATGGGTGCAGAGGATATGTTTTTATACATTTTGCTTACTTCAGGTCACCTGGAGGGTATACTATGTTACATGCTGATTGGCTATGAAGTGTTGACGTATACTGTGCCATAGAATCAAGGCACATTATTCAACTTTTTCTACTTGTTCTTCTGTTCTGTGGTGTCTTACTTCCTTATCTTCACCCTTGTTACAGGGGGTGTTCCGCTTGCTGTTCCTCAACAGTACATTCCAAAGGGAGGGGTAGTGATTATAAAAAGAAGAGCAAGCAATATATGGCACTCTTTCCTCAGGGTAGGGGCTGCTGCTGGCCTAAAATAGTGTTTGTCTGGTTCTGATACTCTACAACGGCACAAAAATCTTGGACCTATTTATCTGTAATTTGGCAGGCTATATGCAGGCTATTATGCCTGCAAATTTTATCCACTTCTGCCCAAAGGGCAAAATGTTATCACCAATTTTTTATTTCCCTGCAATAGTGAATGTAGAGGGCATGGAGCATTATTTTTGTGTGAACTAGATTAGTATTTGGAGCCCAGGTCCAATCAGAGTTCAAAGTACTTTGGACTAAAGCAGGCAGTCTACTGAAGTGCCAGATTGGGATACCAATATAATATTGTGGTTGATGCACACCTGTAATACTTGGGGAAAGTTTTCTGCTACTGAAAACAGCATGTGGAGCATAAGCTGTGCTTGCTTTGGGTTCTGTATTTTTTGAACAGATTTTATGGAGTTAAGAGTTTAAAACCAATGACTATATAGGTCAAAAGGTGGAGCCAAGGCAATCTATTAAAAGGATCAGAAGAGGAAAGGGTTTTTAAGGTCCAGATACTTGTTGGATCAGTGCTGTTTTAATATATATAAATGGGATTAGTTACATTGGACAAGAGGCCCAAAATTAAAATTAATGGGGATCAAACTTGGAAGAAAAGGGGAAGGGAAGAGTATGTCATGCATAAAATTATTTAAAATTGTTTAGCAACTTCTGAAACGAGATTGTAACTGAGCTGATAGCTAGAAGGCAAAAACACAAGGAGCATGATCCAGCAAATACATAAGGGTTCTTTCAATTTAAATGAAGAAGACTGTTTCATTCTGGGGTCATGATCCAAATTGTGGGTTCTGCAACAGCTTTTCATGAAATTAAAAGTTGTTGGGAGATCCAGTCATGGATGTCCTGCATAATATTAAGTTTGGCCACAACTTGCTTCCAAACACAGTGTAGAAGTGGAATATGAAATTTCCCTGCAGGCCTGCCAGTGAGCTGGTGAGAAATAATCTCTGTTACATATTGAGACTAGAAACATACATTTTAGGGCCCAAAATTAGAACAATGCTTTTATTTATAGAAGGGGACATTTGTGGCAAAACACACTTGAATGAGCTACGGTATCAAAGACAAGAAAAAAAGTAACTTTTGTAGAGGTTACGTCTTTTCTATTCTGGCTACAATTTTTGTCTTTGAATCTTTCAGCAATGTTTTCTTTTTGTGTGGTCCAGCTCCATTCGGTGCAAGGCTGGCCCAATACATTTTGGCCCCTGAGGCAGACACTAAAATGGTACCCTGCCTCCCCATCAAGAAAGGAGTGAGAGAAGATCAACACCAGGAACAAGCAGGTAAAAAAGATTAACCTGGTGATCTGCTGCCCTGGGGGATCCTCCTGCTGGGTGTGGTTGCCTCACCTGGCCTCAATGGTGGGCTGGTACTGAATAAAGATCAACATGGGGATCTGCTTTCCTAGGGGATCCTGACTCACCTGACCTCATGGGTGTCCAGCTCTGATTCAGTGTGTGAATAATAGAAAGCTGCCTAGAAATCTTCTGCATGTTGTCTTGAGTTCAGTGAAATAATACTAATAATTGGTAGTCAGTCTTACAGTATTCAGGCCATTCAGGCTGCTGTTGCTGCTCCGTGAGTGGAAGGACCGCTCCCTCCTCCAGCCAACTCCATTGGGCCTAGGGGGCGGGGCCTGCACTCACTGCCACAGCTTAAGAGGCTCCAGAGAGCCTTCCAGGACATTGCTGCTGTTGCCTGAAGGAGCGTCTTCACCCCCATCGTTCAGCCTGGACACTGAGATCCAGCGCCGAGTGCCTTCTGGCTGTTCCCTCATTGCGAGAAGTGAGGTTACAGGGAACCAGACAGAGGGCCTTCTTGGTGGTGGCGCCCGCCCTGTGGAACGCTCTTCCAGCAGAGGTCAAGGAAATAAGCGGCTATCCTATTTTTAGAAGACATCTGAAGGCAGCCCTATTCAGGGAAGTTTTTAATATTTAATGCTGTATTGTTTTTAACAATCGATTGGGAGCCGCCCAGAGTGGCTGGGGAAACTCAGCCAGATGGGCGGGGTACAAATAATAAATTATATTATTATTATTATTATGGGTCTGTGGCTTAGTTGGACATCACCTGATATAAACTACTGGTATTTTTACAGTATGGATTTTGTTTTGTGCAAGGGCTTTGTTCACTCTCTCTTTTTCTTCTTTTCTTCCTGCTTGAAACAGCCAATTTTCCTGTCCAGCCTCTAATTTTGTTCTTTTCCCAGAGTTTATCGCTTACCTGGTCATCTGCACGATTTCATATGGATGGCACTGTGACAGCACATTTTTATCACAACTCTCACGTAACACCCGTTGCATCTTGCAAGTGATAGTGATGGTCCTGCTCTGCTACCTATTTTGTCTCTCTTACTCTTGCCATGCCAGATTAATGCTTCAAAACTTCAGGAGGATTTAACTCCCCTGAGGCACACCAAAGCAGGACTAACACTTTAACCTGAAGATCATGTCTGTTGCATTTTGTGTGCCTATCTGTCAATTACTTTTATATGCTATGACTAGCTGTGTGTTGGTATAGCTATGACATGAAACCAGTTTGCTGAATAACTGCCATTCACAGCATATTGGAGCAGAACGGACAAGAATTTTCAATTTACTCTGAGGATAGAATTGCTTGAGGTTTTTTTTGTGTGTGTGTGTAGTAAGCTATTTACCTCTGCAGAGCAGAACTATTCATGGGTATATTGAAATGCACTCTTCTCTGTGGAAGTAACGGGGTGGGTGGGTGGCAGGCAATATTCATGAATTTGATCTATCATGGTTGGATAATAAAACCAAGAATTATGAGATAAACCTTGGTAGGTTAATAAAACCAACTAATCCCTGAGATTGCTTTAATTTTAATGGCTTTGGTTCATGACTGATGCTCGATTACTTCCCAAGATGCCACCAAATTCATATTTCCAGGTTTGAGTTTATAAAGCTTACCTCATGGAAGAAGCTTATCATCTGAGTCAGAGAATCTTCCAACCAATTAGTCAGTTTTCCGTCCTATTCACCAAATCTCTTTCCTACCCTTCCCACTTCCTGGACCGGACTGGTGACACTGTCACATCATCAGTGATGGTGCCAAGTTAGCTGTCAGGAGACTGAACGGAAGTATATAAGTGTAAATGATATAAAATATCACCCAATATTTCGCAATGCTTCTAGGAAATAATCTGGCTAAGATGGAGGCTCTGCAGATAATGTTTTGCACATCTGTGACTTAAACAGAAAGCCTGGTAGTGTTGCAGAAAGCTCCTTTCCTTCAATATCACTGTTACCTTGACCTGCTTTATATGTTTTGCAACTCCTTCAACAAGACAAATGTGATCTTGAAATAATTTTTCTTCATCACAAGGGATACAGAAAACTTTACACCTTTGGTAAACAGAAAATGCCAAACTTCCTCAGGCACCGTATTCTTCATGTAATAAATGTAATGTAATAAATGAATACAAATATTTACTCCATTTTACAATCCAAGGATTCTGACCACTCTTTTCATGTCTTACACACACGCAAGACATAAACACACATTTTAGAAAGCAATTTACCTTATCCTGAAGGTAAAATCGTATTTACGTCTATAATTTTGGTTTCGGGCAAAAGTGAAATAGCTTCTTGGATGCCAGTATTAACAAATAAGGCATTTGCTGATATGAAACTATCATCTTCTCAGCACACAGTGTGGTGTAGTGGTTAAGAGCGGTAGGCTCATAATCTGGTGAACCGGGTTCGCTTCCCCGCTCCTCCACATGCTGCTGCTGGGTGACCTTGGGCTAGTCACACTTCTTTGAAGTCTCTCAGCCCCACTCACCTCACAGAGTGTTTGTTGTGGGGGAGGAAGGGAAAAGAGAATGTTAACCGCTTTGAGACTCCTTCGGGTAGTGATAAAGCGGGATATCAAATCCAAACTTTTCTTCTAAGTTGTACGTACCATTTCCTTAAAAATATGTGTCATTATGCTTGTTCAGTGATTATCTAATGCATGGAATAAAATATGCTTTTTAGAAAAAAGCAAGAAAATGAATTGCCAGGATGGGTGTGGGGACCCCCTGGCTTTGTCAGCAGCCTGCCTCATCTCTGCCTCTTGGCCCCCCCTCCTCTCCTGCTTCAGCTTCTGCCTCTGATTCTGGACTGCTCTCTGCCACAGCCTCTTCCTGCTCACTAAACCCTGTTGCCTCTTCAGCTTCTGACCCACCTCCTCTCACTCTGCTCCCTCTTCTCTCTCATCGTCATCCCAACACTTATCCCCTAGCTGTGAGTCAGGTCCCCTGGGGGTTCCCTTGGGGGTTCCCCAGCTGGTGCCCCCTACCACTCCTCTGCATCCAGGCAGTTCATGGCATAACTTCTTCTTCTTCTTCTTCTTCTTTAGTCGTTTAGTCGTGTCCGACTCTTCGTGACCCCATGGACCAGAGCACGCCAGGCACTCCTGTCTTCCACTGCCTCCCGCAGTTTGGTCAGCTTCGAGAACACTGTCCAACCATCTCGTCCTCTGTCGTCCCCTTCTCCTAGTGCCCTCCATCTTTCCCAACATCAGGGTCTTTTCCAGGGAGTCTTCTGTTCTCATGAGGTGGCCAAAGTATCGGAGCCTCAGCTTCAGGATCTGTCCTTCCAGTGAGCACTCAGGGCTGATTTCCTCCAGAATGGATAGGTTTGATCTTCTTGCAGTTCATGGGACTCTCAAGAGTCTCCTCCAGCACCATAATTCAAAAGCATCAATTCTTCGGCGATCAGCCTTCTTTATGGTCCAGCTCTCACTTCCATGCATCACTACTGGGAAAACTATAGCTTTAACTATATGGACCTTTGTTGGCAAGGTCATGTCTCTGCTTTTTAAGATGCTGTCTAGTTTGTCATTGGTTTTCTCCCAAGAAGCTGGCGTCTTTTAATTTCATGACTGCTGTCACCATCTGCAGTGACTTAACTAATTGCAATTCATGCCATCTAAAGCTATGGAGATCTACTGAGAAGTAAAGGAAGATCTCTTGACCCCTTAATGGTGCACATTTTACACACACTTACCTGGGGGAATAAGTTCCATTTGACTCAATGGGACCTCTGATTAGACATACATAGGGACTCCCCCCCTCCATTTGTGAGATGATGTTATACTGTACTATCATGTACACATATGAATGTTAACATTTTTGTTATTAGAAATGTAACTCTCAATGTTTCCTAGTCCAAACAAAGTCTCACACCCAGGAGGACAATCTGATTGGTATATTTCTCTATGGCTGTTATTACTCATTTTTAATTAATTTAATATGTCATTATAGCTTAGGTCCTTTACCTTAAGGGACGCGGGTGGCACTGTGGTCTAAACCACTGAGCCTCTTGGGCTTGCTGATTGGAAGGCTGGCAGTTTGGGGGTTAGCTCCCTTGCTCTGCCCCAGCTTCTGCCAAGCTAGCAGTTCTAAAGCACACTGGTGCATGCTGATAAATATGTACTGCTGTGGTGGGAAGGTAAACGGCGTTTTCGTGTGCTCTGATTTCCATCACAGTGTTTCGTTGCGCCAGAAGCAGTTTAGTCATGCTGGCCACATGACCTGAAAAGCTGTCTGGGGACAAACACCGGCTCCCTCGGCCTGAAAGCAAGATGAGTGCCGCACCCCATAGTCGCGTTTGACTGGACATGTACACCTGAACATTCAAACAAAATAAAATAAAAATTAGTTGTTCCTTACATGTTGTATTATCCATATGAACAGGATGCTACCAATAAATATTTTCAGCTCTGAAGTTTACCCCCCACCCCTCCCCAACATCCTGTACTTAGGCTGTGGTCACAGTGAGCAATGCTGGAAAAACAGTGTCAAACAGTTTATGATAATGTCTGATTGTGACAATACCAACAATGTGTTTGGTCAACACACACACACACACACACAAATATCCTTGCATGCTGGGCTGTGTGTGAGTAGGAATTGAGGCTAAAGGGTGCTAATAATTCCTTGTTCTCAGAAGCGGGTAATATTTATAATACTGTTTGTCATCTTGAGATCAGGATTAATAGGATGCTGTGTCTTCAAACCTTGCTGGTTGATAAAGATAAATTGCTTCAGATTAGTGCCACCTCATCTAAACCAAATAGTGGCCCTTTACCAAAATGTACACAAACAGAAACATAGCTTGAATGGAAAGCAGGCTCTCAAAAGTAATTTGGAAATGTACCAACCCATGAACCATATATGATTGATCCTTGGGAGCTTGACAAGTCAAGGGCAAATTGGAAGCATAGGGAGTGAGAGAGTGAAAAGGAAAGAAATTTTGTTGATCTACATTTCTACTACAAATTTCAGTATGTTGCTAAGTTAAACTGAGGTATAGAGGCTAAAATGTAGGCCAGCAATTCAACCTTTATCTGCTTGGTGGTCAATCGTTTAATTTCCACATTTCAGTATTGTCATATGTTCAGTTATTTATCTGCGCAACGAAGGTGTGAGAAAGCCACAATGTGGGATCCCTAAAAGGAAATGTCAAAATCTACTTTTCAAAACAATAATTAATTGTACACATTGTTAAACAGCATGTTGGAAACTGATCTGGATGATTCATTAGAAAGAAATGACTCTGATTGTCCAGATGTAACATTAAAACCTGGTAAAGCGTGTCCTCCCTAAAAGAGGGCACATGTTGCGGTGAGACCTGGAGACTGACCTCCTGGTTGTGAGTGGGTATTGTATATTGGTCAGCCACAACACCCAATTGGTAGGTCCCTCGTTGCTGGGTGCAATCTGGCCAATGGGGTGCAGTTTAAACGGGCCGAGGGACCTATATATACCTATGCACGTGACCCAGAGCTTCCTCTTTCGGCTCGTGCATCGGAAGGGCCGCCCACCTCTCCCTATATTTAGGGCATTTTGCGCTTGACCTTGCTATGACGCCGTGTGTCATCTGTCGTTGGGACAGGGTCACGGCAGGAATTTTCCCCACTTGGCTGTTGTCATTTGGGTTTCGCCTGGCTCATAGAAAATCATCACAACTTGTAAGGTTGCGGATAGGCACTGGTTCAGGTGATAGGGATTGGAGAACGGTCTCGCCATCCCTATGTGAAGGGTACAGTGGTACCTTGGGTTAAGAACTTAATTCGTTCCGCAGGTCCGTTCTTAACCTGAAACTGTTCTTAACCTGAGGTACCACTTTAGCTAATTGGGCCTCCTGCCGCTGCTGCCACCGCCATGCGATTTCTGTTCTCATCCTGAAGCAAAGTTATTAACCCGAGGTACTATTTCTGGGTTAGCGGAGTCTGTAACCTGAAGCATCTGTAAGCCGAGGTACCACTGTATTCTGTTAAAGGAATCCAGGGACTCAACTTGGTTTGGTCAACCCCCTAGAGGGGGTTGTGCCCGTGCCTGAGTCCAGGGGAGCATCTGGGGAGTGGACATAGTCTGTTCCTGGCTTTCCACTTACCTCAGGTATTCACCCTTGGCTGACCTATGATAGAGCTCTGGGTCAGCGCTGCCTGCAAGGGTGCAGGGCGCTAGTCGAACCAGAGCCTATGCAACCACTCACTTTCTGTAATCAATAAAGTTGTGTCCTAAATTCTGCCAAAAACCAAAACTAAAATTTGAGTCAAATGTGTGATTATTTGGGGGGGGGGGGTCTGTGGGTCTGAACACGCAGCTAGAACGCCAAGGAAATGCTGAGTCATCCATTGTTCCATATGGGTTGCCGCAACCATGTTTTCTGATACAACTACATATTTTGCAATCTAAGGATAGGATAGACTGGACAAATTACTGAATTTGGAGGTCTCTTAATGGAGAAAAAAATCTCTCTCTCTCTCTCTCTCTCTCTCTCTCTCTCTGTGTGTGTGTGTGTGTGTGTGTGTGTGTATGTATGTGTATGTAAGCCCTTTACCAAAATGTAATAAGCCATAGTTTTAATTGTTAGTAAAGGCAATGCTTTGGGATCTGTAGCCTTCTTCAGTTTCAATAGTGGAGGCAGAGAGGCTGTGAAAGATTTCAGATTAACAGCTTGAATGAATAATTTGCAATGAATAATTTACCAGACATATTTTAACTTTGCATTCTGTTTACGGAGAGTCTGTAAGCAGACTGCACCTTTCTTAAATGTATTCATCTAAAAATCACTACACAAATGTTAATTGTAAATGGCATAGGCTACTTTAATTTTTTTTAACGTTGACTTTAAAATGACTATTTTATGAACACTTGTGTTTTAGTATTCACTTAAATTCTGTTCTAATAGAACGAGACCTTTTGGATGAGTCTCAGGAGCCTTATGGCAACTACCTCTGGGAGCAATTCACAAGAATTCTGCATGAGTTGTTTCTATTAAATGGCTTTAGACAATTGGTGATGACTTTTTGTTCTGATTAGCTTTTAAAGCATAAGGGTCTAATGCACTGCTGCTGATTCTGACTTTTATTGCCGAGTGTTTGCTTTGATTATTTTAGACTGCAATCCTAGATCAATTTACCTGGGAACTCATTTACTTTTGAGTAGCCACATGTAGGCTCTGTTGATGCCTTATCTTGTATTTTGGATTCTTTATTGGTAACTATTGGTTGTTTTTAATTTTGCTTTTATTTTGTGATATGACAATTTTTACCATGTATTTCTAAGCTACTTTTGATACTTTCTGTAGAAAAGTAGGGTAAACTTAACTAAACAGTGGGAGTGACAACTTTGCGCCGAAGTCAATTTTGCATATAGGATGCAAAGTCAGTGCTAATTAACAATACTGTAAAGAGCAACAGACACATATACAAGACCAATCTAAGACCAATCCACAGGAAGGATATAACTGGTCATAAGCCAATGGGCATTATGGAAAAGGTTCATCTTTCTCTGATGGCTCCCTTCTTGATTATTTGGGCTGCTAAACGTTGGATCTTCCTGGACATTACTAGGATTTCAAAGGTGGAATTGATGTCAACAGCTTTTGGGGTGTCCTGGCTTTTATTTTTTTTTGAAATATGGCAACCCTATACAAGCTTATGTGGTTTAAAAACAACTCTTGTTCTTGGGTGAAACCCACCAAAAAATTCCAGGTGCATTTTATCTCTGCCTTTAACCTTGTTATTGGGTTGCTATTCTATTATGTTTGATGGCTTGCGAGCCACTTTGAGAATATTTTACTGAAGAGTGGTATATATAATAAATCAGTAAAAGAAAATTGGGCATGACTTGCCCTGCCAAAGGTTACTATCATAAATTGCTTCTCTGTTAAATATATTAGATATCCTGGGCCAATGAAATCCTACTTGCCACTGAAGCTATGAGACAACATGTTCTGGAAGTCATCCATTGTCAAGTCACACATCTCAAAGTCAGAGTGAGACATGCTGTAAAGACTACGCGACAAGGAGGGGAAAGTACTGGAATAAAAACCTCAGGTACTGAGATAACCTATGAATTCTAAATCACAGATTCACTTGCTGATCCCTCATGAAAAGTCAGTTTGGCATATGACATACTTAATAGCCATTATGTTCATTTCCTCTCTGTGTTGTGTAAAATTGAGAGAGGAAAATATTAGCCATGGAGTTGCTACTTAATTGTTAGGAGATGCAAAACTAAATTGTACCTTCAGAACTGTGAGCGTTAGAATAGTTCAGCCACAAAGAGCAGTTGCTGAATGAGCCGATCCAAGTAATGGAAGGTTAAGTTTTAGAGGGAATGTATAATCTAACATACGTTCATCAGGAAATGGAGTTAGCTCTTTAACACAATTCGGCCCATTCTATCGTTTTCACTGGGATTAAGTTTTTGACACACACTTACTACATTATGCCCCACATTTTATAACCTATTTCTCACCAGAGGGGCAAACTGTACCACCTTGACAACAGGCGGGGGCTTGTGTTACCGAATACTCCTCCATAATTTCCCCCTGTATGTGGAAAGCTAGCGTGCCAGGGAGAAAGGCTATGTTGTAGCCTTTCTGTACAATACAGTTTTTTATATGAAGGAATATTTAATCATGTGAGCCTATACCTGTATCTTGAAATGGTACAACCTAAATTCTAATTTCCTACATCAGTGAGAATGAAGGCCTCTATTATTATTTGGGGTTATCACATGTACCCTCCAAGACCTTCCCCAGTGCCTACAGGGTCCCCCAATCTGAAATAAGACTTGAAAGAAGCATTCTATTGTAGCTATTAGTACAGGTTATGCATTGTGTAAGTTGAAGGAATGGAGCAGAAATTTGATTGTTTGCATTTAAAGCAAAATCTATGGGATTCACACTTCCCAACGCAATATGACAACCGAAACACAACCATCCTGCAAAGTTTGTACTTTTCCGAGTTTTTCAATGTAGTTTCCCAAACAAACAATGTTTGCAAATGTGCATATATTAAGGGAAAGTGTGCATAAAAATGAAAGCATTTATGAACATAAAATACAACATGAATTATAATAGGAGTAATTGCATACAAAAAAATGTTTCCGTTAGTCCAAACTGCACACAAGAATGAGTTCATTAGGAAAAAAATTGATTGAAGTGATGAAGAATTTTTATGAGGAGTTATATCTCTCTCTCCACAAATTGCTGCAGAAATGTGGAGAACAGAATTTAAGATTAGAAAAATGAGAAGCCAAGAAAACTGAAATTGGCAGCTCTATCTCGAGCAAGCAATGCCCACGGCAGTTTTTCTTGTTTGCAAATGTGCCCCCAGGCAGAAAGATATTGGTGACCCCTGCTGTATGTAGTGGATTTCCAAGCAGTCATCAGTTGATAATACCATGCTAGTGCTGACCAAAGCTGGCTACGGCTTGCTGATCTAGTAGGAAAAGGCTTACGATCAGATTTCTTAATCCCTTTAAGACTCTGTGGCCCTGAACTTTTGCTGTCGTATTTTGGTAATAGAACTGTAGCTCTATCAGCACATGAAGATTGATGAAGAGTGCATGTGAAAGCTGGATCCTACAGAACATTAATGATATATCAATACATCCAATTTAATGAAAATTAAAAGCAGGATATTTGTTGCCTTTAGGCAAAAGCTGCACTTCATTGCAAATTCAATTTCATTCCTGGTATTTCAATGCACCTGTGAATTTTGCAGAGCTAATGGCCTGGCGTTTGTTCAGGCGGCACTCACCCAGGTAATTATCACTTTGTCACTGCCAGGACTTCACCTAGCAGTCTGAAAAAGCACCTTGGAAATACTCCAATGGAGACCCGAGAAGCAGCATCATTACTTCTCCCTTCCTCGCCCCTAAGAGGTAAGAGCAGCTGCCAGATACAACTACAGTGGTATCTTGGTTCTCAAATGCCTTGGTACTCAAACAACTTGCAAACCAATCACTGAAAACCCGGAAGTTAAGCGTTCTGGTTTGTGAACCTTTTTTGGAGGCTGAACGTGCTTCATTTTGAGTGTTATGCTTCCTATTTGAGCGCCACACTTCCGCTTTGAGTGTTACACTGAGGCCTGTCTGTTTTTGCTATTTAATTTGCATTTTTGTTTTTGCAGGTCTTTATTTTGTTTTTGTGACTGTGTGGAACCCAGTTCAGCTCCTGATTGAGTGATGGTGTGACTGCAGTACATTGTTTAGTGCTTTCATTTTATGGCTCAATGGTCTTGTTAGATAGTAAAATTCATGTTAAATTGCTGTTTTAAGGGTTGTTTTTAAAAGTCTGGAATGGATTAATCCATTTTTGCATTACTTTCTATGGGAAAATGTGCCTTGGTTTTGGAATGCTTTGGTTTTGGGATAGACGTCCAGAACGGGTTAAGTTTGAGAACCAAGGTACCACTGTATAGAACAAGTAGGCCTATTCACAGTATGCATTTTCAAGGGTGGAGAGCCTCAGGTCCAGGGATCAAATGTGGCCCTCTGGGCCTTCTGTCTGGACCCTGGGACTCCCACCGAGGCCACACACCTCACTGGCTTTGCTTCACACACCCTCCTGGAGTGCTTTTGCCTGGCTAGTATGTGTCTTAGAACTCAGAAGGTGATTTATCTTTGCCTGGATGGAGAATAGAGAGGGGTGTTCAGGTGTGTGTAGAAACTATACCACTGTACAAAGGTATAATATACACAAGCCATAGGCAAACTCAGCCCTCCAGATGTTTTGGGACTACAACTCCCATCATCCCTAGCTAACAGGACCAGTGGTCAGGGGTGATGGGAGTTGTAGTCCCAAAACATCTGGAGGGCCGAGTTTGCCTATGCCTGATATACAGCTATTGATCTGCTGACCTTTGCCTCTTGACCCACCCATTACTGGCATGTGGCCCCTGGAAGGTTTCTAAGTAGGGAATGTGGCTCCCAGGTTGAAAATGGTTCCCATCAACGCATATAAACATTCAAAGTCGTGTGCAAGCAACCATTTGCTGTCATTGGCATCCATCTGTCTTGGGAGACAATGGAAGAGTGTGCCTTCGAGGGTAAAGCCAAACTGTTGGAGAGTTGCTGTGGCTGTGTAGAAACTGATATGGGAGAGACATGTTTTATTGCAGCTGGGGCAAATGAAAGCACCCGGTTGTTCTGCTACAGGTGCACCATGGTGTTCCTTCTCTCTGCGGTTTGCAAAGTAACATAAATAAGAATAAATAAGAATGGCCCCCTTGGCCCTATTTCACAGGTGGAGAAGCCAATATGTGCAGCAGTTACCCAGTGCATATACTGGGACAAAATAGACACCCATGCAATTATTTTTCATTCCAATATTTGCTTAACCATGGCTTCTTGTCATGCTTTCATTCAGCCGATTGCTGCCTTGTGTTCCCTTTATCCTGAATGCCTCACTTTATTTTCCCCCTTCTTCTTCTTCACTATGCATCTCTGCTTTTCATTATATGCTTCCTTTATTTTCTATTTCCCACAAGATGAAAGGGTAATCCTATACTGCTTTTACTTGGAAAACAAACACCACTAAGCAGAATGGGATATACCTCTAGTTGAATATGTATAGGATCTGGCTGCACAACCAGTGCAATCTACATATTTTGAAGTTGTCACGTTGAAATAACGAGAGCTATTTCAAGGTAACACGCTTGAAGGACTTCATTCAGAGAGCTGAGAGTTCCCATTGCAGGGCAAGGACAAAAGTGAGTGAAAAGTAATAACCCCAAAGCAAGGGAGAGAATATTTGGTTGATGATCTAGCTGACTCTGTATTACCCAGACAATGAAGAAGACTACAGCCATGATTATCTGCACATTTCACAGTAGTCCAGTTGAAATCATCAGGAGTATTTAAAAGTAAGATGCCCAAGGATTTCAGAGAGCTGAAGTTCCCATTACAGGACAAATGTTGAGTGGAAACTGACTAAAGGAGAAAAAACTCAGAGGATGACCTGACTCTGTATTTCCATGCAATGAATGGCTACAGCCCCTATTCTCTGTACAGTTTGAAGTAGGCCCTTTGAAACTGGAAGGACTACTTCAAGAAAAGATTCAGGGAGCCAATATTCCCATTAGGGAGCTTGAGAAAGGGAGAGCAAAGCTCCAAAACAAGGCAGAGAGGACTTTATAGATAGTTCAGCTTTTCAGCTTATATGTCACAATATAGAAGTGGTAATTATAGTGGGGGCCATCCACCAGGCATTATGGTGCAATCTGCTCCAATAAGGGTTGTTACTTAGGAGCAACTCACTAGAGTTTGTTTGGTTTTTATATCAATAAGTTTTTAATGTTTGGTGTTTTATTATGTTTTTAAATAAGCTGGAAGCAGCCCAGAGTGACTGCAGGTGCCCGGGGCTGCATGCCATCACCAGGGCACGAGCCACGACACGTCGTCATGCCCCCGTGAGAGCCAGTGTGGTGTAGTGGTTAAGAGTGGTAGACTCGTAATCTGGTGAACTGGGTTCGCGTCTCCGCTCCTCCACATGCAGCTGCTGGGTGACCTTGGGCTAGTCACACTTCTCTGAAGTCTCTCAGCCCCACTCACCTCACAGAGTGTTTGTTGTGGGGGAGGAAGGGAAAGGAGAATGTTAGCCATTTTGAGACTCCTTTGGGTAGTGATAAAGCGGGATATCAAATCCAAACTCCTCCTCTTCCTCCTCCTCCTCCTCCTCCTCCTCTTCTTCTTCTTCTTCTTCTTCTTCTTCTTCTTCTTCTTCTTCATGGCCCTGGCATACTGACGTCACACACACATGTAGCGGGGAGCGGTGACATAGCACGCGCACAACGTGTGTGTGTGTGTGTGTGTGTCATGCATGTGTGGCCGTGCCACACTTTGTGGTTGCCCAGCACTCTCATTTAAAATGCTATGGGAGCCACGACACTCAGAGCCCCTGGGACCTGTCGCCTATGCAAAATAACTTGGCCAGTCTTGGATTTTATGCAACTTGACTTATGGTAGGCAGAGAGGGTCTCGGGCAGAAAAATGTCCTGGGTCAGCCATGCAGATAAAGAATGAAATGCAAGAACTACTGAAAGCAAATGTGGCTCAGCCCTTTCAGCCCAACTCCCTGCCGACAGAAAAGCCCATATCATGGTCTCTCTTTCTTTCACTATAAAGTGGCAAGAGTAGGTTAGTTTTAGAACTCAGCAGCACTTTCCGCCTTGACAACCTATAACTATTTTAGCTCTGCCCTGTGCCCCACTTGTAATTAACTGAAATACTGCAGTCACTGCAAGCAAGGCAAAAAAACAAAAACAAGTAAAAAAATAACTTGGAAGGAGTATGATTTATTGAACGAATTTTGAAATAATTAGACCATGCTTCTGTAATGATGGCCGCGGAATGCTCATTAATCACAACCTTGCTATGTGTAATGAGGGGGACTTTAGTTTATTCTCACAGCTCTAAGTAGTGCATTATCAAAAATATGAAATGTCCACAGTTAACATAGGCTGAAGCCCACAAGCAATTTAAATTAATTCCATAGGAGCCAATGGGGCTGATCCAAATCTGTGTATAGCCTTGGGTGGGGGGAACATTTTAGGTTTCAGTTGTAGTGGTGTGTTTGTGAGGGAGAGGTGTGTCGGGGTGCCAAGTTCCACAGCAAAATATAAGGCCTGCTTTTACAATTGTGTCAAACTAAGTGTATCTTTAAAGCACTCTCTGTGGTTTCTTTGTGATACCTTCCAGTAGTCAAGTACAGTGGTACCTCGGGTTGCATACGCTTCAGGTTACATACGCTTCAGGTTACAGACTAACCCAGAAATATTACCTCGGGTTAAGAACTTTGCTTCAGGATGAGAACAGAAATCGGGCAGCGGCGGCGCAGCGGCAGCGAGAGGCCCCATTAGCTAAAGTGGTGCTTCAGGTTAAGAACATTTTCAGGTTGAGAATGGACCTCTGGAACGAATTAAGTATGTAACCAGAGGTACCACTGTACTACACACACCCTAGGAGGAAAGGAATGCCACAGAGAAGCTGGGAATTTTCCGTGAAGTCTACAGAGCCCCACCTTGAAGATGTGTCGTTAGGCTTTTGCTCAGTCTTTGGACAGAGGCCGGCCTCTGCAGGAAGCGGTAACAAAAAACACTGGGGTCAGTTCACATTTGTTAGTAGTCCCTAGGGGTCAGAGTTTCCAGGAAAAGATAACAACAAACAAAAGCAGAAAAGAGGCTGCATCTGTCAAATTATCAGCCAGTCAGAATATTCCCCCTCAACAATATTTATTCTTGGTTGCTACGGAATACAGATAGCTGTCAGTAGAGCATGATACTCTTAATCTCAGTGTTGTGGGTTCAAGCCCCATGTTAGGCAAACGATTCCTGCATGACAGGGGATTGGACTGCATGACAGATGATCCTTACGGTCCCTTTCACAACTCTATAATTCTATGATTCCACTGGAGGCTACAGCCCAGTCTGGTAGAATATGGCTGCTTTATGTTCCCTGTGGAGTTCCGTCTGTGGCAAGAAATTGGCAGGTATAGCACCTGCCTTTCCCACTTGGGTTTAAAAGAAGGCCCACCCACCGGCCCCTGCCTTACACTTTGCAAAGAGTGGGGAAATTTAATCTTGCTGACTAGAAAGTCCCAGCACCTTCTTCACCCAACCTTTGGCACACCTAATGGCGTTTGCCTCATTCTTGTTTGTGATTGCAGAACAGTGACAGCCGTGAGGCCGGTGCTTATTCTTCACTGCGGGTCTAATTTTGGAACTTCACAGAGCTCGGTCTTGCATCAAGAGCGGGGTATGTATATCTTCTTCCAATAAATAGTGATATACCTGTAGGTGTTCCTAAGGAATACCTACATGTGTTCCAGCCAGGAGCATTCTGAGCCTGTGTGGTGTTGAGGTTAGGATGTCTGACCGAGGCCACAGAGATCCTGGTTCAAATCTCCACTCACGTTTTGTTTGACCTAAAGCCAGGAACTATCTCTGGGCTGTTGTGAGGATAACATGTGGAATGAGGGGCTCTGGATCTTACCTTGAGCTCTCTAACCCTAATCTTTGTGAAAGAAGAGTGGGAAATGGGAAAAAAATAACACTAAGCTTTGTTGCCTGAAACCCGCTTTTATAAGTTGTTGAAGAAACAGAGTGGCTTGCAAGGATAGGAGAGTAAAGCTCCAGTGCCTGAGATCTGTTGTAACAGAGCTCTGCTTCCCATCTCAAGGCTGGTGTGCAGTGATCATCCTTATAAATGCTGTACCATTGCTTTCACCCAAACCATGATCCTCCTAAGGGTCTTTCTAGTTGACTGCATTGCACAAAAGAAGAATGGAAAAGACAACCGGGAGGGATGAAATGAAACAAGTCAAACTGCTCTGCTGCAGTCATATGCTTGAATTCAGAGGCTTGGTGGGATGATCTCGTCACAAAGGATGCAGGGGAAATCAATATTTCCTACTGACAGAGCAATTTATTCCCTTTGTTGTAACTATCGGATGAATGTGAAAAGCCATTTTACAAAGCAGTGTCCCTTTATTTTATTTTTTAAAACATATTTTCTGGAGTAAAACTGTCTGGTGCTTTCTTGTTTAAGTTGATTCCCATTGTTCTGTGAAATGGATTGCCATTGCGTTTTTTTAGGCTTTATTTATGCCTATTAATCAGACTGAAGTTGTCTATTATTTATCATATTGTCTTTGATTGATATTTCATATAACAACTCCAGACCTTTATTGAGGGATAATCACTCACTGACTACTCCAGGTGGCAGGACACTCAATAACTGCGCAAAAGGTTTTTGTTTATACATGACTTTCATCTCTTCCTGTGCATCTAACAAGTCCAGCCTCCAAGTGCATGACACATAATCTTTATTTGATATTTTAATTTGCACTTGCAGCTGTGAAGTGGCACTCTCTTAGTAATGAGATTTAGTTTTCTTTAGGGGAGCATTGCATATGTTAGCATGGCGACAGACTTGCAGGGCCCCCTGGCGGTCCAGGGTGATGGATGTGTGGGGAGGCCCTGCCCTTGTAAGTGATGCTGATGACTGGTTGCCAAGGTGACCGAGGCATGCACCATGGAGCACACTGACACCATCTGAGTGCTCTACTCCTTGCTGCAGAAAAAGGTGGACATGAGCCAAGTTCCTCCCCTGCAAAGATTGCAGAAAGCTGTGGGAGTAACTGGTTGCATAAAATGATAGCTGGCTTGGGAAGGGGAAGCTCAGTGAGACTGAGTGAAATCCAGGACACAGCTGACAGCTCTGCCCTTTAGACCAGTTCAAAATGTTCACAGTATGTGCACAGCATTTGGATAATTCATTTTCAAAAATGGACCTGCAACAAAATGCTGCAGCATGGAGTGCTTCAGTTCACAGCTCCAGCCACTCTGTTGCTTCCCTCCCACTTTCCATTTTCCCCACCCTCACCTACAACAGTCAGTCATAATTTCATGGCCACCGAACATGCTGAGTTCTCATTGGTGTTGGGATTCCCTCCTTAATGTTTTTTTTGGGGGGTGGGGTGGGGGGAGGGACTTCTGAAATTTTGGGCTCTCCTGAGCCAGGGTTGATAAACCTGTCAATTTCAATTTCTCCCAGTTTCTCCTTTTTCCCAATCTTGAGTTCAGTTCTCCACATTTCAACATCAGATTCTGATTTTTGTAAAGACGTTCTTATGAAAATCCAGCAGCATTTTAGTGCAAATTTCTCCCGATAGACATACTTTTGTATGCAAGTTTGCCCAATATACACATTTTGGCCAAGCAATTTCCCTGACATTTTTTGCATGCTGTTTATATATGCATTTTAATGCAAACCATACCCTAAGATGTGCATTCCTGTACACATGATGTGGCTAGAGAAATGCCTTGCAAAATTCAGAAAAGTGTGAATTTTGAAAGATGGCTGTAATGGTTTGTGTATTGTTTTGGAAAATGTGGGCACTGGAAAAAGAAGGGATGGTGATGACACCTCCTATAGGGAATAGAGTTTGGATTTGTCCAGCAGTCTGTCTATTTTATGCAGTCTCTTTGACAGTTTGTGCCAAAGGATAAAAAGTGATAAAAATACATTTAAAAAACCACAAAAAATAAGGAATTGTTTGAAAAATAACAATAAAAAAGGCCTGAAAAGAAACTAAACTATTGATTAGTTTCAGAAATATCCCTCTGGCTAAATAAAATGTTATGTAATGGCAGACTCACAACATTCATCTTACAGCCTTATTGTTCTCCTTGGGATTTGTGTGATTTCGAAATTAGTCCTGGACTATCTTAATGTATTTCACTGGGTTTAGGACACAAACTGTAAAGTACCAGTCAGTTTTTAAATGGACTCTCTAAAAGCTTTGCTAAGAAGAAAGCTACAATATTCTACTTAAAGGGTCCTGTCTCTTTCAAAGAATCCAACTTTTTAAAAGTTATGAGAGCAGATTAGGTGTCAATAAGCAAAAATGTGACCAGCTCATGATCCCTGAGTCATCTTGCACAAGGACAGTTTGGTGAGAAATAAATAGCAGTAGCAACTAGAATTACTACTGTAAGGTGCATTTAATTTTAATGAAGATCAAAGCTGACTCTGTCTTTCGGGACAGTGCATATCACCATGTGCAACATGGTGTGGTCCTCGAGGATCTTCAGATCATGACTGTATCTTCTTTTTAATAAGCTCAAGCCTTGTTCCTTATCAAGTAAATGATACAATTTGCCACTTCCCAGTTAGTCCATTCACTCCTTTTCATAAGACCTCTGAGACTTTATCATAGTATCATAAACTTAGAAAGAACTTTGAGATGAATTTAGTCCAACTAGCTTAATAGGATTCAAACAGATATTCCCAGAGGTCTCCAATATGTTTGACCTTACCATCCATTGCTTTTGTTAATACTTATTGATCTTGGTTATGCAACAAATTATGATGGGGGCGAAAATAAGCAGGGAAAAGAGAGGTCATTATCACCTGGAAATCATCAATTTTTAAAGATCTCCTTGCATTGATCATATTTTCAACTTTCTACCTTGTCGCAAAGACAACTGACCTAATAGGAGAACTATTGATTTGACACACAGTTAAACTGGGAAGCCAACAAAAAGTAGTTAGAGTTTCAGTGGCTTTTTTGCTTGTAAGTCAGAGTAATGACAAGCAAGCGAACTAACTAACTCAAAGGGCATGCTCTTTCACGTACACAGAGAATTTACACACATGAACTTTTCAGCACAAAAATTATCAGCCTCCTTGCAATTATTTTTGCATTATTTAAAAGATACGCTTAAAGCTGTGTATAGTTTTCACCTCAGTCTTTGGCAGAATTGTGGGTCTGAAGTGAAACCTCAGTACAACAAATTATCATCATCATCATAGTTTCATTGAAAAATATTTCTTAGCGTCTCTTTATCAAAAGATTTCAAGGTGGTGTACAAAAGGGTGAACAAAAGTATTCACATATCAAATAAAAATTGCATTAAAGACACAACAAATAAACAGAAGAAGGGGCAGACTAAAAATGCAAAATTTAAGGAGCAGTTCCAACTGAAATGTCACCCAGCCAAAATGCTCCGGCTGATAGGAAGATCTTAACCTGGCATTGAGAATAGTGTGCTATTGGTGCCAAATGTGTCATTGCCAAAAAAATGGTAAAGTGGGTGTGCTATTCCAAAGGCTTTCTCATTTGAAATATATTATGTGCCCCTGGTAAAGGACATTGCTAGAGTGGTAGGGTACAAAACTGCCTGGGACCTTAAAGGTGAGTACTACCAGCACCTTAAATTGGTCTCAAAAGCTACAGTAATAGGCAGCCCATGTAATTCTTTCAAAGCAAGCCTGTCTGCACCAGTCAAAATTCTGGCGGCAGAATTATGCACCAACTGAAGCTTCTGGGATAGCTCAGTCAGTAGAGCACAAGACTCTTAATCTCATGTTCATGTGTTCGAGCCCCACGTTGGGCAAAAGATTCCTGTATAGCAGGGGACTGGCCTAGATGACCCTCATGGCCCCTTCCAGCTCTACAAGCCTATGATTCTATGATATTTCAATGGTGGCCCCATGCACAACACATTACTGTATCCTAGGCAGGAAGGTACCAGACCATTAAATCGCTATGCTGAAAAATAGTTTCAGTCCTTGCGAAATAGGATTTGAATGTTATCATGCCAAGATGGAGGGTGCCTTTGAGTGAAATGTGAAGTGCAACAAGATTTTGAGAGTTAAAACTTTAAAATACTCTTTCCTGCTTTATTCTATCTCAAGTAAGTATGTTATTGAATGGAACCCAATGCCCACACAAAGGGATTTCAACCTCCTGTCCTTCTCTATGCAGCCCTTGTGTGGTTGAGCCTGCGTTTAGTGCACATCAGAAGCTGCCTCACACCATAATTTCAGCTGCATTTGCACAACAGAACATCTGCAATTGTTCATACTGCAGATGCACTCACTAATAGCATAGTTTTCTTCCTTTCTTTATATTCCCCCATCTTTAAATTCATCTCTGCATTGCACATGATGAATGTCTGTGCCAAAGAAGCAATTTCCCATTGTGTAAATAACCAGTGCAGTAGATGGAAGTAATCCTGAAGGCATCTGTTGCAATTCCCCTAGATTCTATAATTTAAAAAGCTAGATACATGTGATACCATTAGATATAATATTACATTCCCAGACTTTCAGAAATCAAATATTAGCTGCATTATCTTTTACATTCTCTGGAAATTGTCCCATGTGGGCAGATGATCCTATATAATAATCTTGCTATGTCCCTGCGTCCACTTTCTGTGTGTCACGGAAGTGCGCTACTGCGCATGTCACACAGAGGGACGCAGGGATTGGCCAGCAGAGACCACTTCCGCCGCCGCCTTTACTGGAGGCTCCCGCAGCCGCCATTACTGGCTGGAAAGCGCGGGGGAAGCGGCACGGAGCGCCGCTCCCCCCGTCGTCGGCCATCTCCGCGCCTCGGATCCCGGCACCGCCGCTAGCTCTTGCTGCCGCCGGCGGCAATCAGGACCTGCCCCCCGAGCGGGCTTCACGGGCGGCGACACCCCCGCTGCTCCTCCGCTCTCCGGAACCGGCTCCCCGCGTGCGGGGCGGTGTGCAGGCTGCCGGGACGGGCGCGCAGCTCTCGCCCGCCGGCCTCCTGCGTCCTTCGCCGCCTCCGCCTCCTCCCACCGGGTCGGCAGCCCAGGCGCGGCGCTCCGGCGCTGAAGTCGGGGCGTGCGGGGCGGCGTGCAGGCTGCCGGGACGGGCGCCCAGCTCTCGCCCGGCTGAGGAGGGGCGGGACAGCTGAGGCAGGCGGCGGTGGCGCACTGAGGTGGCTCCTACTCCTCCTGCTGCTGCTGGCTGTGGAGCGGCGGTGGTGGCGACTCCGACGCTGCCGCCGTATGAATAAAAAACCGGCTTCCGAGGGCACCTCAAAAACACCCTCCTTTTTCCCCCCCTCCCCTGCTTCCTCCTCCCTCGCCTCCGCTTTTCTCCTCCTCTGGAGTAGCGGCCGAGGCTGGAGCCGCCGGCGGGGAGAGGCTGTAGGAAGCGGGGAGTGGGAGACGCCAGCGGGAGGCGGAGCCAGGTCCTCTCCGAGAACGCCTCACTCATCTCACGGCCCAAAACGGAGGAGCCCGGAGGCGGAGGAGGCGTCGCCGCGCTCTCGCTCTCCCTTCGCCCAAGCTGAGCCCTGCTGTCACCACCAGGGAGCAGATTTTTACCTCCCTTGCCACCGCCCACACACCAGCCTCCCCACCACCCCCTCCCGTCTCGCGCTGCCGCCCGGTCGCCGGGGATGGGGGGGGAGGTGTGTGTGTGTCTGGGAGGGAGAGAGAGAGGCGAGCTATTTCTGCAGGTGTGGGAAGTGGGGGGAGGTGGGGGGGAGGTGTGTGAGAGAGAGCTGAGCTGTGTTTGTGGGTTTCCCAAAGGCATCTGATTGAACAGGCTGCTGGGGAGGGGAAGGGTTAATGGGAGGGAGAGGAGTCTGGGGAGGGAAGGGTTAATGGGAGGGAGAGGAGGCTGGGGAGGGGAGGGTTAATTGGAGGGACCGCTACACCCCCAATGGCCCCATATGTTCTAGGGCCCGTTATCTGATAACGGGCTTATTTTACTAGTAGATTATAAAGAGCCACACAAGCTAGTTCATGCATAAAATAGAATTGTACTTATTTCAGCAGGTGAAACTTCTCTGTAAGACTTTTAAAGCCTAACCAGTGGGTAGTTTGTAGATAAATTAAATTTTTTTATGGGATTTGACTGAGTCAGACCTAAATAGGGCTATTTTTAGTTACATGCTTTTAGTTCCTATCCAGTCATCTTGAAAGAGTGGCAGAATTATTTACCATAAATGAATATCTCTACTGCAGAAACAGATTCTTTAACAGGGTATCTTCCATTGAAATGTACTCAGTACATTTCTTGTGAAGGGCTTTGGATTCACAATAAATATTGAGTTGGATCCAGAGGGACTTCTCTTGATTGAACGCTACTTAGGCCCTGGAGATTTGAATTCATTTAAAGTAGCTAGGCGTTCCCTTACCACCTTTTTTGCTATCTTGGGCTACAGCTCCCTCCTTGCATTGTTTATTGTGTTATCACCAGGTTGGGCACTGCTTTTGTTTGGGATGAAGACTGAGGCAAAGCAGGTATTGAGCAGTTCCGCCTTCTCTCTGTCTACCCAATATCATTTCTCCATCTTCTTCATGCAAGGCACCTACTACTTGCTTGACCTTCCTCTTGCTTTGAACATAGCCAAATAAACCTTTGAAAATTATTTTTAACCTCCCTTGCAAGCCTGAGCTCATTCTGAGCTTTGGCCATTACACCTTCTCCCTGCAACTGTTGGTTACTCCTTTCCACCCTTTCTTATACATTCCCTTCTTACATCTCAGCTCATCTGTAAGCTCCTTAGGTGCCTCCCACTTTTCTTTCTTGTTGGAATTGTCTGTGTTTGTGTCTTCAGTATTTCACCTTTAAGAAACTCTCATCCATCTTGGACTCCTTTCTCTTTGAATATTTCTGACCATGGGACTTCTTCCAGTAGAATTTCCAGTACTGTAGATCCTTAAGGTTTTTTGATTTTTTTTAAATCAGCCTTCTTAAAGTCCAGACTGCATGTCCAACTACATTCAGCTTATCACTTCCTTCCAAGGTTCCCTGTACTTTCACTTCATTGATCAGTTGTTCTCAAAACAACAACAACAAAAAAATCCATCCAGTAGCACCTTAGAGACCAACTAAGTTTGTTCTTGGTATGAGCTTTCGTGTGCATGCACACTTCTTCAGATACACAGTTGTTCTCAGATGGTGACAACCAGGTCCAAGAGAGATAACTCCCTTCTTTGTGGCCTTCTGGTCACGAGAGCTTCTTCACCTGCTGGATTTCTTCCATTTCTTAGTCCACTCAACCATTGTGAAGAGGTGTGTGTGAATCTGAACTTGTTGTTGTTCAGTCGTTCAGTCGTGTCCGACTCTTCGTGACCCCATGGACCAGAGCACGCCAGGCACGCCTATCCTTCACTGCCTCTCGCAGTTTGGTCAAACTCATGTTAGTAGCTTCGAGAAGTTATGATCTGAACTTATGATATGGTTTATCTGTAGATCATGGCATGACTACTTCAGTTTTGTAGTATTTTTGTAATTATGTAATTCTGAAAGCCTCCTTGAACACAGTTTAACTATGGAGTGACAGCATACAAACAAACAAACAAACAAACAAAGATAATGACGACGATGATGAATGGACAGAAATGGTTCTGAACCAAACAGGGCAACCTAAGTCAATGAGCATTAAAGGGCTCCAAGTCTGCATTGCAAAGAATCATTAGATAGGTCTCCTGCCCTGAGAAGTTCATCAGGGAGTGTGCCTCTGAAAAGGAGTTCTTCAACGTATACTTTTGTAAATAATGGCGATGTAAGTATATCTGACTTTTTTTTTTTTTTAAAAAAAGAACCAACACTATTGCTGCACGCTAAATAGGGATAAGCACTGTGCCACAGTGGCAACCTGTTAGTTCCAAAGTGTGAACACTCAACAGTGCAGACCGCATTATCTTTTGCTGACATAGCCTGGTCTGTTTGCTTTTTTGCAGCTCTGAAACAAGATGCTGCTGCAATGAGCCACTGCGTGCTCTATCAATCATTTTTGACTACTTAGTTGCCGCAGCTTTAGATGTTTGCCTCTATTTTAAAAAACCCACAATTCCTGAACCAAATCAATTATGTCTTCAAGTTGTGAACAGCATATCTGATTTCCTATTACCAGCGCTGAATATGAAATTACACAAGAAGGGAACCACTATTTCTGCAACAGTGGGGGAAGTGCTGCCTCAGTCAGTAACTGTCCTACCTGACTACTTCGGAGGAAAAGGCGAGGCCCTGAGAGCCCGTCTATCATCTTGGCTGGGACCACCTGTCATTTGGTTCCTCTTGCCCTGAATTGTCTCCTGCAGTGACCACCACACCTGGTCATCACGTAACTTTACTATAATATAACAGTTTGAAAGTGCTGATACCCAAAGTTTGCTTATTCTTCTCTTCCCTCCCTAGTCATTCTTCCTTTTGTACCATGTATTTCATTTCTGCATCATTTTTTTTACATTGTTTTAGACTTCAATCTCTCTTGAGTGCTTTGGCAGGAGGTAGTAATTAAATAAGGAATCAGGTAGCAAATAAATAAGGAATCAGAATGTTGTTCTGGCTGTATCACAATGGATAAAAATCTCTGTTGTCTGGGATGGTGACAGACAGGCAAGAAGGATATTTCTTGACCTCTTGTGTGCACTTTGTGTGTAAACTTTGTGTGCACAACTTTGCTTACACTTTGTGTGCACAAAGTGTAAGCACTTTGACTTCTTGAAGTCTCGGAGAGAGAGAAAATGAAGAGACTGTGTTAGTTTATGGTTCTGCTGAGCTCCTACAGCTATTGGGTGGTAGGCATGGCAAAGGTGACCTTGGAGACCATATACCTGCCTTCTTACTCGTCAGACTTGAGCCAAGCAGCCCTTCAGGCAGGCAACTGCCCTTTGATGGCCCATTACACATATGACCATCTTCTAGGAAGAAGGACACACGGTGGTGCTACTCCCTAAGGCCTAAGCCTATCTTGAGCAATTCATATGAGCTACCCCAGGATCTGTCCCCCATTGTTTTCAGTGCTGCGGCATGTTCAGCGCAGCGTAAAGCTGAGACTTCTTTTTGGAAGTAAGTCAGGTTTGTTAAAAGACAAGGACTGCATTAACTGCACGGCGCCTCCCTGCAGATAAACGATATTGAATGACAGTCGTCTCGAGAGAGAGAAATGAATTTCAAATCTCATTTCTCACCCTGTGCATATGTTCCCTTCCAACTGTCTGATAGTTTCCCTGGTAATGAGGGAAGCATCTTCCTGATCGTGCTCTAAAACAGATTGCATTTGTGGGGCAGGGGTGGAGGGAAACCTCCCAAAATGAAGAGCTGGGAAGACCCCGTTTTTTTGTGCACTGTGAAATGATGCTGTTAGCCTCCTTCTTTTGAACTAAAAGCAAAAAAGAGCAAGCATTACAAGAAATTGTTTTTATGAGTCCTAATGGCTGCTGCAACCCCCCTCCCCCCTCTTTGTCATTCGCAGGATTTATGGAAATGTTTAACACCTCGGGAGACCAGCTGAGTACAGGAAAAAATAAAAATGCTGAACAGCAAATGGTGAGTTCCCTGCAGCAGCTGAAAGTGGATCTATAAATAGAACTGCTAAGGAACAACCCTTCTGTGAAGGAAGAACCCTTCAGCGACTGCGGGAGGGAACCTCCGACAGGCTCTGCATTCTAATGAAGGAATGGTGTGTGTGTGGGGGGGGGATGACTGCAGATTATTTTTCTTTGAATAGGCAGTGCAGCAGATGTGCGTTTTATTTTCCAGTTTAGTGCCTGCTTCCACCCCCCAACCACCCCCCTCCCCCCCAGAACTGGGGAAGAGGGAATGATAAAAACATCATTAATTCCAACACACAATATGTCAGCAACAACGTTTCCCTAGGAGGGAAAGCAGGGACTTGGCACCCGTCATCTTAAGCTTCCTTTTGTAGCAGATATAAATTCCTTGTTTCTAACGAAGGAGGATTTAACAAGGTTTTCACTGTAGCGTTTTCTCCCGGTGTGTGTGCTGGGAAAGGGACCCTCATGCTATCCAAGTAAATACCTTTGCGAATGCATTTGGTTTCCTTGGTATCGCAGAATTCGATCCCTGTCTCTGCTTCTACCCGGCTGACAGTGATTTCTCCTGGCTCCCAGAGTGATATGCTTTGCACGTAACGGTGAGCACGGTGAAAATGGTGCAAAATAATACAGAAAGGGTGAAGCACGGCTTTTGTCTCAATCCACAGCGGCACATGTATCCCGCATACAGAGTGGTGTTCTGCGTGAGCAGAGCATCTCTGGGAGCTGCAGTAAATTCCTCATGTTATTCTATGTACAAATGTTCTGATCTCCACTTGAGTGAAGGAGAGAGACCTTGCGGCCTCTACCTCCACCGCCAGCATCAGTGTGCTTCTGAAAACCAGGTGCTGGAAAAACTGCAGGTGAAGAGGGTGCTGTTGCTTCTGATCCTGCTTGTGGGATTTCCATAGGCATCTGGTTGGCCAGAGGATGCTGGACTAGATGGGCTACTGGCCTGATCCAGCAAGCTCTTCTTAGGTTCTTCATTGGCATGGGAGCACTGTGTATGCATGAGTAGATTATTGAACCAGTGGAACAAGCTGGTATCCTAAAAGAAGTACAGGAGAATTTGGAGTCAACATTACACCCTGGATAGTGTGGATACTAAAGGAAGGTCAGTGGTAAAGCACATTCCTGGCATGCAGGTATTTCCACTTTCCAGGGACAGGGATGCTCCTACTAAAACGCTTTGGGGGCCTTATAAAGTGACATGCTCAGTTTTCCACTCCAAAGCACCAAACTAGCTTGGATCAGATGTTAGTAATAGCGCTGTATGTATTATCCCTATGCAATGGTGTGTGAGTGGGTGGGGAATATTCTGCTTGGAGAATGACTGTGCTTTGGGGCATCTTTTAAATTCTGATGGCGTCAGGCTCCCCACATTCATAGAATGCACAATCTACTTAGGGATTCGCTTTTTGAATAGACTATATGCTCTTTTATTAATCCTGGGCTGTCCTGGGCTAACAGGCCTTGCACACCAACCAAGCTGCATTTAAGGGAATGGTGTTTGTGTCACTGATCACACTCTGTGGTTTGAGGCTCAAATGCAAATTTCTCTAAGAATTGCATCCACACAAACACCGTTTAAATGAATGGGAGCAGCATAAGAGCAGTATTTTTCAATGGCATTTATGCCAGTATGAATAAGTCCCAATCAGTATTTTTTAAACACCTGGCAATCCTCTCCTATCTGCTACCTTAAAAATCCTAATCAACAAAGTAAGATGGAAAAGATGATTACTTGATACACATCCCAAGCTTAAGAGATTTTAATGTGTTGAGCAGAGAGATGAAGCAGTCCATTTCCTGCAGTCTTGGTGGTGTTTTGTGGCAAAACTTTTACCTGTGTGCAATCAATATCACCACAACAACAGTCCTTTTGTGAAGGTGTATGAGACTGTTGTCAGTCTAGGAGGTTTCATATATGTCTGAAAGGTATAAGCACAAAGGTGTTATCTTGATGAAAATGTTATGAAAGAGGCTATCGAAGCAGCATTTCAATGCTGGACATGTAAAATGCAAAAATTAAGCCCCTTGAGAATGATAGGTGGGAATTGGGGGCGGGGGCTGGGAGAGCCTGAGAGCACAGTAACAAGTTAGGCAGTACCTGTAACATTGCAGGGTGATTCCCCCTCTGCCTTCTAAAGGATTGATTATTCCTTTCAGGTTTCAGCAAACCCTCAGATCTGATTCTTATTGACAGCTGTGACATGTTCCAAAGGAGACCGTTTCTACCACTTGCAAACTGCTGTGCACAGCAAATACCTTTTCTAAGCTCAGCCAATCTCTTTGATTTTTCTTTGAGATTTTGCCTACCAACCCAATATTTGGGAGGAGAAAAAAAAGGACCCTGGCAAATCATGTTTATTCTGTGCTTTGCCGATACAAGCGTTCCTGCTCATTGCAGACAGATTTTTTTGTCGTTGCCTGAGAAAATGGAAAGGAAAGTACCGGTACATACCACGGGATAAATATAATAAGACTGCAAACGAGTATAGTGAGATCCGATTAAAAGAGGCTGCAGTCTTGATGTCAGTCTTGATTTCTCTGTCCTGTCGAATAGAGGGTCAACAGCCATTCCACTGAAATGGAGGGCAGCACTTCAATTGATTTTAATAGATTGGGATTAGACCTACAAAATCTAGCTGCACATTTATCTCTGAATGAAACGTAGTCTGTTAGTACCTAATGGGATGGACATGCAATTTATTGTCATTGTAAAAGGACAATATGAATCAAAACTGTATCTGTCCAATTTTAAAAATCCAGAGCCAGATGCAAATTTCTCTCTATTTCAGCTTCATTCAACTCAGCCTTGTCCAATTTCTGAGATTTGGGACTGGCCAACTGCAATTAAAAGGTTAGTTTGCAGTTTGGACCTTGGTGTAGATTATTCAAATTCTTGCTGTAGAGTTTCAAAAGCAATTTACGGCACAGGATGGAATATGATCTGTTGAGATTATCAGTCTTTGTATGGGCAAGCACATTGGCTATCTTTAATCCCACTCCCTTATATAGTAACCTGGGATTATGATTTAGCATTTTCTTTATGGTAATATATAATTTAGATTCTAAATAGCAATATGTTTCTCTATAGCTATATCTTCCCCCTTTGAATCTGTGGTGTTTAATTCATTTTCAGCCAGTGCTATCTATAAAGTTGTGGTCAAAGTAAATAGTGTTTATTTTAACAATTCCAGTTTTAATTGGCTTCCTCATACATATATTTCTAATTAGCTACTTTACATGGTAATTAAACACAGAAGTTAACTTGGTATGCCACTTTGGTGCATTAAAAATGAATGATTTGTCATGCTTTGCAGACCAAAAATTAACATAAACCTGTGGGATCGATAGCTTTCTAAAGAAATGCAGGGGAAGGAAAGGAAGGGCAGGAATGATCTCATTGGCAAACTTAAATAAACATTAAAAATCCAGTAAAATGCACGTTAAGAATGAAGAATGAGGAAACAAAGTGACTCCCACTCATAGTAATATGCTCTAAAACACTCCATTAGAGAATATTCTCTAAAGTGTTATGGTGCTATTACCTTGAGACTGGAAATTTCTCATGCAAGCGACAGAATGATTGCAGAGATATTTTGAAAAAATTGGCATATTGGGAGTCCAGTTCAATTTAGCTCCCAATATAGTTAGTTAGGAATGCTGTTTCTTTGCAGTTGCAACAATCAAGGTTCTCACTAAATCTCTGTAATATTGAAACCTTATTCCTCCCCTGTTTGGTCTTCCAAGCATTGTTGTTATTACCTGCTATTTATTGCAGTTCAGTGTCAGTCTTGGCTGCATATAGCAAATGTTAAGAAGGGCAGTCTAAAAGCAGAAATAAGAAACGGCTTAGCTGCCCTCTTTCATGTTGCCACTCCAGACCCTCCAAGTGTCCCTATTTCCCAGGGATGTCCCTGATTTTGAGAAGCATTCCTGGTTTCTGATTTGATCCCGGAATGTCCCACTTTTACTTAGGATGTCCCTATTTTCATTGGAGAAATGTTGGAGGGTATGTGTCAGGGACTGGCCCGAGCCAGAAGGGGTGGCGCAAGGGACAGAGGCATCCGGAGGTCACCCATGGACGCCAGAGGAGGTATTGCGAGCATGGGAGCAGGAAGAGGCAGCACCTAGGCTGTCGCCAGAGACAGGGAAGGAGGTGTGGAGAAGTGGGAGTGAAGAGGTGTCGCCACCTGTGCTGATGGAGGAAGAGCGGGTGGCGTGGGAGCCTATGGGAGGAGAGGAGAACATGGAGACGGAGGGAGAGCAAGGGGTCGAGGATGTAGCCGGAGCCTCTGCAACAACTTCCAGGGAGGATGAAAGTGAAAGGGATGAGGGCAACGCAGGGGCCGGCAGAGTCAAGAAGCGGAAAAGGAGGAGTGAGAGGAGGCGTTGGAGTTTTAAGAGGCTTTTATGCTGGGGGGAAAAGCGGAAACCCTTACTTGGAGAATCTGGTTCGTCGGAGGAGGATGATGAACTGTAAAGCTTGTCGGTGAAATAAACTTGTACATAAGTTAAACAGACTGTCGAGTCGCTTACTCTTGAGGAGGACACACATCCCCCTCACAGCATTCTCCAAGTCATCGCAACCTCCTCAAGGAGTAAAAGGCTGCCGGGATGACTGGACGCAAGGAAGAAGCGGATGGCACAGGGCTGTACGTCGACTGGGAAGAGCGAGCTAGGGACCTAACGATAAGGTACGAAGTAGCTCAAGCTCAACTCGAGGAGGCGAGGCGGCATGCCGATGCAGGGAGAAGGGCAATGGGAGGAAGGAGGATGCCTTCCCACGGCAGCAGATTCGATGGGCAGCCGGAAAATTATTTGGGTTTCAAAACGGACATGCTTTACATTCTGGGGCTGCACAAAGAGGAGTTCCGAGACGAAGCGGAGCAAGTCGGTTTCGTGATTGCGCATTTTGATGGCGCTGCGAGAGATTGGGTGTGTCCTTTGATTATAGCCGGGAACCCTGCGTTAAAGAGAATTAAGGATTTCTTTGAGGGCATGGATATTGTTTATTCTAGCCGGAGTGCGCAGGACGTGGAAGCAAGAGAGCTCTTGTCACTGAGGCAAGGCAGCATGACGGTCAGACAGTACCAATCCAAATTCTCTCTTCTGGCACACCGTCTAAATTGGGATTTGAAATCACCACCCATGCTGGCCATGTTTAAAATGGGGCTGTCAGAAGAGGTCCAGGATGCGTTAGCGAAATCAGGACCGTTGGAGGATCTCGACAGCCTCATGCAAGCCGCTTTAGCGATTGGAGTGCGTTTGGAGTGCCGAGACAAGGTGAGACGGGAGGGGAAGCCTGGGAGGTGGTTCAACATCCGGGCCCCTCCCCCGGGAGAGAAAACCTTCGGCGCGCAGCCCCAAACCCGGCAGGAAGTGCCCATGGAGTTGGGAGGAGCCCGCGCGCGCCCTTTTTCAAATCAAACCGTGGGCAAGGGCAGTGATGCGCAGGGCGGGAAAGTCCCCAAGAAATGTTACGTATGTTTAAGGAGTGGCCACCTAGCAAAGCACTGCGATCAAAGGAAAATGTGGCAGGGAATGGCAGGAATGGCTGTAAAGGAGGGGGTGGAAGAAACGGCGGTGGCGGGAAACGGAAATGCCTGGCGGCAAGACGAGGGGACCAGCAGCCAGGCGCAGTTACAGTAAAGAGTCCTCAAAGCAGCACACCCCCACAGCCCTCACCCGCTCAGCTTCAAAGCAGCACACCCCCACAGCCCTCACCCGCTCAGCCTTCCCAAGCCCACCCACCCAACGCTCCGAAGCCAGGGATTGTGTTAGAGATAGCGTTGCAGCTACCCAATGGCTGCACACTGCAAATCCCGGCGCTGGTCGATTCAGGAGCGAGTACGGATTTTTTTGATAGAGACTTTGCCCTGCAGCATCAGATCCATCTACTGGAGGTGGATTTTCCGCTCCAAGTTACCACCATAGATGGAAGAGAGCTAAAAGGGGGGGCGGTCACGCACAGTACACCCCCCATGAAGATGCAAATAGGCAGGCATTCAGAGGTGCTGGCGTTTCATGTCACCTCTTTGGCAGGTCCCCCCATCATCTTGGGAATGGGATGGCTCACTCAGCACGACCCTGTCATCAGCTGGAGCCAGCGCTCTCTAACGTTTGGATCGGCACATTGCATGGAGAACTGTTTGCAGCAGTTATACCCCCAAAGCCAGATGGCAGCAGCAGTACTGCAGGCGGGGGAAGTGACGCTTCCAGAGGAGTATGCAGAGTTCCAGCAAGTGTTCAGCAAGAGAGAGGCGGACAAACTGCCACCCCACCGCCCCTATGACTGTCAGATTAACCTGTTGCCAGGAGCGCAGTTGCCACCAGGCAAGCTCTACACGATGTCAGAGCAGGAGTTGGCAAACTTGAAGGACTTTATTGACAAGAACCTGGCCAGGGGTTTCATTCGAGAAAGCAAGGCAGTGGGGGGCAGCCCAGTGTTCTGGGTGGACAAAAGGAATACGACAGAGAAACGCTTGATTTGTGATTTCAGGGTCCTAAATTCCATCAGCCAACCAATCTCTTATCCCATGCCCAGAATTGACGACCTGCTGGCGGCAGTACGCAAGGGCAAGATGTTCACCAAGCTGGATTTAAGGGGAGCATACAATCTCATAAGAATCAGGGAGGGTGATGAATGGAAAACAACCATGTACACGCCTCTAGGAGCTTATGAATATTTGGTAATGCCTTTCGGGTTACAGGCAGGCAGCCAATGCTTCCAGGCGTTCATGCATCATGTCCTGGGTCCTCTGTTGTTCAAGCATGCAGTCGTGTATCTTGATGACATCTTAGTATACTCCCAAAACCCGGAAGAACACGTGACACACGTCAAGGAGGTGTTAAGACGACTCCAGGAAAATCATCTATGTGTCAAGCTGGAGAAATGTCAGTTTCACGCGACGGAAGTGGACTTTTTGGGCTATCGTCTTTCTGACAAGGGGATTGCCATGGACACTGATAAAGTAGAGGCAATCCTGCAATGGAAGAGCCCCAAAACCAAGAAAGATGTGCAGCGTTTCGTCGGTTTCGCAAATTTCTATCGCAAGTTCCTACCGGCATTTGCAGACATGACAGCGCCAATCACGGACTGTTTGAAAGGCAAGAAGAAATTCCGATGGACGGAGGAGGCGCAGAAGGCTTTTGAAGCCCTCAAAGGGGCCTTCGCTTCAGAGGCGCAATTGCTGCATGTCGACTCCACCAAGCCCATCAGGATAGAGACAGATGCCTCAAATAGAGCAATCGCAGCGGTTCTACTACAACAAGATCCGACGCAGGAATGGAGGCCATGTGCGTTTTATTCCAGACAGCTGAACAAGTCGGAGGCCAACTACGCAATTTGGGACAAGGAGTTGTTAGCAGTGGTAGCGGCTTTCAAGCATTGGCGCCATTTTTTGGTGGGGGCGCAGCATCAAATCCAGGTGTACACGGACCACAAGAACCTGGAGTACTGGCGCACGGCCAGAATTCTCAACCAGAGACAAATGAGATGGGCAGAGTTCTTTGCTAACTTTAATTTTCATATCCAGTATGTTCCAGGTGACCAGAACGTCAGAGCGGACGCCCTATCCAGAAAGCCTGAGTACCTGGAGGAGCAAGGGCCTCCAGTGGCAAGAGCGATCTTCCAACCTGAACAATGGAGGTGTGGCGCAACTCTAGGGGGGCGGGAAGAACTGGTGCGCCTCACCCTAGCCGATGACTTTGCACGGCGCAAACTGAAGGAACTGAGGGAGGGGGATCCCAAGGCGAAAGGGTTTGAGGAAAAGGAGGGGCTGCTGTTGTTCAAAGGGGCACTGTATGTTCCTGGGGAGGAGATGCGTGCTAGAGTTCTCAGACAGCTCCATGACAACCCCACAGCAGGGCATTTTGGGCAGTTCAAAACCACGGTGTTGGTCACGAGAGAGTTTTGGTGGCCCAGAGTCAGGCAGGAAGTCAAGGAATACGTCAGGGGGTGTGAGGTGTGCCAAAGAGCCAAAGGGGAGCGAGAAAAACCGGCTGGGTTGCTAGAACCTCTCCCCATCCCCAGTAAACCGTGGGAGGCGGTTTCCTTAGATTTCATCACCGACCTACCCCCATCCAAAGGCAAAACTGCAGTGTTGGTGGTAGTTGACCTTTTGACCAAGATGGCACACTTCATTGCATGCCCTAAGGTAGTCTCAGCTGAGGAAACAGCCAAGCTGTTTGTACAGCATGTTTTCAAGCACCATGGCATGCCAGAAAGAGTAATTTCAGATCGTGGAGTTCAGTTCACCTCACGGTTCTGGCGTAAGCTCATGCAAATCTTGCAGGTGCAGGTGAACTTGTCCTCTGCTCGCCATCCTCAGTCCAACGGGCAATCGGAGCGGGTAAATTCGATTTTGCAGCAGTATTTGCGCTGCTACGCATCTCAGCAACACAGTGATTGGAGTGACAGGCTCTCGCTTGCGGAGTTTGCGTACAATAACGCTCAACAGGTGTCCGCAGGCATGTCTCCTTTCCAGGCAGTCTACGGCAATCACCCGAGAGCCTTTCCAACGGGGGGAGGTGAAGGGAAGGCGGGAGACGTGCCAGCAGCGGAGCAATTTGCTGAGGAGCTACAGGCTTTGCACCAATTGCTCAGAGACAATCTAGAAAGGGCAAAAAGTGCTTACAAAAGAGCAGCAGACCAGCACCGAAGGGAAGGGGAGAGCATCAAAGTGGGAGACAAAGTTTGGTTGTCCACCCAGGGATTGCCCATGCCAGGCAGGGGCAAAAAGCTGAGGCAATGTAAAATTGGGCCTTTCGAAGTGGTGGAGCGGATCAACCCAGTGGCGTTCAGGTTGCAATTGCCGGAGACCATGAGAATTCACCCGGTCTTCCACAGGTCGCTCCTATCCAAGTTCAGAGAACCGCACAGGTATCAACAAGGGGACCAGAGGGGGTCGCAGGAATTGCCGTTGGTAGACATGGAGCACTTCAATGAAGCCACGGCCATCCTGGATTCCAGGTGGAGAGGGGATGAATTGCAGTACTTAGTAGCATGGGAGGGGGAGCCAGAGTCGGAGAACACGTGGATTCCGGCGGAAGATGTCACCAAGGAGTATTTAGTGTTGGAATTCCATGCACTGTATCCCGACAAACCGAAGCCGTACAGATGGCAAATGAGAGAGGTGTTTCAACCCACAGATTCAGAGGAGGGGGACTTCTGGGGGTTCCCATCCTCGGGTGCAGACAGTGGTGGGGGTGGCAACGAGTTGCAGAGTAGCCCTCATTCACCAACGGAAGGAATGGAGGTGGAAGGGGATATCGCGGCAGCAGAAGAATGGGGGTCGCGATGTCTCCCTCCTCCCTGGGGCAGGAAGGATTGGGAGGAGGTGTTCCAGTCCTCGTCGTCATCATCCAGTGCAGACACCACCATCTTCTTGGGATTCCCCTCTTCACCAGGAACGGCAGGAGAGAGTGAAGGAGGGGAATGGGATCCAGCCGGGGATCTTGGCTACCCTGGGGTAACACCCACCGAGCCGCCTCAGGAGGGGAAGGGGGGCTTGGGAGGGGGGATGGATGTCAGGGACTGGCCCGAGCCAGGAGGGGTGGCGCAAGGGACAGAGGCATCCGGAGGTCACCCATGGACGCCAGAGGAGGTGTTGCGAGCATGGGAGCAGGAAGAGGCAGCACCTAGGCTGTCGCCAGAGACAGGAAAGGAGGTGTGGAGAAGTGGGAGTGAAGAGGTGTCGCCACCTGTGCTGATGGAGGAAGAGCGGGTGGCGTGGGAGCCTATGGGAGGAGAGGAGAACATGGAGACGGAGGGAGAGCAAGGGGTCGAGGATGTAGCCGGAGCCTCTGCAACAACTTCCAGGGAGGATGAAAGTGAAAGGGATGAGGGCAACGCAGGGGCCGGCAGAGTCAAGAAGCGGAAAAGGAGGAGTGAGAGGAGGCGTTGGAGTTTTAAGAGGCTTTTATGCTGGGGGGAAAAGCGGAAACCCTTACTTGGAGAATCTGGTTCGTCGGAGGAGGATGATGAACTGTAAAGCTTGTCGGTGAAATAAACTTGTACATAAGTTAAACAGACTGTCGAGTCGCTTACTCTTGAGGAGGACACACATCCCCCTCACAGTATGCCACTCCAATTTGCTGATGGACACACATTACTTTTCCCTTTTAATCTCCCCCCCCAATGCTGTAGTTCCAAACTCATCATTGAGTAATGGGGGGGGGGGATGTGTTGTGATTGATATATAAGGTTGAATAAATCAGATGCCCTAATCACTGTTTAGCTCCTTGCCCTCATAGCAGATATTCTGTGTGTCTGGCAATTCATCTCCACATAAATGTGGCAATGGACATAACAGGCCATTCTGCATGTGGCAGGTTGAGGCAGCATATTAAGAGAGGCACAACAATATTAATTAACATATTTCCATCATCCATGAAGAAATGTGTGTGTATGTACCATTTATTATCAATTGGTATCTGAAGAAGTGTGCATGCACACGAAAGCTCATACCAAGAACAAACTTAGTTGGTCTCTAAGGTGCTACTGGAAGGATTTTTATTTTATTTTATAAAATATCAAACTATCTAAAAACAATAATAATAACTATAAAATATCAAACAATCTAAAAACAAAAGTACGACATACATTTAACCACCATAATAAAAAACAACCATTATAATAGGAAGCAAAAATCTGAACAAGCAGCAAAAGCGGCAGTTCATAAACCAAGGAGATAAATAGCACTGATATGCCCATCTAAGAAAGAATACTCAAGTGAATGCCTTTTTAAATCACCAGGTTTTAAGCAGGCACATAATGAGCTCAGTAGACGCCAGCTTGGGAAGGCATTCCACAAAGTGGGTGCCATCACTGAAAAGGCCCAACTTTTTACTGCTCACTTCATCCCAGATGGCTGAGGGATCTGGAATAAGGTCTTGGATGATGAATGGAACATGCAGGGGGAAAAAAACCATGTTGAAGCAGGCAGTCTTTAAGATTTCTAGGTCTCAAGCCGATTAGGGTTTTTTAAAAAAAGATTTAAATCATCACCTTGAATTGAGCAGAGAAACAAAATGGCAACCAGTAAAGATAAAACAAACCACTTCGGTCCAATCATGCAACTTTTTCTGAGATATCAAATTAGCATCTGAACCAGCTGGTGCACAAACTCTAGCTGTTGTTTGTCTCTTATGGTAGATGGGAATCTGAAACTGAATCCAGACAGCAGGTATACCAGAGGACTGGCGTATCAAATGCTCCTGAGAGAGAAGAACCAATAGAGTTGCACTCCTTCTGTCAATTTCTTGGTGCGTTTGTGTCTCCTAACCAGGGTGAAAGCCAGACTCGAAAGGATCTAGCCAGTCAGTTTGATTTGCCAGCAAGTGATATTCAAGTCAGAGGGATTCAATTATATATATATTTATTTCCCAACAGGTGCCCCGCCACAACCTGACAGGAAAAAATATCTTCTCTATGAGACATGTTATGACTCCTCTTGCTCTCAGGTATTAAAAACCTTCTCTTTGATGTAGAGGGAGATTGTGGGGCACAGGATATATCCATGCACATTCTGAGATGGCACAATTTCATGAGGACTATACCACTCATCATTGCTAACATTTTAATTGTCTCGTGGCTCCAGTTATACAATCTATCTCATACAGTGGACAACAGTAACTCATATCAGCATTTTCATGAAATCAATTGAGGAGAATGGGAGGAAAATAAATTGTTCCAGCACCCACTCTATATTTAATGGTTTCTTAGCTGTGCGCTGTTTCGCACTAGACATGGCCTGTGCTGTGGATACAAATAGAGGGGCCCAAATGAGTCACTGCAATTGTTCTTCACCACTTGGGATTCATGCAGATTTATACGAATGGCATCTTCCCAAAGAAGTGATTTTGATGGGCTTTGGACCAAATCCTAAGTGACTTGGCATGGATGAATTCCTACCTCACTTTTGCAGATTCTTCAATAGCTTTTAAGTCCTCAAATCATCTATTAATATTTTAGCAGCAGAAATCATTAATGAAATGGCTGCACACAAGCACTGACAGAGACAAAGATATCGGAGTTCAAAAGCAACAGCTAAGGAAATGGCTAAGCCCATAGCCATAAAATGAATGTTCCTTTTGCCACTTCAAAGAGCGTGATCAAAGTTGTAAAAATGCCGCTTCCTCTGTAGTAAAAGATGGAATTCATCTCATTAATGGTCCTACTCACATATATCCGTATGTGCCCTGAAACTTGATATGATGAAGAGTCAGAATTAAGATGTCAAATAAATTAACGGGGCATGTTATCAGAGGATTTCATAGGCTTTGGCACATCTGGCACCGTAACTTGCAATTTCTATGGGGAGTTGAGGGTCATTTTTAAGCTGTTCAGCAATTTGGAAGTAAGATTAGACTCAAGACAGTGACGAAAGTAAGCTTCCATGAAGATAAACATACCCTCTTCCAGTGGCGGCCATGAATTGTGCTAACTTCCACAATGTTGTGGAGTAAGATACAGCAGGAGGCAGTAAGATATTTTTTTTTTAAGTGAGCCCCAAGGAAAGATGTCTGCAGTGGACCCTGCCAGCATGCTGGGAGTAATCCCACAGACCTCCGCCCCAACCCTGGGGAGGGGAGCAATCCACCATTGCAAATGGAGATTGGCCATGCAGCACTTCTCCAAAGGTCCCCTCAACCCTAGATCCAGACCTGGGAGGCACAATTAGGAACTGTGCATTTAGGCACTGAAGTTGAAATGCAGCCCCCCCCCCCGATTCCGTAGCATCTTGGTGCTAAATGCTACAGAAAGCCTTTTTTTTGGGGGGGGTGAGTGGTGGTAGTGTTTAATTCAATCATTATCCTAGTTCTTAATTAACATCAAAATGATGAATGTCACTGGCATAGCCTTCCTTATGCTATTCGTTTCAGTATGAAACTCAATTATTATTTTTTGCTTCTTATACATTTATGATGAACTGCATAATATTTTATAGATAACATGTAATCGTTTGCTGTGTGTCTGCAAGGCTTGGAGCAAAGTCTTGACAGTTCTGGGGAGCTCATAAGCCATTTACTGCAATCTTTAGAACTGCCTTGCACTGTGTGACCCAATAGGCCTTTTACTGCAGCCTAACAGGGGTCTTCTTTTTGTATTTCATTGCCATTTAACTCCAATTTCTGCACTTCCCCCTTTGCACCCCCATATGTATACCTACCTGCCAACATAGGTGTATACGTAACGCATATGACAAAATAAACTCTACTCCATGAAAGCATAGGGTTAGGGTTGTATTCAATATTAGTCATATTCATAGTTGTCTCACTGAAGTTAATGGGAACGACCAAGTTAGGTCCATGGATTTCAATGGAGCTTTAAAGACTCTGCATTGCTTCTGTTGAATCTTGTAAGTTTCGGTATGGTATTAATGTACGCAAGTACCCTCATTTATTTATCATCTTAACTTCAGATGTCAAGTATTTAATTTCTCAAATGACATAAAAAGAGAGTCTTGTGCCACTTTGATCACTCAAATATATTGTGCCATAAATTTACTGGTTCCTATTGTGCAGATTTTTTTTTTAAAATGCAACTTTCTTTGAATTCACCAACTTATTCCGTACTGTTATCTTGCCTACTGTGTACCTGGGGCATCCTCAACATATGCAGAAGCCACTACCTTCCTTTTGGGTTGCCCTGTTGGGCGTCCAGAGCGACAGGCACTCAGTCATCTGAGTTTGCTATTAGAGGTGATGATATTTGATCGATACTTATGCACCTTGGGGACTTAAAGGTGACCGTAGGACTCACAGAACCTATGGCTTCCCGTGCAGGACTGAGTTCAGTCCTGAGTGAGAAGCGCCTTTCTCAGCCATTGTGCCTTTTGTTGTAGCGTGGGTTAATGATTTCAGCAAGTGATTTCAGCTCTCTGACATAGCAGGCAGGAGACAGCTTCTTCATGTAACAGGAGTTGCTGCCACTGAGGCCCAGCCCCATGTGATGCTCTGGCTCTGAGGGGCAGGCAGAGGGCAGAGCTGCCCTTTGCCAGGGTGAAAGTAGATAGGAGTGCAAGGAATCTTGATTTTTCTTTTTTTTTAAATGCTTTGTGCATCCACCTCTAATCTTACCCCTTTCTAAAATTTATTTATTTATTGGTGTGAGATTTTCTTTTTGTAAATCTACCAAAGAATAAAATAAAACTGGGATTAAGGGGTTTTCTCAGGGCCGTGGAGGGCATGTGGGCTGTGTCTCATGTTGGTGGTGGCACTCACCCTTCTTCTGGTGGGGGGCAAAAATAGTTGGGTTGAGGAGGGTCAGTTGAGGGGGAATGAGAAATGTCCCTCTTTTCAGCTGAAGAATGATGGGGGGGGTATGCTGTAAAAGGGTCAGTATAGCAGCTCTGAACACCTGAGGTCTGCCAGTTCTCCTAAGCACCTTTTGAAACTGCGCATGCGATTTCTTCTTTGCATGATAAGCCTTGAGCCTCAGATATATGGAAGCTGACATCCTGCTTTAAAAAGATGCTGCGATGGCAAAATTGCTAGTTTTGACAATCTGCCCGTGGAGGCCTTGTGATTAACCACAAAAGCATTCTGCAGGCTCATTCATAACTGTCATTCATCTTAGGAGCCTGTGGAGCAAGTCTTAGGCACATCTGGCCAATATTGCACAACGCGCATAACTGAAGCATTTGCAACTGGGAAACTAGAAATATCAGCAAAGCTTCACCATTTCCAAAGCTTATATGCTGTCTTGACTAAAACTTACTTATTTTTCATAAACACAGTACTCAGGGCAGCTGTCCAAGGAAACTAGCACAGGACGTATGTTAGTTGAATCTCGTTCCAGACTTGGGGGACCTTTGTGCCTAAAATGAAGCCCTATGGAACTGTAATACAAGTTAAGGTGCTTTTCTTTACCCAGCGGATATTAGAGATATTAAACGGTTACCACGGATGAGTTACATTTGCTGGATCTGTTTCCTCCTAATTGTCCCACACTTTATTATTGGTTCCTTTGAGCTTATGTTCCTGTGGCGGTTCGTATAGTTGGAGAGAGATTAATTGAAGCTATATAGGATGATTAATAATATGGGGAGGCATGTTCTGCTGAATAAAATGTGCAACTGGCACAAGTTGCCTTGCCAAAGGAACTGCTGGGTTCTGGAGCCTGCCTCATGTCATCAGTGCGGTTTGCCTTAGGTGCTCCGATTGCCCTTGTGGTCTGAAATGAGAATGACCCAATATGCATCACTGGATATGCACAGAGTAATGAAATATCACCTGAGTCAAGTGGAGGGCATTGGGTGCAACACCTCTCCTCACATCCCGTGAGCACGTGGAGAGAATGAATCGAAAGGGCTACCAAGGTAAGGATGTGTTTAAAGTGCTTTTCTGCAGTTAAATGGCACTCCTGAGGCAATGAAAATATGAAAGTCATTCTGGTTGCGAATCGCATGGTGATTTATAACATTTTGGTTTGTTTACATATGCACAGCTTAGCAGGGATTTTGTTTTTTACAGGTGAGCTGAAGTTCTGAGCAACCTGCCAGCACCCCAAAACCTCCCCAGCTGCTTTTGCCAGAAACCTGTTGGCAAGCCATGATTGGCTGCAGCTCGTAGCTGAGTGGACATTCAGTGGTAAACCTATGAGGTAAAATGCATCAGAGCCAACAGTGCATGACATGACCTGCAGCTTTCAGAACTCGATTATGGGTTTTCTCACCTGATAGCATCTACCACTTGAGCTCAGGTCCTTGTCTGTACAAATATATTTCACTTCATTTCAACACCTTTGATTCAATTTTGATGTATCAGTCCTCATTCCTGCCTAATAATAATAATAATAATAATAATAATAATACCCCGCTCATGTGACTGGATTGCCCCAGCAACTCTGGGCAGCTTTTATTGGGCATGCTGGAGATCCGACAGCAGAAGGACACAGAGGACATCTTACTTGAGAATCAGAATGAGATAAAATGACATGCTTTCATCCAGAAAGCCGTAGTTGACCTGCTTGTTTCATTCTCGCCTGCCTGTTATTTCGGCGGAGGCGGGTTGGGAGGCAGTATGCAAAGAAAGTGTTGACACAGTGGAGATTTGGATGCTTGCTTTTTTAAAAAAACAAAACAAAGGCGCGTGTCCCTGTAACATGCAGGGGTGTGCCTCTGTCTGTGGAAGTGCAGCATTTACAACCCTGATGAGCTGTCCACCTTATTTCCATTTGCAAATCCTCAGAGGTTGAGTGAGCAGTGACCTGCAAAATGTGCAACGGCATTTTAAATGGAAAGAGTGGAAAGAAAATTCACAGTAGAGAGGCTGCACTCTTCAATGTCTGCTGACCAAGGGAAAATTATAAACACATATACAAAGCTAGTCAGGAATGTAATTATTTGTGCCTTCCAGCTGCATCTTGATTTTCAGTCAATGGTTGTTTGCATCTCTCTTGCTTTCAGAACCTAATGTTACAGTGGAGGAGCTTCTGAAGCATATTCTGAAATGACTCTGAGGGACCGACACAATTAAGTGAATCCGAAATCTAGAGGTACTGGTAGCTAGCTGTCCATGTCAGATCTATAAATCTTTTGCAGTCTTTTGCACCTATATTATACAGGAAGATTGCACTCAACTCTGAATGGGTCCAAGGGGCAAAATAAGCAACGGCTTCTATGACTGCCACATTTATTGTGCCACAAGCTTGTACAGCGAAGAGTATTTCATAACTGGCATGAAGGGCACTGTGAAGGTAAGCACATTCTGAAGGCAGAGGTATTGTACATGAATCAGTTGATTAAACTGAAATATAATTCAATCACTAGGAGAGAACATACTCATAGATTAAGTCTAAACACACCTAATGGTTGTAGTCCCGTATCCAATAACCCCACATGCGAGACTTGCCCAACCAAATGAAAATAAGTCAGATTTGTCAGTGAACACTAGTTTCATAGCCTTTGTGCTCCTAAACATCTTTTGATTAAGTGGAGTGGCCATGAGATCAGCCACTTTGGGATTGGGAAATTATCATAATTTCCATTTCTAATGTCAAATATGACCCCTTCAGATTTGTAGAGACTGAACAGACACCAGTACAGTGGGCTAAATTTTGGAAGGACATCAAAATCTTAAACTTTTGTGGGTATTTCTCTGTGAAATATGCACATGAAATATGGATTTTGACTGTGCCTTGATATCTGATGGTTTCCTACAAGTGTCTTCACAGATATGAAACAAAGTTCAGCATACCCTCCAACATTTCTTCGATGAAAATAGGAACATCCTAAGGAAAAGTGGGACATCCTGGGATCAAATCAGAAACCGGGACAGCTTCTGTAAATCCGGGACTGTCACTGGAAAATAGGGACACTTGGGTGGTCTGCATTCAGGCAGCATTCCCATGTATTTGAAACTTGTATTCTTGGTTTGCCGTATGTGAACATGCTTACATTAGCTTTTATTCTCCAACATCCCCTACACCGTTGGACCACTGAGTGGCAGCACAAACATAGCTCTGTAGTTAAATATTTCCCGACAAATCTGCAACCATGAAGATGTACAGGGAGTTTACTGAGTTGCCACTTCAGTTTTTCTACCGGTACCTGGGAAGAAATAGGAGCCATTAGACTAAAAATATAAGGATGCTTAGAAAAGGCAGAGCCCTGGTATCTTCATGGGGGTTAAGCTATTTCTGCCTGGATTGATATTCTTTGTTGTTACAGAAATTATATTGGGGGAAATGTAAAAACAGGGATATACATAAATAGCTTTCCAAAGCAGTGCTTTAAAACATCCTTCTTTAAAAACCTTTAATATTATGAGACCTGCTATATCCAGCAATACAGAATGTTTATTTAAAATGAGGATTATATCTTGAAATGTACCATTTGTGCCAAACAAACCTAAGCCTACATTGTAGTCTGCATGCAATAGATGGAGGTGAGGGTGCTTGTTGCCAGGAGATATGGCAATGTGGGGGAGAACATTGCAATTCTGTACATGAGGGGGATCCAATGGGCTTAACTGACTCTGCCAATTTTGGTTTGTCTCAGTTTCTCATTCCTCCAATATTAAGTTCAGTTCTCCACATTTCCTCATCTGTTAGATGTTGAAAGCCACCTTGAGCATGGTTTTAACTATGGAAAGGTGGCACAGAAATAATGATGAGTTTGTGATTTTTTAAAAAGTCTTCTGAAAATGCATCAGCATTTTAGTGTGAATTTTTCCTTATACTCATTTTTGTATGCAATTTTATCCAAAAAACCTGAGTTTTTTTGGCAAAGCAGTTTTATCCAGTACAATGCACTTCTGTATGCTGTTTTCACAAGGGCGTTTTCGTGTGCTGCTCTGGTTCGCCAGAAGCGGCTTAGTCATGCTGGCCACATGACCTGGAAGCTGTCTGCAAACGCCGGCTCCCTCGGCCTATAGAGCGAGATGAGTGCTGCAACCCCAGAGTCATCTGCAACTGGACCTAATGGTCAGGGGTACCTTTACCTTTTTATGCAGTGCCGGATTTATGTATAAGCTAAACAAGCTATAGCTTAGGGCCCCACCCGGGGGCCCCCAAAAATTTTAAAGGGGAAGAAAACTGGATGTACATTTCCAAAATATAAGATAAAATACAAATAAAATAAAATCTACATACAGCAACAGTGTTTTGTGTTGTGTAGGCTCCTGTGATGTAAGTAAATGGCTTTAGATACCTATTAGGTCCATAAATTACCATATAGCATATATTCAACACAAAAAACAGTGACAATTTGTTGTTGTCAAAGGACAGCTGGACATACAAAGGGCCCCATTACCTTCAGTGGCTTAGGGCCTCATCAGACCTAAATCTGACTCTGTACACATTGCTTGGCTAGAGAACTGCATTGAAAAATTCAAAGAAGTGCAGATGCTAAAGGATGATTGTTTTGGAAAGCACGAGTTTGTTAGGTTCATCTTTAAATGCAAACTGAACTGAATTTCTCCCTCATCCTTACTCTGGAGGCAAAGTCTCGAGTGGGGGAGGGCGGGTAACCTGGGGTCTTCCCATAGCTGTCAACCCTCCCTTTTTTTGCAGGAAACTCCCTTATTCCAATGCCGTTTCCCGCTGCTATCCCGGATTGTTGATATCTCTTAAATTTCCCGGATTTGAAAGGAACCAGCTCCTCTCCCTCCCTGCCGGCCAGGGAGGCTCCTCAGCTGCATTGCTCGGCTGCCAATAAGGAGTCTGAGACCGACTGGGGCAGAGCTTGCATGCCTTGTGCATCCAGACCCTCATGCCCAACCAGACAGCCAGCCTGCCTGCCGTCTACGCGCTCGCTCTTTCGCTCACCTGTTTGCGCGCAGCCTCTGGAGTGCAGGGTGGCGAGGCTACTTGGTGCCATTGCACCGCCCTCGCCGCATCCCTTATTTTCAAATCCGAAAGTTTGAAAAAATCCCTTATTTTCAAATCCGAAAGTTGACAGCTATGGGTCTTCCAAGCATTGCAGGATTATAGCTCCCATAATCCCTGACCATAGACCAAGCTGGCAAGGGCTGATGGGAGCTAGAGTCCAACAACATCAGGAGAGCCCCAGGTTCTGCTGATATTCCACCCCCCTGTTTTATCTGGCCAGGGGCGGGGACATCCAGCTCAAAGGTCTCATTCAGGTGACTTCAGTCCTGCCACTGCAAACCTTCTTTTCGGAGGCTGTATGTGTGAATTCAGGCCTGTTTTGGGGGGGGAGGGGCAGTGGGAAACGGTGGATCTTCTTTATAAATCTTTGGAAATCACTCATACGAGGTGACCATTGTTTCTTCCTCAGGCAACACACTTCACATGTTACGTTCTAATTAATATTATTGCAAACGTGTTAAGTTAAGCTCTTGTGACAGCAAGGATCTAAAGAAAATCAATACTGGTTGCTTTCTAAAAAGCAGACACTTCATAATGAAGAAGAATGCATAGCATGGCAAAGATCTGTGAATACTAAGCACCTGCAGGATGTTTTGGGCCAGGGACCAGGGGTATCTTCAGCTGGCCAAATTTGTTTTCTCTCTCTCTCTCTCTCTCTCTCTCTCTCTCTCTCTCTTACAAAGAGACTTTCTTCCTTTTCTGGTCAACAGAACTACAATAATTATAAATTGGCATTCATTTAATAAGGCCCTTTTGATTTTAATAAAGCACCCCAGCTCTGGTGGCAACAGTCCTCTTGTATGTGTTATACATTCAAAAGTGGAGCCTATCATAATTTTGCAGGAAAGAAATGAGAAACCCAAGAAACTGGTTGTATCCAGTGTTCTGTGTGCTTTGTTCCACCAGCAGAGCAAAGAAACCATTGAGTGACTTTAACTTACTGCTACGTTGCACACAGCACTTTGTCTGGCTCTAACCCATTGTGTATGTGCAGGAAAGAAAATTCTTTCTGAAAAGATACCAGTAAGCATCTTTTTGAGGATCTCAGAAATGGGTTGGTAACTTTCATGTAACTGTGGATGCTTCATTCTTCCCCACAGCACCCTCCTGCATGTGTGACAGGAGTGATCCATGTGTGGAAACAATGGAGACTCATGGAAATGGGCTTGGCTCATGAAAGCATTGCTCTGTTACTTCTCTTAATAGCTTTTGATTCATTCCAAGCCAACCAAAAAGGAGTATAGGTGGAATAGCTGCTGTGTAAATGTGCTTGTGCCTAGGACAGAAAATAATTTGGTTTCGTTCTTACATCTGAATACTAAACAGCTATTTTCCCCAAGCCTGTCATGTTGCACTAAGTAGTAGTCAGGTTTAATGCATAGCTTTTAAGTTTTCCAAATGATTTGAAGATAAAAGCTCTGGAAACATAACCGCAGGAAAGAAATTGCATTCAATAAAGCTGAAGCAAGCTACCAGGTAGGCCTATTATTTCATAACTTATCATATTAGAAGTGGGGTCACGTTGTAGCGAACACAGCCTGTTTTTTGTTTCTTATACGTGGATTCCTTGGAAACTGGTTGGGAATCTTGTACCATAATCCAGCTATGTACCCAGGGCTACCTCAGATTTGTGCATGCCAAATTCTTCACTGTTATGGATACTGCTAATACCCAACATGATTGCCTCAAAATGTATCCGTGGGGAGGACATTCTGCACTTGGGATGCTACTGCAAAATAGTCCAGGTCTTGCCTTATAATACAAGGGCTGCAGAGTGGAGCCTCACTCATAGGATGGGGAAAGTACTATACACAGCACATAAGGGATGTTCAGATGATATTGTGTTGGGTGTGTTTGTGTGTGCTGTAGTGTTATGTCTAGCAGCCATGCCCTCCCACATGCTAGCCACATAATCAGCATGTGTGAAAACAGGGGTCCTTTGCATGCCCATGTATAGAATCTCCCCATGTAGGGACAGGGTGGGGTCCAAGACCAATCAGGATCTCCCCTTACCTGGAGCACCACTATTCACTTTAAATTTATGGGGGGGTGTCCCTTTTTATGCATGCTCCATTGTGTGGGAGGATGGCTGTTGCATCCATCCAATATGAATAGCACCACTATCTTTATGCTTATGACCTGGTCTTTCAGCTAGCGGACTTGGTGGTTCATATATTGGTGGTTTAAATACACCTCTTTCACTTGCATTATATCTTACCCCAGTTCTGAGACAGTGAACGGCAGGCTTCCTTTTAGGCGGAGGCAGTCTAAATGACAGATTGGTAAGAAACAGAAACCTGTTTTGTTAGGTTTACTTCCATAAGATGATAAATTCCTTCCACTACACCAGACAGCTTTGTACAATATAGGCTAAAATGAGTTTTTGATCCACTACTTTCTATCCAGGGATGAATATTATGTCCACCTCTATAATATCAGAATGTTAACTATATTTCAGTAGCACAAAGGCAGTTGAAAATATGTTCTCCTCATTCTAATGCTTTTTTGAAATGCCTCCCAGAATATTTTCTTCCTATCGCCCCCCTTTTCTTTATTTTCTCTCTTTTGTAATTATCTGTGTATAAAACTGATATTTGAATTATTACCAAAGGTTGCCTCAAAACCATGCCTAAATTAGGTGAAGCCTGAAGGTCTGCCAGTTGACCCTAGCAACACATATTTACGTTCTGATTTTGAAACATTCTGCACAAGTCTTTAAGTGGATCAATATCAATTATTAGACAGACAAAACAATCTTGTTGCTGTCATGCCTGCCACACTTTCCTGAGCGATGAGAAGTTTCAAGGGTGCAGCTCTTGTTTCCTTTAGGAGGCAGTCACTAGAGGTGCTTGGTAATATTTGGATTCATGTATACAGGCTGAACATAGGTGAGCGTGCACAGGCTAAACATTCTAATAGAAAATCCCACTGTCTCCCCCTCCCTTGGGAAATCCCCTCCCTTGGGAAGCGGCACGCCAAAAGCAGCGGCGGCGGCACCCCCCCGAACCATCGATCACATGTGGCGGCTGGGGGGGGTGCCCCGCCGCTGCTGCTTTTGGTGTGGCGGCTTGCAAGGGTGCTGTGGGAGCAGCGGCGGGGCCAGCCCAACTGTCACCCCCTCCCCGCGTGGAACCCGGGGCGCACCGCCCCCTCCACTCCCTTGCGACGCCAGTGACAGTACAGTCTCACACAAACAGGATTCCTATTTATCTAGAATTTGTATGTATTATATGTGTCTACCACACTCTTTAGAGTGAGATTTTAAATGAGACTTTAGCCAGCATCTCTTCTGTTTTATAGGACTGGGTAGGAGGTACCCATCTTGCTTTGATTCTTGCCCACTGTTATTTTTCACCACTGTTAGCTCTTTGTAGTATAGTGTTTACTCTCCAGGCAGATGAGCAACTGTGATACTGCCATAATATGACAGCCACCCTATGTTCTTTCCAATCTGCCACCTCCCTGTTCTGACTGGCACATTAGGAAACCGGATAACCCTTCATCTTCACAGGTGGTGCTAAATTCCCCTCTTTCCCTGATATGAGCAATTTGATAAATAGAAGCCAAAAGGAGTGCAACATAGCATTGTTTTTTCATCTCCTTGGAAGACGTTTGAAGAAGCCATCAAGTTACTCACTTGCAGCTTCCAAATTAAATAACTCTAGGCTTCAAGTGAGTGTTGTGCCAGTGGCCCTGTATATAGTACAAAAGGTCACACTGGTTCTGAAATTAATCCTTTGGTCTTCAGTGTTCGCACCTCACTCTGCAAGTAGATGTAGTGGCAAAATTCCCACAAAACACATAGTTTATGTGCTTTGCACAATTTGTACAATATTCAATTTTGGCTTGGTTGTTGCATGTGTGAAATTTTGAATGTGTATGTTGATGGCAAGCCAAATATGTATTTGTTTAGGGCTTATTATTTTTTTATATAGTGGACCATGCTCCTAATAACAGTAGTGCTAATAAAGTGGTTAACCTAGCAACATTGAAACTGGATGAAATGCTCCTGTACGTAAGAAGCAGTTGACAATTTAAAGTCCTTGCTACCCTCCCCTTCACTCTCCCTGAATTTTGCTTTGAAACACACAAACATATCCAGTTATAGCACGGGAGAAATTGATTTCATTTGCAGCTTTAGCTCCACAGTGCCAAATCTGTCTGGAGAAAGCTAAATGACTAATGGTGAGAATTAAATGTCAAATGTAAATTGCTTCTGAAACTAGCAGCCGACTTTCTTCTCTTTTCCAGCTTTAAGAGAAGTGGGGTTTTACTGAGAAATCACCTGGAAAATGGATTTTCCCAAAACTTATTTTATGCTGCAACATTGGTTTCTAGATCCTAGTGTAGGATCACTGTGGGGCTGTTTGTTGGCAACAACATTTCACTTTAGTATTTGGATTCTAGCTGACTCTGGGTGTGTGAAATAGCCAGAATCCCTGCACTGGCTCCTAATCCTGTCCATAGAAAATAGCATAGAAAATGGTGCTGGAGGAGACTCTTGAGAGTCCCATGGACTGCAAGAAGATCAAACCTATCCATTCTTAAAGAAATCAGCCCTGAGTGCTCACTAGAAGGACAGATCCTGAAGTTGAGGCTCCAGTACTTTGGCCACCTCATGAGAAGAGAAGACTCCCTAGAAAAGACCCTGATGTTGGGAAAGATTGAGGGCACAAGGAGAAGGGGACGACAGAGGATGAGATGGTTGGACAGTGTTCTCGAAGCTACTAACATGGGTTTGGCCAAACTGCGAGAGGCAGTGAAGGATAGGCGTGCCTGGCGTGCTCTGGTCCATGGGGTCACGAAGAGTCGGACACGACTGAACGACTGAACAACAACAAGAAAATAGCAACCAACATTAATAGTATTAAAATAGTGTATACATTATTCCAACTCTTTTTCCCAACCTCTCAGCCAATCAGAAGGAGAGTAGAGCTCTGGGTAACTTTTCATTTTCCTGAAATTATTAAGTTTCTTTTTCATTCCAGAACTCATTAGGTTTCTTTCCTCCTCTTAAGTTTCCTTTTCTTGGGCCGAATGTTTGGCCCTTCTGTAGGCTTTTGATCCTTTTGGACAGAACACCCTTTAAAACTAAAAGCAGCCATTTTATAACTAGAAACAGAACTCAAAATTATTGAAATCATACCAATCCTTCACAGTGTGAATTGTGGACCTTATCTTAGATAACAAACCACATCATTTCCCAACATGGTCACAACTTCAGAGCAGACAGATTAGTCATTGAGGTGGAATTCAAGTTTTACTCAGAAAACATCTGCTGAAATTAATGGATCTAACAGTCATGTTCATTAATTTAAGTGGGTTTCCTGTGAGTAAAACTTAGCTGAATGCTACCCTAGGTGTCCAGGCTGCTTTCCTATCCTGTCTGAGGGTTTATCCACACGAGAGTTTAACGTAGATTTGAAGCTGTTTCTCAGTTTTTCTGGTGTTATCTACATGATGTCCTCCTCATCCAACTTGCAGCTCTCACTTTCTCAACATTGCTTCAGTCATACAGGAGAGAGAGCACATGGTAATGGAGAAATTTGTTTTGCATCTTCTATACTAATGAGGGTATCCTTTGCAATGAATTTTTGTTGAATGGCTATATAATTTTGTTTACTCTGATATTTCTTTTTGACGGGGTCAGTTCACAACAGTAGGGAAAACCGTGAGGTAAAATAAATTCAGAGGCCTTTCAGTATTACAATATGAAGATGCATTTGGTATCTTTCTTATGGTAAACAGTTCTCTTTTCCTGCATGAGGCACTGGGAAAGAAATGTCATTTTTATTCAGAGTTCATGCTGGCCTCTTTGGTGTCATAATGTGTCCTAAGGAAATAATAAACAATTCTTTGCTAAATGCAGCTTGCTGACTGTAAAATGTGACAGTGACTAGCCTTCAAGGACATTTGCTGCATTCTGCTCAGGTACCTGCACAGGAAATTTGGCATGCAGAGTCTGAAAGACTCACACATTTTTCCTTCACTTTTAAAGGCAACACATCTTTTTCTGTATAGAAGGGAAAAAACTGATTACTTTATTAAGATCTATAAATACTAAAAAGTACTTATTATAATAGCTAAAAATAGACAGCATGAATAATGAATTATATTAGTTTGGCTAGGATTCGGCTAGAACCTTGTGAGAAGGTTCAAAAGCTACAAAATCTTCCTCACAAGGCATTGTGTTGCCTGAGCTCAGAATGTAACAGCTGGGTTAAGGCAGCATCGATTATACAAAACACCAATATGTCCAGTGTCAATTGCTGGAAGGACAAGATCCTGCACGATGCCAAAGGTACATGCAGATGCTTTATATTCCCCACCACCACCTTACATGACTCCCATTATGTAGCCATAGAAAACAAAATATGTTTTCCTTACAGAGTTGCTCAGCCTATGTTTATTGATAAGCTGCTCTTATTATTGTTTTCAAGGGAGAAATGCTTTCATACGTTATGAAGTTCAGACTAGATCTACTGCTAGCAATGAGACAGTGAAACTGGACTAATTCAGTATATCTAAACCATAATTAGGGACGCGGGTGGTGCTATGGGTTAAACCACAGAGCCTAGGGCTTGCCGATAAGAAGGTCAGCGGTTCAAATCCCCGCGACGGGGTGAGCTCCCGTTGCTCAGTCCCAGCTCCTGCCAACCTAGCAGTTCGGAAGCACGTCAAGTGCAAGTAGATAAATAGGTACCGCTCCGGCAGGAAGGTAATCGGCGTTTCCGTGCACTGCTCTGGTTCACCAGAAGCGGCTTAGTCATGCTGGCCACATGACCCGGAAACTGTACGCTGGCTCCTTCGGCCAATAAAGCGAGATGAGCGCCGCAACCCCAGAGTCGTCCGTGACTGGACCTAATGGTCAGGGGTCCCTTTACCTTTTTTAAACCATAATTAAATGTTCACACCAGCGTTAATAAAGCTGGGCACCATTCAGCACTCACCCAGCATTGCAGTATGCTGTGCAGATGCTAACGTCCCCCCCCCCCCAAGGTAGCTTCCAGTCTCAAGAAACATCACCCTTCTTCTTCTGGGAATATGTTACCGTGATCCTTCCAGGGATGCTGCTATTGCTGGGAAGTGGAAGTTTCAACTGTACCTGCCAGAAACTGTTGGACTTAGTTGCCTTATTCGTTTGGAAGGAATCTTATCCAACCAGCAATAACACTCTCTTTAGAAACTGTCCTTCCACAAGTGTTTACACAGCATAAGAGAGCTGCAACTGAAATGATGGCAAGTGTATGTATGCATACTCCAGTCGTTTTGCACCACCCGCACGCCTCTATTGCAAGGGTGTGCTTTTCGTTGTGTTTATTTCTCGTGGCTCTCAGAGTCTTTCATTTCCGCCACACTTTCCAATCTCTTAAGTATGGTTTTGGTCTGTTTTTCTGGGCCAGATGGTTTGATCGAGAATGTAGGAAGGAATGACATATGCAAGATGGCTCATTCGATGAATCAAAAAGATGTCTGACTTCAGTCAATAACAGCTAGCAATGAATCCTATAAACAGCCTGGGCTTTTTCTTTTCAGCCGGAACTCGCTGGAACTCAGTTCCTTCACATCTCATGTGGGCACCATTCCATTCTAAGAGAAATCGGGAGGTGTTCACAATGAGTTCTGGCACCTCATTTTCTAGAAAAATAGCACTGTAAACAGCTAAAGGTGGCATCCAACAAAATCCATATTTCCATATTGTAAACATTCACGGTTCTGTTGGGCATTTGTTGATTGCTTCCCCCCCCCCCAGGACAAAGGAAGACGCATTTGCTTAAAATGTATGATTCTGATTTTATAAGTATTGACGCAAGTTCAGAAACAATTACCATAATATAAATAGAATGCATCTCACCACCATGGGGAAGACTCTAACTAGGTGACCTGTGTGAGTCTTACTGTGTGATTGCTCAGTCTGCCGTTACTTCAAGGTCTCTGCTCTCCCTTCTTCATATACTTGATCTTTAAACTGGATTTTGACCAGAAAACCTTTCAAGTAGAACAGGTGTTGGAAACCTTTCACCCTTCAGCTGTTGCTGAAACAACAACAACAACAACAAAAACAACAATTTATTTGTATGCCGCCCATCTGACTGGGTTGCCTCAGCAGAATATTAAAAACACAATAAAACTACAACTCTCATCATCCCTGGCCATTGGTTATGCTGGCTGGGGCTCCAATTGGCCCCAGCCAGCATGAGCAATGACTAGGAGTGCTGGAAGTTGTAGTTCAGTAACAAACATGGTGGGCCAAAGCTTCTTCACACCCAAGAAAGAGGATGACTTTGAACAGAAGAACAGAAGAGCATCTGCAAGAAAAGTCCAAGTACAGAATCCATTCCCAAGCACAGGGACATGAATGGGAACAGTCAACTAAAGGTAGCCTAGTTTTCAATGTTGATTGTCATTTAATTCTCATTTCTCTATAACTTTGCCCACTGTGGTTGTTTGAGCCCTGGAAGACCTGCTCCCTGCCTTGCTGGCCTTTTTTTACCTCACCTGGGAGGGCAGGGACCTGACTGATTCCAGCTACAAGAAGCTGAGGTTGCCGAACAGACTCTTGAGTTGAGTTGTATTGTTTTGGGGTTTTTGTTGGACCAGGGTTGTTGCTGTTGCAGGGTTTTTTTTGTATCTTTATTTAAGGACTTGTGATTTATGTGGAAATTGTTCAGTTTGGTTGTGTATTCTTTAAAGTTTTATTTATTTGCTTATGATTGCTTTTGTTATGCTGTAGTTATGCATTTCCCCCCGTGTTGTAAGCTGCTTTGAGCATGGTTTGAACTGTGGAAAGGCGGCATACAAATACAATTACATATGTATCTGACCCCACCCCGGTGAGATTTCAGTCACTGTTATTTTTATTTTACAGTTATTTCTCAGGCTCCTCTCAGCTGGGACTTGCTAATGCCTCCTTGTGGTTTCTTCAACTCCCACCCCACAATGAGAGCACACCTGAAAACAGCAAGTGAACCATGATGGTGAGGGGCACTTGAAGCGTCATCCCATCAAGCCATTCAAATGCATTTGTTTCTTGTCATTTATCCTAACCCTCCCAGCCAATTTACTGCCATGTTCCTGTTAAGCATGCCTAGCATTGCTGAGGTCAGCAGCACTGAGGGCAAACTCTTCAGTATTCCTGGCATTTATAAGAGTCATAATCTCCAGAAAGGGGGACATCTTGACATTAATTTCCTTGTCACATTCTCCAGTGCCTAATTATAGTACTAATCAAGTATCTGGGGAAAGAGCAACCAAGGTAACATTTAGAACAGTCTACATGTCAACAAGCAACTCTTTTATACACCTGATAAGGATACAGGTTTGGCTGGTTGCTATATTTAGGGACTGGGCCTCTTCTCTTTGAGTTCTCTACAGAAAAGAAATTGAACTCACCTATGTGTGTATGTACAATCCCAGCTGAAGGTTTCAGTGTATAATAATAATAATAATAATAATAATAATAATAATAATAAAACAATAATTTATTATTTATACCCCACCCATCTGGCTGGGTTTCCCCAGCCACTCTTAGCGGCTTCCAACAAAATATTAAAATGCAATAGGCTGTTAAACATTAAAAGCTTCCCTAAACAGGACTGCCTTCAGATGTCTTCTAAAAGTCTGGTAGTTGTTTTGGATGGGGTCCATTGTCTTGCGCAAGGTACTTTGAGTGGAAAACCACCCCACCCAATCCTCATCTCCTTCTAGGCCCTGTGAGCACAACAGCCCAGATTGAGGGGGGGGGTGGTTAATGGATGGAATTGGTGCATTGACTCACTCTTGCCATTGCACACATTCTGAGAGAAGGCAGGTGGGCTGAGAGCAAGGAACAGGAGTAGCAAAGCCAAGAGGCTCCAGTCCAGAGAGTGACAGTGGTTCCACTGTAGCAGGGTGGGAAGGGGGGGTCCACTGCTAGGCTGCTGCCGCTGCCGAAAAGCCAGCTCTCTTGGGCTCCTCTTTCCCTTGACACCTGGCAGCAACCATTCCACTAAGCTGCAACAAAAGGACAAATTGCTCCAGGGCATGGCTGTATAGGGTATGGGAGAAAGGGCCGTTCTGCCAGTGCTGCTGAAAGACCAGCTCTATCAGCCTTCAATCATCTGTCACCATCTCCTTTTAGGGTGGGTGAGAAGCAAATTTAATAATCTATTAAAAATAATTCAGAACTCTTAACACTACTGCCATGGGTTCTGCAGTTCCCCAGACCTCATTTTAATTTATTTTAAGGGGGGCAGGAGCATAATGCTATCAATCTTCAAAAGCAAAACTTAAAGCATAGTCTCAATTAACAGAAGGTTAAGGCTCCAATCCAGTGCACCATAGCATGGGAATAAGTCCCATTTAACTCATTGAGGCTTCTGAGTAGACCAAGCACAGCGTCTGTAAAGCTGCAATCATATACACATCTGTCTATGAGCAAGCACCATTTAACTCATTGGGACTTAAAGGTAAAGGGACCCCTGACCATTAGGTCCAGTCGCGGACAACTCTGGGGTTGCGGCGCTCATCTCTCTTTACTGGCCAAGGGAGCCAGCGTACAACTTCCGGGTCATGTGGCAGCGCACGGAAATGCCGTTTACCTTTCCGCCGGAGCGGTACCTACCGGTATTTATCTACTTGCAGTTTGATGTGCTTTCGAACTGCTAGGTTGGCAGGAGCAGGGACCGAACAATGGGAGCTCACCCCATCGCGGGGATTCAAACCGCCTACCTTCTGAGTAAATCTGCAGATACTGAGTAAATCTACAGAGGTTTGTACTGCAAGACTGACTGATTATATGGAACTTATAGTTACCATTTGACATTACCAGTTTATATTTTATAAGAGACCTTTGTTACAATTGTGTACTGCTGCAGAAAGTTCTGCATATACTTGCACATATATATATGGTAAACAGGCTATGTTAACCTTTGGGTATTGCATTTCCCCCCTTGAGTTGTTTTATGAATTAACTGATGTTATGTAAGGTAATTAATTTTTAGGATGTACTTAAAACTCCTTTTGGCAAACATTCAAGCTCAAGCTTCAGCTATCGCAAGGCATTTTTGAAGCTGAATCTCTTTTATTTGTGCTGGAAGGCAACATCAAAGGGTTATCAGGAAGGTTGGGCTTAAATTTGATTTTGAATTAGAAGTAATATTAACAAAAGTGTGTTCCAGTATTCGCTCGGCTCTAGCTGCAGGGTAACAATTGAAGGAGCAAACATACCAAGGGGGGGGGGAACACTGCTTCAGCTATTGTGTTTTGTAATTATTCATCAAATACATTTTTTATTTTTTATTTTGCTTTTAATATGGATGTTCAGTTTTTATTCATCAAGGTAAAAGTCGACATTATTGTTTCTTTTAAATATATTCCTATCAAAAAAAGTCAAATCTTCAACTTGCTCATTTATCTATGGATTACAAGAATACAGGAGCTTGCTCATTTACTGTATCTATGGATTATTAAACAGCATTTTCAGTGCAATATTCATTAGATAGTAAAGGAGTTACATTTCAAGGATAGTTAATAGTAATCAAGGGACTGTTCTCTCCTTTTATTGATCTTCAAAGAGGAGCCAATTAGCAAACAAAACAAAAAAAACCCTGATGATGGACTTAATTTAGTTTTCCTTGTTTATTCAAAGAATCAATCTATGGAGTCATTTGAATATCCTCCTCTAAATGCACCATCTTAAACATGCTTACTCTGAAGTAAAGGGCACTCTGCTCAACAAAAAGAAGGGTAATTTTGCCCTTCTCCAGTGGTCTTCTGTGCCCCATTCCACATTGTTCAGGATGGGCCCCTGACCCTTTGGGGAAGCTTTCCAAGGTTGCAAGTGGCTCCACAAATTATGGGAGTTCCAGCCCAGGAAGATCTGGAGGGTCACAGGTTCACCATCCCTCCTCTTTGAAGTGAACAGAAGCACAAAAGAAGAGCCCTTCTGAAGCGGTACGAAGGTCTATTTAACCCAGCACCCTGTGCTACCCGGTCCAGCCTACAATTCTACAGTCACTATGCAGACTCCTATGGGAAGTCCACAAGTAGGACATGAGCACTACAGGCCATGTCCTTGAGCTATATGTGAATAACATCAGTCGGAAGGGATCTTTACATTTAGTGCAGGTATTCCTGCTCCTGGGATGGAATTGAAGCTGATTGTGCATTGCTTGGGAAGCATGTCTATGCATCTATGGCAGTGGTTTTCTCAACCTTTTTGAAGCCACGGCTACCTTGACCAACCACATGGTTTCTGCAGCTCCCCTGTGGGAGCCACTTACACTGGAGTTCCGTTATAAGACATGCGTAAGTGGGGATTCCCCCATTTCGTCCCTGCCCCACCCTGTTCTGCTGCCATCCCATCCCAACCCGCCCCTTTTTGGGGTGGGCTCAAGGAAGAATGGCCAGGGGGGCGGGAGGAGAGAGAGAAAGGTGTACAGGGAGATAATGGGCTGTAAATTAAAGCCGCCAGCTCTCCTGAATGTTCCTTGGAGAGAAAGAGAGAGAGAAAGAGAGAGAGAGAGAGAGAATGTAGGGAATATATGGGCTGCATGTTAAAGGATGCCCCCCAGGGCTCTCCTGGACATTCCTCAAGTCTCCCCAATAATCTATAGAATGGACAAGGCAGGACATTTATGAGAACCCCTTCATGCTTTGCACACACATGGGTACCAAACACCCATGGCTAATGCTCTAAGCATGCCAGTAGTTAAAATATTTACAAATACGTTTTCTGTCAGTTTTCAGAGGTTTTATTTCCGATTTCTCATTCTGGTGAACGTCCTTCAGTCATACTATGTCCATCAGCATGTCATTTATTGCTGTCTAGAGATATCTGGGTGTCAACAGAAAGATTGATATAATTTCGAAAGTTGTGCTGGCGTTCTTTCTTTTCTTTCTTTTTACTGAAACTGTCCCAAGTGATGCACATGAGCAGACTTAATGTGCCTTGAAAGTCATATCGAGAGACTTTAAGACTTTCCCCTCTCCATTTTCCCAAGGACAAATCAAATTTCTTGAGCCGAACCCAAGAAGTAACATATTTTGCAAAAACAATGCATGCATAGGGTTTAGATGCTATTAAAGTTCTATTGCAGTGGCTTAGAACACAATTCATCCCCTCCCTTTCCTGCAGCTGGAGTCACTGCGAGAAGCGAGGTTACAGGGAACCACCAGAAGGCCCTTGGCGCTGGACCTCAGTGGAGACGCTCCTTCAGGTATATTGGGCCGAGACCCTTTAGGGCTTTAAAGGTCAGCACCAACACTTTGAATTGTGCTCGGAAACGTACTGGGAGCCAGTGTAGGTCTTTCAGGACCGGTGTTATATGGTCTCAGCGGTATATGTGGTATAGTGCTTAGGCCGTTGGCCTATAAAGCACACTGTGACCTTGAGTCAGCCAGCATCTCTCAGCCTAACCTACTTCACAGGCTTGTTGTGAGGATAACATGGGACATCATGCCTTTTTCCATGCCTTATTCCCATTCGTGGTTCACATCTATTTCCACTTCAGGTCTTCTCTTCTAGGCTGGCCAACTTTAGACTCATTTGCTAAGAGTAAGTGCAAGTCACAGTTGGTTAATAAAACTATATCAAGGTGCAAGCAAGCCAATAACTTTACACCTCTACAAAAATGAGTTGATATTTGTAAACAACCATAATGACCATAGCTGGACTAAAATAAAAATAAAAATAGATCATTCTGAAAGGGAAACAGGCAAGCATGGAGAAGCTTGAGTGGCAAAATTAATTGGGGGGGGGGGATGATTAGGATAAATGATAGCCTGCCTGGGTGGCTACTTTTTGTCACAGGTTTTGCATCACATGCGATGTTCATATTGGGAAATGAGATTTGTGTGGTGAGGCCCCATGACCACCCTGTACCCCAAGGAGCAAATAATAATAATAATTTAATAATGTATTATTTATACCCCACCCATCTGGCTGGGTCTCCCCAGCCACTCTAGACAATGCACAGTATATTGGTTTGGGATCAAATAAGGCCACAACTTTGCTGGTTACAGATGTGAAGGTTTGGCCATAGGCATTGAAGTAAGCAACTGCATATGTCACTCCCACCCATCCGCTGGAACTGTTTATAAGAGTAAAACCAGCAATGGGGGCGGGGGGGGTGCCCTATCAGCTACATCAAATAAGTGCAGTGAGTGAGAGGCCCAAAGGTTCAGCAGGCCGGTCATTTAACCTTGCCCTGGGCCACGTGTTGCTATTCCTGCCGTCATTGGCCAATTTGATGGCAGGAGGACGATCTGGCCTGCAATAGGCCAGTTTCCAGAGGAGGCCCAGAGCCTGCCCACAAAACCGCCCCCACAAGAAGGGCAAATTGACTTCTATTTTTCTTTGTAACAAAATGCCCTGGTCAAATGTAATATTCTAAAAAAAGGGGTGGGGTGGGGGTGGGGAACTTTGAGAAGAAACTTCTAGAGTTCTCACAACAAATTATAATTTTATATTTGAAAAAAATATTGTTTGTAAAGAGAATTCTTCAGCGAATCTTTCAGAGAATCTAAATCACCCTTCAGTGAGCAGTTTTGAACATAAATATGGGAAATTGATAAAGTGGCCTTGGCTAGGAAAAACTGGTGCATGATTATTTTTTTAGAACGTAACTCCAGCAATCCAGCTGGGGTTGTGGGTTTTGCTTGGCACTAAGTGGGAGCACTGCTGGGAACATAGCTGTTATTGTTGTAAAAATCCTTCTAGTTCAGATTGTTACAGAGATCAGTGAAGGAGCAATAAGTTGAAGAAAATAGTGCCATATTTGACTCTTTAGCTGACAGTCAAGAGAATAGAGAACAATTTCACCAAGGCATGTCAGCACCTTGGTAGCTATCTTATCACTTCCAAGAGTTTAATGTTGGCGACGTGAAATTGCTAACATAAAAACGCAACTGCAATATGGAACACATTCTAATAATTAGCTGCCTGGAGCACCACTTTTGCCACATCACAGTGTCAAAGCTAGAAAGGAAAAATGTTCAAATGGCATGAGTCCAATTCTGATAAGCGCCAGGCCTTTGTGATCTTCCTTCCATATAGATGTTTTTATTTGCTCCTCTGAGAATGCTGCAAAATTCACTTGACAGACTCCATAAATAAAAAAAAAAGGTTGGGACAATTATGGGGCTTCTCCTTTTAATGATTTCCTATACAGATGGAGGTTAGAGGCCAGGGAAATTCCCAGCAGAATCTTTCATTGGAGAATACCAGCAAGAGAGCAATTTGTTCAGCTGTTTTCCTCCCCTCTTTTTTTAAACTACAAATACTTCCCTCCGGGGTCTTCTCTTATGCCCAAGCAACTTCTTTGTTAAAAGTCTAAACATTCTGTATGAATAACAGCCGCTAGATATAATTTATCTATGCTATAAAAATTCTTGTTCACAGGAAATCAGTCTCTCCAACCGTAGAACTTTATTTAAATGATAAACTTTCATAGAACTTTTGGTAGAACTGAAACTCCCGTTCAGATCCTAGTAACAAAAATAAGTGATGCCTTTTATACAGTGGTACCTTGGGTTACAAACGCTTCGGGTTACAAACTCCGCTAACCCGAAAGTAGTACCTTGGGTTACGAACTTTGCCCCAGGATGAGAACGGAAATCGCGTGTCAGCAGCGCCTCAGCAGCTGGAGGCCCCATTAGCTAAAGTGGTACCTCAGGTTAAGAACGGTTTCGGGTTAAGAACGGACCTCCGGAATGAATTAAGTTCGTAACCCGAGGTGTCCATTACTTCTTCCAGTTCCATTTCAAGGCAACACAAATGCTTTCGTTGGACCATCACTGCAGAGCAGTGGCATGCGGTAAGTGGACTAGGGGACTAGGCTAGTCCCCTAAATGTTACCTTGGCTCCTCCTTCCCAAAGCCCAGGAAACTTCTGCCCAGTTTAGGGAGGGAGGCGTGATGCCCACCTGTGTGACATCATGACAGCATATACTTGTGTAAAGGAAATGCGGAAGACCATTGTAATTTCGAGGAGTTAGGTGACATGTCTCTTTCCCTTTTACATCCCCAGTTTAAGGTCTGCTGATTTATGATAGTATAATTTGTTTTTCACACACCTGTGTCAGGAGTTTCCTGGGTCTCTTGCGGTCTAAGTGCTGATTGGCTAGTGGGGAGGATACCCAGTTGCAGTGAGTGGGAGACTCTCAACTGCTCCGCATTAGTCGCACCCAGTGTCCTGGGCTGACAATGAGTAATACCTGTTAACCAGGTGCACTCAATTACATCAAAGTTGGCTATAAAAGCTGTAGGCTGAAGGAGCTCAGTGACCTTCTTCACAGATTGAGGTATCCGATGCTGTGAGACTGCCGGCTGGGGTCTCTCTCGCTGCTCTACCAGGGGCTCCGGGCAGCTGAAGGGGAGATTGTGTGTAACTCCTGTCTGGTATGTTATAATTTGTGTTTTGTATGCCTGCTGTTATTTGTTGACCTTACGCAAATAAAGTATTACTTTTCCTTCACCCACTGGCATGCTTATTGGCTCCAGATCCAGAAAGACCCCTGCCCTTGGCAGAACAACTTGAAGCCACCCCTCCCAATCATTCTGGCGCCTCTGGCCCTAACTGTTCCCCTACAAAAGTTTCACCGCATGCCACTGCCACAGAGTTACCATATATATTGTTTTAATATGATCTTTACCGTTTTGGGGGCCTTTGAGCTGAAAAACATAATAATAATTAATTAATAATAATGTGGTATAGAAAAATTACAACACACGCAAAAAAGCCAGTATTGTAAAAATTATGCTCAAGTGACTGGATCTCACTGATACTCAGGTACAATGTTTAGATGCTCTTTAATAGAATACAAGCCGGATTGATGGATTTGCATTCTGGTTTTTAGATGCATTTGATAGCATTGCAGGCTCTGGATCTGGAGCCAATGCGTCTTATTCTCTGCACTGTGGAATTAATAATCACTTTGTGTGTGCCCAAGCATTGCCAGATGAGGCCTTAGAGTATGACTTTTCAGCAAAATTGATTTTTATTTTGTCAGAAGAGTGTCCCTCTTGCTCTCTCCTGCCCCTCCCTTTCTTTCTGTCTCCCCACCCCCTTTCCTATGGTTCTATTACTTCACTGAAATATGGGATTTGGCTCCTAACCTGATAATTATGGCATGTAAGCCGGTGCAATCTTTTCAAGCCATTGAAAAACAACCCATTTCCAACGCAGGGAGCGCTCACTGCCTTAGTCCATAGCACCATACTGGGAAGTGTTATTGATTATGTCTGTCTGCAAAAGGCAGCAAATGAGCAATGCTAGCTGACGAAAGGAGAACCCTTCTGGAATATCAGCACAATGCCCTTGCAGAGCATTTTGAAACCAACCTCTAAATATTTATCTGCAAGCACTGCAATGTCTCCCTTGTCACTGTCACCATATGACAGGCTATTTAAGGAAAGGATAATCAATCTGTTTTGTAGACCATTTCAATCTATTCAAGTGACTGGAGAGGGGTTCCCCCACCAATAAGAACTGGCAATTCCCAAGCATAATTGAGCTCATGGATCAGAACAGCAACCAGAGGCTTAGGAAGCCTTTCGGCTGCCCGGGGCGGCGAACGGAGGCACCCGCTGGTGGGCGGGGCGTCCTGATGTGTGCCGTGATGTCACGACACATGTCAGGACGCACTGCACATACACGGAATCCCACACATGCGCACTCCGTCCGGGCCGGCGCTGCTGCTCCTGCGGCAACCTTACGAGCCACCGCCGCACGGACGGGGTGCCGGGCTGCGGGGCTCAGCTTGGGGAGTGGCGGGAGGGGCTGCCGACTTGTCACCCCCCTCCCCTGGAACCCGGGGCGCCCCGCCCCCTACACCCTGCCCTTGCTACACCACTGACAGCCATACCCCTTTCTACATCCAGAGATAGATAGATAGCTGATGCACCTATCCATCAGCTAACCAACTCAAGTCTTCTGCGGCCATGCTTCTTTCTACCAGGAACCACTCGAGCCACATAGACTTCCTAGGGCAAAACTACACGTTACATGCAAAATCAGCCCTTAGACCCCAGTGGCTGCTTCTTTGAGTGAAAACAATGGAGAAGTGGTGGAGGCAGGAGTGGTTGGTAGGTTAGGGCAGCACAGCAGAGCTGGCATGTTGCTGTCACTTAATGGGACAGTGTGGGATGGGACAGGGTGGTGAGGATGGGACAGGGTGGGAGTAGCTTGGGCACCTTGGCAGAACCAAGCCTATGCTCCCACTAGTGCCAACACCCTAACCTAGCACCCTGCCAGACCCTTCTAAGTGGAGAGAGGAGGATGTGCTTAATCCTCCACCTGCCATCTTCCCCTTCCCCCTGCAATTATCTCCCCATAATTGCTCTCAGGGACTGGGGTAGTTCTGTTAGTGGTAGAACGCATAAAATCATAGAATTGTAGAATTGTGCGGTGCTCATCTCACTTCAGATCAAGGGTTAGGGTTATATTGCTGTGTTTTATACTGGGTTTCTTTCTTTTTTTACCACTTTAATGGCTTTCTGTGACAACAACCTTCTGAAGGGGCTACTCTTCCCTGAAATCAGCCATTGCATCTTCTCAAAGGATGAAAGACAATTTTGAAACTGTATGGCACATATGTATTCAGTAAAAAGGTAAAGGACCCTTGGATGGTTAAGTCCAGTCAAAGGCAACGATGGGGTTGCAGATTTCATCTCGCTTTCAGGCTGAGGGAGCCAGCCTTTGTCCACAGCTAGCTTTCCAGGTCATGTGTCCAGCATGACTAAACTGATTCTGGTGCAACGGGACACCATGATGGAAACCAGAGTGCACAGAAACGCTGTTTACCTTCCCACCACAGCGATACCTATTTATCTACTTGCACTGGTGTGCTTTGGAACTGCTACCTAGGTTGGCAGGAGCTGGGACAGAGCAATAGGAGCTCACCCCGTCATGGGGATTCGAACTGCTGACCTTCCAATCGGCAAGCCCAAGGGCTCAGTGGTTTATACCACAGCGCCACCCACTCCCTACTGTCCATCATTACAGGAATTTCATATTGAGAAGTTTATAATACAGCTGGAAACAGCACAGAAAAGGACATTTAAATAGCACCCAGTTAGGAACTCACGAAGCTGCCATACTGAGTCAGACCAATGGTCCATTTAGCTCAGGATCGTCAACATCAACTGGCAGATTGACTCTGGGTTGCAAAACAGGCTCTCTGCCACTGAGCTGCAGTCCTTCCCTACAGTAAGAACACGTTGGGATTTATAAATTTAGTTTAGGGAAAAGGTGATAAGACGAAGTGGGGGGAAATAGTGGAGATATATGGGCAGAAAAACTTTGATTGGACAATCTTGCTCACAATGACTTTGCCACTGTTTTAGTCAACTGTAAAGTAAAGGAAGCCATGACTTAACACAGGAAATAAATGAACAAATTGCAGCCCCATGTAAAGTTGATGGTGGCAAGTGAACTGCAATTGAGGATATTCACTTGTAGTTTCTGATATCTTCTTTGCCGTTTTTATGCACCACCATAAAATGTATACTCTGAAAGTGCCTCACATTGCTATTTGTGCAGCATAGCCAGTTTCTTCTTTTGTAACTCCAAGAGAGAAATCATTTTCAGATGAGGAGCTGGTGGATCACATTTATGTCTTTGACGCTATATGGTGAGGGTATGCTCCCTCTCTTTCATGGGAAAAAAATGTAGTAACGATCTCTTTATTTGCACTGTCCCAATTATGTTAAGGACACTGAATAAACAGAGGCTGATGACTGAAATAGAGACCAAAGTCATTTTATTTCTAATGCTTTATTTGAGCTATCCCAGAAGAGCTTCAAAATACACCATAAACTTGACAACCTACATTCACCAGTATTTATTTCCTCGGAGGAGAATGACTTTGGGATTTGCTCAAAACACACAATTCTAAACTTGTTCCCTACTTATCTGTAGTTAGAACCCTTGCCTAACATAATCTTCTGATAATGCACCACATGTATAGCATGATTCTGATTGTCCATTCATTGGAGTGTAAACCTGAGTCAAAGTTGATATTGCCAGGTGGGTGTATAGCCTAGGGAAACTGGCTACTAATTTATTTGCCTGGCATTGACAAATGTATGTGATATTTACCTGATACTTCATTTCATTTTACATGCTTAGATGTTTCTGCTCAATGCACATATCAAATCAGCATGGCTTGTATATGTAGCTCGTGGGGACATGTGCTCAAAATGTGTAAGGCAAAAAAAAGGATTGCAGTGAATTTCATGCAGCTCTTAGGTAAAGCTCTTTGCGTGCATGCTTGATGCTGGGGAAATAGAACAAAAATGGTACAGACTCGATGGATTTCAGCTTACGCACCCAGCTAATGCAAGCCAATGACTTAGTCGTTGGTTGGACCTCAGAATCCAATACGTTCATCCAAGGGCAAACCATGTGTTAAATGTGACAGCATCGGTACCAGGCTGTTGTTGTTTTCAAGGCACAGAAGCAGCAGGTTTTTTTAAAAAATATAGAGCCTTGTAAGACTTTCCCTGCTTGTGGGTACAGGCACAGTGAACCCCTGCAGGTGGAGGGGGGCAATACATAGTGATGTTGCAATAAACACAATACAACCATTTTGGGATTACACAGGCCACAGATTTATTGATTACAGATGTCAGCAGGTTTTGGGGCAGGCACTGGGAGTATACCGTGTATCAAACAACCTGCTGCTGGTTGATGATTTGTCAGGGTTAACCAAGGTTAAAAATCTCCCTATGACATGCATCAAATCAAGATTTTGGGAATACTGTGGCTCATCAGCCTCCATATTGGTGTCCAGAAAGAAGCTCCTCCCCCTGGATCCCTTTATTGGAATAATCTGATTCCTTGGCCAGGGTGTGGGGCTCCCACCCCTGCCCCATATCCACCTTGAATAAGGATCCAACCCAGTGCTTTATCTACCATCAAGTTTTAACTGTTTTAGAAGCATTTTTTTAAAAAAATAAATCAAAAAATAAATTGTGAGTGTATTTGCCCCCTTGGGCTTCTTTGGGAGGAAGGACAGGATATAAATTATACAATCATCATCACATTTTTTTGTAATCTGAAAAACATGGATGCCTCAGGTGGGCCTTCACGACCTAAGAAGAAGCCTTTTTGGCAAAAACAGAAGGGATAGATGTCTGTATCTAGCTATCTATATTCACTTAGAATTTGCAAAGAGAAAGAAAATCTCAAAAGAGAGTTACTATCTTTCATAATGTCATATTGAAATATTGAAATGAATAGATCTATTGGGTTCTGCTGTGCAGAAATGCAGATGCTATTCAGATTCTCCGACGCCTGCAGACACCAAGTAATGGGCTGTTGCTCAGGCAGTCAGATTCTACTGATTATTACTATTATTATTATTATTATTATTATTATTATTATTATTATTATTATTTATTACATGTTTAAATAAAGTTTTGCTACCTTGGCATTAATAATCTTTTTCCAGGGAAACAGTGTCATATTTTGGAACACTAAAATGGAGCTTACTTATTGCGATTAAACCTTACAGATTCCAAGTGCACTTCTCAGGAGAAGTCAGAAATCCTGTTGGTCTGAAAGGAAGCCCCCAGCCCCAGTCATCTGCTGAATGGTAAGGCATATTTCCACATAGATCTGTCACTTAGATCCCCTAGAGGTGCAAACGATTAAGTATAAGCAAGAGTTAAGGGGTGCATATTGGAGCAAAATAACAACAACCCTAACTTCCTATATATGCTACTGGAGTCTGCACTGGCAGTGACTGAACAGGAATGAGACCCTGGGGCAATAGTGGATAGCTCAGTGAAGATGTCAACCCAGTGTGCAGCGGCTGTGAAAATGGCTGCTTACGTACGGTTGTGGGTGGTGGTTGTGGCTCCGCACAAGCCACAGTCGTGGGCACCCACTGGGTTGCTGGGGGAGGACGTTACTTACTTTTCTGCCAGCTGCACTGGTTTCTGGGGCTCACCTGCAATTCTAGCCAATCATGGGTGAGCTTGGGCTGTGACCTGGGAAGCAGACTGGAGAGAAGACTTTGCCTGGCTGGCTTCCCTCTGGTTCACTCCCTGGGATATAAGCTGCACCTGGGCACTGCTCTCAGTCGGAGTTTGGTCTCCTATGAAGAAGGACATTGCTGGAAGCTCCCGAAGAAGCCGAAGATCTGAGAAGATCCTGGTTTCCAATGCCTCCAAAGTGACCAAAGGGGCTTGGCTACTATGAAATCGGGATGCTGGATTAGGTAGCCTTTGTTCTGATCCAGCAGAGCACTTCTTAGGTTCTTACATTATTGTGCTTATATCACTCTGAATGCAACCCTATGCGCAATTTCCAGGATGTAAGTTCATCTGGTTGCACTGGGACTTGTTTCAACTGAACATTCTTAGGACTGCCCCACACAAGACTTTAAACACAAACCATCTCTATTGGGTTCAGCTGACTAAACTCTAAATGTGGTTAATTTTGTCCAGAGAAAAATGTTAATGACTTCAAGCAACATTGTGAGGAGGAAAAACCTCAGGCAGATAATTTCATTTCGGTGTTGTTGCTCTTATTATCATTGCTGGAGGATTGCCTGATATGATTTCAAAAGTTGCCAGTTCTAAACAACTACTAGCACAATGGCAGCAGTTGTACTGGTGGAAACTTGTTGCACAACACGTCGTGCAATCTATTGTGCAGCGAAGTTGCCCGCAAGCTGCCTATGCATTCTCTTGCACAGCAACGTTCTGCTGGTGCAGAACATTTTGCCAACAAAAGAAGTGTGCCACTATGTGGCTTTAATTTAGCATAACATAAATTCTTAGATAGCAGGTCCCTTTGAAGGCAGAGGCCTGTCTGCCCTGTGTGCACTATAAAGCAGCAAGGTACAAGCAAACAGAAAGAGAGCCCTAGCTAGAAATATGTGGTTCCTAATTTCTTTCAGTTTCGAAAAGATCAATCAAGACAATTATCAGTCCTGTTGATGGAAAAGAAAGCTGAAGGCGTACAAGAGAAATCCAGCTGCGCTTCTCTTATTGGCACACATGAAATGGCTGTGAAGTGAAGGCTGCTTTTAAATTATTCCTTATCGCAGATGTTTCCATATGGCGACCCTTTCATGAGCAGATGTTGCCCAAACAAATGGGAGAATTTGTCTCTAAACCATGCTCTTTGGGTGACTGCATTGATATATTGCTCAGTGCAAGAGATAGTTGCCTCCCAGCTAACATTTGGAGTGGGCAAGACTAGTGAGAAAGGAGGGCACAAGACTTTAGAAGTGTGTGTGTGTGTGTGTGTGTGTGTGTGTGTGTGTGTTAGAGAGAAAGAAAGAGAGAGAATATACTTGCATATGTGATGTGTATGTATTTATAACCACCACATGTTATACAACAGGGGTCAGCAAACTTTTTCAGCAGGGAGCCGGTCTACTGTCCTCAGACCTTGTGGGGGGCTGGACTATATTTTGAAAAAAATAATAATGAACAAATTCCTATGCCCCACAAATAACCCAGAGATGCATTTTAAATAAAAGGACACATTCTACTCATGTAAAAACACGCTGATTCCTGGACCATCCATGGGCTGGATTTAGAAGGTGATTGGGCCGGATCCGGCCCCCGGGCCTTGGTTTGCCTACCCATGTTATATAATATAAAGGTAAAGGTACCCCTGACCATTAGGTCCAGTCGCGGACGACTCTGGGGTTGCACGCTCATCTTGCTCTATAGGCTGAAGGAGCCGGCGTTTGTCAGCAGACAGCTTCCGGGTCATGTGGCCAGCATGACTAAGCTGCTTCTGGCGAACCAGAGCAGCGCACAGAAACGCCGTTTACCTTCCCACTGGAGTTGTACCTATTTATCTACTTGCACTTGACATGCTTTCGAACTGCTAGGTGGGCAGGAGCTGGGACAGAACAATGGGAGCTCACCCCGTCATGGGGATTCAAACTGCCGACCTTCTGATCGGCAAGCCCTAGGCTCTGTTGTTTAGACCACAGCGCTACCTGCATCCCTATGTTATATAATATACCGGTAGAAGTTTATAAATAATATATTATTTATATTATACTGTAATAATATATATTACAATGATATTATTTATATTATAAATAATATAGATGTGTATGTTTATAAACACATGTTTATAGATGAGCTTTTTGGAATAAAATGTTCTTGAATGGTCCTTATTCATGGGATATGCATATAGCGAAATGCTTTCCTTCATTTGAAATTAAACTTTGACATTTCCCTTTGAAAGAGCTGGCCTGGATATTCTCAACAAATGTTGGCAGAGGGCTGCAGTAATTAGCATGTACAAGGGAGAACACTAACAAAACAAAAAAGGAAATAGATTGCAAATGTAAACAGTGACCGTGTCTTTGATATGAGTGGACGTAGGACTGCATAGTCTTATAAGCTTTCAGGGAACTGGAGGTAGACTATTGTTAGCGAAGGAAGGGGTGGTATCTCTAGCAGTCTTGTTGTTCTTCCTGATGGGCATCTGCAAAACTTTGGAAACATTATTATATTTGTAGAATTTATATCCAACCTTTCATCGTGTGTAGTCTCAAATTGAAATAGTAAACACTCAAATAACAACAATGCGTCCGGGTCTTGGTGTCCAGTCCAGGGGGAAGGAAGTGGTACTGGGGGTTAGGGATGAGTGAATCTGTTAGTTTTGGTTTCTCTCAGTTTCTCATTTTTCCAATCCTAAGTTTAGCTCTCCACATTTCTGCATCAGTTTGCAAATTATTCTGAAGTCCTTGTGAAAATTCATAAGCACATCATCATCATTTCTATACTACTTTATATTTTTAAGAAAAATCTTAAAGCAGTTTACAGCATATTAAACATCAGTAAAACAATGCAGAATCAAACATTTCTCCCCAATATACACATGCTTATACTGTATATGCAATTTTGCACAATATGGAAACGTTTGCAAAAATGTTTTCCCTAACAAAATGCATTTCAATGTTATTTTCAACAATATCTGCAGTTTTATGCACACTTTACCTGACTGCATGCATTTTTTGTATACATCTTGCTTGTCTGCTGAACAGCACAACAAAATCCAGAGAATTGCCCATTTTGAAGAAGGGCTGCATTTTGGCTCTCACGTTGTGAGGGAGGATTAGATAGGTTCACCTAAAATGTAAACTTAAGTGAATTTCTCCCCCATCCCTACCGGTGGCACACAGGCACCTTCCATTCTATGTTACGGAAAGAGAGGAGCTTTCTTTATCTGGCCTGGAATATTTGGCTGTGGCTAACATTGCCAAAGCCACTGAAATGGAGAGTGAAGCATAAACCCAAAGATTAATGGCAAGATCCTTCAGCTGTTCTGCAACCCTGACAGAAGAATCACTCAGAAGAAGCCTAATTTTGAATATGTAGTGAGAGTCGAATTCACATAGAAAATTGGTTGTTTTTTTTAAAAGAGAGAATACCAGTAGAGGCCACATTTGCCTTTATAATGCATGCCAATCTGACCAACTACACCAGCTGCAGAAAGTCTTGCTAGGTGGAATCTCTGCATTGGTCCTAACAGATATATGGAGGAGAAACCTTAAAAGGTTCATATAAAATGTACTTTGGCACCCATTAAACCTGGATTACAAAAAGTTACTTCAGCACTGTGCACAATGCCCCAATATGACCTGAAAAGGAAGTTGTTTTTGCTAACCTTCAAGTGACTAATATAATTTTAATATTACTATTTATAATCCTTAGGCTGTTAATGGTCTTATATTATCCAAGGTGATTTGGAATTCACTCATGAGTAAGCTCATGAGTATTTTCCATTTTTATTCTGCAATTATTCTGTGTGCTTCATGTTGATTTATCATGTTTTCTTTCCATTATTTTTGGAATCCTTTTGTACATAGGGAATTTCTCTAATAGCCACTTATTTCTCTGAGGAACATTTTATGCAGAATGATTTGCATGTCTGGCTATTTAATGGTATTTTGTTACAACTGAAAATTCAGCTGGGAGATGCCTGCAAGATGAGTGACCTGGAATCACCTCATATCCTGTACTTATGTGATTTCGATTTGGGAAAACTCTTTGCCAAGTTAAACATGAAGGGTTATGCACCAGTGTCCTTCTGCTGATGGGACACTCTTCAATCCAGCAGACACTTCCATGAGTGAAAAGGGCAGAAGGAGCTGGGTTTTTTTTCTAATTCACCCTTTGCTATGTAACCTCTACAAATCTGTCCCAGATGGGTTGGAGAACCCTCTGGAACAATGTGGAAAGTGGCATGGGGAGGTTGTAGGAGAATGCGGGAATTAGAGAAACTCATGTCTCTTGGATCATGGATCCAAGAGTCTTACATCAATGAAGATACATATCTGGAAACAACAATTTTAATCAATTCTTACAGAGCAATCCTAAAATGCTTACTCAGAAGCAGGGCTTCTTCTTCTTTTCAGTCAGAAATCTCCAGAACTCAGTTCCGGCACCTCTCAGGTGGGCGCCATTGCCATTATAAGAGGACAAGGGAGGCGTTCATGGTGAGTTCTGGCACCTCTTTTTCTAGAAAAATGGGACGGCTCAGAAGGAAGTCTAGTTGTTTTCTACTTGGTTTACTCCTAAGTAATTGGGATTGCAGCCTAAATCTCTAAATTCGGTGTACAGCAAACATGTATTGCAGCCCACACTTTACAACCCATTTCTGTGGACTTTGTGCAGCCTGACCACCCTGCATATGTCTGAGGGGTCACAGGGTTTGAGAGAACCACCCTAAAGCAGCTGGCTGTGCGCTGACATAAAGGTGATGAAACGAAGTTTCTGCCTAGTATTGTATTTTCCAGGAAAGCATTTCAAAGCACCCTGAATAATGTATCCCAAGCACAATCGCAATCACCTGCCATTCTAACAACCAAACGCACATCTTCCTTAATAAGCGCTCACTGGCTTCTCTCTCTCCCCCCCCCCCGATATTTTGTATAGACAGAGGTGCAGGTTTCTAAATTCCTTTAATGGGTTACATGCAGCGAAACTGTCACAGTAATTGGGAGAACTGCTCCTCACATTGTACAGCATCTTTTAATGTATCTAATAGTGGCACTTAAACTAAATACACTTATGTTAAAGTGCTTGTACAAAAGGTAAATAACAGTGACTGGCAGCAGACTCCTATGCATTTTTACTTATAAGTAGGGATGTGGGGAAAATTATGTTCAGGTCGCATTTAAAGGCAAACCTACTTAATTTGCCCTTTCTGAAACAATATGCAAACTGAAACTTATAACCATCCTTCAAAATTTGCACTTTTCAGGATTTTGCAGATCTCCAGGGGGGGTTGGACTAGATGACCCTTGGGGTCCCTTCCAACTCTTCAATTCTATGATTCCAGCAAGAAGTTCTCCAGCTAAGTTACATATGAAAAAAATGCTAGGGTCAAGTGTTCATATAAATGCATGTATTAGTGAAAATAGCACACAAAATGCATATTAGGGAAAATTGATTTGAAAAAAACCTCATATGTACACACACACAAATGTGTATATTATGCACATTTGCATACAGAAATGTGTATATTTGGAGACATTTGCATTAAAAATCTGAATTGTCATGACGACTTTATTTTAAAAATCGTAAACTGATGCAGAAATGTGGAAAACTGAATTTAAGATTGGAAATATGAGAAACTGAAATCGACAGAATCACCCTTCCATATTGATGCATCTTGCTCATTATTGTATACAATGATTGACAGTGGCTTTCCATGGTTTCAGATATGGGACACTCCTAGCCCTATACCTGGAGATGCTGGGAATTGATCCTACGACCTTCTGCATGCATTACTTGGGTATATATAGTTTCTCCTTGCTGTCCTGCCCGTGTCCCATTCCAGCCACAATTGCCATGAAAAATCAAGCTCTTCTAGCACTGAGATCTATGTTGTATGTTTTTAGTTCCAAGCTCATATTTTACTGGCTAGTAAACTCTGTTTTCATGTGTGTTGCTCAGTGGAATGAGAACTTTGTGTCTAAATCGCTTCCTCTGGCCTTTTGCCTCCATCTGTCCCTTCTTCCTTCCATGACTGACACCTGGGCAACAGATGGTGCAAATGGCCCAGAATATTATTGTTAAATTAGTATAAAAACACTGCCAGGTTGCTGGATTCTTTGGCCATGGACCTTGCGGCTCTGAGGACTGGTTAGAGAAAATGATGGTGTCTGAATATTAATTGAGGCTGAACTTCTTGGTCTTGTGTTCTGAGTGGCTGGGGCAAGACATTTTGAGAATATTTAGTTGCTTGTCCAGAAGGACACACTTTGTATTCATTCTCATACGTTAGTTTTATATGTCGCTATTGTGCTCTAGCATGCTTTTCTGTTTTCGGTTTAAGATTCATTGTAATAATTGCTGAAACTAATTGCCTTCCCCTCTGATTGTGCTTCATTTAAAGGAACTAGCATTGCTGGCACCTCCAGCTTTTTATAACCCCTGTTCTACCTGATAGTTGGAGGGAATGTACGACCACATTCTTAAGCATCATTAACCATCGTTCAAATAATATGAAGTTAGATCCCAATACAGTTCACACAGGATAATTATTTTAATTATCTATTAACTAAAGATGGCACATGATAGATATTTAGTGGTGAATGGGTTTATTATGTTCAATTCAGGATTCCCCCCCCCCAAAGGATAAGAACTAGCTGCCCTCATCCAAGTTTTGTAATTGCCTTATATTTACCGATTTCATGCATCGTGAAACTTAGCCCCAATAATGTATATAGCTGAACGTTTCGTAATGCTCAATATAAAAGGGGACTTTAGGATATAAGCCCAATTCTGGTCCAGCGTTCTTTTAGATAATTCTTTTCTGGAGGATAATGAATGATAAAATTCAAGAGATCAGATTGGTAGCAGTGGTAAAATGTGGAGGATGCCATGCTCTTCTAATTAATGCTTACCCGGTATTAAACATAGGAGTGGGACGCGGGTTGCGCTGTGGGTTAAACCACAGAGCCTAGGGCTTGCCGATCAGAAGGTTGGCGGTTTGAATCCCCGCGACACGGTGAGCTCCTGTTGCTCGGTCCCTGTTCCTGCCCACCTAGCAGTTTGAAAGCACGTCAAAGTGCAAGTAGATAAATAGGTACCGCTGCAGCGGGAAGGTAAACGGCGCTTCCATGCGCTGCTCTGGTTCACCAGAAGTGGCTTAGTCATGCTGGCCACATGACCCGGAAGCTGTCTGTGGACAAATGCCGGCTCCCTCGGCCAATAAAGCGAGATGAGCGCCACAACCCCAGAGTTCCCTATCACTGATCTAATGTTGTATCTTCTACTTTCTTTACCCATTCAAACTCCATGTTCTGTTACCAGCTAATTTTTTATGCAAAAGGCAAATAGATCCCAGTGGCGCCTGCAGACAAAAAAAAAAAGTTATTTGTTAACAGAAGAAACAGAAAGTCGACATAAGAGTTATGTAATTCCTTTAACCAGGTAGCAGTCACAGTAGCATAACAGGGCTGTTGGGATGGCAGGCTGGGAGGCTGAGGGACTGTGGACACTACTTTGAGCTCCTTGGAGAAAGTTGGAAAGTAAATGTAATAAATAAACAAATAAACATTGACCCTGATCAATATCAACAGATGATAAAAATTAGTTCCATTAACGTTGTGGCAGCCACAGGCACCTCATATAAACGCTCACCATGACATCTGATTCAGTAAGATAGCACCCAACTGAAACCCATAAACAAAGTGAATGTAATAATAAGTATGTAAGGATCCCCTCTCTATTTTCTGATTGAGTGTAGTCAAATATGTAGGGTGATGCTTGTGGGATGGTGCGTGAGTTATCCAGGACAGGATTGTCTTCCTGTTCAGGAGTTGTATTGACACCTTGTTTTGAAGACCCTGTGAGAATCAACACATTCTTGGTCTTGGGGCCAGAAAGGAAGATTTCTGGATGACTCTATGGCTGCACTGAAAATGGAATCTTTGTAAACAACCAAAGTATACAGTTTACTTTGTCTGCAATGCAAGCTCTCTTTTTGTGGGTTAACTACCATGCTCCTTCGCCACCATCCCTACACTGGTAACACATAATTTAGGTGCGTTGAAGGGCTTGGCCCTGTTCCATGCTATTTTAAAAGGTTCCTCCCCTTAACAAGAGTCTTCCATGCTTTTAAGTCCCTTAGAGCTGCAAGTAACACTCCTCCTTCAGGAGGAAGCATAGGGTAGAAATTGAATTTTTAAGACCGTAAGAAGTCCAGTATCCTGTTATCCCAGAGGCCAACCAGATGCCTATGGGGAGGCTAAAAGCAGGACCCCAGAGCACAACAGAAATTGCCACATTTCCGATTCTCAGCACTTGGCATTCAGAAGCATATTACTTCTGACAGTGGAGGTAGGACATAGCTATCATGGCTAGAACACGGGTCTAACACATGCACCCGTCTCCCCATATACTAGTTACAGGTAGATAGCCATGTTGGTCTGTCATAGTCAAAACAAAATAAAAAAAATCCTTCCAGTAGCACCTTAGAGATCAACTAAGTTTGTTCTTGGTATGAGCTTTCATGTGCATGCACACTTCTTCAGATACCTCCAGTAGCACCTTAGAGACCAACAAAGTTTGTTCTTGGTATGAGCTTTCGTGTGCATGCACACTTCTTCAGATACCTCCAGTAGCACCTTAGAGACCAACAAAGTTTGTTCTTGGTATGAGCTTTCGTGTGCATGCACACTTCTTCAGATACCTCCAGTAGCACCTTAGAGACCAACAAAGTTTGTTCTTGGTATGAGCTTTCGTGTGCATGCACACTTCTTCAGATACCTCTGAAGAAGTGTGCATGCACATGAAAGCTCATACCAAGAACAAACTTAGTTGGTCTCTAAGGTGCTACTGGAAGGAATTTTCCCCCATATACTAGGTATGCTCCTGGTTGCATGGCTCTTTGTAACTGGCCCAACAGAAATATGAAATGTTGTTTTCATCCTTTATTATACAGAGTTCTGTCTATCTGGCAAAGAGAAGCCAGAACTGAGCTGCCTTTTCCTCTTGTTTTGTGGCAATGCCCTTTGGTGAGGAATAGCAAACTGGAAGAGAGATCACAACCAGCCTTATTCACAGCCCACTGTTCCATTTGTTTCTGAACAGCAGATCTAGCAGCTTTTCCTTATTTATTTTTTTATTGCTTTTGACTTACTCCTTCTGGTCTGTGAAGACCCCAAGCAGTCAGAAATACCGAAACACCTGTGGCTTTGTGACATTGCTGCATGTTTGGAACAATTTTTTTGCTTTTAGCCTAGTGTTACAATGCATCAGCGGTTGGCTTTTTCATGACACCCTGGGGGATGAAAAGTACTAAAAAAGAGACAATAGCGGAGGAGGAATAGCTGAGACAGCCTTGAGCTCCAAATCACTGGAATAGCACATTGCAAGAAGGAAGGCCAATAACAAAGATTGTGTTGGGGATATTTCAGATTGACAGGAAACACATGAATTGCCCTCGATCAGTCCCCGCAGGCCCCCTTCTGAACAGTGGTTCGAACTGTCAGGCATTTTTGGTTAATGTGTAAATAACCCTGTAAGGAGCAGCCATGAATATCTTTATATCCTGCAGCAGCAATGAAGTTTACATAATGTCTTAACTTATCTACCATAGCCGCAGACCTTCTCAACCCCTTTAAAAAGTCTAGTGGCATGTACCCATAGTGCTTATATGTGTGTGTTTATGTGTGTATAACTGGATGTGCACAGGGGCAGGGGCAGAGTCTGGGGGAGCCAGGAGGCCTGTGGCCCTGGGCACACAATTTTTGATGGGGGCGCAAACCAGGCACCCCTGTGCAGGTGACCCCAGCGCGGTGCAGCCCCGTGCTCCTCTCCACCTGCCAAGGGCTCAGCACAGCCCTGGTTAGCTCCAGTGGAGGTGGGGTCGCTCCAGCGGTGTCGGCGATGAGGGGTCCTCCCACCCAGTGCACACACAGGCACCAGCATCTGACACCACGCCGCTGGCCATACAAGCACATCCAGTCAACCTCATGCCTTGGGCTGAGTTTCCACTAGTCTCTTGGCTAACTGCACAGCAAAATAAAAGCACAGCCAGGCAAGCACTGTGTGGTGCAGAATCCAGTCACAGGGGAAGAAGAAACCAGACTGCTTTGGTTGTGCACAGCAATCTTAGAAGAGAAGAGTTTGGATTTGATACTCCATTTTATCACTACCATAAGGAGTCTCAAAGCGGCTCACATTCTCCTTTCCCTTCCTCCCCCACAACAAACACTCTGTGAGGTGAGTGGGGCTGAGAGACTTCAGAGAAGTGTGACTAGCCCAAGGTCACCCAGAAGCTGCATGTGGAGGAGCGGAGACGCGAACCCGGTTCACCAGATTACGAGTCTACCGCTCTCAACCACTATACCACACTGGCTCTCTTAAGCATGTTATTCAGAAGTAGGTCCTCCTAAGTAAAGTGCAACCTTTGACTGCAATCCTATACTCAGTTACTTGGGATTAAGATCTGATGAACCCAATGAGACTTGCTTCTGAGTAGACATGTATAACATCTGCACCAACAGTTGTGGGCCTCCTTGACCTGGGAGAGTCACCAGGGTCCCTTGGCTTGTTTTGAAAACACTGAACACTTTGTTTGTGTTGGCTTTTGGTGGCCAGGATTGTGAACAGGATGTGCCTTAGCATTTGTTTTGCCTTTAACATTTTGGATCATATTTATAATATTATATAAACAGTATAGTATTAATAATAATAATAATAAATTAGGAGATATAAGCAATATATAATATTTATAGAAACAAGACAAACGACTGTTATGTGTCCTGGCCCTTAGGGATGAGGCAATATCCAAAATGAAATAAAACTTGTTTTGAAATTATAAATATTTCTGTACTTCAGTTTCATGTCAGGCTGAGACGACTTGATTTATTTTCCCTTACCTTTTCTCTTTCTTTTTAACTTATTTGTTGTCTCTCTCGCAAGCAAACTGTACTGATCTATTTGAAAATCTCTTTCCTGGCTTTTCTTTCCCCCTCTGCAGAACCTTGCAGATCACTGGTCTGGGACTAAGTGGATCTACTGTTCTGTGAAGTGGCAGCCTTTTCAGAGTATCCTTTGCTATTTCTTAATACTTCAGATATTATTTTCTTTCCTTTAATGTACCGAAATGTTTTGGAGTGCTGCCTGCTGTTATGAAACAAACTTTATATACCAAATTTCAAGGGAGAGTGAGAAATAGAAATGTTCCTTTTTAAATTAAAGTTATTGTGTTATGTTAGAAAGCTGAAATGTGGTACCTATGTAATCCGTCTCTTATGGAAGTACAAAGTGATTCCACTCATAATATATCTGTCATTGCATAAAGAAAGATATAAGCACTGTCAGTGCAATCTGGTGAAATCCTATTGAAATCTATAAAATGCTTAACAGCACTATCCTATACATGCCTGGGAGTTTACTCCCAGGGGAGTGTGTATAAAATTACTAGGAAATGTTGCATTAAACTAAGCAGAGCTATTTTCATGTAAATATTCCTATAATCGGATTGTAAATCCCAATGATTGTAAGTTCTAGTGGAACTTAGTTGTGAGTGACTCATTTTGCTGGATTGTTCCTTCTGAGTGTCACCTCAATTGCGTGATGTAATAAGATCTGAGCATCAAGAGCAGGGATGGAGAACCTGTGGTCCTCGAGATGTTGATAACTTCAGCTTCTATTATCTCTGAAAATTGGCCATGCTGGCTGGTGCTGATTGGAACTGTGAGTTGGAACTTCTAGAAGGTCACAAATTTCCCACACCTGACTGAGCGGTTAGGATGCTATCTGATAAAATTCTTATTATTAGTTTGTTGACTATGCCTTAACTACAATTCTTATTTTAATGCTTGTTTTCATACAATATAAACAATAAAGTTTCTTGCTCTTTTAAGGGTCTTTTAATAGGCTTTTTTTTTTTTTTTTTGCTACTGCTATCTTTTCTTTAACACTGTTACTCGCAGTGCAATCCTATGTACACCTACTTAGAAGTAGGGCTTACTCCCAGAACCAGGTTAAGTTTATATAGGATTGCAGCCTCAGTCTCTTAATTCAGAATTCAGTAAATACTACCACTATTTTAAAAATGTGCCAGAGCATATAAGGGATTGTATCAGATATTATTTCCCAATTGAAAATAAATTTATTATATCAGAGTGATACCAGCATGTGATGAATCTCATATGTCAGCAGCTTTTTCATATTAGGATCTAAAGTTCATTTTAGGATCTAAAGTTCTAAACCCAGAGGATGCTTTCCTGAGTCATACATAACCCAGAAAAATAGTATGAAGCTCAGTATTTGAGGACAGAGAGTGCATCACATCAAATCCAGGGCTTCATTTTGAAAAAAAGGCAAGATCTCTGAATCAGTACCAACCAATATTCTCATACATTTCTTATTAAAGTCCCTTCAGATATCAGCCAAAGCAGGGTGATGATCTGGGTGTTTATTGTTACATGTTGCTTTGGGAGTCTTGAACACCATGGAATTCATCCAGAACACTCCAAATGTGTTTACCAAATGTGTAGCCCTTAAGTTGTTCTCTGATATCTGAAAATGAGGTCAGGGTGTGTCTGCAATAACTACACCCTCTGTACAACAGCAAGCAGTTGGAATAGCTGAAGGGGTACATTTCAAAAAGCAGACATGGTGTTGCATCACCAACACTCCTGACAGAGTGCAGTCACTGACACAGAAATAAGACCCACCTGCAGTGTTTATCGTGCAATGGAGCTGTGCTTTGCTGGCTTCCTTGATCTAATCAACCTACAGCTCAGTGCAGATTACATAGGTTAGTTGTGCTGCATCTTATGTTGGAACAGAGCCATGGATTTCTGCGACTGCAACCATAGCCATCCACACCAATCCTCTGTGAATCTACTTGAAAGCATCTACATTTAATGCTATGTAGGTAATTCAGAAGACTGGCAATCTTTCTCTAGATAGATCCACTACTTTTACATGGAAAATACTCATTATTAGCTATGGGTGGTATTCTACTCAGTTTTACTCAGAGTAGATCTACTGAAATAAATGAACATGACAAAGTTAGGCCCATTAATTTCAATAGTCTACTCTTTGAATAAAACCTGGTATTTATTTATTCTGGTCAATAAGCTGTTGGAAAAACCTGTTAGACTACCACCCCAATGAGTTCATTTTTCAAAATATAAATATCATGTTTCCTTAAAAATGAAAGCACATCAAATTACTAATTCTATACCACTGATTTTATATTCCTGCACTCTTCAGAAGACTTGTGCTGATAAGGCATCACTTGTTTCACTGGGACTTTTCTGGCATGGGCTCATTCATATATTGCATGCATGCAGGATTCTGCAGGTATGGAATATCCTCGTCTAACCCACAACAGTTACGCAATCTCTGCATTCATTTTGGAATTCCAGAAATCAGACCTGTGTCCTTCTAGATGACATTTAGAAGCTATCATTTCAGATGTTACATTGTTCCTGCATTTGAGAAACATGGCAGTAAGTATTGCGACTTGATAAACACTTTGTACAGCTTTTATATGTGAATCGGTTAATTAAAAGTCACTGAAATATATTAGTCCTTGCTAAATAACTGCCAGCATTTGCTGGATCAAACTGCCCTAAACCTGCAGTTCATCTAATTAATTCTAAGGTGCCCGTATCCAAGCTGAAGTGCAAAATGACAGAAAATGTTTAAGAAAAAGCCTTCTTTGTAGATGGAATGAAACGGGATAAGACAAGGAAAGCAATGCTAAGTGGCAATCTTCCTGAAAAGATTAAAGCAGGCAGTCTGGCATAATTTTGCTGCCATGTATATATGTTGGTGGAGCTGGTTTAAAGGCTGACATTGTCTCCTGCTGCCTGCTGCTTTGAAGAGATATATATGTATTTGTGCTTACCGCTGAAAAGGAAAACAAGAGACCAAAGGTTTTTTAATGGGCACTCAAGGCTGTCAGTCAGGGAAGCATGAGTATAACCTTTCCCCCTCCTCTTCACCAAGGCTTAGACACCCTTGTCTTGTGTCGGATATACCTCTCTTAGAAGCCTGGAAGTTCTCTTCTTAGAATTAAAAGCTGAGTGGCTCTAGAATAGACAACTTGATGTCTCTGGAGACTTTATTAGGATCCCCTTTTGAGCGTTCCTATTCTAGCTTTCCTGTTTTCTTCTCTCCTGTAACTGATTTCATTTCTTTCAACTTGAACACGTCATAAAGCCTCAACTGGAAACCAGCGGTTATTCTCAGTTTCCTAAGAAGAACATGTGAAGAAAGCTAGAAAAAAAAATGGGAAAAGAATCGTGGGAGAAGACCAGTTCATTTTGGTTGAGCCAAAATGAAGTGTAAGATCTACCAACTCAGGATACTAAGAAGACACTAAATCAGAAGGGAGAGACGCAACAGGTAAGCCCTGAAAGGCTTTTATCTCAAAAACAAAATGTGGATAGTACCAAATGAAATTTATTAATCAGCTGAACACCCTTTGTAAAGGGTGCACAACACACGACTGTACAATTTTCTTCCAATTAGCTTTTATGGGAAGTGGGGTCTGATTTTTTACAAATATTATCTTTGGAAAGTACTTCTAATTCATCATAAATGTCCTTTTTAATATTGGGGGGGGCACACCTGCCTTTCAGCTTAAGCCTCGGGTTGTTATTGATATAAAGGACCAGTCCCATAATTCTGTATTTTCTATTCTTGTGCATTTATTGAATTGATTGGAGTTACTCATTACTTATCTGGTTAAATAAGGAAGGTGGGACTCATCCAACTGGATTAAAGGGAGAAAACATTTGAAGCTTCACACCAATAATTCATTTCCCAGAGTTTCAAAAAACTAAGAATACATTTATATTCTAGATTGTTATCACTTGCAAGGAACCATAATATCTCTTATAGCGGAATCTACCCTACGTACACAGCTCCATTCAAATCCAGGAGGTACAGGCAAAAGAAAACGGTCTGTACACTACATAATTTTTATGGGTGAAGCCTTTATTAAATTCTGGTGCTTTGTTTTATAACCAGGGAAAAGAACGTAAAGCTTCCAAAGTTAGGAACCCATATGCCATAAAAGCAGAATAAAGCAGCGAAACCAGCAATGAATCCTATTGTATGTTTATTACTTCAGACTCAAAACTCATGATCCAGCTCATTACAAAATTCAAGGCAGGGACACATTCATTCGTTTATTTATTTTAGTATTGCAGATCTAGAAAAGCCTTTATTGTTGTTGATCTCAGGTCCTTCCTGTTTGATAGCATGGGAGTCTTTCAGTATCCCCACCACCACCACTTTGATTCAGGTATGGATGATCTGTCTTCCAGATTCTGTGCAACTCTTTGCATAAAAGCAATAATGATTTTTCATTTAGAGACTGCATACTTAGGAACCCTTTTCTAGTTCCCTCTCTGTCCCTCTAAATATGGTAATCAAAGGCTGGGGGGAGAAGTACGATCAAAAGCTTCCACGCTATTTTACATTCATTAATATGCTAGAAATGAACTGTAGCCAAGAAGCATTCCTGCTGCAGCACATGTTGCACCACACATAAATCTAAACCAATCTCACTAATGTTACCATGCTGCCAAGGCCCCAAATCACACAAATAGCTTTATCCCTTATGGGTATAAGGTGATCAAACACCAAAACCACAAACCAATGTAGAAATGACATTTTGATATGGGAACCACAATAGCCCTGTGAAAAGTATTTCATTTCCCCATCTGCCTAGAAAATGTTCCTTGCACTACCATAATCTACATTCTATACATCCTTTGTGGGAGTTTGCCAATTAGTGTTCCGAAGGGTTCAGAAAGGAGGGTGATATTCATGGTTGGTCGTGCTCACTGAGTGGTCTATTCTGGGTATGTCTTATTTACTTAAAGAATATTACTTATTTACTTTTCACTACATCTGGGTCTCAAAGCTGCTTACATAAAAATAAAACCATACAGTATAAAAAATTAAAACACTGGCATAGCATTCTGATGTCAATTATACTTGACATCTACATGAAACTCAATGCAAAATGACAATCCAATATACTGGGGACTCCCAGTTCTGTGTTTCATTTAGCATCAGGGTGCTGTTATCTCTATCCTGATCCATTTTTTTGAAGTTGTGATCAAATACATGAAGTCCAATAGACTGAATCAAGACGAGATAGATATCATGGTGGCAGAGAATCAGACTGCGCTGCAGGTGAGGTTGTCTGTTATCAGTGGAGTTTGCATAACTCTGGACCTGGCATTGCTACTTGAGAAGCTACTGGTACCTGTGGTCTTGTAGCAGTTGATTTTTATATGCTGGCTGCCATCATCCATGCCTTTGAGAACTTTTTGATTGGCTACTGAAACACACTCCATGTCAGGTTGTCTTTGAAGGTTTAGAGCAGAAATGGGGAACCTGTGGTCCTCCAGACATTGCTGGATTAGAACTCCCATCATTCCTGACCATTGGTCATGCCTACTAGAGCTGACAGGAGTTGAAGTCGAAGAACATCCAGAGATGTTCCCAGGTTCCCAATTCCTGGTTCAGAAACTCTCCTTACTGGGATGGAAACATAGACCATGGCTGGGTGAGGTAGGATTAAACCTCTCTGTCCCATGTACTGTGGTTCCAGTGGAAACCAACCCCTGCCTTTAGTATTAAATAAACAAAACTCACTGAATGTGTAACATTTAGCATTGCATGTAGGTGGGTCTCAAGTACTGGCTGCACCTACAAACCTTCTGTGGTCTGTGGAAATTTCTGCTTTGCCTTGAAAGTTCAAGAATCTGCCACGGAGAAAATAAACTGGTGGTGACCCACTTTCCACCATTTGGGAATGGCCAATTTAGCAAATGCTGCGATGGCATGGTTCCACAGCTCAAGCTAAAAAGATTGCCAGTGGCTCAAAACCCTGAACTTTTCACCTTTTCCTATTTACTGTGCTGATTCGGTAAACTCAGGGCAGACAAAAGAAAGTACTTCGTCTTGATGGTTAAACTACAGGATTTGCTCCCATAAGAGGTAGTGATGGCCATCAACTTGGATGGCTTTAAAAGAGGATTAGACAAATTCATGGAAGGTGAGGGTATCGGTGGTTACCAGCCATGATAGCTAGGTTCTATTTCCACTGTCAGAGGCAGCATGTTTCTGAATACCAGTTGTTGAGAACCCCTGTTGTGTTCACATTCCACTTGCAGGCTTCCAGTGGGCATTTGGTTGGCCACTGTGAGAACATAATGCTGGACAGGATGGGCCTTTGGCCTGATCTAGATGGGACCTTGGCCTTGGCTTATCTTGTGATATTATTTTGTAAGATACTCAAGTAGTGCAAAATGCCAAAGGGCCTCTCCTCACTGGAGTGGAGGCAGCAGGGCGGTTTAGTAATTTTAGACTCTGGATGCAATAGTCTTACATCCTTTAGAGCAGTGTTTCCCAACCTTTTTCTGATCGTGCCCCCCTTTTGACCTTGTTTCCTTCCTGTGCCCCCCATGCTCCCAATAAGTAAAAATCAATACAAATCAATACAGATATGAGGTTCTGACCCCCTCTAACAGAAACCTGCCCCCTAACAAAAATCCTGTTTACGCCCATGCCCCCATGTCCTATCGGTAGAAAGCTATTTAAATGTTTTGTTTGTAAATAGAACATGATTTATTTAAAAAAATATATACTTTATACGAAATACAATTACATAAAATGATAGGAACATAATGAAATATTGTTGAAGCAGAAAAACATAGAATAATGGAGTTGGAAGGGACCCCAAGGGTCATCTTTCTAGTGCAACCCCCTGTAATGCAGGAAACTCAGCTTAAACATCCATGACAGATGGCCATCCAACCTCTGCTTAGAAACCTCCAAGGAAGGAGAGTTCAGAACCTCCCGAGAGAGATCCATCTTCCATGTATTATAAAAAGTAAACAACACTTATTTGACGAGGGAAACATACAGATACAGCCCAAAGGGCCAAGCGATTAGCCAGGAGGATAGCCAGCCAATCAGGATTTCCCCCCACTTCACTTCTCACTTCCTGCTGTGGCCTCCTAGCCTCTTGCTGTGGCCCCCCATTTATGCATTTTTCACCTGTGGCCGCCTTAGAATATCCTGGGATCCCCCAGGGGGCCATATACCCTCCAATTGGGAAACACTGATTTGGAGTCCAATATGTGCAACGGTGCTACCCCTTTAGCATCACTCTTCCAGCTTTAAGCTCTGGTTTGAGAGTTCTTTCCCAAAGTACTGTCTCGGCAGCACTTCTGGAAAGTAACTAGTTTTGTGGAGCGTGCAGTATTAATACACTTAGTTTACAGATCAGAGTTACAGAAGGTAGGAAGTTGCTTTCAATTTTGTTTGACAATCAGCGCTTTTGTCTGAAGACTATATACACAGATAGTCGTTTATATTGTTTTGATCATAAACCCGATTCCAATATTGCAGTAGCTCTAAAGATTTTCAGGAATGACTATACAGAAAATGAGCCATTGAACACTGCAAGGTACTGTGGCACCCAATTCATGATTTACACAGCCGTTCTTTCTACTTCTGATAATGTAACTTTGATAACGAATAAACTGTGTATTGAGGAGGAGAACTATATTTTTATTCAGTTAGTTGGTATGCCAGACCTAACTTACCGTGTCCTCTAGACCAACTTTATGTGCTGATTCATATGCTAAATTTGGATAAAGCATAAGCTGCATTGCATCTTGAGCTTGGGAGTATATTGAACATTGGCTTTTTGATTTCCCCATCTATAAAATTGGGACAATTATTATTGTGTTATATGAAGGCACTGCTACGTCCTTTGCAGCTATGGCTGACAATAATATATGAAAGCTTTCTATTGTTACAGGACATTGCTAAAAATGAAAAGGATATTGACAAACCCATTTTTTTTCTGAAGCGCAAATCATAATTACACATTGGCTTCAGAAGCTGTACGAAACCATCCTTTCACTTCAGAAATATATGCAGGTCTACTGATCTTTTCCAAAAAGTTCTTTATGGATGATGTACTCTGATGTATTTTCTATAAGGACTGCATGTATTCATCAAAGAGATAATAAGAACACAGGCTTTCCTTAATGAATATCACTTTATTCATCGCAAATTAGATTATCAGTAGGGCAGGATGTTTTGCCATCGGAGCAGAGACTTTAAAAGTGTGGCATTCCATTATGTGAACTTGGTGGTGTAATTTAATTTCTCTGATCCTCTATCAATTTATTGATCAATTAAATATCAACTAAACATTGGGTGGAATTCTACATCGCACAATGACAAATGTTCTGCCGGCTTGCCAGATGGAACAGTCTCCCTTCTCTTCTCCCTGCATGCTCTTCTAGGGGTTCACCTGACTCCCGCAGAACCAAAGTGGGGTGTGTGGAAGAAGGGAGGAGAAGGTGAAAGTCCCATTGTGCAAGCAGAAGACCTTGCACAGGGCTTCTTCTGATGGTGCTTGTTAGGTGAATCCTGTCCTTTATTTCTGGCTCTTTACTAGTTGAGAGCTATAAATTAGTCTGCATCCAGTATGTAACCAATGAGCAACAGATCCACATAATATGCACGAATATTATAAGCATGCATAATATGCAGACTCTTGTGCTGGCGGGGTTGTTTGGGGGGTTTGTTGTGGGGGGTGTTGCTTGTTGTTTTGTAACTTTATCTTATATCTTGTGATTTATGTGGAAATTGTTCAGTTTGGTTGTGTATTCTTTAATGTTTATGACCAATTTTGCTAAGTTGCAGTTATGGGTTTTTTTGTGTTGTAAGCTGCTCTGATCATGGTTACCAACTGTGGAAAGGTGGCATACAAATAAAATTATGTTTGTATGTATGTATGTATGAATGAATGAATGAATGAATGTGTATTATATAATGACCGCTCTCCCCATCAACTGGAGGGCGCCCTTTGCGTGGCAGCGCGCAGCACCCCTGATCCCCGAGACTCCTGGCAGGACGCTCCTGGTCCACCTCCCCACATCACAGCCCTTTGAGGTTCCCGCCAAACCTCAGTTCAAAATGAACCAATAGTGATGTGCAGAGGCAGAGGCAGGAGAGCAGACCAGGAAGTAGTCTTCACTCCGGTCTGCTCTTGGCGTATGTAAGTGGGCGGAGCCTACCTGGGAGTTCGCAGTCGGCTCCAGAGCTTGGCAGTGAGACTGCGATTTTGCGATCTCGAGTGGCAGTTTTAGGCCTTGGGCAGAATCCTTTAGTCTATCTTCTCTAAATGGAGGGGGTGTGTGAAGCGGTGACACACGCCCCCCCACCTGCAGCAGCGATCCCAGGGTTCCCCGTTAAAGGGCTTGTGTTGAGGGGAGTCACTGGCCATACGCTGAAAGGTTGTCAGTGCACTCCCCTGTGTTGTGGTGAAATGGGGGCGGGCTCTCTGCTTAAACATACATCTTCCAGAGCCAGCCCACTCCCCAGACAGATCTGTTAACCTGATGTGCCTCAGATTCCCGGCTGGGGACTGGGAGAGATAAACGCCCCATGCCTAAGCCAAGGTCTTCCTACATCTGAAAATGTAAATAAAGTTGTGGCCAATTTTAATCCCATAACATGTTGTCACGAGCCATTCTTTTCGCCCGGGTGGCTCCTGGGGTTGGGGGGTCTCCGCCTGGGCACGCAAAAATGTGCATATTGTGTTATAAGTCATTTGACCTTAATAAGCATATTACTAATACCACAAGGCCCTTTCATTCAGCTCATTGCATAAATGTGGCCTTCGTCAAAACCAGTCCACGCTGTTAGCTTGTGGACAGCATCCTTTTAGCATGGTGATAGCCAAGTTCTCATTCAGTGCCATTTGTAAACTGAGTGAAGCAGGTCAGATATAGAGAGAGTTTCTCAATCATGAGGTATGATACAGCCTTCCATTTCTGAAAATCTCTTGATGTGGAGTGCCGTACTGGAAAATGTGCTGCTAATCATGGAAAATCACAACTCAGTCAGATGTTACTTCTTCTGCATTCATGTACTACTGGGGTGCTCTGGGTGCGGAGAGATTTAAAAACCTCTAATCAGCTTCTTGATTTGAGGATATCATTTCTAGCCAGCATTACGGAAACTGCACAAAGACTTGTCTTTCTGGCAGACTTCTTTCCTTCTCCACCTGATTCTTGTAATTTACTCCTAATAGTCATGTTTCAATAGCATTGCTGATCATAATAGCAACCTTAGTTCTCCAAGTGCTGTTCCTTATATAGCTAAAAATATAGCTAAAAAGGGATCTGTGGACAAGAGGGAGGGAACGGCAGCCTGGGAAACCCCAAAGATTCCAGAAATGCAAATAAAAATATAGATTTATTTAAAAAAACCTCTTAAGGGCAGAAAAATCCAAAAAATGACTCAGTAAAGACTGACATGCTCCCTGGGCATTGTATGCTGGTCAGTTGGCATTTAAAAAACAGTTTAAGAAAGATTACAGTCACAGGAATAAGGGACCTGTGTCTGGTTATTTTTCATTATGCAGTATTGCCATAGAGACATTGCCATAGTGACAAAGATGAACAAAAGACTGGAGAACATGTAAGATTTCATTTGATCAAGCCATAATTGTCTTTTCTTTTCTTAAATAAACAAGATATTTGAAGCCTGGCTGAGCAGTAATAGTGTCGGCAAAGGAAATCCTTGAGATTTTTCAGAACCAATTTTCTCCCATTTCTGATATAAATCTGTAGAAAGTAGCAGAAATCCCATGGTGTTATTTCAGAAAGCCTATAGAGCAGTACACAGTATGCCCACAACTTATGTTCATTTAACTTGTGTGCATTCAGCTTTATGTGTAAGGCAAAAAAAAAAAAAAAAAAAAAAAAAAGAGGGGGGGGGCAGGGTTCCAGGAAAAATGACTTTGGCAATCACACCCACCATTGAACCCAATCTGTTTTGACTATACATTATTTTGGCTTTAGGCGTGATCCTTGGAACATAACACTCAAGTAAATTGCTGACTTGCTGTATATTCTAGAGTCCAACAGACTTCCAGCTGTTAACTAGCATAAATATTTTTTGGGGGGGTCAAATTTCAGTTTTGCAACAGTAATAGCCCCAAAGCAGCTTTAAGGTGAAAGGGCCTTCTTGGTGGTGGTGTCTTCCTGATGGAATTCTCTCTCCAGGGAAGCTGACCTGATTACCGTCTTTGCTATCTTTCTGGCACCAGATAAAGACCTTTTTTATTTCCCCAGACCTTTAGGGTACAATCCTAAAGGACATAACAGATCTCCTGCTCTACCTTCAGAGATGGGTATCTATGGATGGAGAAGGAAATCTTCTTTCACAAACCTCCTCTTGCAGACATGGAAACCTCTGTCCACCTTGCTGCTCTAGTGTGAAGAGTTTTGACAGTGTTGATGACAAAAGCGAGTTGTTCCAGGGAGAATGCTTTTGATCTGCTGGATCCCAAATCCCCACTTTCTCCCGAGGTGCCCACTGGATGGGGGAGGCATTTTCCCTCCAGCCACTCCCTCACCTGCTCTGACTGCTGTGAGACAAGAAGGGGTTGGGATCTGACAGTTTTTCTACTATGGATTCTCTTTCCCTGTTTTGCTAGGTTGTGATGTCTTTAAGTCTTTAAGCAATGATGAGTTTATGGCTGCTACTTAAAAAAAGAGGGGGGGATAGCGTTTTAGACAGGGGATATTAACAGCCTTACCTGGAGATGCCAGGGATTGAATTTACTACTAAGCTATGGTCCTTCCCTCTGAGTCTGCAAAGCATCCTCAACTAATGCAGCAACTCTTCAATCTCTTCCCCCAATTTTTCTGCAGGCAAGAACAAGGAAGTATACGGAAATACCTCTCAAAAGTCGCTCCTGATAATCAGGAACCTCACTGATTTTACACGCTCTCGGGCGTTTGCTCTCAATACAGTGACGTCGTAAGGGGGCGGACTGCCCCGGGTTCCAGGGGAGGGGGGTGACACTTGGGCCGGCCCTACCCTGCCCCACCCACGGGCCCCGCCCAAGCCACGGAGCGAGGCCGCTCTGCTCGGCGGCTCGTGGGGATGCCCCCCACCGCCGCTTTTTGCGCGGCGGCTCACAAGGCCGCCGCGGAAACAGCGGCGCCGGTCAAGACTCCGTTGCCGGGCCGTCGCTGCTCCCTCTGCGATCTTGCGAGCCACCGCGTGAAAAGCAGCAGCAGTGGGGCACCCCCACACTCTGTCACCGAGCCGTCACTGCTCCCGGCGGCAGCGGCCCGGCGACGGAGTGCACATGCGCAAAATGTGACTCCGTTGTGACATTGCGTCATGACGTCATGATGTAACGTAAAGACGCCCCGCCCCCATGGGGATGCCTCCGTTCACCGCCCCGGGTAGCGAGGAGGCTTCCTCCGCCCCTGTCTCAATATAATGAAAACACATCACTTTATGCTCCACAAATGTACCTACCACGTAAGGTATGGAGCGGAGCAAAGTGAAAACCACGGTGCGTTACTCTTGCCAGCCTGAAATGTATTTGATGCTAATCGCTGATAGTGATCTGAAATTACCAGGATAATATTTGGAAATTGTGCTAACTGCTGTTTTAAATTATCAGTCATCTGATCTTTGCTAGCTTGCTGTTTGCCACATAACTGATGCAGAAGCCAACTTAGTAAACATATGAAGCTGTTTGTTTGTTTATAAAGCGCCTCATATCGCTCCAGGTGCTGTTCGGATTGAAACAAGGACAAATCCCTGCCGAAGTGTCTGATAGCAACACTCCCCAACCTAGTGCCTTCCTGATGTTTTGGACCACAATTCCTAGAGACCATACTGGCTGCTGGGAGCTGAAAGGTATCAGGTTGGAGCAGGGTGGCTTACAGTCAAACAAACAAGACACAAAAGGGATAGGAAATTGGAGTGCGAGCCCCCAGGGCAACACCTACTTTGTTACTTTTTAGGTTCTTCCCAAATAAGAAATACCATTGGCTACGGGGAGAGAAAGGAATAGTTAAATTAAAAAATGCCATTAAATGGGTTTGGGGACTCTTATTTATTGACATATGTAAAAGTCAGGTAGATTTTGGGGAGGTTGTGAGGCCGAGAGCAACCCACATTGCAATGTTGTTGGAGATGAGCCAGTGTGGCCTCTGGTCAATGTCTATTGAAAGGCCTAGGTACTGCATGGTTGCTGCACTGGAAACCGCAAGAGGGGACAGTGCTCTTGTGCTCAGGTCCTCATTGCACGTTTCCCACGAGCATCTGGTTGGCCACTGTGAGAACAGGATGCTGGACTAGATGGGCTGTTGGCCTGATCCAGCAGGCTCTCCATAACGTTCTTATGACTAATGTAAAGGGAGAGTGGGATGTAAGAAAGCTAACTAAACCTTCCACAGAAATGGAAATGGTAAAAACAAGCTGACATGAAAACATGCATTTTCTCTCTCTCTCTGTGTAACTGATATGCCATTGTTGTTCTGCCCCATTCATTCTCTTTCAGGCCACAGTTAAGCAGCCAGGGGTTGCCAACCCTTTTGTATGCCCTTTTGGGCCAACGGGCATATTTTGCATTTTGAGGAAGCGATGTGGGAGAAAGTCACAGAACGGTTGCTGTAGAGGCATGACATCATAACACAAAATGGCTGCTACATCTAGAAAAGCAGAAAAAAAGAGACAGGGCTACAAAATGGTGTAGGCATGACTCTTCATCAGTTGAAAAGAGGCACTTACATCAGCCGCCACTGTGCTTGCTCATGGACAAAAAAGGTCTTTTAAGAATATATTTCTGGATGGACTTAGTGCTGTCCAATGTAATCATTAATAGTGCTATTCTAAAGGCACAGAGGGAGACAACCCTGCCATGAAAACTAGCTACATTTTGTTCTCCTAGCTCTGCCAAGCTCTATTTAATTTAAATTGCATTTTACTAGTAGTTTCAGTTAATAACCATCATGGGATAAAGAAAAAAAGTTTCAGTAATGCATTAACTATTATTTTTGACGCCGTCAGAACTGTGGGGATGGTTGTCACTATAATAGCTGGCTTCCCCCATCCTATGGGGCCATTGTTATTACAGTTGTGCAAAGTGTATTACGCTGCTTCAGCTACTTCTCTATCTTATTCCTTGCTGTTCAGTTCTCCTCCCTGCCCTGCCAGCTCTGCCTCCCACTAATTAAATGCAACTGAGGCCGATCCAAAACCATATTACCCTTTTTGGGGATGATGGGTGCATTTGATCCTAGGCACCATTCTATCACAGAATCATCTGCACTTGAGCCTACAACAAGAGGCTTCTCCCAAAGCATATTTCTCCTCTCCTCCCACTCTGATTGGTCCATTCATGCCTCAAATCGTCCATCTTTTCTTCCCATTTCCTCAACCTTCAACTTTCCCCTACCCTTTCTTCAGGTTTCTCGGTACCTTATCAACTCTTCTCCTTTAATTTCACCTCTCCTAAGTCTGGATTCCTTCTCTCTGAGCTTACCTTCCCTGAACCTTGAACCAGCCTTCAACTAGCTACTCTGTGAATATTTAGTCCCAGTCCTACTGACATTTGCTTCCATCACCTTAAGTTGCCCAGTACTTTGTTACTGATTGATTTGATTTTCTGACTCATCCCACCAGCTTTGCCAAATAGTGTCAAGAGGCAATTCGAGACAGATTGACAAAAGGTCCTATAACAAGAAATACTTTTTAATTTGAGCAGGGTGGATTTGATTTAAATCAAATTGATTTAAATCACGATTTAAATCACGATTTAAATCACTAGTCAGTAAGGCTTGATTTAAATATTTTTTTTACAGAAAGACTCATTCTTGCTGGTATAATCTTAATATTTACAACCATATGAAGGTTTCTTTTTTGGAATAATAAATTTTCAGAGTAGTTTTTACAGTTATATCAAAAATTACAGATTTGGTTATACTACTAGAAATACATAGACATATAATTAGTGAAATTATGGCAAGGTTTAATAAGTTAACTGTTTATATTTGGACAACTTTTCTGCTGTACTTTATTGGAAGGAGAAAAATAATCATTTCCTTAATAACCATTTAAACAATTTATTTAACTGAAACAATAACATGATAGCATATGTATCCATGTTTGTTAACTGATGTGGTTAAACATTAAAAAAAACTTAGACTGAGTTTTAGCACACTTGATAAACTTAAAACAAATCCTTATTTCCTGATGAATAGCCTTTGGACTGCAATGTAACTTAAACAGAAGACTATATTTAGAAAGATTTTTCCTCCAAAAGCATTTTATTTTAAAAATCCAATTTAAATAAAAAAAATCCGATTTAAATCAAAAAAATCCGATTTAAATCAAAAAAATCTGATTTTTTTGATTTTTTTAAAAAAATCATTGATTTTTATCCACCCTGAATTTCAGCATACTCTTAAGTGATGCAGTGATAAATGTCTCTTCTGAGGATCTCTGGTTCTTTTCTCAAAATAGTAGAGAGGTTGCTTACTTGCTTATTCTTATGAAAATCATTAGCAATATTTGAATGGCGCTCTTATATAGGGCTATGTAGTGGGTCATTCTAATATTTCTTTAAGCATTTGATTCCAAATGTTAAAAATCACTTTACAATTGGGGTTTTGAATCTTAAGGGCTTTTTATTTCTCAAAAAGCCTAATTCCAGAAATCACTTGAGTGTACACCAAACCTTTCTTTTACCAGCATATATGTCTTTCCTATCACACCTCCTCCACAGCGGATTAGAAAGCAACTGGCCACTGTCTTCTGCTGTGAATAGCTACGAAAAGCATAATTTCATAGCCGTTTGTTATACAACCAATAGCTGTTAAGAATCAGCAACTCTACTGTTCATAGTTCCCTTGTGGCGACATCGTTTCCTACATTTCTAAGGCTCATTCCTTGTTGTTTCCCAATTCTCAGAGAAGTAGATTTAACACATTCTGCATTGAGGGGGAACTCTTGTCTGCTGAGAAATTCCTGCACATCTGTCACAGAACCTATAGGCATTGTAATGCTGTTTTGGGATACACACATGCAGTTTAGGTGGTGACCAATGTGGTGCCCTCTAAATGTTATGGACTACAATTCCCATCAGCCCCAGTGAGCATATCCAGTGTTCAACACTTATGGGAGCTGTAGTCCACAACTTCCGGTGGGTATCACACTGGCCATCCCTGAGTGGCTAAGAGACTGAGCTGTGGCTCAGTCCTTGATTTGAATCTCACCTCTGCCATAAACTCACTAGCTGGCCTTAGGCAAATCTTTTTCTTTTAGTCTCAGTCCCTCCATCTGCAATATGGGGAAATAATAATATCAAATTACTTTACAGAGGTGTAAGGATTACAACTAGATAATACATGTTAATCTTTATGAACACTTGTGTTATGCAAATGTTAGGTCTTATTTACTGCTATTCTTAATTTATTGGTGACAAATGATCTTAGGCAAACAATTTAATTAGCACTGCCCATTTCCAAAAAATAAAATTATGTTTCATCCCTACAGGAGGAAACAAAGATTGAGGGCACATTCTAAAGTGAAAAATTCACACTGATTATTAATGTCCCTATTGTACAATGGCAGAACCACATTTTAAAAGTAGTTTGTGAACAGAATGTGTAAATATATAAACATAATTGTAAATATCTGGCCTTTGTCAGCAATAATCACTGCCCTATATCTTGTGGATATATTCGGTCATGTACAATGGTTTTTGGAAGCACATCTACATGTAGTTGGAAAAATAAAATATTCACTGAACAGGGTCATCTTCCATCATGATCTCATATTGTTCCATCCTGTCTCACATACAGCCAGCTAATTTCTTTTTCCAGCTGCGCAAAAGAATTTAGTTATCTTTCTCCATCATTATAAGCCAGCTGCTCTTTCTCCTAGAGATGGTCTCTGATGTAACATTTGCAAAGCCCATATTTTATCATGGCTGTCATGGAACAAAGCCAGAGCAGAGTGGTCATCATTGCAATTTCCTCACACCTCTGGATAAATACTAGCTTAAATAATGGGGTCCATAGCAAATGTTCCTGAACTTCCACATTAGTTGCAATTAGGGTGTGATCTTAGATGATGGGGATCTCAAGACTCTTTTCAGAGTTGACTTCTTTCACCTTATTTTCCCTCCTCAAACCTTTCTCCCTAAAATCTAGTTTCCAATGTGCATTGAGATATTATTTTTATATGGAGAAGTATTCAGACAAGCAAGTCCTTACCTGCAGTGGAGACACCTGAGTGAGAATAGGATCTCCAATCACCATGTCACTTCATAGAGGGGTTTTTGTTTTGTTTTTTGTAGCATACTCTAGAGATTGCACTTTGGTCTTGCTTTATCACAATGGACTATAATACAGGATACAGCGTGAGTTGCCTTGAATGGCATATGGGCATCACAGGCTGTTTGATGGGAAATGAGGATGCTAGGAGTGTGCATCAGACTGAGAAGATTCTGACGGGAAACACAATGCCTCAGAGATATTTGGGGCTTCTCAGAAGTGAAGTGGGATATCTGTGAGCTGGAATGAGTCAAAGCAGGGATCCCTGACTCACTTGTAGATTATTAATATAGTCAGCAGAAGTTCTCTCTCTGATCCGACATTTTGTGTAGAAATAAATCCTCAGCACACACAAAAGTAAGTGTTAAAAGCTTTACTTGCAGAAACGTTATGAAAACAATAAATGATACATCGTCTCAGTTATACATTACTATTCTTACATATACTGATCCCAGTTATAAGGCTCAAGAACATATCTTTGCCAAAAACCAATCGAAAGAGCTCAAACTCCCTATTTTTCCAGCTCTCTGCATTTTGGTCAAAGCCCAGGGAGAGCTGTGTGTGCTTGCAAAAACAACTTGTGGCTCTGAGTGGTGTGGGCTACTTCATCAACATAAGTAAACGCTCTGAAATTCTGAAATCCCAGAAAACCTGTGACTCAGTCATAAAACTTAGCTCACCCCACCTTTGCAATGGAAAAATACCAGCTTTCCGCCATTTGTTCAAACATTCTTTGCAGTAACTTGAATATAATGCAATTACAATTATACACCATTTTAGGTAGCATTAAATAATTTCAGCATCACTTTGTGGCACAGCAGCAGTCCATCCTTCCATAAATAAAATAAGATAAAAATGCTGAAGACCAGTGTCTTTTGGAAGCAAGTGCCATGTTTGTATGCTCACTAAAATGCCATAGTGGGACAACAGAGGGAGGGAGAGCAACGACCAAACAGAGAGGGGAGAAGGCATGGAGAAAAAGCTCCATTGTGACTGGTAGGTCTAACTTGTAATCAGAGAAACACGACTGTTCTTTGTCATGCCAACCCTGTATGGGAGATGACTGGTGCTAACATTCTTCATTTAAAAAGTGTTCCATTAGTGACTCAGGCGATGTGCAAAGAATCTTACTCTGATGCTTGTTATATGGCTTTGTCAGGAAGGAGTTAGTAATTAGCCTGTAAATCACAGAATACCACATAGAACGGCTTGTTTTTCGCTAATTGTAGTGGCAATTTGAAATACTATTTTTATTTATTAAACCATTTCTGCATGTAGCGCCCAAGGCTAATCATAAAAAACCCCATAGCAAAACAGTTGAAACGATAACAGCGATAAAACCAGTCAAGGGTGAATAAGATAATTAAAATACCAAGCAGCAGCCCATTAAAAATATGTTGAGCAACAGAAGGTTTAAAATCAGCTCCACAGGCCAAAGGTCTGTCTAAATTCTTTAAGAGGCTCTTGGTGGTGGCAGAAGACTGCTGAAAATGAATATGATCTGCTGGAAGGTTCCCTGATTTTCATGCCACTGCATATTGTTTAGGATTCCAAATGCTCAGTTATCTACCGGCATGTTAATAATGCACCAATGGGCTTTGTGTATTTGATAGAAACTTGCTACTATTATCTGTCTATTTCTGCAATGTTTTTGCTGCAGCTACCTGTGGATGAATGGCTGCTCATGGGACCTCCAACTAGGGGAAGGGGGGAGCCTCCTTAGTTTCTAGGAAAACTACTCCAGAGGGTCAGGGACCCTCTGGGAAAGCATGGAAGTTGGTGTTGGGGGCTGCAAAAGGAGGGGGAATTGGTGAAAATAGTATTCCTCCATTCCTTCAGTGGAAGCCTCTGTTAGATCTCAATTCCTTTTGCCCCTGTAAATGGAAGGGGGCTTTCTTTTCATGGAAGGGCAATTCTGAATGCAACCCTTGTCGACATCCGGGGATCAAAAGGCCAGCTGACTAGCCCCCAGCTGGATCGTCTCCCTCTCACGCTGCGGAGATTCATCGACCTCTGGCTCCGACGTAAATCAGCGACTCAAGCTTGCTGCCTTGAGCACACTATACGTAGCAGTGTAAACTGCACAACAGAAGAGGCTGAGGCTGTGGATACATACCGGTACTAAAACTACGGATTTATTTTACATAAATCAGGACAAAGAAACATGTCTCTCCTTGCTGTCTTCTCGGAGAGAGTCTCAAAACAAAAGCAATACACTGAGCGGAAGTTCCGCTCACGGGACCCAGCAGTCTGTGCTGGAATATAAACAGACATGTGACACGCAACAATCCCATGTCTGCAACAAAAGGTGGAATGGAATCTCCCAACAACCCTGTGAACCAGAATGTTTGTACAGTATGTGGATTTGATCATTTCAGAAAGACAAGTCTGAGCATATTACACCGATCCTGGTCAGACTGCACTGGCTACTTATTAGTTTCCTGGCCCAATTCAAAGTGCTGGTTCTAACCCACAAAGCCTTAAATGGCTCAGGACCGCAATACCTCAAGGACCGCCTCTTTCCATTTGAACCTAGCTAGACCCTGAGATCATCTTCTGAGGCCCTCCTTCGTGTGCCTCCTCCTTGAGAGGTCAGGAGGGTGGCAACACGAGAACGGGCCTTCTCTACAGTGGCTCCCCGTCTGTGGAATGCTCTCCCCAGGGGAGTTTGCCTGGTGTCTTCATTATATACCTTTAGGAGCTAGGGAAAAACGTTCCTTTTTAACCAGACCTTTGGTTGATATTATTGACATCCAACACCCTTTTAGAAGGTGGTTCTTTTTGGGGTTTTTTAAATGGGTTGTTTTTGGTTTGATTTTCTATTATATACTGTGATCCTTTTATGTGAACCATCCTGAGACCTCCAGGTATAGGGTGGTATATAAATTCAGATAATAATAATAATAATAATAATAATAATATAATAATAATAATAATAATAATAATAATAATAATGTACATAACAATTAATATTTAGGGGATCATATGACTTAAAGGAGATTTAAAGGAATCTTCACAATATCCCACTATTGCTTAGCACAATATTCCAGCATGGAAGCTTCACAAGACTAATTCCTGCATGAAATTCCATTCTCAATATAAAAGATATATATATATTAGCATTTTAATACTTGCCTTGATCATTGTATAATGTTTGCACATAATTCATATATTCAATTGACTGAAGTGATAATTTGAGGAAATTTATAGATGGAGGTATAAACAGTCCATCTCAAAGAATCGTGCGCCTCCTTCATGTCAATGAAAGCAAGCACTGCTTCTTTTCCAGAGCAGGTATTTCTGAGGTGTAAAACAAGTGCTAGGAGGTGGGAAATAAAAATGCAGGGGGGGGGGGTTGAAGAGGGCCAGGTGTGGGTGAGTGAGAAATGTCCCTATATTCATCAGGGAAATGTTGGAGGGTATGGGATGCTGCTGTTAGAAACAAGGCACCATGTGAAGTTTGCTATGGAAAATCACTTCTGTAGTCTGGCACAAGGCAGTAAGCCCACTCTTCCCAGAATACGTTATGAAGGACTAGTAGCTGTTTGAGGGAACACACATGGAGTTTGATTTGCCCCTGGTATAAATCCTCACAAGTCTACTGATGTCAAAACTCTTTAATCAACAGGTTAGAGAATTTGGACCATAATGGAGGCTTTATGAGGTTGGTTTTTTTTTTAGAACAATTTGAAATATGCTTTCATTTCCTTTGAAGTGTACTTGACTAAGACGATTCTTGGTAGGAGGCAAAGCAAAACGAAGTTTCTGAAAACAGTAAGGACCTCAATTCAATGTACGGGATTTGTTTAAGAAGCTAAGCCATGTCTCTTTTCCCTATTGTATACCTTCCTTATCCTTCTGCAGAGTTTGGGGGAGCCTTTTCCTCTTTCCGGCATAGCTGCGAAAGACTGTTTAAAATACCTACATTTCCCTGAAGTATTTAGTTGTGTCTCTTCAAAGCAATATCTAGAATGCTCGGTACTCTGATTTGGGCTGTCTTCACTTCTAAAGCCAGTCTTCAGGATCAAGAAAACAAAGAAGTGGATTATTTTCTTTGTGTGCGATAAAATAGTTCACTTAAAAATGGAACTGTCTACTTGCTTGAAATGGAATGAGTGTCAGGAATGTTTGTCCTTAAAAGAAAAGAAAAATGCTGCTGCAACCAATCAGAAACATTAGCATGAAGAGTGGGTTATAGATTTAAATATTGTTAATCATTTCATCATCATCATCATCATCATCATTGGATAGGTTTTGCTCCATGTTTTCTAAATAAATATACATACATCTCTAGCATTATCTTGAAAGCATTGTCGTTCCTTATAGCCTCTGACATATTTCTATATCTTCACAAATTCTTATTCTTTGCATTCATGCATATGCTTCTACAATCATTATGATCTGGACACTTATAGAAACTAGAGTGTTTTTCAGTAGGTAAACTCAGTTTTAGACACTTGCTGCACTGACATACCATTTAGTTAAACGTATTTATTTTTAAAAGGTTCTACTGATTTTATCTGTGTTTTGTTAATACTTACTTAGAGAGTTTTGGGATTAAATAGTCTATAAATCTTTCTAAATTATATTTAAGAACCTGCTTGCATTTCACTGGAGAACCAGGTTTCAACCCGTTTCCTATATTTAAGGCCTTTCCAAAACTCCAGTGCAATGCTTGAATGTTAAGAGTGTCACTTTGAGTAAAATAACATCCTTTTTGAGAATGGCAGATAAATGTTTGTTTAAATGACATATAAAATATTATCTAAACTATTTTTAAGGCTTTGAACTGAAAAAATATAAATCTGGGCCGGAAATCATATTATGGTACTATTTAGTAGTATACATAATAGGGAATTATATTTGAGTAAGTAGCTCTTACTCAAATCTACCCTATTTCCCCTATTTTAAGACGTAGTCATAAAATAAGCCATAGCAGGATTTTTTCGCATTTGCGAAATATAAGCCGTACCCCGAAAATAAGCCATAGTTATAGGCGCAGTTCTGGAGGGTGCCAAGGAAAAGGCGGGGCTGGGCTTACGTAATAAAAATAAGACATCCCCTCAAAATAAGCCATAGTGCGTTTTCTTGAGGGGAAAAAAATATAAGACGGTGTCTTAAAATAGGGGAAACACGGTATCCATCCATCCATGCATCTAGCCAACCATCTATTGATCTAACTAAGGCCTTAATCTTACAAATATTTTTAACTATAAACAGTGCCACTGATGGTCTTTGAAGAGACTTGCACCCAAGTAAAACCAAGAACACAAAGCCCTTATACGTAGAAGGATTACATTTCCACAATTCACCATCACTGACATTGGCCCTCTTTCGTACCAGAAATCTTGTGTGCAAAATGAGAAGTTTTGCTTCAGCAATAACCATGTCAGAACAGAGGCGTAGCAAGCCCAGGTGGTACCTGGGGCGGAATTTTTTTTGTCACCCCCCCACACCACTTCAATTTTAAAAAAATCAAAAACATTTTAAAAGTATCACCCCCCTCTGATGGTGCCACTTTGCGAGGTGTGGGGGTTTTGTGTGTGTGTGTCTATTATCTCTTTTTTTTCAATAAAGTTAAAATAAATAAATAAATAAATAAATAAATAATGTAAAAATAAAAATAAAAAAGTGTCACCCCCCTCTGATGGTGCCACTTTGTGAGGTGTGGGGGTTTTGTGTGCGTGTGTCTATTATCTCTATTTTTTTCAATAAAGTTAAAATTTTAAAAAAATGAAAAAAATAATAATAAAAATGTAAAAAAATAAATAAAAATAAAAATAAAAAGTGTCACCCCCCTCTGATGGTGCCACCTTGTGAGGTGTAGGGGGTTGTGTGTGTGTGTGTGTGTCTATTATCTCTTTTTTTTCAATAAAGTTAAAATAAAAAATAAAATAAAAATTTAAAAAAATTAAAAAGTGTCACCCCCCTCTGATGGTGCCACTTTGTGAGGTGTGGGGGGTTGTGTGTGTGTGTATTATCTCTTTTTTCAATGAAGTTAAAATTAAAAAAAAGTTTAAAAAAATTTTTTTTAATTTTTTTTTTTTAAAAAGTGTCACCCCCCTCTGGGGTGGAACCTGGGGCGGCCCGCCCCCTGCCCCCCCGTTGCTACGCCCCTGTGTCAGAAAAATGAGGTATGATAAATATAATTCATAATTCAGACATTATTAGTTTTATATTAGCATGCTATTAAATGTGCACAGAAATCACTTAAACAATTTTAACAAACATTGGATAATGCAAACGTTTTATAATCCATGTGCCACAAGACTTGATAATATGCATGATGGAAAGCCTTCATTTTTCTACATACCAATGTGCCTAACCAATTTATGTTCTTCCTATTATACATAATATGATCTAGGTAAGACCACATCTTGCTTCCTGGAAACATGGAAGCAGCTTTTTTCACTGGTAGCACCAGTGCTCCAGAATGTGCTCCCTGATGAAATATGGGAGGCCCCATTGGTACTGGCATTCTGCTGGCTCTTGAAGATACACCTGTTTTGAAAAGTATTATCCTCATCTCCTGACTTGAACTTGTTGTTTTAATTGCTTAGAAGTCATTTGGGCAAATAATTGCTAAAAATAAATATTCCCCTCTCCCCCTTTCTTCCAGAAGTGAAGACAGGGGGATTGGACTAGATGACCCTCGTGGTTCCTTCCAACTATACAATTCTATGATTCATTGCTTAGCATGATGCTGTACTCAAAAACAATTAACTGTCTAGCCTAGACCCAGTTACGTCAAAGGATGTGACGCTATCCCACTGAATGACTTGAATGTCTTATTTCTTCTGAAATTGGTTGTGCGCTGGACTATCAATAATTTTGTAAATGGAATGAGCCAGAATAACCTTGAGATAAAATATATTTTGGGTCGGCACCCATTGTTTCTTTATGTGTGCCAATAAGGCATGCCTAGTCCATCTGCAAGCACAGCTGTAAATCCTTAAGATCATATGCCCTCTGTGAAAGACTAGGATGAAAGACTTTAAAGCCCAAGACAGTATAAAGCATTACTTCGAACCAGAACTTGAAAAGTTCATTTTAAAAAGGAACTAGTTCTAGTTCATGCTCAACATGCCCCAAAGGTAAAGACTTGTTCATGCCGGTCCTTTTGCAAAATTAACTTGTTTGGTTCATGATCAGTTAACAATTCAATTCAATATCATCCAAATGATCTTCAGAGTTTTTTTCCTAGCATTTAGAATGTTACAACCTGCCATGCTGAAGTATAAGATTTACTTCAGACTAAGAAAACATCAAAACGTGCACAGTGGCATGTGAATTAATTTATTTTCACCAACCACTGTGATCTTTAAGCTTAAAGGCTCAAGGAATTTAAATAGTAAAACAAACAAACAAACAAATCAAACATGTAATATAATGCAACTGAATATGAACTAGAAACTTTGGAAGTTCTACCCCAAAATGAACTTAATTCGTGGTCTATTCTCTTAGCAACTACAGGAACTACTTTCAAGTGTAATTAAAAGATTTTTGAACTAATTAAGTGAACTCTATTGAACTAGACAAGTTCTTTCTAAGGAGTGTTCCCAATGCTACTTCAACATATTTATATAGAGCCCACAGTGTGTTTGAGCTGGTGCTAAACCATTAAAATCAATTGGACAGATTTTCTGCTGGTCTTTTATGTCATTCCAGGCCAACTTTCCCAGCGTAACAGTAGTTCAGATAAAGATGAATGGTGGAATAGTCCAGCCCAAACTGTCATTTCTAGCTCAGAGTTTACGGCTCATCAACCGTGCAAATGATAGTATCTCTGTGCAAATGGAACAACAGCTGAATTTCAGGCCCAGTCACCAATCTGTCATGACTTTTCAGACCTTCATGAAATTTAATTGGCCACCTATGACTGACAAGCAGACCCGAACTTTCCAAATCCATTTCTAAATGAATTTGTAAATCAATACACAATTCTTACCCTGGAAAAGTGGTCTGGTACTTTGGGAGCTCATGTTAGGTTTCAACTTCCATCAGTAGGAATTGGATTAATTTCCAACAAGACAAGAAAGGCTGGTGAGGGACTCATTACGGTTCTGTTCACCATGGCATGAATGTCAAGAGTGCTCAAGGGCAATGGCTTCAAGTCTCAATTATGTTAGGAAAAAATAAAGGCACTAACCAAAGTCAGGAGAGTGGCATATCAAAAATACCTATAAACCCAGCAGTCCCACAGAGCCTTCCTTGCAACCTTGCAAATAAGCCTCAAAAGTTAGAATATGACAAAAATGTTGTCTGCTCACACAGGCTTAGACTAAGTCACTTATAAATGCACAATACGTAGAGCACACTTGTAAATTAAGTTCACAAAAATCACTACCCTACAGAAATTATCGGTCCTATGGAAATTTAAAAACAATGAAACCCTAATGTCAGAAACACAGGTTAAATAGCCCAACTATTCTGGGATTACTTTTTTTAAAAAGACCTATGGAAGAAAATATTTGAATTCTTTCTTTTTAAAAACTTGGTGTATTTTCATAGAAACATGAAATCTAGCTGACTAATGAAGGCAAGTTAAAAAAAAAATTCTTTTTGCTGAAACTGAAAAATATCTGCATCAAAATTGTCCAGGTCTTTGTAGGTGAGATTTCGTCGTTTAATCACTCTCCCCATTTTCAATCTGAGCATTGGGTTGGTAGGACTTGTTTCACTGCTAGAGCTCAGCCCAAGTGTGCAGAAATAGATACAGTTCTTTTCTTTAAAAAAAATATCTTAAAAACAGTATCTTTTAAAAAGATACTGTTAAAAAACCATGGAGTAATCCCAAGTAGCCCTGCATAGTTCTCAGATACAATTGTCACAACATATAGAGCACAACAGGCTAAATGGTAATGTTTGTAACAATTTTTTTTTGTTACTTCCTAACATACGAATTAAGTCCAGGATGTACACCAGGGGTCCCCAAACTTACCCCGCTTTGGGCCGGTTCACACCCGCTATTTCCGGCGCGGCTGCCCATCTCCAGGATGGCGCGACACTGGAAATAGCTTGTGCGCATGTGCAAGCGTCATTTCCGGCACGCGCCGACCCGGAAGTGCGCCGGAAAATGATGCTTGCGCATGCGCACAAGCTATTTCTGGTGCCACACCATCCTGGAGATGGGCAGCCGCGCTGCGTCCGTAAGGCGGCGGCGGCGGCGGCGGTTACAGCGGGCTGAAAAATTGGCTCGCTCGGGCCATATCTGGCCCGCGGACCGTAGTCTAGGGACGTCTGATGTACACCATATACAATCCTTAAGCAAGGTATATAACCTATTTAATTAAATGCAATGCAGATATATTTCTTCCTTTCTTAATACATTCTTGTTTGAGTTCATATATTACACAGTACTCGAATGTGATTAAGGAAAGGTCCCCGGTATAGGTTATATACCTTGCTTAAGGATTGTATATGGTGTACATCCTGAACTTGATTCGTTAGGAAGTACATTAAGAAAAAAAAAATTGTTACAAACATTCAGCCTGTTGCGCTCTATATGTTGTGACAATTGCATCTGTGTAACAAGGTATATTCTATTTGTTTTGACCCTTTAGTTCTCAGATACAGCCTATACAAAAGTAGTTCCCTCTTAAGGCTTATTCTGCAACTTCTGCAAATGTAGGCATCTAATTAAAATCCACATCACAACTTTTCTTATGTTGCAGCCTCAGGGCAAAGAAAAGGTAAACGAAGTCAGGCCAGATTTACTGGGCATAGACTGGCTATTGATGTCTTAATTCTTATTTCTTAGGAGTTAAATTCTCCTAGTTTACAGGGTCATGTCTAGGCTCCAAACAGATAGGTGCAAATGGAAGAGCCCTTTGGGAAAGGCTTTGCAAAACTACATGGTAATTGATGTTAGTCTGGTCAGTACTGAACGTAACATGTTCAATGGACTTTTTAAAGGGCAAGATTTCTCCTGCTGGGGAAAAATGGAGGAATTTGGGGTCACCTGGGGACAGTTTCTAGTTACCAATGGCAACCAGAGAAGCCCATTTCATCAGTTTTTGGGAGTTGTCATTATTTTGAAATAGTGTAGAGATAGTTTAATACACAGAGCTGCCTATAGGTGATAAAATGAAACAGGAATTATTCAGCCACAGAAGCATCTCAATAGTTAATGGGCAAGTCTACATGTGGAACTCTTAGTAATGGGGGAAAATATTTATTATAAAATCAGGTGTAATTACTTAAATAATTGGATGGCATGCAATTCAGAGTAGACCTATAGAAATTAATAGACCTAACTTGCCATATTCATTCCAGTGGGTCTACCCTGAGCAAACCTTGGTTGATTAAAACCCATTGAATTTATTTTCTGCCTGTGGAATTGGGAACTTTTACAATTGATTTTATAGTGGGTTAAAAATTAAAACAAATCACGATACATTATACAAGTATAAGCTTCAAGGCAAATACTTACAACCATCCAACTACGATAAACATCAAAACTGTGGTCTGCCAAAACCTGAGTCAACAACCAGGTCTTCAGCTGGCATCAAAAAGTTAAAAGAATGGGTACTGATCATATCTTTAAAAAGGAAGGACTTCCAAAGATGATGATGATAATAATAATAATTATTATTTATTTATTTATACATACCCCGCCCATCTGGCTGGGTTTCCCCAGCCACTCTGGGCAGCTTCCAACAGAATACAGTGGTACCTCTGGTTAAGTACTTAATTCGTTCCGGAGGTCCGTTCTTAACCCGAAACTGTTCTTAACCTGAAGCACCACTTTAGCTAATGGGGCCTCCCGCTGCCGCTGCGCCACCACAGCACAATTTCTGAAGCAAAGTTCTTAACCTGAAGCATTATTTCTGGGTTAGCGGAGTTCTTAACCTGAAGCGTATGTAACCTGAAGCGTATGTAACTTGAGGTACCACTGTATTAAAATACAATGATATATTAAATATTAAAAGCTTCCCTAAACAGGGCTGCCTTCAGATGTCTTCTAAAAGTCCGATAGTTGTTTCTTTCTTTGACATCTGGTGGGAGGGCATTCCACAGGGCAGGTGCCACTACCGAGAAGGCCCTCTGCCTGGTTCCCTGTAACCTGGCTTCTCGCAGCGAGGGAACCGCCAGAAGGCCCTCAGCGCTGGACCTCAGTGTCCGGGCTGAACGATGGGGGTGGAGACGCTCCTTCAGGTATACTGGACCGAGGCTGTTTAGAGCTTTAAAGGTCAGCACCAAGCTAGGGTGCCACCACCTGGAAGCTCCCCTATGTTGTCATACAGTTAGCTAACAAGAATGGTTCAGAGAGCCTCCCTTGAAGATTTTAACAAGTGGGCAGGTCTGTAGAGGAGCAAGCATTCTCTGAGGTCTCCAGTCCCCAAGTTGTAAAAAGCTAAAGGACCCCTGGATGGTTAAGTCCAGTCAATGGTGATTATGGGGTTGCGGCCCTCATTTCACTTTCAGGCTGAGAGAGCTGGTGTTTGTCCACAGACAGCTTTCCAGGTCATGTGGTCAGCATGACTAACCCGCTTCTGGCGCAACGGAACACCGTGACGGAAACCAGAGCGCACGGAAACACCATTTCCCTTCCCACCTATTTATCTACTTGCACTTTTGGCATTCTTTCGAACTGCTAGGTTGGCAGGAGCTGGGACAGAACAACATGAGCTCACCCCATCACAGGCATTCAAACCGCCGACCTTCCGATTGGCAAGCCCAAGAGGCTCAGTGGTTTAGACCACAGAGCCACCTGTGTCCCTTAGGCTTGGTAGCATATAAGCAGCCAATGCTGTTCATTCTGAATAACACATGCAGTATGACATTTATTTATTGATATATAAATTTATTTATAAATTTATTTATTTATTTATTTATAAATAAAGGCATGCATGCCTTCGAATTATCTGATTATACTGAGAAAGTTTGAGAAACCCCCAACTGCGTGTTCAGAAATGATGAAGCTTCACATCTGCTTTGAATGGAACTATTTGGGATTCTGCATTCCCCTTGGCCTCTGTTTCCTAAACCTTTTGCGAACCTTGACTTTGTATGCTTCATCTGCCAGCCACTGAAAATGTGAGGCTTTTGGATTTCAAAGCACGATACCATTGAGCTATGGCTGAGAATGGCTAGTAGTACTTTAAGAAGGATGTAGCATTCTGCGAAGGACAGAGTAAAGTTCAATAATGTTTCTTTAAGAGAGCCAGTCAAGAATTTAATACGGTATTTAGAAAAAGACAGTGACATGCAATTGATGATTCTGTGAGAAGGGGAATGGGATGTAGGTGGTAATTTTCAGTCTTCCTTGCAATACAAAAACCTAAAGCAAGCTTCAGTAAATCATCCTGAGTCAACGGTGTTGTGCTTTACGTGAAATAGTACACTTGGACAAAATAACTCCCCCCCCCCATTTCCTTCCAGATATGATGCAAAGACATTACTAACACTATTTTTGTCTTTGGCTAAGCTGTACAGTAAAGCAGGGAGGCTTATGAACAATGACCTACATCTTAGGAAATGTTGGAAATGTTGAGGTTCAGCTTCTGCTGTGCCCCCTTTAACTGCTTCATTTCTAATGTGGTTTTTTTTTTAAAGCAACTTCCTGTCCCTCAAAAAAAAATTGTTTTCCTGATCTTGCCACTCACCACTTTCCCCAGCCAACAACTGGTGATTTGCTTGAGGATAGCAATGGTACATGGTTTGAAGCTGGTTTTTGACTCACAGCTTGCATCAATTGTGGTTGGTTCTTTGAACGAATAAAAAGGTAAAGGTAAAGGGACCCCTGACCATTAGGTCCAGTCGTGTCCGACTCTGGGGTTGCGGTGCTCATCTCGCATTATTGGCCAAGGGAGCCGGCGTACAGCTTCCGGGTCATGTGGCCAGCATGACAAAGCCGCTTCTGGAGAACCAGAGCAGCACACGGAAACGCCGTTTACCTTCCCGCCAGAGCGGTTCCTATTTATCTACTTGCACTTTTTTTTTTGACGTGCTTTCGAACTGCTAGGTTGGCAGGAGCTGGGACCAAGCAACAGGAGCTCACCCCATCTCAGGGATTCAAACCGCCGACCTTCTGATCAGCAAGCCCTAGGCTCTGTGGTTTAACACACAGCACCACCTGGGTCCCCTTTGAACGAATACCCTGGCTTAATTCAAGTCAACTTCTAGAAAAGAAACAAACAAATGGCTTTGGTGTTGCAGTAGTGCCCAAGTTCTGGAACATCACCTTCCTTCTGAAGGCATGGATGTTTGTGTGTTGGGAGTTCAAAAGAAACTTACGGTACTCTTGGTGGCTTTGGTTTGAGTGTTTTTGAGCCTTGTTTTGTTTTATAGTGCTGGTTTTGTGGTTTTATTATCAATATTGCTGATATTTTTAATCTTTGGCTGTTATGATAGAACTTGCCTCTATTGACTCCTAAGTGAGTCCAGCAGCCCAAGAGGGGCCTGATGTAGGTCTTTCTGATATGCTAGCCTGTAGCCGGTGCACAGAAATAAGCTGAAATACCTCCCTGCCACACCACACCTTCAGCCCTGACCAGTGCAAACGGCAGAGCGTTGGAGGTAGTAGTTGCTTCACAGCTGCCTAAGTGTTTATATTTGCTTTGAGAAATATGGCTGATATTAGGGAACAAATGGACAGGTCCACCTCTTGTTTCCTCACTTGCCGATAAATATATTACCGGTAGTAGGATGTAGTAGTTCTAATAACAGTGATGCCTAAGATAACCAAATTAGTCTCATACAAGTACCAAGGATCCCAAGGGGACAGCAAACTTTTCCAGCAGGGGGCCGGTCCACTGTCCCTCAGACCTTGTGGGGGGCCGGACTATATTTTGAAGGAAAAAAATGAAGGAATTCCTATGCCCCACAAATAACCCAGAGATGCATTTTAAATAAAAGCACACATTCTACTCATGTAAAAACACCAGGCAGGCCCTACAAATAACCCAAAGATGCATTTTAAATAAAAGGGCACATTCTACTCATGTAAAAACATGCTGATTCCTGGACCATCTGAGGGCCGGATTTAGAAGGCGATTGGGCCGGATCCGGCCCCCGGGCCTTAGTTTGCCTACCTATGGGTTATATTCTTCAGCATCCATGCCAAGGCTGCCACGTTGTGGGCAGCTCAGGACTTTGCTACAGTAAAAATCACCTAGTACCATTAACTAACTATATAGTTTTTTTTGGTGGGCATGTGCTTTGAATGTGCATTGGATACGATTTAAAAGTATTCATTTAGTATCCTTCTCTGCATACCCTTGCCTTAAGAAGTTAAGCAACTCAAGAGAGAACATTTTCTGTGGTGCCCACCTCCCCAGCCCTGGAATTTCCTCCCCAGGCACACTGCCATCTTTTAAATATGTGAATTGTTTCCTATTCGCCTGAGCTGCTTAAAGAATGAGCATCAATTGTGGGGGGGAAATGGTTTTTATCACTCGCTGTACTGCTGATTATTTGCTATTATTTAATCAGATTTTGGTTTGGTTGGTTGTGAATTATTTATTGTTGTTGTTTTATATTGTTTTAATTTGTGCTGAAATCTGCCTGGAAGGCTATTTAGGGGAACAGTGGGGAAAAAAATTTAAATTAGTTTTATACAAATCAATAATTTATGTTATATGGCAGCTAATGATCTGAAAACTTGCGTTTTCAGATTAATAAAGGAGTTGTTTATATTGGCTAATTATAAATCAATAAAAAAAGCTAGCCTCTGTAAAGACAGCTTCATATTCGGACAAACTCGACAAATTGAAGCGAAGCAACAGGAGTGGTTGCGTCCTGATACAGTTAACATGGGGAACAAATTTAAACAAGAACAAATTTAAACAAGAACAAATGTAAACAAGGCATATTTGAATATATATATATTACTGCTCCTATTCTAAACTTCTCCACAAATGCATAAATAAAAATGGGGATATTTAGTCTTATTTATCTTACTAAAGATTGTTTACTGAATTGAATCCCTTAGGCATGCTTTCTTCTATACCAAAATAAAAGCCATGCGAACATTTTAAAACTAGCGAAAGGAAATGCATCCATATGTAAATATTTATTCATAGATGCAACAAATGCATAAAAAAGATGTGCAATATTATATCATGAACAATTTCAACATCCGGTGACATAACACCTGCATGTCCTTAGTATTGCTCTGTACTGATAGCTTAGCATTTCAATAAATTACTGTCATGTTCTTATTATACTGAGAAACTTGTCTCTTCATATGGTGTTTCCCTTTCCACTGGGATTTATGGTAGCATTGATTAAATAGTGAGTTATAGAGATGAAGTATATTATGTGGTGGGCTTTTTGAATAAGTGCATTGGCATCCAGGGCTTGTGGTTAAAAAGCATTCATGTGTTCTACATTTCAATAAATAAATCTCAACATATAATATTAATAAAGAGGGTGGGATTAAATCACTACCTTTAACAGCACAGGCCACTGGGGTTAAGGAAGAACACCACTGTTTTTTCCTTTTGATTATATGAATTCATTTCCTTCGTATAAAAGGCATTTTTCCTTAGAAGCTTTAAAAACCATTTTCAGGTATACAAGAGAGAGAATCACGTAGGCATTTCCCCCCCCCCCCTTCCTATGGATAAATTTAGCTGAACCTTTTAAACATGGGCTATAGAAAATGTTCCATTAAGCCTGCAGTGAACCTTTATATTTATATTTCAAGCACTAAAATCTAACCTTTTTAAATTCGGAAGTTGGTATGGTGCCACCTATTATTCAGAAACTATTTTCTTCTTGAACCATGGAACCGAGAACTTGCCAGAGCTAAAGTGACTCCATTGAATTAGTAATGAGCCCAAGCAAATGCTGGAAAATACTTCTAAACTGGCAATCATGTAACAGCTGCATCTCTTGAAGTTGACAGGCCTGATACTTATACAGAACACTGCAGGCTTTGTTCTTCCAAATAATTTTATGGAGAACTGACAACCAAGAGACAGGATGAGATGGAATATATCAATTCATTATTTAATGGCAACACTGCCTTGTGCTGAAGTTGCCTTTTGGTATATAAATAGAGTATAACAACTTGAATACTCTGTTCCACATGCAATCTTATGCAATCCGAAATCTCAGATATAATGCAAAAAGGATTTGAAGCAATCTTCACATTCAAAACAAAAAGCTGGTGGTTTCATACATTGCATTTAAAGGGGGAAATATGTCTAAAAGTGTTTTTTCTTTAAAAAACAAACAAACCTCAAACCAACCAGCAGCTGTGATAGAAATGGATGAACCCTGATTCCCACCCCCCTAAAATTTGTCGATCTAGGAATGTTTAGGATAATGTAGACCAACTATTTTTTTATTAAGTTAACATACATAGGCAAACTGAAAAGAGGCATGCATTCAAGCAAGTTCACTATCTTGCCTAATAACCCATTACTTAGCTCCATATGCCTATTTCTAAATGAGGGCTGAATGTATATTTAAATATTTGATCTTTAATACAGTATATATATATTTTTTACAAACAATTACAAGGACAAAGCACCAATATTGTTTGAATACCACTTTCTCAATAATTCTACTTTGTACTGTACATTTCATGGATATTTCATGCAGCAGTCCCCATCCGCAAATATTTTCCTTTTTTTAACCATAAAGGGAGAGAGTGTATGCCTACTTCCCATATCACTACTATGAAAGAAAGGAGAAAGTCTGAATCAAAAGCAGGAAAAAGAGAGAAAGAGACAAGACTGAAATAAAAAGAAAATAGACTGGGTGATACTGAGTAGACAGATTGCAATTAATCAACTTAATTCTGCAGATTTCAATGGGTTTAGCCTCAGTGTGGGGGTTTTCCTCATCAAATCCAGCTGCACAACTTATTTCTCCTTGAATAAAAACATGCCAAACCACATACATATAGCAGTGTTGTATCACTGAAAATTTCAGGTTCAATGGGTTTTGTGGAGGCTTGTACCTGCCAAGGCAGATGCATTTGCACCTGATATGCAACCACAGATTTAGTGCAGCAGATGAAGACTAAAAAATGTAATCACATGTACACTAGTCAAACTTTCAAGCCCCTTTAAGAGCTTAAACATGGTACGTCCACTGAGTCTTCAGCTGCACTACTGATGTCACTGGAACTTGTGTCAAGGAACTAGATTGAATAGTGCAGTCTTTTTATACAGAATAACTTGTTGCACGAAGGAAAGTCAGTGCAAGGAATCCTGTTAGCGCAACAGGTCTCCCCCCACCCCACTCTCCACATGCCCGTCCCAAATCTGCTCTGGAGGGTCGGGATAAACCCCCAGAACAGTGCATGGAGAGGGAAGGGGGGAGACTGCTCTGTTGGGCAAGCAGAAACAGTTGCACTGATGGAACTATGTCCTTAGCAGCATGCTGAATACGACCCATGATAATAAGCAGTGGTGAGGTGGAGGGCGAAGGCTGGAGAGTTCAGCTCCAGGCCTTTTTTTTGCCAGAGTGCCTGTGCGGCTGACAGACTCTCCGTGGCCTCACAAATGAATGAGGTGATCGTGAAGCTTTCAGGTTTTACAGATGTTTCCGACGGTTTAGCATGGAGGAAGTCAATGGATGAGAAAAAAACAATCAAGCAGAGACTGGATATTACCTTCCTTTCATGGGGCTCCCGCTCATTGCTAGCAGTTTACACGGTAACGTTTCATTGCAAGAGGGTTTGTGTTTTTGATCGAGCAATTTCATTTGGCTGAATAACTTTTGTTGAAGCTCAGGGTGTTTTCCAAGTTGAATACATTCTATAAAAAATATTTCCTAAGGACTGCCAGCTGATTCTAATAAATTGGGTATTATGCTGCTCTTTGGAGGGTGCATGTATACAGGGCGAGTCCTTTAAAAGAGGCCCTGTGGATAGAGTACGCATGTTCCACGGGGCCTCTTTTAAAAGACTCACCCTGTACATGTATATAGGGATCCACGCAGCTGTATGCATTTTTACTCTCCTTAGAAGTGACTATGAGGGCCCTCATTATAACTTCAAAATTTTCCACTGCACACAAAGAAGTCGAGAAGGCTGTTTTCCTGTTTTTCAGTGCCAGTCCAACTTCAGATAGAATAGGAAGATGCCCCATATGCAAGGTATAAGAGCGTCATTGACAGTCTCCACATATTTGAGAGATCAAACTTTGTTCTAATGTGCTGACCACTAGGAAATGCTTTTATTTCAGGTCCCAAATTATACTTAAATTTGTTACACAATGGCTAATATATTTCACCGTGATTCTTTGAAAACCAAATGGCTCTGGAAATGCAAGCATGCTGTAATCTCAGTTGGTATAGTTTCAAAGGCAGTATCTTATTTCTTATTTACTGCATTACCTTTGGAGGACCTTTTGTAATTTAATCCTTTCAGCCAGGAATGGAAATATGCCAGTGACCTCGTTGCTGCAGCTTCTAAAATATGATGATGGCATCTAAGAATTTATATGCATTTTTTCTCAATTCTGTTCAGGGCTTTCTCTGGTAACTTGAAATATTTTCCCAGCCCAACTCAACAATATCTAGCTATATTATTACTAATATGGTGTCGCTTGCAGTCCCGTTTCTTTGCTCCAAAAAGCAGATGATACGTTAATATTAGCCTAACAATGCCACATTCATTTCCTTTTGCTCTAGATACCTCGACCTGAAAAAGAATACATGCAGGACTGCTTCCAGATGACTAGTTGGTCCAATATATTTTATTTATTTAGTACACTTATGACTGGGATGTGGGAGAAATTTGGTTCGGTTCACAGGCAAACCTACCAAATTCACAAGCAATACATGAACTGAAACACAACTTCCCTTCGAAACTTGCATTTCTTAAAATTTTGCGATCCACTTCTTCAACAAAAGACACAAAAAATGTTTACTAGGAGAGAGGAAAACACATGTATTCATGAAAAAAGCATCCAAAGATGCATTGCGGTAGTGAAGATTGCTTGCAAAAAAATGCATATATTGGGATAAATTTGCACGAAATTGCATGTGAATTTTCAAGCAGATCCTTTTTTAAAAATAATAATCACAAACTGATGCAAAGATGGAGCACACTGAATTTCAGAAGGGAAAAATGAGAAATAGAAAGAAATAGTCCACCCCTACTTATATCCACCTTTCTTCCATCATGAAACTCAAGGCAGCATATATTGGATTCCCATATGGTCTCCCAAACCTTTTCAGCTTCAGCAAGGGGATGTCATGGGGGTGCCCTTGCTCCCTTTGCATAGGGCAGAGAGAAAAAACACACCTTCGCTTGGCCGTGTAACTGCAAAACCGAAAATATATTGACTAGCTGAAAATTGCAGTCTATTAATGACCCAGAAACCCAAGGCCTCTATTTAATCAATTGCTCTTTGTCTGAAATAAAGTTATAGATTTTCATTCCCAGGCACACTGTTGAAAGGTGTTGTACAAGTTTCCTCTTATGATAAGGGCTGAAAGGTTAGAAAGCAGCTGATCGCATTGGAAGATATGTTCAGTTACAGTTCATAAGTTGATCTCACCCTTGTCATTCAAGGAGGCAGCTTTGTTTTATGCATGTGGCTGCCATTGGATATTTACTGTACTGGGAATGTAGACGAGACAGATATGAACTAGAAAGTAAAGTTGTCTTATGTTTGCTACTGTGGCAAATATTAGTATTATTAGTGGTATTATTCGCAGAGGATACACTGACTGGTATGCTAGACTTTCATTTGGGCCCTGGTTTTTACCTTCAACAATTTTTTCTAAATTTGTTGAGAGTTCACAGTTGGTTATTAGTTTAGAAATATTAGAGAGACTTTATTGTTGTTGTTTTGAAAAGCAGGAATTATGGAACAGCTAGTTGCTCTGCGTGTATATATATTAGGAGACATATATTCCAAGCCTGTAAACAGCAAGTTACAACACTGTTGGATGATTGCCTCTTGTGGAGCCAAAATAGACACTGCATGCATGCAACATTGTCCCTGCTTTAAAAAGAATGAAAAAGGAGACTCAGGGACTGCAGTTGGGAGAAGAACATTGGCAAGTATCAGCCATTTCATCTTCAGAAAAACTTTGCAATTATGCTTTACGATTCTGCATCTTATGTCACAGATATGTTGTAGACCCTACCTATGCTTTTAATATCTTTCAACTTAAATTTTAAAAAAAGAATCACCATCCTCTTAAAATGAATTTAAAAAGTACCCTAGAACATTGGTTCCCAATTGGTGTGGTCCATAAACTCTAGCGGGTCTGTGCAACCATTCACATAACCAAAACTACTATAGAGACATCAAAATCTTCAAAAGCAGTGGGTCCAAGGCTTGGCTTTTGAAAAACAGAGCACCCACAGTACTTAGCTAATTAGGAAGCACTCCCCTTCAAGTTGATGACTGGATACCATTCTTATTAATTACCCACTTTTCTCCTTTGGATGGTAGGCCAGTGCACTATAGCACAAATTAATTTGGAATTTCTCTTCCGTTTTAATAGTGGATTATCACATGGAGTGCATGTGTGTTTTTGTGCATGCATGTGTAAGACGGAAGGTGCTGTTTGAGATGCATAGCTCACAATATACTATTTGTGTGGCTCTCTGGAGCTGAACCAAGAACTATAGAATTGAAACCACTTAAATACTTTGATTGGAGATTTCTATTAATGCTGTTGGGATTAGAATGATTTCTTGTGTTAAATGTTGTTACAATTCATTCACTGTCCGTTGGCTTATAGAACAATCCTATGTCTGCCTACTCAGAAGTAAGCTCCATGGCGTTCAATGGGACTTCATGCAGTAATAAGATATTCCAGAAGCTAGAAACAAAATAATTTATTCAAATTTGAATGCATTCAATGCTAATGCAGCACACATGGGACATAGCTGCAGGTGCATTTGAGACTTGCTTGGGAAACCCATCAAGTTTTAGATGTACAACATAATGCAATTCAATTTGTTTGCCTTTCGAAGCTAAAACAATTAATAAGGAATAGCATAGATGCAAATAAAGGATCACTGCATCTGCTAATAAAATCCAATCACTAAGAACACTCAGTTACACATCCAAGTCGGAATAAAACATCCAACATCTAAAAATGATTAAAATGTAAAACAGGGAACTTAGTGCAACATCAAATATAAAATAGAAGCATATAGTAGAACATAACAAAATCAAGAGTGTATTGATCCTTTCATGAGTTGTGTCCTATAGCATTGATCCTGTTGTCAATGTTGCAAATTGCTCTTTCAATGTAGAACTATAAATTGTGCATTTCAGGTTTTCAAGCATATTCTCAGCTTGGACTTTCTGAACAACTATGAGATACAGATCACTTCAGAATGCAGTCAAAACAAGGACATTTTTAATTATTTTGTTTTGATGGGTATAGGATTATTACTTTTATTAAAAAGTGCTATTTTTAAGTTAAGTAAATAAAATCCCTTCCACTAAGTGTACAAGGTAATTGACCTAATCAAATAAACCTAAATTATTCTAATTGTCTATACATAACATTTAACATGCAATAATGCAGTATATGAACATTTACTTGGAAATATGTCTCAGAGTTCAGTGGAATCACCTATAAGAAAGTGTGCTTTTGAGTGTAGCCTTAGTAGATTGTTAACATAAGAGAGAAAGATATATTCAAACACAAAATAAGCATACTTCAGATTATTAACCTAGCAAACCCAGATTATTAACCTAGCAGACTGTGATTTCTTCTGTAAATCACTACAATATCCTAGATTATAAAAATCCGTTTAAATGTTCTAAGGATAAGTATAATAACCCTGATTTTCATGCTATTACAATAATCTTGTAACATGTTGCAACATGTTATTTATAATCTACAGTAACGCTGCTTTCAACAGTACAAAATCTGGATGAGAAAAATAGCATGGCTCATTCTCAACAAAGCCTAAATACTGATCAGGATACAACTGACCATGTCATAAATTCTCAAAGAAGAATTCAGTTTACCAAAACATGGCCAGCACATATATTTATTTCTCTGGATTAATTGGATTTGCAGATGCATCCATCTTAAGTAAGGTGTTCTTGTACATTTTATTTATTTTTTAAATTTAAAGCAAAGTTCTAAAATGAAAATATGATTGCTGGTTTAATAACGGTACTCAGAACAGCATGGCTGTAGTACATGAATCGATTTTTGGTTTCCTTTCTGTAAATAAAAAGAAACAAAAGAGAATTTGTTCGGCACACCCATTGTATTCTCTTTGGGATGTGTTAAAATTAATTATTTACTTGAAGGCGCTGGAAAAAAAGACAAAATGGTAGCAGGTGATCAACTTTAGGGTTGCTGCAGAATAGAATTTCAGGAAACTGGATCCAAGTCAGAAATTCAATTACTTAATGACAGTGATCCTGTTTCACTGTTTGGCTTTTGCTGACCCCTAAGGAGTGTCCCTGCCACATGAATCTTCTTAAACGTTTGGTAAAAGTCACGAGGTAGGTTTTTTAAAAGAAACTACAAAACTGCTATTGACGGATGGTTTTTCTGTCTTTCAAGTTTTAGTTCCCAATAAAACATTAATAGTTTTAAAACACACACACAAAGGCCAGAATGTTTAATCTTTCTAAAGACATGTTTCTGGAAAAATGAATGAAATGGGAAGAAACCTTGAACAAATTTGTCCACACGGCAACCTCACCAAATAATTTCATCTTTACTACTTTTAAAATAATGGATAAATGGGTCCCTGGACCCTATTCTTGTAGCTTTTCCACTTCATCTTAATCAGCATATCACGTGAGAAGCACCAAAAAGCAGAGACAAACAGTACCCGTCAACAAGTATTCACTCATGAAAGAAACCTGTACTTATTAAGAACCTTGAACTTATATTGAATCTTGGTCTCCCATGTTTAGTTTGCATTCAATTCCAAGGATTAGATGTTCACAGCTTGGGTTGTCCGACTACATGGCTGCTTGGAACCATATTGGCTCAGGTTCAGAATTAGGTTCAGAGAAATGCAGGAACATTTTGTGAATTGGTCTTAACTCCCTTCCCTGTAAGTCTCACCCACACATCCCCTTATTATCATTGAAGCACACTCCTATTGTACCACAAATGCTTGTGCAATCTTGTTTTATCCAAGCAAAGGGGTAAGCAATACAAGCAATTGTAGGCTATATAAGCTTTTAATCATGCACTGCAGATGATCATGGAAACACTGAATGGTACCGGTATATACACCACGGTTGTCTCTAATCTTTACAGCACTGGTGTACACAATGGAATGGAGTCAAAAATATCCGGGCAATTTAAAAGTGAATGCCTTTCTTTTAGCTTGCTAGACTAAAGAGCTACTGGTGAATAGTAGTGAACTGTACGCCTTATCTGCACAAATATCTTCGGATTCAGTAGAGGACGCTTAATTTATTTATTTCAGTTTTCTAATCCAATTCAGGGCCAAAGGCTGACAACAACAAAATTATTTAAAGAAGATTGCCACAAGCTATGCAAATATAAAATGCAAACACCTGGATCGTTCAGAATTAGTCCTTTTTGTTGCCTAACTGTGGTCACAACACGCCTCTCTCTGCACAAAGAGGTTTTGCACTGCAGGGTTTACAGTGCGGTTTTTCAGCTGGCTTTCAATCCTGGGCTAGAAAAAGGTCTGAGAGAGGGAAGTTGGAAGCATCTGAAACTGGACTGTGCTTCTTTAAAACAAAGGAAGGCTTGGTATGAGCGGTAGATTTGTATGCATATATTTCTACGGTATAGTCTCTCTGTGTATGTGTCTAGTTCTATATGGGTTTGTTTTAGGAATTGCCTCTCGCCTGTGGGGCTTTCAGAAGCAGAAAAGACGGAGCGGAGAAAGGCGCTAAGCAAACAGCCTGGCTGGATTATTTGGTGTGTGTTTCTGTCTTGCAGAAAATCCCGCTGCTGGAGGCTCGAGAAAGGAAAGCCCGCACGGAGAGGGATTTGCCCGGGCTGGACAGCTCCCAGCGGCTCCGACTTGCACCTCTCTCTCTCCCCCTCGCAGGGGCGGACCCTCCGACACCCCCCCCAGCTCAGCCGAAGACAGCAACGGGAGGCAGCGGCAGGGCGCCACTCGGCATGTTTCGGAAGAAGCGTAAATGTGCGCGAGCAAGCGAGGCGCTCGCGAGGTCGGGGGAAACCCCCGCCCCCAGCCAAGCAGGCGGCTCCCCTCCCCTCCCTCCCTCCCTCCGCCTGCGCCTGCCAGGGCTTCCCCGCGCCAATGCCCATCCCCGCTGGAAGCGGCTGCGGCTCAGCCAACTCCTCACCACCAAGCGACAGCTGCTGGGAAAGGTCGCCGGCCGCCGCCCTCTTGTCCTTTGGCGCGAACGGCTCCGTGGAGGAGGAATGGGGTGCGGGGGGGAGGCGCCCCGAAAGGGTTAAAAGAATCCCTCCCTCCCCCTCCCCCGCTTCCTTCTCCTTCAATGGGAAAGCGTTTCCCTGCCTCCTCTCGCGAATGAGCGCGAGCACCGCCTTTCACACTGGCATTCCGGGATTTCCCTTTGTTCAGAGCCGGGAATCCTCGTCGGAAGCTTCCTCCGCAGTCTCCCCCCCTCCCCCCCTCTCCCCGCAAGCTTCAAAGCTCTTACTCCGGACTCGTTCTATGCTTTTAAATGGGGCTACTCCAGAGCAAGGGCTTTGAGCACGGGATTTTCCTGTTGTTGTGCTGTTCTAATTTCTATGGGACTCGGAGCAAATGCCTTGAGGACGGGAATCTTCTTGGTGTTGTTGTTATTGCGAATGCTATTATTATTATTATTATTATTATTATTATTACTATTACTATTACTATTACTATTACTACTACCATCGTTGCATTTTCGTATTTCCTGCTCTCAAATTACATACATCGTAGGTGCTTCGAGGATTGCCACCCACCCGCCCATCCCAATGCACGCATCTTTCTCCCCGCTAGAGAGGTAACCCCCAGTTACATCACCCGGGAGACCTGTTTGCGCTCCATGCCCAAGGCTAAGATTCCACCCCCGAAACCCCCATGAGATCCGAATTAAATCTATGGGGTCTCTGGATGATACAGCATGCCGGAGGCCCCGTCGGGGGCAATTTTAGAAACGTTAGGGAATCCGTAGTCAAACGGAAAGCCTCGCCCAGTGCCTTACATGCACGTCACATCCACACGAGCGGAACCACCCTGGGGGACTCCTGTGCTGCACGTCCAGACACAATAAGGCTACAAATAGCCTTATTTTATTTCGGAGCTGGGGATATTAAGGGATGAGCTGCGAGACCACAGCCTCGTTTTTTTCGGGGCGGGGGGTGGTAGAGCCGGTTTCGTTCATAGGGGGAAGCCCTGGAGCAATCCAGATTAAGGGGAGTTTGGAGGAGGGGATGGGGGAGAAATAACCCTTACCTGCCTGAGCAATTCTTGCAGCAGCAGCAACAGCAGCAGCGGGTGGTGCTGGTGACAGCCCCCCTCCTCCTCCCGCCGGGGCTGCCACTGCAGTGAGTGTCTGGCGGTGGCAGGTGGAGGAGGAATCCCCCCCGGGCGGGCGGAGAAGAGGAGGAGGAGGAGGGAAGAGGAGAAGCGCGCGCGCCCCCGTGGCTGGCACCGCCACCAGCAGCAGAGGCGGCGGCACGCGCAGCTCCTGGGATTCTCTCTCTCGCCTCCCCCCCCCCCGCCACGCGCCTGCTCCTCGCGCGCTTTTCTTCTCCTCCTCACGCTGCAGCTTGCTTTCTCTCTCTCTCACCCCCCCCAACCCTCCCGCCTTTTCCAGGTGACGTGATGCCCGTTGTTTTGGTGCGCCCGACCAATCGGACTCGGCGCCTGGATTCTACGGGAGCCGGGATGGGCCCGTCGTGGCGGCAACAGGACTCCCCTCTGCCGACCATAACGCATTGCGCAGGGTGCACCACCGCCTGGTCCTCCTGCAGCTTTAACAGCTCTGACATGGAAACACCATTGCAGTTCCAGCCGGGCTTCTGCTCAGAGCAGCAGCGCCCACACCCGCATTGCCAGCAGCAGCAGCAGCAGCAGCGCCACGCTCAAGACAAGCAGCAGCAGCAGCAGCAGAGCAGCCCATGCCTCCAGTGCAACAACTGCTGCGCTGCTCACTACGGCGCTGCGTCGGGCGCGGGAGATAACCTACCGCTGCTGCTCCGCACTTCGTCGCCGGGCGCCTTCCGGGCGCGCTCGTCGACGCCGCTCTCGTGCTCCGCAGCCTCGTCGCGCCCGGGCAGCCAGCTCAACGTGAGCGAGCTGACCCCTTCCAGCCATGCCAGTGCGCCCAGGCAGCCCCACCACTACGCCCAGCCCCAGCCCCACCACCACCACCACTCCCACTACTACCAGCCGTGCCATAGCGTGCAGCAGCAGCAGCAGCCGGCGGGAAGCCCCAGCAGCAGCGTCGGCAGCGCAGGCAGCCACAGCCACCCAGCAGCGTCCCAGCAGCAGCGGCGGGAAAGCAACCCCTTCACGGAAATAGCCATGAGCAGCTGCAGATACAACGGCGGCGTCATGCGTCCTCTCAGCAACCTCAGCTCGTCCCGCAGGAACCTGCACGAGCTCGACTCCGAGTCGCAGCCGCTGCAGCCCCACCAGCCGCCGCCTCCCTCACACGCCAGTCCCAGCGCTTCGGCTGCCGCCGCCGCTGCCACTGCCGCCGCCGCCGCCTCCTCGGCCAGCGGCGCCGGCCCGGAGATCGTGGTGTCCAAGCCCGAGCACAACAACTCCAACAACTTGGCGCTCTATGGATCCTCAGGCGGCGGCGGCGGCGGCGGCGGCAGCCAGACCAACAGCGGCGGCGGCGGCAGCAAGTCGAGCAAGAAGAAGAACCAGAACATCGGCTACAAGTTGGGACACCGGCGCGCGCTCTTCGAGAAGCGCAAGCGCCTCAGCGACTACGCGCTCATCTTCGGCATGTTCGGCATCGTGGTCATGGTCATCGAGACCGAGCTGTCGTGGGGCGCCTACACCAAGGTACCTGCTGCTGCCCCTCGCATCCCTGGCCTCGCTGTATTTCCTCTCTTCTTCTTCTCTGTTCCTCTCTCCCCCTCTTCCTTCCTTCCTTCCTTCCTTCCTTCCTTCCTTCCTCTCTCTCTCTCCTCTGCATTTTCTTTCTTGTTCCCCCCCATCCATTCCTTTCGTCTCCTTCCCTTTCCCACTTTATTATTTTCCCTCTCCTTTCTCCCTTTTTGTAGCAGTTCGTATTCTCATATTCCCCCCCCCCCCCCAAAATAAGGACATTGTCTCTGAATTGGGAAAAGTGATCTCTGTTGCTTAGGAAATGTGGCTTCCCGGCTGAACTGCTTTTGTGTATGTTAAAACTGAGCTGCTACAGCTGTGTGTTAAAACTGAACTATTTTTGTGTAGGTCACACCCAAATGCAGTTGTGCTTCACAAGTAATGTGGTTTTCTAATGTCCCACATGCTTATTTAGCCACTATTTTCAATATTGCCTACTTCCTCCAATGGGGCAGATAACCACTTTGAAACCCCGATCCTGAATACATCCAACTTACTGAGAAAGTGCCAATTACTGTAGTGGCATTTACTTCCAAGGAAGTGCCTTTAAGGATGCAGCCAAGTGCTCCAGTCCCGTAAACTCTGTTACTTGGAAGTTAATCCTACAAACTGCATATCCAGAGATTCCTATTGCTATGTCCGCAATCTACCTAGGAAATCTGTGAGACTGTTCCAGTCAGAGAGCTGTAGATATTTCCCATAGCTACTTACACTGGAAAAAAAGCCTTCGTTTGCCGCTATTTTTGGGAACCTTGCAGGGTGGCTCGGAGTTTGCTTGCTTTTTCTGTAGATGTTTAAAATGCCCATCCATGCATGCTTTGCTGTAGAACGAATGTGTATTGTACATCTGCTACATTGCACACACAATACTATGCAAGAAGTAACAGAGGAACTTGCTAACTTGCACAGCCAATCCATGTTAGCCTAGTAAGATTTTCCCCATAATCATTCTTCATCCATACATTCTGAATGAATGCTGTGTGGATGCTTTCTACACTAAGATGCCCCACATCTGGTATGCAGGCACTTGCTGCTTGTAGCTCCTGAACTGAGCAGCGACAGTTGTGTGTTAAAACCCTGCCTCTTTGTTACCACACTGCAAAGCTAACGGAGGACAGACAATCGGATAATGCCTTGATAAGATAATAACTAGAAAAGCCAGCTGTTTAAATGCCTTGCATTAATGGTTTTAGCATCCCTTACAAGATTACTGCCTTTTAGATAGCTTTAATTCCAGAAAGGCTTGCCCAGTGTAGTTAGACCTGCATGTAACATTTTTGGGGTGACTTTTTCACTCCCAGTTGCTTTGCTAGGCCTTTAAAGGAGTTCTATTCTATCTATCTATTCCCAGTACTGTACTGGGTTGCTCTGCTAGAATAGTGAGTTTACACTTAGCTCATTAGTTGTATCTTGTTCTATGTTGCTGCTTTTTAATATAAAGATCTATACTTTTTAAGGTGTCTTTTTTTTTAAAGAGCAAAGTCTTTCTTACAAAACGTAGCCTGTATTCCCCTCTGAGATCTTCAAGATGAAGGACACAAAGATCAGTGTAAAAAGCATCTATTTTTCTCTTGCAGGAGTCGCTGTATTCATTAGCCCTAAAATGCCTTATTAGCCTCTCTACAATCATTCTGCTTGGTCTGATTATTGTATACCACGCAAGGGAAATTCAGGTACGTTCCACTTATGATCTGAGGCTTGTTGCTACCTGTGTTTCAAGGACGTTTCTGTGAAACTAAGCAGACTGCATTCTTACTAAAGAGTTAACAGTGCAACGTCTTAGGTTCTACTAGCTACATTGTCACTTCCAATGTCTGAGTACCCTAGTCTGCATGTACTAGATGTGCTTTTCTAGCCCTCAAAGGCAATTTATTGATGCAAAATTAAGAGCTTTAATGCCTGCCCGTTCTTCTACAACAACTGCATGTTATGCTAATCCATACAGGATCACATGACTAATTGTGGACTCTTCAGTCACCTCCAAATATCAAACCTTGGTGCTGCTGTGCTAGATGTCTATTATACAAAGATAGACTTGTTGCGGGTGGGGATAAAAGGTTATAACAGGTTTAAATTCAATTCATCATTGTCACAAGGTTTGCAAAACTCCAGTAATGAACCACAATAATATTCTTTTTTAAAATCAGCAAAGCACAGTTTTGTTTAAAGGGCTGATGATTAGCTTTTTCTTTAAGTAAAAGTAGTTTGGAAGATCAATCCCTTTCGAGATTTAGATATGTTTCTTCCTCTAAGGACATTGTCTCTGAATTGGAAAAAAGTGTATTCTGTTGCTTACAAAATGTGTCTTCCTGACTGAATTACTTGTATCTCTGTATAACAAATACAATTGTGTACTTCACAAGTAATGGTGTATGGTTTCCCCTATGTGCACCCTAATGTTGTATGTGCTTACTTGGGAGATTCGCTTATTTCAGTATTCCTTACACCCAAGGAAGTATGCATGGGATGAAAACTATCTCAGTGCAGTAAAACTGTCCTGTGTGAAGGGTACAATGTAGTCCTATAGAATGCTGTTCAATTATCACAGAAAACTTCTTAAAAATGCAGTAGTTAATATATTTCAAGGACCAAGGCTTTTTCTTTAATTGGTGGAGGAAAATACCAGCATGTAATAGGCAAATGGTAATTGTGAAGTGTTTTCGAGCATTTTCAAACCAAACCAGAGATCCTGAAGGTTCTTTCTCAGGTAGCTTTCTCAGGTAGCTGTGTGTTGTATGGCTCAAGGTCACAGGATCTGTTTTGCTTAACTTGTACTGTAGCTCTAGTAGAAGGAACATTTACATTTAAAAAAAATGCATTAACAGTGTACATATGTACATATTTATTCAGAAATATGTCCCACTGAAGTGCAATGGGACTTACTCTCAAGTAGTCTTGCATAGGATCACAGTCTTATCAAACCTTCCTCCCAGCTTTAGGTTCATATTTCATAGCACAAACAGTAGGATTGCTTGTGTGAAAGCGAGACAGTTGTTTTTTTTATTATATGAAAATAAATCTCTTTTTTCCCCTTCCCCCTCCTGGAACCCATAACTTATTTACCAATATTTTTTCATGCACATCTTCCCCAGTAAATCTGAGCTAATATATTTCAAATCACAATAATAGTACATCATTTTCAGTAATGCAAATAAAATATCCCCTCAGGCGTCATGTGAAGCCTGAAGAAGCTTACTGCTTGTCATAAAAAAGATGAATATAATTGTACTAAGCATTTAAAATGGATAACAGGAATATAGTTTACATTTCTTTAAACAGATGTTTGATTTGTAGCACTTTTGTAAAAAGATCAGTCTTTATTTGCAAGTAAGTATATGTAAAAGAATCAATTCAAATCAATACAGGGCTGTGCAAGTTTTTTTCCTGCTTCCCTAGAGCAAATCTCATTGAACACAATGGAACTTACTTCTGAGTAAACATTCAAAGGATTGAGTGGTATATGTTATAAAATCAGCATTGCTCACAACCAGTTGAGTGACGAAGTTCTGATCATCAGTGTTCAAATAATTTATTCTTGAGCATTTGAACCCAAGTAAGAGTTTGGCGAGTTATAACCTTACAAATACTTTATGCTGGTGAATTCCCCCCCCCCCCGCCCCGGTGATATATTTATGAAAGTGCTTGTAAATGCAATAAATATTAACCTTTTATTACAGTTATGTGATTACTTCTAAACTCACTACCTTTTTAAAGTGGTTGTCAGTAACTGATGGCAATTTGTTTTACCAGTAGTTGCCATTATTGTTGTTGCCTCTTAAAAGCCTAATTAAATAGTGATAGTAGTACAGTGGTACTCCTTTAAATCTGGCTATTGTAGACAGCAGGGCATTCTTGTGAAATTATTGGTACATTGCAAATCTTCAAATGGAGTCTGGGCTTTTCTTTCTTTCTGACCACAACGACCTCATTACATCCTTTACATCCTTTAGTCTCACCTTGTGAAATACCCACCTGCTCTCTCATGACCAGATGATAGAAAATTAGGACAGCAATAGTCACTGCCCACAAAATCAGCAGCAACTTGCTCTTTTTGGGTGGATAGTTGTGGGGAAATAATGTATGCAGTGATTTGAATTCATTCACTTCTGTGGATGATGTAGTTCTGCATTATAATTTGTTACCTGTGACTATTTAAATGTATTCTGAAAAGAAGTGTAATCAACATAATATAAGTTAGGAGAAACAACAGACAGGAACATTTTTCTCTTAATTATGTTGCAATAAATATTTTAGTTCTGAAGGAAATAGCATTGCATCATAACCAGGAATATTAGCTTAACAAATGTGTTCTCTCTCCCTCTCTCTTGCTAAGGAATGAAATAAGGGTTCATTTTAGTTCCAAAAAGTATCATAAGAAACCTTCCAGTACAAATAATTTCCTTGGGCTTTCCAGTATCATACTCCCCAGATATCTTAGTGATAGAAAGTTCAAACACTTGTATAGTGTTGTTTTTCTAAGCTTTGGCAGTGGCTATTTTTAGTTCTGGTATAAAAGCTTTTAGATAGCATATAAATCTACATCAGTAGGCAGCCTGACTTCACTATTTCTTTTGAGGGCGTAGGGAAGAGTTTCACTATATATTTTCAAAGCTCAATTTCTATAGAAAGAAAGAAAAATCACCAGCTCTGTACACAGTACAGGCTTTCACCTTCAGCACTGTGGACAGCTCTTGGCATCAGAAGTTTTGCTAATACTTGTTTATGCAATTTAACATCTTTCGCCCCGAAAGTAAATGTGTACGTGAACATATAGGAAAGGGAATATGCACTGTGATTCAAAGTATTTCTGGAAATCCAGTGTCAGATGAATATTGAAATTTAGTTAAAAGACATTTTTGAATAGAGATGAATGGCTTATTTATTTTTCATGATGTACATACATGCTGTTAAAATATGCTACATTCACTGTTTGCATAATCTGGTGAAACACAAAGGAAAAAGGATGTGAGCAGCTTGTAAGAGAGAAGGTATCAAACCCCGCAGTCTTGTGGAGGGTATTCAAAGGTGATGACCACTCACTTGGAAATCTTCATAGTATTGTATTTGGCCAGTTCAGTTCCAAAGATTTTGCGACCCTTGGAAACTGACATCTGTGCTAAGCCTAATCTTCATTCTAAGTCCATTAGCAAAACAAATTAATGTTTCTGCTCCAATAAGTGTGCATAGAATTTTGGCATTTGACAGAGATCTGCCTTCTAAATAGCATTTCTATCAAAAAGTGATACTTGTGCAAAGTCGTTTTGCTTTAGAACGAAGCACAATTACAATACTCATATCATTTTAGAATTATTTTAAATATAAAGTTTTTACAGATGTTTACTGAGGCACACATTGCATAATATGAAGATCGTGCTTCAGGCCAATAGAGGGAGGTATGCTTTTTCCTACAGTAATGATTGTAAAACACATGCTGACTGGAAAGAAAATCCTAACACAGAACCAATGCCTTTTTTTGAGTGTAAATTAAGAATTTCATTTTTTGTAGGGGAGCTTTTGTGAAGAATATCATTTCCCCACATGCAGTTATAGTCTTCCCTTTATAGAATAAGGCAAGTAATAACACATAACTTGGAAGGCTTCATCCTACCTTTCCAAAATAAGGGGAAGCCCAAGAAAAAAGGAGTAACTAATTAGTTGTATCTGAAAATACTACAGTGTTTGTTCAGAGTCTTTGAATTCTTGCTTCATTTGCAAATTAATTATATGTGTGTGTGTGTGTGTGTGGATGCACATGCATGTGAATAAAGTCACTCTTTGAAATATGCATGAGGTATGAAGAGTAGCGGGACGCGGGTGCCGCTGTGGTCTAAACCACTGAGCCTAGGGTTGCCGATCCGAAGGTCGGAAGTTCGAATCCCCGTGATGGGGTGAGCTCCCATTGTTCGGTTCCAGCTCCTACCCACTTAGCAGTTCAAAAGCACATCAAAGTGCAAGTAGATAAATAGGTACCGCTCCGGCGGGAAGGTAAACGGCGTTTCTGTGTGCTGCTCTGGTTCGCCAGAAGCGGCTGAGTCATGCTGGCCACATGACCCGGAAGCTGTACGCTGGCTCCCTCGGCCAGTAAAGCGAGATGCCCGCCACAACCCCAGAGTCGTCCGTGACTGGACCTAACGGTCAGGGGTACCTTTACCTTCATGAAGAGTAGCAGATCTGATTGATTTTCTGCATAGGACTCATATCTTCATGGTTTTCAGCGTAAGTGAACCATATGATTATGAACATGTAGTGCAGGTGATACCTTATTTAGCACTATGTTGTTACAGCCACATAATTAATGCTCATTGAGCACTAAAATATGAGCTTACATTCTTGTAAAAAAGGGGGGGGCAAAGGTTCTTGAATTTAAAGAAATGCAGTATTTTTCAGTAAATGTTGTATGAGAGATTTGAAAGTCAATCATACCTATTTATTTAGTACAACGGCTTCAGTGTGGTTGGAAGATCAATAAAAGATCTGTGGATTGCCTTACAGTAAGCCAATCTAATGGTGCATGTAGCCCAGTACAGTCCATTGTTAATGGTGGTACCTTTTCAAGTTGTCAAGCTACGTTTTCTGTTTTTTTGCTGTCTCTGATTAGCATGATAGTAAGCAAAGCATAGGGACGCGGGTGGCGCTGTGGTCTAAACCACTGAGCCTCTTGGGCTTGCTGATCAGAAGGTCGGCGGTTCGAATCCCTGAACCTCTGATCCCGTCCAGGGCAGCTGTTTATCAGCTCCATCTGGTATGCAGGCTGAGACCCTACAGACTGTCCCGCCAGAGTGGTGCATGCTCCAGTTATCTCTCGCTTGGACTACTGCAATGCGCTCTATGTGGGGCTACCTTTGAAGATGACCCGGCTCTCTTTGACAGATTTCAATTTCCATTTCAATTGGTGGGGGGGCGGGTTGACAAAAAAATTTCCACACCGGCTACCACCTGACCTTGCTACGCCACTGACTAACATCACACACATAGTTGCATGGGCAGAGGCTTTCTCTGGTGTCCACCCCAACCCCTCCCCCCCCAAATGAGGCTTGGAAGTAGCATTCAATTGTAGCCAATATAATAGGCTGCAGTGTGTGGTTGGTGTTGGTGCTGCCAACAGTTCATCTGGTTTGGAAATGTGCCCATGGCTCCAAAAAGGTTGGCAGTGAAAGAGCACTTAAATAAAGGAGAGCAGCCACAACAGAGGGGGAAATCTAGCATTAGATGCTATTGCCTCATAAGCATTTCTGCCCATAAATCTTAGGTTTCTTCTCTGTCCCACAGATAAGAAATTACACAGTGTGCGATACGTGTACTCTCTTCTCTTTAATATTACTGTCGCTGAATTTATACTAGGAGCCTCTGTTCTTGTGAGGTTTGATGGTGACCGGTTTTCCCAAGGCAAGCCTAATTCACATATAAAACTATTACCTTTAAAGGATCAAGGTATATTCAATCCCTTACATTTGCATCCCTTTTACTTATGTCTGCAGTGCTCCATCAGCTTCAATGAAAATGTCACATTTAGGTTATTACAACTATAATTCTGCTAATGACACATCAGAAACCAGGTTTTAGTTTCCCTCCCTAAGGCTCTGACTCTGTGAATGAAAAGGTTGCTTTTTGAAAATCAGGGTTTGCTCAGCCCTCCTGTTATCTTCCTTTGATGTTGTCCTCTGAATCAATTGCCTACCCACACACCCCGTTCTACTTATTGCACTGCCAGTTGTTGTATCCATCCTGCTAGGAATTTGAGACACCCCGTGTTAGATGAAGAACCAAAAACCTTGCATATTGGTGGTTACAATTGCAAATGACATTGAAACAGATCTAGAATGGATTGATTTCAGTGCCATTGACTTCTGTAGATATGTAATTTCAAATTTTCCCTGTGCAAAATTACATGCAGTAAAACCCGCTGTGAAGAGAGACTTGTGTTTCTTGATTCCTTGCTGTGCATGTTCCCATGGGCACACTTTTAAATAGCAGGTAGTTTCTGCACAAGATGTTGTCATCAGATGATATAGACTGTTTTATTCTCTTATGGTTTTTAGTTTTAATTGTAGAATATTTAGGGTGTGGACACAGTAGGGAGAAAGGTGCTGACTCCCTCCCTGCCTGCAACTTCCCTTGCTGTCTCATTTTGTGAGAGTTTCCAGCAGTTTCTGAGAGCTTCCGGGTGGGGGGAGAAATGATGGAAGGGTTAAGCTCTCTTGCCGTTGCTTGTTCTCTTCAAATTGCCAGCTCTTAATGCTGTTTTGCAACGAAGAAATGGATTGCAATTTCTCAAAAGTGTAATGCTGAGCTAAAGGGTATGGTTTAGTCCACAGTAAGAGAGATAAGTGGTGTTAATATGAAAATAATAATCCCTGTGCAAGACACAGCACAGGCTACTCATCCTTCCTTCAAAGGTTTCCCTTACCTTAGCCACTCACTTTATCTTTCTGCTTTCATACCCTGACACTTCAGTGCCTGTAACATTTACTCCACCAGGTTTGCTACCGTCAGCAGTCTCAGGGTTTCTTGCTCTCTCAAGTGGTTTCTCTTGCTGTCTCATTATTCCTGGAAGAATATTCTAGTCTCCCTCCTACTATATCTAAGGCAGAAATCCTAAACCCTTATCTGGATGCCTCCACCAGTGCATTAGGTAGAGGGCTTTGCTTCTACGGAGGCCCCACTGCAGTTGCAGAGTATGGTGGAAGGGAACAAAATGGGGTGTTCTGTGTGTGTGTGTGTGTGTGTGTGTGTGTGTTTGTGTTTATTTGTGTGGCCAGACAAAGGCAGCCAAGAATCTACTGGCTAACACCCACAAAGGGGCATGATTTGTACCTCTTGGTCTGGTCTAAAAGCTCGTGCAGCAAAAAGCACATGGATTTTACTCCCTTCCCTTCTGTCCTGGCTGGTGTGAGGAACATAGGTTCAGTTGTGGTGGTGGCTCCACAAACTTTTTGTATCCCACTTCTCTCCAACCAGTGTTAGGATTTGTTTAACCGAGCAAATACAAACGCCTGGAGTTTTTGCTCTTCTGTTCATGGAAAGAGTTCAGCTCATTGAAGAGGTTTTTAAGCAAGCAAAACCTTTCTGTATTTTATAATGGTTTAATGCTCCTATTGTACACCACCATCTTTTTAAAATGATTTGGTGGATCAGAAGTATTATTAGAAATAAAATAAATACATGGAAAAATCAACTGATCACAGAATGGTGATTTAGAATACAAGTCATATTCTTCTCCTGTTTGTATCAAAACTAGAGAATAAACTAAATAACTTTTCAACTCTGCAAGTTGAACTTCTCAGCATTGGAAAATTGCTAATGTATTGGCAGATTTATTAAGAGAGCCAGTGTGGTGTAGTGGTTAAGAGCGGTAGACTCGTAATCTGGGGAACCGGGTTCGCGTCTCCGCTCCTCCACATGCAGCTGCTGGGTGACCTTGGGCTAGTCACACTTCTCTGAAGTCTCTCAGCCCCACTCACCTCACAGAGTGTTTGTTGTGGGGGAGGAAGGGAAAGGAGAGTGTTAGCCGCTTTGAGACTCCTTCGGGTAGTGATAAAGCGGGATATCAAATCCAAACACTTCTTAAGAAATGTAAATGTCCTTTTATAGAATAGCTTGTTTACTCAGAAACCATAGCTGTTTTAAAAACAGACAATAAACAGTTCATTGTTAGTTTGTTTTCAAGTCATTGTTAGCAGCAGATGTTTTGAAGAGTTATATTCATGTCACATTTGTAAAACCTTATACAATAGGATTGCTAGAAGAAAGGCATCATTTGAATTTTACCATTCTATAAAAGTAAAGTTCGGGAATTTGTCATCATTGGTCAGCACAAAAGCAGACAAAGCCACACCTAGCTTCTGTATATATTTTAGAATTGTGAATTGTGCAGAACAGACTGAGGTTTTATTTTTAGTCTTGATATTGTGCTTCTGGCTCCCATAGAACTTATTTAACAACCATTTTTGGGGGTGAGACTTCATAGTCCTTCTGTCTTTGTATAATGTGACTCTTGTTTAAAATAAACAGATTATTCAGCAACAGATGCATGTCATCAAATCTGGTGTGCTAAAAGATTAGCAGTTACGTTGGCAAACTTCAAATATTGTATGAGCAGGAAAAAATACAATTGTTCATTGCATCACTTGAGAACAGGACAGGAAGGAGTAGGCTTAATTTACACAAAGTTATATTTTGGGTAATTTAAAAAAAATCATGTAAGAGCAGTTAAGCAGTGAAATAAGCTGCTTAGTGGGGTTATAGAATTTCCTTCCTTGCAGATTTTCAAAAAAATATTGGACAGACACTTGTTTGGATTTGCAGTGTAACAAATACTGCCAAATGGGACTTCATATTTGGTCAGATGGGCTGCCAAAGATCTTGAACTGAAACATATAAAACACAACTTTGCTGTCAGAATAATTTGGCATGTTTAAATTACAAATGACATCTTTCAACAAAGCTTGAATATTAAATCCCACCTTTCAGCAGCTTGCTGTAATATATAAAATTGGCAGAATGAGGCAGGCATTTTTTGCGAAAAGAAACCTTTTACATGCCTTGGGCTATTTATTGCTTTTTGGGGGGTGGGGTGAAAATTGGTATTATCCCTGGAAGGCAACACTGTCACGGGTGCAACAAGTTCTGGTGCGTTGGTGAAATGTACTTCTTGTGACCTGCTCATATATAACTCACATAAAAAGTATAATATCAGAAGGGGAAGTTGATGAACAGGAGGACTATTAGTGATCTGAAGTTTGAACAGAGCAATAGATCTAGAAGATTGCATATTATAATCTTTCTCTACCCTCCTTGGATTGTACTTATCAATCATTATTTCAGTCATGACTAGATCCATTTTCAACTTGCTTGCCTGCTGATTGTCCATGATAGCCCATTATTGTCCAAGATGGTAGATGTTGGTTTACATATAGAAGTTGTTTAGATTGTTACAACAACCCAAGTCCTACACAGCCTAACAAATCCACCAGTGGGCGTTTTCTTGCTACCGGTAGAACATGTGACAGTATATGAAAATATTCTACATTACATGATGTTAGATCTCAAACTTGGAATAAGGGGAATCCTATATTAAGGACCAGGAAAAGCCTGGGCAAAAAGATATATCATTACAAGATGTTTGAAGCAACTGGTGGATGTATGGAAGAGGGAAGGGCATTCTAAGGTTCACAGGCAGTGGCAGAAAATGCCTCTTTTGGGGTCACTGCCCCAGTAATATTCAATAATCTCTAACTACTATCTGTCTAGGGGACGAGGGTGGTGCTGTGGTCTAAACCAGTGAGCCTAGAGCTTGCCGATCAGAAGGTCAGCGGTTCGAATCCCCGTGACTGGGTGAGCTCCTGTTGCTCGGTCCCTGCTGCTGCCAACCTAGCAGTTCGAAAGCACGTCAAAGTGCAAGTAGATAAATAGGTACCGCTCCGGTGGGAAGGTAAACGACATTTCCGTGCGCTGCTCTGGTTCACCAGAAGTGGCTTAGTCATGCTGGCCACATGACCTGGAAGCTGTCTGCGGCCAAACGCTGGCTCCCTCAGCCTATAGAGCGAGATGAGCGCTGCAACCCCAGAGTCGTCCGCGACTGGACCTAATGGTCGGGTACCTTTACCTTTACTATCTGTCTCCTGAAGGGTAGCTGGGTTAGTTTGTTTCAGCAAAACAACAAACAGTTCTGTGGCACCCTAAAGACTTTATTATCCCTTTGGGCACACATTTTATTATGCCATAATAATTTTGTTAGGGTTAGGGGGATATCCAATTAGTGTCTCCTAACACTGGTGTGCCAGCAGCAGCCACCCAGTCTTTGACGTTTTGCCAATTCCCGCTCCCACAGATTTGCAGTGTGTTGGTGGGGACTGCTGGGCAGGGGTAGATGGCAAATATTGCCTTCCTCTTCCATGAGCAGATTGATCAAAAGTCTTTGCACTTGTGCAAGGGCAGCAGTTGGATATTGCCCTTAGTGTTTGAGGTGTCACAATATTTTTATATTTATATCGGTAGCTTACCTAACCACTACACTTCCCTGTATACAAGCATGCTAGTTTCCCTAACAGCCTTAGCAAAGATTACAAGTTGGAAAGTAAACACTGTTTCTTATTTCCTGAGACATCAAATATAATAAAGGTTGCATTCAAAGCAAGTATACTTCTAGAGTCTGTCACTGTGTAACAGAAGAGATTTTCTTAAGCTGGGAGGCAGTAGAAAGAAGACAAGAGCCATGGGATGGCACCCAATGCAGGAACAATTGCAGAAACTATGCAATGATCAGCATGCATCAGCCACAATAGAGACAGGAAAAAAATATTGCTGTGCTGGATGGATCAGAAGACAGCATGCCATTTAGAACAGGATTTCAAAAATGTGGATCTACATGAACAAATGGCAAAAGTAGTCCTGAGTTTTGTTCTGCAGAAAGTGGCAGTTGCGAGTACAGTTTTTGTGTGTTGCTCAAAGCTATTTTTTTAAAAATCAGCAAATCCATTCAGTGACAGCACAGTCTGGAAACGTAATCTGTTCTCAGTGCGTCTTCTGTCACCTCAGTGCCATATTCTGATATCTCTGAGAATTAGTATTATTTCCTAGTTTAAGATAAATAGTTTAGTTCTCAGCAGCAATGGAGAAAAATCTGTAGTGTCATCTCAAAGCACACAAGGCAAGCTGGCTGTACCTATAATTGAGCTGAGCTGTAAGCTGCTTAAATGGCTCTGAACACTCTTGGCATACTATACATTGTTGGTGCGGCTGAGGAACAGATCAGCAGAAAGGGGCATCTGTATGATGCTATTTGCCCTTTGCCCTTAAATCAGTGGGTTAACGTAGAATAATACCTGCTTTCTCTGCTTGCTCACCTTACAGAAGGCTTCAAATGTTGAAACTTGAGGAGTTTCATCCAACTACATTGTTTACTCCAACTTCATGAAGCCCTGGGCTTGTATTGAATTATAATTGGATTACCTGTTACATGCAGTGTGTTATTAAATATTAAAATGAAGAAATTATTAAGATTGTAATGCATGGGTTTCCTCTGGCAACTTGTGCATGGAACCAACATGAGTAAAGCCCAGTCTGGTCTATTTAGCAAGTATCTATATCTTTCAAAAGCTCATCTAGCTAAAATGCTCCCGGATTTTCACACACATATGTAACTCTTGAGAGTGTTGATTATTTCTATTACAGCCAAACAGGGGTACAACCAGAATTTTATAGTCCCAGTACGCAGTATATTGCTTGGGCCCTCTTCCACACTCACAGAAGAAGACACCAAGTTGCATAAAATTTGCATACTCTTTGTGATATGCACATTTGTGCCATGTCTTGCAGGTGGCAGAGAGGGCTCAGAAGTAAACAGGGACCACACACAAGTAATATGATGGTAGACAAAATTCCTACAGGTAAAGCTTTTCCCCTAGCTGTATTTCCATTCTAGAAATGCCTTACCCTGTTTGATTTCTGCCTGTCACAGGGCTGTTAAAGATACAGGAGCCCTGCTCCCCCCTAATACAAACCTTAAGCCATGCAAACAAAACATTTGTGGAACTTGATAATACATTTTTATATAAGTGAACATCTGTAACTGTATAAATGTAATGTAACATTGACAGACAAAATGAGTTGATGAAGCGTTAGATATGAAAACACATGAAAAACTAGGAAAGCAGGCATCCCCCTCCCACCATGCTTGATAGTTAGATTCTACTCCTGATATTTAACAGCAAAAGGCAGCCACAAATCAGTTTGCCAGGGTTGATAAACAACAAAAATACTCTGACTATTTGCAGTTTCACATTTTGAACTCAATGTACTCACCATTGTTTTGCTCACTTACTGCCTTTGATCAATTGCTAATTCTCGGCTGCAAAATGAGACTTTATGTTGTAGATGTCAAATTTGACTTCCTTTAATCAGAGAGATGCATCTTTGTACTATAATGGGCCATGTTTTGGGGTTCTTTGCAAATTAGTATGGCTCCAAGACTTCAACCAGTCTTAATTTGGCATGATTATTGCACTCCTGTACCCACTTTAATTTAGGTTGAAATAAGCTCCATTAAGCATAAAGTTACTCACTTCTGAATATACATGTATACCATTCTACTATAAGTTAACTAGGCAGTGAATTCTTTAAAAATGAAACGAAAATTCAGAATCCAGCTGCTCTGCTTTTTGCTGGTCCACTACCCTTTGTACCCATTTCTCTTCTACCCTGGAGCCAAAATTGTCCTATCCAGCATATAGGCTTCTGATAACTCTTTAAAATATTGGCAACATAAATGATCTATGATGGCAAATATTTCTTAATGACAATTCTATTAAGATACACTCATATGGTTTCCTATGCAAAACGGTTCTATATCATAATAGAAAAATGAGAACCTGTCTTCTCCAAGGTGAGAATTGCATTATAGAATGATATTGTATTGAAAGTATATAAAAAAAGGTTGTTTCACTAGAGGGATAAATGACCTGAAAAGAAAACAAGTGATAGGGGTTTATCAGTTCAGTTTCTACAACATCTGGTCTTTAGGGGCAAGCATTCAATGAGGAGAATGCCAGACATTTATGTGTCTTGAAAGCCTACGAGTGTATAATAACAGCATCTCTCCATTAAATTAATCCACTCTGTTTTTAACAACTGGTTTGCAGTGGAACCTCAGCATGTGCAGGTACCCATTTATATAGACAACACCACATCATGGGAACTCACTGACAATGGATATAACCAATGGTGATTCCTACAATCAGAATGCATAGGTAATTGCAGAAATGGCTGACTGCACCATCTGTGACCAGCTAGTCGGTCATGCAAGTGCATGCTTATGGACAGTAGATTGGTTGCACAGAGACCAGAATGTGTTCTGTAAACTGTATTCAAGGGACAGAGGCAGCAGAGGTAACTGCTTGAGTTCAAACTTCAGTGATGAAGCATAGCATAGCCAATACTTCAGCATCCTGGTATTCAGTGACTGGTAGTCCCAGACCCACATTAAAAAGAACAACCAACTTCTAAGTTCATTTTTGTCCCCCTCTTGAGCTGCATTGGACATGTTGAAAGGGAGGAATCTGAAGCGGACTGATAGTGTTGAATGCTACACATTAATATTATACTACAGTTCAGGACAGGAAATGGAGAATACTGATAGTGTTCTGTTACAAGCAGAAGAGAAATTTGAGCAGGGCTTTAGGATGTCAAAGAGTTCACAGCAACTTCATTCACTTTTAATTCGGAATCACAGGTTCAGCACCTACTAACAGATGATGCATTCTGATCATCCTGATATGAAAAAATAGAAACTTCCTACAACATTCTTTAAAAGGAGCAATAATTTGATATAAGGACCGGCATAGATGCATAGCCTAACACTGTCTAAAAGCCTTTGTTTTACACTTCCAGAAATAATTCAGCTGCGCCAAATAGCATGTTGTTATCATTTCTATAGCACATTTAATGTGCAAATTGTAAATTATATATTCGTTTGTTCTGTCTGTGGTGCTCTCGTTTTTGGGTGCTCTGTACTTACAATGTAGAAAACCAAAATCTAATGTAATTTGCTACATTTCATCTTCAGTTCATGTAAGATTGATTTAATCAAAAATATATTCCTACATTTGAAACCCTTTACATAATTCCATAGAAAATGAGGGATATATTGAGTTTTTACTCACGCAAAATGTAGATGAGAAACATCGAGGAATTTAAGTCAGGAAACTTGTTAGACAGGTATTTCATTGAGGGAGAACTTGGTAGATATGAGACAGCTTCGAAGTCTATATAGAAAGGAACGTGAAAAGGTTTCTTGTTATCCTCAACTATAAAACCTCATGACTGAGCAGTATGAAAAGTCATGAGATGTCTTGTAGTTTAAATGAAATGAGAACTTTGAACCAGGTAACAAGGATCCAAGTGTGAACATTAGCCTAAAACTTCATTTTCATCTGTCCTTTTCCCCACCCAGAACCTGCCGTGAGAACAATGTGTACAAAATGTAATTATAGTGAAACCTCTTTCCTCCCCACAAGCCAATCTTCTTGTGGTTCATGCATTTTATCCCAATTAGAAAAATAGCTCTGGAGAGTTGGCACTGGGCAGGATGTCATGTGCCAAGGGTGTTTTAGAATATGGAAGACATGTTCAGAATAAAAAAGTATTTAGATTAGATAAGCTTGCCTAGGAGAGGTTATATGATATGTCTGTGGTAACAATATGGACATTCAAACTGATGCTTTTGCATTGATCAGGATTCCTGAAGGTGAGTCCTAGCACAATGTTTTGCTTTTTGATTAATGCATATCTGTGGTGCATCTTTAGTGTTTTTTAACTCTTTAAAAATATTGTGGCCCTATGCCTCACTCTTATTTTATATATCCAAGTGGTATCATGTTGTGATTTGCAAGTCATTAGAGATAAGCACAGTACTGTTTAGGAAAGGCCCAGAATCGCCAGGTGAATGTATCTGAATGACTCAGATATGTATTTATGAAAATCCATCTCTCTCATAGAGATTCCTTGTATCTAGTTTAAGACATCTTGATATGAGTACTATCATCTTAAAATAACTGATGTTTGAATGGAAATCTCAGGGGATCTTATCTAGAATAAGTAGGCATGGAATATTTCAATAGGACTTCTGGTGTGTGGCTTTTTGGCCTTTGTTTTGTAAGTTATTTCCATGTTATTTATTTCTTTGACCCTTTAGTTACCACAGAATGTAATAACAGTATTGCTACCTTACAAAGTAGTTCATTAACATTTCCAATTTATCAATGGGTAACTGGGGTTAGTCAATTTCCCTTTTTGCTGCATGAGCTGCACCCTAATTTGGACTCCTAACAGAAACAATTTGGTTTGGATCCAGCCCATCCATTCCCAGCCCTGCTCCAGCCCTGAAACAATTTGTTTTGGTGCCCTATTGGGAATGCAAGAAGGTCGTGTTGTTTCCATTCCACTGCAATTTAGTTTCTGCCAAGAGCTCCATTATTCGTCTTGCTCTCTGCTATTTAATGGAAGTTACATAAGTTATGTAACTATTTACATAACTAACTTTGATTTCAAAATAGCACAAATAAAGCTCATTAATGATACATCATCCGCAGACATAAAAACAACAACAGTATGATGTGAACATATACCCCATAATGTTTGCTTTGCTGATTTCCGTTCCTGACCACAGGTGACATGCAAACTGCAGCTTCCTTTTCCATTTTCTTTGGAATACTCTGACATCCCTCGGCCCTGGTCAGGCTATCATCAGTGGTATTCCCACCTGTGGTAGCTTGACAACAATCTGCGCCTTCTGTCCTGGTAGAGACCTACCTTCAGCAGAGCATGGTTGAGAGAAACCTCCACTTAATTATTGATCCCACCTATGTAAGGCACCATATTCACACGAATAGAGGGAACTTGCACATTGTATCTGGACTATTAAGGAAAATGATGGAGTTCTTTTTCTAATAAAATATAAATGGCTTTATTCTCATGAATCATATTCTCTACCAAGTTTAACAATATTAAAATTTTAATTTTCTTTACTGAACAGTTAAATAACTCTTTTCCTTGAGTAATTTTCAAGATTAAATTTTAATGTATGTTGTATGAACTTGGTCCATTTATTTCCATGCAACTTTTAAAACTGAAGTCCTGGGTCTTACTAAGATGGAAAGCACAACTCTACCACTTCTGATTGCAGGTGGGGGGTTCACATGATTGAATTCTCCATTATTATTATTTTTAAAAAACCTCTTTAGACATAGGTAACAAATTGACAGAGGTAAGATACATCGTCTTCCACCTGATATGCAAAGGATGTTCTCTCACATCCCTCCATCCACTACAAGATCACCATGTGAGAATTGATGGCTAGCCTATGGTTATTTGTTATACTGATGAATTTTTCAATTGAATATAGGGAGATTTGTCTAGGTGGCAGGAGCAAAGACAGTGAGTGTGCTCTTGCTCCCTACTCTGCACACATTTATTCTAATAAAAATTTCCACAATGAGGGAAATTCTGATATGGGGACATTTTCAAACACATACTTTCTGAAGATATGCAGTCATGTGAGAAGCTGTAGTATCCTTCCGGTTTAATGGTGGGATTGCCTACTAAGAAGCCTGAAAAGGTGAGCAAGATTATTGGTGGCAGAAGTAGACATCATGTATTAGAGTCAGACCCAACAGCAACCAGTGAGCTATAATTCCATAGAAACACAATAGTGATAACTTGAGCCATACTTCTGTTGGGATTTTTCTAATCCATAATGCTTCTGGGCCATGGTTTCATGTAAAACTGCTCACAGCTTACAAAATATTTGCTGTACATTTATTTATTTCATATGGCTGGAATCCGACATAGCACTAAGTGAATGTTCCATCAGTGCAAGGATTTCTGTTTGCACCACAATATGTTCTTCCCATCTCATCTCTCCATCCCTTCCTCAGATCTGTTCTGGGCATTCTCACAACCCTCTGGAGTAGATTTAGGGGGGTTGTGAAGCACATGGAGGAGGAGAGGGAGCAAAGTCTCATTGTGCAAGCAGAAAACCTTGTGCTGATGGGACAGGTTAGTTGTATACTGCCCTATATACTGCTTAAACCAAGACAGGCTCTAAGCAGTTTTCAAAATAAGAAATATCACACAGTATGTATGTATTATTGTCAGGAACTGGGCAGAGGAGGAATGGTGGAGACCGCCTCCCCAGCCTGACCCTTCCAGAGAAGAGGAAGACAGTTTAGATTTACAACAGGGGATGGAGGGAGGTCACAGCTCAGAGGCAGAGGAGGGGGGGAATGGGAGAGGAGGAGGAAGAGGAAGCACCAGGGGGGCAACAGCTGATGGACACTGTCTTTAGAAAGCGTTCCAGACCCCCTCCCAGAACCTGGTGAGCCTTGAAAGTAGGAGAGCAAAGAGCTCAAAGACAGAGGGCACTTAGCAGCACCCGTAGAGAAGGTGATGAGGATGACAAATGAGGAAGTGGGAGAGATGGCGGGGGGGTGGAGATTCACTCGGGACAACGCCATTATCCAAGAGGCTGGGTTCTACAGCCCCTCTCTGTAAATACTGAATAAAAAGCAGACGGTAAGAACATTCCTTGTTTTTGTATGTTCCTGGGCAACCAGCCGTGAGAGTCTCTGGCAGCAGCCTGACAATTATATTTATAAAACAAACCATAAAAACTCCAATTGAGTACAAAACAGAAATGCAGTTCAATATAAAACAGTACGATTGCCCCCCCCAATAAAAAACATAGTGGCAGATTTTGAAAATATTGTAAGAGCCAGGGATCCCTTCCATCTTCATCCCAAGTCAAAATATACAACACTCACCCCACTAACATATCACACCTAAATTCTGTCTTACATCAACGCAAATCATGCAATACTTTCTCAGCCAACTCCGTTTACTCCATTCTTCTCCCATACATCTACCAATACATATGGGTACACTACCCAACCAGTCACTCCAATATCTCCCTCATAACTAACCTGTTTTTAATTGTTCACCTAATTCACTGTTCATTTGTGGTGAGGAACTAATGATTAGGCCAGCTATTTACAAAGCAGTAAAGTAAACGTTCTTAAGTTGTATCTGTTATTAGGATTTGAGTGACTAACGTAAGGAACTTCATTACCCCAGCAACATATATACGGATTTCATTTCAGCATTAGAAGTGATAGAGCTGTGTGTGTGAGAGAGAGATTCTGAATAATGCCTGAAGTAAAAAATAAGGAAGAAAATATCATGAGTTTAATGTTTTCAAATGAATTTTTTTTTCAGAATATGACTGATGTTCTTTATACATCTCTTCAAATATTTCGCTAAAGTCAGTCTTCTGCAATTTTCTTTCAGCTGTTCATGGTGGACAATGGAGCAGATGACTGGAGAATAGCCATGACTTATGAGCGCATTTTCTTCATCTGCCTGGAAATCTTGGTGTGTGCTATACATCCTATCCCTGGCAACTATACATTCACATGGACAGCTCGGCTTGCCTTTTCCTATACGCCATCTACAACAATAGCTGATGTGGATATAATTTTATCCATACCAATGTTCTTAAGACTATATCTTATTGCCAGAGTTATGCTTTTGCATAGCAAACTTTTCACTGATGCCTCATCCAGAAGCATTGGAGCACTAAATAAGATAAACTTCAATACTCGTTTTGTTATGAAGACTTTAATGACAATATGTCCGGGAACTGTACTCTTGGTTTTTAGTATCTCCTTGTGGATAATTGCTGCATGGACTGTCAGAGCTTGCGAAAGGTAAGTCTCCATTTTATTAAGATGTGCCAAGATTCTTCAGGGGGAAGCCATGTGTTTTAAATGTATGGTGTGGATGTGACCTTTATTAATTCAGCTCCTCCCCCCAGGAATGTTAGTTGTTTTGTGTTTTATGTCACTTCTGTTCCCTATAATTGTTAGCTCCTTGCCTTTGAAGCATTTTAAGGAGATTATTAAATTGTATCGTTACTTTGCTATAGCATCACAGGATGCTGAGTGATATTTATTTTGCTTTCACCTAAACTGGTATTTAAGTCATCAGAATCTGCCTGTGGTTTATTTTTGGCTTACCTAGAACATTTAAGAAAATGGCTGGGAACTATTAAGAGTGCAATATGTGTGTGTTTACACAGAAGTTAGTCCCACTGACGGTCTTCTGTTGGGCTTTCTCCCTGGGCAAGTATGCATAGGTTTGCAGCCTTAATCTATTTTGTCATTATTGTTCCAGTTCATATCTCAGGTATTTTAATTATGTTGTGACGTGGTTATTAATGTGATGGTGCACATTTAAAACTGGGGAAGGATACAGGAGAATTGGGGCCTCACAGATGTTGGTGAACGTTATCCCCATGTAGTTAATAGGCCTAATGTCACTGGCCTTGGTTGAATGTAACACTAATGAGGGAAACAAACCATTTTTGTTTTGTTTACTGGGAACCAGGCATGTCTATTGGTTCATGCTACTCAAATTGCCCCAGTGGTTATGTGTGAACCATCACTTGTGGTTTGTTTCAGGGAAATGAACTATGAGAACAAGCCAACAATGCACTGTTTACAGTGCAGTCCTGTACACAGCATTCATAGGATTGCACTGTAAATGTGTTCTTATACAGTATTATGTAAGCTGAATGTCGGAGTGGTGATGTACATACTGTATATCCAGATGTTCTTACCTTGCAACTTGGCTGGAAATGGGAGAGGGCTTGGACTATTGCTTCACACCCACCCAGTAATTCTATGAATTCCAGCATTCTTTTTAATAAAAATAATTAATGTAGCTTATTATAACTGAAACAGTCCTTGCAAGGAGGGGTGCCAGGGGCTGAACTGAGGAGGAATGGTGGGCACTGCCCCCCCTTCTCCTGAACATTACCGAGAAGAGGAGGTCAGTATAGATTTAGAACAGCGGTTTGCAGAAGGTCATAGTTCAGAGGCGGCAGAGGGGAGAAGCTGGGAAATATTGGGAGAGGAACAGCAGGAAGAAGAAGAAGCACCACCAGGGGACAGACAGCTGACAGACTCAGTGTCCTTGGAAAGCATTCCTGCCCCCCTCCCAGAACCAGGTGAGCATTAAGGGTGATAGAACAGAAAGCTCAGAGGCAGAAAGCTCAGCTTAGCCAATGCAGGGATGACATAGAATAAGAGAGACGGAGGGGGTGGGACTTTAGAGCAACGTCATTATCTAGGGGAGACTGCTTTCCTTTGTCTCTCTCTGTGCATAGTGAATAAATTTGGTAAGAAATTCTTCTTGTTTATTTGCTTCTTGGCTGCCACCGTGGGAGGGAGCAGATTCCTTGAAACCTGACAGGGGAAGACTAAGCTCCCATGTTCTCACGAGGAATTGCATAATGGGTGTGGTGGATTTCTCATTGTAAATATTATGAATATTTCATATATATATAATCTTAAATGCTACTTTTTTAAAAACAACAACACGATACTTGTTTCCTCGGATTAATTGGAGCTGCACGCCCAATTTCCTGCACATCATGCTGCAAATGTTCCCCTAAAGCTGTAAGCCTCACACACACAAAAAAAAACAGCCTGTGCTGAATTGCTGTCATTTGCTTTGGCTTCAAGATACTTATTAGCCAAGGTTTAAAATATAGCAAAATTAAATAGGAAACCTTTACAGGAGAGAAGATTGGGCTTGCCTGTAATCAAAATATTTCTTAATGTTTTTCTAGAAGCAAATAGGGAAGCATGCCCATTTCATTCCTCTCTTTCCCCTGCTGAAAAAGGCTTCCAATACTGGAAGAGAAAAGGATAACAGGAAGAGGTCGGACGTGTGGGAATGACGCTGGTCAGCAGGCCAGTTGGCTGTTAATTGATTTGGCTCACAAAAGGGTGATTGCTGAATACTGTTAAGGCTCAAACAGAAGATAATAATCTTTTTATTTCAGTTACCAAAGGTTAAGGAGAATGTAGAGTTGTGTTGAAAATGTCATTGGAGTGCTGTGACCCTGTTACCATGGCTACGATGCGCATGTGGCTGGTTCATGCACTAATCTATGACTACACATATAGGTCTTGTTCAGAATGTGCACATACAACAGGCATGTCCAAAGTCTGTTTTGGGGGCCTAATCTGGCCTGCCAGTTAAATCCTAAAGAAAGCTCAACAACTTTGGTTGGCCCTCACGCATGTTCACTTCATCAAATCTGGCCCTCTGAAAAAAGTTTGGGCACCCCTGAAATACACTATTTCCTCCCAACAAGAGGACTTCATGTAACACCTTCTAATTTTGCATGGGGAAGTTTTTTAAAAAAGCACTACTTGTGTCATCATGTATATGTTAAAAGTTGATTCCGCATTTATCACTAAAGGTTCACTTAACGCCAAATCCTTCCATCTTGAACCTGAGACCTCCTGCATGTAATGCAGAGGCTGTGCCATTGATCCTTCCTTGAAAGTCAGGATGCCATCATCATCATCATCATCATCATGTACTCCGGGAAATTCATATGGACCTCTCTCTGTTGGTCATTTGGAAAACTCCAAAGGCGTTTTCTTTTTTTAAAACCCCAGTTTCCATTTGGGGTTTTTGTGATTGAATGTTATATTTAAGAACAGTTTTATCTGTCAGTGTTCTTTTAATGTTATTTATTTTTTTATTACCCTTTTTATATTTTAAATTTTAGGGTTGTATCCAATGGGATTTCTCTATTTTCTCCTTTCACCACCCCAAAATCTGCTCTGGGGGTGGGGTTCCCCAACCTTCTAGAGCAGATTTTGAGGAGGGGGTTGCTACAGGAGAGAAATGGGTGGACGCTCCATTGAACAGAGCAAGATGGCGCCAAGGGATACAACCCCTTAACGTTGCTTCCATTTGTTGTAACTTGCCTTGCCAAAAAAGGTGGGCTAGAAATACATTATTTATTTATTTACTTATCCATTATTATTATATTAGCTACGTAAAGTACCGAATATGTTATTTGTGTTGCAGTACATAAAACACACACGACCTTTACTGCAGCATTACAACTTCTATAAAGCAACAACATGACACTAAAGGAGAGCGAGTTGGAGGGCAAAACGCAAACTTTGCATTAAAATCATAGGAAGAGAATGCAGAAAAAATACTGAGTTGAAACCATAACCTGCCCAACCTTTGTGAATTCATTGAAACTGAAATATTACTCGTGAACAGATTTCTTCTTCAGTGTTGTAAAAGTAGTCATAAAAAATTAATTACAACAGTGATCAAGGACTGCCCATTATCACTTTGATTTATTAGCATACCAATGCAGGGAGCGGTCAAATAATTTATTGTCGTTCCATCTTTCATGCCAGATGCTGAAATGTCAATGTTAAATGGCTGAAAGCATAATTTGTATTGCTGTTTAAATGTTTGCACTTCAAAAAAGGTGTTCATAATTAAGGATAGATCTCTCATAGATCTCTCAGGACCCGTGTTATGTGGTCCCGGCGGCCACTCCCAGTCACCAGTCTAGCTGCCGCACTCTGGATTAATTGCAGTTTCCGGGTCACCTTCAAAGGTAGCCCCACGTAGAGCGCATTGCAGTAGTCCAAGCGGGAGATAACTAGAGCATGCACCACTCTGGTGAGACAGTCCGCGGGCAGGTAGGGTCTCAGCCTGCGTACCAGATGGAGCTGGTAGACAGCCGCCCTGGACACAGAATTAACCTGCGCCTCCAAGGACAGCTGTGAGTCCAGAATGACTCCCAGGCTGCGCACCTGGTCCTTCAGGGGCACAGTAACCCCATTCAGGACCAGGGAATCCCCCACACCTGCCCGCCCCCTGTCCCCCAAAAACAGTACTTCTGTCTTGTCAGGATTCAACCTCAATCTGTTAGCCGCCATCTGTAGAGAGAAGGGTCCTCTAAAAGGAAGCACAGCAGCCATGGCTTAGTATTTTCAACCAAAATTTCACATCAGCCTGAAGTTACCGGTATGCAGGCATCTAAAGATAGCAATTCATTGGCCTGGCACAGCCATACCAGATATGATGGAATCAATAGGGTAGTACACGGGTAACTGTCGCCTGTTACCTGGCTTTTATGCAAGTATGCTTAGGAGGGAAGAAGAAGAAGAAGAAGAAGAAGAAGAAGAAGAAGAAGAGTTTGAATTTGATATCCCGCTTTATCACTACCCGAAGGAGTCTCAAAGCGGCTCACATTCTCCTTTCCCTTCCTCCCCCACAACAAACACTCTGTGAGGTGAGTGGGGCTGAGAGACTTCAGAGAAGTGTGACTAGCCCAAGGTCACCCAGCAGCTGCATGTGGAGGAGCGGAGATGCGAACCCGGTTCCCCAGATTACGGGTCTACTGCTCTTAACCACTTCACCACTATGGCCAAGCCATTTCTGATCAATTTATTTATTTATGCATTTGTTAGTCGTACTTCACCAAATGCTCCCAGGGAGAGTTACAAAAATATCTTAATTAAAACAAGTACAATGTACACCAGTATCATAAAGTAACACTACAACTATTTCAAAAACTACTTTTAGCTTCTGAAGGAGTATGTCTTGCATCTAGATTGCCTGGGCAAAACCTCTCTCATTTTATTGCATTGAGAGGCGACGTGTTTTGCTCCATGATAAGAGGTAGAAGGAAGAGTTATAAGAGGCAAGCTTCAAAGCATTGTGAAAGGCTAGCTGAACATCTGAACATAAGGTTAATGGGAGTCATGTGGCTAAAAGCCCATTCCATGCTTTTGCAAATGTAGACTACTTCATGTATTCAGACTTCAGCTGATAAGAGACTTTTGAAAGACCATAGCAACCCATTAACTTTCATAACTTAAAAAGACTCAGCTTTGTATATTCCAAAAAGCAATACTTTCTTTCCTACGAATAGGGATAGGCGAAACCTGCCTGTACTGCTTCGGAATAGTTTTTGACTTTTTCCAGATTGTTCTGGACTTCAGTAGCAACTCAGCCAAGCACCCAAATGAAATAAGTTATGACACCCATCTACAGCAACCCCTGATAAATTGTTCTCTAAATAAAAATGTTTTGGCTTGTCCCCATCTCCTAAAAATGAGTTCCATTGGCCTCACTAATATATTAACAGAATTAAACACTCTGGTAGTGCCATCGTTTATTTTGGTGCTAAAAATTGTAGCATTAATTCTGTTGCCTCATCTCCTCACGCAGAAGAACTGGACACATGATGTGTGGCAGTTCTAAAAGGCAGCCATCCAAACTCTGAATTATTTTTGCTTTCCAACAATGACATCTGCTCCAAAGCAGATTGCAGAGGTTGTCTTTCCTGGTCTCTCAGCTAGTTGCTTATCTAACAAGACTGGTGACTGCAGACCTGCTGACATAATTAGTTTGTCACATATGCTTATTACGAAGAGATTTATACAATGAATGTCTTTTAATCCCCCCCCCACTGCCCTGTTTAGACAAGAGTGCAATAATCTACGTGGAAAGGTTAGCCTTGTAATAAAATAATTCATATTCATACATAAATGGCCAGACCAGCAATGAAACATTCAGGTGTGGTGAACAGTTTGCAACACATCCCTTGGAGTATAGATAGCGAGAATGGCTCAGCAATAGGAGTCAGAACTATTTCTAGCTCATCCTTAACGTTTGGCTGTAACACGATACAAGTAACACAATGTAACATATACAGTGTCTAAAACAAAGGATGCTTCTATATATTATAATCCTGCTTAATTTGAGATTATGGGCAGTTTGGGGATGTGCACTAAGCATGCTCAGTCTGCACTGGGACATTATTGCTTTCCTCCTCCCCCCTTTTATTGGGGGGGTTGCTGGTGGTGAAGCGAACATGATTGTGCTCAATCTTAACTATAGTTTTTTTTTAAAAACCTAGGATTTCTCCATTGATTTCTCTTGGCATCTCTTCCTTCCATCTCTAGGGATTTTAAAAAGTAGATTTACAGTATGAACCAGGAAATAACTTACCTACACCATGAGATAGTTTTACTACCTTTTTTATATATCTATGCCCTCTTCATTCATCTTCCTTTCTAAGCCGTTGCATTCCCCCTCCCATCTAGTCCCCCTCCCCCTTTTAACTGTTTATATTTATTTTCATGGTACGGAAGATAAAATTTGAGAAAACAATTGTTAACAGCAGTAAACAACAAATAACTTGTCCTGATAAAATTGCAGACTTTTATCATGCCATGTGTTAGAGTTTCATTTCATTACTCTACTCCCATCTATTTTTTACATTTCTCCCCCTCTTAAGTCAGACAGCATTCTATGGCTATTGAGTTCTCATTGGACTGGGTTGGATCGGTTTCTTTTCTCTTAAGGGCTTCCTCCCCCCCCCCTTCCACCTCCCTTTTCTTTCTTTTTTTACTCCTGCAAAACTTTGGATTATTCAAGTCTTTTGATACCCCCTTGGGCATGGGTAGTGCCATTTTACACATTTGCATTTGCATGTGAAGTCTTGAATAAGAAGCAGAAATAATGGTGGAAATGAATGTAAGCCCTACACTGACCCGTAGTGTTGCTTTCGACAGCTTTTGTTTGGCCACAGAAAAATGTTTGGAACCTCGGATCAGGATTCATGATGACCGATATAATGGCACTAAGTACATTCATTTTAGCCGCATAACTTTATGGCCCCAAAACACTGGATGCTGATTTCAGCAGTCATTGCAAACAATTACAAAGTGATTCCAATTCAAATAATAGAAGTATTGCAAGGTTAGAGAGATGAACCAATTACTATATCCAAAGCAAAATGAAGTATACAGTATGCATGCTTCTGAAAAGTGCCAATTATAACAATTTGGCTGTGTTGCTGAATTGCTTCTCACCAGCTCTCAAACTGTTCTCTCTGGAAAAACGCATGGAGAGCAGCCACGAATAATGGAAGGAGGCTGTGCTTGCAACCTCCTGACAATCTTTTCACAATCTCAGATAGTGGCTCACAAATAGATGTTCACCTAGCCATAGCCCTTGACAGACTTTGTATCCATGCAGAGTCCTCTAAAGCCATTTCCGGCCCTAGAAGGAAAAGGGGTTGCGGGAGTCACGACCCCTTCACGTGGCCAGGGGATGACTGCCCATCCCCTGTTTCCATTGGGGGAGTTCCGGCCGCGTCGCTCCCCTGCGCGACCAATCAGGTCGCTCAGGAAGGGCGAGCCGGAGCTCTCCCTCTTGCCCTGCATCGCCCAGCTGACTCATTTTCCCGCCCTCCCACCCTTTAGGCAGGTCCTTTCTGACTTTGCTATGGACTTTGGTTGGTCGCCGTTAAGGGGCCTGGTAGGAATTTTTCTCATTTGGCAAATTGGTTATGGCCTGGTGGTTTTCGCCTACCTCGTAGCAACTCGTCACAACTTAGGTTGGTGGTTAGGCATTGGATTATCTTTGTAGGGATGAAGAAAGGGGGGGGGGAGAAAGTGCCATCACCTCCCCCAAATACTGAAGGGTATTTCAGTAAAGGAATGCGGGGGGCGTGGCCATGTCCGAAGCCTATCAGCCTAGGGCCAAAAGGCACGCCCCATACCGGTGGTCACAGGGTGAGTCCCTAGCTGACATGCATCGCAGGGCTCACCTTGGGTGGCTATCCCTTCCCGGACTTCCAGCGCCAATGGGCTGGAGTCAGATATAGTCGGTTAGTTCCAATGCCTAAGCCAATACCGCTCATCATCCGTAACCAATAAAGTTGTGGCCTAACTATGCCCATTAACCTTACTTTTGGTGTCTTGTGTTTTTATTTCGCGGGGGGGGGGGGACATCGCCACGCAATAAGTCTATGCATACGCAAAGCCTGGTAATGCAAACCTTGGTGTCAGGATTGTGTGGAGGCTAATATAATCCTTGTCCTTTGCCACCTTGCACCTCAACTCATAGCTCTTTGGTGGCAGGGGAAGGGAGGGGGTGGCTGCATCCTCCTACACTAACTTCAATGCCAGCTCTTAAAGATAAAAAACATTGCTTCTGGGCATTAATTCATGGGCAATAACAAACTGAATAATAGGTTTAAATACAAGCTTATTTAGAACCTTTAACATGAGAATAGTAAGATGAATTGCCTTTTTCAATGTTGCATTTTGCTTCAGGCTTCAAACCTTATGCGGGAAAAGACTTATGTTCCTGCGCGCCAAGGTCACACCACAAACTTCATTGCTGAATGAGGTCTAGCTTGACTGAACCTCCCTGGTCCTAATCTGACACCCTAAACACCCAGTGCACCAGACTGAACTATGACTAGCAGCTTATTTCAAAAGTGCAATGGGTTGTGTATACTGATCAGGAAGATGAAACAAAATTCTCCCACTGAGATATTTAATTGGCTTTTAAGATTGCGATTTAAACGTTTTTCCATTTTATTAGCAACAGTATATGATTGCAGCAGACAGATAATGGTTTCTAACATCCAAAAGTGATGCTGAATTAAAGATGGGAAAATGTGGCCAGTCTATCAAAAAGTGGAAATGTTTTGAGGGAGTGGAAAGATAAAGCAGGGAATAATTTATTTAAAGATGCTTGAGGGAAACGGGGGGGGGGGGGAGACCTCTTCTTCTCCTTACAGAGTCACGAGGTCAGTTAGTTTGATGATTCTGCCCTCTTGGAATGGAAAAAAAATTATTCAAACTGACTAGAGGGAAAGGGGGTCAATATCCTCTTCTCCTCTGAACAGAAAGACAGAATTTATCTAGACACTTTATGTCCCCACGTTTCCCAAGCAGTACTCCCCGCCAAAGTGACAGTAGACCACCAGCAGTGGCAGTCTGAAGGAGTTTGAGGTTGCCCTGGTAGCTCACCTGAGAGAAGAAATTCATGTTCATCCTTATTTAAACAAGTGTCTCTATCATTTCCTACTTAAACTTCAGGGTCTCCTGGACTTGGAGACTTCACCTTGCACTCTTACCAGCACCACAGCTCCCTGGTGAATTGAAGCAATAGTTTTATTTACTCTGGCCAAAATCTCCTTCACATTCAAGACATAGAAAACCTTGAATTTGGTGTGTCTCTTTCCAGAGAGATAACAAACCTTAGCAGATCTGGCAGGGTGAGATGTTCCCTATTTTCTCGACTAACTGTTCTGGCAGACTTTGGAAATGATAGATACTGTACCTTAAAAACATTTCCCTGACTGAGATTCTTTCCAGTACAACCATCTTTCCAGACATTCTCTCACTAGCACCAGGACCTTTTCTTTATGCGGGAACTTTAGTCTTTTGTTCTCTGCAGATTTCAAGCCCGACACTCTTGGGGGGGGGGCAGCTTTATTTTTCAATATTCTGCATATACAAACCAGTACGGATATGTCATCACACCCACACATAAGAAAATTACCATCTGGCTTCCCAACTTTGTGTTAAGGAATTTACTTTGCCAGTGTTTCAAAACCAAAGCCAAGCATCCCTTGAAATTCTTACTCTCAAGGTGACCATCCTGGTAGCATTAATGTCAGCTAAGTGGGTAGCTGTATTTTGTGTGCTTTCATACTAAGGTAGTTCAACTCCTTAATTTCTGTTTTATTCCTAAGACGAACACTATATTTCATTGGGCTCAGGAACTGGTTTTACATTCCATCCAGTCCCTGTGAAAGGGAAATGAACTGCATTGCAACTACCCACCTCTTCTAATAAGTGGAACTTCTGTTATCAGAAGAGGTGGACTCCTGTAGAAAGTCCCACCTTCTCACTCGCCATCATCCAACATCCGGCTGATCCAAATCGGGGTGCTCGGGGTTTTTTTTGGTCCCAAGCTCTCTCAGGAGCCAACTGACTCACACCAGAGCATGAGACCAAAAAACGAGCACCTTTTGGTCCAGTGCTCTGGCGCAAGCCAGCTAACTCATGCCAGAGCACTGGACCATTCTGGGATCTAATCAGAAGCCGGGTTGGCTTCTGTAATTCCAGGATGTTCAGCTTAAATCGGGATGGTTGAGTGGCATGGAAGATGAGAAGCTGCAGTAGCGGGTGGACAGGACACCTGCCCGCTTGATAGAGTGGAGGACATAAAGGAAATAAACTTTCTCCCCTTTGTCACCATCCCAGCTCTGCACAAAGAAAGCCTGTATGGGACGTGAAGTAGAGAAAGGACTTTCATCCCTTCATGTCTCTTGTCACAAGAAGGAAGCCTACATAGGGCACATGTGTTCTCCCTCACCCCCTGCCAGCACAACTGGCACTGAGAGAAGTCTGCAGGAGAAGTGTGTGGCACTGTAGCAGTGCAGACTTCCCCCACCCCATGGCAATATGTAGATCCAGTACTGCACTGCGGATGTAGATAATGCTATTGAATTGACTTGTGCCAGATGTGTTTTTTTTCTGGTGAAGAAGAGATGGGCCTGATACAAGTGTACCAACCTCTCGACCTATTAAAAAGAAGAATTAACAATGGCAGGCTCTGGGTGTGAGGGTTCTGTTGGCTAAATGTCATTGTTGTTGTCCTCCTCCTCTACCTCCTATGTCAATGGGTTCCCTCACCATGGGCTTAGCTGGTGGCTGTGGTGGGTAGCTAAGTGCTGTCATTTTACATTTTCTGCAGTGCCTAATGTAGCATAGCTCCAGTGCATTGTGGGAAATTTGCCTCTTGCAGCGGGCACAAGGGAAGCATCAGTGCTGCCAGGTTCTGCTAAGATACACAGAGCCAGCAGCTGTTTGACTGTGCTCAACGTTGACACCAGACTTGGCCCCAGATGCCATTTTTATATGTCAACAGGAAGTAAATGTTCTCCTCAGTGGATTCTTCTGTTGGCATGCATGGGGCATTCCTGTGCAGTGAAGTGAATGGGAAAGACTCTGAGCATAAAAAGCCGTCTCTGGGAGCCCTACAGTATTTCAGATTCGTTCCATACTAGAGCTTGCACTTCTTAATACCATGAATTCAGGGTTTCTTATCAATAGTGGAAAGAAATGCATTAATTGTCACCATCAAATCAACCGTTTGATACAGTCTGGCACATTTTCAGATTACTTGTTTGTAAACAGTGTTCTTCGTCTAGCAAATATTCAGCAACACTTCTCTAACTGGTTTTTAGCAGTCTGAACTGTTAAAAGCAGAAAAGTAAACAAAATGTTTCCCCATTCCAATATAGAGAAAGGGGGGAAATCATTGCAGAAGTTGGTTAGAATGGAAAAATGCTTCATGAAACAGCAGACTGGAGTAAAAATAAATGTTTCTATTTTCTTAAAGTGATTTAAAAATAAATAAATCTGAGTACTAATTGACAATCTGGCAAAATGCATTAACAGCCTATACATGTTTTACAAGGTTGCAGAAGCAAACTTCCTCCAATAAATGGGTGTTCTGTGTCTCTGCTTGGTGTGTGAAAATAATGGTTTTTAAAGGAATATGTCCCTGATTAAGATCCATGTCCAAAATGCAATAAAAATAGTTTTCTGCACCTGTCTTTGATCCATTTTTGCAATATTTGATACTTTTAATATGCATTCTTTAGGTCATGTATCCTCAAAATAAATATATTATTCTCTGTTGATGGGGAACAGAACTGTGACTTTAAGGTTGAGGAACTGAGGAACTTGCCCTAATGCCTTCTTCATATTCATATGTCAGCGGACATTATGACTGGACCAAATTGACCCCTGTTTCATGCACCTTTGAATGGGCTGTATTGTTTCAGCAAGTTTTTTGGAGGCGATTTAAAATTCCTTGGCTGGAAGAGAATAGTAGCAGTTGCCATTTTTGGTACCTCCAGAAAGCCCTGTTCTAATCTGCTTTTTGAATTTTGGGGGATTCAAAATGGCCGCTTCATAAAATGTGGCTTCTTCCTTTGCCACTTACTGAGGGCTGCCTTTATAGTGGACAACAGTTGCAATCTACATAGAAACACACACTTTTACAAAGTGAGCAGATTGTTCTACCAGCAGCTCAGTTTTGTTTTTTCTGGAGAGGTGCAATATTAACCACCACCCGCTGACCATGCCCTACCTAAGTCATGTTCAGCATAAGTTCTTCAAGTGTGTGAATATGGTACACCACGGTACAGTGGTACCTCGGGTTAAGAACTTAATTCATTCCAGAGGTCTGGTCTTAACCTGAAACTGTTCTTAACCTGAGGTACCACTTTAGCTAATGGGGCCTCCCGCTGCCCCCGCCCCGCTACTGCACGATCTGTGTTCTCATCCTGAAGCAAAGTTCTTAACCCGAGGTACTATTTCTGGGTTAGCGGAGTCTGTATCCTGAAGCGTCTGTAACCTGAAGCGTCTGTAATCTGAGGTACCACTGTACACCTGCATCAGCACGACCAGATACCTTCATCTGCCCCAGCAGCAACAAAACATGTTTTTCCCGTGTCAGTCTTTATAGCCAAAGGAGTCTGTAATGTAAGTTCAGCTCATGCAGAAGAAATTACATAGGCTCAAGGTAAAATGGAACTTTTTCTAGCCCTGACCCCAACATCTTCATGTTAAGCTCAGATGTCTGCAGCAAGGCAGCCTACACATGTAGACCTCTACATTCAAAGGCTTCCACACATTCTGAACCCCTGATCGGACAGGTTTCTGGTTATAGGTTTCAAGCTCCACATGAGTCAACAGTGTGATGCAGCAACAAAAGAAAGCTAATGCTGTTCCATGCTGCATCAACAGAAGTATAGTATTCTGATCAGAGGAAGTAATAGTACCACTCTGTTCTTCTTTGGTCAGACCAAACCTTGTGTTCAGTTCTGGACACCACAATTTAAGAAGGCTATTGAGAAGCTGGAATGTGTGCAGAGGAGAGCGACCAACATGATCAAGGGTCTGGAAGCCAAGCCTTATGAGGAATGGTTGAAGGAGCTGGGTATGTTTATCCTGGAAAAGAGGAGACTGAGGGGAGATATGATAGCCATCTTCAAATATCTAAAGGGCTGTGACATGGAAGATGGAGGAAGCTTGTTTTCTCCTGCTCCAGAGGGTAGGACCCGAACCAATGGATTCAAGTTATAAGAATGGAGATTCCAACTAAACTGTCAATAAGAGTCGTTTGACAGTAGAGCAGACTCCCTCGGAAGGTGGTGGATTCTCCTTCCTTGGAGGTTGGATGGTCATCTGCCATGGATGCTTTCGTTGAGATTCCTGCAATCCCTTCCAACTCTGCAATTCTATGATTCTAACACAGGAGTCTGCATGCATAGATTTCCATGCTGCAGACTTCAGTGCTTAACTTGCTTGCTCTTTGGCTGGGACCAACAATGTGACCTAATTGCCCCTTAATTGTGTGAAGCCCTCCTTGTGTGAACATCAATAGGTGCTCTAGTGGAGCGACATACCATCACTGAGAAGAGAGAATATGCAATGCATTGTAAAAGAACTTTGGTTAATTGCTAGAAACAATTCTGAATGGTTCAGAGAGATCCTAGATTACACATTCATTAAGATACTCTTGATGTGGAAGGATTTACAGTTACAAAACAAAACAACAGACAATGAGAAAATGCTGGCATGAAGCTTCTATAATTCAAACACTTTTTACAAATTACGGAAATTAGCCCTGATTTATAAAGCCAGATTGAAGCAGGAAATATACTGACTGCTTACTGTCACCACCTGATTAGGAATGCAGGAGCAGATGTAGTCATGTTGTTGTTTTTTAAATGTATTTTTATTAAAGATTTTCTTGGTTTACAAAAGTATGTGCAATGTCTCTCTTTTTTTCAAGTAACATTTTTTTACAGGTCAGTTTCATTTGTTGAGACATTGGGAAAAAAGGGGGAGAGAGGTGGAGGGGGAGAGGTGGAGGGGGAGAGGTGAGTGGGGGTGGGGTCGGGTGGCAATGTTTCTATTTTACTTAATATTTGTGGGGTTTTGTGTCAGCGTCGCTTGTGCAGGTTCTCTGCTATTCGCTTGTGTTCCTTTGGTGGTGAGAGAGGTTGATTCGTATGCTGTTGGTGGATTTTTGTCATTGTCTTGTTAGATGTAACAAAATAAAAAATACGGTAAAATAATTCCTTCCAGTAGCACCTTAGAGACCAACTAAGTTTGTTCTTGGTATGAGCTTCCGTGTGCATGCACACTTCTTCAGATACCTGAAGAAGGTATCTGAAGAAGTGTGCATGCACACGAAAGCTCATACCAAGAACAAACTTTCGGTAGTTGGTCTCTAAGGTGCTACTGGAAGGAATTCTTTTATTTTTTATTTTGTTTTGACTATGACAGACCAACACGGCTACCTACCTGTTGTTAGATGTAGTCATGTTTACATCAATTTTTACCTTAGTGCAGAATTTAGAAGGATGTTTACTTCCAGAGTAAAATTTGATGTAAATTTGCATAGCATTTGGGAAAGAAATGCCACATTAGTTGGAAGAGAATTTTAGCTTTGGTTGTCTGCCTGCCTGCCTCTTTAAAAGCATTTACAGGCACAGGAGAATGGATCTGTTTCCCTGTCTTAATAAGAGATGGAAACTTGGTGCCCTCCCTGTATTGCTGGTCTCCTCCTCCTAATATTATTATTACCATAATTAATGATTGAGACTATTTCTATACTGTTCCAGCATATATGGCTTGTTTTACTTGAGTGTATGTAAACCACTCTGGGGGCCTTTTTGATACAAGTGTGCACATATATATCTATATATGTAATATTTATAAATCTCTAAACTGTGTGTAAAAAACTAAAGCAGAAACAACAAATGTTGCTGAAATGCACAGTTACATATAAAATGTTACATTAATACAAAATCGCTAGTATCAGCCTCTTCTCTTTCTTATGCACATTCCCTCGCAGCCTCCTGGCTATCACCCAGGGCCTAAACACAGCCACAGCTCACTGACAAAATCCTTGACCATTAGGAATGCTGGCTGGAGTGATGTGAGCTAGAGTCCAGTAATATCTGGGTGTGGGCGGGTGTATCTTATCCATGGGTAGGCAAACTAAGGCCCAGGGGCCAGATTTGGCCCAATTGCCTTCTAAATCTGGCCCGCAGACAGTCTGGGAATCAGCGTGTTTTTACATGAGTAGAATGTGTCCCTTTATTTAAAATGCATCTCTGGGTTATTTGTGGGGCCTACCTGGTGTTTTTACATGAGTAGAATGTGTCCTTTTATTTAAAATGCATCTCTGGGTTATTTGTGGGGCATCGGAATTCGTTCAATTTTTTTTGTTCAAATTATAGTCTGGCCCCCACAGGGTCTAAGGGACAGTGGACTGGCCCCCTGCTGAAAAAGTTTGCTGACCCCTGATTCTTACCTGTACCAAGTTACGAAGCTAGTGAATATTGACATATTCATGCTATAGCTAACTTGAACCTTCTTCCTTCAAAACATGTTAGGTTACAGAACTGAGAAAAAAACAAGTTAAAATATAAAACCACAGTAAAAAAACAAAACAAAAACCAGCAGAATTTAAATGGTAATATTTTTTAAAAAAATAAAATAAAGCAGCAGTCCAAAGAGCAGTCACCTGAATAAAGAAATCTTAAGTGACTGTGTTAGCTCTGAAGAAAACCGTATAGATATATGTGTTGCATAAACCATCTTAGAAGAAGCAATTCCTCCCGTGGGAGCAAGTGAAAGACAAATATCGTTCTAAGTGTGTGCCGTCTTCAGTTTTTATACATTCTTTTATTAGAAAGAGTATTTTAAATGGGCTGCCTGAAAATCAAGGGCACCTTTTTAGTTGATTAAAAAATACTTTATTAATTTTATTGATTAGGGTGCAGAGCTAAACGCATTGACTTGGCCAGGGCGTGCGGACAGATAAGCACGTTGGGATTTCCTGCCAAGCTCTTTTGTAAATGTGAAAGGGAGGGCAAGACTTGCCATTGCAGCACTGCCACCTGGGAGTCCAAGTCGCTGTGAGCGCAGAAGTGGGTAGTCAACAGCCCCTCCTGCATATCTGCCGCTGGCCATTTTCAGACATCATACAATTATTCTACAGTATCAGACCACCTATATATTGGGCCAGTTCACTTATTCTATACTCTGATGCATGGGTAGGCAAACTAAAGCCCAGGGGCTGGATCCGGCCCAATCGCCTTCTCAATCCGGCCCTCGGATGGTCTGGGAATCAGCATGTTTTTACATGAGTAGAATGTGTCCTTTTATTTAAAATGCATCTCTGGGTTATTTGTGGGGCATAGGAATTCGTTCATTCCCCCCCAAAAAAAATATAGTTCAGCCCCCCACAAGGTCTGAGGGACAGTGGACCGCCCCCCTGCTGAAAAGGTTTGCTGACCTCTGATGTGTCCACATGTGTCATGTTCTTTGTGGGGGAGGAAAGCTCACTTGAGTTTTCTGTTCTTTGCCCTATGATAGACAATGCTTTCCATGATGTGGAACGCTCTAAATGAAAAAAAAAGTACCTATCTGAGGTATTCCTAGTGTCATTGGAGCTTTAAGCAGCAACTGAAGCCAGGATGTGGTATGAATTGCATTAGTTGCTCTGGGGTGTATTCTAGTAAATACAGCTGGTACAGATGCAACTTAAGCCAGGCTAAGGGTTGGTGGATCAAGTATAGAAACTGAATGAAATTTCAAAGCAAAATGTATGAGACGATACATTCGGAGACACACAAAAAAAGGATTTTTCTTATCAGCTGGGGAAACAAATACCAGGATTTTGATTTCTCACACAATAACTATGCAACAAATGTGTGGGTTTTTTATACAGATTGTCACTAAGCAGCCCATGGTAGAAATGGCCTGACTTCTGAGATCTATCCTGCAACTTAGTTTGCAGTCAGCCTGCATGGTAAAGTTGCAATGGATGTCTTGTTTATAATGGTTTTAACTTACTTTAGAACATTACAGTCTCTTAGGACAACCCTTATTCCTTTCTAACTTCTTGATTTCCATAAATTATAGTGTAGCTCCACAGTACCTCTTCTTAAATTGAATGAGACACAAGCTCCCTTCTCAGATGTCAACCTTTTGCATAAACTTTCTCAGCTGCTAACTCAGAGATATAAAACTTCGTCCTTCAGATGGCTGCTAGCATTCTCTTTTTGCTTCAGCTGGATTCAATATTATGTTACTCCACACAGAATACAAATACCCTAAACAAAAAAAAAGAAAACAAAAGAAAAACCCTGTACATTTCTGGAACATATGAAGGAACCTGTTATGCAAATATTGTTTCTTAATCATGTTTCATAATTCACAGAAGTAAAATTCTATTATTTCAGTTTAATGTAATTATCTGTGGTTATTACATATTAAGGGACCCAGGTGGCGCTGTGGGTTAAACCACAGAGCCTAGGGCTTGCTGATCAGAAGGTCAGCGGTTCAAATCCCTGCAACGGGGTGAGCTCCCGTTGCTTGGTCCCAGCTCCTGCCCACCTAGCAGTTCAAAAGCACGTCAAAGTGCAAGTAGATAAATAGGAATGGCTCTGGCGGGAAGGTAAACGGTGTTTCTGTGCGCTGCTCTGGTTCGCCAGAAGCGGCTTAGTCATGCTGGCCACATGACCCGGAAGCTGTACGCCGGCTCTCGGCCAATAAAGCGAGATGAGTGCCGCAACCCCAGAGTCGGACACGACTGGACCTAATGGTCAGGGGTCCCTTTACCTTTACCTATTACATATTAAAATGGAATATGATTTTAAAGGGAAACAGCAGTTTGTTTTTAAAAATTGGAACCATAAGTATACATCCTTAAATATGAAGTCTTGGGGGAGGAAGAAGCTGGAACACATTCATTTAAAGCTGGGGTGGGGAACCTGGGGCCTGGGGGCAAAAGGTGGCATTTCCAGGCCTTTCTAACAGACTCTTTGGGCTCTCCCTAGGCCACCCCCTCCCCAGCCACCCACCTCTCCCCAAGCCACACCATGCAGATCCCCTAAGCGCCCCTATTTTGCAGGGGCAGTCCCAGATTTACAGAAGCCATCTCTGTTTCTGATTTGATCCTGGAATGCCCCGCTTTTACTTAGGACATCCCTGTTTTCATTGGAGAAATGTTGGAGGGTATGGAGTTATGCGACCCCCCAAGCCAAGGAGATAAGTATACAAACCTTTAGAAGCCATCTGAAGGCAGTCCTATATAGGGACTTTTTAACGTTTAATGTGTTATTATGTTTTTATATTTGTTGGAAGCTGTCTAGAGTGGTTGGGGCAACTCACTCAGATAGACAGGGTATAAATAAAATTGTTGTTGTTGTTGTTGTTGAATAAGACATCCCGATTTTTATCAGCGAAACGTTGGAGGGTACGCACCATGCGCTGGCACACTTTTCTTGAGTTACACTTTGCTTGAGTGCCTGGCTAGAATGTGTCCTGGAATTCTGATAGCTCTTGCTTGCCTGGGCAGAAGTTAGAGAGGGGTTCATGAGTCTGTGTAGAAACTAGCCTCTGCACAATCTACTCTTACAACCTACATTCATTACTCTTCCTACTTTTGCATCCGGTCCCACTCACCAATACCATATTCCACCCCGGAAAGGTTTACTGGAAAACAATGTGAGCATTCATCTGAAAAAGACTCCATGTGCCCAGTGTAAGATAGTAGCAGTTGATTCCCCACCCCCAAGTTTAATTAGAAACAATAAGCTTGCTATGTTCCTTGAAGGAAAGGCTAGCCCATGCATGAGGCAAGGTGGGGCGACTGCCTCAGGCAGCAGGATCCACAGGGGCAGCAGATCTGGCCTCCAAGGAATGTATCACCTGCTGCCGCAGTGGCAGCAATGGCTGAGGCATGCTCCTTGGTGGCCAGATCTTCCACCTCCTGGGCAGCCCCTACAGTGACCTCTAGACTGGCCTCTTGGTGAATAGGAGGCACTGCTGGTCTCCCACCCACCCACCTTTGTTCCTGATGCGAATATCTTTACTTGCCCTTTCTTCCCTGGCAGGGTTTGGGATACCATTTTGTGGTTAGCCTCAGTGCCAAAATGTCTTGGACCAGCAAATGCCTGTTTGAGCAGATCCATGTTTGAACTGTTTTTGTTGTTGTATATATCAAGGGTGATTAGATGTGCTGCTGTGTCACGAATGCAGTGAGAAGTGTTTTCGTTCATTCATAAGAGTTCAGAATAATTTCTGGCTGTGCTTTGGAAAAAGCAGAGATATTGCTTCGTTCTCATCTGTACTATGTGACAGTGAAGTCTCCTTTTTAATCCTGCTGGGGGTTTTTTTTCCTGCTGCAGAAAAAGCAGTCTAGCAAATTCACTTGCATCTTCCCCGCTTTTCTTGCAAAGGAAAGGAGTGTTCTCGGAGAGTGGATAGAGAAGGGCACCAGAGCACAGATAGCAGAGGAGGAACAATTGAACTATGTTTTATTTATCTCTGTAGCTCACGCTAGGGCACTGAAGTTTCTCCTGTTTTTGAGAGAGATGATGTGTAAGAAACTAAATCTTTGGCCTCTTTGAAAATAACGACATGTGCACAGGGAGATATATGGTGTCTCTGTATGTCAGCTAGTAGCCTAGAATTATTAGAGTGGGTGAGATTATGGCTTGGAAATCTGCTGTCTTGAGAATGGTTTTAAAATAATAATGTAAACAACAGTTGAAACTGGGTGTGTGTGTGTATTTGTCTTCTGACCATAATCACTTCAAACGATTTCCCCACAAACAATGGCCCTAATAATAATAATCATAATCATAATCATAATCATAATTTATTTGTACCCTGCCCATCTGGCTGGGTTCCCCCAGCCACTCTGGGTGGCCTCCAACAGATATTAAAATACATTAAAATATCACAGGTTAAAAACTTCCCTATACAGGGCTGCCTTGAGGTATTTTCTGAATGTCAGATAGTTGTTTATCTCTTTGACCTCTGCTGGGAGGGCATTCCACAGGGCGGGCGCCACTACCGAGAAGGCCCTCTGCCTGGTTCCCTGTAGCTTTGCTTCTCGCAGTGAGGGAACCGCCAGAAGGCCCTCTGCGCTGGATCTCAGTGTCCGGGCTGAACGGTGGGGGTGGAGACGCTCCTTCAGGTATACAGGACATTCTGTTGCTGTGTCTAATAATCATGTAACACAAGGATGGCCCACAAAGAAATGGGCATGCTAGCTCCACCTACTGCTTTCATTGACCTCCACAAGTTAGAGGTCAAGTGGGTTATAAAGCGATCACCTGCAAGGGATTCCTATACAGCGGGATTGATGTTGCCAGCCTTCATGTCACGCTTACAGACAGACATCTTTGTAACACAGAGTTGCTCTGCCTACAGGCATAGTGCCTCTCCCTGCACAGCATGTCCTCGAGGATCCGGCCACCTTCAGGGATCCTGTCACCTTCCATTCTATTCACATGGCCAAGCCAGTATAGACATCGCTGAGACAGGAATGTGAACATGTTGGGAATGTGGGCTTGGGAGACCACGTCCTTATGAGGAGCGGTTGATGGAACTGGGTAGGTTTAGCCTGGAAATTAGAAAACTGAGAGGAGATATGAGAGCCATCTTCAAATATCTGAAGGGCTGCCACATGGAAGAGGGAACAAGCCAGTGTGGTGTAGTGGTTAAGAGCGGTAGACTCGTAATCTGGTGAACCGGGTTCGCATCTCCGCTCCTCCACATGCAGCTGCTGAGTGACCTTGGGCTAGTCACGCTTCTTTGAAGTCTCTCAGCCCCACTCACCTCACAGAGTGTTTGTTGTGGGGAAGGAAGGGAAAGGAGAATGTTAGCCGCTTTGAGACTCGGGTCTCACTTCGGGTAGTGATAAAGCGGGATATCAAATCCAAACTCTTCTTCTTCTTCCTGCTCTGGAGGGTAAGACTTGAACCATTGGCTTCCAAGTTACAAGAAAGGAGATTCTCACTAAACATACGGAAAAAACTTTCTGGCAGCAAGGGCTGTTCGACAGTGAAACAGTCTACTTCAGGAGATTGTGGACTCTCCTTCCTTGGAGGTTTTTAAGCAGAAGTTGGATGGCCATCTGCTCTGGATACTTTAGCTGAGATTCCTGCATTGCAGGGGGTTGGACTAGATGACCCTAAGGGTTCCTTCCAACTCTACAGTTCTATGATTCTATTATCTTTGTTTGAGACTCTGTCCTGCGTACTTAAAAATAAACAAATCTTTGTTTGGAAAGCTTTTTGTTTTATGTTCAGTTAACATAAAACAAGCTTGCTTCCCCCTCATGAGAATTCTTTTAAGTGTTCCTCAACATTTCCTCAGAACTGAATTAAAGCTTTGGGTTCTCCCCTTTCATCCTCATTTCCCCAGTATATTGTCTTAAACTGAGCATCCATAAAATAAAATGTATGGGTTGCTTTCCTCTTTGCCGCTGGATTCATGGTCTTTTTTCCAATATACGTAATGACTCGGGGACTGTCATTGAAGAATGAGTGAAGCACCAAGAGGTGTTACACTGTGTACATCAGGGAAGTAAATAAGTCTCCTGTAGAAATGTGATGAATGATTTATCTGGCATCGCTGAAACAGATGACGGCTTATGTTCTGCAGCAAGTGACATACTGGATTTGGGATGCTTTCATCAAGTCAGTTAGCTCTAAATGCTTTGTTTATGTCTATACACTACTGTTTATATATATACTGGCAAAAATTATCATTTTAAAAATCTTGACATGCTAACAATGTGAAATGAACCAGGATGATTTTAAAGCTCTCGTTTACCCAACCAGGAATATCTAGGGTTCCTTCTGGAGTTGTTGATTTAGTGGTGTCAGTGTGAATGAACAACTTTTCATGACAGCTGCAACTGAGAAGCAAACAATCAGGGCTAGAAACTGCAAATTTCATTTCCTAATTGACTAGTTTCTGAATAAGATAAACAATGAGATCATTCTTAAATGGTGTCCAGCTCCAAAAGCTTAAAGAAATGTGTCCTGGATTTGGCACATAAATGAAGGATGGGGAACCTGTGGCCCTCCAGATGTTTTTGGACTCCATTTCCCATCAGCCCCAGCCACCATGGCCAATGGCCAAGAATAATGGGAGTTGTAATTCCACAACATCTGGAGGGCACAAGTGCTCCCAATTCTTGTTTTAACCTATTTTAGGATTTCAATCTTGAAGCAATGCCCTCTCCTTTTCCTGTCATTGATACTAGGACACCCTCAGACTGGCATCAGATAACAGTGCAGGGTGTTAGTAATAACGAGTTCCTTCAGACAGTGAAGGAAGCTTGAGGTTCTGGATTTTTATGGATTTTAAAATTCAGGGGGGGGTGGGGTTGATTTCACTTGTTTACAGACTATAATGTTTCCCAAGCACTGGTCCAGTTCAGGTGTGATGAGAAACCATGATTTTCTGCTACATAAATGAGACATGGGAACCCTGAGGCTCATATGCATCCTCTCCTCTCCTTTCACACCCACAAGGAAGAAATTGGAAACCTTCATTTCTGATGTCAAACAAGCCACAGTTCTTGATGACAGAGAACTGTGGATTGTTGAAATTGCGAATAGGAAAACCAAGCCAGACTCATGAAGATGGAAGAAGCTTGTTTTCTCCATAGGGCAGGACCTGTACCAATGGATTCAAGATACAAGAAAGGAGATTCCGCCTAAACATTAGGAAGAACTTTGTGACAGGAAGAGGTGTTCAACAGTGGAGCAGACTCCCCCAGAAGGTGTTGGAGTCCTGCATTGCAGGGAGTAATTTATGATTCTATTATTCCAGAACAGGAGGAAAGCTACTCACACAGAGGTCTGCATGCATAGATTTCCATGCTGCAGGCATCAGTCCTAAACTCACTTGCTCTTCAGGTGGGACCAGCAATATGACCTAATTGCCCTTTAACTGTGTGAAGCCGTCTTTTGTGTGAACATCTATAGTGGACCACTCACTCTGTGTTTGTTCGGCAACTTCAGCAACTTCTAAAAGGGTGTCTAGGTCACATTTCTGCAGCCACAACAACAAAGTTGTGTGACGCTTAACAGGTTTTCAGGTAATGGAGCTCTCTTGATCAAATGCAAAAGGCTAATATAGTGGTTCGAATCCCTGCGACGGGGTGAGCTCCCGTTGTTCGGTCCCAGCTCCTGCCAACCTAGCAGTTCGAAGGCACGCAGTGCAAGTAGATAAATAGCTACAGCTCCAACGGGAAAATAAATGGCGTTTCTGTGCACTGCTCTGGTTCATCAGAAGCGGCTTAGTCATGCTGTCCACATGACCCAGAAGCTGTACGCCGGCTCCCTCGACCAGTAAAGCGAGATGAGCGGCGCAAACTCAAGAGTCGTCCGCAATTTCGTTGTACTTGTACAATGACAATAAAGATATATACATACATACATATACAACTGGACCTAATGGTCAGGGGTCCCTTTACCTTTACCTTTAATACAGTTGTACCTCTGGTTACAAACACTTCCGGTTATGAGCTCTGCTAACCCGGAAGTAGCTGCTCTTGGTTGCATCCCAGGATGTGAATGGAAATCGCACACCAAAGGCACACACAGCAGGAGGCCCCATTAGCGAAAGTACGCCTCAGGATAAGAACGGTTTCAGCTTAAGAACGGACCTCTGGAACGAATTAAGTTCATAACCAAAGGTACCAATGTAATAACTGTAGCAGTATTATAATTGCTCTCTGTTATGGCACCTGAGGTTATCAGGCTGAAGGCCAGCAGGCAGCTGCCTGACGATTGTAGTGTCTCAACAGCAATGTGGTCAAGGAATCAAGGTCGAAGACAGTCCGAGTCAAAAGCCAGTCAGGAGTCCAAAGTTCAAGGAACAATCAGGTTTCATGAACACAAGTTCTAGATAAGAGTCACGAATACAGGATCAAGGCAAGGGTCACGAACGCAGGAACAAGACAAGGGGTCAAACGGCAGGAATCAGAGATGCAGGAACACACATACGCCAGCACATCAGTTGCAGACGCTGCAGAATGGGGCAGCCAGCTTCCCTAAATAGCTGGGTCACTCCCACACTTCTTATGAGCGGCAGCTGATTCTAATTGCTGCCGTTGCTTCTCTGCTCGGCGTTCTACAGCTGAGAAGGGAGGAGGAGAGGGGATCGGCTGATACTCCCCCTGACTAGGGCCTGCTTCTGGCTGAACTTCTTCCCCCAGCTCTGGACTTCCCTCCTCCCTGTCAGATTTCTCCTCTTCAGAGGAGTGCCGCCACCAGTCTTCCCCAGGTATGAATTCTTCAGATTCCTGTGTGGGTGCCTCCTTGTCAGGGGGGGCTTGCCACCACTCCTCCTCATCTGACTCGACCCTGACACTATCTTTATCTTATCAAAGGTTACTGAAAGTGATTCTTGCTATGCTGAGCTCTCATTCATACAACTTTTCCAATCGTGGCAGCTCCTTTTGATCCTTACTTGGACTGAACGGGCTATTTGAAGAGTATGACATGGGAACAAAGCAGGTTATGGAGTGCCACTGCTAGTCTTCTAGTATGTGGCACACAAAACCACAATTAGTACTTACGACTAATGTTTCAACACATTTTCCCTGACTGGTAGAAGTTGAAGAAAGTACCCAGTTCGATCCCTAAATTACATCCTGCAAAACGTGCTTGTAAGCATCCCGTTTAGGGTTCTCTGTTTACATAGAAATGTCGTATATTTTGGACCTGTTCTTTAGCGTCCTTTCTGATGTTTTGCTTTTCATTCATGTGACTGAGGCTCACTACATACTCATATTGGGGCTGACAAGAGTCTTTGCATGGGAAAGTAGCCGGTTGGCCTCGCTTCCCCCTACCAGGCATATAACGCCACATGGGATGCAGGAGCTCTGGGTGGATGCCCAATCCTGCAGACACAAGATTAGCACAATCTCACTCCTGCTCCCCATCTTGTTGAGTACCTGCCTCTCATATAACATCTGGTTGGTAGGACTGCGAAGGTCACACAGCTCCTCTTCCCTGTACTAAGATCACCTGCCAGTAAATGAATTAAAAGAATATATCGTATGTAAAATCCTGCAGTGTATTGAGGAGAAAAAGAAAGAAAGAAACCACTCTCCAACCACCTATTATTTAAATGAGTGATGAAAAGACAGAAGATTTATTATTTTGGGGGACATCTAATAGCTAGTTACTCTACTCAGTGTCAGATTGACAAGTTTCAGATTTAGTGGGCTGTACCGTTTTCGCTATAATTAGTCTAGCTGTATAACGTTTAACAGGTCTCTGCTTTGCTCAGATCAGTAGTGTTTTGCAGGATTATTTTTGGGGGGGGGTATCTGAAAGTTGTGCCCCCCCGGCAACATTTACTTTCTGTCTATTAATCTTCTCAGTAATTTATGTTCCGTTGTTTAAAAAAGCAAAGTGCTGGATCGCGAACTGTATTCATGAGATTATCAGTGTTGATCAGGCTAAATTGAAGCAGGCGGCTCTGCATGAAGTAGCAGATAAGCTGAAAAGTTTGATTCTTTTTTTTACTTGTTGGCATTAAGATGAATGTGAAACGGCTGTCAAGGAGGAATGATGGGTAGCAATTGTGATCAGGTAACAGGCAGCTATTGTAACCATTAAAGTGGGATGTATCACTCACCACAGACACAATTGCAAGCAAAAAAGTAATGAAGTTGGGAGCCATAATGTGCATTTGAGCCATATTAAGTGAAAGGAGGACTCCACAATTACAATTTGTACTATGGACCTAGGATAGTAAAGGAATCTGGACTATTGCCTTAAAAAAAAAAAGACTTTTATGAGTGATTCTTTCCCTGCCAAAGTCAGTGGCATAGTGTGAGAAGGAGCAGGAACATTTCAGTTACTAGTGAATAGTTTTTAAGGCCTGCTCGTATTCAAGCTTAACATGAACAGCTCCTCCAGAAGCACATTGTACTTTCACCTTCTTGGAAAACTCAGTGCTTGTTTGCTTGAAGAGTCCTGCAGAGGTTTCTCCTCAAACTTCTCTTTGAAGGATTGGGCTATTGCAAAGTTCGAATCCTATTAAAGTGTATTGTTGGTAGATGAATATTTCTGCTTTTCATTCTTACAATTTTGAATGCCGTGTTGTATCATTCCAGAATACTTTCCTGATAAGAGACGTGCTAGTGTTAGATTCCACAAATTATATAATGCTGCGTTGTAAAGTTGAGAATTATCTGGCTGAGTCATCTGTCTTCATCAATAGCCAAACAAATGTGTCTAGGAAACACAAGCACAAATTGGTGGTTGATGTCTTCCTGCAGGTTGTGAATGAGATTTGGGCAGTGTGCGTGGTGATTTTTGGACCAATTTATTCCAGACTTGTCAGCTGCCAGTAATTTGGTACTTTCTTTCAAACATAATAGGGGAGTAGACGAGACTTAACAAATGGTTAGTTTATTTAGTCCAGCTGTACTAATCCAGCCTCTAAAAATATAGATAATAGGTAAAAAAATGGAAAATTTTCACAAAAAACATCATTAGTCAAGAGTTAATCTACTCAGCTTTTAAAATGCAAAACATGGTTAATTAATACTGTGTACATACATTGTATTTAAAGCACATTGCTTCTCCTAAGGAATCCTGGGAACTACAGCTTACCCCACATAGAGCTACAATTCCCGGCACCCTTAACAAATTACAGCTCCCAGGATTCTTTGGGGGGAGGCAATGTGCTTTATTTTATTTTATTTTTAAAATAATTTTTATTGATTTTGTAAGAATTATAACCAAAATAATATCATTAAACATTTAAACATAAGATGAAAAAAGAAAAGAGAGAAAAGAAAAAGAACAATAAGTTCTTACATTCTTAAATTATTTTCACATTGTTTGGGTGACTTCCCTCAGTCACCCCAGTTGAATTTCAAAATCATAACATTGTCAAGCAGTTACATCCTGTCAGTAACTTAACCATTAAACTTCATAATAACATCTTCTTAAACCTAAATCTTAAAAAGAGAAAATAGTGAAAACCTATAGCTAGTTCCTAAGGCAACACTAAATACTACAATACTTATTCAAATAAACTTTAAATTTCTTCCAGTCTTCTTCAATCGCGACTCTTCTCCTGGTCGCGGAGTCTTCCAGCCAGTTCGGCAAGCTCCATAAGGCGATGTGCTTTAAATGTATAGTGTACAGTACAGTAGTACCTCTAGTTACGAACTTAATTCGTTCCGGAGGTCCGTTCTTAACCTGAAACTGTTCTTAACTAGAGGCGTGCTTTCGCTAATGGGGCCTCTTGCTACCACTGCACCGCTGGCACACGATTTCTGTTCTCATCCTGGGGCAAAGTTCTCAACTCGAGGTAACTCTTCCAGGTTAGCGGAGTTTGTAACCTGAAGCATTTGTAACCTCAGGCGTTTGTAACTCGAGGTACCACTGTATATGCAGCCTTAGATCATATAACTATTTTATGCTCATCTGCCACGCTTCAAACAATGTATTTTGCTTCTTTAATTAACTTATTTTGTCAGATGATTGCCACAAATTGAAGACATCGTCACACATAGTTTAATGCAGGGATGGGGAATTTGAATAATCCAGTACGCTGGTTCCTTAATTCCCCCATGGGCCATGTTTGGTAGGTGAGTGGGGTTTCCCACTTGAAAATCACCTGATGTCACAATGTTGTCAAGTAATCTATTTTCCTTTGCCTATGTGGTTTAAACTGCCTGGGCAAAGGAACAAGGCTTTGCAAGTGCCAACAATCAGCTGATTGATGGTGCTTACAAAGGCATTGTACTCTGCAGTTGCTGCCAGTCTGCTGATTGGTGATGCCTGTAGATCCAGCTTTCCACTGACCCATGTTTTCACCTGCTTGACATTTGACATCATATGTCAAGTGTGGGCTAGGTTGCCATGGCTTGTCTGTGGGTTAGAGGTTCCACACTATTATTTAATGCAATCAGTATCCCTGGAGTGGAGTTAAATACAATGTTACATGAGTTTCTTTCTAAAAGCTTCTTTTTATTCACTGTGTGGTTTTTCTCCTGTATAAAATATATTTGAAGTGCTTGTTTATTTGAGCTGTCCTTTGCCCTTGAATTCCCACCTGTTGCGATGTAGTAGTATTTGAACCCAATATGTATGTGTTTACCAGATATGATACAAGGTCTACCCACATAGCTCAGTCGGTGGAGCATGAGACTCTTAATCTCAGGGTTGTGGGTTCAAGTTCCACATTGGGCAAAAAGATTTCTGCATTTCAGGAGCTTGGACTAGGTGACCCCTTTGGTCGCTTCCAACTTTACATTTCTAGGATTCTATGTTTTTGTGGTGCTAATTGGGAGGATTTGCAGCAGAACAAATGACTACAAATGAGTCATAGTTTGCTAACTCCTCATCTCTGTTGCATGACCCACATTGACATTACATGCTGATCTACCAACTGCAGTCCCCTAGCTTGCTTTAAGGTGTTTCCTGTTGTAAATTTCACTCACACACACAGACACCTGCCTTTGTGTTGTGTTTCTGAAGATCCAGTAGAGGATATAAAAGCCAAGCCTGTCTCTGCAGCTGTCATAACATTTCATTAACTATTAAAGCTTAACAGTAGGCACTTTGAATGAAGCCTGTTGTCTCATCTGTGTTTGCATTTGCATAAAGCTAGCAATGATGAAAGATGCCATGTCTCCATTTTCTCTTCTCCGTTTTCGAGTCAGTAGCCTTCCTCTGTATTCAAAAGATGCACAGTGCACCCTAACTTAAGCTTAGATAATGCGAATTCTCAGGAATTGTTCAGGGCAGGAGATGGAAGTCCGTACATACAAATATAGTAATATGCATGCAAAATATATACAAATGGAATTTAAATCCCTAGGAGAAGCATTTCATATGGTTGTTTTTCTTTCCAGTGCTTTGCTATGTCTTTGTCTTCAGAACGTTGACATTTCTCTTTTGCAAAAATCTTTCTCTCTATCATCCAGTGTGAAGGTAAAACTTTTCACTTCCCATGTGCCAATAAACAGAAAGGGATAAGCTACAATAACAGATGAATGTAGCCAACATAAAGTCCAAATAGTGAGGAGATTTAGCATTTTCCACTTTAGATATGGCAATAAACCAAACAGTAGAAGTCCAAAGAATATTGTTGGCATGCTATAAGATCTGTCCACTCTGCCAAGCTATACCCTACAGGAAAGCTGGCAGTGAAGAGGGAGAGCCTGACAGGTCAGGAGCTGGTACCCGGGTGGTCAAATGCCAGCCAGTGGAGCTGGTGGGTCAGAAGGTGGACTATACACAGCTGTTGCATATGTTTTTAGATATTCCGCTGTATTAAGTAATACCATCATCCCACGATACCAAGCTCCATGGATCAATGTAATCAAGACTACAGCTGTGCTACATTTGAAAAGCAGCAAATCAACTACATACTGAGCACAAAGCTTGAGGAAGTGGGCAGATTACAGTTCATGCCACACATTTGTTTATTATTATTATTATTATTATTATTATTATTATTAAGAGATTTGTATATTGTCCATCACCAAAGATGGTAACAGAGTGGTTGAAAGCAAAATTAAGTAGTGTGTGTGTGTGTGTGTGTGTGTGTGTGTAAGTGTGTAAAGAGGATAAGGTGAGATATAAATAACTTGACCAAGAAACTGAGTACAAGACAGTGATGGGCTCTGAACCCAAAACATCAAACTATTTGTTTGATTCCACGTTTCTCTGCTGCAGCAGAACACCCTTTTCACAGAAAGTAAACCAATTAATTTTCTCTCATCTACAGTTACTCCTTCAATAAATCTACTTCAAGTATCCACCTGGAGCACGCCTCAAAATATGTTGATTTATTTGCACCCCATCCCCAATTGATAAACCTGCCCCGTCAATTCATCTTTAGTTAATTTACCTCCAGTTGATTTCCCACCCAGATTCTACTCCAAATAAATGTCCCTTCAACTAGTTTACCCCCCCCCATTCTTCATTACCCCATCCCTCTAAATAAATCCCTCTGAAATTAATTTATATCCCCAAATTAATATTCTACCCTGTTCACTTCTTCCACCAAAACACTTTAGGCGGTGTGAGTGAAAGAAAGTTGAATGACTTTGAGACAGGGTTATTTTTCCCTCTTTATTTACAGGAATGTTGTCCAAACATTTCTTTTTTTATTCACAATCTAAAACTCCACCTGGAGCTTTGGCATGTTCAGCAGTAGGGATGGAAAGATCTGTTAATTTCGGTTCTCACAAGTTCTCATTTTTCCAATCTAAAATTTAGTTCTCCACATTTCTGCAATGATAGGTAGATTTTTTTAAAAAATCCTCACAAAAATTATTTAAGCATTTTTGTGTGAATGTCTCCTTTTGTATTCAGTTGTGGCTAACATACACAATTTTGCATACAATTTCTCCTAATATAATGCATTTTGTATGTTATTTTCACTAATTTATCCTTTGCATGTGTACATTTATCTAATACAGTATAAGCATTTTTGTAAACATTGATTGGGAAACTGCATTGCAAAATTCAGTTGTGAGAATTTTGAAGGGCCGCTGTGCGTTTCGTTCTCATATTGTTCCAGAAAGTGAACTTCACCATTGAATGTGAACTAAACTCAATTCCTCCACAATCCCTACTTGATAGCAGCCTTTTTATTTTTATAGTTCTGAATTGTTTGTTTTTTTGCATGTTGTTATGTTTGCTATTGTGTTGTTTTGCTATGTTATTATGAAATTATTTTTGCAGTGTTTGGTTTAGAAATGTATTGTTTTCTTGCTTGTAAGCCACTTGGAGAATGATTTTTTGTGTGTGGAAAAGTGCTTGCAAATAAAACAAACGAATGAATGAAACAGTGTAGGACTACAGGAAAATTATTTCTGAAGACCACCTACTACTGAGGCTTTTTTTGCTCATGTATCTTATATTTTTTTATTGCACATTCCAGACTGAGGTTGCACAGCAAATTGCACGACAAGACTGACCTGCTCTACACTTAATTTTCCCATGATGCAGAAACAGCTACGTTGCTGCAAGTCAGTCTGTTCACTGTTGAATCGGTGATTATAAGATCATGATGTCTGTTGCAGCAGTCCTTAAGGGATTCTTTTCATGACACCAGGGGTATCGCTTGCAAGTCAGTGGCTTTAGAATTGTTTATTATGAACCTAAAGGCTTTGCTGAAGAAAAATGGGACTACTAATACAGTAAATTAAAAAGGTAAAGGTAAAGGACCCCTGACAGTTAAATCCAGTCGCAGACGACTCTGGGGTTGCGGCGCTCATCTTGCTTTACTGGCCAAGGGAGCTGACGTTTGTCCGCAGACAGTTTTTCCGGGTCATGTGGCCAGCATGACTAAGCCGCTTCTGGCGAAACCAGAGCAGCGCACAGAAACGCCATTTACCTTCCCGCAGGAGCGGTACCTATTTACTGCATCTACTTGCACTTTGACGTACTTTCAAACTGGTAGGTTGGCAGGAGCTGGGACCAAACAACGGGAGCTCACCCTGTTGCGGGGATTCGAACTGTCAACCTTATGATTGGCAAGCCCAAGGCTCAGTGGTTTAGACCACAGTGCCACCTGTGTCCCATACAGTAAATTAAGTTCTGTTAAATCACAGCTGTATAATATCATTCACACTGGGCTGTTTCTGGCATTGCCTTGCCTTACAGCTAAAAACTGAGAAAACGTTTGATCAACACCACAGAGCAGTGTGTTACTAAATAGGGATACATACACGGGAAAGTCATCTGAAGGACATTGATAATTAAGATTCTTCTCTCAAGCGAAACCTGTGAAACTGCTTCTGTTAATTCTGCTGTTAAAATATAGCATAGCACTGTTAAGCATTGTAGTGATTAGCAATGTCTGGATTGGTAATACCAGTAATAGCTATGTGCATATATTCTTCATTAATTCCCCTAACCTATCTGAACTTTGTATTCTACAACTTGTTTTCTTTTAATGACTGAGCTTTTATGCTTTTTACTTGGATTTAATTGGTGGCTTATTGTGATACTGATTATAGATCTGTGTTTTTGAAATGTTAGGATTTATTATTATGGCACTGCACCCATCAGATTGGTATGTGGCGATGAACCAGAAAGAGGCATTTTCTGTGGGTGGCCCTGTAATCTAGAATACCTTTCCCTCTGCAAGTCTCAAGGTAATCTGTTTTAGGTGCCTCCTGAAAATGTATCAGGTAGAATTCAATATCATTTCAGAAGTGTTTCAGCTTGCTGGATAGAATGACTCCCCCTTTTCTCCCCATGTTCACTGTTCTGTGGGTTCTTACACCCCCTCTCCCCACCTCTGTTGTATTTCACTAGGGAGTGGGTGGTGCAGAGATCTAAACCACTGAGCCTCTTGGGCTTGCCAATCAGAAGGTTGGCAGTTATAGAGTCCACACGAAGGGGTGAGCTCCTGTTGCTTTGTCCCAGCTCTTGCCAACCTAGCAGTTCAAAAGCATACCAGTAGATAAATAGGTACCACTGTGGCGGAAAGTTATACGGCGTTTCCGTGCACTCTGGCACTCGTCACGGTGCCCTGTTGCACCAGAATCGGTTTAGTTATGCTGGCCACGTGATCCAGAAAGCTGTCTGCAGACAAACGCCGGCTTCCTTGGCCTGAAGCAAGATGAGTGCCGCACCCCATAGTCAAATTTTACTGGACTTAACTGTCCAGGGATCATTTACCTTTACTGTATTTCACTGCTTTCTGTTTTTATTTTCTGTTGTGTTCTTGTGTTTAATTGTTTCATATTATGTTGTTATGTTATGTTTTATTTCAGCAGTGGGGAACCTCCAGGCCTAATTAGGCCCGCCAGGCCTCTCCATTTGGCCTATGAGATAGTTTTGAGAAAAACAATCCCATTTGGCCATCCCATGTCATCATGTGACATCAGGCGCTGGACTTGGAAAGCCATGGTGCCACATTCCAAAGGAAGAACTGGGGGTGCACTATATAAGTAGGGCTGGGGAAGAGATTTGATCCAGTTCACATTTAAAGGCGAATCTATCTAATGTGCAGTTTCCAAAACAATATGAGAACCAAAACACAGCCATTCTTCAAAATCCACACTTCTGATTTTGCAGTTGAGTTGTCCAGACAATTAATGAGTTTTTAAAAATGCATTTTAAATACATTAAAATGCATTAAAATGCATACATTTGTAAAAACGACATGCAAAATGTATTATATTAGGGGAAATTGCTTTGCAACCAAGTGTATAGTATTAGGAAAATTGCAAAACACAAATGGCTATATTAAGAGAAATTCGCATTAGAGAGCTGATGAATGTTTTTAAAAAAATGCAAACTGGAGTGTAAAATTAAACTTAAGACAGGGAAAAATGAGAAATGAAGGGAAACTAAAATTGAGATTTGCCTATATGTAAGTATGTTCCTGGTCCTTCCTTTCTAGTCAATGCTTCAATTTGGTGCTTGTTGGATTCAGTGACTTTTTCTGTTGCCCTGCATAGTGACCAAAAGAGGTGCCAATTCAAAAGGCACTGAATTCAAGGTGGAAAGGAAGAACCAGGAGTGCACTTAGAGGGTGCTCCAAATTCTGCCTTCACAGCTACAGCAAGTAAATTTAAATCATCTGATATCCTATGACTGGTTCGCTCACCTGTCGAACTGGCTTGTGAAGGGTGGAGCAGTTCCTGATTCAGCCTACTCCTGTTCCCAACACCTGTTTAACTGCATGCTACTTGGATAGTTTTTAATGTTAAGTAGTTTTGAAATTTTCTAAATAAATAAAATCAAATATTTATTGTATTTTCTCACGTATAAGCTGCTCTCGGTGTCTGGGAGAGCAGAAAAGCAAGATGAAGAAGATAGCGACAATTATAATAATAATAAGAATAGATGGAAAGGATTATCAGTAAAATTTTCAATTTTTGATTGTATGTTGAACTCAAGACCCAAGTGCTTTTCTCCTCTAAGAGGAGATCAGTGTTGTCTACGTTGATAGCAACAACCCATATACTGGCAGGCATGTTCTGTATATGCTGCTTCATGCATGTATTTGTGGGTCAGCCCCATAGGGGACAAAACATGCATCTTAAGCATATGTTTCAAGTAACAAAACTATTCTTGAGAAGGAACAAGCTGCCAAAGTTCTTTTCAAAGCCAAAAAAAGAAAAGCACTGTTGAAGAATTTGTGGTTAAAGAGATTATAATTTTCTTTTTCAGGTATCATGACCAACAGGATGTTACTAGCAACTTCCTTGGAGCAATGTGGTTGATTTCAATAACTTTTCTCTCCATTGGATATGGTGATATGGTACCTAATACATACTGTGGGAAAGGCGTCTGCTTGCTTACTGGAATAATGGTGAGTGCCCCTAGTTTTAATTTCCACATTTCTTCTGAGTTTCTTGGGTGAATCATTTTCAGAACAACTGCACTTGGTTTAACAGCACATACTATTAATGTAAAATTGTTTATTAAATCTTTGGTCATTTGTATACTACCGTCGATAGACCGGTACATGTCTATGCAGGTGTCCTATTGAGTTCTGTGGGAATTATTCCCAGGTAAGTAGGTTGCACCCTGACTTCCCATCATGGTTAGAGTATACTGATTGAAATAACTGATTCCAATTGATTTCAGTGGGTCTGTTCTAAGCATGATGAAACATGGCTCCAACCCAGTATGTATAGGAGTACAGCATGCCACTCCTGGGCACAGTCTTCAGGAATTCACTTCCTGCTTTTCTTAGGAAATGTTTACAAACTGAGCTAAACAAATTAATATTCTGAGCATCAAATATCTCAGCTGCCACTCATGTCATATATGGCAATCACCACATTTCTGCCTCTTCTTTTTGCTTCCAATGAATTATAATGTCAGACCTAATAGTTTCTAAATTTGTCTTACAATAGACTGAGCAATCTTGCTTTTATGAAACTGCTATAGTGGTTTCCCCTCTAACATCTTTGCATTAATACATCCAGTGCTTTTTTGGGGGACGCAGGGGTACACATACCCCTAAACATTTTGTGAATCTAAGTTTGACCTCATTGAGGGGAAGTATTTCAATATTGGTAGGAAAATGAGAGTACCCCTAAACATTTTATTAGGGGGGGAAAGCACTGAATGCATCTATTATTACTGTATACTTCATTGCTATATGCAGTGGCAGTGAAAAGGGCAAATGTAGTAATAATAAAGGGATTGGGGTGTTTTTTTAAGCCAAGTACCGTATTTTCCGGCATATTAGATGACTGGGCGTATAAGACGACCCCAACTTTCCCAGTTAAAATATAGAGTTTGGGATATACTCGCCATATAAGAAATACGACCCGGCGTATAAGACGCCCCCCGACTTTTGAGAAGATTTTCCTGGGTTAAAAAGTAGTCTTATACGCAGGAAAATACTGTATAATAATAAAATTATATCTATCTTTGATTCTCCTAATGTTATATTTTTAAATAATTTGTATCCTGTTTTTTTCTTTATCAGTGATAATGCAATACGATTTAAAATGAAAAAACCCATTGCAATCCCAATAAAAAGAATTTGTATGCATAAAATACATTATAAATGCTTTCTGAAGAGCCTGAAAACGGCAGACCTCTCTGGGGAGGGCGTTCAATAATTCTGGCTGCACTACCAAGAAGTTTCTGTTATAAGTGCACATCTACTGAACTTTTTTTGGCAGTGGCATCCAGAGCAAGGCCTTGGATGTTGAATAGAGGGCACATGGGGGGCATATGTGGAAGAAAGTGGCCTTTAATATACCGTACCCAAATCCCAATTAATTTACTCATTTGGACTGAGCTTGCTCACAATCAAGCAGCCAGTGCCAGTTGAAGAAAACCAAAATAATACGCTCTGCTTGGCCAAGTCCAACCAATCCTCTGGTGATAGCATTTTGTGGTAGCTGGAGTTTCTGAACACTTTTTAAGAGCTGCCACACATGGAGTACATAATGGTAGTTTTGCCTAGGGAGCATTAGTATATGACTGACCATGGCGAGGACTGACTTTGCTGGGAAGGGACATCCCATAAAATTGTGTAAAGGGAATCCTGAATAATGCCCTCTCCATTTGGGGGCCCTAATTTTTTCAATGAATATAGTGGAACTGAATAAAGTAAAGGGAAGGCGAGCTGAAATAGTGATTTGATATATTGGCCTACCTTATGGAGGAAGACTTAGGCTGCAATCCAGACCCCCTTCTGCTGGACTGGGTGAGGGGCATTGGGTTGATCTGAGGTGTCACTCCACTTTCTTCTACTGGTTAAGCTGGTCTTCTACTGGCCACCAAATGGGTGGGTGGGTGGAAAGCCTGCCAGTGTTAGCCGGTTCATACAAACAAGTGGCTACAGCTACTTTCTATTTAACTGCACATATATTTCTCTATGTAACAAATTGTACCCGCCTCTCTGCATGGAGCCTCTGGGAATCCCTCACAGGACTTCTTGCCCCCTGTTTGAAGAGGGTTTGTTCTTGCCTGTTGACAATTTCCTTAAATGGTCGAAAAAGCAATATACAAAAACTCAGAAGGACCTGACATGGTAGATAACGTGATAACCCTACTGTAGAATCCTGAGAACACTACAGTAATTCCCACATCCACAAAACCAAGATGTCTGAATCAGTCATAAACTGTCCAGATTAAAGACACCCAAATACAGTGGAGTGGGGGATGTAATATATCTATCTTTCTCTCTCTCTCTCTCTCTCTCTCTCTCTCTCTCTCTCTCTCTTTCTTTCTCTCTCTCTCTCTCTCTCTCTCTCTCTCTTTCTTTCTTTCTTTCTCTCTCTCTCTTTTAATCTTTTTTTTTTTTTTGGTTTTACAAAGTTATAAAAATCCAAATATATATCCATCTACAGAGATTCCTCTGAATCTCGCGACTTCCCTCCACTCCTTCCATGGGGTCCTATTTAGAAGATTAACAACTGCATATTGTTCAATACACTAGCTTTTATATCAATCCATATTGTCCATGGTATTTGTTACACTACAAGTGAAATCAAAATCCTGCCAATGTTTCCATCTGCTTACAGTGGTCTCCTAAATAACTTATAATTTTTTCCCATTCTTTTATAAAGTTTTTGTCCTCTTGGTTTCTGAGTTTTCCAGTTTTGCCATTTCAGCATAGTCCATCAGCTTGGTTTGCCATTCCTCTCTGGTAGGGACCTTGTCTTCTTTCCATCTCTGGGCTAGTAACATCCGGGCAGCTGTTGTTCCATACATAAAAAGTCTTTTCTGCTCCTTTGGAATGTTGGTACCTATAATTCCTAATAAGAAAGCTCCTGGGTTTTTTAAAACAAATGTTATTTTAAACTTTTTTTTCCATTTCATTATATATCATCTCCCAGAAAGCTTTTATTAGCTTACAAGTCCACCACATATGATAAAAGGTACCTTCTTTTTCTTTACATTTCCAGCATATATTTGTACTTGTCCTATACATTTTTGCCATGTCTATTTCTTTCTTTCTTTCTCTATCTCTATGGTGTAGGACTAACAGACAGGATGTATCAGAACACAGCTGTTGAGGATTGAATACTGTGAAGAGAAGTTATGGAGCAATTACACTAGAGCATATGAGTAAATACTATAGTAATAATGGTAATATTGCACATGATCCAAGGAAACATAAGCACTTTAGGCCTCATTTATTTTTAGTGGGAGAGTTACACGCATACTGAAATATATCCATCTGAAACCCTGAAGCTTAAAAATGTTCAGGAGTAAGGAATTGTACTCTTCAATTGTATCATGTCTCAAGTGTATTTTATGAGTTAGCTAGTATTGTAAATAGAGGTGTGCATGAGATTTGGATGAATCCTGAGCCAAAGTGGAGTGCCTCAAAGGAATGTTGGGCTTGTCAGAGGCAAAGTAGGAACTGTATGAGGTAGCACAAATCAGAGTCCCTGGGGCGCCTTAGCAATCCAGATGTCAAAAAAAGGTTGCAGAGAAGTATCTGCTAAAATCAAAACTTTTTTTAAGGTACCTGGCAGAACTTCCCTGCATCTATTTGTCATTTGGAAGACTTAATCCACTCTGTAGGGGTTAGCATGCTTGCAAATACCATCTACTTCTGCCAGAAGGGATAAAGGGTTGCTTTGTTTTTCCAGTAATGAAATGGGGGGAAGGGGGGAAATGAAACAGATTCGGATGGACCTTGAAGCAACCAACCAATGTACAAAGCACTTCAGATTGATGCCGGCTGTCTTCCAAAGTGCTGAATCAAATCTTGTGGTCAGTGCACACACCCCACTTCTAAACACGTTCCATGGAAAATATTGTAGCCTTATATTTACCACCATTATTATTTTGGGTGACATAATACGGTCATGTATTTTCTGCACTGGGGGGTGATGGTTCCCTGGATAGGCTCAAGACAAAGGGCATTCTGAGATGGCATTAACGTTGGGGATTGGATCACTTCAGCATTCTGAATTATCCATGAATGTGAGATACTTCAAACCATGCTGACTGGAGACATTCAGCGGAGCTCATAAGGATCATCTTGCGCTATGCTCTTTACATGGTTCACTTCCTGTGGAAGAAAAGGGTACCTGCTACCTTTCCTTAGAGTACTTTCTGTAGTCCTACTTGAGCATTAAAGCTACCAAGAGTAGCTGAGGCAACCCAGTCAGATGGACAGCATATTAGTATTAGTAGTATTAGTAGTATTATTATCACCATTATCATCATCCAGGAGTATGGGGAGCTTCCACCTGGAATAGTGCAATATACTAAGTCACAAAGACATTGATGAAACAGAGAGCAATTGTGCAACACCATGGGCACATCTTCCATTAATGCAAAATAAACAGGATCAGGGTCAGCTTGCGGGGAGAGCTGACAGTATGCAACACACTTCCCAATACTCCCAACAATGTGGCATACCTGGAAGATGAGGGCCAGGTGGTGAAAAAGTCAGGCATTTGCGGGCGCTATAGTGGAGCCAGTCCATCACTGCTTTTGGTGCATCCACACAGCACCAACCTCCCTGCCCCTTTGCCTCTCCCCCTCCTAAGATGCTAGTGCCAGGAGGCAAGGTGTGTGCAAACAGCGCTCCCTGCTGGCTGCTCCCGAAGGGATAAGTACCAAAGGGAACAAAAGACCAGTAAAAGGTAGATAGCCGTGTTGGTCTGTCATAGTCAAAACAAAATAAAATAAAAAAATCCTTCCAGTAGCACCTTAGAGACCAACTAAGTTTGTTCTTGGTATGAGCTTTCGTGTGCATGCACACTTCTTCAGATACCAGTGAATCAAATACCAGTATTCAGTACTGAACAACAGCATGTGGAGAGGAAGCAAGATTTACCAAATCCTGAGGAGAAGGCATGTATAAATGTTTCCATTATGTGGGTAGTTCAGATACCTTGACATGAACAAATGGAAGCAATGATTTGTGCAGTGCATAATAAGTTTATATCAACATGATATTGTCATAGCCTCTAATATAAATGGCTTTCGAATGAACGTTCCCCGTTTCATAGAGAATTGGCCTATTAATAGCTTAAATGGCATAACTTGGAATAGAACTTCCATCTTCAGGGATCATATATCTTTGATTATGAGATATCAAATACAACAGTGGATGGCAGACTTGATTTTCTCTTGCTTGTAGCGTTCCAGAGAAGTAGATTCAACATTCTGATGTTCATTGAAGAATTTAATACAGATAGCATAAGACAAATTGTCACTGGCAGGTCACAGTCCCCTTAATGTCTGAATATTTCATCTTACTGTAGCTCAAAGTGAGGGTCTCTTCTCTTGACGACCCCATCCATTGTAGCCACAGGAGAAAACTGGGAGAAATTAAGTGTCACCCAGAGGCAATTGTTACTTCAGGGCAAGCATTTTGGCTTGTCAGACAGAACAATCCCTGTTCTTTCTCTACACAATGTTCCCGGAGTTCTCTCACCACCCGCAAGTGGATGTCCTTATGCGGGGCTTTCACTGACAGAACTCACTGGTTGAATCCTGCCCATTTGACATATAATGAGACAGTCACATAGATGCCACACAAACAGCAGATGCAAGATTGTGCCTGATTGGTATTTGATGCAGTAATGAAAGTGGCTGAAAAGTATGCCAAATTCTTATCTAGGCTGAATCTTGTACATGCCCTTAGTACATACTAGGGATGGGGGAGCAGTTTGATTCACTTGACATTTAAAAGTGAACCTACCCAATTTTCACTTTCCAAAACAATCTGCAAACCAAAACACAGCTGCTGAAAATTCACACTTCGGAATTTCGCAGTGCAATTCTGAAGGTGAGAAATGTCCCCCAAAATGCATATTTTGGTTCAAAGTGTACATGAAAATGCAAATATTGGTGAAAAAGAGCATATCAAATGCACTACATTAGGGAGAGTTTGCTTTGCAAAATGTGTGTATAAAGCAAAATTGCATACACAAACGTGCCTATTAGGAGACATTCACATGAAACTGCTGGTGAATTTTCATGAGGCCTTTTTAAAAAATCAATAAATTGCAAACTGATGTGGAAAACTGAACTCAAGACTGGGGGAAAAATGAGTGATGGAAAGAAACAGAAATTGACAGACTCACCCACCCTTGGTTTACACACACATGCCTTATAATGAACTGATGTGGCTACATTGTCATGCAATGCGCTGACTTCTTCCTGCAGATGATAGTGTTTTAATCTTGCAGTCTTCCACACACAGATGGCCTAAATCTTTTCCTACTTTGGGGGTGCTGGGAAACCCAGACAATTTGGCTCCTTTCCATAAGTGCAAGCACACCAACTCCTAGGGGCCGAGGCAGTTTTGGCCCCCGAAATATTTTTTTGAAGGGGATGGGCCCCCTCAATATTCAGAGAATGTTGTGTGGCATTACGGTGGGGCCCCCAATCCTCCGGAGAAGATGGCGCCTCTGCATAAATGCCCTTCACCACATGCCCCCTACTGCCCCAGAGCTGTCCCTGAGCATCCTCCCTAGCATTGGAGTTCTGATGTTGTTTGGGGCAGTTGTGTCTCCAGTGTCAGAGTGGGATCCAATGTATCCTGTGTCCCTGAGACTTTCTCCCAGGGACCGTAGGACTGAAGCTTCAGTGTCTTCGACTTATTATATACCTTTGTGGTTTTTTGATGATTGAGAAAAAATGCTTAATGACTGCCATTTTGGGGGGCATGTTCAAATCTTAGAGCTATGTAAATTATTTTGGTATCAAGAACATAATTAGCTTTGCTAATAAGGGATTGAATTATACGTTTCTTTTAGGAAGGTTCAGAAAAGGCCTATTGAAAATTGCTGATGTAATAAAAACTTGAATAATTAAAAAGGGAAAGGGGAAACAGTAGATACCAGTGAAACATAAACAATATAACAGTATTTCCACTGCCTTAGAAAGATCTTAAAAAGATCGTAGATAGAAATATTCCAGTCAAAGATGATTCACTGTTGAAAGTCTCTCTCACTCTCAGTCGGAGGCTGCTTTGAGCATGGGAGCGGGTAATTCCCCAACATTCTGCCCTGTCTATGCCTTCCTTGCTCATGGGTGATTGTGCAGCACAACAACCTCTGAGCAAACTAAGGCACAACTTGTGCTAGTCATTGTCAGGCCACAGACTTCCCTAAGCAAGAGAATTAAAAAGTAGTTTGCACTGCATTATCCGCACATTGTATACCGGATTTCAGATTTCTATCTGCTGTAGTGGTACCTTTGTTACTGTGACACATCTGCCTGTGGAACAGCAAGTCAGCAAGACCCAAGCACATTTGGATATTGCATGCTCCTGCACCTAAAATGCCCATTTTTTTTGTATCCAGTTCTGTCTAATATACACATTTTTTGGTGACACATTTGCCCCTAATGGAATGCATTTCTGTTTGTTACTTCCAGGCTGCAGCTTTTCGTTGCAGGAGGTCTCACTTGTCTTAAAACCTATCTCAGGGATGGATTTTGCTCTCATTCCTCCAATAATTGCTTCTTTTGGGGATTTTTTTTTTTTTTTTTAAGTCACAACGCTTTTTTAACTGGCCTATTCAGTTGGCTCTCTACCTAGGGATCCCAGAATGAATGGAATGTCTATTTAAATTCTTACAGGCCTTTCATTTTATTCAGAGGAGAAGGAGGATTGTTGTGCATTTTCTGGTGAGAGCTAAATTTCCCATCATTGTCTGTAAAGCGGACCTACTTTCTTCTTCTTTGGACCCCAAGGGAAATGAGCAAGAAATGGGTCAGCTACCTTCTCCCAGGCGCAGGCAAGTATAGAAGAGTATTTTGTGGGCGAAGACAGCAATCCACCACTTATTTGGCTGAACTCAAAACTGCTTGAGATATCTAGAAGGAGCGGGAGAGTTCAGTGATGGGTTTCTGAGAGTCATAAAGGAGAGTACATAACGTGTAGCCAGTTGACTTTCAAACTTGACTGCTCTCTCATTTTGCTCTCTGGAAGTGTGTGTCTTAATGATAGGCAACATATGTTTGCAAAACAAAATGTATTTCCTCCTTATCGCTAATTTATTAAGATTTTAAAAATTATCTATAACTATAAATAATAATATAAATAAAGGAAGAGGGTGGGGGCTACAGTTAAAGCAAAACTTTTGAAAAACATATCGGCGGATTTAAAAAAACTATCAGGAAGAAGAGAAGCAAAGGCAGCTGTGTTGGGCCATAAGAAAAACAAATCATAGTAGGGAAATATCTTTATTACCTCAGCAAAATGCCACAAATTAGTGATCAAACTATTGAGTTCTTCAAAGCCCTTTATCAGGCTTAGGTGTTAAGCAAAATTTGGGCGGAAGAAAGGCTGACTTTGCGTTGAAACCATAAAGTTTACATTGGTATTGGTCTTCAGCTGAAGTGTGGGACAAGATAGCAGATTTATCATATAAGGTTCTTCTAGGTGCTTTGCAGTTTTTAGACTGCACCTAGGGATCCTAAGAGGAAGAAATAGACATTGGTCAATTCCCATTTTTTAAACAAATATAAAATCCAGCAGTTCTCTAGCCTTAAGCAAAACACACATAGGGAAATATGGTATTTTTTATATTTGCAGAGCTGGACATTAATTTTAGGTGGTGTACTAGGTTAAAAAAGAGTAAACTGAAGTCAAATTAAGTAGCTTTTCCTAGTGGCTGGAAGGGAATTACCTTCAGAAAGTAAAGCCCCATCTCCCTATGCTATAAAATCCTCTTCCTCCAGTTTTGGATATTGTTTATGAATGGCTGAATTCAATACTCTCCAAGTCATTCAAAAAAGAAATTTATCTGTTTTGGCCTGTAATAAAAATTCATTAAAAGAAGTATCTAAGAATTAAAATTTGTCCAAATTGTTGCAGTCTTAAGGAGTTTGCTGGGCAGAGTTATTGAAAACCCAAGCTGCTTTTTTCATTCAGGATATGGAAAATGGTGTTTCATGTTACTCATTCTCAAGTTGCATACATTGAAATGCATGCATTGTTTTTAATATATGTTAATGAGCAATATACAGTAGCAAAGAACTATACACAAATGAGACATGCAAGCCAAACCAAAGAATCAGATCTGTCACTTGTATTATGGCAGTGGTTCTCAAACTCTGTTCTCTGGGCCACACCTTCAGAATAAAAATTTGCTCACGCCACACCAAAGTTTTTATTGATAAGAAATACATTGCAAAGCAAAAAGAAACAACTCCTAGCAGTACTTGATTTATAACATACGACCGAACTAATCTGAGACAATCAAACTCTTCATAAACACAAAGAAGCCTCTCTCTTTTCTTTCATATTTGTCAGGTTGAAAATCCCTGCTCACAACAATTTGACGTGAAGAACTGTAGCAGAATAGCCAACATTATTCACCAGCACTCTGTTTGAATGGCAATTCCAGATCACAACTAGGATTGTTCGTGTATATCAGACACATATATTCTCTCAGTTAAACTACTTCCTTCTTCCTGTTGTGTCTTAAATTCTGTGCAAGTGGCTAACTCCTGTCCCCATATTTTATATGTTCCATTAGATCAGGGGTTGCCAACCATTTTGGGCCCCTGGGCCCATCTGCAAACTGGAGAAACTGTTGCCCCTCCACACACACAACCAAGCAGACGTTGCAGCTCATTCTATTGGGTGCAACATAATACTTTTGTCAAGTCAAACTTCAGTGTGTATGGTGGGGGGTTACCCTGTGGGAACCAGGGAATGCATGTGAGCATATGTGTACCTATGTAGATAATCCCTGTGTTGGATTTTCAAGGGGGAAATAGGATTTAATAAATATCAGAACTATTCTGTGTCTCACATAAAGATGAAACTGAATCACAACTCTGAATCCAAATTCTGAGTTGGATGCAGCAGTGCCCTTCCACAGTTAGAAGCCACAGAAGAAGGGGTGTTTTGTGTCATTTCATGAGGAAAGTGCAACTAAATTCGGATATGCTCTGCTTCTTGCACAATGTGCTGTGGAAGCAGCAGCATGAGAACAGCTGTAGAACCAAACTGCTATGGAAGTGTGAGCTTTTCTGCAGACAGTTGTAATTGTTTTCCTCCTGCTTTGAATTCAGTCAGCTGTACTTTTTAGTTCTGGATCTAAGCATTGTGGCTCCCTGATTTGTCTTACACTAGCTTGTGGACAAATTAATCATCTTAAGCAAATTCTCCATGCTTAACCAAATCTTGTACATTGTTTTTACATATATATATATTGTGTTTTGTTAAAGGACTCCTAGCTACTGGTCTTTGCCTAGACATCTCAAGATGTTCCCTCTATTCATTGTGAGCTTGGTGACATTTTAACAAAGGCTTTCTTTCTCCGAAGGTTAATTAGTCATTGAAGTACCAGCTGTAGCATATAATCATTTGTTGGAAATGGTTAAGCTTCTGGAGAATACGCTGCACAGACCATGTATGGCAGGGAGGAGCGGTGGAGTTCAAAAATAATTTACGTGTTTTTGAAGCTCTTTTGTACATTTATGGAGGCCTGACTTTTTTTCCTTTTTCTTTTTTTTAAGAAACCTCTTTATATAATGAATCACAGTTTGTTCTAAGCTTTTCCAGGAAAAAATTGATTTATACTTGCCCTGACTCTGATACAGTACCAACAAGTATGATTCCCCCTATTAAAAATGAGAGGGTAGACTTGAAAAGGAAAGCAGAATATGGAAGACAGAATAGAGCTTGTATTGTTGGGAAAATGGGAACACAATCGTTCAGGAAGCAAAAGTGCATTTGTCTTTTAAAACAGCGTTTCCCAACCGGTGTGCCGCGGCACAGGAGTGTGCCGCAAGACACCGGCTGCTGTGCCGCGGGAAGGGGAAGACACCAGCTGCTGTGCTGCCCTTCCGCTTCCGGGGCGGTCCGGGCGGCTGGCGTTGCCTTGGCTGCGCTTCCCGCTCGCCGACCGCCGCCTTCGCCAGGGCTGCCGGGCGCTTCGCCCGCTGCCTCTGCCGCCCCGGTCGCGGTCGGGGACGGGCGGGAGGTCAGTGAGGCGGCCGTAGAAGCAGCAGCAGCAGCAGCTATCCTCCTCTGAGACCCTTCCTCAGAGGAGGCAGGAGACCACCTGACCCGCCGAGGAGTCGGAATCCGGCCGGCTTTCCCTCAAGAGGCCTCCGGAGCGGAGAGCTTCGCTTCGCCTTTTGCTCCGGCCAAGTCGGGCAGAGGGGCGTTTGGCGGTGCCGGCTGGATTCAGCGGCGCAGCCCCGCGAAGGGCGACTTCAGGCGGAGCCCGAGGAGCCTCGGAGCAGCTTCCCGGGCTGGAGGGCAGGCTGCGCGCCGCCGGAACCGCAACTCTCCGGGCGAGGCTGGCGAGGCCGAAGGGCCCGATCCAGACCCTGGCTGCAGAGGTAGGCCGCCGGCTTCTAACCCAGCGGAAATCGGGCGGGAGGTCACCCCAGGAGCCGCGCTCCGCTTCCCCACCTACTCCCGTCCCGGAGGCTGGGGCGGCGCGGAGGGCGCAGGCGGCCGTAGAAGCAGCAGCAGCAGCTATCCTGCGCGGCGGGCGAGCGGGCTCCGGCTCCTTCTCTCCTCGACAGCGGCTGGGTAGACTCGACCCGCCCGTCGTCGTCCCGGGCTCGCTCGGGCCGGGTGGAGGTGCTGCCGGGGGGCTGGGCGCGGGAGGGGGGCGGGCGCCTGGCCCGCCAATCTCCCGCTCCGTTTTCGCCCCTCCCTCCCGCCAGGGCGCATGGACACCCCGCCCCCCGGGTCGTGGTGTGCCGCGAGATTTTTTTCGTGGGGCAGCTGTGCCGTTGCCCCGAGGAGGTTGAGAAACACTGTTTTAAAAAGAGCTACATAATGCTTCGTGCCAATCCCTTCTTTTCCCAAGCTAGTTTCTATGCAACATTGTTCAGCCAGGAAACAGGAGGTGGATTCAGTCCCTGAAAGAAAAGTAGGTGGTTTCTAGAAAAAACACTGTGTGTGTGTGCTACTGCAGATGCTGAGAATCCCTTAGTGCAAGTACATCTTCCTGACAAAAGACTTACAGTATTTTGTTATGCACATCTTCTTCCCATGACGGACTCTCCTAGATGTTCTAGGCTGTTTTATTTAACACTAGTAAATTAAGCCCGTAACGATTACGGGCTCTAGAAGCAAGGCGACGGCGGGAGGGCGGCGGCTCCGATCCGGCCACACATACATACACACGCGCACACACATCGTTCCCTCCGCCGCGGAAACGTCATTGCGAGCAGCGCTCCAACAACGGAAGGGCGGCAGGAGGAGGCTGGGGGCAGCGGCGCATTGCGGTGCGCCGCTGCCCCCGCTCCTATTGGTCTGCGTCCTCCAATCCCTGGCGCTAGAAGACCAATCTGACTGGGTTGCCCGAGAATAATAGTAAAAACACCACCACACACCAAAAGCTTCCTTGAACAGGGCTGCCTTCAGATGTCTTATTTAAAAATCCACATAGTTGTTTATCTGTTTGGCGTCTGCTTGGGTCAGTCACTCCCGCCCGTTTGCACCCGTAGACCACCCCAAGTCACCCACCCCCTGCACCACCCCCAAGTATTGCAGCCAAGCCACCCACCCCTTGCACCCCTAGACCTGCACCCCCAAGCCACCCACCCCCTGCACCCCTGGACCACCCCAAGTCTTGCAGCCAAGCCACCCACCCCTTGCACCCCTAGACCTGCACCCCCAAGCCACCCAGCCCCTGCACCCCTGGACCACCCCCAAGTCTTGCAGCCAAGCCACCCACCCCTTGCACCCCTAGACCTGCACCCCCAAGCCACCCACCCCCTGCACCCCTGGAGCACCCCCAAGTCTTGCAGCCAAGCCACCCACCCCTTGCACCCCTAGACCTGCACCCCCAAGCCACCCACCCCCTGCACCCCTGGACCACCCCAAGTCTTGCAGCCAAGCCACCCACCCCTTGCACCCCTAGACCTGCACCCCCAAGCCACCCAGCCCCTGCACCCCTGGACCACCCCCAAGTATTGCAGCCAAGCCACCCACCCCTTGCACCCCTAGACCTGCACCCCCAAGCCACCCACCCCCTGCACCCCTGGACCACCCCAAGTGTTGCAGCCAAGCCACCCACCCCTTGCACCCCTAGACCTGCACCCCCAAGCCACCCACCCCCTGCACCCCTGGACCACCCCAAGTCTTGCAGCCAAGCCACCCACCCCTTGCACCCCTAGACCTGCACCCCCAAGCCACCCAGCCCCTGCACCCCTGGACCACCCCCAAGTCTTGCAGCCAAGCCACCCACCCCTTGCACCCCTAGACCTGCACCCCCAAGCCACCCACCCCCTGCACCCCTGGAGCACCCCCAAGTCTTGCAGCCAAGCCACCCACCCCTTGCACCCCTAGACCTGCACCCCCAAGCCACCCACCCCCTGCACCCCTGGAGCACCCCCAAGTCTTGCAGCCAAGCCACCCACCCCTTGCACCCCTAGACCTGCACCCCCAAGCCACCCAGCCCCTGCACCCCTGGACCACCCCCAAGTCTTGCAGCCAAGCCACCCACCCCTTGCACCCCTAGACCTGCACCCCCAAGCCACCCACCCCTGCACCCCTGGACCACCCCAAGTCTTGCAGCCAAGCCACCCACCCCTTGCACCCCTAGACCTGCACCCCCAAGCCACCCAGCCCCTGCACCCCTGGACCACCCCCAAGTCTTGCAGCCAAGCCACCCGCCCCTTGCACCCCTAGACCTGCACCCCAAGCCACCCACCCCCTGCACCCCTGGAGCACCCCCAAGTCTTGCAGCCAAGCCACCCACCCCTTGCACCCCTAGACCAGCACCCCCAAGCCACCCACCCCCTGCACCCCTGGACCACCCCAAGTCTTGCAGCCAAGCCACCCACCCCTTGCACCCCTAGACCTGCACCCCCAAGCCACCCACCCCCTGCACCCCTGGAGCACCCCCAAGTCTTGCAGCCAAGCCACCCACCCCTTGCACCCCTAGACCTGCACCCCCAAGCCACCCACCCCCTGCACCCCTGGACCACCCCCAAGTCTTGCAGCCAAGCCACCCACCCCTTGCACTCCTAGACCACCCCCTGGAACATATGTGGGGGCGGAGGCAACCCCGGTCTGGCAGGGGAGGGGGGGATTGGGCCTGGCTGGGCCCATCTGGAGCCTCCTGTCGCCTGCAGCGAGCGAGCGGGGAGAGCGCCTATGTCTGCGCGTTGCCTGTGGTTGCGCCTGCACCGCCAGCGCCATCTTTCTCCCCCCCTCCTTTGGACAGAGAGGGAAGCCGGAGGAGGAGGAGGAGGCGGAGGGAGAGCGAGTGAGCGCGCGGCGGCGGCAGCCACCTCCCCCCCACCTGCACACACAGCTCGCTTCTCACACACACTGCTTCAGCCGCTTCTCCTCCGCTTTCCCGGGCGGGTTTTTTTGGCTTTTCCGCTCGCCATGGCGGCGGTTTCCCTCCCGCTCGCCATGGCTGGAAGCGGGCGGCTCTACAATCGCTTTTTCTCCGTCCCCCCCCCCCCGTTTTTGCCACTTTTCGGGCGGGTTTTTTTTTTTGCCTTTTCCGCTGGCCGTGGCGGCGGTTTCCCTCCCGCTTGCCATGGCTGGAAGCAGGCGGGCGCGGCTACGACGACTGAGGAGAAAAAGAGCCCCCTCCGTCCGTCCCGGGTGGGTAGCGCAGCCGGCAGCAGACCTCGTCGGCGCCTCCCCACCTCCGCGTCGCCCCTTTCCCACAGAGCCTACAGCCGGCGCTCCTCCGCGGGCCTCCTCCGCTTCCAGCGCCACCAAGCCCCGTCGCGGGGTCGCAGTTGCCCGGCCACCGTGGAACGGCGGCCAGCGGCCGCCTTCTCCCCGCCAGCGGCTGGCAAGGAAGCAGCCCAGCAGCCGCCTTCTCCAGCGGCCGCCTTCTCCCCGCCAGCGCGATAAGATGGCCGACAGGAGGAGGCTGCGGGCAGCGGCGCTTCGCGCCTCTGCCCCCGCTCCTATTGGTCTGCGTCCTCCAATCCGTGTCTCACTGGAGCGCACGCGCGCTTCCGATTTCCTCTGACGGACGGAAAGTGGTACGGACGGACACAGGCTCTTTATTATATAGGATGGTTTCATTCAGGTTCTGAAAAGGGGTTAGACATAATATATTGTGGACATAATATATCTTGATTTCAGCAGTTGACCGTCTTCCTTGCTGACATGGCGGTAAAAAGTGGGCTGGATGCTACTCCAGTTAGGTGGATCTACAACTGGTTGAAGAACCATACCCATTGGGTGCTCAGTAATGACTCTGTGTCAGCCTTGAGGGAATTCTCAAGTGGAGTGCCAGAGGGTTCTATCCTGGGCTCTCAGCTGTTCAACATTTTATAAATGTATTTGTGAGAGTGTGCATGAGATAAATTTACCTTATTGAGGAAAAGTTCATTAAACTCTTGTGATGAGCATCCCAAATATTCATATTTACAAGGATTTGTCGAGCTGCAATGTATTTCAAAGAGATCAAATATTAATGTCAATAAATGTTTAATGTATAGAATCCCTATAAACTGTTACTAATGGAATGTCAGCCTTTCCCCCTTGTGGGTAGAGCAAAGGGCAGATTGTACAATATTTCACTTTCCATGGGTTAATTAGATTTTAGGTAAGACTTTTATTAAAGTCCAAAGATAAAGTTTAAACAGGCTTCTGTTTTTATTAGATTTGTTCCTAATATAATTATACTGTCCTCCTTAATAGACGCAGTGATCAGTTCACTATAAATTGGCTTAGTTAAGCTCATTATTGCTATAATGTAAATGTTAAGTACTGTTTTAACACTGATATTTAATGATGCAACTTGTTTAAGTCTCCGTAGTTTGTTTTCATAACTAGCAGAGAAAACTGAAAACTTCTAATATCAAATAAAGAACTGATATTTATGTGTCAGTGCCCAAACCCCATTGCATGTATCAGCTGCTCGGAGAATCACATCTCTTGTATTACCCTTTGACTATGGCCTATAAAGTCCCAACTTCTTTTCCCCTCAACAGGATATCTGTAACTTACAGTCCTTAGTTTCCCAACTAAAGAATATTAACGCCTGTGGAGAACTAGTGGGCAGCTGTTTAACATATTGCCAGTACTTTCAGCTTTTTCCTCCATTGTTCCTTCTCATTGTGGCAGGGGGAGAAAACAACAGAGACACAAATGTTGTGCAGAATCACTGGAGCAAGAAGATTCTCTTCCTGTGAGACCAAGTGGCCTGGTTTGCACATCAAACCTTGGCTTAGGGCAAAAGCGTGAACATACAGGCTCCAACAAACCATGGTTTGTTCTTGGTTACAACTCATGGCTAGTCTGGATAGAAGTTAACCAGACGGGTTGGGGTGACATACTGAGGCATAGCATGGCGTGGCAGCAAAAAGAGATGGGGAAGAGCGAAATAGATGCAAGCTCCTCTCTGGGAGTCTGTGCATTCACGCTTAACCAAGGTTTCACTTAATGTAATATGCAAATCAGGCCATTGTGGGGGGAAGGAGGGAGAAGAATTGCAGATGATCTGGAAGAGGTTGAACGTACCATTAAAGTAACACTTCTAAAGTGTAATATTACTGAGGGTGGAATTCACCTGATGAGTCTTGTCTGGAATTTTGTTTGTGCAACACAGCTTTTCTCCCTCCGGCTACCCCCTGTGCCATCCAAAATTGGCTCGGGGGGGGGGGGGTGTTTGAGAGAACCCTCAGAATAGCATGTGGAAGGAGGAGAGAGGAGATAATTTCATCTGGGAAACTGAAATGCTTGCATTTACTGAATGATCGCCTTAACACGACACTGAATTTCTTCCCAACTACAGAGACACTGATAAAATAAAATTATATCATTTTGCACTAAACAAATGTACTTCTTTTGTGTAACCATACTGTTTTCTTTTCATGTTTCGTCAATAGTGTGACCATTATTGACTTAGGTATTGCAACTCTTTGGTTTTTGTTTTATTGCTATTTCCAGGGTGCTGGTTGCACTGCACTGGTGGTAGCTGTGGTAGCAAGGAAATTAGAACTTACCAAAGCTGAAAAACATGTGCATAATTTCATGATGGATACCCAGCTAACTAAAAGAGTAAGTCATAATGTGTTTTTTGTTTGTTTTTGTATGTGCAATAAAAAGCAAATATTTTGCTTCGTTTTTCGCCATGATCACAGATAGGGATAGATCTTGAAAGATGCTACTGAATTATTGAATCTTTTAAGTTTCATGTCAGCTTTGAGTGTTTTGTCCACTGGTGGTAGATGTGAAGTCTCTCCTAAGGAATAGCAAAACAGAAGCAAACATGTGGAATAGGTCCTGGAACATGAGCTGAAGGCACATGATAAACCAATCTTAGTAAATCTAAGTAGGTATGGGACTGATCAGTGCCTGGAAGTGAAACTTCCAAGGAAATGTTATGTTTTCTGCCTTGATTCCATCACGGAACAGAAATGAGATATGATTATAGTGACAAACTGGCAGTCAGTTTAGTCTGCCTGGTTGTCCTTCAACACAACTGCTCATCTACTTAAAACAAAACAAAACAAAACAAAACATGACTGGCATTCGGTGTCTAACAATTCCTGATGTTCTGGTGGAAATGTACTCTCAAAGTGCTGATCAGATAAAATAATCTTTCTTATCAAGAAGCTTGTGAGAAGCAATGCTTGTCTATTTGGCATTCCAGTTATATCCTAACCGCATGCTTAAAAAAATATTTAAAAATATTATATACATCCGGGGGAATCCGTCCGTATGGCAAGTTGAGATTTTTGCGAATTTCCTTAAAGATAGCTCAAAAACTTCACCTTTTTAAAAAAGATTTAGCAAAAAAGCTTAACAACTTTTGGCAACCCTGCTATATAAAGCCATGATCCAAAATGTCAAGTATGTTTCTTCTTCTTGTCTATAAAAAAAGATGTTCCATGACAACACAGGAGAGAAGGGAAATTCCTGCATGGGCAGTGGGGAAGGGAAGGGGGTTAGCTTGTTAATCAGACCTACTGCATCATAATGTATAAACCAGAATTCCCAAGATGCTGGGTATAGGTAGTCGCTAATGGAAGTTCCAAGCAGAGGCACAGAATTTAGACAGTTCTGCTCTTATTACATTAGCTCTCTACAGCACCTGGTCTCAGAAGGAGACATTCCTGTAAATATTTATGATAGATAACATGTGCTAGGGAAGACTCAAAGGGGCGTGTAATGCTGTTTCAGTCAGCCTGGTTTTTTCTTTTCTTTAAACAGGTGAAAAATGCGGCTGCCAATGTACTCAGGGAAACATGGTTAATTTATAAAAATACAAAGCTGGTGAAAAAGATAGACCATGCAAAAGTAAGGAAACATCAGCGCAAATTCTTGCAAGCTATTCACCAGTAAGTACCATTTTGGCTTGTCTATTTCCCCCCCCCCTTATCCAGGATGTTGTGGTAATCTGGCAGGTTCAGTTTCTAGTGTGGATGTTGCTGTTCTGCCGATACAAGCAGCTATCCCAAATCCACCTTCTGTCTGATTCTGTTCACTTTATCTCAAGGGTGTGGGAGGAAAACATTGTATGTATCTCAGTGTGTCCCTGAATCTGCATCTCATTGATGGGAAACAATAGCATTCAAGATGGATGTGAAATGAGATACAAGTTTTTCACATCCCTGACTTCATGTGTGATCCAACCACCCTTCCTTGAATATAGATTTTCTTTGTTAAAGCTTCCTACACATGATATTTTGGAATAAGAATGAATCTAGTACGTATTGCAAAATAGATTTGAATATCAATAATATCCTCTTGTGATTTTTCTGGCAGGTGCTAACAGCTGACAAAATAATCTTTTACTATATTCACCATCAGTCAATAGCCCCTTATTTTATTATGTGATATATAAGTTTAATAGAATTTTTTTTTACCATTATTGCAACCAGTAGGTTCTACTGCTGTGCCAATTTTAGGTAATGGGTAAAGAATGTAATCATTTCATATTGAAATGATTGGTTCATTTTAAAATCAATGTTATTGCTGCAGCAAAAATTACACTTGGTGAAAAGATAATGGTGGAATAGTTGTCTTCATTTTGGCATCCCAGAAATTAGCCACCTTATGGCCACCCTAAATTAGCCATTTAGGGCAGTGGTGGCTAACCTTGGCACTTGTAGATGTTTTGGGACTACAACTCCCATCATCCCTGACCACTGGTCCTGTTAGCTAGGGATGATGGGAGTTGTAGTTCCAAAACATCTGGAGTGCCAAGGTTAGCCACCACTGATTTAGGGTATGTGGGGGAATTAGTTCCTGATACGAGCTAATCTTTGGAAACTGCAGGCTCCTTGTAGATATAATGGAAGCATTGCTGGTTCCTCATTCATACCTGACTTTGGAGAGTGCTCAGTCACTGTTATGTCAGAGCAGGAAGAGCTCACCACAATTTGGGCAACATAAAACTAGTGGCAGATATTAATTGCTGCAAGTTTCTCTTCTTCACACCCTTCCTCTGCAGCACATAGAGAGTTCTTGGGAGGAGGAAATGGCCAAAGGTAAGAGAATGGAGCTTGGTGAACTAGCAGTAGAGATATAGTGCAATGAAAATGAGAGCAGAGGTCCACTTCTGTGAAAGAGGTCCTTTCTCAGAAGTGTAGATCAGAACCTCAGAATCTGAGTTGAAATGCACATGAGGTATATTGCTTTTAATCATTCTACCGTGGGGAATCAGTAAAGTTAGATCATCTTGACAGACCCAATACTATAATAAGAAAAATACTTCAGAGCCAATTCCAAGAAGCTGCAAAATAAATATGGCTTAGCATTATGAACTGCAGCAAGCTTCTGGTTTATGTGCTCTCCACTCCAGCACAGATGCAGGGAGTATATTAAAAAAAAATCTCTGCTTTCATTTTATAATAACCCCAAACTGTGGTTAATCTTAACCATGGTTAGTTAAAACAAGCAAACTTCGTGAACTGTGGTTTGAAGTTGGCTTGTTTCAACAAACCATGGTTAAGATTAACAGTTTGTCTCATCTGAATTCGAACATTACAAACAGCTAGAAATGAAAGCTTAGAGAAAGAGGGATAACAGTCCCATGGTTCACTGTAGCTCATTCAACCATGGTTTAGTATCATGTCCAAACAAGGCTCATTTGTGAGCAATTCGTTTTTCTTTCTGTTTTCTTCTTTTCCACATCTGATGTTAATACAAGACATGGGATCTCTGGTTGTTCCCTGCACAGAGGTCTGTGTACAGAGCCCAAGAGTCATGAGATTCATTTTATAGAGTCTGTAGTCACCCATTACACCAAAAGTGAGGAGGAAATAAGTTTCATAAATTAACCGTGCTTCTCTTCTTTCGCTGTTGATTTGAACGCATTAAATGGCAGTAATGTTATTTCCTTTTCTGCTTCAGAGGAGGGATCTGAAAAGGGCTAACTCATTAATGGTTACATAGTGTGCTTAAGTTGTAAAATAATATTTACACAATGAGTATTAGTTCAGTTTAGCAAATATGTGAGGTTAAATGCTGCTGTCTATAGAAACACACATGTTAGAAAAACACCTCTGGGAAAATCTGTTTCTACCCCCCCCCCAAAAAAAAAGGCAGTGTACTGTTCGTAGGGTGGGTTCCTGAGATAGTGAATTACAAAATGAGCTGAAACCAGGTATTACGATATTGTGATTTAGTGGGATTCTTACTTCTGAGTGTACATGTTCAGGATTGGACTGCAACCTCTGCAACAGGGATAGGGAGCCTATGGGCTACAACTCCTATACCCTTTGACCATTTGCCATGCTCACTGTGGCTGATGAGAATTAGAATCCAAAAGCTCCTAGAACACCACAGGTTTCCCACCCTGCCCTTCTGTGAACTGGCATCAGATCAGTCTTCATGGAATAGTCCTTTTTTCACATCAATATGGCTTCTAATAAGCATGGGGCAGGGTAGCTATTACCTGCTAGGTGCTTGTCTTCATTTTAATTTAATATGTGATTTAGCTTTGTCTTCTGACCTTACTCCCTATGTGTCCCTTGCTAGAAGTATTCAGACTTTCAAAAATATGTGTGAATTTGCCTATTGATGGTGGTAGAGCTTTATTCTCAAAGGAAGTGATGCAACTTTATCCCCTTAGTCTCAAAAAGAACTGCAAATATTTGTTCATCACCTATTATACAGTAAGAAATTAAATGAAGTCATTCCCATAGTGGCCACCTTTCCTTGTTGTGCAGAGCCAGGTTTCTGTTCTACTTCTGAATTTTCATTTGTCCTGCATCATTTGACCTCCCAAGTCAAACAAAGAGGGTTAAATTGTATTCTAGCAAAATAGGGGAATGGCCCTACATTGGAACCAGCTATATCCTGTTGGATGTTAACATTCAGAATGATAAGTTTGATTTTCTATTTCTAGCTGAACTGTGTAGTTCTCCTTTTTGATTCATGGTGATAGTCTTCATTCACATATTCATATGTTTTCCTTTAACTCCCCTTATTTACCCTCCTTAAAGGTTAATTCTAGCCTACTCAATGCTTGATGTTGGGAGGGAAGATAGAAATAAAATGTACAAATACTAGGTCTCTTAACTTTTGAGAATCCTGGTAATATTTCAGCTCTCAATTCTTCCCATGTATGGATGGCATGTGGGAAGGGGGCTGAGGTGTTTAGGTGCCACTGATACTGCTCCGGCCAGGATAAAATGTGACGTTAAATGTTTAACGTAAACAAGCAGCATTCTAGTGCACAGTGCTCAAAGGTCCATGCGTCACTTCTCCCCCACTCTTGGCCACCCTGTGTCAGGAGCAACAAGCCACAAACCTTGACTCAACACATGTGTCTGAATTCAGAACATGTGTCGAGTCAAGGTATGTGGCTCTAAACAAACCACAAGTGGTAGCCAAAGTTTGTTCTTGGCTTATTGCTCATGGTTTGTTTGGGAGAAACAAACCACAAGCCTAGGTTTGGATAATATGACTAACCAAGGCTTGGCTTTTTATTCCCCGGAATATAGCACACCCAAGAACAGGGGAGGAGTTAAGCAGGGACTTTCACCAGCATGCCGCTTGTTCGCATTAAGCCATAGTTAAAAATTAAGCATGGTTTAATGTGATGTGTGAACGCAGCTTATGTCTGCTTGTACCACAATGTATGAAAAGTCACTGCTTATTTTCAGAACATGGTGAAATGTGGTATAGAAACTGAGAGTATAACGCTGTCCTGCATTTGAGTTGTTAATTGCTGACCTAGAGAGTGCTATGGAGAAAATGTATGAACTACAAGCTCCATAACAGAGCACATTGCGCTCACATGAAGACCATCCCTTGTGTTAATTTGTTTTAGTCAATTTTACAGTTTCTTTTCTTTTGTTTTGTCTTTTTATTTCAACAATGAAAATAGAGCTCGGAAGTAAGTTGTGTGAGCTGTTCCTTTCAAATTTGCAGAATTTACCACTGTCTGCATGCAACAAATGGATACTTTATTTGTGAATTTCAATAGTCTGGTTGCTACTGTGGAACTGCAATCAAAAGTCATGAATTTCTTCTGTGATAAGTGAAGTTCGGAAGGAAGGAATCAGAGTATCAATATTTCTTAATTTTCGGAGAAAGATCTGGCTAGTATCATTTTTAATCTGACTGTTGCAGCTAAGAAATGATCAGTTTATAAAAAGGTTTGCTCCTCCTAAGTCACAACCAAGGCTGATATACACACCTTGAAGATGCAAATCTCTCTTTATCAACATACAGTTGCAAGAGAGGTAAATAATCAGCACAAAAATTATACCATTTATTTATCATATTTCTCCAAATGTTCATATAGGGAGGGAAAGGAGGATAGAAAGCCCAACCTAAAATGTCGCTAATTGGCTTTCCCTCTTCCAAAGACAACCGATGACCTAAAATATACTTTCAAAAGTTTATACAGACAAATCTACACGTCTAATGTATACAGACCAACACTCTTGTTTGCTTTCTTTCAGTGTTGTCCCTTATAGACCAAGCCATGACTAAGCATGAATGAGTGAACGTGTGTCCTTAGAGGAAAAATCACTGGCACTTCACCCCTCCCCACTCTTGCTGCTGCCATGCTAGCAAACATGATGCCATTGATTGGCTTAGCAGTACATCCAAAGCTAGGCTCAAGGTTTGCTTCCAAGACAAAATAGAAATGCAGGGGCAAAGTTTGGTAATATGGTGCCCTGAGCAAGGACAAGGTTTGACACCCCCCAAAAAAATATTTCTTATTTTCACAATAATTCCTTTTGGTACAGTTCCTTTTTTAACTCAGACTTCTCAGTAGGTACCTGTATAAATATAGGAATTATTATTATTATTATTATTATTATTATTATTATTATTATTATTATTATTTACCCCCATGACTTGGCGACTTGTGCAGGGGGACCGCCCACACTGTCCTAAATCCGGCACTGACAAATGATAAGCCAAATACAAACCTTGGCTACAAATCATAGTTTGTGTGATTGAGCAAAACCATGAGCCCAGATTCGGGCATAATGCTAAGCCAAACCGTGGCTTAGCTCTGGATAATGGAACAGCAACAGGACAGCTCATTTACACTTAGCCATGGTTTGGCTAAGAGAACTGGGTCACAGTATCACTTAATAATTTTATGTGTTTCTGGACATACATTATTCCTCCTCTTGAAAGCGTGAGCTTGAGTGCCCCTCATACCTCCCACAACAATGTTGAATTTGTGTGACTGCAGCTGTAAGCCCATTCATTCTTGTTCACCCCATCAAATTGAATGCACAGTGCTGAAGGGGTGGGCTTTAAGAGGGAATCCTGAAACAACTGGATTCTGGGATTGTGAAGAAGCCTGCTTTAGCTTCTTTTAAAATAAACTATGAGAATAAATTAACGAGTTATCAATGGTGAATGAGACAATGGATGCAATGGCGCTGATACAGGACAAACACACACAAAAATTAAATAAACGGATTCCAATTATTAATGAGGTTTAGGACAATGACCTGGAAAGAGGAACCACATGAGGTTAATGACTAAGTTCTGGGTAGCTTCATTTCTTGAATGAGATTATGGGCATGTTGCGGACTGAATAACGTTCTCACACACTTATCAATAGTTGACCACACAACGCCCTGCTGGCTTAGACACACAAAGTCCTTCATTGCCTTTGTAACTTGATGATGATAGACTGCCTTTATAAAGGAGACAAGCCTACATCCTGGGGCAGGGGGGGTATCCATGTCCAAAATACACCGAGAGCAACCCCTGCCTCTACATTTAGTTCAGCAAAACAGATGTACCTGTACAAAAGAAAACGCATGTAGAGCTGCCTCCTCCCTTGAAATGAATGGGAAAGCTATTATGGAGCTCTTGGTGTGGGTGGGTGCTTTGGTATAAATAGATAATTCTGCATTGGACTGTTTTATTCCTTGAAGCACATAACCCTTCAGAAAAGAAGAAGAGGAACGAAGCCACTTATAGCAATATAGCTGATTCACAATTTGCATCGAGACTTTCCACCCCACCCCCACCCCATGGTACTACAGATTTAAAACTTTTCTGTTCTCATATATTTGGAGAGGAGGGGAAAGATTAATAGTCTTTGTCAAACTCACTGGCCATATACCCTTCAACAAACACACATTTTCATACTACAGTTCAGAATAATACATCTTGTTTTTCTCTTTGTTACCATGCTCAGCTAATTAACATGAATGGAATTACTTGGGCATCAAGGGGGGAAACTATACCCATGAGGCTCTTTTATACAGATACAATACTTCGTAGTGTTCTGGTTTAATCACGGACAGATAAACTGGCCAACCAAACCTACTAGGAAAATTGCTATGCACATTAAAACAAACGTATTCCAAGTCAGCGACATTGAGGACTGTGAAACTAATATATTAACAAGGAAAACTGTTATGCACATTAAAAACAATTAAAAGTATTCCAAGTCAGCGACACTGAGGACTGTGACACTAATATATTAACAATGATGCTCTTTATTTAGCTGCTGGTCAGATAAAAGCTTTTAAAAATTAACAAGGAACTCACTTATCACTGTATTTTCATCAGGTTCAAACACCTCCTAACCAAATCCATTTCAGACTGAAGAGGGCTTATACCTGTATCTAATCATGTAGGCATACGGAAGAGGCCGAATGATTACTCAGGCAATAATAAGGAGATTGAATTGTCGTTCACTACTTCCTATGCCTACTTGCCACGATACTGGAGCTTTAAGGAATGTTTTGGCTTTCTTTCATACACTATGAATAAATCCTTACCTCCCACTTTGAATTCAGCGTTAACCATGGCAATTAGTAGTCTCGGGGACATCACATTTTCTTGCTCTCTTCTTTCTTTTTTGCGGTGTTAAGGAAGCATGCTTTTTTTCATTGTACCAGACACATAACCAGTTATGACTGTACACAAAGTATTCAAGACATTGTCCATGCAGTTATCTGTTTAGATGCATGCTGTATTCAAGTTTGAGGAGCTGGCAAAAAAAAAATCTGTTATCTGACTTGGATTTTCAATCTTTTAGATTAAGAAGTGTTAAAATGGAACAGAGGAAATTGAACGATCAGGCAAACACTTTGGTGGACTTGGCAAAGGTCAGTGTAACAACCCTGGACACCAGCTTTTGCTTTTGTATATTGTACTGGCATTTTGCTTTTGTATACTGACATTCATCGTTTCGCTAAGGTTTAAGGTAAAAAGCCAATTCAAGCTCTATAAGCCTATTCCAGTGAACTTCCTTCTGTAATCATAGGAGACAAGTCAACATTCACAAATGGTTTAGCTTCTTTGAGGAAAGCAAAAGCTCAGACTAGCTGTGGGAAACTACTCACACGGCCTTGGGACAGGAGATGCTCTTTGAGCAGGTGACAAGGAACAGAACAGAGTGTATAAATAAAGGGGACTAGATTTTATAAGTGGCTTTTGAATGCTGCCTTCCTTGTTCCCATTCAAATTGCCAAAATGAAGTGGAGTCTCAGGGCCACTTTACACATTAAAGTTGTGTGGTTTGCAACTAAAATGCTCTGCCTATGCACCGGAAAGGCTATGCACATTTTCAGCCACATAACTCCTGATTTAAGCATCTCGGGGACCTGGGATATGCCTCAGCTCAACACTGGATTTACACACAGTGCGTGAAGCACATTTGCCACTACATAATGTGTGCAGTGCTCCTTAGAAAGATGAAACTCTCTTTACTGTAAATGTTGAGGGAAATTGAAAGCAGAACCCATTTGTGGATAGAGAAGCTTTTCAGCTTCTGCTACAAAGAGTATTTGTTGAACTGAGTCACATTTCTGCGTCTCCGGATTTCTGAAGGGTTTTCCAACCCACATCATTGTTTGCTTGAAATCTCAAAAGTGCGCCACTAAGGAATCACAAGCTTCAGCTGAATTGCACCTGTGCAGTAAAGCTTGGAATAAAAACACTTTCTGAAGCTGGTTTGTGCTAGTTGTTTGTGAAGCTGCTGGCTTATGAAGTCACCGTTTGTATTGCTATTTCCCTGTTTCTAAGCAATGAGTGTTTGAAATGCTGCAGAACAACCTTGCTTGCTCGAACGCGTCTACCTTTCCCTTTTTCTTCCAGACTCAAAACATCATGTATGATATGATTTCTGACTTAAACGAAAGAAGCGAAGACTTTGAGAAGAGGATTGTTACTCTGGAAACAAAATTGGAAACATTAATTGGTAGCATTCAAGCTCTCCCTGGACTGATTAGCCAAACAATCAGCCAACAACAAAGGGATTTCCTTGAAGCTCAGATACAAAACTATGATAAGCATGTTACCTACAGTGCAGAGCGATCGAGGTCCTTGTCTCGAAGAAGGAAGTCGTCGTCCACAGCACCGCCCACTTCATCAGAGAGTAGCTAGAAGAGAATAATATAACCACAAAATAAAGACTTTTTGCCATCATATGGTCAATATTTTAGCTTTTATTGTAAAGCCTTATGGTTCTAATCAGTGTTATCTGGGTTCTGATGTCAGAATTCTGGAAACCTGAACACAAAGTTTTAGGCCAAAATGAGTGAAAACTCTCTCTCTTTTTTCCTTTCAGATGCACAGTGAATGCACCTATTATTGCTATATAGATTGTTCCTCCTGTAATTTCACTAACTTTTTATTCATGCACTTCCAACAAACTTTACTACTACAATATACAATATAATAAAAGGGTTAATTTCTGCACATAGTTGCTTGATCACTTTGATGTTAACATTCCTAATTCTTAATACTTTTTTTTTATCCCAATGCTGAAAATGCTCCAGTTGTTAGAAAACTGAGCTCATTTTGTATTGTCATTCCAGTAAGATCTAATTTCACATGCTATCTATGCAGCAAAAAGAGAAAAAAAGTGTATGACATGTTAATTTAACAGAGTGTATTGAAGTTTAATTTTCCTTGACTGTAATCCTGTGCTAGTTTACATGCCGGTTAATCTAATTAACCAAGCAGGGTCACATGTCCGTGATTGGTGCAAGACTCCAGACTGGTTGCACACACCCTAGAAAACTTATACCAAATCTGCATGTTCATTTTTCATTATTCCAGCTCAAGAACTGGTCAAGTCACTTGTTAAAGTAGTGGCTTTGAAGAGCGTCGGTGAGAGCAGTTGTCCAATGCCCTCCCCATTCCCAAATCCCATAGGATTGCATGCTATATGCTCTTCTAGATTATATATGACAAATAGTTGTTTACTAAAAACTGGGAAAAGGGCTGTTAATATACTACTCCAAACCATTTAAGAAGTCTTCAAATGTGTTTAAATGAAAGCGGGTGGGGTTAGCATGCATATATATATATATATATATATATATATATATATATATATATATTCATGTAAGAGAAAGTCTCCATTGACCAAAATGTATTGGCATCTCAAAATATGCCAATATTGTGTGTGTCAGTGGGATCCTCTGTAAATCCTCCCATTTAGCAAAAGTTATCCAAATCTGTTCACAGTGTTCCATTCAGGCAAACTGGATGATGAATTTGAACACCTCTGTTTCTTAGAAATGCCTGCTGTCTTTAGGCATGTAATGATGTAATGAAAGACAAATCCCCACCTCCCACTCCCAAGCAAGTGTTTCTAGTTTTGTCTGGCCACAGTTATGACCATGTTTGGGACTAGCCTGTAGCATTACAAGTGAATCCTAAAAATGGATGTACCTGAACGTGTATAGACAATAGCATGCCTCTCTTAGGACATTTTTCTTGATAAAATGGAATGCAAATAATGAATTACTGGATTGACCTGGAGCAAATTACCATGTGTCCAACTGTGCAGCTCTAGAAAGACCCAAATGCAGTAAAACAATTTATTGCATTTGGCCATTTTCCCCACTTGAGCATTTGGCTAAGCACACACATGCAAACAGCTTATCAAATGCAGAACATAAAATGCAGCAAGGGGGGGGGGAACGCAATTAATAAAAAAATAATCATTTATAAAAGTACTTTCTGGCTGTGGTACATGCATTTCCAGATGAGAAACTGAATGCCCTTTTCAGTCATTTTTGGGTATTTTATTAAACTGAATTTTCTTTACCTCTTTTTGGAGGTCTCTTCTATATAGCTAAGGTCTTTTCATTGTATAGAGAAACCCTATGTTAAGGTGGCAAAAATTTCATTGCTGCTTGAAACTGCACAGGTTATCTTACTGCATGTCTTGTAAAGGATGCTAGCCATTTCCTCTTCCCCAAGGTGAGGCATTATTTACATTAGAGAAGGGAGAGGTGATAGCATGCAGAAGTGGGCAGGATATTAGTGGACAGAATTGAAATGAGGGCCAAGCTTCAGGTGAGCTGTGCCCACATCAATTCTGGTAACTAACTTGGGCAAAGTAGTCAACATCACTGCTTGGAACACTCACTCCAGCCCTAGTCAAAGCATCATGCAATCATCTTTTGAGGTCTGTTTGAGAAAATATTCCAAGTCTCATTTTCATCTGTAAGTTCATGCCGCCTAAGCACAGAGTGGATCACAAAGTGAAGTATAAATCTACATCAATAAGTGAAGTAAGTATTTCTAGCACTATTGCGCTGCAGTTAGTGGGTTGCCATTTACATGTGCATGCATTGTGTGTTTGGGGTCAGAAACAAATCAGACCATTGCTGAAACCCAATGGAATGTGACTCAGTTGGAATGTAGAAGTTGAGGGGTACAACCTGCTCAAAATAAATAGATAAGATAAATAAACAGGAAGGGAGGAAGAGTAGCATCATATGTAAAGGATATGTACACTTGTGAAGAGATCCAAAACTTGGAGAATGGAAGGTAGATTCAGAGTACATTGGTAAAAATTGTAGGAGAGCGAAACAGCAGTAACCTTACTGGGAGTGTCTGCTATAGACCTCCAAGCCAAACTAAAGGCTTGGTTGATGACTTCCTAGAGCAGATTACCAAGCATTCAATAAGGAGAGATGTAGTGGCCATGGGAGACTTCTATTATTCTGATATCTGTTGGAACTCAAACTCTGCCAAGAATGTAAAGTCCAACAAATTCCTCAATTGCCTCACTGACAATTTCATTTCACAAAAGGTGGAAGAAGCAACAGGATTGTATGACTCAAACCAATGGATTGAAGTTACAAGAAAGAAGATTCCAACTAGACAACAGGGAGAACTTTCTGACAGTAAGAGCTGTTTGACAGTGGAACAGAGTCCCTCGGAAGGTTGTGGACTCTCCTTCACTTTTCATGCAGAAGTTGAATGATCATCTGTCATGGATGCCTTAGTTGAGATTCCTGCATTGCAGGGGGTTGCACTAGAAAGATGACCCTTGGGGTCCCTTCCAACCCTACAGTTCTATGTTTCTATGACAGGATTCAGCCTGATTCTCCCTTTCCCAAGCAGTTGATGGGCAGGTTTTCAATTGTTAAACAGGATTCAGTAAGTGAATCTCCAGCAGGTGAGTCCGGAAGGAGTGCCATCGGCTGAGTGCGCACTAACGCATGCCCAGTCAGAGTTAAACACAAATGTTTACTCCTGGACATCTATGGGTCATAACGGGATCCAGGTGACAATCTCCATGCAAATGTTGGGTGATGCTCAAATCGAAGCTGGTTGCAGGGCACATTCTAGATTTGATCCAGTGCTCCAAATTACTGTGAGGCTATCTAACCTAAAGCTTCCAGATTGGATCTTTCCCTTTTATCATCCATCATAATTAAAGCACCAAATAAATATCTGTTAATATTTTTATAATGCACTGTAATAAGGGCTTGCCCATACTGCTTGTCCTGTGCCTTGAAAGCATGGTTCTGAGTGGTTTTTCATTTGTTCCACCACTTTCCCCAGTAAAACCCACTGTTTACCACTGAGTTGGAACAAATGACAATCTGCAGAAAAACCAATTGACATTTGTTGTGATTCAGCTGTAAACAGCAGGGGGAAGTGGCAGGAATAGCGGAAATGTGGCCAAGCCCAAAGTCAGTCCTTACTCCTTCTTGCAATGAGAACCTAAACTGAATTATGTTTGCTGATGGAAATATGCACATGTCTTGATTTCTGGACTAACCTTTCTTCCTTTTACTCCAACAGGATCTGGAAACATGTAAGTGTATTACACTTTTACTTCTACTGCTTGTATAGCATGGCTTAAACTGGACGACGACAGGTAACCTTTTGTCCCAACAATTAATTGGGTGACTTTTCTCTTTCCACTCATTACTTGAAAAACTTTCCTCTTTCTCCAGAAATAAGCTCTTGGCTGCATCAATTTCCTGTGATCGCTGGTGCTTCTTTGACATCAGAAATCTCAGGTGTTTCTGCACTTCAGATACCTGACCTGCATTAAGCTGCTCATTTGAGTGGATGCAGCAAAATGTCGTAATGTCCACTAGCTTAGGTGGTTTAAAGGGGAGTTCTGCAAATTCCTGGAAGGGGTGTGTGTCTGCCAATGGCTAGTAGTCATGACAGGAAGTGATGGCTGTCCATTGTGGAAAAAGTAACCCATCTACTGTCTATATGAAAGTAAATGAATTCATGTCACCAAGTGTGGATGCTGTGTTAATTCTGAATGACAGGTGCATGCAATCAAGGCACTATGAAACCCTGTAATTCTGTGATTACACCGTGTAAGCATATGGATTACTATCTAGCTCAGAATTAGTATCCTGAGAAATGCAGAATTCTCATTTCTAAAAAGCAAAATTCTACCCCTTGATGGTTAACAAATAGGCTTCAAATGTCTTGGCAAAGCTTGATAAAATGCTGCAAGCTACAAAGGAGGTAAAATTAAATAAATGTGCTTAGTTAGCATAATTCCTTAACGTCTCGGAATTCAGCTTTTTGTGGTACAGAATCTGCGTTGTTGTGTTGGAGAATTGTCACTATTCCCCCCCCCCCCGCTTGCAGATTTTAAATGCGAGCACATTTGCATTGGTTGGACTTAAAACAACCTCTTTGAATTGCTATGCTTAAGGTTGAGCCCCTGGAAATGGTGAGCATTCATGAATGAGCGGCACCTGATAGCCACACTCAGTACTTCTGCACAGGATGTCTAAGGTGAAGCCAGGGAATATTGAAATATCTAAAATTTGGGCTGCCATGTTCTCTTGGCACCTTAACATTTAAGGGCCTGTCAGCAGCATGCTTTTCGGTCATTCTTCATTGGCGCAGTTAAAGGACAGAGTTTTATAAAGCATTCAAGAATCATTTAAGCAGCCATATGTCATGCTCTGCTAGATCCATCTGCGGCATATGTAGCATTTTCCTCTTTCCCCCCAAATTCATTTGACTATTTTCCTAACCACTGTCATTTGTGTCTGTCTTCCCTACACCTAGCCGGCAATTTCTTTACTGTGTTTTTTTTTCTTTTGCCATTCTCCATCAATCAATGGGGAAACAAAATGCACTTGAAAATTATAAAAGAGGAGAAAAAAATGTTTATGAAATTCTCAGGGGTTGAGTGCAGGGGTTTTTGTTGTGCGCGCCTACTTTACTTTTTACCACTGTTTCTGTTTCTTAAAAAATATATATTAAAGGATAGTTAACAAGGGTGCAAGGGGTTTTTGTGAGTGGCTTCTCTTCCATCCTTCAAAGCTTCTGTCCAGCAACCTGTAGCCTCCATGTGTATTCTCATGTCCTGAAAACCCGTGAAGCTACTATTTGCATTGCTCTTGGCACTGGCAGTCACTGCTGTTAGGATCTCCTACACATGAGTAGGAGCTTGGCAGAGACACATGCTCAACTGGCAAGTTCTCTCCCTCCTGGTCGATCATTCGGGAGCTTCAAAAGCTTTCTTCTGCCCAAACATCACAGCGACTGATGCCAAGAAACATCAGCACACTTACGGATCCGCAGAGTTTGCACAGTTGCGTAACAGAACTCAGCAACTCAGCATTTTGGCCAAATTACTTTTATTTACATATAAACACACACGGAGCACTGCAACATGGCTCCCTCTCTCTCTAGCAACAGGCGGCAAAGAGAAAAGGACAATAGTCCCACTTCACGGAACACAGTAATACAAACATCCTGTCTCCGTCACTTCCCACTTTGTGGAATGAAAACACATACCGTCATGTGATAGACAACAATCCCATGACTGCAGACACGGGGAATGAATCTCCAACAACTGCCTCATTGGCAGCATCACTTTCCTGTGATCTCTGACGCTCCTCTGGCATCAGTAATCTCAGACGTTTCTGCACTTCAGGTACCTGTCCTGCGTTAAACTGCTCATTTCAACGGCTGCCGCAAGATATCCTGATGGCCTCTGGATTAGACAGTTTTAAGGGGGCGTTATACAAATTCCTGGAAGGGGCATGTGTCTGTCAATGGCTATTAGCTTTGGAGGAGCAATTTTCATTTGCAGCACAGAAAAAAAAGAAGAATTAAACTCTCCCTCTCCACCTGCTGCATTCCTAATAATTATCAAATCCAGTGACTGCTATTTGCATTTTTTGAAATGAGCACATTAAATGCAAGGGCATGTTTAATGCCACATCTATATTAGCCCTTAATCTATGCTAATATTTAATTTGGGAGGCTCAAGGATCCTGTTGTGGAAATGAATCATGCATACTCACTGGGGGGGGGATCGCAAAGAGCTTTTACCTGGTAAACACATTTGCTTTGTTTAGCCTTTTATCAAGAGGAAGAAAACTGCAAAGCAAGTTTCCTTTTTTTAAAAAGCAGGGAACAGCTTGTTTCCATGACATTTATACAATAAGCTATATCTAAATGACAAGCAGATTGGTGGAAAAACAATGTTTTACTGCCCTTTTCTCCTTTGATCCTTGATGTCTTAAGTAAATGAAAAGGCACAGGTTTATAGGCAAAGATCACCCGTTACGAACTGACAAGCTGCACAGAATCCTGGCAATATGAGAATCGAAGATCTATATCGGTGTCCAGAGTAACATTAGATCTGGACCATCAAAGGTAAGGAATGGCTGGGGAAAGCAGCCAGTTGGTAAGGGCAGAGTTTTCTCATTTCTGACTCTGTTACACTTGCCTCACGCAGGGGTCCTGCATAGGAGTCTTGGCCTGCAGTCAGAGAAAGTGGAACACCCCCCAGCATGTGGAGCTAAACGAGACGATCCACAGTGGGAAAGGGCAGAGAGGAAGGAGACACTGCCGAAACCTGACCTAACCCGAAGACTTCCTTTCGAGAACTCTTCCTCAGAAATCTGTGATTAAACATCCCCCTGGAACATCAGCTCACCAAAGGCGCTGCAAGAACAACATAGCCATACAGGTAAGCAAGAAGGACTCATCATGCTTCCAAGCATGACTTCTAAGCATCTTCTCCTCGTCCCCCAAACAAGGGATACAGTGCTGGCCAACACCAGCACTGATGCAGCTTATCTAGCAATGGCTGAGGCACTGGTCCTGTTAGCTAGGGATGATGGGAGTTGTGGTCCCAAAACAGCTGGAGGGCCGTGTTTGCCTATGCCTGCCCTAGAGTGTTTCTCCTTCCACTTAAATGCGTTGAAATTATACGGACTAAACAACTCTCCCTTATGCAACAATTAGCAGCAGTGCTTCCTGAAAAAGGGGCTGCCACCACAACTCCCTGAGCTTCTGCCATGGAATGGGAAAGGCAGCGAGAAGCACCCCTGTGGATGAACACAAAATGCTAAAAATTCCACTGGAAAAATGGTTATGTCCCTGTGCAGATGGCAGTATATAGTCTGTAGCTCATCTGCTTCTGGCTTGCACTCTTTATAAAGATTTGAGGAGTGAAGTTATTACCCCTCTGTTATTGTCCATGCCGGGTCGCTCAACCATTGCTACTGTGTCCTTTCTTTTAGCAGTTACAGGTAGGTAGCCATGTTGGTCTGTCATAGTCAAAACAAAACAAAAAATAAAAGAATTCATTCCAGTAGCACCTTAGAGACCAACTAAGTTTGTTCTTGGTATGAGCTTTCGTGTGCATGCATACTTCTTCAGATACCCCTTGCATAATTACTGGGATACGTGGATTGCAGAGGGTTCTTGATTCTAAGACCCTTGGGTATAATGTCCAGGTTCTTGCATTTAGTCAGAAAGAAGATGTCGGTCTGTACCTGTGCAAGTTTCTTGGTGAGGTTGATGGACTTCCATTTCATGCGGCTCAATGTGGTGCCTTCCATAGTTCCAGTTACAGGTAGGTAGCCGTGTTGGTCTGTCATAGTCAAAACAAAATAAAAAATAAAAAAATTCCTTCCAGTAGCACCTTAGAGACCAACTAAGTTTGTTCTTGGTATGACCTTTCGTGTGCATGCACACTTCTTCAGGTATCTGAAGGTATCTGGAGAAGTGTGCATGCACACGAAAGCTCATACCAAGAACAAACTTAGTTGGTCTCTAAGGTGCTACTGGAAGGAATTTTTTAATTTTTAATTTTTTTTTTTATTTTAGCAGATCAAGATGATCAGATGGCAGCAGAAACTGCAAGGTTTTTAGCGGGGGCAATTAGAATAAGATCTATTATTTGATTATTGATGTAAACCCCCAAAATATATTTTCTCTGGTTAAGTTTTTACCTCTGTCTTCAGTACATTTTATTTCCTTTTATTGCTATGGCTAGTGGCTGAAGCAAATAAATATTCTTCTTCTGCTGAACACAAAACGCTGTACTCCAGCTATTCCTATAACTAGGTGAGTGCCCAGGCAATGGAAGAGTAGTGATAGTGAGTTTGACTAAGGCAATAGGAAAGCACCCATGTGAGGACATCATTCCTCAGTTACGCATTTTCAACAAACCCCCTGTTTCAGCTCCTGCCCCATTATATCTAACCTCACCAGGCCTCTCTCATCTTTCCACAGGAAATGATGTTCCCACCACCACAAGCGATGCCTGCAGCAGAAGCGGTGGCTAGCAAGAAGTCAGGTGTTCGCATGTGGGGCTGCTGCTGCTGTTTTCTTCCCGGGGTCATGTGCCCTTCAAGAAATGCATGGCAAACAGTTACATCCATGCACATCACAGGGAAAGATGGCACCCCCCTGTCCTGTTACACAGCTTCAAAAGGCACAGTGACTCTGCGAGAAGAAAAAAGATGGACATCCAGGACTCCACAACTGATAGTTCAATAAAAAAACAACCCCAGTGTTTCAGCTGTGTCTCTTATTCTAGTGGTTAGCAGATTGAAATCCTTCCCCCTGAACGCTCACCTGAGAGGACTCACAGTGGCAGCGTTGCGTGGGTCAGAAGATTCTTCATTGTCACACCATACAAGGTCTGAGGGAGTGCATCTGTGAAGCACCAAGCAAAGGTGGGGTGGAAGGCCCCCCAAAGCCCAATGTTTTCCTGAATGCCCCCATACTGCTAGCAATAAAGCCGAAATCTGCATGAAGTGTGCAGGGTGGGGAGCAGTAAATAACAAGGTCTGTTGAATAACCAGCAGACCCAGGAAATCAACCTGATGAAAATGGGGGGAGCATAACTTGGAGGGGTGAAGGAGGCTGGTCAATATCAAAGGTATCCTGGGGTACTGCGATGGGGTTAAACAAGCCGTTCCCAGCTTGGTGTCCTCCAGCATGGCCAATGTTCAGGGGTGATGGGAATCAAAGTCCAACTGTAAGACAGCAGGTTGGGAAATCCTGGATTAGACCATGACCTCAGCGGGACACTTGATTGACTGCTGCGCTGCACTTTTTCAGGTCACGCGTGTGTATTGTCTCAGCCCTTTTCCTGGGATCCAGTAGTCAGTGGTTGAGTCTTACATGCTAAGCTCATGCCCTCCCACCGAGCTCATGATTCCAAGAAGGACCCTCACACTGCTGAGATTCCCATTTCTTATTCATGGGTGATTTGGAAGCAATGAATCATTTATCAGTCAGACCCCTTGGGAGACTATGAAGGCCCGGTTGTGTGTGTCTCTTCTGGGACTCTATAGCTTTGTTGTTGGTTGCTGAAGCAGGAGACCTGAAGTCTAATCCCACTGCGTCACTCTTTTCCATTTGAACAGAGGCCCTATCAACATCTTCCAGGGACAGGAATCAAGCCAACCGCTTATCAATCTCTCCTGTGACCTTGCTGTTGTCCATATGGCTCCCCTGCTTTTGCTTGTTCTGCTTACATAGACAACAGTATAAACATGTTGTGTTACAACCATTGCCTGTGGGAACACACTGGTACCGCAATGGGACTCAACCCTTCTCCCAGGGAGCTTGTTTCTAGGTTCTGCATGTTGTCAGCTAGTCATGGCAGTATGTTTGTGCTTTGTATGCAAGAGAAGGTGTGGGGTCAACTCTGTTACATTGCCACTGCATTCTTTCCATTGCTGTGTTGTTTGGTTCCTCACATGGCTAATGTTGGAGCTTTGCTGCTAAGTTTGGGTGATTGCTGGGTGATAGGGAAAGAAGGATCAGTCAGGTTTGGTTCTCAGTTTCTCATTTTTCCTATCTTAAATTCAGCTCTCCACATACAGTACCTGCAGCAATTTTTTATTTTTAGATCCTGATGAAAATTTACCAGCGTTTTGGTGTGACTTCGTCTTGGTACTCCCTTTTTTGCATGTAATTTACCCCAATATAAAGCATATTTGGTATGTTATTTTCAGTAATATATTCCTTTTTATGCACACTTTCCCCTAATACCTGCATTTTTTAAACATTGGTTGGAGAACTGCATTGCAAAATTCAGATAGGTGTGAATTTAAGAGATGGTTCACATATTGCAAACAACTGCAATTACCGGAACAGTTGTGGGGTTGGTTCAGCATTAAGAGCAGTGACTAAGCTTTGAGGTGGTTCTATTCTGTTGTGGAACAAATCACACCATGGCAGCATGAACATAGCCATCGGTTGCAAACCCAGCCTTAAGGCTCAAAGGCCTTAATCCCCAAGTCACACTGATGCAATCCCATTAAAGTTACCAGCTGCTTCAGAATAAGAGCTGATTTGCATGGTGCTTAAGTTATTTCATGGCCTGGGAGAGATGTTCATGAAGTCCATGTGGAGGAGAAGATCTCTGAGCTTTCCCATTCTTGTCCTCCATGCACACTGCTATGGAGAATTAAACGCAGCTGCATAATTTGCACAGTATTTGCACTTTGATACTAGGGAAACACCAGGGAGAGAGTCAAAAGCAGCAGCAATCAGCGGGAAAGAAGCAATGGTGACTTTCACTCAGAAGCTCAGTAGGACGTAAAGGTAAAGGGACCCCTGACCATTAGGTCCAGTCGCAGACGACTCTGGGGTTGCGGCGCTCATCTCGCTCTATAGGCCGAGGGAGCCGGCGTTTGTCCGCAGACAGCTTCCGGGTGTGTGGCCAGCATGACTAAGCCACTTCTGGCGAACCACAGCAGAGCACGAAAACGCCGTTTACCTTCCTGCCAGAGCGGTACCTATTTATCTACTTGCACTTTGACGTGCTTTCGAACTGCTAGGTTCGCAGGAGTAGGGACTGGGCAACGGGAGCTCACCCCATCACAGGGATTCAAACCGCCGACCTTCTGATCAGCAAGCCCTAGGCTCAGTGGTTTAGACCACAACGCCACCCTCATCCCTTACTACCAGGTAAACATGCACAGGACTGAACCCTTTATTTCTAGAAACAGGCTCAGACTGCAGTTAACTATTTACCAGAAGGGTGGGGAAACTGTGGCCCTCTAGATGCTGGAACTCCCATCATCCCTGACTCCTGTTGGCTGAGACTGATGGGAGTTGGAATCAGGGTGTTTTTTTCAGCTGGAACTAGCCAGAACACAGTTCCAGCACCTGTCAGTTGGGCGCCATTGTCATTCTAAGAGAACAAGGGTGATGTTCATGATGAGTTCTGGCATCTCTTTTTCTAGAAAAATAGCACTGGTTGGAATCCAACAACACTTGAAGAGCCACAGGCTCCCCACTACTGATTTACCTGGAAGTAAGCCTATTGAATTTAGTAGTTAGGTATGGTAAAGGATGGCACTGTCAATATCTGTTGAGTTGTGTGGAACAATACTTTTTCACAAGGTGACTTCATTTTGGTCCTAGTCCTAGTCCACAAAGATTGATGCCATGATAATTATTTTATCTTTAAGACATCCCGGGACTCATGGCAGTTAAATTAGTGCTCCCTCTTTCTCATATATATTGCCTGATTTATATACATCATCTTTTCACAGACAACCAACAAGTTCTGCACTTCATTTTCTCCTGCTAGGAAAAATCCTAGGGGCTTCCATTTTGCTAATGTTTATCCTTTGAAATTATTTTTATATTCAAGTCTTGAAGCCTAAGAGCAATGTTTTTTCTCTGAAACAAAGGAACTAATGAATTCTGAGAATCTCATTAGCTATAGCCAATGCAGTATGGTGGTTAGAGTGGCAGATTTAGTTAAGCATGTCAAATTCCAGTTGCTCAAATCAAGATAGCCTAATTTATATATTATGCAAATGGTTTGCTAATTCAAATCTTACTCTGATTTTTGAGAACAAAAATATAATTGCTGAGTTCTAAAACATCTGCACCTGTTAATGGAAGGTCAGGCCTCTGTATGCAGTCTGGATTGGAACTATGAGGGAAACTACACTAAAATCTTGGCTCTCTATTATTTTCATGGGCACCTATCATCTGGGCCCCAGGGAAGGCCCCAAATATGGTTTCAAAATGAACCAGGAAAGATTTTCTTTAGACAATGGGTGTGTCATTCTAGTCTTGTTTTGCCTCTCTTGACTATCACTGTTTCCCAAATATAATTTTGCATTCTGTCACTTGTTCTCTAGGGCAGTGTTTCCCAACCTTGGGTCTCCAGCTGTTTTTGGACTACAGTTCCCATCATCCCTGACCACTGGTCTTGCTAGCAAGGGATGATGGGAGTTGTAGTCCAAAAACAGCTGGAGACCCAAGGTTGGGAAACACTGCTCTAGGGCAGTGTTTCCCAACCAGTGTGCCTCCAGATGTTTTGGGACTACAACTCCCATCATCCCTCGCTAGCAATACCAGTGGTCAGGGATGATGGGAATTGTAGTCCCAAAACATCTGGAGGCACACTGGTTGGGAAACACTGCTCTAGGGGATCAAGACTTTTAGGTTGGCAGGAGCAGGTACCAAGCAATGGGAGCTCACCCCTTCGTGGGGATTCGAACCACTGACCTTCTGATCGGCAAGCCCTAGGCTCTGTGGTTTAGACCACAGCACCACCCGCATCCCTACATACATACATACATACATACCCTGCCCATCTAGCTAGGTTTCCCCAACCACTCTGGGCGGTTCCCAACAAAATATTAAAAATGTGATTAAACATCAAACATTAAAAGCTTCCCTAAACAGGGCTGCTTTCAGATATCTTCTAAAAGTCAGATAGTTGTTTATTTCCTTGACATCTGATGGGAGAGAGTTCCACAGGGCGGGCACCTATTACCGAGAAGGCCCTCTGCCTGGTTCCCTGTAACTTGGCTTCTCGCAGTGAGGGAACCACCAGAAGGCCCTCAGCGCTGGACTTCAGTGTCCAGGCAGAATGATGGGGGTGGAGATGCTCCTTCAGGTATACTGGGCCAAGGCCATTTAGGGCTTTAAAGGTCAGCACCAACACTTTGAATTGTGCTCAGAAATGTACTGGGAACCAATGTAGGTCACTCTCTTTCCACCTAATTTACATCCTAGGGTTGTTTTGAGGATAAAATGTGGGGACCATGTACACCAGTGTGAGGGTAAGATAATAATGTAATAAAAATTAAATCATAGGCACAGAGAATTTGTTTTGTTTTGTTTTTAAGAAAACCAGACTGACATTTTCTCACTGAAATGTTCTTTCCATTTCTTAACATCATCCAGAAACATTATTTTAATTAAAAACTCTGTTGCTAAATGACTTGCCCC